>OZ012735.1:952692433-953948623 GCA_963859935.3 Lathyrus sativus
TATTTGTATTCAGTAATCAATAGTGGTCATTGATAGAAAGATTCATGTGAATAGGATTAAAAAAAAATGTCATTAATGATTTTTCAATAATATATTTACAAATTGCTGTAACCAAACGTCAACAATGACGACAAGTTTAATCTTAATGGATATAGAACTTTCAAGTCTTCACTTAGAAACAAAAGATGCAACACGATTAAGGAAAAGTTATCCCTTTAGACTTTGGACTCGAATATTAATGCTTCTAAAAGTGATGATAATGCAAAGATGAGATGAAAGTCAACAAAAATCAATCTTTGACTTTTGATTTTTAATACATCCAAAATGTTGTTGAATAAAAAAATAGGATAAAATTTAGAATATGACACCAAATCCCAAGCGGAATATTGCATGAGTCCAAGGGCTCTGTCGTGCCAAAATCGCCTCTGACGACGGTGGTGGTCAAAATCCTCCAAACAATATATCAACATACTCATGTTTGTCTCCTCTTTCACAATCCCTCACTCCCATTCTCTAATTCTCAACCAATATTGTGAATCAAACTCAAGAGCGCATGAATCCTAAGGTATTAAAAACGATAATACATTAATATGAGAGATTAATTCGAACTCAAACCCTAGAGGTTTGGTTAAGATGCGTTGATAGGAGATGGAAGATTTGCACCTACCTACAAGGCGGAGGTAGCCTTTGTGAGAATAAGTTTTGGTTTTGCACCTGACATTTAGTTATGATGATAACAATATGTTGATTGATAGAGAATAATTTTGTACACTAATAATATTTTTGTATAGTGTGTAGTAGTTGTTTAACAGGTTATGACTCTGAAGCTCTGACTTGTAATGTCATCAGATTCTAAAAGCAACGCATTTTGACTTTGTGAAAATACAAGTATTCACAAGACGTTATCAAGTTAGAGAAAGCTCGTAGACAACGGTTTTGAAGAATGCTTGTGATCAAGCTTTTGACTCTGGTTGCAATTGTAAAGCCTCTGAAGGACTAACTCCCTTCAAAAAAATTTAGCTCAAGTTGAAGATTTTGAAGAACGAAGTGCTAAAAACTCTGAAGACCAGGTTCTGAGAAACAATGTCAAGACCCTGAAGACTCTCATCAGACCCTTGACTCTTCTATTCATGCTCCAACCACATTATTTCAAAAGCTTTTGAAGATTAGAAGATCAGAACAAGTCCTTTACATGAGATAAATAATATATGGTACAAGATCAAAACATTCCTTCTACTACGCGGATTTCGTGGAGTAAGAACATTTATGTTGTACGATTTTGTCTCCCATCATTAAAGACGGTTATTCAAAGCGTCAGCTAACACCTGAAGATTCTCATTTTACCCTCCAACGGATCTTTCTTTTGGCTATATAAGGAGGACTTGGAAGAATGGATCAAAAGAGTTTTTGCTGAGGAGGATCTCCCCTCCGAAGGAATAGGTCTAGTCGTTTGACCGCCGCGTCAATAGTCCTTACCTTTGCCTCTTTCACTGTTCATACTCTAATTGTGTAGGCGTCCCGTCGTGGACCAAATTACCCTTTACCCTAGCATTAGGATAAGGAGTCGCCGCACTCCATATTAGGTTTCCCTCCGCGGGATACCTATCTTACCCTTTTCAATTCAATTCAATTTCAACATAGAAATAGGAGTCGTCGCACTCCACGCAAGCGCTTCCTTAAGAACGTTTGCATCCCCTTTGAAACCTTGACCACAATCAAGAAGTTTCAATTCCTCCCTTTTGAGGGAAACTACGATTACTCTGATTCCATCCCTACCTCGGATATGTAGGCACAAGATGCGAATCTTGGCGAGTAAACTTAGGACTAACCCTTAGGTCTTTTTTTTCTTTAACCTTTAACCCTTAGCACAACCTTAAACAGATAATTATAGCAAAATAGAAACATTAAAGCAAGAGGTTCCTGTAGAGTACTACAAAAGTTTAGGGTGCTAATACTTTCCCTAAGCTTAACCAACCCCGAACCTAGATCTCTCCTCGCATTATGTTTACGATGCAAAATAGGTTTTTCCTTTCTTTAACCTTTCCTTCGGATAAATCAAAGACCGGTTGTGAACTAAAGATTTGTGATTCAAATTAATTAATAATTTGATATCCTATTCTCACCGCAATAGTCACACTCCAGTTCTATGAAAGGACCAGTTGAATCAATCTTGGGAGATTCAAACCAGTGAGAAACCCTAGAATCCTTGAATCAGAATGGTTATACCTTGAAATGCTTGACTTTTAAGAATTATACTGGAAAATACTGCACCTACATAAGCTGGTTAGTCACAATAAACAACGTACAAGATAAATTTAATCCCTAAAGATGCTATGAAAGATAATGTGTAAAGAAGTGGGATTTTAGGTTCAAAAATTAGGGTGTCACACCTGCTCAGATGCGTGTATAGACACGTTGCAGACATGTTGATGCAAGAGATTCACGAAGGATCTTTTGGTACTCATGCTAGTGGGCATGCAATGGCCAAAAGGATACTGATAGCGGGGTATTATTGGATGACCATGGAGTCTGGCTGCTGCCAATATGCAAGGAAATGTCATAAATGCCATATTTATGCAGATAAAGTGAATGTGCCACTTGTTCCATTGAATGTTTTGACTTATCCTTTGCCATTTGCCATGTGGGGAATTGATATGATTGGACGTATTAAGCCGACTACTTCTAATGGACATCGCTTTATCCTGGTTGTTATTACCTATTTCACCAAGTGGGTAGAAGCGTCCTCATTTGCAAACGTCACCAAACAAGTGTTTGCCTGTTTCATAATTTGAATAACAAGATGATGAAAGATCTATTCCAGAACTTCAAGATTGAACATCATAATTCTTGTCCATATCGTACAAAGATGAATGGTGTTATTGAGGCTGCTAACAAGAACATTAAGAAGATTGTGCGAAGGTGGCAGTAACATACAAAGATTGGCATGAGATGTTGCCTTTCGCTTTGCATGGATATTGTACTTTGGTGTGTACTTCGATAGAGGAAACCCCTTTTCGCTTGTATATGGTATGGAAGCAGTTCTACCAATGGAGGTCGAGATTCCTTCTTTAAGGATCATGATGGATGTGAAGCTTGATGAAGCTGAATTGGAAAAGATGAAACTTGATCAGCTGAACCTCATCGAAGAAAAGATAATGGCAACTATCTCTCATGGACAGTTATACCAGAGGAGGATGAAGAAAGCATTTGATCAAAAAGTGTGTCCTTAGTGCTTCTAGACTGGTGAATTGGTGTTAAAGAAGATCCTGCCTCCTCAGACAGATCACATGGGCAAATGACCTCTAATTATGAATGGCCATATGTTGTGAAAAAGGTTTTCTCTGGAGGAGCCTTAATACTCTTAACTATGGATGGTGAAGATTTTACGTCCCTTGTGAATACAGACGCAGTCAAAAAATACTTCGCATAAAAATAGACCCACTAGACCACAAAAAGAATGGGTCCAGGCAAAAAAGAGCATCCCTGCGAACCACAAAAAGAGAAGGTTCGGGCAAAAATTAGGGATAAAAAGAATGAAAAGAAACGAATAAGCCCGCTAAGTCAAAAACCTGAAAAGACAATTTAGAAAGAACAAAAAGGGTATCCTGGTGGATTGAAACCCCGAAAGGGCGATCCAGACAAAAGTTAGGGATTTAAAAGTGAGAGACTACAAACTATGTTTGATCTGTGATCTTATCTTTTAAATAAATTAGGAATTTTGAAGGATAAGAATCAATCCAATCGTTTTCTTCAAAAGGAAAAGTATTGGGAGCTTCCAAGACATAGGAGTCATAACAGGATTGAAACTCAGTGGAAATCGATTCCTATATTGCCAACTTTGTTTTTTTGTTTTTATGCAATTACCTCTTTTAGGAATTGCTTACTGATGTAACTGTCGTTTATAGGCTAATTTCAATTAATAAAATTTCTTCTTCACTCAAATAGCTTTCTTATTGTTTTTATTTTATTAGTTTGTTTTCAAAAAACATCCAATTTTTTATAAACATTGCATTCAAAAACATTGAAGTTTTACAAACATGATGAAAACATTTGAAGTTGCTTGACATTTTGAGTAGTCAGGGTGGTATTGAGGTTACCACACTGGGCCGGGGCACATTTGTTATGCCATATCTTCAGGAACTATGTTGATAGTCAACATGCAGCATCTCCAGTATTGTCAAGATTCTACAGCACGAGGTTCTTGATTCTTTCCCAGCAGGATTTCAGATAACATTTGTTCTCTAGTAATGTGTTGAGAGTGTTTTTCACACCCTAATTTTTGACTCTAAGATCTCACCTTTTTTGCATCATCTGTATAGTTTATTGCACATTTCATCTTGCATAATACACAATTTTATCAGCTGAAATAAACCTTTTGGAATTACGGCTGAATCAGTCAAACTAAAAGTCAATTGTGCGTACAATGGAGGAAAAATTTTAAAATCGAGCCTGCAAACGTCAATGATATTAATCTATGTTTTGCGTAGTTTAACCTGACGTGCTCATTTAAATTTTTTGACCACTTTTGAGTCATATTTTTGGACAGTTTAATATGTTTTAGGGGGTAAATTTTATTTCAAAATTTGACAAAAAGTTGTATTTTTCCGAATCGTATATTTTACGCTGATCATTTTGGTATATTCATTTTATTTTTCTGAGCACTTCGATACCGGTTCAATTATTCGTTTTTTACCGTTTTTATTTCTACTTTTAATTAATATATTTTTTAATTAACCAATTTTATTTAGTTTTTTAGTTAATACATTTTCTTATTTTATACTTAATTTTTTAATTTTTAATTTTTAATTTTAATTCTAACTTTATTTATTTTTTCGAAACTTGTCAAATAAGTCTCATAAATTTTATTTATTTTTCAGAAACTTGTCAAATAAATCTCATAAATTTTACTTATTTTTTTAGAAACTTGTCAAATAAGTCTCATAAAAGTAATTGTGAGTTCCCACACACCTTTTACACATTTTATGTTACTTTTTTGTACTCTCTCCCTTATTTTACTCCAACAAAATCATGCACTTACTACACTCTTTTTTCTTTTCCAACCTTCCATAGAATAATATAACTGAAGCAACCACACCATAATCTTATCTGTCACTCTCACACTTTCACATAAAATAAAATAAACTCACTATTCTAACACTCTCCCGTCTTTAACCTCTTGTTCACAAAATCATCCCTCATCTTATATTTAAACATGTTTTTTCTTTTACTTTTTTTTTTAAGTTTATTTTTCTATTGTTATTATTATTGTTATTATTACTAATATTATTATTACTAGTATTTTTGTTACTATTATTGTTATTATTATTATTACTATTATTACTATTATTATTAGTTATGAATTAAGTTGGAATAATTGTTGTTCATAAATGAGTGATAGAGAGATATGAAGTAACAAGTTCGAGAGAGAGAGCGTACAGTTTTTTTAAATTTTGTGTTTTAATCATTCTATACATGTATATTTTATACATGTATATATAAAGTCTTCATTCTAATTTTTTTCATGCTTTTGGTTTGTGTGAGTTTTATATATACTTTTTGTGGATTTTATGTGTATTTTGTACTTTCTTATTTCACTACGCCAGAAATCACTTTTAGCAGCGCATAGAAAGACAGCGCTTTATACAAAAGCGCTGCTAAAGGGCCAGTAAAAAAAAAGAAGAAAAAAAGCGCCTACCAAAGACAGCGCTTTTAAAAAAGCGCTGCTAAATGGTGGGCCTAAGAAAGCGCTTTTAAAAAGCGCTGCTAAAGGGGGGCCTACGAAAGCGCTTTTCAAAAGCGCTGCTAAAGGGGGACCCTTAGAAAGCGCTTTTTATATAAAGCGCTGCTATATGGAATTGATAAGGCACCCTATGAAAGCGCTTTTAAAAGCGCTGCTAAAGGCCTTTAAAAGCACTGCTATAGGTATTCATATTATAATTTTAAAATACCCTCCAGAATTTTAATAGAATCAGAACAGTCACGCAACACATTTCTTCTTTCTCTGGCGAACGAAAACGAACGAACGAACCACTGTTCATCGTCCGACCATCAACTTCTTTCGTCCGATCATCCTTCCGACCATCACCGACCGTTCACCGTCCGTTTTTGAGTTCATCCATCCGTCTGCATTGCCGGTCCACCATTGTTACGGTACGTGAAGCTTTACTCTGCTTTTCTTGTTTTTTTTTATCTTTTCACCATTGTTGTTCTGATGATATAGATGGTTTTTATCTTTTCAATGATGGTTTTTGTTGTTGTTGTGTTATTTGTTGTTGTGTTAATATGATATATGAGATATATATGATATTGTTGTTGTTGTTGATGTAAAATAGTTTATATAGATGGTTTGTATTTGATATAGTTTATATTTGATATAGATGGTTTGTGTTATAGTTTATATTTGATATAGATGGTTTATATTGTGCTATATAGATGGTTTGTATTTGTTATAGTTGATATAGATGGTTTATATTTGTGTTATATAGATGGTTTGTGTTATAGTTTATATTTGATATAGATGGTTTATATTTGTTATAGTTTATATAGATGGTTTGTATTTGATATAGTTTATATTTGATATAGATGGTTTATATTGTGTTATATAGATGGTTTGTGTTATAGTTTATATTTGATATAGATGGTTTATATTTGTTATAGTTTATATAGATGGTTTGTATTTGATATAGTTTATAATTGATATAGATGGTTTGTGTTATAGTTTATATTTGATATAGATGGTTTATATTTGTTATAGTTTATATAGATGGTTTGTATTTGATATAGTTTATATTTGATATAGATGGTTTATATTGTGTTATATAGATGGTTTGTGTTATAGTTTATATTTGATATAGATGGTTTATATTTGTTATAGTTTATATAGATGGTTTGTATTTGATATAGTTTATATTTGATATAGATGGTTTGTGTTATAGTTTATATTTGATATAGATGGTTTATATTTGATATAGATGGTTTATAGATGGTTTGTTATAGTTTATATTTGATATAGTTAATATGATATATGATATTGTGTTATAGTTTATATTTGATATAGATGGTTTGTTGTTGTTGTTTAATATGACATTTGTTGTTATTGTTGTTGATATTTGTTGTTGTTGTTGTTATTCTGAATTACAGGTATATTATGGCCAGCAACGAGGAAACATCACATGATGGAAAAGAAACACCCAAAGACGTTGAAGGCGAAATTAAAAGAGGCATAACGATAATGAAAAGTATCATCCATGCGAGAGATAGAGGTGTAAAGTACGATGTCCATTGGAATGAAAGAGATCAGTTGGTTGAGCCTAATGGTGCGCTGCTGACAAGTTATATTGGAGCAGTTGTACGTTCGCAAGTTCCGATTACTTGCGATAACTGGAGAATTCCTGCATTAAAAGCGGCTAAGGATAAAATTTGGACCGAGATTCAAGTATGAGATTTGATCATTTTTAATTATGTTGACAGTTACATCTTTAAATTAATTATACTAACATGTTATATGTATGTGTATTTGTTTGCAGAGATCTTTTAATATTGAGGATTCTAGGAGAAAATATTGTATTCAGTTGGCCGGAAAACGCTTGAGGGGATTTAGAGTGTTTTTAACCAACAAATATCTTAAAGATTCTGATGGCAACTTTGTAGAGTCGGAGCGTCCAGCGAAGTACGCTGATTTGATTTCGGATGCAGAATGGGAGACATTTGTTGCGAAGCGAAGAACCAAAGAATTTGAAGTAAGTACAACTTATCATGAACAATGTATAGTATATATACCTATTCCACAAACAAACTGATATGACTTAAACTTGTTTTTTCAGGTTAAGAGTGGCGTAAATCGGGAACGGGCATCAAACCCTGCGTATCCATATAGAAAGGGGCGTTTGGGATATGCACGCTTAGAACAAAAATTAGTAAGTGCATATATATGCTTTAATATGATCTATTTACAAAAAATAGTAAGTATACATAATAGGATATAATGCTTTATTGTTCGTCTTAATGCGTAGTTGGAAGAGGAGAAAAGTGATGCGACATCTCTTCCGGACCATGTCGTATGGAAGGCTGCCCGGGTGGGAAGAGATGGAGCCGTCCAAGAAGAAGTTCAACAAGTGTTTGAACAATGTGTAAGTACAACATTAGTTTTTGAACAAAGTGTTTGAACAGAGTGTATAAAATATTTAAATATGCTTTTATCTATATTTCAGGAGTCCCTATCCCAGACTATAACTCCTACTGAAGACGATGATTGCAGGAGTTTATTGAGTCGGGTGTTGAATATTCCTGAGTACTCTGGGCGTGTGAGGGGCAAGGGATTTGGTGTCACTCCATCAAAACTGTATAAGCAGCCAAGGAAAAAAAATCCAACCAATAAAGAAGTGATGGCTACTTTGGAGGAAATGAAAGCTCAAATTCGTGAATTACAGAAGGATAAGGAGAGATACATGTCCGAAAGGCGCGCTCCAGAGGCCGGTAAAGCTACTAGTGACAAAGATAGTATCGGTTGTCCGCAGAAGCTTCCAGAGGTAATTGTATATATTACATTGAAATTAATTTAGCACATTTTTCTTAATTGACACATTAACTGATCATTATTTGTTTAGGGCATTTCACCTTGTCGACTATATTTATCGTCGCCAACTTATCGCATGGTTGGCAAGGGAAAGGTGCATAACACCCTGGGAGACTTACTTCACCATAAACCCCTCCCTGCTGGATTTTTGAAAGTATCTATTGATATTGCATTAGAGGGGGGCGTTGTTGCCTATGCCAGACGATGTATCAGACGCAACAGTGGTGGGAGACGTGATAGGAGCTTATGTAGCATGGCCGGCGAATCTCATTTTCATGGATGATGAGGTAGGTTGAACCTTGTAATATTCCAATGTTTTATTACCCATACATGAAAGTTATTCTGACATTTACACTTTCTTATTGACATGATGATCTTAGACTCCCACAAAATCCAAAACAAAAGATGATAAAATTATTGTGCGGGATACCGATTCAGCTGCATCAAAGTTACAGGTACTAGTACTACAGTTTAAGTGATTATTTTATTATAAATTATTTACTGAACTTATATATGACTTTTAGGTTCTTGATCAGCAGTCGCAACAAGTCAGCAAGGGAAACATGCCTGAAACTTCCAAGGTGCCCAAAAAAAAGGTCGAGACAAAAAGAGCATTTGTTCCTCAATTTAGGTCGTGCCTTCAAACATATGTAGGGACAACAGACGTGCCTGAGGGCGGCATCTGTCTAATACATATAGATCAAGGTATTTTTGGTTTTGAATATTCCGAAACACTTGCTAAGGAGGATTTCGACCAGGTTTTCAAACATTTAGAATTGGGCGTCGGGGTTATGCATTCCTACATCAGGTACTTCGATCCATTTTAATTAGATAATTGAACATTTTAAAATTCGCTCGTTTAACTGAATAATCTAATGTTGATTATATTTTTTTAGGCGCTTGTATGACAAGTTGTTGGTCCCCGCTGATTTGACTTCAGTATTCGCATTCTTATCTGCTAGCAGTGTCAACTCACGGACAATAGACCAGACACCAGAAGCAGTCAAAGAGTACACAATCCAGAGATTTATGGGTGCGAATACGGAGAAGTTGTTTATGTTGCCATATAATACTGGCCATGGGTTAGTTTTTATTCTAAATTCATTTATTATAATTGTTCGATTTTTGCCATATTATATAACATTTCCGTCTAAACTGTTGTCTTATTTTATAGTGGTCACTGGTTGTTGGTCGCAATTAATCTGATTAAAGAAATAGTGTATTATATAGATTCATTGGATGGCGATACAAACAAATATGAAAATCTGAAGAACATGGTTGATACGTAAGTGATGATGTATAGTGTTCTGAATAATTATATATGTTTATTTATTATGTGACATTGTTCTAAATATGTGTTTATATTATGTTAGAGTTATACAAATATACAGAGCACAGAGAGATGCAACAGTGCCAAAAAGCAGGGCTAGCAACATCAACTGGATCAGAGTGGAGGTATATTTTCCCATGTTTGACTGTTATAGTGGTTCTACTTATAAAACTATTTAAACTATATATCCTGATAAATGTTCGTTCGCTTTTTTCCTAATACAGTGTCCTCGTCAGCGTGGTGGGATTGACTGTGGATATTTTGTACTGCGCTTTATGAAGGAAATCATTCTTTCTGGTCAATTAGAGATTCCAATCATGGTATGGATCAATTCATGAGTTATATGATTCATTTTGATAATTAACTAATATTTCATCTGAGTAATTAGTATTAAATCGTGCTTGTTCTGTTATATTATGTAGTATTTTGATGAATTCAGATGCGCTACGTACTCGAAAGTAAAATTGGAAGAAATTAAGGAAGAATGGTGTCAATTTATGATTGAGTTAAGAATTCTATAATGTATATTGGATTTGTAATTATGTGTAAATTGTATATTGTATATTGTATATTGTATATTGTATAATGTACAATGTTTAAATTATGTGTAAATTATACTTGAGTTAATTATGTGTAAATTGCAAAGTGTTATTGTATAATGTACAATGTTTAGTTATATTGTGTTGAATTAAAGGCCAAGTTATATTTAAGGCCTGAATTATAAGCAGAGAATTTAATTGTTATAAGCAGGTTTGTCTAAAAATATATAAAAAATGTGATTTTACAAAAAAAAAAATTTAAAAACGTGAAGTATAGACAGCGCTTTTACAAGAAAGCGCTGCTAAAGGGAGAAAAATAGGCATAAAAAAGCGCTGCTATAGGTTAGGAAAGGAGGGGTCTAAGAAAGCGCTTTAAAAAGGCGCTGCTAAAGGGTGGTCTACAAAAGCGCTTTCATAAAGCGCTGCTACAGGGGGGAGGGGGAGGGAGAATAGGCAGCGCTTTCAAAGCGCTGCTAAAGGGGTAAAAAAGCGCTGCTAAAAGGGATGCCTTTAGCAGCGTTTTTTCCACAAAAAAAAAAGCGTTGCCTTTACCTTTAGCAGCGCCACTTTAGGCAGCGCTTTAAAGCGCCGCTAAAGGTCAAAAAAAGCGCTGCTAAAGGCCATTTTTGGCATAGTGTTTGTTACTATATCATGTTTAGATTTTACTATAATGATGTTTTTATGCGGTGGTGCTTATTTTAATCCTATCATGTTCATAGGTTCTATTATAGTGACATTCTATTATGTGGTGATATTTGTTTTAACTATATCACGTTCATATTACATGTAGTAACGTTGTCTTCCCTATATTTTTCATTCCAACTTTTCTTTTTGTTTATTATATCTTATCATATATTTTTAATACTTTATTTTGATTGGTTGCTAATTAGAGATGTATTTTAAATAGTTTTTTAAAATTTTGTGTTTTAATCATTCTATTCTTAGTTAATTTCTTATTATTTACTTTTATTAGTTATTTGTATAATATGTTAAAATGTAAGAAAAAATTTGTTTTAATTACTTTTTATCTTTGTAGAATATTTAAAAAGAAATAGAAGACAAAAAAAGATTTTAATTATTTTTACTAGTTATTTGTTAAATATTTGTAAATATAAAAAGTTGTTTTAGTATATTAAAAATGCAAAAATATATGTTGTAATTATTAATTAATTTAAATATTTGTATTTAATTTGATTAATTAAATTATTAGTTAATTTTGTTAAATATTTATATTTAAATTGATTAATAATTCTGTTTGTTGCCTGATTCTATTTGTGACTGATTCATTTTCATGTTCTGGGCATGTTCTATTTGATTTACACGATGCTCTGCCGTGTATGTGGCTGTTTGTTTGTGGATTTTTATTACTGTGCTTTGCCGTGACTGTCTGTTGATTTTATGTCCTGACGATTTCTCACGATGTTTTGCCGTGTATTTTCTCTCTGTTTCTCCCGATACTTTGCCGCGTATCTTTGTCTATTGATTACATGATTTTTTTTCCGTATATTTCTGTTGACTTTTCACTGCCTGATTACCGTGATATTTTTCCATGCGTATTATGTGTTATCTTATCTGTCTGACCATACATGACGCTTTTCCGTTTATTGTGTCTCTGTATTCTTGCTTACCATTTACGTGATGTTTTTCCATGTATCAGTTATTTTTCTTTTGATATTTGTTGACTTAATCCAAGGGAAGGGATTGTATGTTGACTTATCGTCATTGTGCATGTCCCTCGTATGTTTTTTACCTGTCTTAGTTGTTTTTGGTTCTTAGAACCTGGCAACTCGTAGTTCCATGAATTACAGGCGCTCTGATTTCTCAAGTTCCTCTTGAGAATTGTAGGCACAAGGCCCAGATCCATGGCGAGCAACCTTTTCTTTTTTCCCTCGTTTCACAACCTTTTCTTTTTTTACACTTTTCTTTTTTCCCTCGTTTCTTCTTTTACACTATTTTTCATCATAGTTCCGAACTACGATTGCTCTGACTTCCTATAAAGGATACATAGACATAAGATTGTGACGATCCTAGCGAGCTATCTTTTTATTTTTCTACCTTTTTTTCCACATTTTCTCTTTCTTACCCATCCTTACCTTTAGAAAAACACAAATATTTCAAGAGGTTCCTGTAGAGTACTGCAGATACTTAGGGTGCTAGTACCTTTCCTTAGTATAACCAACCCCCGTACCTTTGATCTCTCTTTTTCTTAGCTTTAGGCCTTACTTTTTGCTTTGCATTTCATTTATGGGTTATTCTTTATTTTCCTCTTCCTTCAGATAAATTAAAGATCGGTGGTGATATTTTATGATTTGTGATTCAAGTTAATATAATAACTTGGTATCTGATTCTCACTGCGGTAGAAATGGCGACTTCACTGGGGAGGATTGTTCAGAGGGTTGATTCTAACTTGTTATATTTGTTTTGCTATTTTTGTTTTCTTGGATACTTGTATATTTGTACATTTGCATATATCTGTATTGTTTGGGTTTTTCTACGTGCAGGGTTGTGACCTTTGAGTGGTGAGGTAAGTCCTAACCCGGACTTGAGTGCACTTATGATAGGAATGTGGTATAATCAATAGTTAACTGTTGGGAGTAGTCCTAACATGATTAACATATGATATAACACTACAAGAAAAAAGGAGATTTACGACACTTGAGTTGCGACAGTTATCTCAAAACCGTCCTTATTCCTGGATTGCGACGGTTGTCACGACAGTTAAGGTCAACTGTCATAGATTTTTTGCGACAGTTATCAAAAAACCGTCCTTATTCCTGGACTACGACAGTTTGAGTCAACCGTCGCAAATTTTT
The DNA here is from genome assembly GCA_963859935.3 of Lathyrus sativus. Lineage (NCBI taxonomy): Eukaryota > Viridiplantae > Streptophyta > Magnoliopsida > Fabales > Fabaceae > Lathyrus > Lathyrus sativus. Next base: position 952,705,691 of record OZ012735.1, read on the forward strand.
TAGGCATGTTGTATAAAATAATGCGACAGTTACCAAAGAACCGCCCTCTTCCCACACTCGTGAAAGTTAAGGCGACCTGTCGCAATTACTTTAGCCAATCATAATCACTATTTTTTTATTCCTTTAATTTTCCACTTTTTTCTTTCATTTTTATTTTCTAACATTTTCAATTTTATTAATTAATTTAATAAATAATTATTATAATTATGATAATTTTTATGACAATGTAGCTTAATATTTTTGTCTAAAATAATAGTAAAATAATTTCTATTTTATTATATAAATAATTAACTTTTATTAAAATTAATTTTGATAACAATGTTAATATACATATATATATATATATATATATATATATATATATATATATATATATATATATATATATATATATATATATATATATATATATATATATATATATATATATATATATATATATATATATATATATATATATATATGGGATTAAAATTCACATCATTTCAAGAATTTATTTGCATAAATTTTAAAAAGGATTTAATTTGGGTGTAAACATTAAAACATTAATCTCTTTTATTTAAACAATAAAACTCGAAAACATATTTAGAAGGAAACACAAATTATATTTTCTTTTATTTTGGTTCTAATATGATTTTGGGATCTATAGATTCATTCTCACTTGCTTATCTTAAATCCTAAACCCTTCCATCTAATTCTAAACCTGCAGTTCCCTCAGAAAAATCCTAACCCTAAATCCCCAAATTCACATTCAACAACAACGAGTTGTTGGATATTATCTGTCATTTTTCTCATTGTCCTTACAAATGATACCTGATCTTGAAAACAAGTTGTTATTGGCAAGGTTTTCAGAAATACAGGCTTTACAATCTTCTACGGTAAGTTTTATTTTCTGGTATCTATCTCCCTGCCATCTCTATTAGCCACTGTTTTGTTATGTTATAATTATTCTACAATTGAGTAAAAGTTTGTTCTTTTAGTGTCTTGTGGTTTCAAACACTTTATTCAAATTCAATCTTCTATTTTCTCCCTTACATTGGAATGGGTGTGTTGTTGAAGCTTTAGAAGAAGAAATTGCACTAATCTTACTCTTACGACGGTTTTGCAGTCTTACGGAGGTGCGTGGTTTCGACATAAAAGTTATATTTTGGGTTCACTGAGTACTTTATTTATTCTTCATTTTCCAATCTCTATTTTTCTTATCCTTTTATTTCTGTTTACAACTTGTGTTGTAGGGCACAAGATGGTAGTACAAGGCCCGTCAGAGCAAGGGTATAGTGTTGTACTCCCTGAGAAACTGCCGACAGGAAAGTGGAACGTGTACAGGTATAACTCTTCCATGTTCCTGATCTGACTTGCTATACATATTTCTAGGGCCAAGTGTGTAATCCTACTTAATTTCTTTTGGCAGATCAGCGCGTTCTCCTCTGAAGCTGATTGACAGGTTCTCTGATAATCCTGATATTGGCTTACTAAATGATAATTTTGTGTGACGTTACTCCTTTTTCTCTTCAAAACTTTATTTAAACTTCACGAGGTTAATGTGTCTTAATAAGCATTATTTTACTAACAAATTATACTTCATGATTTAGAAATTGATACGGATTTTGTTAATGCAATAACAGACGCTCAGTTGACACTTATCGGGACTACAAATATCTGGGAACCCGTGTCCGCGTCGATGGAACAGTTGGGGAGTAAGCAGCTCTAATAAGCTTTCAGTTCTATCTTTGTTTTTTTCCACTCAGATTTCTTTTACATCATTCTCATCATTGCCATTCATCCTGCATTTCTAAGGTACAAGTGGATGACATATGGAGAAGCAGGTACTGCTCGGGCGGCAATAGGTTCTGCTTTAGTTAATCATGGAATCCCAAAGGTTTTGGTGAGTGCTAATCACAGTTACATGGTTGCTATTATTATTTTTATTTGATTTTTCACATGGCATCACTTAACTATTAATCTATGTGCATTTTTCTAGGGCTCTGGCATTGGATTGTATTTTATTAACAGACCTGCAATTTACAGAAGTAGTTTTTTCTATCTCATTATTATATATTGATTTCCTTCATCATTAACTTTCTTAATGTCTGAGTATTATGTTACATGAAGTTTGGTGGTTGTCTTGTTAACAAAGATTCATGTATTGTAGGTTTACTCTGAAGAAGAAGGGGTGTGAGTCTGGACAAGATGATCCAGAGGAAATCACTGTTTATAATTATTTCGTAAATCGACGAAATATTGCTCTTGCCTTCTCGGCTGCTCTTCCATGTATTAATGTCGGGAAGCCCAACCGATCCGTTTATATACCAATTGAGGTAGATTAACCTCTTTATATTAGTTTATTACTAACCTTTTAATCAAAGCACTCAGTTGTCACTTTACTGTATATTATTTTGCCTATTTACAGGCACTGAAGAACATGAACTACAACTCTGAACCCATGATACAGAAATGTGGTATTTCAATAACTTCTGGGTTCACACAATTTGATGGGAGGGTTACTGGCTAGACCTGATGTTGCACCTCTTTTTTTGGAGTTGGTTCATCTCTTTGGCAGGTCACTACAGGATTCAATATTGATGCAAGCTAAGTGGTTCCTTGGAGGCCAAGATGTCCTCTTTGGTCGGAAGACCATTAAACAATGGCTACATAACATAGCTGAGAGTAAAATACTTTCTGCTAAGGCCCAGTATTCGGAGTCGTGGGGTTGGCGTAGTCCGTGTACCGATCTGGTGGTTGTCAAAGGGGAAAAGCGAAAGTTTGATGCCGCATCACTTGAAGAAGGAGAAGTTGTTGATGAGGGGGTAGATCTGAAAAAGATCCTAAAAGGGCTCTTTCAAGTGTTTGACTCTGAAAGCTCAAGAATAAACCAGCAACATCTGACTGAGAAGGCTCTTATTGAGTTGCTTCTTCCTTTCCTAGACCAAAGCTCTAATGAATCCCGCAACTCAATTTATCAAACGTTTCATTATGCTTTTTTCAATTTATTGAGTCAATGATGGGAGCATGTATCTGGGGCCCAATGTCATGTGAACATCATTAAAGCAATTGTGACATTATATAAAATGTTAAAAGTAGATGGTTTTTGAATTCTAATTATGTCGGTAGTTAGTACTAATAGAATCAGATTCCATTTAATGGTCGGTGTTTAATGTTTAATTAACCATTGATCTATTTTTCTCTTTCATTTTTGTTACTATTATTTAAATATTTCCTAAATTTGGATCTACCATTGGAATATCTGTTATGTTTGTTACATAGTATTGTTATGTGTGTTGCTGATTTTCTGTGGTATTCTGCAGCCAGACCCTGTAGCAGAAATTGCTTTGACCGAGTTGAGATTGCTCGAGTTATGAATGTTGTCGGGCAGCGACGAGATGCCCTTCCACAGGTTAGCCAGCAAATACATTCAATAATTAGCTTAACTGTTACTTTTCTATTCGTTGAATTGATAATTGTCACAGATTATACAGCCCAGCTTGATGTTGTGAAGAATTGTACTGGAATACTGATCATTTAGTATGTTTCTTACATAGTTAAGAGCTGTAACATAATAACCCGTAAATGTATTATCACAATATAGGTGCATAATGTGCTAACTCTATCTGTCTTCCATTAACTGAAGTTTGTGATAACCATAAGCAACTTGAAACTGAAGTAAATATTTGTAACTAAAAATGTAAACATTTGGAAATCATACCAGCCAGTAGGCTTGATGTCACTTTGTTACAACAAGAATGTAGAAAACAACTTTGTAAGTTTGTTTAAGCATTTGGAAATCATACCAGCCAGTAGTCTTAATATCACTTTGTTACAACATGAGCAGTGTAAGAGGGAGGGATAATGTATGGTCTTAATGTTGGATGTGTTCTTAGCTTTAAAACTTCTTTAGGAGTAACTGTAAGTTTGAAATATTTCTGTCATTGGTTATGGAGTTAATGCAATGCAGGTGCATTTGTATTATGTGATATGTCTGGAAGTGGTATTATGACTATATGGTCAGCACAGGCTGGTGCAAAGAAGGTGTATGCAGTGGAACTACTAAGATGTTCGAACTTGCTCGGGCACTTGTCAAAGCGAATAGTCTTGAAAATGTAGTTGAAGTCATTGAGGAGTTATCCCAGCTTTCTTGCAGAAGATTTCATTAATTTTTTTAAGTTATATGTTGTATATAAGACTAACTTATGCTTTCTTTAATTTCTGTAGACATCATTGTGGAGCAATCTTCATCCATATCAAGTTATAGGAATTGTTTGTATAGTAAAGAAAATTGACTGATTGACTGCCACAGTGGCGGACATAGATTAAGTCAGATCAAAATTTTCTTTATCAATAACCATGGACAATACAAAATTGTGTGGACCAAAGGTGGTTTGATGTGCATTTATGGGTAAGATACTCTAACCTATAATGACATTATATATATGCAATCTAATATCATAAATCTTATTGTTTCATGTCTGCATCATATTAACTAAAGGTAATTCAACTGGTTAAGAAATTGTTGTTTATTGTATACATGGAGACATGGTGTTAGTTAAAGAGTTATTATACCTTGTGATTGTGAATGAGAAAATTACCTAACTAATATGTTTATTTTTTTTACAGGGAGAAAATTACTTTGAGATTGATATAGATATGCATAGATTCATCTATATCTCTAGGAAAGGATTTGAAGCATTCATGGATAGATTAAAGAACTGCACTCTAGATGTTGGCCTTATAATTCAGGCATGTAGTTTTCTCATGCTTGTGTGTGTATGTGTGTTTTTGACATGTATGAATGTTTAACATGTGTGTATCTTCATTCAAGGTTCAACAAAATCTATGCTTGTGTGTGTGCGTGTTCTTTGTGGTCCAAGAGCTGCAATCATCCTCAATAATGCACTTAACATCGTCTAAAGTCAAGGAACTGTTGGCCATTCTTAAAGACGTAGAGTCTGCCCCACTTTGCGTGGAGTGGTTGCGTACGATTGTCAACGATATTGCTGAAAACATCGAGCTCATCAATGAGCACCAGACCGTGGAAATGGAGAAGGCCAAGTCTGATAAAGAAATTAAATCATTAAAGAAAGAGCTTGAATCAAAAATCTAAATTCTTGTTCAGAAAGAACAAGAGGTGGCGGATATTAAAACGAAGATCGACAGAATAATTAGAGAACGGCTCGGCGAGCTCGAGGTGAAGTCATCTGGTTTAGAGAAGAACATGTTAAGTATCAAATTAAAGGTTGATAATTTGGATAGCAGATCATTGCTAGATGAACTACTTTGATTTTAATAATGTAAACTTTATAGGTAATATATGCACAACAAGTAGGTTTGTAAGGTTGATAATTTGGATAACAGATCCTTAATGGGTTGTGATATATGAGGTAAACAGAATCTGCTGCAATGTTTTTTCATCATATTTCACTTAATACTGGTGGTAATTTGTAGGTTGGAAATATTGGTGGTCGAGAATTTGCGGATTTTTTAAAAAAAAAAATATTTGCAACTTGCGGCGGTTCAAACCGCCACAATATACCATAGTTTTTTTTTTAAATTTTGCAACTTGCGGCGGTTCAAACCGCCACAATATACTTTCTCAATAAAACAAAAATCATTAAGCAAATTAAGACGGTTGAAAACCATCACAATATGGAGATTACGACAGTTAGCTGCCCGTCGTGAAAATAACGACGGTTTGTACGACAGTTTTCACAACCGTCGCAATACGGCCTTGCGACGCACGTTTCCGTGACGGTATTGAAACCGTCGTAAATTACAAATTGCGACGGTTAAAACCATCATAATCTATCAAAATGAACCTTCGCAATTTGCCAATTTTCTTGTAGTGTAACCATGCTCAGTGGAGGCCCCTTTGGGATTACTGATGTCGTACGAGTAGTCGTGTTGGCATTACTTTTTCTGACCTGGGAGTCCGTGAAGCTAAGGACCTTTAGCTACCCACTTACCCCACTTGGACTTTTTAGGATGTAGTGTGATGACTGTGAGGGAGTACTCCCGAATAGTTGATACGCGATACTACGCTCAGACGAGTTTATCTTGAGAATATTGTTGACTCACATGAGTAGTCATGTAAGTTGATAATATCCAAAAAATTTATCGATGACTCTAGGAACGTTAGTAGAACCCGTTGTGCAGGTGCTTTACCCCTAGTACACACTCTTTGGTTGGTTCTTTACCCAAACTTCAAGCTGTCATCTTGAACCTTTGATCATGCTATTCGTGGTTTGTATCTTGTGTTGCATCACATTGTATATCATTTGCAACTTTGCATTATCCATTGCATACCATTTGTTGGTCCAAGCCACTCATTTTCAATTGTCTCTATCTTCCAGTTTCAGTTGTCAGACGTTAAGCTGATTCCTCGACACCGATACAGGACTAGAGCTAATTACAGACGAAGAATGTCAGAGCAAGAAGTGCAGAACGCAGAGATACGAATGGAGATCGATGATTTAAAATTAGGCATGACTAAGATCACTAAGATGTTCCAAGTCCTGATTGCTAGAGGAGAGCAACGTCAAAGGACTGTCATTCAGGAAGTTTCAAGCGTTAATCCTCCACCTATTCGGATGCCACCTTCTACTTGGCCAGAGTTTGATTTACCTTAAAACTACTCTCCACCTATTGTGTCTACTGTTATGATTGGCCAGACTGCCAGTCCAATTTTTCAATTTCATGTTTTTTCCAAGCCTAGACCTGTGATTCACACTGTAGCCCAAACTGTTCAAGCTCCATTCTTTGATTACAATGCCGCCAGTGCTCAGGGTGAAGAGTGTGAAGTTTTTGTTGAGCCTGAGGTTGTCCGTGAATAGTTTCAGATTATATATAAGAGACTCAAGGCCATTGAGGGTACTAATTTCTTTAATGTGGATGCAGGCAACATGTATTTAGTTTCTGGCCTTGTTATGCCTGCTAAGTTCAAAACTCCCTAGTTCGTAAAGTACAAGCGTCACTCTTGCCCAAGAGCTTATCTATTCTTGTACTTCCAAAGGATGGATGCTTATACCAGCAATCAGAAGTTTCTCATCCACTGTTTTCAAGACAGTTTAAGTGGCACCTCTCTCAAGTGGTATATGAACTTAAAACAAAAAATATCCATTGCTTCCAGGATCTCGCTAATGCTTTTATGAAGCAATACAAGTATAATCTTGACATGGCTCCTGACCGCCGTCAACTCTAGAATATGTCTCAAAATGAGAAAGAGTCTTTCCAAGAATATGCTCAGCGGTGGAGAGAGCTAGCTTCCCAAGTTGAAACTCCTTTGGAAGAAAAGGAATTGACTAGAATGTTAATGGACACTTTATCCCCTTTCTATTGGGAGAAGATGATTGGGAGTGTCTCCTCAAGCTTTACAGATCTGTTAACTATTGGCCAAAGACTCGAGGAAGGACTCAAGAATGGTAAAGTATCTAAATATGCTGAATCTTCCAATGGTACGAAGAAATCTTATGGGAACTTCTAGAAGAAGAGAGAGGGTCAAACCAATGTTGTCATGATTGAAACAAGAAGGCCCTGTCCTAGACCTCAGTATGCAGATCACCCTGTTGTTACTGTTGTTGTTACTCCACGACCAGCTCAATTTCCTTAATGTCCAGTTGTTGGACAGAACTAGTGCCGAAATAGGAACTAATTTGACTTTATTCCCATGACATACACTGAACTTTATCCTGAACTGGTTCAACAAGGTTTGATCACCACAAGGACTCTGCAATCTCTTCCTAATCCTCTTCTATATGGATTGAGATCTGATATCCACTGTGCATTTCATGAAGGTGTCGTAGGCCACGACTTTGAAATTTCTATGCACTAAAAGCCAGAGTGCGTGATATGGTTAAGGTCGGAATCCTTAGCTTTCAAGACTCATATCCTAACATCAATAATAATCCTCTGCCAGCGCATCAAAAGTAAGCTTCAGTCGACTTCAGCAGACTATCTTCCTAAAAGTCAGTGTTTCAGACAGGACAACTCATCCTTGTTACTGATTATTCATTAGGCCATGTTTCTTGTTGTTTGCACTTTCCTTATTTTGTACTAGCTATTTGTATTCAAATTATGTTTTTACTTTTGTAATTAGTGAAATGAGCATTGCAACTTTTGATTCAATTCATTTTGTCCATTATTTGCATCTATATGCTTTATCTTTTAAAATATGCACCTCTTGTTCAGACTTTTGATATGCAAATATTTGATGGAGGATGATGAAAACGTTATACCTATAATTGATGTCGGTATGCTTTCAATCAAACTTTGCTGACGATGTAAGACATTGTTTCAACTCCCAAACACTGGAGAAATAAGGAAGTTATTCCCTTATCAACCCCTTCGAGCTTAGAAGTTGGAGTTTCTTTCTTTACAAAAAAAACCTGCAATCTTAACCTTGGGATAGATAGTTCTCAATTAACTTGGTTGCATATTCGTGCAAGAGACCTTTCATATAAAGGTTGCACTCACAAGTTTTCCTTCGCACACATCAAGTAGGTGTCGAAGATGTTTTCCAAAATGAAAAGCTAATGATGGTTCACCGTGATCATTAAGCCAAGTCGTCACTCTCTTTCTTCCAAAAAATAAATAAAAGTCCACTAAGTCAAAACCTATGAAGGAGACTTAGGCAAAACTGGGGCATCCCGCTGACTGTAAGCTTCAAAAGAAACAGTTCAGGAAAAAGTTAGGGATAATAAAAAATGAGATCTTTAAATCCTCATCATGAAAGTCCTCAATGACAAAAAAAACAACCAAATGTTATAGGGAAGCAGTGACTGCCTTTTCAAAAAGTCTGTTGACTTCTAAATCATCATCACTATTATCAGTGTAATTCCTAACCTATAAGAATCTGAGTGCATTAGTATAAGTTAACTGAGCGTAGGACTGAAGATCATCACGTAAATTGGGTGGGAACAAATAAACTTTGAGCCTTTATCCTTTGTTTCATAAACCGTGAACCAGGCCACGTTACAACCCTAAAAAGACCTAACTAAAGCAAGGTTATTTTGAAAGCACTACAACAAGGTTGCGTAAACTGACTCCGAAATGTTTTTTGCAAATCAATTATTTTGGCACTTTTGCTTTACTTTCCACTTTGAGTGTCTTAAACTACCGTGTTCTGACCAATAACTCATATGTTTTGCATCTTCCCAAAAAATGAGTTTGTTTCAAAGGTTGCATGAACTTTGCGTTAAAATTGCCATGCTTGTATGAATACTTTTGTTTGCAAACAGGCCTTCCACTCAAGGAATTTTCAAATAGTTGAGAAACTTGGTCGGTGATCCAATCAGGGGAAAGTTCCTTCTAGATCCTATTGAGAGTCAGTTTAAGATTTGTGGTTTAGGGGCAAGTCTTTCTCAGATTTGGTTTATCCAGAAGATCTTTCGAATACTCAAATTGGGGCAAGCTTTCCGAGTGTACAATAAAGCAGTCATTTCAACATCAGATAAGATGAAGCAATTATCAGTTCATCTATAACAGATAGCTAACCTGAGGCATTTTACTTGAAGAATCCCCAAGAGGCTCTCCATCCTTCCTACAAGGATCATCAATTTGATATAGTTTACAAGTGTGGCAGAGATGTGCTCAGCAGTAGCATTTTTAGTCCCCAAGCAGATTTGCAGTGATATATGTATTGATGAATCAGTCTTCTAGTCTTATCTTCTCACCAAAAGAGTCGATCCATGTCGTCAATAACTCATATACATAAGCATAGCATGAGTGTTTCATCCTCATTTGCATTTCTCTAGAAGTTGTGTTGTTGTCGATGTCTCACCTTGTGGTCAAAGTCCAATTCATTTGGCACCTACCAAACATATTTTCTCTTTGTGTTATTTGACGTTTTTCCAGATATTCTTTTGTGTTCTGACGTATTCCCATAACTTTCTCTTTGTGTTATCTGACGTTTTTCTAGATATACTTTTGTGTTCTGAAGTTTTCCCAGAACTCTCTGTGTGTCTGATCTAATGTTTTTCCAAATGTCCATTTGTTTGTCTCTCTCTGATGTTTTACCAGATTGATTCTTTTGTTCTAATGTTCTTCCAAAACCTATATGATGTTTTTCCAAATATTCTTTTGTGATTATGATGTTTTTCCAGAATCTATCTGAGGTTTTGCCGGATATGTTTGTCTCTCTGATGTTTTTTTAGATTGAGTCTTTTGTTCTGATATTCTTTTAGAACCTATTTGATGTTTTTCCAAATATTTCTACTGTGGTTATGATACCCTTCTAGAATGTGTTTTACTCCCCAGCAAGTTTCCAAATATATACCTCTGTAATTCTGATGATTTTCCAGAATTTCATTTCTTTTGTCGTCTGTTGTTTTTCCAGATGTGTCTGTTGTTCTGACGTTTTTCCAGAACTCTTATGTGTTTATATGACGTTCTTCCAGATACGATTTTGTTTCTGATGATTTTTCAGAACACCCTTATTTATCTAACGTTCTTCCAGATACGATCTTATATATTTGATGTTTTTCCAGATATGATGTTGCTTATCTGATTTTCTTCCAGATATGTCTCCAAAATCTTTTCTTGTACATTTAAAGCTCTTCTAAATGTTTCAGATGTATGTTCAGAATTTTTGTCTTCATTTAATGATCTTCTAGATGTCTTCAATTTATTCTGACTTTGGTTAACAGTTGTTGAATATTTTTCAAGTCTGTTTCTATTCTCCATCCAATGCTTTTCTGGATGTGTTCTGGAGTTTATTCGATGTTTTCCCGAATATCTATGATGTGTCCCGGAGTTTATTCAATGCTTTCTTGAATATATTTGATGTTTTCCAAAGTCCATTCGACGCTCTTCTGAATGTCTCTGATGTCTGTTATTTTCCAGAGTTCATTCAATGCTTTTCTGAATGTCTTTGATGTTTGCTAGAATGTCTCTCATGTATTTCCCTGAATTCTCCTCACCTCATTCAATGATCTTCTAAATGTCGTGACTCTTTTCCATTCAGTTCTGTTCATGGATGATGACAGTTGATTCTCTAGTGGAACTTATTCAATGATATTCTGAATATCTCTAATGGTTGCCAGTTTATCTAGGATACCTGTTTTGTTCTAAAGTTCATTTAATGCTTTCCTGAATGTCTTTGGTGGTTGTCACTATTCTTTTCCAGAGTTTTGTTCAATGCATTTTTGGCAAAATCCCTGATGACTGTAACCTTTTTACCACTAAAGTTACTCCTGCTTTCTGGATGTTTATGATATCCCACAGTAAAGTCCATTGCTTTCTTGGAAGTCTCTGTTTTTCTCAAATTTCTGGTCTCATTCCACATCTAATGCTTTTCTAGATGTTTCTGTTTTGTTTATCAAATATGCGTTACCTTTCAGCATCTGATGCTTTTCGGATGTTTGTATTTCTGTTTAGGGTTTGTCCCTCTTTTTCCAAGTATTACTGGATACTCTTTGTCACCTTGACAGATGTTCATAATATTTTATTTTTCTCAGTTGTGTCTCCTAGATACTTTCCCCCGTGAAGTTGTCAGTCTTTCCCTGTGGAGTTGTAACATCTTCCCAATATATTCATCCCCTATGACATTTTTCATCATAGAATCTTTGTCTTGCATTTCATATCATATCATATCATAATCATTTTTTGTGGAATCTTAGGACCAAAAATTATGCATGTTTATATTTAAGCCTCTTTGATCTTGTCGAGACGAAAATTTCACTCTTCATATCTCCGGATTGAAGAAACTTAAATAGGGGCATCTGTCACACTCTAATTTTTGACTTTAAGATCTCACCCCTTTTTGCATCATATGTATAGTTTATCACACATTTCATCTTGCATAATACCCAATTTATCAACTGAAATAAACCTTTTGGAGCTGAATCGGTCAAACTAAAAGTCAATTGTGCGTAATATCAGTGGACGGAAAATTTTAAAGTTGAGCCTGCAAACGTCAATGATATTAATCTATGTTTTGCGTAGTTTAACCTGACGTGCTCATTTAAATTTTTCGACCACTTTTGAGTCATATTTTTGGATAGTTTAAGTCGTTTTAGCGGATAAAATTTATTTTAAAATTTGACAAAATGCCGTATTTTTTCGAATCGTATATTTTACGCTGTTCATTTTGTTGTATTCATTTTATTTTTCTGAGCACTTCGATACCGGTCCAATTATTCGTTTTTTTTTACCGTTTTTATTTCTACTTTTAATTAATATATTTTTTAATTAGCCAGTTTTATTTATTTATTTAGTTAATACATTTTCTTATTTTATACTTAATTTTTTAATTTTAATTCTAATTTTATTTATTTTTTAGAAACTTGTCAAATAAGTCTTATAAATTTTATTTATTTTTCAAAAACATGTCAAATAAGTCTCATAAATTTTATTTATTTTTTTAGAAACTTGTCAAATAAGTCTCATAAAAGTAATTGTGAGTTCTCATACACCTTTTACACATTTTATGTTACTTTTTTGTACTCTCTCCCTTATTTTACTCCCACAAAATCATGCACTTCCTACAATCTTTTTTCTTTTTCAACCTTCCATAGAATGATATAAATAAAGCAACCACACCATAACCTTATCTATCACTCTCACACTTCCACATAAACTAAAAAAACTCACTATTCTAACACTCTCCCGTCTTCAACCTCTTGCTCACAAAACCATCCCCCATATTATATTCAAACTTGTTTTTTCTTTTACTTTTTTTTTAGTTTATTTTTCTATTGTTATTATTACTATTATTACTAGTATTTTTGTTACTATTATTGTTATTATTATTATTACTATTATTACTATTATTATTAGTTATGAAATAAGTTGGAATAATTGTTGTTCATAAATGAGTGATAGAGAGGTATGAAGTAACAAGTTCGAGAGAGAGCATATAGTTTTTAGTTTAGAAATATCATAGTTCATATATGTATATATAAAGTCTTCATTCTATTTATTTTCATGCTTTTGGTTTGTGTGAGTTTTATATATACTTTTTGTAGATTTTATATGTGTATTTTGTCCTTTCTTATTTGTTACTATATCATGTTCAGATTTTATCATAATGATATTTTTATGTGGTGGTGTTTATTTTAATCCTATCATGTTCTTAGGTTTTATTATAGTGACATTCTTTTAGGTGGTGATGTTTGTTTTAACTATATCATGTTGATATTACATGTAGTAACGTTGCATTATCTATATTTTATATTTCAACTTTTCTTTTTGTTTATTATATCTTATCATGTATTTTTTAATACTTTATTTTGATTAGTTGCTAATTAGAGATGTATTTTAAATGGTTTTTTTTTAATTTTGTGTTTTAATCATTCTATTCTTAGTTAATTTCTTATTATTTATTTTTATTAATTATTTGTGTAATATGTTAAAATGTATGAAATTTTTTGTTTTAATTACTTTTTATCTTTTTATAATATTTAAAAAGAAATAGAAGACCAAAAAGATTTTAACTATTTTTAATAGTCATTTCTTAAAATTTTGTAAATATAAAAAGTTGTTTTAGTATATTAAAAATGCAAAAATATATGTTGTAATTATTAATTAATTTAAATATTTGTATTTAATTTAATTAATTAAATTATTAGTTAATCTTGTTAAATATTTATATTTAAATTGATTAATAATTATGTTTGTTGTCTGATTCTATTTGTGACTGATTTATTTCCATATTCTAGGTATGTTCTGTTTGATTTACGCGATGTTTTGTCGTGTATGTGGTTGTTTGTCTATGGGTTCTTATCCTGATGATTTGCCGTGACTGTCTGTTGATTTTATGTGCTGACGATTTCTCACGATGTTTTGTCGTGTATTTTCTCTCTGTTTCTCGCGATGTTTTGCCGCGTATCTTTGTCTATTGATTACATGATGCTTTTTTGTGTATTTTTGTTGAGTTTTCACTGCCTGATTACCGTGATGTTTTTCCATGCGTATTTTGTGTTATCATATCTGTCAGACCATACATGACGCTATTCCATTTATTGTGTCTGTGTATTCTTACTTGCCATTTACGTGATGTTTTTCCATGTGTCTGTTGCTTTTCTTTTGATCCTTATTGACATAATCCAAGGGAAGGGACTGTATGTTGACTTATCATCATTGTGCATGTCCCTCGTTTGTTCTTTACCTGTCTTAGTTATTCTTGGTTCTTAGAACCGGGCAACTCGTAGTTCCAAGAACTATAGACGCTCTGATTTCTCAAGTTCCCCTTGAGAATATGTAGGCACAAGGCCCAGATCCTTGGCGAGCAACCTTTTATTTTTTCTCTCGTTTCACAACCTTTTCTTTTTTCACACTTTTCTGTTTTCCCTCGTTTCTCCTTTTACACCATTTTTCATCGTAGTTCGGAACTACAATTGCTTTGACTTCCTATAAAGGATACGTAGCCATAGGATTGTGACAATCCTAGCGAGCTACCTTTTTATTTTTCTACCTTTTTCTTTTTCCACCTTTTCTCTTTCTTACCCATCCTTACCTTTAGCAAACAATTTTAGCAAAACATAAATATTTCAAGAGGTTCCTGTAGAGTACTGCAGATACTTATGGTGCTAGTACCTTCCCTTAGTATAACCAACCCCCGTACCTTTAATCTCTCTTTTGCTTAGCTTTAGGCCTTCCTTTTTGCTTTGCATTTTATTTATGGGTTATTCTTTATTTTCCCCTTCCCTCGGATAAATTAAAGATTTGTGGTGATACTTTAGGATTTGTGATTCAAGTTAATATAATAGCTTGGTATCCGATTCTCACCGCGACAGTGCTTACAAGAGGTGTTTATCCTTAGCAGGGTAGGATAATTCCTCATTCCCAGCAGCGTAGAAGAGTTCCTTATTCTCATCAGTGTAAGATGACGAAATATAACCAAGAAGTTCAGAGATGGTGAGAAGTCAGAGTTTTCTCTTCCCCGCAGAGTATATATGATGGTAATTCTCCACAGGTTAAAGTCCAATGGTTATTGGCATTTTCCATTAATATGCTCGATATTATTCCCCAATGGAGTAATATGCCCGATTTTATTCCCCAACGGAGTCGGTATCACCGACGGTTATTGGCATCCTCGGCAGGTTAAAGTCCAATGGTTATTGGCATCTCTGGCAGATCAAAGTCCAATCTTCATTGACACTTCTTTTCATCAGGATTTGCAAGTTCCTTTGTCATTCCCCAACAGAGGTCGCAACACCGATGGTTATTGGCAATTTAATTTGTTATCTCTCGACGGGATAACAGATCTTGATGATCCCTTCCCTAGTAGTTGCTTGTTTGTTCAGGCACTTCCCCAGCGAAATCCTCTCATTTGTATTCTAGCATATAATAATCATCATTACATTGCATCCTCAAAACATGTAGCATTTCCATTTGATATGGAGCATTATGCCATGGAAAAATTCAAACATGCATCGAAGTACGAGCCGATTATGGTACCTTGCGAAAGCCCAAGCCAACCCTTTTTCAAAATCCAGTTCCCGACTAGTATTCGGTTCCAAACCAAACCATTTTTTCAAAATCCATTTCTCGACTGGTATTCGGTTCCTAACCAAACCTTTTTTTTAAAATCCAGTTCCCGACTGGTACTCGGTTTCCGACCAACCCTTTTTACAAAATCCAATTCCCGACTGGTATTTGATTCCCGACTGGTATTTGATTCCCGACCAACCCTTTTTAAGGTATGGGGAGTATTGCCTTGATTGTTTTCAATATGTGATTCAATGTGCTTAAAGTTGATTTAAGGTGTAATACCCTAAATTTTGCCCCGAGATTATTAGGTTCATTTCGCACGTCATCTCATTTTGCACTGCATTTAACTAACCACTAATAGGTTTGTGTAGTCTGTTGGTTTTGCAGGAAAATATCATGTGGCGCACTCTTTGGGTTGTTTGGTTGGGTTGATGTGAGTCAGGGCCGAGGTGTAGCTAGAATGGTTTGATCGTGGGAGATTTTGAGTTGTTGAACTAAATCGATGCGAGTTTTGGATTGAAGTTAGCTGGAGGATATGATCATTTGAGTTCATCTGACAGTCGAATGCATCCGGATAAAGTTGCACATTTTGAATTATAGAGAAATTTAATCGAAAATGGTGTCGGAAACGGGATTAATCGGATAAATTAACATAACTAGGAATTATTAGGATTAATTTCATTTTGCATTTTTAATCAATTATATATCATTCTCTAATTAATTTCGTTTTTAAGTAATTATAGTCTCATTTCTATTTCCTTTTACTTTTTTAGCCTCATTTTTATTTTTAAATAATTTTAGGTTATTTTAAAATGTTGTTCCTATTTTTAATTTTTCAATTAAATTCATTTTTCGTTAACTTTATTTTCACTATCTGCAAAAAAATAAATAATAAGTATAATGTTTACAAAACAAATTAAGGATTTGTATTAATATTTATTCTTTACAAAAAAATCAAAAAATATATAAATAAAATTATAAAAATACATAAATTACAAAAAAATGCAAAAATACATTTTTCTAAAATTTTCTTTAAAAATTCCTAAAGTCTTTTATCCGACTCTTTCCATTTTTCCGATTTTTCCCGACTTTTCTTCGTACCTGTAAAAAGTCAACAAAACAGAAAATAAGCAAATGAGTTTCTTATCGGTTAAGTTCGTCCCGACACCCTCAGCACATTGTCATCATCGAGCGTGTCGGGAGGGCAACGGATTACTCCGAAGCTGGTTGCCGACTAAAATCTACAACATTCTGTTCATTAAGGCAACCAGAGAGAGATAAAAAGAATTTTTTTTAGAAATGGGCTTATCCAAAAAGTGCTTATTTGAAAAAGCACTTATTCGAAAAGCGCTTTTAGCCAAACACAGCTTCCTAAAAAAATCTGGGCGGCCGCGGATCAAACAAATCCAACGAACAAAGTTCCTGAAGAATAGCGTCCAAGAACACGTAGGTTTTAGGAATCATCAAAGCACAAGCAGTTAATAATAAAAGTTCCGAAACTCAGCGGCAACCAACTTTCCCAAATCCAAAAGTCCTGCAAAAGCAACGCAAAAATCGCAACAGTCAAACCAAAATGAAGAAGCCCACAACCAAATCAAGGATATAAAATCATTCTGAAGCTTCGTTTTAGAAGGGGGGCTGAAAACCTAAAACAAAACTGAAAAACGGCGGCGACCAAAGAAGAGGACGGATTCAGAAAGCCATCAAAGGGTTTCATCATCATCCGCGGCAAGAAGAAGAAGAGGAAAAGAACTTTCATGGCGGCCGGAAAAAGGGAGATCCGAAAAACCCAGAACGTCATTTGTTCATCACAACCGACGGACAACGGCGACTCACGACCTCTGTTTCTACCATCATCGGCCGAAGATCTAAATCGTTTCCGTTCATCATTGGACATTGTTGGTGACAGTGGTAAAGTTTCGGGTTTTTGTTATCGTCTCTATAGGGAATTTGAGATATTGCCGCTGTTATACAGTTATCGAGTTCTTAACTTTTTAGTAACAAAAGGGGTTTGTTTTTTAGTAACGGTATCTTGCATAAAAGGTAATAAATCGCGGTAGAAGATTGATTTTACGATTTAATGAAGATTGTCAAAGTTAGAGTTTGGTAATCACTTTGCTTGTATATGTCCAATCAACAATACGCATAAACTCCTTTAGATGATAAACACATTCACAACATCCTCCCAATGTGATTATTTCTAACTCACATTGTATTTTTTTCCATTTTGATCCATTGTTGATTTCTCACACAATCTATCAAAATGACAACATTTAGGTTTAACATTTTTTATGAACAACCACATTCAAAACTATTTCTAGCTTAAGAAAATAAAAGGATGAAAACCTAGGTCAAGAGTTGGAAAATATCTTTCAATCATAAACCAACACAAAGAGTTATAGATAAAGCAAGGTTTTCACCATATATTAATCATCCAAGAGTTTGCAAATGAAGATCATCCATATACATACAAAGCTTAATGATCACCTACATCTAACCTTGACAAAATGAAGAACTTAGCTACTAATTTTCATGGTAGCTTGCAAAAGAAGATTCGGAAGAAGGTTGATGAACATCCGAGTCGAAGAATCCAACTTGGATGAGAATCCACCTTCTTTTTGTAGATTAATGTTTAGAACTGAAGAAAATAAGAGATAGGTGGTTTCTAGGTCACCAAATCTATTATGCAGCAAAACTAGTGAAAATATGGTATATGTTCAAAAAGTACAAAGGGCTACTTATAGAAAAAGTTGTTGTGCTGTCACGCTCGCGTCCTCATTCACCTAGCGAGCTAACAGCGAATGTTCGCTACAGCCTCGCCTAGCGAACATGCTAGCGAGGGCTGAGGAAAAGATTCTGGAATGCTTCGCTACTTGCTCGCTAGGTGCTCGCCTAGCGAGTTCTTCGCCACCTGCCTCGCTACCAGCGAATAATGCCCTTTTGATTCTGCCCAAGTCTGGGAGTGTTCGCTAGCAGCTCGCTATGGGCTCGCCTAGCGAACAACTCGCTGCAACACTCGCCAGATGTTCGTCTAGCTAACATGCTTTTGCTCTTGTTCTTTCTTGATTCCTTTGTCAACTTTTTGTGTCTTCAAATTTTGCTCTTTCAAGTACAAATACTGCACAATAACACACAAATTAAAAGGACCAAGAGCATTTCATATCATATCGCATATCACCAAAAGCAAGGCGGTTTTGAACCGAAATTAGACAAAAAGGAGCGAAAGATGCCTACATTTGATAGCTCAAATAAGCATAATTGGGCATCTAACAGACATCAAAAAGGACGTATAACTGCGATGGACTCATAGGGAGGTTCTTCCTCACCATCATCATCGTCGTTCTCAACCTTAGATATTCGCAAGACGCTTCAAACTAGAAAGGGTGAGCATCTCGTGGGATTAACTATTTTCTGGTTTTTTTGTGTTTTTCAAGGACAAGGTGGCTCCGCGGTGGTGATAAAGCAAGAAGAAGGGACATGCAAGCAAGACGAAAAAGTTCAAAAAAACCCATCTGTAATACCCCAAATTTTGCCCTAAGATTTGTCGTCGCATTTAATTGCATTTAATCAATTACTAACAAATTTGTGTAGTCGTTTGACTTTTTGCAGGTAAATATCATATGGCATGCATTTTTTTTTAAAAAAGTAAAAATGGCACAATTGGCAGGAGGACATGTGTAAGGAGTTGTGAGTGTGAGAGGTTGAGAGTTCGAATCTCACCTTTGTCACTTTTTTGTTTTTTTATTATTTTTTACTCTAAATTTTTCTATCTTTCATTAAAAAATAACAAAAATAGTTTTTTTATTATTATTTAATTATTATTTTCGTATTTTAATTAAATCATTTTTTTAAAATATTATTTTTTTCACTTTTTTCTAAATTATTCATAAAAACATCTAAAAAATCATAAAATAAAAAATATTGAAAAAAATTTTGTTCTTTTTATAATATTTTTGATTTTAGGAATCAATAGGATTATTAGTTTTTATTTTAATTATTTTAAATTATTTAAATTTTATTTAGTTTAACTAATTATTTAATTTGGGCTTTAAAATGGGCTTTAGGGATATTATTGACAATTGATAGTTAACCCTAATTTGACCCCTATATATATCTATGTCACATTGTTGAAAAGGGAGCCGGAAAAAAAATAGAAAAAATTTGCGCCACAGAGGTACCAATTTCATCCCAAATTGTTAATAACTTGTTGTCTCAATTAGTTACTCAAATTGTTAGTAACTGTTACCATACTCACACATAGTATGGTTTTAAGTATATATGTTAATATTCATGTGTGGTTAATAATCTTACCGGTCTTACTATCGATGCCGGCAACGTTACTGTATGCTACTGTATGCGTAGATGTTTTGGTAAACACCTTAACATTTTAATTTTTAATTAGTGATTAACACATACACTGTGTTATTTTATATTATGTTTTAACTGGATTTCAATTTTTCTTTTCCCTTCAATTCCTTGAATTCAAAAATAAATATTACGTTTATATATATATATATATATATATATATATATATATATATATATATATATATATATATATATATATATATATATATATATATATATATATATATATATATATATATATATATATATATATATATATATATATATATATATATATATATATATATATATATATATATATATATATATATATATATATATATATATATATATCATTTTTAAAAGTAACAATTCAATTCATATATATTGAACCGCTGCTTCATTTTGATTTTGTTATATTGTTCGGATCGAATTATGTCGATACGCTATTTGCATATTTATGTGTATGGTGCGTGACATTTACGTTAGTTTGATCCGGTTGCGATGATCGCATTTTTTGCGTTAGCAACATTATTATTTTAAATTGTTTTAAAAGCTATTTTGCTTTACGTTTTTTTATAAATTCAGATCTGCACAATTTTGATCTCTATTGCGATGATCACGTTGAGTGTAGCAAATTAGTAGTAAATTTTATTGGTTTATGTGCGGATCTATTGTTGTGTTTCAATTTTATACGCGTCTGATGGTTTAGCAAAGCAATAATCCTTTTTTTTTGCGCTTATCTATTCGCGTTTTGATTCACAAATTATAATTTTATCTAATTTTATTTTCTCGGTTTCTTTGATCTGACTTGCGATGACCGCTAATGCGGTAGCATTTTTCTATTTTAATTCGTATTATTTTTTTATATAATTCAATGTCGCTATCATTATTATTGGATCTAATTTCTTGTGATGGTTTTTGCACGTCTTCGCATATGCGCCTTGGAATTGCATATTTGCGTCATGATTTTAATCCGTGCACTTTTCGTTTCAATTTATTTTGAGTCATTTGATGTATAATGTAATATTGTGTATATATTTTATTCTTGTTCATACTTAAATTGTTTTAAAACTAATTCTTGATTTAATCAAGCCATTTTCATACCTTGTAAGCCGATCATTCATGATCGCCATCGACCGTAATCGTTAAGGTATTTCAGTGCACGATAATATTAGCATAATCTCCCCCGATCTTAATCTTTGGGATCATAGAATTAGGTTAGTTTTTTTCTCTTAAAACTAAAATTTATTTTCTTGAAAAATTACAAAAATAATTAAACTCCTAATTTTCAAATCAATAATTTCACCATTTAATCTCTAATCACTTTTCTTCGTACACATTACCTACATTTCATTACCTCGTGCTTATCAATCACATCATCGCTTTTCCATTCGCTATTCTCCATTACCGATATTTCCCTCCAAAGGAAAGGTTCACATGCTTGACCCCCGTGTCAATGCCTTTACCCTCACCCTAGCCTTAGGATTTGAGTCCATGTACTCACTTTTTTAGGCATCCCGTCGTGGACATACCTTCATCCTTTTCAATTTAACTTTTAATGTAGATAGGAGTCTTCGCACTCCAAGTAAGCGTTTCCATATGAACGCTTATTTCCCTTTGGAACTTTGACTCACGGTCAATAATTCCTCAAACCCTTTAGGGGAACTACAGTTACTCTGATTCCATTCCCGTAAGGATATGTAGGCACAAGATGCGATGTCTTGCCGAGTAAACTTAGAATTAACCCCTAGGTCTTTTTTAATTTTCAATCCTTTGTATATACCCTAAAGCAAAATAATTAATGAAATAAAAAAAATAAACAAAAGGTTCCCGTAGAGTACTACGGAAGTTTAGGGTGCTAATACCTTCCCTAAATTTAACCAACCCCCGAACCTTAGATCTCTCCCCTTTAGGTTTTTCCTTTCTTTAACCTTTCCTTCGGATAAATCAAAGACCGGTTGCAAATGAATTAAGATTCAAGTTAATCAATAGCTTGACATCCAAATTTCACCGCAACAGAAAATGGCGACTTCACTGGGGAGTCCTAACTATTGAGGGTTATCCCTATTTTGTTTATTTTTCTTTATATATTTGTTTTATTATATATTTTGCTCACTTGTATGTATATATTGGGGTACCTTACTTGGAGTTACTGTGTTGTGAGATAAGTCCTACACCCGGACTTGAGCGACCTTATGATAGGATGGCTGATATATTCGACGAGGCTTATAGGGAGTGAGTCCCGACTAAGTTAAATTGAGAATCACCGCTCAGTTGAGACACTTTCGAAAATGGTTCGGTTGATCGAGTGTAATCGTGAAAACTTTTACCATTAACGATTGGAGTCTGTGATACTGGAAACCGTAGTACCTTTACACCATCTTGGCCTTATATAGGATGTAGTGCGGGAACTATGTGGGAGTAGTCCTACAATGGTTGCTACGCGATACTACACTCAAAAGAGGTTCTCTTGAGAATATTATCGACCCTCAAGTTAGTTGGGAAGTTGATAATATCCGAAGGATGGACTGATGATTTTGGGCACTGATTTAGAACCCTTGTTCTGCAGGTACAATTAACCTATAGTACACACCACTTTGGGAAGGGTAGACCTTGACTCCATTCATTGTTCCTCTAACTTAGGACCCTTTGTTTGCTTATGTGTATTTGTGCTTCGCATCCATAAAGCATCATATCATTTCTAGTTTCAAGGAATTCAGCAGTCCTTTGCAAATTCGAAAAGCCTTACATTTTAAAGTCTAAAATGTTTTCCAACTTTCTTAAAAAACAATATTTGCAATCGACCGTTGAAATTCTTGAAACCATTGCATGGCATCAGCATCACATTTTTGCATTGCATTTGTCCCCCGGTTTCTCATTCTCGGTTCTCTCGTCTTCCAGTGTACCTTTGAGTCGTCAAGCTGATTCCTCGACACAGATATCAGACCAGGGCTAATTATAGACGTAAGATGTCAGAGCAAGAGGCATATAATGTAGAGATCCGAATGGAGATCGATGAGTTGAAATCAGGCATGACCAAACTCACCGAGATGCTCCAAGTTCTGATTTCCAGAGGAGAGTCACCTCAAAGGACCGTCATTCAGGAAGTTTCAGATGTTGATCCACCTCTTGTTCCAGTGCCACCATCTACTTGGCCCGAGCTTGGTTTACCTCCTAACTACTCTCCGCCTATTGCATCGTCTGCTACAATTGGTCAGACTGTCAGACCGGTTTTTCAAGCTCCCGTCCTTACCGAGACTAGACCTGTGGTCCACACTGTTAACCAAACTATCCGAGCTCCCTTTGAGAATCCTCTATATGAGCACAATGTTGCCAGTGTTCAAGGGGAAGACCATGAAGGTTTTGTTGAGCCTGAGATTACCCGTGAACAGTATCAAATCATCAATAAGAGACTCCAAGCTGTTGAGGGTACTGATTTCTTCAATATAGATGCCGACAATATGTGCCTAGTCTCCGGTCTCGTTATGCCTGCCAAATTCAAGACTCCTGAGTTTGTGAAGTATAAAGGTCACTCATGTCCAAGAGCTCATCTGGTCATGTACTTTCGAAAGATGGCGGCCTACACCAACAATCAGAAATTGCTCATCCATTGCTTTCAAGACAGTTTGAGTGGTGCTTCTCTCAAATGGTATATGAACTTAGAGCATAACAGTGTCCGTTGCTTTCAAGATCTCGCTAACGCTTTCATGAAACAATACAAATACAACCTGGATATGACTCCCGATCGCCGTCAATTACAAAATATGTCTCAAAATGAAAAAGAGTCATTCAAGGAATATGCTCAGCGTTGGAGAGAGTTAGCTTCTCAAGTTGAACCCCCTATAGCAGAAAAGGAATTAACTGGATTGTTCATGGATACTTTGTCCCCTTTCTATTGGGAAAAGATGATCGGGAATGTCTCTTCAAGTTTTGCAGATTTGGTGACTATTGGTCAGAGGTTAGAAGAAGGTTTGAAAAATGGTAAAGTATCCAAAACTGTTGAATCTTCTAATGGTGCAAAGAAACCCTACGGGAATTTCCATAAGAAGAAGGATGAACAGGCCAATGCTGTCATAACTGAATCAAGGAAGCCTCGCCAGGGATCTCAACCTGTTAGTGTTCCACAGCCAGCTCAGACTCCTCAACGCCCAGTTATCAGACAAGACCAGAATCGGAACAAGGATCACTTTGATCCTATTCCCATGACTTACACAGAGCTGTATCCTCACTTAGTTCGACAAGGGCTGATCACTACAAAGGCTTTACCACCTCTTCTTAATCCTCCAGTTGGATTTAGGGCTGATCTAAAGTGTGCTTTTCATGAGGGTGCCTTAGGCCACGACTTGGAGCATTGTTTTGCATTGAAAGCTAGGGTGCGTGAACTGATTAGAGCCGGAATACTTGATTTTACGGATAGTCGTCCGAGTGTCCAGACAGATCCCTTGCCAGTACATCAGAAATGAAGTTTTGTCACTAGGCCTTTTGTTTCTCGTTGCTTGCACTTTCCTTATTTTGTTTAAGTTATTTGCTTTCAATTATGTTTGTACTTTCATTAATGAAATAAGCATTGTGACTTTTGATTCAATTCATTTCCGTCCATTTATTTGCATCTTTATGCTTTATTTTTCAAATGTTTACTTCTTGTCCAAAATTTTGATATGCTAAGATTGGAGGGAGGATGATGAAAACGTTATACCCATAACTGCTGTTGGTATGCTTTCAATCAAACCTTGTTAACGATGTAAGGCATTATTTCAATTCCCAAACACTGGAGAAATAAGGAAGTTAATCCCTCGTTACCCCCTTAGAGCCTAGAAGTTGAAGTTTCTTTCGTTACAAAAAACCCACAATTTTAACCTTGGGATGGGTAGTTCTCAGTTAACTTGGTTGTGTGTTCATACGATACACCTTTCATTAACAAATTTTCCTTTGCACACGTCAAACAAGTGTCGAAGATGTTTTCTAATCAAAAGGTCGATGATGGTTCACCGTAATCATTAAAATCAAACAGTCACTTTCCTTCACACAAAAAAATAATATAAAAAAAGCAAAAGAATCCCGCTAAGTCAAAACCTATGAAGGAGACTTAGGCAAAACTGGGGCATCCCGCTGACTGTAAACTCTAAAATAAACAGTTCAGACAAAATTTAGGGATAATACAAAGAGATTTTTAAATCCTTATCTTGAAAATCCTCAATGTCAAAACAATCAAATGTTATAGGGGAGTAGTGGCTGCCTTTTCATAGGTCCCTTTGACTTCTGAATCATCACTGCTACGATCAATGAAATCCCTAACTTATGGGAACCTGAATGCATAGTATGAGTTAACTGAGCATAGGACTGAAGATCATCACGTAGATTGGGTGGGTACAAATAAATTTTGAGCCTTTATCTTTTATTTCATAAACCGTGAACCAGGCCACATTACAACCCTCAAAAGACCTAATTGAAGCAAGGTTATTTTGAAAGTATACTGTCGCTACTCGAAAAATGCACCGTGCAACGACGGGGAGGCGAAAAAGATAGACAGAAGAGTCGCCACCGAACTTTATTTATCCCATGAGGGGAAAGGAAAATATCGAGAAAACCTTAAGAAAAGAATGGATAAGATGGTCTCGCAACCATGAACGGGTTCGGAAGCCGGTTATGCGAGGGGAAGGTATTAGCACCCCTCGCATCCATCGTACTCGATGGGAACCTTTTGTTTGTCGATGTGCTAAAATATTATGCTATAAAAGAGTGTTCCAAAGGATAGAGGGAAAGGGTTAGGAACAGGAAAGTTAGGAGGAAAGAGAGAACGGGGAAGAAAAGAGAAAGAACAGACTCGGTAGGACTTCGCAGTCCTAGGCCTACGTATTCTCGACGGGTGTGAGAAAGTCAGAGTCGACGTAGTTCGGGAAACTACAGATAGGGGGGATTGTGCTCGCCAAGGATTGTGGCCCTTGTGCCTACGTATTCTCATCTGGTATGAGAAATCAGAGCAGCCGTAGTTCGGCCTACGGTGTGTTGATGTTTTTTATGGATGATGCTATCGTGCGCATTCTAGCAGTTAGGTGTTTTGCTGCTCGCTCGTTAGAGACTTAGGCATTACCTGTTTGCGGTAGAACGGACGTAACATATCCTTTTGAAAGATTGATTAGTTTTCGCCACGCGAGGCAAGAAGTCACGTTTGATTGATTGGATTGTTTTTTAGGGGCGAGACAGGTCCTCGGATAGTAACCCCTACGGGTAGTACCCAATTCATTGTCTCAAAGCTTTTGTTATAAAAAGGTGTGGCGAACGAGGCGTCTTCGTATTGAAAGACGAGCGTCGAAACCACCCTCACTACAGTGGGCATCCCTATGCTCGGAGAAGAAGAGGTCTACACCCAATCCTCTCTCTTTAATTCAATGCAAAGAGAACTTCGTTCTCTTATTAAAGATGTTTTTGGTTTTGAATGGTAAGTGCTTTGCGACAGAGAACCCTACGGTAAACGTCAGCACTCGGGATAGGAGAAGGCCTACGCCTAACCACTCCACGACCATTCAAGTTTTATTGCATGAAAAGGAATTTGAAAATACACTCGGTGCAGGACCGAGGTTTTAGGTGGGAAAGGTTGCAGGATGAAATTGTGAAAGCGAGATGGTGGATAGAGTTGCGTCTTCGTATCGAGAGACGAGTATCGAGACCACCCTCACTACAGTGGGCATCCCATCACTCGGAGAAGAAGAGGTCTACACCCAATCTTCTCTCTTTAATTCGATACAAAGAGAAATTAATTTATTATTGAAAGTATACTCAGTACGAGACCGAGGTTTTATGAGGAAATGATGAAGCGTCTTTGTATTGACAGACGAGCATCGAGACCACCCTCACTACAGTGGGCATCCCATCACTCGGAGAAGAAGAGGTCTACACCCAATCCTCTCTTTTTTAATTCAATACAAGGAATTGATTTTAAAAATGTTTGACAAAGTTTTGATTCGAGGCGGGACAGGTGACGAAGAGAGAAAAAAGGCGGTCTCAGATCCAACGATATTTATCAATATATTGACTTAGTAACCGATTTACGGAGGTCTCGTCATCGACCAACACAGATGAAACGGGACAAAAATGTCCAATAACAAATAGAACATAAGATTAACTCCTAAACAAATCTTTAAAATTTCCAAGAGAAAATAGATAAAGCTATAACTTAGAAAAAAATAAATAATATATGTAAACTATATTCAAATCCCTTTTTTAGAAAAATATATTATAAACTGTTTTAAAAAACTAAAACAAAATAAAATCTATAAACAACGGTTAATATAATATGTACATAACTAATAATAGTGATAATTTACCTAATAAAAATAAAATATAAAGGAACAGGGGGTACGAACCGGAGAATGAGGGTAGGGTACAGATCCAGAAGGAGAACACGGTTGACTAAATGGACTTAGCCAACCCAACCAAATAAACGTCCAGGGAAAATGGAGGGCACGAGAGAGAAACAGGAGGTTGGTGAGGAGAGTGCATCTAACTTGGACCTCGTGGCATAAACGTCTTTGTAAAGCTCGAACCGCTGAAATCCCTCAGAGATCTCATTTCCAGTTTCGATTCTTCAATTTCTCCATTCTTCTCAAATTTTGGTTCAATGCAAATGGGTTTTCGGATGGTATTGAAATCGGAGGGTTTGAAGCTGAGTTGAGAGGTTGAAGCTTGAAGGAGGCGGACGGATTGAGAAGATAACCGCTTTGGTTTGGAAGAATAGGTTTGAAGAAAACAAGAATCAACAGTGGAGATTAATGGAAGAAGGTGCTGAACCGAGACACAAGTCGCTCACCATGTGTTCGATGAAAGTTCTATTATGGCTTTGTGAGTTTAATGGAGTTTTCTGGGTGATTTATTGAAGTTTGTTGGAGGATGTTTGAAGGATTTGAATTGTTGAATCTTTGTGTATGACTCAAACGTTATGATTGTGCTGAATAGAAGGGCCCGTCGAGAGCGTCGTGTTATTGTCGAGCTTGTGATGTAACCTGACGTAGTGCACTTGTGTTGCAGCTTGTGCTGTTGTGTGTCTGGAAAGCTGAATGGTAATGGTAGAAACTTGATAAAGGTTTATGAGTTGTGATATGAGGGTGTTATCTTGGCAAGGTTAACAGTGAGGATTGGATTTTGGTGAATGGGTAATTGAAGTTTGTTGATGAAGTTCTAAGGAGGAATGGTGGTATGTTAAGGAGATTGGAGTCTGTTACTGTGAGTAAGGAGTGATGGTTTATATTCTTGAAGTGTAGTTTGTGTGTGAATGATTCAAGATGTGTTGCTAGTGTTTTATGCAAGTGGTGGTTTTTATTGTGTTTTTTGAGGGATGGTTTTTTTTTACAGGCTGCTGTTGTTAGTAGAGTATGCTTGTGTAGCAGAGAGCAGCAGGCCGGTACAGTTGGTGCAGAGCTTGTCTGGCATGGCTGTTTGTATGGTGTGAGTTTGTAGCAGGGTAGTGGTTGTAGCTGGCATTGTCTGTTGGTAGCAGAATGGCGCAGGATTTGGTCTGGTGTGGGATGGGTGCAGCAGGCTATTTTTTTTGTCTGTTATGCGATTTCAAACAGATTTTCGGTGGGGTCATGTAATGCCATGGTACAAGTTTGCAAGGAGAAGCTGAGAATGGGCTATATGACTGATACGTGTGGGGTACCTCAAATCTGCGTGAGTCGTATGAGCTGGAGGGGCAACCTTTGTCAGTTTGTGAATGGTGGCCGCTTGGAGTACCATTTTATGATGTGAATTAGGTTTGGAATAAAGCTGGCTCTTGCGCGAGATTTACGAGTCATGGTTATGGATCTTGTAGGTAATGGAAGAGGAGCTCTGCGAGAAGGTGGGGTCAATTTTAGCAACAGCAGGCAAAGGTGCCTCTACCACTTCAGATTTAGTCAAAGGAGGGAGTGGAGCCTGAGCTGGAGGCAATGTCCGATTGTCAAGGGTTTTATAAAGATCACCTGCTTTAACAGGTTGCATGTAGGGAGGTGTCTTATCACCCAAGTTTAAGCATTTGTTTTTTGAATATCTACTAGCAGTTTTCGGGAAATCTGTGATGACCCCATTAATTCCTGCTTCCTGAATAAATGAGTTGATCTCCACTGTTGAATCTGAGAAGTAATCCCATGCCTGAGATACAAACTCATTGCTGAATGTTTCTTCCACAGCTGCATTGGTAGCATCACTGACTGTCTCGTCAATCTTGTAGACAAGCTCATATTTGGTTTTCTCCTTGAACTTCAGTAATACAGAGCTATTAGTGGATTGAATTTAAACTTTTTGGCTCCCTGGTTTATCGTAACCTGCTTTGCTTAAAGCATCAATGACGGCATCAACCACTCTTAATCCCAGCTTTTCTGCAAGATAGGCTGCATTCTCAACAATGATCAAGACGCCTGATAGAGAAGTATGATTTTTTGTCAACGACAAAAAATCTGATAATGTTAAAAATGTCCCATCATTCTTATATTCTGGATTCCTGAACAGTGTGTACTTTGAAAAAGGGTTCAATATTGAGGGGGTCAGGCCTTTTATATCAGCCCATGTCAATTTGAACGTAAATATGCCACGGCCGGATTTAATCTTGGGGATACTCATGACCAAATCACTGAAGCCTGTTTGAGCAACTGTGGTACTCTCTAGAAGATCAATGGAGCTTAAGCAGAATGGTATTCCGTCCTTTGAAATTTGAACAGGACAGTCAAGAACGTCCGCACCATCTGATATGGCATTGTTATACGCTAAGTTGGTACAAGCTGGATAATCTCCACTTGCTCCAAATTTTGAGATAATCAAGGTTTTATCTCTTCTCGTAGCATTTGTGCCTAGGTGGGCAAAGCAATCAATTGCTTCAGATGGAGTTATGGGAAAATCAGTCAGCACACCATCAACGGAGAAATCACCGTTACCAATGAATTGGAGGTACTCAGCAAGAGGATCATAGCTGTAATTAAAGCTAGTTACAATATCATTCGCAAAATCTGATGCATAAACTTCCAGCCCCGCTTTATGTGCATCTGAAACCAAAGTGGTATGTGGTTGCAAATAAAGACTAACAGCATCTATTGGCCATATATATCCCTTGGGAACAAGAATTCCAGAAGCAAAAGTCTTGATAAAGGTAAGGTTTTTAGTAATGAACCATAAGTCTGATTGGTCGATGGGTCGGTTTCGTTTTACAGAATTTGCAGTGTCCATAAACTGCACATCGTCATAAGCCACATCGAATAGCTTACGTTTCTTTGTTTTACCAGGGGAGGGGCTAGCAACTTCTTCAGCAATTCCTCCAACTCCATAAGGTTCCTGGTTGTCCTGAGTGGTCATTGTACTGGGTGAATGACCTGTGCTGGTAACTTCATCATCCTCAGTAGAATAAACCTCGCTGTCAGAATAAAGCAATGCATTGATCTCCTCCGTATCTTCATGCATCTCGCTTTCAATTTCAGTTCCATGATTCTCATTTTCATCAACTTTATAATCAAAAGTTGGTTCAACTCCAACTACATGATTCACATTTCTTCTTAAAGAAGGTTCATTATTTGCATTCAAATTGTTACAGCCGTGAAATTTGGAATCCCATGAACCAAGGCACTCAACAGGCCTACCGAACCTCGAACTATAAATGAGAGTTGTCTGATCACCGGTTTGATCAATGACAAGAAACTGTTTTTGAGGAAAGCCCGATTCCCCATTCTGTGTAGTTTCCTCCTTAAAACCCTTCGAATGACTAGCAGGAGGGAGTTTATCCTCAGAAATGAAGTTTGGAGGACACGTAAAACCCTGTCGAAAGCGAGGCAAACAATAAAACCAACCATGAGGTTCATTTAAATGTCCCGACTGCATATAAGGTAGTGCAGAGGATGTATAAGCTGGTGGTACTGCCTCATTCCTTGAAATTGTATTCATATCGACACCCGGGTTCATTGCTGCGGCAGCAGCATTTTGCTTTCCCATATCAAAGAGAGCACAGAAAGAATTCGAATTGGGTGATTCACTAAATTGCACCTGATGCGTCCAGGTTCTGCAATTCTCTCCCTTTCAACCACAACAATCACCTTTAGAAAAACTGATTCAAACACCAAGAGCTATCTTTTACTATTGGTTTCTCTTATACCAACAATGATTAAAACAACTAAAACCACCGGATTAACCCAAAAAGAGCAAAGGAAAACTAAACAATTACGTTACAGGTTTGAGTAACTGACGGAAATATTCAGCCTGGCATTCTCTGAGAGGTTGAAAGCATGCTATAACTCTAACTATGATGGTTGCGCACCCTGCCGTTCCATTTTCATGTTTCAAAGCCCGGAATTTGGTTTGACCAGCTGCTTGGCACACCATAACTACTTTCCAACCCTTCAAAATATGCAATAACCAAAATGTTCCAAATACAACAAATTGATGATTCACTAAAATCTCAACACTCACTTAACCAATTCAAACAGATCTTGAAAAGAACTCACAACACAAACGGGTTAAAAACAAAGTGGTGTAGCTAATTTTTCAGCTGATCTGGCGAACATAACAAGGAACAACGACAAAGAAATTGGATCCCATTGAGGTGAGTTTGAAGGTATAAAAAAAAATGAGAAAATTGAAGAGTTCTAAATAAAGGGTTGAAAATTTAAGAAGTTAGAGAATAACTTTGCAATAGAGATTCAAAGAAATAACTTTGCGATAAACATCAATAGATAGACTGAACCACCACCGCATGCTGTTCTATCCTTATCCATAAAGATTAATCCACCACAACTACTCCTTTTAGCCACAAAATACCTACAATAATCAAGGAAAGGGTTTGAAGAGAGAGTGAGTGAGAGAAAAAGAGGTAGTTGAGGAGAGGGAGCAAGCGTGATTTGAGTACAGTCAAAGTGGAAAGTGTTTGTTTTAGAACGATACTAAATGCAGCAGAATCAGGTTTAAAAGCCTCTAAGAGTTGACCACAAGTCAAAGAGTCTGGACACAATTTAAGATCAGATGTTTCAATAAGAGCAACATTTTGACTATCACTGCACAGATCTGTTATGGCCATGTCCAAGCCAGCATAAAGCGTCACAGGCCACATCTTAGAAGCATGGACAAGAATACTATAATCAAGAAAATATATAGATGATAAGAGAGAGGAAGGAACATCAAGCAAGTCGCGTGAAATGACCACGCCTGATGGCAGATTCGTGGATATTTTATCAGTACTTTCGCATACAATGGAGGATATGAAAGCTACAGTTGTTTCAGCCATCCGATGATCATCCCCGCCACCTAATAGTCTATTTACATACTCAGAAACCTGCAAACCTTCTGCAATTTGACAGGGTATACCAATTTCACTTATCTCGAGATCTGGATCACCAACAACCACAGTTCGGAACGTACTGTCATTGCGTTTTCCAAGAACCACATCTTTCATCCATTTTAAGCCAGAAGAATTGCAAGCATTTTCTCCAACCTTTCTTTGTTGCAACTCAGTAAAAACATTAACTGGTGTTCTATCAGGATTTTATCTTGGAAAACCGCAAGCAATCCAAAACACGAGAACTTAACTCATTTGCTGTACCCCTGTGAAATGCAAAATGCTATGCAATGCAATGCTTACATATGTGCTGATGCAATGAAATAAAACATAAGCCAGAGATGTCGGTCAAATTTTGGGGTACAACAGCTGCCCCTATTCAAACGGCTTAGGCCTGAAGGGATGAAAGGTGAGCGACTTTCATACAATCAAGGTAAAAGACGGTTGAATACCCAAGGACCCAGAAATTTGACAACCGTGATACGAACTTCTGACATCGCCGCCAGGCACCCATATTAAGTAGAACGTCTGACCTCGCCGTCAGCCCCTTTAACAGCATCTAACCTTGCTGTCAAATCTCAGCGTCAAAATTATAAATCAACTGACTTTATCGTCGGTCTTCAATCTGACTTCGCCGTCAATTTTTTCAAAATCGTCTTCTGACTTCGCCGTCAATCATAAATCAAGTAAACATCTGACCTCGCCGTCAATTCTCACATAACCTGACTTCGTCGTCATCTCTTAAAACAATCTTCTGACTTCGCCGTCATTTCCAACAATTTTGACTTCGCCGTCAATTCTTAAAATAATTGGTAAAAGCATCTAACCTCACGGTCAGGCCTCGACATTAAGTCGGTAAAAAGATCTAACCTCGCCGTCAGTCCCCTGTTAAATACAAACAGATATTGAATCCAAAGATACGATCCTCCGACATCGCCGTCAAGACAAAATTCAACATCGCCGTTGAAGAATAAAATCACTTGACATCGCCGTCAAAACAAACTTTTCAACATCGCCGTTGAACAAACAAATCACTCCGACATCGCCGCCAGAAACAAACATCCAACCTCGCCGCTGAATAGACAAATTACTCCGACATCGCCGCCAGAAACAAACATCTCAACATCGCCGTTGAAGAATATAAATACTTGACATCGCCGTCAAAACAGACTTTTCAACATCGCCGTTGAAGAATACTAAATCATCTAACATCGCCGTCAGAACAAACTACTCCGACATCGCCGCCAGAAACAAACATCCAACCTCGCCGCTGAATAAACAAATTACTCCGACATCGCCGCCAGAAACAAACATCCAACCTCGCCGCTGAATAGACAAATTACTCCGACATCGCCGCCAGAAACAAACATCTCAACATCGCCGTTGAAGAATTAAATTACTTGACCTCGCCGTCAAAACGAACTTTCAACATCGCCGTTGAAGAAACAACTCACTTGACATCGCCGTCAAAACAAACCTCTCAACATCGCCGTTG
This sequence comes from Lathyrus sativus, assembly GCA_963859935.3. NCBI lineage: Eukaryota > Viridiplantae > Streptophyta > Magnoliopsida > Fabales > Fabaceae > Lathyrus > Lathyrus sativus. Next base: position 952,739,242 of record OZ012735.1, read on the forward strand.
AAGAATATAAATACTTGACATCGCCGTCAAAACAGACTTTTCAACATCGCCGTTGAAGAATACTAAATCATCTAACATCGCCGCCAGAAACAAACATCTCAACATCGCCGTTGAAGAATTAAATTACTTGACCTCGCCGTCAAAACAAACTTTCAACATCGCCGCTGAAAAAACAAATTACTCCGACATCGCCGCCAGAAACAAACATCCAACCTCGCCGCTGAATAGACAAATTACTCCGACATCGCCGCCAGAAACAAACATCTCAACATCGCCGTTGAAGAATATAAATACTTGACATCGCCGTCAAAACAGACTTTCAACATCGCCGTTGAAGAAACAACTCACTTGACATCGCCGTCAAAACAAACCTCTCAACATCGCCGTTGAAGAAACAACTCACTTGACATCGCCGTCAAAACAAACCTCTCAACATCGCCGTTGAAGAGACAACTCATCACTTGACATTGCCGTCATAACAAACTTCTCAACATCGCCGTTGAAGAAACAAATCACTTGACCTCGCCGTCAAACCTTCGCTAAACATAAGCGAGCAACAAGATTTGAACGAAATTAAGACCATCCATGGGTGATAATCACAAAAATAACTCCGCTGGGGAAACACCATGAGCTGGGGTCTAGCCAACACACGGGCAAAGATACTAATCATCTGCGAGATTCACTTGAAACAAAAGGGTAACGACCTGGCTTATGTCTCGCATGCATATGTTTGGATATGACGAAATGCTCCATACGAAATGGAAATGCTTCGCATTTGGGTAGATGTTATGCATGTATGTAAATGCAAATGAACCACTTTAGCAAAATAAATGCTAAAGAGAAAGAGAGCCAACTCCGCTAGGGAAAGACTAGATACGCCTAGCGCAAACAAACTCATGTTGGGGAACACAAGCCCTGGATGGCCTCTGATAAACTTCTGGGTAAAAACTGCTCTGCTAAGATCAAAACTACTTCGTTGGGGATCCTAATCAAACTCTGTTGTGGAGCACGTCCCGGATGACCTATCAGCCTACAACTCTTCTGGGGATCAAGCAACTTGGCTGGAGGCGACAACTCCACTTTACCGGGGAAATCAGCTATGAATGATTAGCCAGAATAGCTCTACTGGGGAAACAACAGCAGATTGCTGAGGAATAGCTCCATTCTGTCGGAGATTGAATCCGCTATCTGCTAGGGATGTTGAATAAGATTTACTGGAAGGGTTATCCCACACTCTCTCTGCTGGGGATGGAGATGAACGATCTCTGAGTCAGCCCTACTCTGTGGGGATAACAGTATGGCGCTCGCCCTACTGCTGGGAAAATAAACCCAAATCTGCTTCTATAACTCTGATAAGCTCTGAAGATATGGAGAGGAACACATCTCCGTTATTTACGATTTTGCCCCAGCCTGTGGGACTTTTGTGAAAAACCTTCCTCGAAAGGAAACCTGAAATTTCGGTACCCTGATGGTTAGATATGAACTGTCCCAGCGCTTCGAACCCCGAAGAAGTGCTTCAAGTTATTTTCCTTTCTGGACAAGGATAGTCTTTGTGCTCTTCGGGTGGCCTGCCCCAGCTTTGAAGTGATTTTGCCCTAATTGGCTGATTTGTAGAGAAGTGTCCCTGGCTGACTTCGAGAGATTTATCAAATCTCGACCTGATTGCCCCAGATTAACCGACCTTAGGGAATGGCGTCTTCGACTGGCCTTCGAGTGGTTTGACGAGTTTCGACCTGATTGCCCCAGATTAACTGCATCTAGGGATGACCGACTCTGCTTACGTTTACCTGACGTGACTTGCCCCTGCTCAAAGGAGTACTCGGGCGCTCTATATCTTATTTCTATCAAACTCCGCATTGTAGAAACTTTCCTGATGTCAAATGTTTTCTCGCGAGTAAAGCAAATTGTTTTGCAAAAGATAATATTAATGCAATGCATATTACAGTTTTGAAATCCAAGTCTGTTCACTGAAAAAAATGTGGCATTTAGTGAACGAATCACTTATCAGAAATATCAATATCCATACCCATAGGGTAAGAAAAATCCTTTTGGGAGTCAGTTTTGACGCGATCTTTATCGAAGTATGCTTTCGAAACAAAGTTGCTTCAATTAGGACTTTTGAAGGTTGTAACGTGGTCAGGTTCACGGTTGGAAAGAAAGGATATGAGGCTCAAAGTTCTGTTTAACCCACCCACTCTCCTTAATATTCTTCAATCCTATGTTCAGCTAATTCGACACAAGCGCTCACCTCTCAAAGGTTAAATGACTAGAGTGATGGTTCGAGAAACCACAAATTTTGGAGTGACAGTCACTCGCTTTTCGTCTTTGGTGTCTGGTTCACACGACTTGTTCTTCATCATTTATTCTCTATTTTTCATGGACTGACTCTTTTGAGTATATCCTCTTTCGAAGTCCAACGGGATGCCCTAATTTTTGCCTAAGCCACTTGTTTTCAAGTTATCGACTTAGCGGGCTTTTTTCCTTTTCTTTTGATTCTCTTTTGAATAAATCGTGTGACACCGACTGGTCTGACTTGTTGAAGGGATTGTGACTGTCTCACTCTTTATCTGTGAAGGATAACCACTGTGGTTCTTTAGGTACGACCTATACAGGTGTGATTGATCCTCGAACGGACGCTCCGTTTGTAATTCAGATGTTTTAGTCGAATTAACTGACACCTACCCTACCCCAGGTTAAGATGGAGGGATTTTTAGTTTTCAGAAAGAAACTCATACTACTAGGCTCAAAGGGGTTAACAAGGGATTATCTTCCTTATATCTCCGGTGTTTAGGAATTTGAAACAATGCCTGTACATCATCAGCAATGGTTTTAATTCAAAAAGCATACATTCGGAAGTTTGCGCGTCTTTCAATTTCGTCATCCTCCCTCAAGGGATTCCGCTTAAACAAGCGTTTGACATTAATGAAAAAGCAATATTGAGTGAACACGAATGGATTTAATCAAAACAAACATATTCAATTCATTATCATTATCAACTGAAAACAACAGAGTTCCACAGACAAGATTTGCAAATAAGTTCAAATTTAAACAGAAGAGAAACTACAAATGCAAAGAAATGACATGGTAGGAAGATTGCCAGCTTCGGGGAACTGGGCTTCCGAGTCTTGATTTGCTGCTGAACCAGCCATCTTCAGAGTTGCTCGTCGAAGTCATCCTGATAATCTTCTGAACACCCGCTCTCGGTGAATCCGTCCATAACATTAGCTGCCGAACCCACATGACTGGACGAAGGAAGATCATTGATCTGGATACCCTGAGGCGTGATTGAAAACCTGTTGAAGTCCAGCAGAGTCTGAACCTTGCTTCTTAGCACCTTACAGTCTTCGGTTGAATGCCCCTGCGCCCCAACATGGTACTCACAGCGGGTGTCGACATCAGAACCTGGCGTATGTGGATGAATCTCTGGATCAGTATTTTTCGGCACTATCAATCCATATGTGATCAAGTCTGGCAATATCTGACTGTACGTCAACGGCAACTGAGTGAAATGTCTCTCTGGCTTCCTTGGCCTTCGTCGGGCGTGCTGACGCGGCTGATGACAGTATGACTGCTGACTCTGGCGGGGAACAGATGTCTGATGCAAAGACCCAAAGGATCGTTGACTCTGAATGGTTGAGACATCAGGAGACTGAGCCTGAGGTATCGGGGACTCCCTTCGTTCAGGAACTTTCATTCTTAGGCTTGGCCTAGGAACGGGCAATAGCTGCGGGCAGGGAGACTCTAGGGTCACAGATTGCAAGACAGGCTCCTGACCTGATGCAAATTCAGGGGGGAGAATAGGAACATCCACATTTTCTGGAATAAGATCATTGCTCGGCATGAACTCAAATGCTCTTGAATCGATTAAATCCTGAACCTTGTGCTTAAAGGCTTTGCAGTTCTCGATATTATGCCCCGGTGCCCCGGAATGGAAATCACAATGGGCATTTCCATCATAGCCTTGTGGTGGCTCGCCAGTCAACGGAGCCATAGTCCGGAGTTTAACCAACCGAAGTTGAAGCAAGAGTTGCAACATCTGAGCATAAGTCATAGGGATCTGGTTGAACATTCTGTCGGACTGCTTCGTCCTTTGAGCATACCTCATAACCCTAGGATTGTCTCGGGAAACAGGAAGTAGTTGTTGGCGAGGAAATACTGGAACCTCAGGTTGTGTAAGATATCGTTGAGGCACTTCACGCCTCGGGAGAGGTTCCACATGTAAAGGTGGGATAGCCATCTCTGCTGCAGCTTCGGGCACATGATCGCCTTCCTTTCTCAACACATTCCTCATGACTTCTGTTATCAGGCCCATCTGAGTCTTCAACTGATGGACTTCTTCTCTAAGCACTTTCTGATCCTGAAACAAAACTTGCATGTCCGTCATGAATTGTCCCATTTGGCTTCGGATTCCCCTCAACTCTTCTCGAATTTGTTCCATGGTCGTCTCTGTTGGTTTCCTTTGGGTGGAATGATCTTCAATTCTGGAACAAGCCGGATGGAAAACCACATGAAGCAATTACGCCCACAAAATTAGAACACCTCTATGCAAATGAATAATGATGCAATATGCAAGACATGCAAAGAAATGCAAATGAATATGCAAATGCAACAGGGGATCAAAAGTTGTTGTGTTGTTGACGGTGACGGACCAGCGCTTCGCCTTGAGACCAAACGACATTAGTACAAGGAACCCACTGTAACTGTTCCTACTGACAAACGGGTAGGATGAAGGTCAAAGTTTCCTGCAAGACAGCACAACGAGATATCTCTCACCTCGGGCGGGAAATCTATCGGTTTAAGAGGGTATTCCAAAGGCTTTTCAAACAAAGTCCCATGTACTAACCCTCAAAAGTTTCCCATCATAACGACTACTCGTAAGACGGTAATCCCTTCAAAAGGATGAACACAGAGTTATGTTTTAGCAACCTTCGGAATAAGGTTCTACAAAAGGCCCTCAGAATCGCGGACTCTCAAGTTGAAGATAAGAACGCCATTACGACTACACGTAAGACATAATTATTCCAACGGAGTCTCCTCTGAGCGGTGAGATTCAATCCAACTCAACGAGTCCTAAGTCTCGCAAATCAGAAAGAAACCACCTCCTAACTTAGTGCATACTTGAAAGCTCGGGTAGAAAGCTTTATCCTCACAACCCCAAACCAAATGAACCCAACAAGTTAGAAAGAAACATAACCATAAAATAAATAGCAAAACAAATAAAGCACAAATGCGACAAACAAAATAGGCGTGGCTTGCTAGGTTATCCCCAGCAGAGTCGCCAGCTGTCTCTACTCGAAAAATGCACCGTGCAACGACGGGGAGGCGAAAAAGATAGACAGAAGAGTCGCCACCGAACTTTATTTATCCCATGAGGGGAAAGGAAAATATCGAGAAAACCTTAAGAAAAGAATGGATAAGATGGTCTCGCAACCATGAACGGGTTCGGAAGCCGGTTATGCGAGGGGAAGGTATTAGCACCCCTCGCATCCATCGTACTCGATGGGAACCTTTTGTTTGTCGATGTGCTAAAATATTATGCTATAAAAGAGTGTTCCAAAGGATAGAGGGAAAGGGTTAGGAACAGGAAAGTTAGGAGGAAAGAGAGAACGGGGAAGAAAAGAGAAAGAACAGACTCGGTAGGACTTCGCAGTCCTAGGCCTACGTATTCTCGACGGGTGTGAGAAAGTCAGAGTCGACGTAGTTCGGGAAACTACAGATAGGGGGGATTGTGCTCGCCAAGGATTGTGGCCCTTGTGCCTACGTATTCTCATCTGGTATGAGAAATCAGAGCAGCCGTAGTTCGGCCTACGGTGTGTTGATGTTTTTTATGGATGATGCTATCGTGCGCATTCTAGCAGTTAGGTGTTTTGCTGCTCGCTCGTTAGAGACTTAGGCATTACCTGTTTGCGGTAGAACGGACGTAACATATCCTTTTGAAAGATTGATTAGTTTTCGCCACGCGAGGCAAGAAGTCACGTTTGATTGATTGGATTGTTTTTTAGGGGCGAGACAGGTCCTCGGATAGTAACCCCTACGGGTAGTACCCAATTCATTGTCTCAAAGCTTTTGTTATAAAAAGGTGTGGCGAACGAGGCGTCTTCGTATTGAAAGACGAGCGTCGAAACCACCCTCACTACAGTGGGCATCCCTATGCTCGGAGAAGAAGAGGTCTACACCCAATCCTCTCTCTTTAATTCAATGCAAAGAGAACTTCGTTCTCTTATTAAAGATGTTTTTGGTTTTGAATGGTAAGTGCTTTGCGACAGAGAACCCTACGGTAAACGTCAGCACTCGGGATAGGAGAAGGCCTACGCCTAACCACTCCACGACCATTCAAGTTTTATTGCATGAAAAGGAATTTGAAAATACACTCGGTGCAGGACCGAGGTTTTAGGTGGGAAAGGTTGCAGGATGAAATTGTGAAAGCGAGATGGTGGATAGAGTTGCGTCTTCGTATCGAGAGACGAGTATCGAGACCACCCTCACTACAGTGGGCATCCCATCACTCGGAGAAGAAGAGGTCTACACCCAATCTTCTCTCTTTAATTCGATACAAAGAGAAATTAATTTATTATTGAAAGTATACTCAGTACGAGACCGAGGTTTTATGAGGAAATGATGAAGCGTCTTTGTATTGACAGACGAGCATCGAGACCACCCTCACTACAGTGGGCATCCCATCACTCGGAGAAGAAGAGGTCTACACCCAATCCTCTCTTTTTTAATTCAATACAAGGAATTGATTTTAAAAATGTTTGACAAAGTTTTGATTCGAGGCGGGACAGGTGACGAAGAGAGAAAAAAGGCGGTCTCAGATCCAACGATATTTATCAATATATTGACTTAGTAACCGATTTACGGAGGTCTCGTCATCGACCAACACAGATGAAACGGGACAAAAATGTCCAATAACAAATAGAACATAAGATTAACTCCTAAACAAATCTTTAAAATTTCCAAGAGAAAATAGATAAAGCTATAACTTAGAAAAAAATAAATAATATATGTAAACTATATTCAAATCCCTTTTTTAGAAAAATATATTATAAACTGTTTTAAAAAACTAAAACAAAATAAAATCTATAAACAACGGTTAATATAATATGTACATAACTAATAATAGTGATAATTTACCTAATAAAAATAAAATATAAAGGAACAGGGGGTACGAACCGGAGAATGAGGGTAGGGTACAGATCCAGAAGGAGAACACGGTTGACTAAATGGACTTAGCCAACCCAACCAAATAAACGTCCAGGGAAAATGGAGGGCACGAGAGAGAAACAGGAGGTTGGTGAGGAGAGTGCATCTAACTTGGACCTCGTGGCATAAACGTCTTTGTAAAGCTCGAACCGCTGAAATCCCTCAGAGATCTCATTTCCAGTTTCGATTCTTCAATTTCTCCATTCTTCTCAAATTTTGGTTCAATGCAAATGGGTTTTCGGATGGTATTGAAATCGGAGGGTTTGAAGCTGAGTTGAGAGGTTGAAGCTTGAAGGAGGCGGACGGATTGAGAAGATAACCGCTTTGGTTTGGAAGAATAGGTTTGAAGAAAACAAGAATCAACAGTGGAGATTAATGGAAGAAGGTGCTGAACCGAGACACAAGTCGCTCACCATGTGTTCGATGAAAGTTCTATTATGGCTTTGTGAGTTTAATGGAGTTTTCTGGGTGATTTATTGAAGTTTGTTGGAGGATGTTTGAAGGATTTGAATTGTTGAATCTTTGTGTATGACTCAAACGTTATGATTGTGCTGAATAGAAGGGCCCGTCGAGAGCGTCGTGTTATTGTCGAGCTTGTGATGTAACCTGACGTAGTGCACTTGTGTTGCAGCTTGTGCTGTTGTGTGTCTGGAAAGCTGAATGGTAATGGTAGAAACTTGATAAAGGTTTATGAGTTGTGATATGAGGGTGTTATCTTGGCAAGGTTAACAGTGAGGATTGGATTTTGGTGAATGGGTAATTGAAGTTTGTTGATGAAGTTCTAAGGAGGAATGGTGGTATGTTAAGGAGATTGGAGTCTGTTACTGTGAGTAAGGAGTGATGGTTTATATTCTTGAAGTGTAGTTTGTGTGTGAATGATTCAAGATGTGTTGCTAGTGTTTTATGCAAGTGGTGGTTTTTATTGTGTTTTTTGAGGGATGGTTTTTTTTTACAGGCTGCTGTTGTTAGTAGAGTATGCTTGTGTAGCAGAGAGCAGCAGGCCGGTACAGTTGGTGCAGAGCTTGTCTGGCATGGCTGTTTGTATGGTGTGAGTTTGTAGCAGGGTAGTGGTTGTAGCTGGCATTGTCTGTTGGTAGCAGAATGGCGCAGGATTTGGTCTGGTGTGGGATGGGTGCAGCAGGCTATTTTTTTTGTCTGTTATGCGATTTCAAACAGATTTTCGGTGGGGTCATGTAATGCCATGGTACAAGTTTGCAAGGAGAAGCTGAGAATGGGCTATATGACTGATACGTGTGGGGTACCTCAAATCTGCGTGAGTCGTATGAGCTGGAGGGGCAACCTTTGTCAGTTTGTGAATGGTGGCCGCTTGGAGTACCATTTTATGATGTGAATTAGGTTTGGAATAAAGCTGGCTCTTGCGCGAGATTTACGAGTCATGGTTATGGATCTTGTAGGTAATGGAAGAGGAGCTCTGCGAGAAGGTGGGGTCAATTTTAGCAACAGCAGGCAAAGGTGCCTCTACCACTTCAGATTTAGTCAAAGGAGGGAGTGGAGCCTGAGCTGGAGGCAATGTCCGATTGTCAAGGGTTTTATAAAGATCACCTGCTTTAACAGGTTGCATGTAGGGAGGTGTCTTATCACCCAAGTTTAAGCATTTGTTTTTTGAATATCTACTAGCAGTTTTCGGGAAATCTGTGATGACCCCATTAATTCCTGCTTCCTGAATAAATGAGTTGATCTCCACTGTTGAATCTGAGAAGTAATCCCATGCCTGAGATACAAACTCATTGCTGAATGTTTCTTCCACAGCTGCATTGGTAGCATCACTGACTGTCTCGTCAATCTTGTAGACAAGCTCATATTTGGTTTTCTCCTTGAACTTCAGTAATACAGAGCTATTAGTGGATTGAATTTAAACTTTTTGGCTCCCTGGTTTATCGTAACCTGCTTTGCTTAAAGCATCAATGACGGCATCAACCACTCTTAATCCCAGCTTTTCTGCAAGATAGGCTGCATTCTCAACAATGATCAAGACGCCTGATAGAGAAGTATGATTTTTTGTCAACGACAAAAAATCTGATAATGTTAAAAATGTCCCATCATTCTTATATTCTGGATTCCTGAACAGTGTGTACTTTGAAAAAGGGTTCAATATTGAGGGGGTCAGGCCTTTTATATCAGCCCATGTCAATTTGAACGTAAATATGCCACGGCCGGATTTAATCTTGGGGATACTCATGACCAAATCACTGAAGCCTGTTTGAGCAACTGTGGTACTCTCTAGAAGATCAATGGAGCTTAAGCAGAATGGTATTCCGTCCTTTGAAATTTGAACAGGACAGTCAAGAACGTCCGCACCATCTGATATGGCATTGTTATACGCTAAGTTGGTACAAGCTGGATAATCTCCACTTGCTCCAAATTTTGAGATAATCAAGGTTTTATCTCTTCTCGTAGCATTTGTGCCTAGGTGGGCAAAGCAATCAATTGCTTCAGATGGAGTTATGGGAAAATCAGTCAGCACACCATCAACGGAGAAATCACCGTTACCAATGAATTGGAGGTACTCAGCAAGAGGATCATAGCTGTAATTAAAGCTAGTTACAATATCATTCGCAAAATCTGATGCATAAACTTCCAGCCCCGCTTTATGTGCATCTGAAACCAAAGTGGTATGTGGTTGCAAATAAAGACTAACAGCATCTATTGGCCATATATATCCCTTGGGAACAAGAATTCCAGAAGCAAAAGTCTTGATAAAGGTAAGGTTTTTAGTAATGAACCATAAGTCTGATTGGTCGATGGGTCGGTTTCGTTTTACAGAATTTGCAGTGTCCATAAACTGCACATCGTCATAAGCCACATCGAATAGCTTACGTTTCTTTGTTTTACCAGGGGAGGGGCTAGCAACTTCTTCAGCAATTCCTCCAACTCCATAAGGTTCCTGGTTGTCCTGAGTGGTCATTGTACTGGGTGAATGACCTGTGCTGGTAACTTCATCATCCTCAGTAGAATAAACCTCGCTGTCAGAATAAAGCAATGCATTGATCTCCTCCGTATCTTCATGCATCTCGCTTTCAATTTCAGTTCCATGATTCTCATTTTCATCAACTTTATAATCAAAAGTTGGTTCAACTCCAACTACATGATTCACATTTCTTCTTAAAGAAGGTTCATTATTTGCATTCAAATTGTTACAGCCGTGAAATTTGGAATCCCATGAACCAAGGCACTCAACAGGCCTACCGAACCTCGAACTATAAATGAGAGTTGTCTGATCACCGGTTTGATCAATGACAAGAAACTGTTTTTGAGGAAAGCCCGATTCCCCATTCTGTGTAGTTTCCTCCTTAAAACCCTTCGAATGACTAGCAGGAGGGAGTTTATCCTCAGAAATGAAGTTTGGAGGACACGTAAAACCCTGTCGAAAGCGAGGCAAACAATAAAACCAACCATGAGGTTCATTTAAATGTCCCGACTGCATATAAGGTAGTGCAGAGGATGTATAAGCTGGTGGTACTGCCTCATTCCTTGAAATTGTATTCATATCGACACCCGGGTTCATTGCTGCGGCAGCAGCATTTTGCTTTCCCATATCAAAGAGAGCACAGAAAGAATTCGAATTGGGTGATTCACTAAATTGCACCTGATGCGTCCAGGTTCTGCAATTCTCTCCCTTTCAACCACAACAATCACCTTTAGAAAAACTGATTCAAACACCAAGAGCTATCTTTTACTATTGGTTTCTCTTATACCAACAATGATTAAAACAACTAAAACCACCGGATTAACCCAAAAAGAGCAAAGGAAAACTAAACAATTACGTTACAGGTTTGAGTAACTGACGGAAATATTCAGCCTGGCATTCTCTGAGAGGTTGAAAGCATGCTATAACTCTAACTATGATGGTTGCGCACCCTGCCGTTCCATTTTCATGTTTCAAAGCCCGGAATTTGGTTTGACCAGCTGCTTGGCACACCATAACTACTTTCCAACCCTTCAAAATATGCAATAACCAAAATGTTCCAAATACAACAAATTGATGATTCACTAAAATCTCAACACTCACTTAACCAATTCAAACAGATCTTGAAAAGAACTCACAACACAAACGGGTTAAAAACAAAGTGGTGTAGCTAATTTTTCAGCTGATCTGGCGAACATAACAAGGAACAACGACAAAGAAATTGGATCCCATTGAGGTGAGTTTGAAGGTATAAAAAAAAATGAGAAAATTGAAGAGTTCTAAATAAAGGGTTGAAAATTTAAGAAGTTAGAGAATAACTTTGCAATAGAGATTCAAAGAAATAACTTTGCGATAAACATCAATAGATAGACTGAACCACCACCGCATGCTGTTCTATCCTTATCCATAAAGATTAATCCACCACAACTACTCCTTTTAGCCACAAAATACCTACAATAATCAAGGAAAGGGTTTGAAGAGAGAGTGAGTGAGAGAAAAAGAGGTAGTTGAGGAGAGGGAGCAAGCGTGATTTGAGTACAGTCAAAGTGGAAAGTGTTTGTTTTAGAACGATACTAAATGCAGCAGAATCAGGTTTAAAAGCCTCTAAGAGTTGACCACAAGTCAAAGAGTCTGGACACAATTTAAGATCAGATGTTTCAATAAGAGCAACATTTTGACTATCACTGCACAGATCTGTTATGGCCATGTCCAAGCCAGCATAAAGCGTCACAGGCCACATCTTAGAAGCATGGACAAGAATACTATAATCAAGAAAATATATAGATGATAAGAGAGAGGAAGGAACATCAAGCAAGTCGCGTGAAATGACCACGCCTGATGGCAGATTCGTGGATATTTTATCAGTACTTTCGCATACAATGGAGGATATGAAAGCTACAGTTGTTTCAGCCATCCGATGATCATCCCCGCCACCTAATAGTCTATTTACATACTCAGAAACCTGCAAACCTTCTGCAATTTGACAGGGTATACCAATTTCACTTATCTCGAGATCTGGATCACCAACAACCACAGTTCGGAACGTACTGTCATTGCGTTTTCCAAGAACCACATCTTTCATCCATTTTAAGCCAGAAGAATTGCAAGCATTTTCTCCAACCTTTCTTTGTTGCAACTCAGTAAAAACATTAACTGGTGTTCTATCAGGATTTTATCTTGGAAAACCGCAAGCAATCCAAAACACGAGAACTTAACTCATTTGCTGTACCCCTGTGAAATGCAAAATGCTATGCAATGCAATGCTTACATATGTGCTGATGCAATGAAATAAAACATAAGCCAGAGATGTCGGTCAAATTTTGGGGTACAACATATACTACAGCAAGGTTGCGTAACCTGACTCCAAAAGATCCTTGCGAATCATTTATTTTGGCAATACACTTTTATTTTAAACTTTGAGTGTCTTGAACCGCCTTGTTCTGACTAACGACTCATGTATTTTCCATCTTTCAAAAGTAATTTTTCAAAAATCGCATGAACTTTGCATTACCATGTTTGTATGAATATTTTTGTTTGCAAACTGGCTTTCCTCTAAGGAATTTTCAAACAATGAGAAACTTGGTCAAGTGATCTTATCAGGGGCAAGTTCCTTTTACATCCTGTCAAAGAATTAGTTCAAGATTTGTTCAAGGCAATATCTTCTCAGATTTGGTTTATCCAGAGAATTGTTCAAGACCCAGACTGGGGCAAGCCCTCCGAGGATACAGCAAAACAGTCGATTCCATAAATTAGACAGCTGAAGCAATTATCAGTTCATTTGACCTGGGGCAGTTTACTTGCATAATCCCTAAGCAGTTATTCATCATTCCTACAGTGACTATCAACTTAATACAGTTTAACAGAATGACAGTGATCTCCGTGTTGAGGAATCAGTCCTCCAGTTTTGTCATCTCATCGAAAGAGTCGAGCCTTGTCGTCGATGTCTGCATTTGCATTTGATCATATCTCATAGCATAATTCCTATACATGTGCATATCTTGGGTGCTTTATTCCCCCATTTACATTTCTATCTTGGGTGTTTTACTCCCCATTTACATTTCTATCTTGGGTGCTTTACTCCCCATTTACATTTCTATCTTGGGTGCTTTACTCCCCATTTACATTTTTTATCTTGGGTGTTTTACTCCCCATTTACATTTCTATCCTGGGTGCTTTACTCCCCATTTACATTTCTATCCTGGGTGCTTTACTCCCCATTTACATGTCTATCTTGGGTGCTTTACTCCCCACTTACCTTCTATCCTTGGGTGTTTTATCCCCCATGTACCTTTATCCCGGGTGTTTTATTCCCCGTTTACCAGATATTCCTGGGTTTACCTAACATCATGGTGTTTTACCCCCATTTGCTTTTTTTTCTCCCTGAGGTCGTGTTTTACTCGTGTCTTACCTTGTGGGCAAAATTTATTTACTTGGCATCATGGGTGTTTTATCCCCATTTGCGTTTTTCTCCTGAGCTCGTGTTTTACCCGCGTCTTATCTTGCGGACAATTTCTAATTTACTTGGCACCTATCAACAATTTTGTGTCGTGTCTACCCGACGTTCTTCCAGATATGACATGTCTTCTTCCCTAGTGCAATTCCTCGATGGGTCGTCCCCTGTGACGTTGTTTCGTCTGTATCCGTGCATTTGTCATTTTCATCATACGCATCATATCAGATTCATATTATATTTAGCATTATAGTTCGTTTTGTTTTGTCCATATCATTGCATAGCACTGCGTCTAAAGGCAAAATTTTCGGTTATCTGTATTTAAATCCCTCCACCACGATTTCTCGAGTCTCCGTTGCTCGAATCACCCGGTGAAGTTATTTAAATAGGGGCAACTGTAATACCCCAAATTTTGCCCTAAGATTTGTCGTCGCATTTAATTGCATTTAATCAATTACTAACAAATTTGTGTAGTCGTTTGACTTTTTGCAGGTAAATATCATATGGCATGCATTTTTTTTTAAAAAAGTAAAAATGGCACAATTGGCAGGAGGACATGTGTAAGGAGTTGTGAGTGTGAGAGGTTGAGAGTTCGAATCTCACCTTTGTCACTTTTTTGTTTTTTTATTATTTTTTACTCTAAATTTTTCTATCTTTCATTAAAAAATAACAAAAATAGTTTTTTTATTATTATTTAATTATTATTTTCGTATTTTAATTAAATCATTTTTTTAAAATATTATTTTTTTCACTTTTTTCTAAATTATTCATAAAAACATCTAAAAAATCATAAAATAAAAAATATTGAAAAAAATTTTGTTCTTTTTATAATATTTTTGATTTTAGGAATCAATAGGATTATTAGTTTTTATTTTAATTATTTTAAATTATTTAAATTTTATTTAGTTTAACTAATTATTTAATTTGGGCTTTAAAATGGGCTTTAGGGATATTATTGACAATTGATAGTTAACCCTAATTTGACCCCTATATATATCTATGTCACATTGTTGAAAAGGGAGCCGGAAAAAAAATAGAAAAAATTTGCGCCACAGAGGTACCAATTTCATCCCAAATTGTTAATAACTTGTTGTCTCAATTAGTTACTCAAATTGTTAGTAACTGTTACCATACTCACACATAGTATGGTTTTAAGTATATATGTTAATATTCATGTGTGGTTAATAATCTTACCGGTCTTACTATCGATGCCGGCAACGTTACTGTATGCTACTGTATGCGTAGATGTTTTGGTAAACACCTTAACATTTTAATTTTTAATTAGTGATTAACACATACACTGTGTTATTTTATATTATGTTTTAACTGGATTTCAATTTTTCTTTTCCCTTCAATTCCTTGAATTCAAAAATAAATATTACGTTTATATATATATATATATATATATATATATATATATATATATATATATATATATATATATATATATATATATATATATATATATATATATATATATATATATATATATATATATATATATATATATATATATATATATATATATATATATATATATATATATATATATATATATATATATATATATATATATATATATATATATATATATATATATATATCATTTTTAAAAGTAACAATTCAATTCATATATATTGAACCGCTGCTTCATTTTGATTTTGTTATATTGTTCGGATCGAATTATGTCGATACGCTATTTGCATATTTATGTGTATGGTGCGTGACATTTACGTTAGTTTGATCCGGTTGCGATGATCGCATTTTTTGCGTTAGCAACATTATTATTTTAAATTGTTTTAAAAGCTATTTTGCTTTACGTTTTTTTATAAATTCAGATCTGCACAATTTTGATCTCTATTGCGATGATCACGTTGAGTGTAGCAAATTAGTAGTAAATTTTATTGGTTTATGTGCGGATCTATTGTTGTGTTTCAATTTTATACGCGTCTGATGGTTTAGCAAAGCAATAATCCTTTTTTTTTGCGCTTATCTATTCGCGTTTTGATTCACAAATTATAATTTTATCTAATTTTATTTTCTCGGTTTCTTTGATCTGACTTGCGATGACCGCTAATGCGGTAGCATTTTTCTATTTTAATTCGTATTATTTTTTTATATAATTCAATGTCGCTATCATTATTATTGGATCTAATTTCTTGTGATGGTTTTTGCACGTCTTCGCATATGCGCCTTGGAATTGCATATTTGCGTCATGATTTTAATCCGTGCACTTTTCGTTTCAATTTATTTTGAGTCATTTGATGTATAATGTAATATTGTGTATATATTTTATTCTTGTTCATACTTAAATTGTTTTAAAACTAATTCTTGATTTAATCAAGCCATTTTCATACCTTGTAAGCCGATCATTCATGATCGCCATCGACCGTAATCGTTAAGGTATTTCAGTGCACGATAATATTAGCATAATCTCCCCCGATCTTAATCTTTGGGATCATAGAATTAGGTTAGTTTTTTTCTCTTAAAACTAAAATTTATTTTCTTGAAAAATTACAAAAATAATTAAACTCCTAATTTTCAAATCAATAATTTCACCATTTAATCTCTAATCACTTTTCTTCGTACACATTACCTACATTTCATTACCTCGTGCTTATCAATCACATCATCGCTTTTCCATTCGCTATTCTCCATTACCGATATTTCCCTCCAAAGGAAAGGTTCACATGCTTGACCCCCGTGTCAATGCCTTTACCCTCACCCTAGCCTTAGGATTTGAGTCCATGTACTCACTTTTTTAGGCATCCCGTCGTGGACATACCTTCATCCTTTTCAATTTAACTTTTAATGTAGATAGGAGTCTTCGCACTCCAAGTAAGCGTTTCCATATGAACGCTTATTTCCCTTTGGAACTTTGACTCACGGTCAATAATTCCTCAAACCCTTTAGGGGAACTACAGTTACTCTGATTCCATTCCCGTAAGGATATGTAGGCACAAGATGCGATGTCTTGCCGAGTAAACTTAGAATTAACCCCTAGGTCTTTTTTAATTTTCAATCCTTTGTATATACCCTAAAGCAAAATAATTAATGAAATAAAAAAAATAAACAAAAGGTTCCCGTAGAGTACTACGGAAGTTTAGGGTGCTAATACCTTCCCTAAATTTAACCAACCCCCGAACCTTAGATCTCTCCCCTTTAGGTTTTTCCTTTCTTTAACCTTTCCTTCGGATAAATCAAAGACCGGTTGCAAATGAATTAAGATTCAAGTTAATCAATAGCTTGACATCCAAATTTCACCGCAACACCATCCATGGAAGTGGTCGCGGCGGCGCAAAGGAGAAGATGGGGAGGGTTTCACAAAGTGAAAACCCTAAGGAACAACGTGCAGAAAGTTATGCATGTTCCCTTTCCTTTTAATTATTTTTTATAACTTACAATTAAATTATTATTTTTAATTTTAATCATTAACATGTAATTCACAATTAATGGTTCTAATAACTTATAATTAATAATTGGTTTTGTAAGTTAGAATCAATAACCTTCCCTAGAACTCATAGCTAACAATTTATTTTCTACGTTATTTTTTATTTATAATTTGTAGTTAATTTAAATTTTAATAATTTGTAATTAAAAGACATTTAGACCTCTAGTTTAAGACAATAATTAAAAGCATTTTTTTATAATGAAACTTTTTCTTTCTAATTAAGGTTTTTGATTAAAACCACTTTTAATCCATTAAAAGTTTTTAAGAAAGAGAATTTTAATATTTATAAAACTGTCAGGTCCTTAAAATTAAAATAGAACTTTTCTTTAAAAATAAAAAAATGAAAGAATAGTTCTTTTTTTTTTCTTATGAAAATTCAAAATGATAAAGAACTCCTAATCCGACCGTTTTAATTTTTGTCTAACCATTATTTGACCCTTACTTATCTCGGTTTATTGATCCATGGTTTGTTCATCCTTCAATTTTATGGTTGTAATCATGCGATGCTATTATCGCAATTATTTATTTTTGGCATTTTTGGAATTTATAATTTACGTGAGTGATCGTCGCGATGCTTTTGTTTTACCGCTTTCCTTATTTTCGTCCCTTGATGTCTGCCATATAATAATTCATCATTTGTATAATGTTTTACCATTAAAACTTTCCGAAGGATTAGGTTTAACAGTTTGACCGCCGAGTCAATAATCTTAATCCTTGATCGTTTCAAAACTCTAAGCTTGCCTAGGTGTCCTGCCGTGGACGAAAATACCCTTTACCCTAGCATTAGATCAAAGAGTCGTCGTACTCTGTTTTAGGGTTTCCCGCCGTGAAACATTTAGTCAACCCTAATTTCAACTAACTATTTCAACGTAGAAATAGGAGTTTCAAGACTCCACGTAAGCGCTTTCCTTAAGAATGTTTACTCCCTACTGAAACCTTGACCACAGTCAAGAAGTTTCTAACCTCCCTTTCGAGGGGAACTACGATTACTCTGATTCCATTCCCTACCCGGATACGTAGGCACAAGATGCGAGTCTTGGCGAGTAAACTTAGGACTAGCCCTTAGGCCTTTCTGTCACTTTTAACCCTTAGCAATATACCCTCAAGCAAATAATCAAGCAAAATAGTAAATTTTAAACAAAAGGTTCCTGTATAGTACTACAGAAGTTTATGGTGATAATACCTTCCCTAAGCTTAACCAACCCCTTACCTAGATCTCTCCCCGCATTGTCTTTACGATGCAAAATTAGGTTTTTCCTCTTTTGACCTTTTCCTTCGGATAAATCAAAGAGCGGTTGTGAACTAAAGATGCGATTCAAATTAATTAATAATTTGATACCATATTCTAACCGCAACATAAGGGTTTAGGGATTTTTTGAGTATTGAGTTGTTGTTGCCTTTCTGATGGTGAGTTCAATGAGTTTGAGGGATTTGAACTGATGGTCTGATAGGTTTGAGGCTGATTTGAGAATAAGGGAAATTAGGCCTTCGTGGCCAAAATCTGTTATGAGGTTTTAACCGTATAGGGTAATTGATAGTGAGAACTTTAATGACTATGGGGTAGTTGTAAGAAATTATGGGAATTGGAGGCGTAAATATGACACGGGATTGGCCTAATAAGTCGTAGGTTTTGTGCCTTTATCACCGTAATACCTTAGGAATAATTTAAGGATGTTTTTAGGGCATTTGGGAAGGAAATCGTAGAGGTTTTTGGACTGGTTTTGGTGCTGGTGCGTAACAGCGATTTGCTGTAATTGCGAGTTTGCACGGCGAACATTCGCCCCAGAATCGCACTGGGAACTTGCTAGCGAACGTAGCAGAGTTTCGCGAACTCTGATCTTGTGGAGTGATGACTTGATGTTTTAATGATGTGATTTCTTTGATGAATTACCATGAGTATGAATATGATTCCTATGTGATTATTACATGATGGTATGATGATTCCTATGAGTAATGATGATGAGTTATGATGTTGATTTCCATGAGTTTTGATGATTATATGATGACATGATTATTTTGATGATTTTGATGAATGATGATGCACCTAATGAGTTTATTATAAGGATGATATTGACGTGTGCATCATACATTCATATGCATCCAGACTTCGGTTCAGGACCTTGATTTTTGTGGCTTCAGTCCTATTGTGCGGATGTGAGGTATTTTGTTGTGCTCCGGTTCTCGTGTAGAATTGATCCTATTGTTGTGGATCTATGGAGGGTTGATGGCCCAAATTGTTGAATATGAAAATGACACTATTTTATATATTGATTATTATGAATCGTTTTACTCACTCTGTCTGTTTGAATGTTACCTCCACGTGGGTAATGTGTAGATGACCAGGTTTAGCCGTGAATACCGTCAAGGACTTTTGAAATTTTTGAGTCGCGTCTTTGAGTCAAACTATATTTTATTGAGTTTTTGCTATGTTTATTGCCTTGCGTCGCAAGGAAAACTTTGGATTTTGCCTTTTTGAGTTCCACTGCCTTTTGAGCAATTTTTGAATAATTTTGGAAAAATCCGTTGTTTACGGAGCATTGACTTTTGTTTGAATTATTGAGAAATGTACACCCTTTTGTGATGATTTTCTTGCGTTCAATATTTTACTCTGATAAATATGATTGATTTGCCATTATATTTGTATGGTAGAAAAATATGTTACACCATCAACCCGTACGACCCATCGTGAGAAGAAAAAAAGAAAAAGAAAAAAACGGCTTATGAGTCATGAAGCCCATACGAATCATACAAAAAAACAAAGAGTGTCATGAATGTTTACATAACTAAACTTCAGCATAGTTCTCCTCACACTTTCCTATCTCTCTCATTTGTTTTCACCAACCTCATCTCTTTCTCTCTGGTTAATCACTTGCTCTCCCTCTGCAATACATTACATTCACCATGTTTCTCTAAAAAAAACCACAAAACTCATCATGAATCCTGCTAACATTTCATCATCATACCAAACATCGCGAGTAATCAAAATGGAATTGAGAGAAATACCTAAAAACTGCGACTTCGCGAAGCAACGTGCATGTGGTGGTCTCGATGGTGCAGTGCTTCGGTGGATGAGAAAGGGGGTTTCACGGTGGCTGATAGTAATCTCCAACAGGTTCTTTTCCTTCTCTTTCTAAGAATAACTTCAGATTTCGAATGTTGCTCTGTGTCGTTGCTTGTATGACTACAGGATTTTTGTAGGTGACAAAGAGGATAACTGGTAAGCGAGTTCTTATAGTTTATTGTATGAATCATGATTAAGTCGATCCGACACTTGACAGAAATTATTGAGATAACTTTGATGGTTGACTTTGCTTCAACAGAAATCATTGTAGCAACATTACTCCAAAGAGAACAACCTTTATAGAGCCAAACATGCTTCGAAATATGGCGTGCAAGAGTTCCGTAATGAGCATCCATCATCAAGACAATACTCATTTGCAACCATTGTAGCTGCTGGGTGTTTCCTAGAATCTGGCGGTGTTTGATGCATCATGAGTTGCAAGTATTTTTCAAGCTTTGGGTTCATGTTTTTTTCTGGTAATTTTGGATATATTGAGGAATAATAGGAAACACATGTAATGATTAATTTCATCTAAATCATGAACTTGCAGGTCTTTTCTTGTTACTAAAGCTTATGCTAATTCTACTCGTTCTGAAGCTAAAACAATGGTTGTGAGATGACAAATCCATGCTCTATTGCGAGAATTCAAGCCAAAATACTCTCTTACTGTGCAGAACCTTTAAATGCAGGTTGTTTGCCTTCTCCTTGCGAATCCTGCCCAAGTGGAAGCAAGCAGAATTGGATAGCATCTTCGTGAATAATGTCGGAAAGCATATCCTCTCATCATGCCTTGTGATGCTCTTCTGTCTTTAATATGCATACGCTCTTGAATAGGTAAAAAACTAGGTCGTAGTTGACATTAGAATTAAGATATCCAACGATGGATTTGCGTGTCGTGCCAAGGTCATGCTTTTCGCGCCCTTGCGTGGGTGATTTATGGAATTATCATTATTGTGTTTGAGCAAAATTCCTGAAAAATGGGGCTACCTTCCTCGTACATCGCGTAGTTGATTCATGATGATGAAGTTTCTCTTTTTTGCAGATATTAGCTGGTTAATAGGTTGGAACAAAGTGATAAGCTGCATCGACTCGACGCGAATACATCTCTCTGACATCAAGAGTAACTTGGACTAATTAGCTTGTAGGTGCACCTTTGGTTGATGCAGTACCGGATGGGAGCTGACACTTGCTGTCAAAGATGAGAACACGTTACAACATGGATGGCCGTAGCAGGATCAGTAGTTTGTAGCAACTAGTCACTTTTCAAAACCATATGTTATGTTGAATTCTTGTATTTAATAAACTTGAGACTTTACATCCATTTTATGAGAATTGTCTTGGACAATAACCCACCCCTTTTGTATTGCACCTTAATTCTTGTTTGGCAAACGTTTTGATCGAGACTTATAACATTATTATAACCAATATATTATTCATCTAGAAATATGGTTCCAATAAGCTCTTTTTACCCATGTTTGTTTATCCCCATTATGCTACAACCCACTTGACTTTAACAATATAATTTTACCAATAACAATATGATTTTGATCATACGCAGCATCTCGTCCATCAATTGGGCTTTGGGTTGTTTGCATATGTTGGAGTGTTATTGAGAGAAACTTAAAGGACCGCTTGCTCCATAATACCTTGGATCTTTGGACTCCTTATGTAATGAACCCTAGTGTGCAACTACATTGTAAAAGCAATTGGATCTTGAGGTCATCTTATATATCTAGATGCTTTTAGTAACCTTTCACCTTCGAATCAACTTTTGATAAATCGGCGAAAAATATATATTTGAATGCATCGAAACGAACACTTCCCCAAGGTTCCTAAACCAACAAGCATAACCTGACTCACATCACAAGTAATGAGTGTTTGAAAAGAAAACATTGCCTTGAATACCATGAATCTTTTGCCTTATATCTTATATGAGACCTCTTGATTTTATAATAGAAGCACGAGAACCCTTGAAGGTGAATAAAGAAAGAAAACCCTAATATGTGATCTTCTTGGTTGCCATAGTGGTAAAGCTCCTAAGAACTATAAAATAGAAACCCTAATGTACCTTCTTGGAAAAATATTGATGGAGACGTCATTGAGAAATCTTGGAGAATATGACCTTGTGACACAAAAATATACTCATGATGACGGTAGTTAAAACCCCCAAATTCCAAGATCCATGAAAACAACAGTGGCATTGGCCTTCAATTAAGTAGACCATAAGCTAAAAAAGAACCATGATTCTTTAGAAGGCCTTGATCCCATGCAGATGAGTGGTTGTGAATACATGACCTAGTGGACGAATGCATATGTATGAGAAACAACATCCAACTATGGTTAGGATAAAGTGAGGGCAAATTTTGGGGTACAACAACCAGGTTTACAGCGGATTCATATACACCATTGTAATAGGTTAAAGTTTTCGCGCCTAGTGAGTAGCTGGGTTTATAAACAGTAATTTAATGACGGTTGTCTTACAACACTATACTAATAAATGATGTGTAGCAAGCTTTGATTCCCAACAACTATATTTTTTCTATTTTTTAGAGTACATTAATCGTGTGTCACTTGAGTCCATTATTTAAAAAATGAATTGTAAATGATTTTACAACGACAAAGTAAACCAGCTGTTGTTAGAGGATATTAAGCGTGTGACACTTAAGTCCATTATTTAAAAAATAAATTGTAAATGATTTTACAATGGTGAAGTAAACCAACTGTTATTAGAGGACCTACAATTCCACTACAGTTGGGTTGTCCAGCCGCGATTAAAAGGTTTAATGATAAATTAAAACAAAACTTGTTATGTATTTCTTTCATAAGACGCTCTAGGTGAATAAGCGAGCCAGAGACGACAGAGGTGGCATAATATTTACCCTCTTCGTACCATTCATTTGGAGCTCAAATCTTCACCCTCTTCATTCATTTGATATTGTGTGTAATGGGTCTGGAGTATATCAAAATACATGTTTGCCCTAATGATTGCATATTATACCGGAAAGCGTACGAAGACTTGTATCAATGTCCAAAATTTGGTGTGTCGTGTTACAAGCTGAAGGCCAACAATGGGATGACAATGACCATGACAATGTTACTAGGAAGCATCCTCCTGCTAAAGTGTTATTGTACTTGCTAATAATTTCATGATTTAAGAGACTTTTTGCTAATTTAAATGACGCAAAAAATCTTAGATGGCATGCAGATGAAATGACTCGTGATGGAAACATTCACCATGTAGCTGATTTGTTGCAATGGAAGAAAATTGATTCGTTGTTTCCGTATTTTGGAGTTAAGCCAAAAAAAACCTTAGGCTTGAGCTTGCCACTGATGGAATGAATCCCTTTGGTAATCTGAGCACTAATCATACATCGTGACCTGTTCTTCTCACTATTTACAACCTATCTCCTTGGTTGTGCATGAAGTGCAAGTATATACTGTTAAGTATGATGATTTCTAGACCACGACAACCTGGTAACGACATAGATGTTTATCTAAGTTCATTAATTAATGACTTACGACTCTTGTGGGATGAAGGCGTTGAAGTTGATGATACATATTCTAGGGTAAATTTTAAGATGTGTGCAATGTTATTTTGCATAATCAACGAATTTTCCGCTTACAATAACTTGGTTGGATATCGTGTCAAAGGACATAGAGTGCGTTCTATATGTGAAGATGATACTTGTTATCACCAACTTGAGTTTAAAAAAAGACTGTTTACCTTGGGCATCGAAAATTTCTAAAATCCTTATCGTAGATTGCTGAAGGCTTTTAATGGAGAGCAAGAGTTTGACGAGGCTCCTGAACCTTTAATTGAGGATGAAGTTTATCAATGACAGGAACACATTAATGTTGTCTTTGGGAAGAGAGAAAAAGAAAAAGAGGCATGTGCGAAAAACATATGGAAAAGAGGTCCATCTTCTTTGATCTTCCATATTAGCCAAGTATTGTTGTTAGAAATTGTCTTGATATGACGCACGTGAAAAAAATGTGTCTGATAGTTTGATTGACACACTTCTAAACATTTCAGGCAAGACTAAAGATAGTAAGACTTCCCGTCTTGATATGGAGAAGATGGGTATACGAAAATAGTTGGCTCCAATAGAGAAAGGAAAAAGAACTTATCTTCCTCCAGCATGTCACACTCTACCTAAAAAGAAAAAGAAAATTTTCTACGAGTGTTTGCAAGATATTAAAGTTCCAAAAGGTTACTCATCAAACATCAAGAATCTTGTATCAACGAAATATATCAAGTTAATAAGTTTAAAATCTCATGATTGTCATGTATTGATGCAACAACTTCTACCTGTGGCTATCCGTGGGATCCTACCAAAAAATGTGAGAGTAACTAAACGAGATTGTGCTTATTCTTCAATTCCATATGTAATAAAGTTCTCGATTTCAAAAAATTAGATGAATTAGAAGATGAGGCTGCCATAATCTTGTGTCAATTGGAGATGTATTTTCCTCCATTATTTTTTGACATTATAGTTCACTTATTTGTTCATCTAGTCAGAGAAATCAGAATTTGTGGTCCAGTTTATTTAAGTTGGATGTATCCAATGGAGTGGTATATGAAGATCTTTAAAGGATATACAAAGAATCATCACCGACCCAAAGCTTTGATTGTTGAAAGGTACATCACAGAAGAAGATGTTAAGTTTTGTACAAACTATTTGTCGGATGTAGATTCTATAGGAATTCCAAAGTCCTGTCATGCTGACACAAACAGAAGAGGTATTCAAGGTCTAAATGTTAAGTCAATGGCTCGGGATGTAGTTATTCAAGCACATTTCTATATATTGAATAATATAGATGAAGTTCAACCTTTCATAGATACTCACAAAATACTTTTGAGGGGAAAATATCCCAGAATGAGTGACAAGTTGTTGTTGATAGAGCATAACAAGAGATTCATAGATTGGTTTAACAAAAGTGTATCTAATGATCGTAGTGCATCTGAGATACTTAAATGGTTGTCGTACGAGCCAAAATTTTGTGTCATTACTTGGACTGCATACGACATTGGTCATTATACCTTTTATACAAAATCAAAAGATGATCGTAGTACAGTACAAAATATTGGGGTTATGGTTGAAGTCGAATAGATGTATTTTCTCTAGCTTGAAAGATAAGAATCATGTATTGGCAACTACCACGTTTTATGGTATCATTATGAGATTTGGGAGATTGATTATGTTATTTTCAAAGTGGTTTTATTTAAATGCAAATGGGTTCCCAATAATAGTAATGGTGTACACATTGATGACTTAGGATTCACTCGGTTCAACCTTGGCAAGGCATCTTTTATGACCGAACCGTTCATCATGGCTTCTCAAGCAAAACAAGTTTTCTTTGTTACCGACCCATCAGACATATTGGGGAAATGGTCAATCGTTCTCCAAGGAAAACACATTCCTCTTAGTGATGAAAGTCTTGATATTCCGTCGACACCTTCTTACATAACACAAGTTCCTACCTCATATTATGAAGTTGATGGAGATTTTGTGCATGTTATTCGAATCGATCACGAAGAAGGCATATGGGAAAATTAAAAAGTACGTAATTTATTCTTTATTCATAATATATTAATTATATGTTATAGTTTCTAAGTATTTTTATTAACAAGTATAATTATTTGAAATCACAGGTCTTTAGAGTTAAGACACCAAAAGACAAGAAACCAAAACACCAAGTTACAATTATGTGATGTTATGTAATGTGTAAACTGTAGGTTGTTTGTTCTAATAAATTGTAGGATGTTTATTTTGATACAATTGAATATGATACAATTAATATTATTATGATAACTTTATCACAAATGTGAATTGTATTTTCTGCTGTGATATGGTGAACAATAATAAAAGTTAAAAAATGAGATTAATTATAAAAGCAGAATAATATTTGTTAATTCTGCAGAAAATTTATGATTCCAATGAAATTGTTGATGTTGATGTTGTGTTTTTGTATGTGATCACGAGTCAGAGTCGGAATAATGTTATGAATGTTTTGGGGGAAAGAAATTGGGGTTTTGGTGCCGATGAAAATGAATTTTTGAGTAATAATGTGTTACACGATTTGTATGAAAAGCGGGATTTTGGGGTGGGTCAAAAAGTGCTTTTCATACTGATAAGCAGCAGAAAAATGATTTTGTTGCAGGTGTAATCGGTTACCAAATATAGGGTAATTGATTACACTATTGAAAAATGGTGTTTTTGGGCAAAAATTTGAGGGTGAATCAGTTATCCTAATTTAGGTGGCTGGTTACACTGTGTGTAATTTGCGTGACAGTAGCTGGTTACAAGGGGTGTAACTGGTTACCTCATTTTGAGTAACCGGTTACACTAAGACCAATTTTTGAAAATCTTTAAAAATTCATAACTTTTATTCTGGAAGTTTGATTCGGGTGCCGTTTGAAGCGTCGGGAAGCTGACATGTCGAACTTTAGTTTTAAAATAGTTTCGGTGACAGAAGTTGAATAGTTCTATTGTTGATTGGGTTAAACGCATTATTATCATTATGTTGTGGTGTGATATGATTGGAAATGCCTCGTGGTTGCTTACTATATTGTATGTCGTTGTTGTTGGACTGTATGACATGTTGTGTTGTGTCCTGTAGTGGCATGTTACATTGTTTAGATGAATGTTGTTGTTGTTGTTATGGTCATGCATTTCATGGTTGCATGAGTTGTGAGATAAGTTGTGTGTCCATGTGGAGTGTGAACGTCTTATCTGGATTTTAATTACAAAATTGTGATGTTATTGTTGTTGAGGTGATCGTGTGCCCATGTGGGGTGTGAGCGATTATAGAAGTCTTGTGCCAGTGTGGGGTGTGAGCGATATAATGGAGATTCTGTGGGAATTATGATTCTGAAATAGGGATTAGGTTCTGAAATAGGGACTGAATGGTACCACATGCATTGAGTCGGGTGTTGAGTTTTAATGCATTGCATTTTAGTCGTATTTGTTGTTGTGTTGGATTTTAGTTGTATTGGTTGTTTGAATGTATGTTGTGGAATAGGTGTTTATGCATGTAGTAATCTAATACTTGCTTATTATCATGCTTTCCTTTATCTAATTATAATATCTTACCCCTTCTGTTTGAATGTTGCCTTTACATGGGCATCGTTCAGATAAATCACAGTAGAGAAGTTGACATGAGTAGAAGATGAAGTCTTCTATTTTCTTTTAGTATAGGCGTCTGCTCTGATGTATAACACAGGGGTCATGGAACATTGTGTTTTTGATGTGTTGATAAAGATTTTTGGATATCTTTAGCATTATTGTTGTTTATGCGTATTTTGAAGAAATAATTATGCCATGAATAATTAGTTATCTTGATGCTTTCGCTATTCAATAAAAGTCTTGGTGTTTTCAGACATGTTGATTTCTTATAGTTATTATAATTAATCTTAGAAATAATTACATGTGTTACATATCTTGCTATATGAGCAGTTGTTGTATGAATTTGTGTGGCATCCTAAATATTAATTGAAGTAATTTACTCTGATTTATATTTTTATTGCGCAAGATATATTTGGGGTGTTACAGTAGTACCACAATAAGATATTTGAGAATCTTTTGTTTGAAGTTGGTAAATGAAAGAAAGAACCTTATTTCCCAAAATGCCATCTCAAACATTGAGAAATTTGAATGAGATAATGTAGAAGCAAACTTCAAGCACATTAAAGTTTTGATGAAGACAATAAGAACAAGCTTTCTACGCAACATATACATACGCAAAAGTAAGAGATTCAAGTAAACATCAAGGATTAAGATAGTGCTCTAGCATGTGACAACTGGATCTAAGCTTCTCATACAAGCTTCAAGTGTTGAAGATAGAGTTGTGAACATCAACTCAAAGGTATAACAAATTTTACTTGAAATACCTATACAAGTGTTCAAAAATTCATATCTCACTACACATATGTCACAAATACTTTTAGAAACTCTTTTAGTTTATCTCTCATTTTAAAATTAATTCTGTTTTGAAAATCCTTCAGTGTTAACCGATTAGCCCTTTTGGTTAACCGGTTAATGAATCTCAAAATTAAGTTTCTGGTGAAATTTTTATAGTGTTAACCGATTAACATATATGGTTAACCGGTTAACATGTGTTAATTTTGAATATTTTTTTAACATTGAAGGGTGTTAACCGATTAACCTATATGGTTAACTGATTAACCCTGAAGCAGTAAGCAAAAATGGCATCTTTTGATGAAAATATGCATTGCTTTCTATTTGATTTCTGACTGTTTTTGCTGCATAAAATCACACCCTTTTGTAAAGGTTTTTTGCCAGTATAAATTGGTATCAAATTTCAAATTCCAATTCACCTCCAAGAAACTCAATCATAAAAATTACTCATTCTCTTCATCTCTCAAATTTTTATAAAGTGTTCACAAACAGTTTTTGAAAAGAAGCTTTTTGAATAAATTTTTACACATTATCACAACTTCATTTCATCTCTCTTAAAGAACACTTGTATATTTCTTCGAGTAATATTTGCTTCAAGGAGAAGATCGATCTTGAAGATTGATAGCATCATACTCTCAAAGATATCAAACTTATTTCAAGATTATATTTTGTATTACCTTGTTATTCAGGATTGTTGGAAACAAGTGAGTGTTTGAAGATGATTGTTCTTCCTACACTTGGATTACCTATAGATTAGATAGTAGGCTTCACCTTTGGTGTGATTAGGTTGTGCAATCATTCTAAACTATAGTGAAATCCCTTTCGAGTCGAAAGGGGAGTGGAGTACTCTCAGAGTGTGAGGGAAACCACTATAAATTTCTTGTGTCTCTTTTCTTTTCCGCACTTTATTTTCAAGTCCTAACATCATAACCAAAAGAACCAAGAACTGCAAAAGATTGCAAATAAGTTTTGAAAACCTAATTCACCTCCCCTCTTAGGCGCCTTTACAAGTTACAGATAAATCGTGGCAGATCCAATTTAAGAAAGTTAGAACCACAATTATCCATTCATCGGGAGGATTGCCAATTTTCTCCACCATCTCATATTTTTTGAACTTAGAATATACAAACAGAGTATCAAAATATGTCTTATCTACCCAAAGTTATAAATAACATAATTCATCATCGATCAAGGTCTAGACTCTAGACGAAGGATACTTAATGGGCTGGACCATAATACATGTTTATATAAAGAAAGAATAGTAAGTTTGAGGAAACTAGCCCAACCTACTTACCGTTCAACTTTGCATATAAGGGATTAAAGCTAGAAATATTGTTGCATCAATAATTAACCTATAACAAAGGTAACTTCCCCAACCATTATCAATAAAAAATGATATAGGTTGAGGTTTAAGGGAAGAAGATACCAAATCATTATCGCTTCCCACCTAATCTTTATCACTTATAGTAAAAAAAAAACCATGCAGTAGAGTGAAAGAGACTTGCTAGTGAAAATCATGAATAAGTTTAAAAATAAAGAGAAAGATTACTTCAAAAGAAATAAAACCCAACAATGGAAACCTAGAACACTTCGAGAGGAAAGAAACTGATGGTGGAGAACATAAATGAAACGAGGAAGGTAAAGAGAAAAAACACAATTATATATATATTCACATCCAATGAGCAGGTGCCATTTCTACATAGATGGCGTCATCAAAGTCATAATTACATTTATGTTAACATACAACAATTATACCACACCTATTGATAGCTTATCACCCAATGCACTATAAACACAACTTGACAAGAAATAAATGTGACAAATCGCAAAAAGTTCCATAAAATCTTGACAAGATAAAAGAAAAAAATGCCAAAGATCAAGAATTACAAGATATTGTTGGATGAATAAAAGATTCACTAAAAACCTACTGTGCACGAAGACTGATATGACGTAGAAGGAACAAACCATATTGCAAACTACACCCCCGTTACGTCGAACCAATCTTATGGGGCTACTATTCGAGGATTTAACCTGACTCCCCCCACTTAGACCTCACACCTTCCCAATTATGGCAAAATTACCTTGTTACCCTTCAAAAAATTTCGAAAATTATGAAATTTACCGTGATATACCGAAAATTTCATGATATATACCAGAAATTTTGGAAATTTTCTATTTTTTTACCGGAAATTTTGAAATTTCTGAAAAAAAAATGATTTTTTTACACTACTGAATTTAGAAATTTCTGGTACATTATTGGAAATTTCAAAATTTTCGGTAGTGTAAAAAAAAGTTTGAAAATTTTAAAATTTTTTCACTACCTGAAATTTCAAAATTATTGGTACAGTATTGGAAAATTTGAAATTTCCAGTATTCTTCATATTTTTTTTCGGAAATTTTCATTTTTTATCAAAAATTTCAAAATTTTCGAAATGTAAAAAATTATCACTTATTTCAAATTTTTTTAAGGACAGTTTTGGGATTATGAAAATTTACGCGGGGGGAAGGGGGGGGGGGGGGGTGCCACGTATAGTTTAGGAGATGACAGATTAAACTCTCATACTATTTGTGCATGGTCGACAAGTCCATTGAATGACCCAATAAAAGCACTGACCTATAATGAAGAAGGTCCAAAACAAAATTTGAAGGTCAATGGCTATTAGACCACGACTAAGTATCAACAAACATTATCACTCAAAAATTTGTGTCTTGGAAAAGAAGGTTTTATGGACCTGAAACTCTAGAGTTCGATTAAAAAGTCTAACGTAAGTCTCATAATCCATATACATACTTTCTAACTCTAAATACCACTCACTACTAATAATCACTGTCTTCGGCGTTATAATGTTTGCACATACACTCCTTGATGTCATTCAAAAATTTTAAGATGTCAACTATAAACCAGAGTACACCATCAAATTTCAATAACTATAAACCAGAGTACACCATCAAATTTCAATTCACCCCTCTAATGTTGAAAATCCTGACCCTACACGATATCAATAACTTATTTAGATACTCTCACTTAATATCATTGTAAATTGATTTTTAATATTTTAAGAATATATATATATATATATATATATATATATATATATATATATATATATATATATATATATATATATATATATATATATATATATATATATATATATATATATATATATATATATATATATATATATATATATATATTGATTATATTAAATTAAATATCATATTTATATACATATTTAATCTAAATAAAAAATTAAATTGTTAACAAAAAGGAAATCTTAAATTCCATTTAAACATTAAAATTGTCAAATTTAAAATATGCAATGTATGACGTAATTTAAAACGACTCATTACTCTATTTGCTAATTTATTTTAATCCCGTTGTTTATTTTGATTCCTAAGCTAAAACAAATATGAGATTGGTTCTTCAACTCTTCAAATTGTCTAATTAGCCATGAAAAACTCAAAAATCGATAGCTAAATTTGTCACTAATAAATAAAAATGACGGTATTAAACCTTTAAAAATTGATTAAAATTACTATAGATATAAAATGTTCATCTTTTCAAAATAATTTTAACAAATAAGCTATTTTGATTAGAGCTTAATTATTATACACTATCAATGTAAAAAGTTTTACACTGTGAATTCATCACCATCATCCATTTGCATTATTTCATAGATGACTAAAAAAAAGTCAAACTATGATTAACTGACCATGTAAAATTCTTTTACACAGTCAATGTATATTAAATCCTTTTGATTATCACAAATTTTAAATATATAATTTTAAAAATGTAAATCAAAATTTAAGTTCCAACTAAATATTAATCAAAATTTATAATTAAATTTCAATTGAATGTATAAATCTAGATATGAAAGTTAAAAATAAAGTATATTAATGAAAATAAGAAATTTTTTGTATTCAAGTAATTTCCATATTTAAAAAAAATACTTATTTATAAAATAATCATTCTAAAATATAAACAAATAAAGTAATAAATAAAATACAAAAATAATCTTTTAATATTAAAGATGTTTGAACGCACTTTGATTTCTTATTTTAAAAAAAACAAAGTTTTGATCCTTTTATTTTAAAAATATTTGTTTCCTTTTTACTTTTATTTTAAAAATATTTGTTTCCTTTTTATTTTTAATTTTCCATGAGTTTTAGTCTTTCACTTTTTTTATTGACTTTAGATTGTTTAGATGAACAAATTTAATATATAATAATAATAATAATAATAATAATAATAATAATAATAATTTAAGTTTGTCTATTTTAATACTAGCTAACATGTTAATAAAATTGTGATAATCAATACAATCAACTTTATGGAAGACTAAAACCTAACAATAGAGATGTTCGTCGGTGCGATTTGGATGATTTTGATGCTAAAAGTGATCGAATCACAAGAGAAGAAAAGTATGCGGTTCGGTTTGATTCGGTTGTCTTTTAGAAATAAAACCAAATCAAAGTAAACCAAAGCAATGCAGTTTGAGTTGGTCGATTGATTTAATTTTTTATAAAAAATATTATTGAGCCATACATACACATTGAGGATAACATAACTTAATGTTTAGTTATTCATACATTAAAAAGAAACAAAAAACTCATCATATTTGAACAACAACTTTCCATTTAATATACAAAAATCATATTATACAAAAGAGGAATAAAAAACATAAAATAGTAGAATAAAACAATATCAAAAACATTATAATGAATAAGGAAGAACAATGGAGAAAAGAGATTATACAGATGAAAAAGAGAGATCAGAAAAGATGAGAGATTAGAGAAGAAGAGGTGCGATAAAAATATAATCATATGGTTAAAGCATAATTGATTTGAGTGAGTTTGATGTAAATTAAGTGAAATTTAAGTTGTAACATAATGCAGTTTGATTTGATTTGATTTGCAAAATATAAACCGCAAACTAAACTGAAGCATACAATTTTATTAAAAAATGATCCAAATACATTTGAACTAAATACGATTTTTTATAGTTTCAATTTAGTTTGATTCGGTTAACGACTTTCTATTGGGTCTATTTGGTT
The DNA here is from genome assembly GCA_963859935.3 of Lathyrus sativus. Classification (NCBI taxonomy): domain Eukaryota; kingdom Viridiplantae; phylum Streptophyta; class Magnoliopsida; order Fabales; family Fabaceae; genus Lathyrus; species Lathyrus sativus. Next base: position 952,772,310 of record OZ012735.1, read on the forward strand.
TTAAACACTCCTACCTAGAAATAAAAATGAAAGATTAAAAAATTTAAAAATAAAAGAATAACAAATGCATTTAAATTTGTTAAAAGTTTAAATAAAAGTTTCAAAATTAATATTTTCAAAGCACTTGCCAAATATCATAAATTGACATGTGAAATGACCAATCCTAAAATTAAATTTTAAAACACCATATATTATTACAAACTTAAATAAAAATTTGCATATAAATATAATAAATATTCAAAAATATATATTCAAAAATACAAAACATACTACTAAATTAACATGTATACAATGAATCTTAAAATTAAATGTAAAAGCAACATCTATTCTTACAAATTTAAATAAAAATTAAAATATTAATCATAGGGATAATATGATTTTTTTTTTTACCTTATTTGGTTCATTGTATCTACTAATGGTTTAAGAGTGAATTATAACATAGTTATTCCAATCCTCTCTCAAATACTATTACAAAAATTGAACAATACTTCTCTTTTACAAAATTCTATGTCAATTAAGACCGAACCACATACGGTGTAACAAAGACATTTTAATCTAAATATATTATGCTTTATTCTCTTGGTATTTTAATTGGCTAGTGAATGTATTTTTCTTTTTTCCTTTATAAATCATTGATGATGAAGTAGGCAATGAACAATCTTTTAATTGGTTCATATCATTTCAATTAGACTTTTCTCGTCAAGTCAAAACACCAAGCCCAAAAATATAATCATTAGTAGTATTAATATTACAATCTGGCAGGGGCATTTCCGTATTTCAGTTAACCGATAAATCAAGAGAAGGATAAAAGATTAAAGTTGAAAAATAATAAAACGAAGGTTTTCGTCTTTAATCCAGAGCAAAGCAACAAGAACACAAACACAACAACGCAAAGAAGAAAACACAAGGAAGCGCGAAATAGGAGAAAGAAGACACTGTTACTAATTACCCTATTCATTCAACAATTCATCTCGCGATAAATTCACACTTCTCGATCTCATTTCTTATCTCGCTCTAAGATTCATCACCACCACCTACGCTTCTTCTCCGATCTATATTCTTTTCTTTCATTTCCTCGGTAATTCTACTCTTCTTCATCGAATCATCCTTAGTGTTTTCATTTCACCTTCTCGATTTCAATGGAGTTGGTTCGCAGTGTTTGAATCACGAACCGAATTTTTTTTCACGTAAAATCTATTGCGATTTTCGGTTATGGCGGTGTTGAATTATATGCATTTATTTTCGGTTTTAATCTCTTTGCTAATTATGTTTTTTTTGGTGTGACTTAGGGTTTTTGATTCGTGCAAGGATTGGATTAAGAAGAGGTGAAGCGTTAGAAGCATGAGCATCGATAGCCCCGGCCAAAGGAAGAGCTAGGGTTTTCTAACGTCAAAGGTGAGATTTCCATGGGCGATGGAGGTGTCGCATGCATGCCTTTGCAGTATAGTATGGAGAGGTTATCGAGTTCAGAGAAAACGCATTGCGGAGGCAGTAGTGGGGATGGCTTCAACTCCAAGTTGCTTAAGTTTTCTGACAGCGAAAGGAAGAATATGAAGTCCAGAAAGAGTGAATTAGCGTTGGATAGAGTGAATAAGAGAAGTGGAAGTGATGTTGAGAATGGTGAAATGATATGCGGTGATAAGGTGCAGAAGGAAGAAGTTGAAGAGGGTGAATTGGTTACTTTGAAGTGGCCGAGAACTGAAACTGAAATAGAAAATGGTGAGTTTGTGTCGGAAATGAATCTGCCGTCGAGACGAAATGAGATTGAGGACGAGGAGATTGTTAATGATAGATGGAAAACAAGGGCGTTTGAGAAGGGAGAATTTCATCATGGGAAATGGAGAAGAGACGACGTGGAAAGAGGAGAGATTGTTCATGAGAAGGGTAGGAAAGGAGAGAATGAATATGGACTGTGGAGAGGTGTGAAAGATGATGTTGAGAAGGGAGACTTTGTTCCAGATAGATGGTATAATGGACCAATTGGGAAGAATGATTATGGTAACAGCAGTAACCGCAGAAATTATTCAGGTAAGGACAAAGGGTGGAAATTTCAACGTGAACGTACACCACCTTCTTGGAGATACACAGGTGAAGATTCTGTTAGGAAGGAAGATTCTGTTAGGAAGAAAGAATTCATTAATAGAAGGATCGGTTCAAAGATTGTAGATGACGAGAAAAATGCATATAGCAATGGTAAGGATCATACGCGAGATTACACTTCTGGAAGTCGCTTGAAGAGGCTCGGTAATGATTTTGACAGCTATGAGCGGAAGCATTCTGCAGATTTTACAAGTTCAAAAAGTAGAAGGCTTTCTGATGACAGCTATCCTTATTCAGAGAACTATTCTCGTCGCCCTATGGAGCAGTCTTATAGAAATAATAATTCTACCAGACTTTCTGCAGAAAAGTATTCTTCTAGAAATCATGAATCTTCTTTGTCTACCAGACTAACTTATGACAGGCATGAACGCAGCCCTGTTCATTCTGAGTGGTCCCCACGTGACCGAAGTAGGTATTATGATCATAGAGATCGCACTCCAGGGCGCCGATCGCCCTTCAGTCGTGAGAGATCTCCATATAGCCGGGAGAAATCCCCCCATGGTCGGGAGAGGTCCCCGTATACGAGGAGCTGGGACAGAAGTCGACAGCATGATCATAAATTGAGAAGTCCAGCACGCACCGAACAGTCGCCACAGGATCAGTGCTGGAGACAGCACGATCATAAGATGAGAAGTCCAGCACTCACCGAGCAGTCACCACAAGATCAGGGTTGGCGACAGCACAGTCATAAATTGAGAAGTCCAGCACTCACCGAGCAGTCACCACAAGATCAGGGTTGGCGACAGCACAGTCATAAACTGAGAAGTCCAGCACGCGTCGAGCAGTTGCCACAAGATCAAGGTCGGCGTCATGATCACAGGGACTGTACTCCAAATTTAGTAGAAGGATCCCCCCTTGATCAAACTAGGAAAGATGTTCATGATGAAACAAGTTGCAAAAACTCAGCATGTGATAAGCAGAACTCCCCAAATAGTTGTAAGAGTGCTGAAGATAAACACATTCATAGGGAGTCAAATTTTTCAGTTACAGAATCTCGAGGTGAAAGAAACGTGCAAAAGACGGGCAAGTCAATTGAGAAAGATATTAGTGATAGTCAACCCGTTGAGGAACAGAAGTCTTGTAGTCCCACTATTGATCCAAAAGAATCAACACACCTTGAGCCACAACCACCTCCTGATGAGCTGCTCTCAATGGAAGAAGATATGGACATTTGTGATACCCCTCCTCATGTCCCTGCGGTGACAGATTTCTCATCAGGAAAATGGTTTTACCTTGATTACAGAGGTGTAGAAAATGGGCCTGCCAAATTATGTGACATTAAGTTCCTTGTTGATGAAGGGGTACTAATGTCAGATCACTTTATCAAGCACTTGGATAGTGACAGATGGCTAACAGTTGAAAATGCAGTGTCACCATTGGCTGCTCAGAGTTTCCCGTCCATTGTGTCAGATACAATAACTCAGCTTGTAAATCCTCCAGAAGCTTCTGGTAATATTTTGGCCGATACTGCAGATATTCAATCTGGTCCTGAGAATTATCTGGAAAAGCCGGGCCCCTCGCTGCTGCCACGCGGACACCCTAGCCCTAGCGAGAGTGTGCATACATCTGAACTTTCGGACAACTTCTACATTGATGAAAGAGTTCAAAATCTGTTAGAGGGTTATGATGTCATTCCTGGGTTGGAACTTGAGGCAGTAAAAGGTATGTTATCCTGTCAATGTTATTCTTTTGAATCTTAAAAAGTGTGAAAAGATCTCTGAAACTTAACTTTTTCCCCATATTTACTCTGAAATATCTATTCCAAACTTGGTAATTATTATTATTTATTTGCAGAAGCTTTGCAATTGAAATTTGAATATGCAAAGGAAGATGGATTAGGAGACTATGAAGGTATGTATTCTGCTGTGGTGATTTTAGTCGTTGGTAATTTTGGTTTTGTTTTACGTTACCTGGCATATTGAGGTTATTTTATTATCAGAGTTGTCGGTTTGCGCATTGGCATGTTGACTCTTGTCTTGATGTTGGTAACGGTTGATGGGTTGAGAGATTATACATATTTGAACGTTATATATAAGCATTAGCTTGATTTGTACTGTAGTTTGGTCCTTGGAGATAGTATAAGGAGTTGGTGCCTGAAATCTAAATAACTTTTGAATGGTCTTTAAAACACTGGTGATTATTTATAAATTTATAGTATTTTGCATGTCATTTTATGCTTTACTCAATAACCCTTTTCTTTTGTAAAAAACATTTTCTTATGCTTGCCTACTTTTTCTACTTCTCAGTTAAACAAAAAGTTTATGTCAATCCATTGCTGTCATTTTAATCTTTGCCATTGATATCGTGAGTTGTGTTGGTCTGAAATTATGAATTCATCAATGCATTGGAAGCAGATTAACTGAATAAAATCATACTTCAATTCTTTTTTATTTTAAAAAAGGCTATCCAAGTGTGGTTATATTTTACACCATATATTGAATTCAAAGTTCACCCAGAACTATTTTGTTCATTATCATTATTCTATATCTGGGGAATTTCAAAAGTAAATGGATATGCACTTTGAGTTGTATGCCTTGTGAAGCTGTGACCAAAGTGTTCATCTCTGTTCAGGTTTTCCTTGGCATGTTTCCCGTCCTAGGGAAGATTGTGATTCTAGTACTGATTTAGCATCAAGAGATTCAGAATCTCAGTTAAGTATAGACAACATGGATAATGGGTTTGGCATTCCTAAGGATTGGTTTTCTACCCATTGGCCATGCAAAGGTGGTGACTGGAAGAGGAACGATGATACCAACGATCGATGTTCTAGGAAAAAAGTTGTTCTAAATAATGGTTTTCTATTGTGCCAAATGCCAAAGTCTGGATGTGAAGATCCTCGATGGCCTGAAAAAGATGACTTGTATTTTCCTTCTCAAAACAATAGACTTGATCTCCCTTTGTGGGCTGTTGGTGCTGATGATTGGCTTGATTGCAATGCTGCAAGCAAGTCCATTCAAAGTAAGCTTTCTTCTGTCAAAGGAATGAAGGGAAATGTTCTTTCAGTGGTAAGGATAAATGCATGCGTTGTCAATGATCAGGGATTGCTGCTCACTGAGTCACGCCACCAGACCCGAGTCAAGGATAGACAACATCCAAGGTCAGCTCGGCCATTCACTTCAACCTGTGATAGTAAGAGATCATCAACTGAAGAAGACTCTCGGTCAAAATTAGTTAGTGATCAAGGTTCTTACCAAAGCATGGAGTCCATTAGTGTCCCTAAAGACCATCTCTGTACTATCCAGGAGTTGCAGCTACATTTGGGTGACTGGTATTACATTGATGGTTCTGGGCGCGAGAAAGGGCCTTCATCATTTTCAGAGCTACAATATTTAGCAGATCAAGGAATTGTAAAAAGGCATAGCAGTGTGTTTAGGAAATGGGATAAACTCTGGGTTCCTATTACCTCTACTGCAGAAAATTCAGATGTCTGTCTCATGAGCCACCAAAAAAGCAGTTCAACATTGGGTGCATGCTCTCAAGGTGTTTCATATGGTGGATCTTACACAAGTTCAAGTATGTTTAACAGGATACACCCTCAGTTTGTTGGTTTTACTCGTGGGAAGCTGCACGAACTGGTTATGAAATCTTACAAGAGCCGGGAGTTGGCTGCAGCTATAAATGAGGTTTTAGATCCCTGGATCAATGCAAGACAACCAAAGAAAGATATTGAGAAACAACTATATTGGAAATCAGGTAATTATTGGTCTTTCATATTCCTCCCCATCCCCACTCTTCTCTATCTCTGTAAAATTTGATTTTGTCTGCTTTTTTATTTTTGGTTCACACTTCCAACTAATGTGTGTGGCCTTGTCATGTGCTCGTGTGGGGTAATGTTAACTAGATTAGACTTATTCTGGAAATTCAATTCAATTCAAGCGGTCTTATTATTTTCTTGTTTATTGTGTGTTGGGGCATGTAAATTTTCAGAAGGCGACACACGAGCTGCCAAAAGAGCCCGGATGCTGGTTGATGGTAGTGAAGAAGACAGTGGTTTGGAAGATGATGTTACCATTGACAAAAATGAACCCACTTTTGAGGATCTATGTGGTGATGCTACTTTTCCTGAAGAAGAAATTGGTATCGCTGATTCTGAAGTGGGAAGCTGGGGCTTATTGGATGGTCCGGTATTGGCACGAATTTTCCACTTTTTGAGATCTGATTTTAAGTCCCTCGTATTTGCATCACTGACATGCAAGCATTGGAGTGCTGTTGTAAGGTTTTACAAGGAAGTTTCAATACAGGCCAATTTGTCATCCTTAGGACCTTCTTGCACTGATACGATGTTGTGGAACATTATGGTAGGTCTGATATATATTTTCTGATTCACATTTTTGGTATATTTTTAATTCTTCCTTCACATATGACTTGCTTATTTTTTCTGCAGAACGCTTATGAGAGAGACAAGATCAATTCAATTATTCTAATGGGGTGTAACAATATTACGGCTGACATGCTTGAGAAAATTCTTCTTTCATTTCCTGGTTTATGTACCATAGACATTAGAGGGTGCAGCCAGTTTGGAGAGCTAACTCCTAAGTTTACCAATGTGAAATGGATCAAGAGCAGAAGTTCACGCATGGATAGAATTGCAGAGGAGCCTCATAAAATTAGAAGTCTTAAACATTTTACAGAACAAGTTTCATCTACATCCAAATCCAGCAATTTAGGAATAGATGATTTTGGTCAACTGAAAGAGTATTTTGATAGTGTGGATAAGAGAGATTCGGCAAAGCAGTTATTTCGTCAAAACTTATACAAGCGGTCCAAACTATATGATGCTAGAAGGTCCTCTTCCATTCTATCTAGGGATGCTCGCACAAGACGATGGGCAATTAAGAAGTCTGAAAGTGGTTTTAAGAAGATGGAGGAATTCCTTGCTTCAAGACTAAAGGAAATCATGAAGTCAAACTCTTGTGACTTCTTTGTACTCAAGGTAGTGTGATTTATTCTTTAAAATTTATTTTCATGTAGATGCCTTTTGTGACTTATGATTTCTGCTGGTATTTTTTATTAATAGGTTGCAGAAATTGAGGCTAAAATGAAAAATGGTTATTACAGTAGCCGAGGATTGAGCTCTGTCAAAGAGGACATCAGTAGAATGTGTCGTGATGCAATAAAGTAAGTTCTCTTCGTTTTTTCCTGGTTTTTTTTGGGAGAAGGTGATTGTTCTCTTTTTCTCCTGATGCCTGGTTTATGTACTGCTGGACACATTGAAATGAGGATGTTAGGGTTTATTAGTTTTGAGGACAACGATGCAAAGATCTTATAGTTTTCATATTTTTGTCCAAAGTCTGATTAAGTAATTTATCTTCTTGCCTTGGAGGTTCATCCATTTGATTCTCATCTGTATGCATTAGCTCTACTGTTTTGCAGTTATAGTTGTTTTACATCCATGTTAAGTTTGGCGGGTTTGCATAAATTCTAGTTGTTTTTTGCATCTGGATACTATCTTCAAAAATATATATTATATATGTTGCCGAGTTCTTATTTATGAATTTGTTCATTTAGCTCATGTTTCATGGGTAATCTAAAATGTGGGTGTATTTCATCTGACCACTCACAATCTTGTCTCCCTACCCTGCCCCTAATATTTGCATTAACTTTTGACTCCTGTTTGCTTATTGATTACAGAGCAAAAAATCGGGGCGATTCTAGTGACATGAATCACATTATCACATTATTTATTCAACTGGTAGCTCGGTTGGAAGCGAGTTCTAAAAATGTGCATGGCAGAGATGTCCCACTGAAGTCATGGGATAGTGACTCGCCAGCAATGATCTGTTCTACTTCATCAAAGTATAAGAAAAATAGATTAATGAAAGAAAGGAAGTACAGGAGTAATGGAAAACATAATATTTTGGATAATGTAGAGTATACCTCAGATAGAGATATTAGGAGGCGCTTATCAAAGTTGAATAAGAAATCCATGGGCTCAGACAGTGAAACATCTGATGATCTTGATCGCTCTTTTGATGATGACAAGAGTGACAGTGATACTACGTCAACTGAGTCTGAAAGTGACCATGAAGTACGCTCACAAATTTTGATTAGGGAACCAAGAGGGGATGGATGTTTCTCACCCGAGGAAGAGTCGAATTTCATAACTGATGACCGTGAGTGGGGTGCTCGCATGACAAAAGCAAGCCTGGTTCCTCCAGTTACCAGGAAATATGAAGTCATTGATCATTATTGCATTGTAGCTGATGAGGAGGAGGTGCGGAGAAAGATGCGGGTTTCATTACCAGATGATTATGCAGAGAAGCTGAGTGCACAAAAGAATGGCACAGAGGAGTCAGATATGGAACTTCCTGAAGTCAAAGATTTCAAACCTAGAAAGCAGCTTGGAAATGAGGTTATTGAGCAAGAGGTTTATGGAATTGATCCTTATACACACAACCTTTTGCTTGATTCTATGCCAGGGGAGTTAGATTGGTCTCTGCAGGAGAAGCATTTGTTTATAGAAGACATGCTCCTTCAAACATTGAATAAGCATGTTAGGAGCACTACTGGAACTGGAAATACTCCAATGAGCTACCCTTTGCAGCCTGTTATTGACGATATTAAAAGATGCGCTGAAGAAGATTGTGATGCAAGAATGATTAGAATGTGTCAAGGTATTCTAAAGGCCATAAACAGTCGTCCAGATGACAAATATGTAGCTTATAGAAAGGTATATGTTCTTTTTGTTATTTAACTACGATTTATTACTATCATCCACTGGCATTTTCTCTGTTTACTGCTTTTAAACTGTTCTTTACCCAGACTGTCTGTTGGAATGGATCATGCAGGGGCTTGGTGTTGTTTGCAACAAGGAAGAAGGCTTCTCTCAAGATGATTTTGTTGTGGAGTTTTTGGGAGAGGTAACACATCATATATGTTTCGGTAGTTATACTCATGCAGCTTCTTTCTGGATTATTTGATGTGCAAATCATACATGTTTTGCGAGGTTTCTCTAGCCTCTTCCTCTGGACTAATTGCAGGTTTCTAGAATAAAGTCTAATATCTAAGCATCAATTCATCTACTAGAGAGAATAGGAAACTTTGTATACATTCTGAGTTCTCTAACTTGATTAAACTAGCTGTGATCCATTCTTTCCGAAACCTAAACATTTGGTTTTACACATGCTGCATAATGTCAAATACTTGGCCAATAATCTATTTAATATAGAGAATAAAAATAATCTATCCAATATAGAAAATAAAAAAATGTGAACACATCTAATTGTTTTGGTACACTTAGTCATGAATAAACTAGGTGTTAAGAGTCCCACATCGGACAATATATGGCATAAACATGTGTTTATAAGTGGGGGCAATCCTCACTCTACCAGCCGGTTTTGTAGGGTTGAGTTAGGCCCAACCACATTTCTTAACATGGTATCAAGAGCCTCGTTTAAGATCCGGTGGGCCACCTTCTATGGTTTCCGCTATCGGGCCACCCACCATTTATTTCCACGCTTCAGTTGTCCAGTCCTGAGCGTGAGGGGGTGTGTTAAGAGTCCCACATCGGACAATATATGGCATAAACATGTGTTTATAAGTGGGGGCAATCCTCACTCTACCAGCCGGTTTTGTAGGGTTGAGTTAGGCCCAACCACACTTGAGTTAGGCCCAACCACACTTCTTAACACTAGGTATGATCTATTCTCTACAATTCTAAACATTTCTTTGCTTTACATATCAAGCATATTAAGTAGGCGTTGGATAATTGGTATTCTTATTTGCTTTGGGGATTTAGACTATTATTTTCTTTACCAGCCAAGGTTTTTAATTAAATGTTGTTCCGCGTTTCATTCACAATGTGTTCATATAGAGGTGACTGTTCTCCTGAATAGATGTGCTGTTATGGTTTGGAGTATCTTCTATAAATGAGGCGGTTCTGTTTAGAAATCTTTGTTTTGGCGTTATATGCTGTGATGCGGAGGCATTGTACTTATATTAAATATTTTTTTACAGGTTTATCCTGTGTGGAAGTGGTTTGAGAAACAAGATGGGATTCGATCTCTGCAGAAAGATAGTACAGATCCAGCACCAGAGTTCTATAACATCTACCTTGAGAGACCAAAGGTGCCTATCACTTCTAAATGATAAACTGATGATGTTTAACTCGATACAGTTCACTCATCTTGTAGTTCCGGACTTGCTAATTTAGCAATTTTTATGATAGGGTGATGCGGACGGGTATGACCTAGTTGTCGTTGATGCCATGCACAAGGCTAATTATGCCAGTCGAATATGTCATTCTTGCCGACCCAATTGTGAAGCCAAGTAAGTGGTTTATCATTCATGCTATCTGATTGGTATAAATCTATTTTCTGACCTTTTCAGCCTTGACACTAGTTCTCGTTCCTGTGGAACAATTTGTTTGCTATTTCAGTGCATTGCTGGCATTTTTTGGGCACCCACTACTCATTTCCATAAAATATTATGCACATACATTTCCCTATTACAGTCATGGTTTTGTAATAGTTACAGTCATGATTACTTTTGTTGTACATTTTTTATCATTATCTTCTTATCCGTAGTCTTACTTCATTTTGGGTGTGTCTCCACCTGGCTTTTGTTGGAAAACCTGTATGATGGCTTGAAGCCCATTATGTGGGCATAAGAAGGCTTTTAAATAGTATGATGGTTTCTATGGTCAAGTAATTGTTTTAATATATAGGTGTGTAAATGTGATAGTTTCTTTTTAATTTCATTATTGGTTAAGTCTCCTGTTTTTTACTATGCAGAACATAAATACCTGGTTTTTGTACACGACCGTACTATTGGATTGAAAATCGAATCAACGTATTAAGTTGCCGCTTCATATTCTTTTTGTTATACATTTTTGAAACTAAAAAACCTTGTTATCTTCTGTTCTGTCTGTTATTGCTTTTGTTCCACAACGTTCAAGCAGCCTTTAAATGCTCCTCTGTCAAGAAACGTTAACTAGCCTGTCTATAGAGCTTCCATTCATTTTTTCTACTGTATTTTCCGTGGCAGCAAAGATGCAAGGAATCAAACCTATTTAGATTTTATCTAGTGCTACTTTTTTATATTTTACCCCAGTGCTGTCCTTAGTAATTGCTCTGTTATGTTTATTGATTAGCTGCTGAGGATTATAAATCTGGGGCATAACCCTTTTGCTACATTTTTTGTTATAAATTGTAATATTGTTTCTGGCTATCATCTATTGTCTTTTTTTTTACTTTTTTCAGAGTCACTGCTGTTGATGGTCAGTATCAAATTGGTATTTATAGTGTTCGTAAAATTCAACATGGTGAGGAGATCACTTTTGATTACAATTCTGTTACTGAGGTTTGTCCAGCCTGCTGATTTCTATATATTCAAGGCAATAAAAAAAGTATCTGCAATATAGTTGTCTAATGAAAACATATTCTGTATTCATCTTATTGTAGAGCAAGGAGGAGTATGAAGCATCAGTTTGTTTGTGTGGAAGCCAAGTATGCAGGGGGAGCTACTTGAATCTGACTGGTGAAGGGGCGTTTCAAAAGGTTTGGACTATTTCAAAATTTTCAACTCTTGCTAAGAAAATAAAAGCAGAAATGCGAAATTTTGACGACTTCAGTGGAAGTACTGGACATGCTTGCCATGGTTGAAACTTGTAATATGCTTCACATGAAACACTGGTCGGGGTTGCTTTAAAAATTGGAACAATACAGTTTATATTTCCATTTAATTTGTTTTTTTACTTCATCTGTTGAGTGAAATATGTTGTCCCTCCTCTCAGGTTCTGAAGGACTCACATGGAATTCTTGATCGGCATTATTTGATGTTAGAAGCTTGTGAATCAAACTCTGTGTCTGAAGAGGACTATAATGACCTCGGTAGAGCTGGTTTAGGCAGTTGTTTGCTTGGGGGCCTGCCAGATTGGCTTATTGCCTATGCAGCTCGCCTTGTATGTACCTTCCTGTGTTTTTACCAATATTTTATTTTAGTTTTTGAGGTTTGTTATGTATTAAATTTGGCTTTCATTTCTCCTGTTATAAAGGTGAGATTCATCAATTTTGAAAGAACAAAACTTCCTGAAGAAATTCTAAAGCATAATCTGGAAGAAAAGAGAAAATATTTTTCAGATGTATGTCTTGAAGTTGAAAGGAGTGATGCTGAGGTTCAGGTGTGTTCACTATTCCCTTCACGTGCTTCATATCATCAAGATGACATTTTCAATTTCTTTTCTGGTTGAGAGTTCTACGTTTGGGTGTAATATGGCCCTGACAAATATTATAAGTCAGAGTTATGACGAAACCCAAATTCTAAGATGGTATTCGAGCCTATCCCAAGTTGGTTGGATAATTTGTTATCAGGCCTATAGAGTCATGCTTCCGGTTTCGGGCATGAGTGAGGGGTGTTTGAGTCCCCCATTGAATGTGATATATTATATAGGCTGGAATTTTTTAGATGTAGGACACATTGCTGAACCCACAAACCAGTTTTGTAGATTGAGTAAGATCCAATCCAAATTCTAAGAATTCTTATATTCCATTGAAACTTTTATTTTATTGTATTTAATTTCTTTGGTTTTTGACTCAGGCGGAGGGAGTGTACAACCAAAGGCTTCAGAATCTTGCTGTCACTCTAGATAAGGTGAGTGTGTCTCTCTATGGTCTAGTTGCTTGTTTGTTATTCGTATTTATAATGGTGAGAAAAAAAGGTTTGGCACTTAAAACATGTTCATAAACGAGGAATGCTAAAGATTAGCATATCTATTTTGGGCTTGTAAAAAGAAGCACCAGGCTAATACTGTTAAGATAGGAAATATACCTACAGTTTCTATAGATGATCAAGAAATTTATACCCCAAGCTGTATGCCAAGTATGCACTTCCCCAATATCCCCTTCTGTCTGTGTATCTGAAAGGAGAGAAAGTGAACACATCTTATACAGTTTTATATCACTGCACATCAGTAATTTTCCATTTCATTTTGTAGTTTGAAGGATTTTAATCTTTGATGGAATATTACAGGTAAGGTATGTTATGAGATGTATATTTGGTGATCCTCGGAAAGCACCACCACCTATTGAGAAGCTCAGTCCTGAAGCAATTGTTTCGTCTCTCTGGAAAGGAGAAGGCTCATTTGTTGAGGAGCTTCTTCAGTGCATAGCCGCTCATGTGGAAGAAGACATCTTGAATGATCTCAAGTCCAAAATTCATGCTCACGATCCATCAGGTTCGGAAGATATTCAGAAAGAGCTTCGGAAATCTCTATTATGGTAATTGGTTCTTGCTTATAGTTTGTCTGTATGTATTTGATCCCGGTGGAACTTGCAATCTTTAAAGTTTATTTTCTCCCCCTTTGTTCATAGGTTGAGGGATGAGATCCGAAGTCTTTCTTGTACATATAAATGTCGGCATGATGCTGCTGCAGACTTACTCCACATTTACTCTTATACCAAGCACTTCTTTAGAATACATGTATGTTTTTCCGATCGTGAATACCAAGCTGCAAAGGGCAGTCTATTTTCTTTGCATTTTAAACTTCAGATTTTAAAATCTCTTGTTTTCTTTCAGGAATATCAAACCATTACTTCACCGCCCGTCCATATTAGTCCACTTGACTTAGGCCCCAAGTATACTAACAAGCTGGGAGCAGAGATTCAGGAGTACCGGAAGGTATATGGTAAAAATTATTGTTTGGGGCAGCTGATCTTTTGGCATAATCAGAGTAATGCAGATCCAGATCATAGCTTGGTTAGAGCAAGCAGGGGGTGTTTGTCTTTACCAGACATCAGTTCCTTTTATGCCAAGGCTCAGAAGCCATCACAGAATCGTGTTTATGGTCCAAGGACTGTCAGATCTATGCTGGCAAGAATGGTTAGTTCTTTTTACTATAATTATTATTGAGGTTCTTAACTATTTCCTAAGTAAGTTGCGTTTTGGGGAAGTAACAACATATGAGAAATGTTCCATAGGATAAAATTTTCCATAAACTGATATGGTTCCATCAACAATAGCAATCAATTCTTATTCCAATAGATGAATAATTGTGTTAAAGTTAATCAACAACCAAATCCCAGTAGTAGGTAATGATGTTAGAAGTGATGAGTGTATATGAAGTTCCACTTTTATTTTTGGTTAACTTTATTAGTTTGGAGGGCCCAAAACTAGAATCAAGATGCTTGTACCCGAGTTTAAAAAATGAACATTTAAATTCATCTATCACTAGATATCTCGTCTGCAACAAGCAGTTTCTCTTAGGTTACTGAAAATTGCTACCAGGGGACTGAGAAAGCCAACTAAAGGAGAGATTTCTTGGATACATGGTAAACAACCTTACATGAAGCCCATGCCTTTGTTTTTGTTAATAGAAGAAAACCAGTTCTCAACAACTGTCTGAACACCCAACATAATACGTGTTGACACATTTCTATCTCCAATGGTTAGCTCTGACTTCTTCAATTAGATAAAGATCTTCAATTGGATAGTTTTTTTTAACACTGTTCACTGTTGACAATTACATGCTAGAAGGCTAGGCTTGATATGCTTTCTGTGATTTTGTCTTTGATGTCAGTGATGACGATCTGTTTTGTTTATCCAGGAGAAGCAGCCGCAGAGATCCTGGCCCAAAGACCAGATATGGTCGTATAGAAGTTGTCCAAAATTCTTTGGTAGCCCAATGTTAGATGCTGTAATAAATAACTCTACATTGGACAGAGAGATGGTTCATTGGTTGAGGCATAGACCGGAGGCCGCGTGGGACCGTTAAATTCTTGCGTTTTATGGAGAAGTGGACAGAGACTACCCCCGGTGAAACGCCTATTATCAGATATGGAAGGGTTCATCATTCAGAGCTGCCTGCCTCTTTTAGGTCGGGGCTCTGTAATTATTAACCCAAGGTTTTTTTTCCTCCTTGTGCCTCATTTTAGTCAATTCTTGTGTACAGTTTTTCTTGACATTGAACTCTAATTCATTTGATTGTAGAGCAGTGTTTCACTCCTGTGTAATATGAAATGAAAGTTAGGAAGGAAAAAGGTAAGGTTAATTCAAGGCCTTGATGTGTAATCATCTATATGTTAGCTAGGGCAATATTTTACATGATAAAATGTGCAACGTAGTTTTCCTGACGAATGGTCTCTGTGATGACTACAACTATTTTGATTTGGGATGACTTGCGATAGCATTGAAAATTGGCAAATGACTAGAACTAGGATGGATTCGGTAGTAGTTTAATAAAAATAGAGGTTGAGTTGCTTCATTATATTTTCCAACTAGCATATTTCTTGTAAATTGTATGGCGGAGTGTTAGCAATCTGATGCTGCTGGCATCTTTGTCGAGCTGGCAATTGTGTACCAGACTTAGAAAGGCTGGCTGGAATTTTGAGCTCATTTAACCTTCAATATCAGGTGACATTGCTTGTAATCAGTAGCTGATAACTAATGTTGTGTAGGGAGAAATAACATTACATATATTATTTGATTATTTGATGCAAAGGATGTTTCTGCTTATTGTTTTTAGGAGGCTATCAAAGCATCTCAAACTGGGGTATATACTTTCTTTTAGTATGTCTACAATGCTTTTTTTGATTTAAAAACGTTCACTAGTTTTCACGGATATAATGATAAATCACTTGGGGATTCTAACATAGTAACATGTATTGGGTTTCAAGTTGAGCCTCTACGGGTGTTGCCCAAGGGCCTGCTTGATTGGTTCAACAAAGAGGAAGCTAGGGGAAGAGAAGGATTTTAATAAATGGAATGTATGAAATTACTTTTTATTTTTTATTTTTAAATATTTTTTTAATTTAATTTTTTTATATTTAATATTACATTAATTAAAAGACTATTTATGTTTAAATTTAAACTATTCTTGTTCCCCCTTGAAATTTCTTCCTTTCTAGAGGGAGTCAAAAGCGAGCCAAAGTTGACGCATGAGAAATTTTAATCATTTCCCTTCTCCCTCTAAAAAAAATATTCAAACTAATAGTATTAGGGAACTCCCTATATTAATCAGGGACGTCTTTTAGGGTGTGTAAGACCTATAACACATTCATGATTTTTCATGATTAAATTAGGATAAAAAAGACTTTCATACACATTTCACGATTAAATAGAGTCTTGTAAAAAAAATTCACGACAGAGCTTCATAATTTTTCATGATTAAATTAGGGCGAAAAAGGTTTTCATATACATATTTCATGATTAAATAGGATTTTGTAAAAAAAATTCATGACTAAAATGAAGATAACTTTAAACTTCTAACACAGGGTCTCAAAAGTTTGAGATGACTCTATTAAATAACTAAATAACTGTTTTTGTAACAAAACAGTTAACAAAATAGAATAAGTTAGGCTTCCTAGTAACAAACTAATGTTTTTAATGATGAGAAAATTGTAACAAAATAATGTTGAGTCAACATAATTTACCATGGGTTATAGTTTTTTATAACAAAATTCATGTTGAGTTAGCATTACTAACTCACATTAGTTGCAAGCCTCTATAAATAGTTGTCAGCATAATAATTATTTTCTTTTCAATCGTAACAAAATTTCTATATTTTTTTCTACTCTTAAGATATTTTAAATGATAAATTATTTATCTTTTTTCACTTTCTAATATGGTATGAAGAGTCTATTATCTATAGACTGTAACTTAACACTTTGAAGCACAACAATTTTTTTTAATCAACATCATCAAAACCTTCGATCAACATATTAACATCAAATTTGATGATTCCACAGTATAAGAGCATCAAACTCAATGATCCAACATATTAGCATATTAGCCTTTGTTCTCCTCTTTTCAAATAAAACAAATATTTTGCATGTGCCTTGTTCTACGTCAATAATGTAACCCCACTTTTTAGGATTATTTCTACCATCCTTCTTCACATCCTCATTAAAAACGCCACTTTTAGTCGTTTTCTAAGAAACATCTTTAGGAGTGGAATTTATTATGGAAACTAAAAAATTTTCCAATTATAATAAAGATAATAGTAAAAATTGTCCAAATAATTCATCATCAAAATTAGCACACATTTCTAACATCTTACTAAGGAACCATTGAAAATGACTCAATGATCTAAAATAGAAATTTGATCTTTTATACTTCAAACTTATGAAACTATTCAACAAGAACAATCTATCTTCTTTCACAATTTCTTTTACATTCGTCTCATTAACAATATGATTATAAACATTATTTTCACATTTCTTCAAATGAAAATCCAGCTGCTAACGTTCAAATTCCCATTTTTGTAGAATTAGAATTCAGCTTTTTAGAACAACAAATAGGATACTGTATTTTCTTCACAAATAATTTTTTTTCATCTTTCTCTTCTATAAATGGTAATTAATATCATTCAAGCTTACTATCTATATATTCATATTTGTCTTCATCATTCAAGCAAGTCAAAGTCAACTTCTAATCAAGAGTCCTGATATTACTCCCATGGAAATTAACATAAAAAAATAAATAACAAACAACACCTTGGATATAAAATTTCCAACTTGTAAGAATCTTTTAGTTTTAAGTAAAAATTATAAATATATGACATCAAATTTAGTAATTAAAAGTGAATAATAAACACAAATAGGTGGGAGCAAGTCTAATCAGAAATTCAAGTGAAGCACATGGAATAAAATAGAAAAGGAGTGGTCTTGGATGACGTCTAAACAATAATGCACGACTCATGTTGCTAGAGCAATATTTTCTCCAATATCAAATATAAGTAAAAAAAATTCAATAGTTTTAAATATAAACAAAACTCGTCTATAATTATTACATTTAATATCACCATTTTAAATATATTCCTGTTTTTATATTTTTTTTTTACATTTCTATATTTGTATCGATTTTTAAAACAAAAATTAAGATAAAAATTAGAAACAATGTAAAGATTAAATGCATCTAGATATTTTTCTAAAGTGTAAGTTTATTTATATTTTTTTAAGAGCTTATTTGTAGATCGTCATAGACTATACTAGAGCCAAATTAAGGCAGAGGTACAGAGGAGGAGACAAAGCTATATTGCAACTATTTGTTGGCTACATCTGGTGGTGTACTGGTAGCATATCACCCAAAAGAGATATCCTTTTTGTAATCGAATAATTCTTGAAGAGCTTATTTAATCTGGAGGTTGATCTATTGTTTTAACTGGTTTAACTTCATCAAATTACAATAATGTGATTCAATTTACTTCATATTACTGTTGAGCTATACGTAGTGTTTAAAGAACATCTAACATTGAAGTGTCAGAGTTTGTCTGGAAATTGTAGTGATAATATGCAGTGCAGTATAGTATACAAATACTGCATCCGTATAACAAACCGTTTTTCACAGCTGTACAGTATTACTCTCTCTCTTACACACACACCAAAATTATCGCAAATTAACGTACGAACCATATCCTCTTTCCCTCCAATGAATTCCTCATTCCACCGGTTTTTTCTTCTCTTTAACAACTTTTTTTCATATTTAATTATTTTTTATTTTCTTAGTATTTAATTTAAATTCAAACAAAATAGACTTATTTATTACTGTAACATTTTTTTGGTACACAAGTATTAGCAATTTTTTTTAAATGGAGGGCCGAGGCCCAAAACAAGAAAAAAAGACTATAACAAAATTAATTTTAAAATACAGCATTCTAAAGTACCCGTACGAACTAAATACAAGATTGTCAGTTAAAATAAATACACTTTAGTTAATGTTTTTATTACAAATTAATTGAAATAAAAACGGTAAATTATTTCATACTATGAGATTTGGTTGGGTATTGATACTTTAATATAAATAAATTTAAAATTTTAATTTATTTTTAAAAAATTAATATTAACAAATTAAATATTATTATTTTATTGGACGAAAGCATTGGTACTATATTTAAAGATATGATAGTGAATCAAAAAAGAAAATTGAGAGTGTTCATCATAAAAAAAAATCGCATCAAACAATTTAAATAAAAATTAACTACTACTCATTGTTCCTCTCCCTAAATATAAGTATTAGTTTAAAAAATTCGCTCTTAAACATAAGTTTTTTCTAAATCTTAAGATGCAATACTTTTTTTATAAAAGAATATCACGACAGTTTAAGAACATTTTTTTTTCTCTTAAATATGAATTCTAATCGATATTTTGAATCTACCTCTTTGCATTAGAGACAAAATAAAGAAACCTATTAGATATACATGCAAATCCAGAGCGAAGAAACGAGATTCATAAAACAAAACAACTAACAAGTATGTTTAAACTCGTTCAAATGTACTATAGAGAGAAGATATCATCCTTTTTTTTAGATCAATTATAATTCTTTACCAACATAAGATGGTTTATATTCTATTTTTCATTTAAGTCTTTCGTGTATAAAGTTGATTGAAATTCTTCAAAGGTCAGAGACTCTCTTCCATACAAGAAAGTTCCTTTTAAATGAGTATAAGATCTTGATAAAGTGCACAACAATAATGCTTGATCTTCATCATCGATCTTGACATCAATATTCTCCAGATATAAAATTAGCTTATTGAACATATCCAGTTGTTCAGTCAAGACTTTGTCTTCACTCATCTTAAATGAATAGAGAGCTTGCTTCAGGTAGAGACGACTAACCAAAGATTTGGTCATGTACTGACCTTCGAGTTTGTTCCACACGCCGACAACAGTTCTCTCCTTCGAGACTTTCCAAAGAACATTATCACCAAGGTTCAATATGATGGCACTGTGGACTTTCTCGATCATTGTCATCTTCTCTTTTGCCATTAGGGAAACATCTATCTTTTCGATTCTTTTAATGCTTCTAACAAACCATGTTGTACAAGAAGAGTTTGCATCTTCAAGTGCCACAATCCAAACTCATTCACTCCGGTGAATTTCTCAATCTCATACTTTATTAATGATATCTTCTCCTCCACGCTCACCGCACCAATTTGTTGTGAAATCAATGCCACGAAAACAGAGTATAAACGGTTTTTTTTATCAATAAGAAAACACAGTGAGAAAGGAAAGAAGATTCAAAGTGGTATAAAACCCTGAATTCTTGTTTCAATTACACATTAGAGAATAATGTTTACAATTGAATCTCAACCACGTCTCATTCTCCCCTAATCGGAGTTATATAGAAGTGAGGACTAATATGCTATCTATAATATAAGAAAATTAGATGTTGTGGAAAACTCTATTATCCCCTTCCTTGAAAATTTGCCACGTCCTCAAAATGGGGGCAAATTTGGTCCAAAATATTCAAATGTCAACCAAACTAGTATGATTAGCCGAATTAGTTTTTACTACTTCTACTTTTTTTTTCTTCACTTTAATCATTATTTATATCGGTTTACACTCACTTTGGTTCAAAACCAACTTATCAAATTCAACTTTTGCTGCTTTTCTCTTTTATCGACGTCTGATCACATCACTCTATTCCTTTTTCATTTCAAAATCTTTCCACCTTCTTAATTAATCTCTCTCCGACTTCTTCATCTATATATTCCCTGAACAACTAAACCCTAAAAATTTTCCCAACTTTCTTTTGTCAAAACACAAGCTTTTTTCAGGTTTTTTATTTTACCCAATTTTGATTTCATTTACACAATCACCACGGCAAGACCGTTTGAGCTGATAAAGGACATAAATGATCGTAAAGAACTCTGCAAGATTGCAGTGATAATCCACCACAAATTAACGATTGTGTCTAACAATAAGGAGTATTTTGAGATGATTGTCATTGACAATGAGGTAAGTGTGATTTTATCAATGATTTTTACAGATTTGTTTGGAATGAACATTTTTACAGCTTTGGAAATTTTAAATTTTTATAAAGCTTTGATCTTTCAATGAATTTCTATTTCTTTCAAATATATACTTCTCTCATTGTTATTTTACTCTTACAAACTTTGATAGATTTAGGTTTTTCTTCTATTTATACTATAATGATTTTTACAAATCTGTTAGAAATGAACATTTTTACAGCTTTAGAAGTTTTAGGTTTTTATAAAGCTTTAATCTTTAAATGAATTTCTATTGTTTTAAATATATACCTTTGTCATTGTTATTTTACTCTTACAAACTTTGATAGATTTAGGTATTTCTTCTACTTCTACGATAATGATTTTTACATATCTGTTTGGAATGAATATTTTACAGCCTTAAAAATTTTAGGTTTTTATAAATGCTTTGATCTTATATTTAGGTTTTTATATTTGTAGGACCTAAAATATGTAAAAGTTATCTATCAATGTGTAAATGTACTTAATTAGAAAGTTGTATTTTAGGACCTGTGATTAGCTTGTAATCGAAATATATTGGGAAATAGCCTAAGAGAACATGATTTGATTCTCATTTAACAAAAAATTTTATGGTACCAGAGCTTCCACGACACTAGTAAGAACATGTGAAAGCCTTGACCATGGTAGAGGAATCAGAAAAAAAACTGAAATAGAGAAAAAGGTTCAGGTTGTCAAAAAGACTCCCTCTCCCTATGATCTGAACTCTAATGATAATCCAGGAAGTTTGATTACTCAGGTTCAATTGAAAGTGGAGAATTATGACGAATGATCCCGAGCCATACATACATCTCTCCATGCACGAAGAAAATGAGGGTTCGTCGAAGGAACCATTGAACAACCAAAAGAAGGTTCTTCCAACATGGAAGATTGGTGGAAATGCAGTTCATGTTGATGTCATGAGTGTTGAACACGGTAGAACTAAATCTAAGCCATTTCATTTCAAGAGAACGTGAAACAATTGTGGGAGGACATTATGGAACGGTCTCTGAAATCATGGTATGCAGATATCTGATGTTCTAAGAAATGCCGAGACACTAATATTTGTTTAAAACACAAGGAAAAAAATAAAACACAGTTAAAGGTACAAAAAATAACAGAACACAAAGAGTTGTTAACCCAGTTCAGTGTACAACAACACCTACATCTGGGGGCTACCAAGGCAGGAAGGAAATCTAGTACATAGTATAAATTTGTAGATCTTGAGCAAACTATCTCCAGTCTACAATCTACTTATCTAATCTCTACCCGTGCTTAACTTCTACCTAAGACTCGTCTAGGTATGAGACCCCCTCTCACTTCCCTTTCAATCACCACCGTGACAAAATAATAATACTTTGAATGTTTTTAGAAGATACACTTCAAATATACACACTTACTCAATGCTTAAAATCTTAGGAGTGATTGACAGAACTTACAACTCAATAGAGACAATTCTAATCTTATACCAAGATGATATTAGAGAGGCTCACAATTAACATGAACACACAAACCCTAAAATATCACTTAACAATAGTGTACGTTCCATAGAAGAATTAGGGTTGTGCCATCCTATTTAAAAACATTGGCTGGATTGGATTTGGGCTTCAAAACAAAACGCAACAAGGCAGTTGCTAAAAGTCTGCAGATTATTCTCCATAAAAATAGGTCTTCAATCAAAGGTTTCCTAAAATGTCTCAACATTTAGAAAAACAGAATATCTTTAAATTCAACCAGAATCTCTGATTCCTCAATCTTGGACGCCGCGTTGGATAACTTAATATTCACAGAATATTCAATAATTTGTAATTAAGCCAGCTGTACCCAAACTACAAAATGGTAACAACCAAGATGTCAAATCTTCGTGTTAGGACACCTTGTTCAACATGTTGCTGCCAAGTTAGTTTTACCAAAACTATTTCCAATCACAAATACAGAGACTTAACAATCTCCCCCTTTGGCAAATTTTGCTTAAAACAAACAAATTATCCTTGTACGCAAACACCACAATCCAATTTACAACAGAAAAACATAGGTTTGAAAATAAATCAAACACACATAAATCATAAGTACAACATTAGAAGATAGAAAAAAATATAGCCTCACACACAAAGTTCCTTCTCTAGTAGCTAGTGGTTAGTGATTCTCCCCCTCAATAGCAGCCATCAGTTAGTGGGTGGCTAGTGATTATAACACATAGACTTTACTCCCGCTTTTTATCCATAATATGACAAAGGTAAGAAGCTAACAAAAACAAAAACACTACAATCAAATATAATCTTTAGTGGCATGCTCTTCTCCTTCTTCTTCATTTTCACCCTGTTCATTTTCACCATCCGAATCATCATCATCATCAGATGCAACATTTTCAGCAGCAGCAACACCAGCAGGTCTAACTTGCTTTTCCTCTTCCTCCATCAAAGCTTTAATCAACCGCTCAAGCTTGATTTTCCTAGAAGTGTTAGTCCTGATGGAGTTATATAATTCCCTGCATGTCTCCTTCAGTTGAGCAATAATTCCTTCCTTAGAAGTTACAGGACCAGGTACCTGGGCAGATGCCATGACAATATTTGGAACACGTGTTCCAGCAAACATTTTATAATGCAAAGACAGAGGAGATTCCCTCTTCTTCACACTATCAACAACTAATAAAATACCAGGGTGCTGATTCATGATTATTCCACAGATGAGTGAGCGAAAACAAATAGGCATATTCATAGCCGATGAGAATGCTTGCTTCCGAATTTAGTCAAATATGTATTCTCCAAAATCAAATGCCCTTTTTGTCCCAACAACATAGATAAAATTCCAAAGGCCAATAGAAATAGTGGAGATATGGTTTGTAGGAACCCAATTCACTGGACCAATTCTATGAAGGATTTCATATTTAACACTAAGTCTTCCAGCTGACAGTTTTCCCTTATTTGACTAGTATTTCACCTGCTTACCAGTTATCTCCCTGCATACTTGATCATCTATGACTTCAAGCTCTGCTTGAGGTTCTTCATATCATACCTAGAAAATTATTGATCACAACAGGAGAGAATGTCATAATATTTCCCCTAACATATACTTTCTTGTAGTCCTCACTCTTCACATCATCACACCCTTTAGGGATATTCACAATAAACTTATTGAATAATTTTCATAAAAATGGCCAAACTTTGTAACAGTTTTCATCAATCCAGCAGCTTCTATAAGCTCCACAACTTCTTTAAAATTTAGGGCATCCTTCCCCAACTCTCTTTCCAAGGCTATCCTTCTTTGGAACACATACTTCCATCTTTCCACATTCTTCACAGAACGTAAAGACACATTATCCAGTGGTACCTCAGGAACAACAACATATGTCTTCTTTAAAGTAGAATTTCTGATGGGAAGAATGTCCTAGACATGCTCTTCAGTTTCAAATTCAGAATCACTTGAGGAAGCAACCTTTCTCTTCCTAGTGGGGGCAACAACTTTGCTCCATGATTTAGCAGGGCCAACTTGAGTTTTTCCTCTGGATCCTCTATCCATACCTACAAATTTTTCCTTAGAAGGAGAATTCTCAAACAATACAACCTTTCCCTTTCTTCTTTTAAGTCTATTGGTTATTCCAGCAGCTAAGCTATTTGCAATAGGTTCCTCATCAGAGATCAAATCATCAACTTTGAAAACAACAACATTCTTCTTCTTACTTCTACGTTCATGAACTCTATCAGGAACATTAGCTTGCACAGGCACAAGTTTTCCATCATTAGTCTTTTTCCAGCACCATAATCAGAACTATTTTCTTTTGCCAAAGATGTTTGAACATCCGACGAAACATCAGAACCTACCCCTTTCAAGACTGAATATACAAACTTACGAAGGTTTTTATCAATGTCAATCTTTTCAGCTTCAGCTATATTCTCATTAGATCCAGTAGGGTTCTTCTTTTCAGAATCTTTTAATTTAGACTCCCTTTCAACATAAGATTTATTATCACTAGGGATTGTAGAATCAGAAAGAGATGATTTACCAGAAGTCCTGACATTTTTTGAAGTACATGATCTTGATTTCGTTTGAGTAGGTGCAGGGACAATGGATAACGAGGCGATATCCACCACAAGGTCGGACAGATTGATCATTCGGAATGGTTCATCAACCCTAGTATTTGACGGAGATGACCCAGGGTTTTCAGATGACGCATGCATGGGCTCGAATGAAGATTGTTGATACATTATTGATCTTATACGAAGCAGATGTTTTGGGAAGACACAAGTGATAGAAAGCGTAAAAAAATTTCTTAGAGAGAAAACAAATGATGTTTCAGTCCAAAAAAGTAAAATTTGGAGTAATGGGCTTAGACAAACGTGTAGGTGGGAATAATGACCGTTGAAAATATGATTAGCCCACGTAAATAGAAATAATTGCTATAAATCCTCATAAACACAAATACCAAGTTTCCCTCTTAATTTTTCAAACTGAACTGCATCCAAGGCTTTAGTAAAAATATTAGCAAACTGATTTTCAGTTCTAACATGCTCAAGTGTTATGACTTTGTCTTCAGCAAAATCTCTAATGAAATGATGCCTAATGTCAATGTGTTTAGTCCTACTGTGCTGAATAAGATTTTTGGAAATATTGATAGCACTCAAGTTGTCACAAAATAGTGTCATGACATCTTATGTGACATTATACTCAGTCAACATTTGTTTCATCCATATTAGTTGAGAGCAACTGCTATTTACTCAGCTTCAACAGTAGATAGGGATACACATTCTGTTTCTTGTTGAACCATGTGTGGACCAATTTTAAAACCAGTTCTCATATGGTAGCTCACCTTCAAATTTTAATTGATTGGAAACCATAAAAAATAATCACTATCAATTTGGTCCTACACCTAACCACATCCCAGCTATACATGGCACAATCATCCTCAGTGGCTCACATATCCTCATATCCTCAGCAGTTTGAGCCTACATCAATATTTTGCATACATAATCATTATTGCATTACATCCTCAAACGCGTAGCATTTCCATTTCGTATGGAGCATTACGCCATAGAAAAATTCAAACATGCATGCAGAGCATAAGGCAGGTTTGATACCCTCTTTTCCAAATCTTTTCCCCATCAAAGAATGATGTAACTCTGTAGAGAATGTTTAGTTATATCCCCAAGCAGGTGTTCTAATCAGTCTTTAGGGTCGTAGATCTGTCAATCTTACCCTTTGAGCATCCTCATTCCCCTAGCAGATTCGTTTGTCTAGGACTTCGTTATCCCCCTCAGAGTCGTCTAGCTTTTGGTTTTGTTCCTTTTGCCCGCCGTTCGGGTGTTGGATTCGTTAATCTCAATCTTTTCATGATCCCAAACTTCGGTCAACACTTGTCCAAGTTTGTTTCAAGTTTCATCAATACGCGTTCGTACTGATCTTAGACACTCATCGTGCTCTTCAACACTCGTCCATGTTTGTTTCAGTTTCTTCCATACTCGTCCGTATTGATCTTAGATTTTAGACACTCGTCCGTGTTTGTTTCAGTTTATTCAATACTCGTCTGTATTAATCTTATACACTTGTCGTGCTCTTCAACACTCATCCATGTTTGCTTCAGTTTCATCAATACTCCTCCGTATTGATCTTAGTCACTCGTCGTACTCTTCAACGCTCGTCCATGTTTGTTTCAGTTTCATTAATACTCGTCTGTATTGATCTTAGACAAACGTCTTTGTTCACCTCCTTTGGTTTTAAGCTCTCGTCCGTACTTTGTTCGTATTGATTTTAGACACCCGTCCGTGTTCGTTTCATGTTTTTATACCTCTTATCACCTGTTCCCCAGCGAAGTCGTTTCTCCCTTTTGCAAATTGCAAGTTTTGAGGTTCTTTTTGTATTCAATCCCCTTCTACCTTAAATGTCTGAAAATCATTGCTCTTCACACCTTCAGGTTTAAGTTGATTGAAAAGGGGCAGTTGTTGCACCCTAAAATTTGCCCTCTTATTTCTAACCATAATTGGCTTGTGTTTCACGTTCATGTGCATTTTCCATTATGTCATAACCTTGCATTCATTCATTTGCATTGAACTCCTAAAGAAGTGGATCAAAGCATTTTCCTATTTAGAGGTGATTTATCTGGCTATTGCACTTGAGTTGAGACAAAGGCTGAGTTTCCAACATCATGATTATCTTCTTTACCAAGGCTCATCAGATATCAAGGTCATCTTCTTCATGACTGTTTAAGAGGACCAGTGTGCACTCAAGGGCAGAAATTTTAGTTTTAGGTCAAATGTGGTTATTCAGTCATGATCAAAGTTAGATGGAAGTTTGACCTAATATTAGTCAAACCATCAAGAGTTCGCTTCAACTATTATCAAGCAGTGATTTATGAGAAGCTTGGGTTTAAATCAGGTTCATCAGTCTAACTTATGTTTATCTGTGGATTTATTTTCCCGAAGATCGATTCAGACAATTTCAAAGTTTCAGGACTTATTTCATGTTAATCATAAATTCAGAGAAATTATAGAAATGTTCAAGATTGATTCAAACGGCAGTTAATTCAGTGCAAGTTATTTGATGTTCCAAGAGTAGCTTCATTTTTTTATCGAATATCTGTGGAAAAGGTTCCAGTTTGATTTTTGGATTAAATTCAGTCAAGGTGTGCATCAGTGGAAAATATTGGCGGATGGTTCATCCAAGTTCATCAACCATTATCCACCTTTCATATCCAAACCAAAACCAATATGCAGATATCCATTACCAATTTTATATTCTTCATTATCCATTTTCCACATTTCAAAATCCTTATCCATTTTTTCCATAACCATGTTCCTACTAAAATCATTTTCCCGTATTCAAATCCATATCAAATGTCTATTTCATAATCCATTTCCTAACCATATCCATAAACCAATTCCAAAATCCATTTTTCTAATCATTTATCCAAGCTCATATCAATATCCATTTTTAATAAAACAAGTTCCAAACATGTCAAGACAGACTTTAATTCTCTCAAAAACAAGTTCCAAACATGTCCCAGACAAATTTGAATTCTTTCCAAATAAGTTTCAAACATGTCTTAGACAAATTTGAATTCTTTCCAAATAAGTTCCAAAAATGTCCCAGACCGATTTGAATTCTTTCCAAAACAAAAGATTGCAACACAATTATCACATTCAAGTAGCATTTCAATACCAAGTTTCAAGATGGCTATAAAAAGGGAACGACACACACAATATCAAGGGGGAGAATATATACGAATTGAAGGAAGGCGAGAACGGAGTAGAAGAGAAGAAAGAAGAAACAATTGCAAGCATATCTGAACTACACGCTACCAGAGATGGGAAATCCGTCGGACTAGCTCCGACCAGGTAAGCTTCCCTCGTTTTTTTCTTGTTACCGGATGGTTCTTCATGATGTATTGAACAAATTTTTCTTAAGCACCCGATGTTACACTCTTCTCTTAAAGTTTTTCTCACTAAATTAGTTTTGCTAATTTTTTTATCTTAATTTTTTTTAAGATTTTTTATTTTGGTAAAATTATCATTTATTTTTCTAAACTAGAAATTTGATTGGTATTTAAAATTAGTTTTTTAATATTTTGTTCTTACTAGTTAAATCCGTTTTTTTTTAGAAAATTGTGATTAGAATGTTGATTTAGAGTTTATTAAAATATGGAGTCTTTTATTTAAACTTTAATTTGAGAGTTTTTAGTAGAGTTACAATTAGGATTGTGATGATTGATTATTCGACGATTTCTCAAGTACCTTGAATGAAAAATTGTGATTTCCTGTGATGAATAGTGACTTTGGTATTGATGCATGATATACTTGTATGATTTGGATAGTCCCTTAGAATATTCCATTAAGTGATTAGATCTCATCTTGATCACTTGATATTGAATTAGACATTAGGATTAATCTTTTGCATGATAATATCTAGGTGAGTTTCCCTTAGATTTTTCTTTGCCCCTTTGAGTCTTCTCTTCTCTCTCTCAAATCAATTCGAGATATTTATTAAATATGATGTGCGTAGTGTGTCAATAGCCTTAAGCACATCGGAAAAGATGAGTTGATGCATTTCTAACCTCATCTTAGGGTACTTTGTGCGCGAGACGTTTCGATCGTTAGCGTGAAGTACTCGATCTTATGCCATAGACTTTAGTGCAATACACATATAAAAAAAGTCAATTCACTTCTATTAAAATCCTCGAACAAATGTAAACCATTTTGTCCTTCGAGATTTTCTGTTCAAACCTTTTTCAGAAAGGGCATGCTACTTCCGTTCTACCGCAAACAGGCATCGATCCTAACTGCTGGAATGTGAGCTTAGTATCGCTCATAAAAGACACCAATCAACCCATGGTAGGCCGAACTATGAACACTCAGATTTCCTCATTCGGCTCATCCGAATGAGGATACGTAGGCACAAGACGACAAAGTCTTGGTGAGCATTATTCTCTCATTTCCGCGGTCAAACTACGAGTGCTCTGACTTCCTCATTCTCGTCCGAATAAGGATATGTAGGCACAAGACAACGATGTCTTGGCGAGCATAATCCCCCATTCACCTGTAGTCCTCCAAACTACATTGACTCTGACTTTCCCATCGCACGAGGGAATACGTAGGCATAGGACGACGATGTCCTATGGAGTTACCTTTTGTTCAGTTTTCGTTTGACAAATAGGCTTTAGATAAACACACCCTTTAATTAGAAAAACAAGAGTGAACCCCGTTGAGTACAACGGACGCGAGGGGGTGATAATACCTTCCTCTCGCGTAATTGACTCTCAAACCCAGAATTTGGTTGTGAGACCATGTCTTCTCCTTTTGAGGTTTCTTCGATCATTTCCTTTCCCCTGTTGGGATAAATAACGTTCAGTGGCGACTCTGTTTTTTCCGCCGGTTGTTTTTCGCGTTGCGACGCATTGCAAGAGAGATGGCTCCCAGAGACTCGCGCCTTCTTTTTTCCAACCGGTGAATGTACCGCGACATTAGAGGATGTGTACATGTTATTTGGTTTGTGTATTGATGGTAAGGCAATACTTTATGATCTAATATTTTTCTCTTCTTCAGTTCATTCGGCATCCATATCTAAACACAGAACACCTACATGAAGTCAAAGAGGAAGATGGTGCCATTTGGACTGCTTGCATGCAGATCATCAGATTCACCACTGTGGAGATGCACAACAGTTATTGTGTCAAACTACAATTTGGAATGCATCAAAACATCTCAGATCCCCCTATTGACCTCAGTAAATGACATCTCAAAAGAGTTAATGATCAATGGGACAATTCCGACTGAAAGGATTTTGCAAAATTTGAGTGTTGTAAATGGAAGAACCGTAACGCCCATGTCTTACGTGACCCGGTGATGGCAACCCCGTCTATACCAACTAATAATTATATGGCTTGGTACAGATCGATTGCAACTGAGTTTGTCTCCGAAGAGAGGTATCTATACGACCCACTACAAACCACTTACACATAAGAAGCTTCAGCATCTAACCCACTGAGAAATTATCGGCCATGTTACTCACAACCCCCTACTCAACATAATTACCAACCCACTAACACACAAACCCACCATCCAAACATGCCAAGCACCTAACCATAATACCAAGAGCGTCCCCCATACCATCTCCAACAAAATGATTATTATCAAGAAACCCAATATGACTATGCCCTTAACACAACAACAAGATATAGCCAAAATGAGGGTACATCATACCATAGCCATAACGCCCAAACATCTTTCTATAGCCAAAACGCTCAGACATCATACCTAGCCTACACACACAAACATCCCAACAATCTTATGACTTTCAAACACCACTACCATTTAAACCTTTCACTAACGAATCCTTTACACCAATGTCCCCCTTCAATCGTCCAGGCTGCACACTAATGACCTCTTCATCACATCCAAACTACTCTGGCATGAATCACACACTCATTTTCAACACACAAGACCTCATGGAAATGCAAAAAATTCTTAGGGAACGATCTGGAAATGTTCCTGAGACTTCAACTCTTCAAACACCTAGCATGAATCAACAACAAGGGGAACGAGTGCAACGAGTGAGAGTGCCCATGGGATGTGGAACCGGTGGCTGGTATAACCAACCTGGTCGCCAACATTAATTTATGTAATATTATTTTTAATTAATGCTAATGTTATTTATTTTTGTTTAAAAAAATTACATAATGCACCATGTCTCTATCTCAATCGGTGACTCTCCTTTAACTTTAATACTCAGGCGCCAATTGGATTGGAGACACCATAAGATATCTCCAATCTAATTGGCGCCACCATTCAAGCCCTTGTGAAGGGTCGCCAATCCACATGGCGCCACTATGTAATCAGTACCCTAAACTAGGGTACTTTGAAAAATAATTTAAAATGTGGAGTATTTTGAACAGTTTTTTTTAAAAACTGGGTTATTTTGGTAAAAATGTCTCAAATTAATTCCTATAGGCACTGATATATCTAAGAAAAAAATATAATATTGAAACAAATACAATAAAAATATGAGTCACTTATTGAAATTAATAAAATTAAAATAATATTTGATTAAATGTGTCTAATCAATATAAATATGGTAAAAAGAAATAATTTTGTGATAAAAAACAAGAAAAATATGTCATTTATTAAAATTTGTACAATTTATATAATAATTGAATAAATGTGTCTTATTAATGTAATTACGAGAAAAAATATTACTTATCTAAATATGAGAAAAATAAACATATACTAATTAAAATTTATAATATTAAAATAATAATTTAATAAATATTTTTCAATGATGTAAATACAGAAAAAAATTAATGATCTAAATACGAGAATAATATTTATCGCTTATTAAAATTTATACAATTAAAGTAATGGTTGAACAAATATATGACACTAATTTAAATGTGGGAAAAGAAATATTTATAATCTAAATATAAGAAAAATATGTGTTACTTTCTAGAATTTATAAAATTAAAATAATTAATGGATAAATTTGTGTCATTAGTTTAAATACGGGAAGAATATATCTTACTAATATAAATACAAGAAAAAGAAAAATACGTGTTAGTTATAAATTATTGATTAATACAAATATTTTTCTAACAATTTGCATCACTAATTACTTAAACATTAGGTATTTAACATTCTCTTTCTGGTTTTATAAAATATTTCACTTATTTCAATTTTATTATTATATTATTATTATTATTATTATTATTATTATTATTATTATTATTATTATTATTTTATTTTTTTAATAAAAATTTTAGTTGATAAAAAGTAAAGTAGTTTCAATGATTCATGCAATAATCTACCATTTAAATTAAATTATAATTTTGTTTCAATAGTTGTGAGTTAAATATTTTTAGGTTGTCGTAGATGTAGCACTGTGTATTAAGATGCATTTAGAATACAAAATTATATTATATTTTAATATGATGTTCTAAGAATAATCTCTTCTATCATTAAACTAACCCCAAATTTTAATTAATTTAAAATTATTTTTTATTTATAAAATTAGTATATATTATCATAAAATTTATAGTAAATGAATTTGATTATTTTAAAAATAAAATTAGTTAAATTTAAATATATATGAATAAAATGTAAAATATAATTAATTTTAAAATCTATTCTAAATAACTTTGGTTTTATTTTATTTTTTAAAGTGGCACGGAACACAACCTATTATACTTTGATAAGAAAACATTTATATGTATTGTTTTCAAATTATACACTACAAAATAATGTGAAATTGGAAAAAATAAAATTATTGATCAAAATATCTAGTCAGTTAATAAAATTTTAATGAATCTACTAATCCGCATATGTAGTAAGTCAAAAAATTTTTTAATAAATTTTATTTTTTTTATATCGTAAAAATTATATAAAACATGAAAAATGAAACTATTGATTAAATTATGAATTATGTAATAAATTAATAAAATTTTAATAAAATTTTCTCACTCATTATGGAAGTTTCGCGAAACAGGACAAAATGAAACTATTGATTCAAATATGTAGTGAGTAAATAAAATTTTAATAAATTTTGTTGTCATATTGCGTAAATTATATGAAATGGGAAAATGAAACGATTGATCGAAATATGAATTATGTAGTAAGTCAATACAATTTTACTTGCTCATATTGTGAAAATTATATGAAAAGGAAAAAATGAAACTACTCACTAAAATATGTAGTGTCAATAAAATTTTAATAAATTTTGTTTTCTCATATAGTAGAAATTATATGAAATGAAAAAAATGAAACAACTAATTCAATCATGTAGTGAATCAATAAATCAATTGTCTTATTTGTAAAAAGTTAAAACAACTGAGTTATACATGTTTCAATAGTTTTTATTTTTAATCATATTATTTATAATATAATTATTTATATTTTATCTTCTACATATATTACTATATCAACTTAAATTTATTATTATTCTTAAATTTTTTCTATTTTCAACTTTCTATTTTTATTACAATCTATAAATAAATGCGCGTTTAAAATTATATTCCGTCCAAAAACCTATCACTCCACAAATTTATTACCAGTTTATAAAAAAAACTAAAATCCCAACTTTTAACTAACACTCTGAACAATTGTTCTAACAAACTTTAGCCACCCTATACCAACAATATATTATTGTCTCTATCTCTCATACTTTTTGATTTATACATTTGCATGAATTTCAAAAATACATAATACATTATAAAATTCCCAAGACACATTTTTGACCCCAATTTTAGAGGCACAAATATCATTTCTATTTTATAAAATAACAGCAACGCAAAAAAGAATGCTAGACCATCACAAAATTAGAGCTTATTTATTTGTAGCAGAAGATCAGAGCTTATTTGTATGTCGACCTAGACTATAGTGGAGGAGGAGACAAACATATATTACAAGTATTTGTTGGCTTCATCTGGTGGTAGTAGTCTATCACGAGATCCTTTCCGTAATTAGTTATTTCTTGATCTAATGTTTTGACTGATTTAACTGCATCAAATTACAGTTTTCCGATTCAGTTTTAATCACTTGAACCAAACCAATTGGTTTCATTTGATTTTAAGTTTCAGTAATTAGTCTAAACCAATTCATACTACTGCTTAATTATGTCTTATGTATATGAAGGATTGATTTAGTCAGTGATGTTAATTCAGCTGTAACCTATGTACTAGGTAATGCTAGCTATATGTAGTGTTTAAGGAACATCTGACATTGAAGTGTCGGAATTTGTCTGGAAATTCTGCTGATTACTACTGACGAATTGCTTTAATAACAAAGGACATATACTATGAGGCAGTGGTAATTCGCAGTTGAAGGAGGTTGAGGTATTAGTGTCGAGATAATGGTACATGTGTATGGATATGCATCATGCATGCATGGATGTGAGAATGAGAGAGTGAGGATATTTGTATCAGGTATTGGCCACATGCGGATCAGCATTCTACCTAGCCGTCACAGCCGTACGTGTGAAACCATGCTATTATTCCATCACATGCTTTTCCGTTGGATGGGTGAGATTTTAGTGATGACATGCATCCTATGGTTCGGTTCTAGTGTGATGATATTATACAAAAGAAGCCTCCGGCAGAGAGAAAAGGACAAAAAACAAGAACATGGACCGACAAAGTAGCATGGTGCAAAACGGCCCCAAGCAGGTAGTATCAGAATATCAGAACCCGCATATATAACAAACCGTTTTTCACAGCTGTACACTACACTACAGTACTACCATCTCTCTCTCTCTCTCTCTCACCAATATCATGGAAATGAGTTATTTTTGTAGGAAGATATTCACCCCTATTTCTCTCTCTCTCTCCAATAATAAACTCACGGTTAACATTTTGTCTTTTTATGGAACCACGGTTAACTTTTTCAAATGATGAATACACGAATATCCTCTCTCTCACTCCTACTATATAATCCCCTCCTCACAACAATGCATTCTCAAACACATCTTGTTGCCTTCACTTTTTATACTCTCTCATACACATTCTCATAAGCTTCTATCAATGGACCCAATGTTTCCCGGCGACACCTCCTCCTCTTCCGTAGACCCGATGCTCTCTAACTTCAGCCTCCAATCCCTTCTCACTTTCAACCCTTCCTTCTTCACCGACACTTTTCACACCTTAACCGACCACCCACCTCAACTCCCTAACCTCCCTCAATCCATTACCGACCAAGCTCCATATGCTAACAACAACAAAACTGCCCTCATAGTCCCAAAAACTGAACACCCTCTTAATCTTCCTCCATTACAAGACTATCTCCCACTTCAACAACAACCCTTCAACTTCTTCCCTCAATACTATCCACCTTTTGAGACTTTCCACCGTCTCCCCCAACTCCATTCCCTTCAACACTCTAACAGAAAACGCCTCCACCACCCTTTCACGGAGGAAACAACCCCGCCACCACAGAAACAACCTCACTTTGTCCGTGGAAAGTCTCCTTCTTTGATTCCTCAGAGCAAACTAGCAAGACAGAGAAGACAAACCCTAAGCGAGAAAACACGTTGTTTGCAGAAACTAATGCCATGGGATAAGAAAATGGATCAAGCTACCCTTTTCAAAGAAGCTCACAAATATGTTAAGTTCTTGCAGGCACAGATCTCTGCTCTACAATCAATGCCATCGCATTCAACCACGATCTACCGTGGCAGCAACGGCAATGGTGGTTTTGGTGAGTTGAAGAAGCTGAACAGAAACCAGACTTTGCAGGTTCTGGTGAACTCACCGGTTGTACAAACAAAGCTTTGCTCACAAGGCTATTGTGTTTTCTCCATGGAACAATTCTCTCAGCTCAGAAAATTATCAGAAAGAAGACAACAGCAGCAGCAGCAGAATATGTCTGATAATGATTCTTCCAAGACTTTCTTTCACTAAGAAGCAACGAAACGACATCGTCTCAATATCTTTTTATGCTTAGTGTTTACTCTCTGTTTCTGTCGAGCTATTTTCTTAGTGTAAAATTATTTATGTTTTTAGGAAGAAAAAAACTCTCTGTTGTTATGGTTAAATTGAAATTTTTAATGCTTATTATTATAGTTAAGTATTAAAGAATTTAGCGTTTTTAATGTTTAATATATGATTTGCTGTTACGAACTTTCTTGCTCTGCAGTACTGCTATTTTTATTGTAGTATTTTAAGTTGTGACGGTTTTTTTAGTTAAATAAGTTAATTAATGAGTGAGTGTTGATTTTCATAACCATATTGGTACTAGCCTCTCAGGTAAGGCACGTAGTATTACTCAAGTTGTATGAGTAAGTTCCTTTTGTTTTAATTTCCAAATATGTTGTGAAGACTATCCACTTAAGAGTCTTTTTGTTACTAACATAAAAATGTAGTACCCCATATTTGAAACATAAATTCCAAAATACTCTCTTTTGAAATAAAATAACTAAAATGCCCTAGTTTTAGAATGTGTTCGCCATCTCAGTTGATGAGCATCTGACGTGCATGCATGCATGTGCACCATCTCAGTTGGTGAAAAAAAAAAAAACACACACATATATATATATATATATATATATATATATATATATATATATATATATATATATATATATATATATATATATATATATATATATATATATATATATATATATATATATATATATATATATATATATATATATATATATATATATATATATATATATATTCTTCATATTTTTTAATGAGTTTAATGTTTTATTTAATTATTTTAATTATTGAAAACATACTATATGAATTTAATAATTATATATTAATTAAAAAAATTATTCAATATTAAAATTAAATTAATAAAAAATAATAGTAAGAAACAAAATTTATTCAAACAACAATTTATGTATTGATAATAGACAAGTAAAATACATAACATCAAAAATGGCCGCCCGCAATTTCACATGATGGTTCCCAAATATCTGGCAAACGAATCTTTCATCATTTGTTTTGGGCATTTCGACCGCGTATACGTGGTTTCGCCTACTGTAAGCCCATTGTGCCAATTGACAGAACGTGGTTGTATGACAGGTATAAAGGAACTCTGTTGATGGCGGTGACACAATATGGGAACGCAAACGTTTTTTCAATAGCTTTTGCATTGGAAGAAGGTGAAACAAAGGAAGCCTAGAGCTTTTTTCTAAGAAATCTGAGGTTACACGTGACACCACAACCTAATTTGTGTCTAATCTCAGATAGACATGAATCGATAAAGAATGCATATAGCAATTCCGAAAACGGATGGCAAGATCCACCATCTACATGTGTCTACTATATTAGCTGAACTATTTTTTCACAGTTCTTAACGTATTCAAATTCTACAAGGAAAGCTTCCTGGGACTACCCCACGAGGAAAATTGGCCAAAATATGAAGGATTTACTCTTTGCCACGACGATTTCATGAGAAAAAATAAGAAGGGACGTCCAACCAGTAGTAGGATTAGAACCGAAATGGACAACGTTGAAAAGGAAAAAAGAAGGTGTGAAATTTGCAGAGAAATAAGCCATATGCGTAGAAAATGTCAAAATGCTATCGATCCGTCAAACCGACCGTCTAGATAATTTTATTTGTTATCCAAGTTAATCAATTAGTAAAATATTTAGCTTGCACTTAATTTCAAAAATAAAAAGTATTTTAAATAATTATTAAATTAACATATTATGTTTTTAATTATTTTATTACATTTAAATTAATATATTATTTTTTATTACATTTAATTTTAATAATAAATAAAAAAATTTATTTAATATATAATTATTGAATTCATAAATTATGTTTTTAATAATTATAATAATTAAATAAAACATTAAATTCATTAAAAAAATAAAAAATATATAATAATTAACTAA
The DNA here is from genome assembly GCA_963859935.3 of Lathyrus sativus. Lineage (NCBI taxonomy): Eukaryota > Viridiplantae > Streptophyta > Magnoliopsida > Fabales > Fabaceae > Lathyrus > Lathyrus sativus. The sequence continues at coordinate 952,809,929 of OZ012735.1, forward strand.
GATGGTGAGCACATGCATGCACGTCAGTCCTTCAGATGCTCACAAGATGGTGAGCACATACTAAAACTAGGGCATCCTGGTTATTTTGTTTTAAAACAGGGTATTTTGGTATTTGTGTTTCAAATATGGGTACTACAGTAAAAAAAGTCACATAATTTTTTTTTTAAATTTTTCAGTTTATATTTAAATTTTTTTTTGATAATTGTCATCTTGTTTTTAGTTTGTTGTTTTTTTACTAATTTTTAATTTTTCTAAAAAATCATTTGAAATATTATATAAAAGTTATATTTTCTCAAATGTATTTAGATTGAAGAAATAGATCGATAAGGAATTAAATATAATAAAATTTTAAAAAGAATATTTAAACAAATGAGATTTTTAATTGATATTTCTTAAAGTTGTTAATTTATAAATATATGAACTATTTATTTAAATTAATACATAAATATACATAAATATTTTTGTCAGAAATTGAAACATCAACCAACAAGTTACATCTAATTGATTCATCTAGAACATATAACAGTTTAGCATACACTCACTTCCAAGGAAAACTAACAATTAAAGTTATCTAGCGATCAATCATCCTTCTTTTCGAATAAAAAATAACTTTATTATGTATCTTCCAAATATTGTGTCATACCATATCAAATTCAAAACTAAACGAAACTTCTTTTTCTGACCAAGACTCTGAAAAACCTCGAAAACCTCTAAGATCGAGCACGAAAGCGAGATAAGCATACCCACCCACCTAATCACCTTGTACCATAGTAAGGAAGAAACCCACAATGCAATAATAAGTGATCCATGGATTCGATATAGCCTAGACAAACCACACACCCTTGGCCAATTGCAGCATACATAATTTGGCATCTAAGGAGATAATGTTTGATCGGTAGTCTATCTTTTAACATTTACCAAGAAAAGACCACCTCTTCAGAATGCCCCAAACTCTTCAAATCATTGCCAACTCTCAGATCAACCAGTCCAATCTACTTTCAAAACCAACCGTTGAAGGAAAAAGTTTATCATATGCAGACCTCACTGAAAAACCTCCCGAGGAATCAGGGATCCAAAACCTATCCACTCTTCATGCCTGCTTAACTGGTCCCACTATTAAACTCATTAACTCCACCAAAAGTTCTTCCTCGAAGACAAGAACTGAAATCGCAAACTCAAACATCAAATACCCATTTCCCCATTAACACCATAGATATGCATTTTATCAAATACATAAAAATGGATAATTCAAGATTCTTGATCCAAGCAATTTAGCATTCTAACATAGATATGCATTTTATCACAATTGACTTGAAGATGACTCAATAGGATTGATGCAACACAGACCTATGCTTACACAATAAAGTGTTATAAGCATGATCTAACCTAGATGGCATAGAAACTATGCTATGATGTAACATCTACATGATGAACGTAGAAAAATAAAGAGAGACATAGAAGAAAGAGGGTACACAGAGATCTATAATGGTTCAGTGCTATCGTCCTTGCAGGAACCTACTCCAGTCTTCAATAGTTTAAAACCATTGGGACAATAATCATGTCTTCCACTATTTTTAAGATTTAATATACAAGTATTTTGATACAATAAACTATCATCAATTTGGACGCTAATAGCCACACTACATTAGCATATAACATATCAAATGACAATTCCTTATGTTGATGCTGATAATCAATTGCTACATAAAAGGTCCTCAATGATCTTGATCAAATAATCATGTTATCCAATATAACAAGCTTTAAGCTTCATTTCCCAGCTTGGAAAGAAAGGGGTAAGGACCACGATTCGAGACATGCGTGTCTCATGAAGAGCTGTGATTAAAATCACACTCTTCTATGATTAACTCAAATGAAACAGAGCCAATTTCCAGCTTTCATAAGACTTCATGATTCGAGTCACACTATGCATGATTCAAATTAAATATCTTTGCAGTCTTGATTCAAGCATTCTAACTTGTGATTCAAACAATACTTATCGCAATGATATAAGACACATAGTAAAAAGGGATATATTCTCATGGATATAACAACTAAATTAATGAACGTTGAGGTTCTCAAAGGTATAAAACTAGTTATAGCCGAAGCAAACAAATAAAAAAAATTCCAAATGAATTGCAAAAACAATGCATATTTATATAATTGACATAGTTCAAATACGCGATAAATCAAATAATGCATATACCAACAAATTGACAAATCATCAAAACTAAAATGATATCGGCGATGACTGCAATTTCAACTCTTCCTAACCCAAACATCATGCTAAAACCCAGTTTTTTTACCTATTCCCAAACTCTTTAGAACAAGAAGAAATAAAATAATCTACCTTTAGATTATACCTAGAACCCAGAAGGGAGACTTATTTCTACCAAAAGGAAGATATATTGGTATGTTTGTAAAGGATTACATGAAGCAACACAAGATTCACCCTAGGAAGAAGAATGACATACATCGCCAAAGTAGGGTTCTTAGTTGCCTATTTATAATAACGTGCTCCCATTATGTATAGCATCAACCTTTTGATTGAATCACTCGTCCATTCATTACATCACTCGCCCACTTATGAAAAATGCAGGAAATGACTTGTCCTTACCTAATAATTATATGAGAAGGACAGACAAGGAGGGAAGCCATGTTCTCCATAATAATAGAGGTGACAACAATTCTACTTCCCATGATCTTGAGAGAAGAATATTGTATTTGTTGTCTTGCGTCCTAAGATCTCGGCACATGATATTTTTATAAATACCTCAGCCATAAGGTTGAGTGGATATTCAAATCATTTAAAAATCACCTAGATACAAAGCTTCTCACCATCCCTATGTGAGATGTCTCTACCACCACAACGACCCTAAAATACTCAAACATTTGTACACAAATAGGGGTTTCCACTCATTGTAATTTTATAAAGTAAAATTGGAAACTATCGTGAGGCGCCATTAAAACTGATCTAGACCACCATCGTATCATCATTACTACCAAAACACATATACAACAACAGTTGGAAAAAGGATAACATCACGCGTGACCTGTCGTTTTTACGTAGGGTGTGGTTGTATATGAGCTACTTACAATCACGGTCTTATGACCGTTGTAAAAAACCTAAAAGCGCGCTATATATGATCATGGTTGCTATAACTAACTTATGTAATATATTAAAGGTCTCATGTTCGATTCTTAATAGCGCATATTTTGGTGAAATATATTATTCTGGACAACGTTCACTATACAGCCACGGTTATATATTGCAACCGTCGTTAAATTATATGCTTTTTTTAACAAATAATTTGTCTACATTTTGAAAATTTTCCATTTTTTAACCTGTATTATTTTGAACCATATCAGAACAGAAACAACAGTTGTATCACAATGAAGAATTGTATTATATTACATAAATCCATATATTTGATTAAGAATCGAACATTGTGTGTATATATATATATATATATATATATATATATATATATATATATATATATATATATATATATATATATATATATATATATATATATATATATATAACATCAAAAGAAAAATGGCACAAAACAACCTACAAACATTATATAGCATCGCATAATTGTATCTTATAGTGTTCTGGTGTCTTGTCTCTTGGTGTATTGACTTTAAACACTTACAATTTCAAATAATCATACTTGTTAGTAAATATACTTATAAATAATAACTTACACTAATTAAATTATGAATAAAGAATAAAATATTAATTACTTATTAATTTTCCCATATGCCTTCATTATGATCGATACGAATAACATGCACATCATCTATATCAATGTTATCATAAGTGGTAGGCACTTTTGTTGTGTAAGAAGGAGTAGAAGAAACATCAAAACCTTTATCACTACTAGGATGTCTTTTCCTCGGAGAACGATGACCATTTCCCCGATGTGTCTGAAGGGTATGCCACATAGAAAAATTATTTTGCTTGTGAAGCCATAATTAATGGTTCGGTCATATAGTTTTCCTTTTCAAGGTTAACCCAAGTGAATCCTAAGTCATCAGTTTGTACACCATTAATATTATTGGGAATCCACTTGCATTTAAATAAAGGCACTCTTAAGATAACATAATCAATCTCTCAAATCTTCTCAATGAGACCATAGAACGCACTAGATGCCAATATTGGATTCTTATCTTTCGAACTAGAGAAATACATGAATTCAGATTCAACCATAACCCCACTATTTTGCATTGTACTATGATCATCTTTTGATTTTGTATAAAAGGTATAATGACCAATGTCATATACAGTCCAAGTTATCACATTAAATTTTGACATGAACGATAACCATTTAATTGTCTCGGATGCACTATGATATTTTGGTATCCTTTTATTAAACCAACCTAGGAATTTCTTTTTATGTTCGATCAACAACAACAACTTGTCACTCATTCGTGGATATTTTTTCTTCAAAAGTTTTTTGTGAGTAGCCACTTAAGGTTGAACTTCTTCAAGATTATTCAATATATAGAAATGTGCCTGAATAACTACATCCCGAACCACTGACTTAAAATTTAAACCATGAATACCTCTACCTTCAATGTCATCATGACGAGACTTTGGAATTCTTATAGACTCTGCTTCCGATAAATAGTTTGTACAAAACTTAATAGCTTCTTCTGTGATGTACCTTTCAACAATCCAAGCTTTCGGTCGATGATGACTCTTCGTATATCCTTTAAAGATCTTCATGTATCGCTCTATCCACCTTAAATAAAATGGACTACAAATTTTGATTTCTCTAACTAGATGAACAAGTAAGTGAACCATAATGTCAAAAAATAATGGAGGAAAATACATCTCCAATTGACACAGTATTATGGAAGCTTCATCTTATAATTCACCTAATTTTTTGAAATCAAGAACTTTATTACATATGGAATTGAAGAGAAAACATAATGTGGTGTTAGTTACTTTCAGATTTTTTGGTAGGATGCCACGGATAGCCACTAGTAGAAGTTGTTGCATCAAGACATGACAATCATGAGATTTCAAACTAATTAACTTGAGATCTTTCATTGATACAAGTTTCTTGATGTCCAATGAGTAACCTTGGGGAACTTTGATACTATGCAAACACTTGCAAAAAAATTTCTTTTCCTTTTTACATAGAGCATAACAAGTTGGAGGCAGATAAGTTGTTTTCCCTTTTTCTATTGGAGCCAATTGTTTTCGTATACCCATCACCTCCATATCGAGACGAGATTGCTTACTATCTTTAGTCTTGCCTGGAATGTTTAGAAGTGTTCCATTAAAACTATCACACACATTTTTCTTCATGTGCATCACATCAAAACAAGGTCTTACACCGAGACTTGACCAATATGGAAGATCAAAGAACACATACCTCTTTTTCCATATATTTTTCTCAACAACTTTCCCTTTTATTTTTCTCTCTTTCCAAGGACAACATTAATGTGTTTCTGTCTTTGATAAACTTCATTCTCGGTTAAAGGTTTAGGAGCGATATCAAAATCTCGCTCTCCATTAAAAGCCTTCCCCAATCTACGATAAGAACGATCAGGTTTTAGAAATTTCCGTTGCCCAAGGTTAACAGTCTTTTTTCCAAATTCAACTTGGTGATAACATGTATTAGATTCACAAATAGGACATGCTTTGTATCCTTTGACACTATATCCATCCAAATTACCATATACAGGAAAGTCGTTGATTGTGCAAAATAACATTGCACACATCTTAAACTTTTCACCAGAATATGCATCATCAACTTCAACACCTTCCTCCCACAAAATTCTTTGATCTCCAATTAATGGACTTAGATAAACATCTATGTCTTTTCCAGGTTGTGGTGGTCCAGAAATCATCATACTTAACAACATATACTTACGCTTCATGCACAACCAAACAAATATGTTATAAATCGTGAGAAGAACAGACAACAAAGAATGGATAGTACTCGTATTACCAAAGGGGTTCATTCCATCAGTGGCAAGCCCAAGCCTAAGGTTTCTTGGCTCAGTGCCAAAATCTGGAAACAACGAATCAATTTTCTTCCATTACAAAGAATCAGTTACATGGCGTATGTTTCCATCACATTTTCTTTCATCTGCATGCCATCTAATATTCTTTGCGTCATCCGCATTAGCAAAAAGTCTCTTGAATATTGAAATTATTGGCAAGTACCATAACACTTTAGCAGGAGGCATCTTCCTACTAACATTGTCATTGTCATTGTCATCACCATTGTTGTCCTTCAGCTTGTAACACGATACCCCACATTCTGAACATTGATCAAAATTTTCATACTATTTCATGTATAATATGCAGTCATTAAGGCATGCATGTATTTTGATATACTCTAAACCTATTGGACACAATATCTTCTTGGCATCATAACAACGATCAGGTAAATTGTTATCTTTTGGTAGCATTTTTTTATAGCAAATGAAGCAATTCCGTGAAACTTGTATCCAACCACCCATTTATTGCTTTCGGTTAAACAATTTTAAAACCGCAGACAATCATGTAAAACTTTTGCACCCCTTATATAAAGGGGAGTCCTTATCATTACATAAAGTATCATAAATATGAGCTTTCTTAAAAGAAGATTCTCCAATATCACAAAACATATCTTCTAGACGGTCATCCATATTATTCATCTTCATCAACTTCATGACTTTGTGTCGGAGGGTTTCAATTTTTTTCCACCTCACCATGTCACTTCCATCACAACATAGGTAGTGGAATATCTCATCCTTTGTACCTTTCTTTATATTCCCGCAATTAACACAAGGACAATAAAAGATACCATTATTATCAGGGATATTTTGATCAGTGTATTCAAGGAATTCAAGAACTCCTTTCTCATAAACTGGATCTAATCTATCAGTTTTCATCCAACTACGATCCATAATAAGTTCTGAAATTCATATCAAAATAATATTGTGAATGGCACAATAAAATCTAAACCTAAAATATGCCGAAAAACTAAAGCATATTCAGTACAATAATACAACTCTAATTCTTAAGCATATGGATAAAGCATATGAACTTTGTAAGAAATAGACCACAAAATCCAACAAAAAAATATAAAGCATTTTTAGTACAATAATACAACTCTAAATCTTAAGCATATGGATAAAGCATATGAGCTTTGCAAGAAACAGACCACAAAATCAAACAAGAATGAAGATGGTGAAGATTATCAAGAATTAGGAAGATGAGGAAGAGAGTGAAGTTTGCACGGAACATACCGTACTTCGAAGAGACCAAGAATGAAGATAGTGAAGATTATCAAGAATGAAGATTCAAATGAACAAATATTTGTGAAAATAATGATTTCGCTATCGCTATCGTTGTCGCCTCTGGTTCGCTAGTTCGCTTAGGGCATGTTATGAAGGAAATAATGAATCTGTTTTGTTTTAAATTTATCAGGAAAAAATTTAATCACGGTTGATATTTACAATTACAGTGAAATGTAGATGAAATTCTGGCAAGCACACGATGGATGTTATCACGGATGTTATGACATCCACTGTAACATAGACTACTGCACTTAATAATAAGCTGTAAATGGAAAGCAGTAAATAACACAAGTAATTGTGTTAGAACACAGATTGGTGTTTAATATATCTCATTATTTTGATGATAACATAAATGAAATTTTGTATAAAGGAAATAAATACTCTAATTGTTTTTAAGTAATTTTGTTTCAGATCTTAAATTATACATTCATCTGGAAGCAAAAATTACATCTGCAACTGAAAAGAACGTTAAGACTCTGAGTGTCAGAAGCAACATTTTAGAAGACTCTGAGCGTTGCCTGAAGAGACTCTGATCTGCTACAGATGACTCTGAGTGAAACTAAGAAGAGTTTGAGTAAAGAGCGTACAACATTGTTTCAGAAGACCCTGGAAGTACTTCACGCTGCAAGTACAGAGGCTGTGATATTCAACTTTGCGCTGATTGTAACATTCACGCTTAAGCACTATTGTTGCAACACTCTGATCTGAAGAACAAGGAACTACATCAGAGGATCTGATGTTAGTATTAATTGAAGAATATATTTATTCATGTGAAAAGATGGCAACTCAAAGAAAAGATTCGTTGCTAATCCCAACGTCTTCTCCAACGACACTATTCCTCTTTTATGCATGACACAAGAATTTAGACACAAAGCACATATCTGAACATTCCTCTTCCTAGAAAGGAAAAGTCAATAGAGGACAAAAAGGCAACAGAGGCAGCAGAACGTACAACAATGCACAATCTTTGAGATAAGGACTTGAAGTAGTATTTAAACAAGCTTCAGCATCTTTCCAACGTTGACGCACATAGACGAACATTGACGAATCATTTGAAAGAAAAACAACTCACAGGCTCTCATCAAATATTCTTCAAGCTTAACAGCTTTCATATTCGTTCTTAATTTTGTGTAAACATCACTGTTGTGATATAGCTTGTTAGAAGCAAAACCTTAAACACAAATTGTTAGTTTAAATCTTTTGTAAAAAGAATTCCTTAAGAAGACCAAGTTGTGGTCAGATTTTCTTGAGAAGACTAAGACAATTGTCTTAGTGGTTTACACTGTAATCAAGTTTGATATAGTGGATTAAGTCCTTGTTGAGAAAGGTAAATCACCTTGGTAGGGTGGACTTGATTAGTTTGAGTTCAAACGAACCAGGATAAAAATACTGTGTTATTTTTTCTATCTCCTAAGTTGTTTTTTAAAACCCTTATTCAACCCCCTCCCTTCTAAGTGTTTTTCTCACCTTCAGTTGGCATCAGAGCTCCGGTTCTGTAAGTGCTCTCACTTAACCGTGTCAGAAAAAGATCCAGTTGAGAAAAACTCCTAATTTCTTGTTCTTTATTCATCATGGCTGCTGAAGCTTCAACTTCAACTTCATACAACAACAGATACGATGATAAAGACAGAATCAACACCAAACCTCCCATGTTTGATGGTGAGAAGTTTGATTACTAGAAAGATAGAATAGAAAGCTTCTTTCTAGGCTATGATGCTGATTTGTGGGATTTGGTAACTGATGGTTACATTCATCCTACCAATGATGAAGGGAAAAAGGTTGACAGAAAATATATGTCTGATCAACAGAAGAAAGAGTTTAGAAACCACCACAAAGCAAGAACCATCCTGTTAAATGCAATATCTCATACTGAGTATGAGAAAATAACAAACAGAGATAATGCATTTGATATTTTTGAATCTTTGAAGATGACTCATGAAGGAAACTCCCAAGTAAAGGAAACCAAGGCTCTGGCCCTCATCCAAAAGTACGAAGCTTTCAAAATGGAGGAGTCTGAATCTGTGGAAACTATGTTCTCAAGATTTCAGATCCTAACTGCTGGATTGAAGGTTCTGGATAAAGGCTACTCTACTTTTGACCATGTCAAGAAGATCATCAGAAGTCTGCCAGTAAGATGGAGACCAATGGTGACAGCTCTGAAGCTCGCGAAGGATCTGAATAAGATCACTCTGGAGGAATTGATCAGTTCCTTAAGAATTCACTAGATTGAGCTGGAGGAAGACGAGCCTCAGAAGAAAGGTAAGTCAGTTGCTTTAAAATCTAACAAATATGCTAAAGCGTTGCAGGTTATTGAAGAAAGTTCTGAAGAATCTTCAGAAGAAGAAGATGAGTGTGGTGACTCTTCTAGACATAAGAAATCTGGAAAGAAAGATATAGTGTGCTATGAGTGCAAGGAGCCTGGCCACTATGAAAATGAATGTCCTAAACTTCTGAAGGAGAAACCCAGAAGGAAGTTTGAAAAGAAGAAGAAAGTCTTAATGGCCACGTGGGATGATTCAGATGTTTCTGAATCTTCATCAGAATCAGAAGATGAGTGTGCTAATGTAGCACTAATGGCTGACGTGGAGGACCACGAAGAAGCTGTTGAATTTGGATCAGAATCAGATTCTGAGGAGGTATTTTCCGAACTTTCTAGAGCTGAACTTGTTGAGAGTTTATCTGAAATTCTTGAAAGCTACAGCAAAATCAAACTCAAATATAAGAAGCTTCAAAGTTGTCTTATATCTGAGAATGATCAGCTGAGATCTGAAGTTGCTGAGCTTAAAGCAAACAATCTTAAAATAAAAAATGATTTAGAAAAAGCTCAGAAATATGACTCAGATCCTATATCATGCTCTAACAACATTTTAGAAGAGTATGACTATAGCTTTCAGAAGTTTCTGGCTAGAGGCCTAGATAGAAGCAAGATGGCTTCAATGATCTATGGCGTAAGCAGAAACAACAGAAAGGGAATTGGATATGAATCACCTTCTGGGAAGGATTTAAATCCAAAACCTGTTGATAAACTGATCATCAAGTACTCTCCTCTGTATACTCATTTCAAATTTGGTCATTTAAATGATATTAAACACACTCGTTTTGATCAGAACATACCTGTGTTTAATAAACCAAAATTTCATCAGAACAAGGATGCTTATAAGGGAAAGAAATTCAGAAAGAATTTCAAACCTACTAACCCTAGAGGACCCAAGAAAATATGGGTACCTAAGGACAAAATGATTTTTGTTGCAGACATCCTTAGCAGCAAAGTTGAAACACCAATCTTGGTACCTGGACTCTGGCTGCCCACGTCACATGACGGGAAAAAGGTCTATATTCCAAAGCCTAGAGCTTAAATCTGGAGGTGACGTAAAGTTTGGAGGGAACCAGAAGGGCAAGATAATTGGCTCTGGAACTATAGGTAATGGTAACCTCCCTTTCATTTCTAATTTTTTACTTGTTGAAGGATTAACACATAATCTATTGTCCATAAGTTAATTAAGTGACAATGGTTATGACATAATCTTCAATCAAAAATGTTGTAAAGTTGTCATTCAAAAAGATGGCTTAATCCTCTTTAATGGAAAAAGGAAGAACACCATTTACAAAATCAATCTTTCAGAACTTAAGGTTCAAAATGTAAAATGCCTTCTGTCTGTTAATGATGAGCAATGGGTCTGACACAGAAGATTAGGGCATATTAGTATGAGACGTATATCTCAGATTAATAAACTCAATCTGGTCAGAGGACTTCCTCAGTTGAAGTTCAACTCAGATGCTTTTTGTGAAGCATGTCAGAAAGGAAAATTTTCAAAATCTTCTTTCAAAACAAAAAATATTGTTTTAACCTCAAGACCATTAGAGCTGCTTCATATTGATCTGTTTGGACCAGTGAAAACTGCATCCATCAGAGGCAAGAAGTATGGATTAGTCATTGTTGATGACTACAACAGATGGACACGGGTAAAATTCCTGAAACACAAGGATGAGTCTCATTCTGAATTCATTGACTTCTGCAAACAAGTCCAGAACGAAAAAGAATTTAAAATTGTTAAAGTCAGAAGTGATCATGGTGGTGAATTTGAAAACAAATATTTTGAAAAATATTTTAAAGAAAATGGCATTGCACATGATTTTTCTTGTCCTAGAACTCCTCAACAGAATGGAGTTGTAGAAAGGAAAAATAGAACATTGCAAGAAATTGCCAGAACCATGATCAACGAGACTAACATGGAAAAACATTTTTGGGCAGAAGCAGTGAATACATGCTTGTTATATTCAGAACAGAGTGTCTGTAAGACCTCTTCTGGAGAAGACTCCCTATGAACTGTGGAGGAATAGAAAGCCCAACATTTCTTATTTCCATCCTTTTGGATGTGTATGTTTTATGTTGAACACTAAAGAAAATCTGAACAAGTTTGATTCTAAAGCTCAGAAGTATTTCATGCTTGGATATTTTGAACGCTCTAAAGGCTACAGAGTATACAATACTGAGACACAAATTATAGAGGAATCAATTCATGTTAGATTTGATGATAAGCTTGGCAATCAAAAGCCAAAGAAGCTTGAAATTTTTGCAGATAGAGAAGTGCTTCACAGACTCTGAAGACTCAGAGGCAGACAAAGCTCAAGTGAAAGAACCAGATGCTACTCCCTTGGCTGCTCAGATGGATAGCTTGACAATTTATGAAGAACCAAATGTTAAAGGATCATCCAGAATCAAAGCCTCTCATCCAAAGGATATGATAATTGGAAAGAAGGATAACCCTATCAGAACAAGGTCATTTCTCAGATCTTCTAGAACGTCACTGTTTGGTTTGGTTTCCATAATTGAACCAACTTCTATGGATGAGGCTCTGAACGATAATGATTGGATACTTGCTATGCAAGAAGAACTTAATCAATTCACCAGAAATGACGTCTGGGATCTGGTTCTAAGACCACAAGGTTTCAACATCATTGGAACAAAATGGGTCTTCAAAAACAAGCTGAACGAGCAAGGAGAAGTGATCAGAAACAAGGCTAGGCTGATGGCTCAAGGATACAGTCAGCAATAAGGTATGGATTACACAGAGACTTATGCTCCTGTGGCAAGGTTAGAATCTATTCGCTTACTTATTTCATTTGCTGCACATAATAACATCACTCTATATCAGATGGATGTTAAAAGTGCTTTCTTAAATAGATTAATTGAAGAAGAAGTTTATGTTCATCAACCTCCTGGTTTTGAAAATGAAAAACTTCCAGAACATGTTTTTAAACTAAAGAAATCACTCTATGGCTTAAAACAAGCTCCCAGAGCTTGGTATGAGAGGCTGAGTAATTTCCTTCTGGAAAATGATTTTATCAGAGGAAAAGTGGATACAACTCTATTTCATAAATCAATTAAGAAAGACATTTTAGTCTGTCAGATTTATGTTGATGATATTATATTTGGAACTACCAATATTACGCTTGGAAAGGAGTTTGCTCAATCTATGCAGGCAGAATTCGAGATGAGCATGATGGGAGAACTCAGATTCTTTCTGGGAATCCAAGTCAATCAAACTCCAGAAGGCACCTACATACATCAGACTAAGTATGTGAAGGAGCTTCTAAAGAAGTTTAATATGACTGAAAGTAAGTTGGCTAAAACTCCAATGCATCCTACAAGCACTCTTGGAAAAGAAGAGGTAAGTAAGAAAGTAGATCAAAAGCTCTACAGAGGTATGATTGGATCTCTTCTGTATTTGACTGCTTCTAGACCTGATACTTTACTTAGTGTTTGTCTGTGTGCTAGATTCCAATCAGATCCTAGAGAATCCCACTTAACAAATGTTAAGAGGATCCTGAGGTATCTAAAAGGTACTACTAATGTGGGTTTGTGTTACAGAAGATCTTATGAATACAAACTAGTAGGATTTTGCGACACTGACTATGCTGGAGACAGAGTAGAACGTAAAAGTACTTTTGGAAGCTGCCAGTTTCTGGGAAGTCATCTGATCTCTTGGTTCAGCAAGAAGCAACCCACAATTGCGCTTTCAACAACAGAAGCAGAATACATTGTTGCTGCTGGTTGTAGCACTCAAATGCTCTGGATGAAGAGTCAACTAGAAGACTATCAGATTCATGAGAGTAACATTTCTATTTTCTATGATAATACTTCTGCTATATGCTTGTCTAAAAACCCTATTTTACACTCTAAGGCAAAGCATATAGAAATTAAACATCATTTCATCAGAGACTATGTTCATAAGGGAATTATAAGTTTAAACTTTATTGATCCAGACCATCAATGGGCTGATATCTTTACAAAACCCCTTGCTGAAGATAGATTTAAATTTATTCTGAAAAATATAAGTATGGATTTCTGTCCAGAATAAAATGTTTATCAGAAGCAAATTTCCTCAGATGGAAAATGTTTTAACTCTGAAGTATTTCATTTATTTATTTATTGTTTAATATTTTATTTATTGTGTGCAAATCTGAACTGACAAGCCTCAGAGGATCTGAACGTTGGCTAACATTTCATTTCTCAAAGAGTTTCAGAAGCACATGCAAGCAAACACGTGTCATTTAAATGTGAAACGATTGAGTGTTCAGTAGTGAAACACCGTTCAGAGGTACTGTTTGAATTAATTTTAATTCTCGTTTTCCCCCTGCGCGTTGTCAGTATCATTAAATGCTTTTCTTGTCATGATTATGTTTGATGTGATTTAATGTTTAATTAAATGCTAAATTTTGAATGTGTGACTCTTGTGTGCCCTAACTTTCTCTATAAATTCCACAACACTTCACTTCTCACACTTTTCACCCTCGTTCACATCTCTTATGCATTTCTGCTTATTACATTCTTTCATCTTCTCCTCAAAACCCAAATCTCAACGAAACCCTAAACCCCTCTCTACTTCATCAACCTCTCAACAACTTCAATCAACAATGGCTGCTATTTCTTCTGTAAATCTAGGTACTGTTGCTTTCAAAGAACCAGTTAGAACCCTTCTCACACTGGTTGACAAACTTGAAGTTATGTGTGAATCAATCGTGAATTTTGAATCTATTGCAGAAAATGGGTTTGATCTTCGTCCCATTGTTGATGCTCAAAGTTGGACAAAATTATTTGATAGACTGATGGGACCAGTTTATCCATGCTTGGTGAAAGAATTTTGGATTCATGCAACTACATACCCTAAGTTTATTGTTTCTTCTGTTTTGGGTAAGGAAATCATCATAACTGAGGACTTGATCAGGAAGCTTATTGGTTATGAAGAAACTGATGGTGTTACAAATCTGCCAGTTGGGCGTATTGATATGACAGAGGTTTACAGTGAAGTTTGCACATCTGGAGAAGCCTCTAACAAAGTGAAAGATCTGAAGACATCCTACAGGATATGGGCTAAGATTTTTATGGGATGAATTCATCACAGGAAATCTTCAAACTCTCCTGATTATGTCAACACTGATCAGATGTACTTCATGTACTGTCTGAGTCAAAGCATAAAAGTGGATCTGCCTTATCTGCTATTCAATCATCTGTGGACTCACCTGAAACAATCAAGAGAAGAAGTCAGAACTAAGCATCAGAAGATGAGAAATTGGATTCCTATGGGAAGACTCATCTCAGATATTCTGACTGAGAATGGCTTGGTTGGACATCTGATAGAAGCTGGAATGAAGGACGAATTAGCTTCTATGATTGGCAAACCTCTGAATGGGAAAAGTCTCTAGAGGATGAAAATTGTAGAAGAACTCACTGTTGCACCTGATCAGATCAACTCTGAAGAAGTCAGCAAGAGAAGGATACCAATAGATGATTTTCCTCTATTCTATGCTAATGAACCAAGGGAAATTATTCTGACCTATATAGCAACGTGTCTAGCAGATGGAACTCCTCTACCAGAACATCTGATTCAGAAAGCAGGCGAACCTGAACCAGATTTTTATGGGGGATAGACACAGGAAGAAAAGGAAAGTATCAGAAGAAGGATCTTCTAAACCAAAAAGGAAAGCTTCTGGCGAGGTAGCTTATGCAAAGCCAAAGCGGGTTAAGAAACAAAAAGGTAACACTCCTTCTGCTAGTTTAGATTCCATCTTAGAAACTGTCAAAGAAGTACTAGCATCTGATTCCCCTACCTATGAACCTATTCCCTCACCTTCTCCTCCTCATGAATCTGAACCCATCCCCTCTGAACCAGAAACATCTCAAACCATTCCTTCTACACCTAAACCAAAACAAACTTCTAAACCACAACCAGAAGAACCCATTCCCTCTGATCCTCAACCAGAACAACCTAACACTTCTGAATCATTTATACCTGATTTTGATATTCTTGATGTTCAACCCTTGAAAATTCTTTTTGACGTTTCCTCAACATTCTGTCACACTTCTGCATCATCTGATTCTTCTGAATCTGATTTACCTTCAGAAGTGAACTCACCCCCTTCACTTCGTGGTTATGAACCAAAACAACCAGATGTATCCATTTCATCTGAACCTATCATTTCTCAATCTATTCCAAAACCTACATCAGCTTTTGTTCCATTTTGTCCTATGCCTTCTGATATCATCTGTTAAACCAAAGACTGTTACTAAACCTTCTACACCATATCCTCGTCCTCTTTTCATCATTCCTTCTTTTTCCATACCCTCTACATCTGAAACCACCAAAACACCCTCCCTAGAAAATTTTCTAAAACCTAAACCTAGGATGGATGTTAGTACTTTATTTGCTGGTTTTAAAAAGGAATTAAACATGTGGCTGTCTACTGTCAAGAAGGAGTGCATGTCAAGTTTGAACCTAGATGCTTCTGAAGCCACTTGGAACAGATTCATTTCAAGATTTAATTCTGTAGCTTCAAACCTTCGAACCATTTTCTCTGATGATGCAAAGGTGAGATTTGTTGAAGTTATCAGACAAACTCTTCTGAATATGAGTAGATCTCCAATTCTTCCTCTGGACAATGCACCTGCTGAAGAATCTAAGTCTGAAGATGCTCTTCCAGAAGCGGTTGTTGCTGAAGAAACTCTAGTGTCAAACCAGTCTGCTCTGATGGTTTTGAATCAAGCATCTGACTCAGTGATTCAAGAGAATGCCTTTGCTATGGTTGTTGAGACTGCGTCTGCATCTGATCCTGCATCTTCTGAAGTCAAGAAAGAGAATCCAGATCTTGAAGAAAAGTTTGTTAAGCTTGAAGCCAGCAACACAGAGATCAGATCATGGATAATTAAGCAAGAAAAGACAACAGATGAAATCAAGACATGGATGGCTAGGCAAGAAGAATCTACTTCTGAGATCACAAACCTTCTGAAGATGATAGCCTCACGTCAACCTTAATTGTTTTTCTGTTATTTGTGCACAATATGTTTGTTCTGCTTATATGATTATCCTCTGAATATTTTGTTTATTAATGCATTTGTTTGGTTTCTGTTTCTATTTGTTTTATCATATTCATTTTTCTTTGTTCTTCTTTTGTGTCTTAAAATTTTTTTTCTTTTTGATATGACAAAAAGGGGGAGAAAATGGAAATTATAATTGTTCAAATAAATAGTTACCAGAATGGAATTCAGACATAATAAATTATAACTAACATTGAATTTCAGTCTTTCAGAACTATAACGTTGCATCAGACTTAATTCATAAAAGTTACTCTGAAAGCTCCTAAATCAGGCTCTGATCCAAATCAGGATCCAAACCAGGCTCTGATTCTGAAAAGTACAAACCAGGTTCTAATTCTGAAAAGAATAAACCAGGCTCTAATTCTGAAAATAATACTTAATCAAAAAGGGAAGTATTTATTTTTCTTATGGTATTCAATTCAGGGGGAGATTCACAATCTCAGGGGAGTTATATTTTCTCTTATTATTGAACAAAATTTCCTATGTTTTTGTCATCATCAAAAAGGGGGAGATTGTTAGAAAACAGATTGGTGTTTAATATATCTCATTGTTTTGATGATAACATAAATGAAATTTTGTATAAAGGAAATATATACTCTAATTGTGTTTAAGTAATTTTGTTTCAGATCTTAAATTATATATTCATCTGGAAGCAAAAATTACATTTGTAACTGAAAAGAACGTTAAGACTGTAAGAGCAAGATTTGTCTCTACAGGATAATCTCTATGTTTTGATGATAACAATTGAGTATTTGTGAAAGAACCATTTTATGGTTTAATGTTTGTTATGTGCAGGTCATACTAAATTAAATATATTAAGACCAAACAAACATAAGCAACATGTGTAGCTAGTAACTTATGGAATTACTTAGTGTGACGTCATGAAGCGCTTGTAAGAAGCTAGTTTGCTTATGTATCTGATCACCATCAGTAAAGAACCAAGGGTGCTGGATATTGCAGTTGCAATGCTCCTGTGATTTCTGCTCTGAAGAAATGCATCTGATCTAAAAGCAAATGAAGCTCAGTAAAGAAGCAAGTTTGTTTCTACATCTGATCATGTTCAGTAAAGAATCAAGGATGCTGGATATTGCAGTTGCAATGCATCTATGGATTCTGCTCTGAGTTATGCATTTGATCTGGAAGCTAACGAGCATCTCTGAAGAGTGAGTCCTATGAAGAACAAAGTGCTGAAAACTATGATGACTTGAAGTTCTAAAGGCTGAAGGCTCTGAAGACCAAGTGCATCAAGACTCTGAAGACTAGTTCTGAAGGTCAAGACTCTGAAGACTCTGAAGACAGGTTCTGAAGGTCAAGACTCTGAAGACAGGTTCTGAAGGACAAGACTCTGAAGAAGAGTTCTGAAGGTCAAGACTCTGAAGAAGTGTTCTGAAGGTCAAGACTCTGAAGATTCTGAATACATGGTTTCTGAAGAATTAGTCATGAAGATTCTCAAGATTGTTTCAGAGGAAACTTAGTTCTTGGAATGCTGAAGACTGGATTCTAAAGTGGAAGACTATGTTAGAAGAAGATTCATCCAGATGCAAGACGTGTTACATCAGATAAGCTACTGCTTTTTAATCTGATAAACATGTGCTTGAGTTAACAACTCTGATGCTCAAGCTATCATACCAAAGTAGTTCTGAACTACTCATCAGACGAATCATCAGAAGAATCAAGAAGATTGAAGTACAACGTATGCAATTATTCAAATATGGTAAAGACGTTAGTACTGTTCAAGTGTAGTTTCCAAGGATTAAATATATTGAAGCTACAACCTAAGGTCACTGTTCCAATACATGAGCTTATTTTATCCGTTGGGATATGACCGTTGGAATGAGAAAGGACAACTATATCCTCACAACAACTCTATTGGCTGCAATATAAAAAGAAGAATCATTTGATCAAAAATGTTGTTGAGTGGCTGGGTTGCTGAGTCAAGCAACGCTGTTGCTGTTAAGCTGCTCTATATGAAATAACATTTGATTCATTCAAATGTTACCATGCTAGTAAGCATGAAGTGAAGAAAGAAAGAAAGGATAAAAGCTTAAAATGAAAAGAAGCCTTAGTGCTCACACATAGAAAAGCTTTTAAGCAATATGGAAACTATGTTCTTATAATCTCTTAGAGATTCATCATTAGATTAGTTTCTGCATTAGGAAGCAAGGAGTTGTTACTCATTACTTGCTATGTGCTTAACGTGGAGTAATTAGCTTGCTAGGAAGCACCATTGTAATCTCCGGCAACACATCATTCTATTTTAGAATTAGTGGTTCCTCAAGTGATCTTGTGAAGATCAGTATACTTGAGATGACAAGTGACAGTAGTCATTTGTTGTTTTCTAATAGGAGATCTTTAGTGATCAGATTCTATTAGATGTTAATGAACGTTATATCCTTGGGGATCCCTGAACGTTTCATTGATCTGTTGTTAGTCACTTGCAGTTAGCTTGTGCATCTGTAATCAGTTTGGTTATAGTGGATTAAGTCCTTAATTGATTAAGGCGAAATCACCTTGGAAGGGTGGACTGGATTAGCTTGGGAGTTGCTCAAGTGAACCAGGATATATGCTGTGTTCTTTACTTTCAGTATGTTTTACTATTTATGCTTCCGCAATGTATTTAATATAAGCGCATAAAGCATCAAGTGAAAGAAGAAGATAAGAAAAGGAAAAAGTTTTATTTAGGCATAAACCCAATTCAATCCCCCCCTTTCTTGTGTTTATTTCTCACCTTCAATTGGTATTAGAGCTCCGGTTCTGTTATTGATGGATATCAAACACCTAACAGTGTCAGAAAAAGATCCATAGGCTGTGTGAAGAAATACTTTTGAGGATGATGAGTTCTAAAATTGTAATCTATTTGGTTACTTGAGCAAGTCACTGATTCTGTGAAGTTTGAAGTTTGAAGTGTTGAAACCTTCAACAACAAATCTCCTCAAGTAGATTATGAAAGAAGAATGAAGAATCAGCTGACAAGATAGATTCATCAGATAAGTAGATATATCTGTGGAATACTGATCTTCAAATACGTTTAGATTTTCAACGTAGTTGCTCAAAGTTCAACTCTTCCGCAAGCAAGAAATCAAGCTTTCTAAAGATTAATTCTATGTGAGTATAAGATGTTTTCAAGAAACAAACTAGTCCACACTTGACTTTCTCATGAAAACTCATTGGGATTTATCTTAAGTAAGAAAAGATATATTGTTGGCTGGTGAAGTTTAGTCATCAGAACACCAGAATGTAGTTTGCAGAAAAGGGCAAGTTCAGAAGAATGTTCAAATCTGGAAGAAATGATTCTTCAGATTCAAAGCATTTGAAAGTTGCTCTTCTTGAAGAAGTTTCAAAGAATTCTGCAGAAGTTTCAAGATAAGCAGTGTTTATCAACTCATCTGGATATGATGAAATTCAAAAGATCTAATATGAAGTAGCATGGACAATTAAGTTTTGTTAACTTGAGATGTTATCTCAGTTGAACAAACTGAAATTGGTCAGATGTTTTCAGGCATTATTTTTCAGAAATTCTTAATGAATGTTTTGAGAAATAAAGGTGTAAGGAAAGATACAATGACAGTAGTCATTCTGTCTGATGTAAAAAGGATTTAAGTCTCTGGTGTTATTCAATCTGAATAAATCAGTAGATATTCTTTGTCAAGAGCAGTTGTTCTGACAACTCTGATGATCTAACTCCTTACAAGTTAGCTCAGCATTGCAAGAGCATATTGTCAGTCAGACTGTGTCTTTTGATAATCTGAGTTTGATGATTAATGTATCTAGTTTGGATCTGTATTTGTTTTAAGTAGACTAATTCAAAAGATGAAGCCTGATGGAAGCTAGATGCTCCCTACTCATGAAGATCAGAATATCTGTGCTCTGAGGATGTCTCTCAGAAATCAGATAGATGTTGTTGTGTTGATGAAGATGCTATAGAACGCAACCAAAGGAATTGATATCAGTTCAAGAAGAGTTACTCTGGAGATTCTACTTCAGATGCTGTTACTGGTTTGTCTCACAAGATGTTGAAGGATCAGAAGCTTCCCCAGATGCTATTCAATTAGCTGCTTCTGAAGAATCAACTTTGAAAAGTTTCCCCCAGAATGAAATCTTCTCTTCCAGAAGAGACGTTCATTGGAAAGAAGGATGATTCCAGAAGAACAAGATTCTTTTGTTTCTCAAAGCTTGTCAGCAAGAAGTCTTTGACTACACAGAAGACATTTGCTTTTGTGACAAAGTTAGAATTCATACTCTTGTCAATCTCCTTTGTTGATTAGTATAACATCAATATAAATAAGATGAACTTTTAAAATACTTTTTAAATGGTTTTTGAAGAAGTAGTATGTGTTCATCAACTTCCCAATTTTTGAAAACTATTTTTTGACAAAAGAAAAGTTTATACTACTCTTTTCATAAGACTATTATGGAAGATATTTTAAATCTGTCAGATTTATGTTAATGATATTTTTTTTAGAAACATATACTTCACTTGGAAAGGAGTTTGTTGAGTGTATGCAGGCAGTAGCTAAAACTAGCATTCTAGAAAAGGATAGTGAAGTCAGATCAGTGGCCGTACAGAAGGTTCTGTAACACTGATTTCGCAGAGGCTCTATCAATCAGACATCTACTCCTTCAATTGTTAAGCAAGGCTACAGAGGCAAGGTACACAAGCTACAGAGGCAAGTTACAGAAGAATTTGATGAGCAACGCTACATGAGATTCTGAAAGTTGTTGAGAAGTAACTCTATAGAAGACTCTGAGCAGATGGTTTAAAGCAATTGTTTTTGGCCTAGTGGTAAGCGCTTGATCCTACAAGTGGTAACTCTGGGCAAAGAGTATAAAGCAATTGGTCAGAAGCTTTGAGGTTCAGATTTTGCATGGCTCTGAAACGTCAGCAACATAGCTTACATCTAGATAACAAGGACACCTGAAGAATGAAGATCTGGTCTGATCTGAAGAGTACCTCTGGATGAACTATTTGATGAAACATTCACTAGAGCTAAGCTGCATAGATCTGAAGCAGAAGATCTAATGCAAGGAATCATTTCCATCAGTTGGTATCAGACTCTTATCAGTCTCCAACCTTCTATTGATGATCAGAAGAACTTACTAACATAACAAAAATAGTTATGGTTAGAAAGTCTGATGTAGAGAATCTCGTCAGAAGATTAAGCAATAGCTTTGAAGAATTCTAAAGCTATTTCAGAAAGAAAAATGTTCAGCGAAGATGTTGATACATGATTGTATCAGTTGCTATTCACCATTCTCTGAACTCCTCAGATCTAGTGGAAGTTTGAAATTGATCTGTTGGAAAGATGTTTCTAACGTTCTAGTTCTTCACTTTCATGTTCAGACTTTGAAGGTAGAACAATTAGTAAAGGAAATGTTGGTAATCATGATTGATAAAAGTATTCAATACTGTAGTCAGAATGATTGATCAAATACCAAATGCAATTCGTATCTCTCATGATGCATATTGTTTTTTGGAAGTCTCAATTGGTATCAAGTATTTTCTAATGAAGCATTATTGCTTAGATTCAAATCATGATTGATTTGATAACAAGCTTGGAATCAGAAACCATAGGTGGAGAAACCTAAGGTGATTTAGCAGAAGATCCTACTCTTTCTGTTGGTACTCAGAAGTTCTCACACCTTCAGTTGGTACGAGAATTCTAGAAGAAGAAGTCACCCTCAGATACTGATTGATAAGAACAAGATTGTCACTCAAATCATTTCAAGAAATCCATCTTGGTTTGATGACAGTTTGTGATGATATATTGTTTCTACTCTTGGTGCAAGAAGATACAGCTTTCATTTGGAAACAAGTCATCTTGAAGATAAAGAGGCGTGTTCATTGGTATCAAATTGGATGATCAGAAGATGAAGACCAAAGGAAGAATCTAATGAAGAATAAAGCAGACAGAAGATTAATCTGTCAGAGAGAAGCCAACTAAGACTCTCATGCATTCAACCTACACTCTGAGAAAGAAAGAGGTTAGTAAAATGGTAGCTTAGAAGCTCTACAAAGGTATAAGTTGTACTCTTCTGTATTTTACTGTTTCTAGTCCTAACATTCTTTTCAGTACATGTGTATGTGCTTGATTCCAATCAGATCCTGAAGAATATCACTTAACAGTTGTTAAGAGATTTCTGAGGTATCTGAAAGGTACTACTAACGTGACTCTGTGTTGCCGAAAACCAGATAACTATTTTTAGTAGGTTTCTGTTATGCTACTAAAGACAGAGCTAGTTACAAAAGTACCTCTGAATAGCACTCTCCCCTACAAAAGCAAAATACTGCTGATGCTGATTGAAGTATCAGATGCTCTGGATGAAGTATCAAATGAAGGACATTCATTTCCATAAGATTGAAGGATCAGAATGCAAATTGTTGACACATCACCTTCAATTGATATCAAATGCTATTTAAAGATCTGAGCAAATCTGAAGTCGTAGACTATCAGAAGTTTTGGATCATTTGGAGATCTGAATAAAAGATCCAATTAGAAGATGGCTTGTCAAATCAAATGTTGATACTTCTGAAGTATAGTGTTTTGATGTTGAAGAAACAAGCTGAAATAGTTTCATTATTTCACACCTTCAATTGGTATCTTACATCTTAAATTGGTATCATGTCTCTGACATCCAACCAGAAGCAAAGCGTCAGATAACTCTGAGCGAAACTTCAGAAGATGTTGAGTGAAGATACAAAAGGTTCTGGGCACAGAACTATGAAGCAAAGATTCGGAGTCAACCACTAGCACAAACCTCTGAATTTCACACCTTCAATTGGGTATCAAACCTTTCAAAGAAAGAATCAAAGCAAGGCCAGAACAAGCACTTCAACTCTGGAACTTGAGAATTCTTGAGATATTTCTTCAATTGGTATTAGACTATGAAATTGAATGTATTTCAAGTTGTTCTAAGTATTGGAATAATTAGTATCTATATCAAGCCAGAAGGAAGAAGGAATTTCAATTTTCTTGTTTAAATCTAGCTGAGGAAGATTCCAGAAAAGAAACTTCTAGATTAGCACAAGAAGCTGAAGATGCTAAGAAGACTAAGCAAATTGCTATAGTTGGTTCTTCTTCTGAAATTACTCTTGTACGTTGAGAACGTGACATTAGTAAGTATAGAGGAGATCAACAAGCTATGAAGGATGTACAAGTTGTCAGAGAAAGATCTGCTGATCAGAAACTTGTCAACAATCCTCGTCAGAGCATGCTTCTACAAACTCTGAAGAGTTGTCACTCTCCAAGAAGCAGGGGGAGATATAGAAGATGAAATCCAAAAAAAAAATATCAACCTACCTTATTGGTATCAACCTGTAAGAAGTAAGTTCTCAGGGGGAGAAATGAAAGATGATTAAGTTCTCAGGTGTTATCTCTCAACTCCTATCTTTTTAATTTCTGACATTAAAAGGAGAGAAATTTTTTTTCTTAAAATTTTTTTTTCAATGAAAAACTCTAACTTTTTGATGATGTCAAAAAGGGGGGGAAATGAAGATGATTTTGATATAATCTGGAATAATAGTATATAACAGGGAAAATGAAATGGGGAGAAATGAAAGATGTTTTTAATATAACTTGGGGAGAAATGGAAAATGTTTTTGAGAAATAGAATATAGTTTTGATATATTCTATAACCTGAAAGAGAATGTAAAACATATAAACTGCGTTTATTACTAAATGTGTGTTTGATGTTTTTCCGAGGAACTCTGAACAAGTTCACTAGGCATTCTAAATAGGATAATTGAAAGAAATCTGAGCTCAAATGAACTGGTGTTCATATAATAGAAGTTATACACTTCGTGAACATAGATTTAGAATCAGATGGACTCAATACTATTCAGAGATCTGAAAGTTAAAGTCATCTGGAATCAGAATATTCAGAAGATGTAAATTGTCTGTGAATATGATAATCAGAGCATAAGAATCAGAAATCTTCATAGAAGCAAGATTTGGATTCAGAATCAGAATCATGAGTATCATGTATTGGTATCAAACTGCTTCAAGAGATCAAGAATCTGAGAAGAAAGCAAGTCTGAGAAAGCAAGAATCAAGATTGTATCAAGATCAAAAGATCCAAATATCAAACATATTGTAATCAGGGGGAGTTCTCCCAGGAAGGTTCACAAGTCAGGATATTTAATTTTCATCCAGTCTGAAACTCAGGGGGAGTTTTTCATCTGAAAGATGTTCTGAAGATCAAAAGAAAATGCTTTAGAAGATTCTGAAGTTATATGACTCTGATACGATGGCTTAGAGAAACAAGTTCTAAAGATCTGAAGATGGAAGTTCTATTGAACTAGTCCAGATGCTGAAGACTTATGCTATCTTACATCGTAGGGAAATATTCCTTCTATTCTACTCTATTTGATTATAATTTATCAAATTTATATTTTGTAAGTCTTGGGATCAGAGTATGTCTCTGAACAAGCATAAAAATGTTTTTAAAGGTTAACACATTCAGGGGGAGCAGTTACTTAGAACTCTGAATAGGTTAAAGCTTGGTGATTACCCTGTATAAAATGTTCTATCAAAATACATGTTTTTGTCATCATCAAAAAGGGGGAGATTGTAAGAGCAAGAGTTGTCTCTACAGGATAATCTCTTTGTTTTGATGACAACAATTGAGTATTTGTGAAAGAACCATTTTATGGTTTCATGTTTGTTATGTGCAGGTCATATTAAATTAAATATATTAAGACCAAACAAACAGAAGCAATGTGTGCAGCTAGTAACTTATGGAATTACTTAGTGTGACGTCATGAAGTGCTTGTAAGAAGCTAGTTTGCTTATGTATCTGATCACCATCAGTAAAGAACCAAGGGTGCTGGATATTGCAGTTGCAATGCTCTTGTGGTTTCTGCTCTGAAGAAGTGCATCTGATCTAAAAGAAAATGAAGCTCAGTAAAGAAGCAAGTTTGTTTCTACATCTGATCATGTTCAGTAAAGAATCAAGGATGCTGGATATTGCAGTTGCAATGCATCTATGGATTCTGCTCTGAGTTATGCATCTGATCTGGAAGCTATCGAGCATCTTTGAAGAGTGAGTCCTCTGAAGAACAAAGTGCTGAAGACTCTGATGACTTGAAGTTCTGAAGGATGAAAGGCTCTGAAGACCAAGTGCATCAAGACTCTGAAGACTGGTTCTGAAGGTCAAGACTCTGAAGACTCTGAAGACATGTCCTGAAGGTCAAGACTCTGAAGACAGGTTCTGAAGGACAAGACTCTGAAGAAGTGTTCTGAAGGTCAAGACTCTGAAGAAGTGTTCTGAAGGTCAAGGCTCTGAAGATTCTGAAGACATGGTTTCTAAAGAATTAGTCATGAAGATTCTCAAGATTGTTTCAGAGGAAACTTAGTTCTTGGAATGCTGAAGACTGGATTCAGAAGTGGAAGATTGTGTCAGAAGAAGATTCATCCAGATGCAAGACGTGTTACATCAGATAAGTTGCTGCTGTTCAATCTGATAAACATGTGCTTGAGTTAACAACTCTGATGCTGAAGCTTTCATACCAAAGTAGTTCTGAACTACTCATCAGACGAATCATCAGAAGAATCAAGAAGATTGAAGTACAACGTATGCAATTATTCAAATATGGTAAAGACGTTAGTACTGTTCAAGCGTAGTTTCCAAGGATTAAATATATTGAAGCTACAAGATAAGGTCACTGTTCTAACACATGAGCTTATTCTATCCGTTGGGATATGACCGTTGGAATGAGAAAGGACAACTATATCCTCACAACAACTCTATTGGCTGCAATATAAAAAGAAGAATCATTTGACCAAAAATGTTGTTGAGTGGCTGGGTTGCTGAGTCAAGCAACGTTGTTGCTGTTAAGCTGCTCTATATGAAATAACATTTGATTCATTCAAATGTTACCATGCTAGTAAGCATGAAGTGAAGAAAGAAAGAAAGGAGAAAAGCTTAAAATGAAAAGAAGCCTTAGTGCTCACACACAGAAAAGCTTTTAAGCAATATGGAAACTATGTTCTTATAATCTCTTAGAGATTCATCATTAGATTAGTTTCTGCATTAGGAAGCAAGGAGTTGTTACTCATTACTTGCTATGTGCTTAACTTGGAGTAATTAGCTTGCTAGGAAGCACCATTGTAATCTCCGGCAACATAACATTCTATTTTAGAATTAGTGGTTCCTCAAGTGATCTTGTGAAGATCAGTATACTTGAGATGACAAGTGACAGTAGTCATTTGTGGTTTTCTAATAGGAGATCTTTAGTGATCGGATTCTATTAGATGTTAATGAACGTTATATCCTTGGGGATCCCTGAACGTTTCATTGATCTGTTGTTAGTCACTTGCAGTTAGCTTGTGCATATGTAATCAGTTCGGTTATAGTGGATTAAGTCCTTAATTGATTAAGGCGAAATCACCTTGGAAGGGTGGACTGGATTAGCTTGGGAGTTGCTCAAGTGAACCAGGATATATGTTGTGTTCTTTACTTTCAGTATGCTTTATTATTTATGCTTCCGCAATGTATTTAATATAAGCACATAAAACATCAAGTGAAAGAAGAAGATAAGAAAAGGAAAAAGTTTTATTTAGGCATAAACCCAATTCAATCCCCCATTTCTTGTGTTTATTTCTCACCTTCAAAGACTCTGAGCGTCAGAAGCAACATTTCAGAAGACTCTGAGCACTGCCTGAAGAGACTCTGATCTGCTACAGATGACTCTGAGTGAAAATAAGAAGAATTTAAGTAAATAGCGTACAACATTGTTTCAAAAGACTCTGGAAGTACTTCACGCTGCAAGTACAGAGGCTATGATATTCAACTCTGCGCTGATTGTAACATTCACGCTTAAGCACTATTGCTGCAAGCCTCTGATTTGAAGAACAAGGAACTACATCAGAGGATCTGATGTTAGTATTAATTGAAGAATATATTTATTCATGTGAAAAGATGCCAGCTCAAAGAAAAGACTCGTTGCTAATCTCAACGTCTGCTCCAACGGCACTATTCCTGTTTTATGTATGACACAAGAATTCAGACACAAAGCACATATCTGAAAATTACTCTTCCTGGAAAGGAAAAGTCAATAGAGGACAAAAAGGCAACAGAGGCAGCAGAACATACAACGATGCATAGTCTTTGAGATAAGGACTTGAAGTAGTATTTAAACAAGCTTCAGCATCTTTCCAATGTTGACGCACATAGACAAACATTGACAAATCATTTGAAAGAAAAACAACTCACAAGCACTCATCAAATATTCTTCAAGCTTAACAGCTTTCATATTCGTCCTTAATTTTGTGTAAACATCACTGTTGTGATATAGCTTGTTAGAAGCAAAACCTTAAACACAAATTGTTAGTTTAAATCTTTTGTAAAAAGAATTCCTTAAGAAGACCAAGTTGTGGTCAGATTTTCTTGAGAAGACTAAGACAGTTGTCTTAGTGGTTTACACTGTAATCAAGTTTGATATAGTGGATTAAGTCCTTGTTGAGAAAGGCAAATCACCTTGGTAGGGTGGACTGGATTAGTTTGAGTTCAAACGAACCAGGATAAAAATATTGTGTTATTTTTTCTATCTCCTAAGTTGTTTTTTAAAACCTTTATTCAACCCCCCCTCTAAGTGTTTTTCTCACCTTCAAATTGTTCACCTAGTTCAGTGTCAACCACACTTACATCTGGGGGCTACCAAGCCAGAGAGGAAATTCACTATTAGTAGAATTAATTTAGAGTCAAACAATCCCAATTTGCACTCTTCACTTAAGACCTACCCAACGACACTTCAGCCTAGAGACCACTAGACCAGTGTTTCCCACTCACTCCCCCTCAAACACCTCAGTGATATCAATACACAATTACAAAACCAATATGAAGATACACTTCAAACACACCTTGATCTTGCTTCACAGCTTTGATTAAGGGACACACACTCTTGCTTAACAGCTTTAAGTGACACAATGAACACACATGTTCATACACAATAACCAAAGCAATTGTATAACATACACTTGCTTGGCACACAAGGAATCCTAAGACTCCCAGACACACGTGAAGAGAAAACCTTTTCACTCACAAATCACACTCTATGATCTCTCACTAGGAGCTCTATTCTCTGCGTGTCCGCCCATTAGGAACGATCCTTTTGCTATTTATAAGAGTATACTTATTTTGGGCCTTGATGGAGAAATTAGGTTTACCCAAGATAAACCTTTCTTCATGAAGCTGCGCACTTATCATTAGGTCAGGAGCCTTCTATGTTATCCTCAGCAATGCCTATTATGTTTCCTAAAATAACTATGCTTCCTGGATTGTTTCCTGAAGTATAGCCTGAGCTAATAACAGAAAAGCAAACCTGCGTGCCCTGATGTCATACGATCAATGTCATAACATTCAGTCATGACATTCAGCTTCACTTACTCTTAGCTTTCCCTGCATAACACTCTTCATGTATATCTTAACATCAGTTATGACATTTACTCATACATTAATGTTTTGCCATAAAATGAAGCCAATCAAAAGTATCTACAGTAGATATTATTACAATGGTTGTAGACTAAAACCATGGTTAAATAGTGTTCAATTTTTATTTATTTATGAACTTAAGTGACACGCGCTTTTTGTAATAGGAAAAATGGAAAAAATGTAGTTGCTAGGATTTAAAGCTTGTAAATATTACTTTATCACCACGGTTGTTTATATCAACCGTGATTAAATAACTTTCAAAAAATAAAAACTATATTAGGCGCATTCAGTTTGCAATATTACAACAGTGAAATGCATAACTATAGTAGAATTAGTGTTACCGAAGGCGTATTTTGTAGTACTGCATATAGTCAGATTGCTATCCACATCTCAAACCATTTTATCCAGCATACTGAACAAACTAGTAGTAATTTCGATCAATAGTAGTTTTGGATATGATGAGGACGCCATAGCAAAAATTCCTTCTTCCATGGATGACTTACGTCACAAGAATCAGACCCTAGAGGACAATTACCTTCACATTCAACAGCACCAACAAAAGGCTAACCCTCCTCAACAGACATGTGTTCTAGAACCCCTACCAATCTCTGACGAAATATCAGGGTGTTGGATATATGACTCTATGCATAAAAGGTATGAATTTTGGAGGTTTGGAAATCAATGGTTTAAAATAAAATCCTTTGATAATCAGAGTTTAAAACCATTTAAAAAGAAATTGATAAAGTATGTAGCAAAAATTCAAAGTAAAGAAATAACTGAAAAATAAAATAATTAGGGAAAAGAAATAACACCAGAGAACTATACACGTTCAAAAAAAAAAAGACCTAATTGCATCTCCTAAGAATTGATCTTGAAAGTATCCATTATGCTTGAGAGCTTTTATAATGTTATGCTTATGAACATATGAGTGCAATATGCTCTTAAATGTATTTTGAATGATGTCAAAACTAGGTAGCTTAGATCTTTATGTATTTGGACCTTACAATCTCTGTCTAAATATGCATCATCATCAGAGAAAATGTAAGACTAGATTTATCAATCACATGCCAAAATATGAGTTTTTCACAAAAAGTCATGCGTGGGTCAATACATCTTTTGTATGGGTCGATACATACCGAGTGGAATTTCAAAGAGTTTGGATCTACCACTAATGGGTCGATACAAAAGAGAAATGGGCTGATACATCTTGTGAATGGGTCGACTCATTATTGGCTGGAGTTGACTCAATCTGAAAGGTGTTTTCAAGGATTTTCCAATACCTTCAATGTATCGATACATTGAAGGAATGGGTCGATATATTAAGCCAATCGGTCGACTCTCCCGTGTTTAGAGTCGACTCATCCTGAAACTTTTTTTTGAAAGTTGGCTATTGCCTTCAATGTATTGATTTTATTTCGTCTCGTATTGACTCATTCAGTTGATTTATTGACTCATTTCAATTTAGAGTCAATACATAATATACCAAAATTTAAAATGTGAATTTTTTGCTAAAGTTCGATTTTGCTCTATTCTTTTCTACACACACATACACATACATATAAATACTCATTCATGAATCATTTCTAAGCATTAAAACCTGAAAGATACAAAGAATTCTCATCATCTTCAACTTTACTTGACGCATTCATCAACCACACATAATCATTTTTTATTGTTTGTTGTCAAGATAAGATTGATAAGGTCTAATTTAGGTTTGTATAATCAAATTGGGTTTAGGTTTTCTTTGGGGGATTCAAGGATAAAACCTTTAGGGTTTTTACTCCAAGGTCAAGAGTTAATTTTGAGGTATTTAAATAAGTCTTATTAACATGGATTCAGCCGAGCGTAGACTTTGAAGAACGGGGGTTCTTGCAAAGGAGTAGCGGTAACTAGAGGATCAATTTAAAGGCTTGGGGAATGATTTAGAATTTGGATTCAGCCGAGTGAAAGCTTTGAAGAATGGAAGGTTTGGTCAAAGGAGTTGCAGTAACCGGAGGATCATATTGGAGATCTTATGTGACTTGATCTTGCTAAGATCAAGGGTAGAGAATAAGCTAGGATCAACATCAAACATAGAGTTAGAGGGTTTTAATTTCTACTACTTCTCTTGTAAACTGATATTGCAAAGGTTAATTACAATATCTCAATTCGGTTTCGACCCATTTCAATCATAAAAAAAAAGGGGAGATTTTTTGAACAAGTTTTGTTTTACATCTGTTATCCTTAAGTTTTGATGATAACAAAGTACAAAGAACAATTTTGTACACTAACTGTTTGTTGAGTATGAAGAATCTGAACAAGGTAAAAGTTAAATAAAGCAGAATCTGAACAAGACAGATACTAAATAGAGAAAAGTCTGAATAAATCAAAAGCTAGAGAAATTTGAATTTGAACAAACTTGAAGCTAGAGAAAGAATACTTTGCACAAGTCATACACTAAAGAAAACTGAACAAAATAGACTCTGGAAAAGTGAGAATTTGGACTCTGGATAAAGAGACTCTAGACTCTAGATAAAGACAGACTCTGGACTCTGGACAACATCAGAATCTGAACCAAAGAAGAATACAAAGAAGTTCTAGACTTAAAGTCAACTCTGGATATTCTAGTCAATATTTCTTAAGTAAACAACCTAGATGCACTCTGATACAATAAAAATTAATTTTTACTAGACTTTGAGGTTTATCCTTAAGGCTCTGAAATCTAATCAAGCTTCAAAACATCTCTTATATGAAGCCAATGATTTATAGAAAATAATTGAATGAATATTCTACAAGATAGTATAATTTGAGCAGCAAAGCCAAAAGGATTATATTACAAACGACTATAAAAGATTTTTTCTCCATTATCCATGATTTTCGGCTGAATCTTATACCAACTATTATAGCTACATATTTTAAGAAGTTTATAACTTATCCTCCAACGGTCTTATTCTTCATCTATATAAAGAGGACAAAGGAGTTGTGAAAACAACGATTACAGTGGCAAGGATCTTCATGCTGAAAAAATTTCAATAAAGAAAATCAATATAAAAAAATA
Source organism: Lathyrus sativus (assembly GCA_963859935.3). Classification (NCBI taxonomy): domain Eukaryota; kingdom Viridiplantae; phylum Streptophyta; class Magnoliopsida; order Fabales; family Fabaceae; genus Lathyrus; species Lathyrus sativus. Next base: position 952,842,079 of record OZ012735.1, read on the forward strand.
GAAAATAGAGAGAAACACATAGAACTTCATTTCATATATTCTTAAGTGTAAATTCTAATTATCATTGTGTGTATTTGCTTATTTAAAAGCAAATTTGTAAACTCAAATCTTGTATTTAACAGTTGTTAAATTCCTTGAGGGACTAGGTTATAGTCAGAAGCCCCAAGAAGTCATTGGTGGGTAGTCTTTGAGTTGTAATTCCTTACGAGACTAAGTGTGGTCAGAATCCTTAATAAGTCATTGACGGGTAGTCTTTGAGATTGTAATCAATTTGATTATTGGATTAAATCCTGTTGAGAAGGAAAAATCACTCTGGCGAGTAGACTGGATTAACCTCGTCAACGATGAACCAAGATCAAAATATATTGTTATTTTAATCATTGTTGTTGTTGTGTTGTTGTTATTGTTTTTGGGTCGCAAAAAATTGTCATATTTGAAACACAATTCAATCCCCTATCTCTTGTGTTTCTTGAACCTTCAGTCGTGTCTAAGTTTTTCTGGAATTCCATAGTATATTATTTGAGTTCACTCAGTATAATTTCTAATATTGATGTACTATCTTAATGATGAGGATTTTGGTGTTTTGCTATAGACAACTGTATAAATATATTTAGTGTATCCTCTGGTTTGATATTTTGTCTTGTTAAGGAAGGTTTGGGTATTGTACTTGTCTGTAGACTGGTTCTACATATCGTCCATAATTTGAGTTATTGTTGCTTTGATATTTCCATGGTCTTCATTAGTTGTTCAAGGTGTTTACTACTTCATCTGGTGGAGGGAAATATCTTGTGGGATAATTTCCAGCACAAAGCTCACAATAACAAATTTTCTTGTTTGTATGCACTTCTTGCATTTCTTTGTGAAAGTTATGACCTTTTTCTTACATGGCATAAATAACTTTAAACATAATCAGCGAACAAGATTTGTAGGTCATTTACTATAAATAAAATATGTACAAATATTAACATATATAAATTGAATGCTTAAATTGATCAAAACTATCGAAATATGTTTAAAAATTAATGTCAGTCTCTTACAACGACACTATTTATGTTACAGTGTTTGTCGATAAGCAAGTGCAATATTATCGTATCCACAAAAACTAGTTGTGCTTAAAGATGGTTTCAACAGTTTCTATGATTCTAAGTAAGAGTTTAAAGTTTTTTCTTTGCGGAAAAGTAAATAATGTTCAACACCTTTCAAATATCAAGTCATACCATGATAACAAATTTTAGATGCATAATCTAAAATAAGTATTAAGAACGAAGATTCATCAATATTAAAATATAAGTAAAATTACATAAAACACCATGACCAGATGAAATATGAATATATAATGACTACATTTATCCCTCAACAAAGAGATTTTTAGTTGACCTTACTTATGGTAGTTGTACAAATAATCTCGAGAAGACATATCCAAATAGCTATATATAAGTGTTAATGTGAGCAACACTTTCGCCTTTAATCCCTCTCTCATATTCTCCTATTGAAACCAACATGAACGTAATCCTTTTTTGTACTCCCTTGAATCCACCGAAACTCATATCCTCGTCAAGCGTATAATCCCTACCTTTACCTTGAAGTAACTTAGCCTTGAAGTCTTCTTGGCTGCTAGTACTCACTAGGTGCGACTATGCTCGCTTAATGTAGATTTTCATGGATTTCTCACTTAGCCTAAACTTGCATGCATTTCTTGCTTAGTGCGCTTTGTGCCTATTTTTGGCTTAGCTAACTTTTGCTACCCAATTCCAACTTGCTTTGGTGCTTGAATGGTGTATTTTTCGTTATTTTTGAGAAACTCAGTTTGAAAGCCTTTTATTTCCCTCATAATCCTAATTGGAGTTATGTGCTTATTCTGACGCTGATTGGGCTGATCATTCCACAGATCGTAGTTCTACCACAAATTTTTGTATCTTTCTTCTAGACTCTCTTATTTCGTGGAAATAAGAAACAAGATATTGTATCCCGCTCTTCTATAGACATTGAGTATCATGTTTTGGCATCCAACACTACTTAAATATTTTGGGTGCGCTGGTTACTTTTGGGTATGAATGTCACTCTATATGAACCAACTCCCACGTATTATGATAACAAAAATGTCATTCAAATTGCTCATAACTCAATACTTCATGAAAGTACTAAGCGCATTGAGATTGATTGTCACTTCACTTGTCAACATCTTTACCATAGAACAATTACTATATTGTTCGTCTCTCCCTCCTTAAAGATTGTTAATTTATTTGCAAAGACAGATTCCATTAAACATTTTCGTTTTTTAATTGACAAATTTTCAATGTTTTCTATTAATATATTATGAGTTTGAAGAAGAATATTAAATAATAATATTTTTATATTATAATATAATATTATTTATTAATAAAGATAACTTAGTCTTTTTTATTATTTAATATTTATATTTTATTGTAATCTTTATGTATGTTTGTCATTCTAATAGAAGATTTAGAATTCCTTCTCTACTCTTAATATAAGTAACATCTAAAATTGAAATATCGGAGTTTGTCTGAAAATTTTAATGAAAATATATAGTGCATTATAGTATACAACATTCCTCATAGTCTTACACCTCTCGACTCTAACATCAATTATGTGATATCTTCTGCTGGCAATGTGAATGCTCTATTTTCTCCTTTAGGTAAGCACTCTGTACCTTTGATTATAGATATCGGTGCTACTCACCATATAACTTATTTTCTATCCAAATCTTTAAACTATAACGTTATTTCAACATTTACTATGAAAATGCCTAATGATAGTACAACTAATGCAACCATTTATGGTACAACGATAATTTTAAACATTATTAATCTTCATAATGTTTATTACATACCCCTTTTCATTGTTACCTTGATCTCTGTTACCAAATTAACATTTGCTTCTAATTGTTTTTAAAATTTTCATACTAATAAATGTCTGAGCCTACAGAATTTGTCCCAAAAAATGATTGGTTTAGCTTAATGATATGGTAAGCTATATATTTTGCATGCTTAACCTTTGCTGAAGTAATCTCAAAAGTGGAGAACTTATCATTAAATATTATTATTTTTGAACCAATTCAATTGAAAAGTGGTTATTAAAATGTAGTACAAATAAAATAATATAAATTGGTGGGATCAAATATAGATTGTTTATTTACAATTATCATTAAAACAAAAGTAACTAAAATTCCTTAGAGATTTTTTAAATGCAATCCGGCAACTTATGCTTACAAACTATGACATAAACAATAAAAAAGGAGGGGATTGTTCTTTTCATCCTTAGGAGTTCACCTACACTACCGTGAAAAGACTAAAATATCCGCAGCGTTTGGAGATGCATATTTGGATGCACCTTTTCCACACAAACTGAGGGAAAAATGGTGAGAAACCCTTATTATGTTAAATTTGATCTGGAGATGCATCTCCGTACACCACTACGCCAAAATTGACTTTTAGCAGCGCATACAAAGACAACGCTTTTTGAAAAAGCGCTGCTAAAGAGTCATTAAAAAAAAAGAAAAAAAATATCACACCTTAGACAGCGCTTTTTGAAAAGCGCTGCTAAAGGGGGGACCTAAGAAAGCGCTTTATAAAAGCGCTGCTAAATGCATGCCCTAAGAAAGCGCTTTTGTAAAACGCTGATGTAGGTGTAACCTACGAGAGCGCTTTCTTTATAAGCGCTGCTATATGTGGTATGAAAGAAAACGCTTTTAAAAAGCGCTGCTATATGTCATGCCTAAGGCACACCTTAGAGAGCGCTTTTTAAAAGCGCTGCTAAATGCCATTAAGAAACGCTGCTATAGGTATAATTAGAATAAATTTAAAATACCCACCAGAATTTTTAAAAGAAACAGAACAGTCGTACCCTTCTTTCCTTCTTTCTCCTCTGCGAACGTTGCCCAATTCACCACGACCACGACCGATTCCGTCGATTCCCTCCGTCCGACAGCCGCCGACCATCACCCTCCTCCGTTCATTCAGTCTGCATTGCATTTCTCCGCCATTTGTCCGTCCGTTTTCGACCGCCTCCGTCGGTTCATTCTGTAGCGCATTTCCGCCATTGTTACGGTATTTGAAGTTTTTCATTTTTCATTTTTCTGGATTGTTGTCTTAGTATTTCATTTTTATGGATTATTGTTTGATATGATGTTAATGTTACTTCTTTTCTAGGTTATTGAGCTCTGAAGGTAGTTCTTTTGAATGTGTTGTTTTCTCATTTATCTTCAACTGTGAATGATTTGCTTCTCTTGTTTTGCTGTTTAACAATAGTGTCTTAATCTCAGTGTCAGTTTAAATGTTAATTTTCTCATTTATCTTCAACTGTGAAGGATTGTGTTAGAATCTTGTTGACGGAAGAAATCTTTCTATTCTTCTGTTAATTCTTTAAGGGCGTTAGTTGATTTTTTGATTTAATATTGGTGATTTTACTGCAAAATACAACAATATTTACACTAATTTATACTATAAGGAGGCTTTTATGTAGTATTTGTATCAGTTAGAGTATGCATTCACCAAATAGCAATGTTGTTTCAACGAAACATGGTAAAGAACTAGTTTTTCCTCTTGTTGTTGAGGAGGGTTAAATTGTGAGCAAAATTGAGTTTTTGATTTCAAATAAGTTTAATGCTCTTTGATTTACATATATCAAGCTCTTTTAATAAGAAAATGTTTTTTTTCACGTCTTAGATACACGTCTATCCTATTTTAATGAACATTTTAGAAGTCTATGCTTGAGATTTCAAAGGAAGAGACACCACTTCCACATTAATGTATACGAGTCTATTAAGAGTTATAATTAGAGTTCGACTTTATAAAAGTTTTAGTCTAACTTTAAAATATGAGTAGTCCGTTTGACCCATATAATTAAATATTCTTAAATTGTACTAATATTTATGTCAAGTAGTTCGTATGAAATATGAGTAGTCTGTTTTATGGTATTTTATTTTGTTCCTCATTTTATAGTTTCTTAGTTGTTCCACCTTTTTCTTTTAATATTATAAGGCTTTATTAAAAGAAATTATCAACTATATAAGAAGTTGTTACATTATTGCAAGTTTTATCAACATTGATGTTCCAAGAATTATTTAATGTTGATGATGTTATTAATTTTGTCTGTTATAGGGGTTATCTGTGAAGAGCAAGGTTGTGATCGTTTTCAAGCATCCTACTGTGTAGCTTTCTTAAAAGTTATTGATTTCTTTACATGTATTCTCTGTTTTTGTTTAACTTTCTTAGTTTAGTTTAGACTACTCAATTAGTATGGATAAAAAATGGATGTCTTCTAATCGATTTTCTAAAGAGTACGAGAATGGGGTATCGAAATTCGTTAAGTTTGTTGTTGAACACACCAAATACCCAGGTAGGATCACATGTCCTTGCTTAGGTTTCTGTTATGGGCGTCGAATTGACGCCGTTCAGTTGGAATCTCATTTAATGAGACATGGAATTGATCGAAGTTATACATGTTGGACATTACATGGTGAGATAAGTAACAAGAATGTCGAACCCGGGGATAATACAACCTATGCTTCAAAGGACAATGGCAGAGATACATATGATTGTGATCGAGTCGAAGAGATTGCAGAAGCACTTGAAGAAGATCTTCAAGATTATCCCAAGATGTTTGAGAGGTTGGTAAGAGATGCAGAGAAACCATTGTATAAAGGTTGCACTACTTTCACAAGATTGTCTGCGGTATTAAAGTTGTACAACTTAAAGGCGGGTAATGGATGGTCGGATAAAAGTTTCACAGAGTTGTTAGCCCTACTTCAAGAGATGCTTTCGGAGGATAATGTTCTTCCCAATCGAACCTATGAAGCTAAAAAAATGTTATGCTCTATTGGCATGAGCTATGATAAGATACATGCTTGTCCAAATGATTGCATTTTGTTTCAAAATGAATATGCATCATTAAACGAGTGTCCTAAATACGGTGTATCTCGGTATAAGAAAAAGTTGTCACCAACAAAAGTCTTATGGTATTTTCCTATAATTCTGAGATTTAGACGCATGTTTCATAGTGAAACAGATGCAAAACACCTGACTTGACATGCAGATGATAGAATTATAGATGGGAAGTATCGACATCCGGCAGATTCACCACAATGGATGAAAATTGATAATGAGTATTCTGATTTTGGAGAAGAAGCTAGAAACCTTTGCTTGGTATTATCGACTGATAGAATGAATCCACATGGTCTACAAAGTATCTCACGTTCCACCTGGCCTGTAATTATTATGATTTATAACCTACCTCCATGGCTATGTATGAAGCGTAAGTACATGATGTTATCTATGTTAATTTCTGGCCCTAAACAACCAAGGAATGACATAGACGTATACTTGACACCTTTAATCGAAGACTTAAAGAGTTTGTGGGAGAACGGTGTGGAGGTTTATGATGGATATAGGAAAGAAAGTTTCAATTTGAGGGCGATGTTGTTTGGCACAATTAATGATTTTCCAGCATGCGGAAATCTATCGGGGTATAGCATTAAAGGTCAATGTGCGTGTCCTATCTATGAAGAAAACACAGATTGGACGCGGTTGGAATTTGGTCAGAAGAATGTCTTTCTTGGTCATCGTAGATTCTTAAATTCTAATCATCACTACCGTGGGTGGAGAAAAGCATTTAATGGAAATTCAGAACAACGTAGAGTTCCACCTACATTGACCGGCAAATAAATGTTTGAAAAGGTGAAAGATGTGAGTACTCAGTTTGGCAAGCCTTTTGCCCATACGCTTGTCACACGTGGGTGGAAGAAGAGGTCAATTTTGTTTGAGTTTCCGTATTGGAAGTCGTTGTATGTAAGACATTTTCTTGATGTTATGGATATTGAAAAAAATGTATTTGAAAGTGTTATTGGTACGTTACTCAATATACAAGGAAAGTCTAATGATGGCCTTAAAGCAAGAAAGTACTTGGTAGCAATGGGAATAAGAAATGAATTAGGACCCTTGAAGAAAGGAAATCACACATATCTACCACCTACTACTTATACTTTATCTAGAAAGGAGAAAAAGATATTGTGTAAGTTTCTGAGTGAAGTTAAAGTTCCATAAGGATACTCTTCAGATATTAGAAGACTTGTTTCTATGAAAGACCTCAAGTTAAAGAGTTTAAAGACACATGATTGCCATGTTATAATGGAACACTTTCTACCAATAGGTATACGTTCTATTCTGCCAGAAAAAGTGAGAGGCGCAATAACTAAATTGTGTTTTTTCTTCAGGTCAATTTGTAGTAAGGTGATCGATCCTGCGATCTTACCAACATTGCAAAAGGAAATAGTTATTACTTTGTGTGATCTTGAAATGTATTTTCCTCCATCATTTTTTGACATAATGGTACATCTAGTTGTCCATCTTGTGAAAGAGACACAATTGTGTGGACCAGCTTATATGAGATGGATGTATCCTGTTGAACGTTATATGAAAATATTGAAAGGGTATGTGAAAAACCGAAATCGACCAGAGGGATGTATTGTTGAAAGATACATTGTTGAAGAAGCTATTGAGTTTTGTACTGAATATTTGTCCAACGTTCAATCCATTGGCCTCTCAAAATCTAATGTTGTTGAAAAAATAGTAGGTAAACAGTTAATTGGAAATAAAGTTGTGACAGTTTCAACGGATGAACGGGAGCAAATGCATTTGTATGTTCTGCACAATGACATTGAGGTTGGGCCGTATGTTGAAATGCACAAGGACGTTCTCCGAGGTTTAAATCTGAATCGAAATGAAAATTGGATAGTACGTGAGCACAATCGAAGTTTTATAACATGGTTCTAGGATCATATTTTTTCAAAGTTTTATTTTGATCCTGCTTCAATAACAGAAAGGTTGAGATGTTTAGCATATGATCCAAGTTTGCATGTGTTTTCTTATAGCGCATACGCAATTAATGGATACACATTTTATACCAAAGAACAAGATGATAAGAGTACAATGCAAAATAGTGGTGTCACCGTGCTTGCCGAAGCAATGCACATTTCAAGTGTGAAGGACTTAAACCCCAAATATGCGAATCTGTCGTATTTTGGGGTTATCGAGCACATTTGGGTGTTTGATTATGAAAAGTTTCAGATTCCTATATTTGGATGCAAGTGGGTTGAAAATAATAGTGGCATACGAATGGATAAGTCAGAATTTTTGCAAGTGGATCTTAATAAGGTGGGGTACAAAGATGAGCCTTTTATTCTAGCCACGCAAGCTAAACAAGTGTTCTATGTCACTGATCCGACAAGTACGAAATGGTCTATAGTTCTTTTTTACAACAAATTAATCGATGATAACATTGGAGACAAGGGGGATGTTGATGTTGAGAAGGAATCTTATATTATAGATGATCCAGATGAGAACATTAGAACGAACGAATCATATATTAGAAATGATCATAACGAGGGAATTTGGATTAATCCATCCATCTGTGTTGTTAAGAGACAAGTACACCACGTTCCAACTAAGAAAAGAAAGAGATCTTAGTGACAAAGGTACTTGTAAAATTACATATTGTCTCATTGAATAAAATTACATATTTATATCATGCAATACAATTACATATTATTTCATTCAATAAAATTATGTATATGTTTTTCTTATTTATACATTTCTTATGTATATATTTCTTATTTAAATATTTGCATGTCATTCATTTGATACTTTGGTTTTTCTGAATTACCGGTATTATGGCCACCAATGAGGAAACATCACATGATGGAAACGAAACAACAAAAGACATGGAAGGCGATATCAAAAGAGGAATAACGATTATGAAAAAAATCATTCGTGCGAGAGATAAGGGTGTTACGTATGATGTGCATTGGAATGAAAGAGATCAATTAGTTGAGCCTAACGGTGCGATGCTGACAAGTTACATTGGAGCACTTGTACGATCGCAAATTCCGATACTTGCGATAATTGGAGAATTCCTTCGCTACAACCGGCTAAAGACAAAATTTAGAGCGAGATACAAGTATGATATTTGATTATTTTTAGTTATGTTGACGGTTACATCTTTAAATTAATTATACTAACATGTTATATGTATGTGTATTTGTTTGCAGAGATCTTTTAATATTGATGATTGCAGGAGAAACTATTATCTTCAATTAGCCGGAAAACGACTTAGGGGATTTAGAGCGTTTTTAACGAATAAGTTTATTAAAGATTCTGATGGAAACTTTGTCGACTCGGAGCGTCCAAAGAAGTACGCTGATCTGATTTCAGAAGAAGAATGGGAGACATTTGTTGCCAAGCGAAGAACCAAAGAATTTTTAGTAAGTACAATTTATCATGAACAATGTATAGTATATATACTTCTTCCACAAGAGTTCTGATATGACTTAAACTTGTTTTTTCAGGTTGTGAGTGGCGTAAATCAGCAACGGGCATCAAAACCCGCGTATCCATACAAAAAAGGGTGTTTGGGATATGCACGCTTAGAAAAAAATAGTAAGTATATATAAATGCTTTAATATGATATAGTTACCAAAAATAGTAAGTATATATAATAGGATATGAATGCTTTATTATTCGTCTTAATGCATAGTTAGAAGAGGAGAAAAGTGATGCGACATCTATTCCGGACCATGTTGTGTGGAAGGCTGCCCGTGTGGGAAGAGATGGAGTCGTTCAGGAAGAAGTTCAACAAGTATTTGAACAATATGTAAGTACAACATTAGTTTTGTCAGTAACTGATCAAAAGTGTATAATATATTTATATATGCTTTTATCTATATTTCAGGAGACTCTATCCAAGAGTATAACTCCAGCTGAGGACGATGATTGCAGGAGCATACTGAGTCGGGTGTTAAATATCCCTGAGTATTCTGGGCGTGTGAGGGGTAAGGGATTTAGTGTCACTCCATCAAAGCTGAATAAGCAGCCAAAGAAAAAAAATCCTAGCAATAAAGAAGTGATGGATACGTTGGAGGAATTGAAAGCTCAGATTCGTGAATTACAGAAGGACAAAGAAAGATACATGTTGGAAAGGCGCGGTCCAGAGGGTAAAGATACTAGTGACAAAGATAATATCAATTGTCCGCAGAAGCTTCCAAAGGTAATTGTATATATTACATTGAAATTAATTTAGCACAATTTTCTTAATTGACACATTAATCGGCATCATTATTTGTTTAGGGCATTTCACCTTGTCGGCTATATTTATCGTCATCGACTTATCGCATGGTTGGCAAGGGAAAGGTGCATAACACTGTGGGAGACTTACTTCACCATAAACCGCTCCCTGCTGGATTTTTGAAAGTATAAGTTGATATTGCGTTAGAGGGGGTGCGTTGTTGCCTATACCAGATGATGTTTCAGATGCAACAGTGGTGGGAGATGCAATAGGAGTGTATGTTGCATGGCTGACAAATCTCATTTTCATAGATGATGAGGTATGTTGAACACCATTATGAACCTTATAATATTCAAATATTTTACGACCCATAGATGAAAGTTATTCTTACATTTACATTTTCTTTTTTACATGATGATCTTAGACTCCTACAAAATCCAAATCAAAAGATAATGGAATCATTGTGCGGGAAACCGATACAGCTGCATCAAAGAAACAGGTACTACTACAGTTACATGATTATCTTATTATACATTAATTACTGAACTTATATGACTTTTAGGTTCATGATCAACAGTTGCAACAAGTCAGCAAGGGTAAGATGCCTGAATCTTCCAAGGTGCCCAACAAGAAAAAGGTCGAGCCAAAAAAAGCATCTGTTCCTCGATTTAGGATGTGCCTTGAAACATATGTGTCCCTACTGCGAAAAACGAGGCCGGCAAGACAGAAGAGTCGCCACCTTTCGTTATTTATCCCTTAGAACGGGAAAGGAAACGATCGGAAAAACCTGACGAAAAGGTATAAGACAAGGTCATCGCAACCAATGTCTGGGTTCGGGAGTCGGTTACGCAAGGGGAAGGTATTAGCACCCCTCACGTCCATCGTACTCGATGGGATCCATGCTTGTTGTGTTTATCTGACGGGTTTATTTTACTATCTACCTATCAAGGTCGGTCTGAAAAGAAAAGAAAATGACTCGGGAAAGCGTCGCACTTTATGCCTACGTATTCTCATCAGAGAATGAGAAATCAGAGTCAACGTAGTTCGCCTAACTACGGGGGAAGGTTGCTCGCCGAGATATCGCATCTCGTGCCTACGTACTTTCACACAGAGTGAAAGAAAACGTAGTTCGGGATAATACGAATTACGCGGATTCAGATTCATCTGTTTTCGAGTAGGGTTAACAAACAGTTCCAGCAGTTTGGTGTACGCAGCTCGACCCTTGGAGACTTAGGCGTCACTGTTTGCGGTAGAATTGGGAGTCAAAGACACTTTTTTCTTCAGAAAAGCTTCCTTTGAATTATGGGCCCACGGGGCAAAAAGGTTTGAATTTGTTTTCTGTCTTTTACGGAGGAACTGTTTTTTATGGATGTTTGCAACTAATATCGCACTAGAGACTATGACCTGAGAGTGAATGCGTCGCATGTCACCCAAAGGGTACCATACTAAACATCCAGATCATTAGAAGGAAACCCTCTAACAATCCTTTCTCAAGTAGCTTAAGGCTCGTAACGTACGACATCAATTAACCTTTATTACTGTATTTTGATTTGTTTTGAGATGAGAAGAGAGAACAGACACAACTAAAGGGAAACTATCAAGTCTTAATGTTATGATGCCAAGGATTCATCCTATGGTTGAGGTTTGAAATAGGGATCTCCTAGATGTTATCATGCATAGGTTTCAACCTAAAGTTCTAATCATCACTTCCTTATCAAAGGAAGTGAGATTCCTAGGGGATCATGGCAATGGTATACAGAAACAAACAAAGCATCAGCTTAAACAAATAAACGGATATACAGAAGAAAACAGGTAAACAGTAAAGATGCACATGCAATGCAGCAATACAAGCAGAGGGAGACCCACTCAACCTCTTAGCAATCAAGCAAAGAAAAACAGACAAAACAGACAAGCAGAGGGAGCTCACTCAACCTCTATTATGCAAATACGTCACTTAGAAAAAGAAAACAACACACAAGCAAAGGGGAGGATCACCTCAACCCTTAATGCAAACAAGCAGAGGGAGACCCACTCAACCTCTTAATGCAATCATGCACCTACACTTAAACTATTCTAATCATGAACTATCCTAATGCAACACACCAATCAAACATGAATGAGGAAAAGGACTTATGACAAATAATGGATTCATTCCACAAGTAATCATCCAAGGCTTCTATCCTAAGGAAAGAAATTGATGATGGGATGCATGGTGTATACCAAAGGTATCCACCATGATGTTCAACCAATCATGGATAATCAGGAAATGAGATGATGCATGGTGTATACCAAAGGTATCCACCATGATGTTCAACCATTCATGGGAGATTGAAATGAAGGGAAGCATGGTGTATGCCAAAGGCATCCACCATGGCACTCTACCATTCATGGGAGATTGAGATGAAGGGAAGCATGGTGTATGCCAAAGGTATCCACCATGGCACTCTACTATTCATGGGAGATTGAGATGAAGGGAAGCATGGTGTATGCCAAAGGCATCCACCATGGCACTCTACCATTCATGGGAGATTGATCTTCCTAACACTCTTAAATTGAAACCCTAGAGATTAGTTAAGGATCACCAAAACTAAAAGGGATTAAAGCTCTATCAAGGCCTACTCTAAGCTCTAACTAAGGATCAACCTAGTCTTAATCCTATCAAGGAGTAAATCAAAGCCTAGAGTTGTCTAAAGATTCATCTTTAGTGCTAAACTACAAGCTAAGCTAAGATTTGTAAAATAGGGGGAAAATAGAAAATCACTTATAAAAATTCTAAGGAAAATACTACATTATCCTACATGTATCAACATTCTATTATACAAAAATCAGGGGTTAAACCTAAATCAAAAGGCTCAAATTAAATCTAAAACCTCAAGGGTACACTAAAGGGATCCAACAATGAACACTCCTAAACAACTACCCTAAAATACTATTTAAAATCATCTAAAAATCATGACAAAAATCACATAGCATCATCAACATATATATAACTAGCACACAAAATTTCAATATCAAACTCAAAAGCATGAATGAGAAATAAAATCAACAAACTCAGTACACAATTCCTCAATTATTAAAAACATACTCCAATAGAAAATATGAAATTAATCACAAAAGAAATGGAAAATTAAAATAAAAAACATGGAAATATTCTAGACATTCCAAACTATATCCAAATATTTTTTCATGATTTATTGAGGACAATTACCATTTTTCTTGAATTAATAACAAACAAGTGATAAACAAAAAAATAAAAGAAAAAGAAATAAGGGAATTAAATGGAGGGAGGTGTAACCAGCAGGATTCTATGAGTTATTGGCTAATGGGCCTCGCTGATGGGGGTGCAGATAGCGCTTCACCGAAGCCCAACTGAGTTGTAAAACTCAGCTTTATTGATTAATTAATGGAACGGGCCAGGGGGGCATATAACAGTATTTCACACGTTAATGCATTGGGCTGTATATTGGTGGAGTGTGGATAGCACGCAGGGTCAAAGCCCAAAGTTTCAACTTATGAAACTTTGTGTTTCATTTAAGTGGAAAGAAGGTCACACGTGGAAGCGCCTTGATCATCAAATGCGTCTACCAATTCAACTTTCAGCGCCATCGGACGGCCACGATACAAACTGAGATTCAAAACATCAAAATGGAGGGAAAAAATACACGGTGGCTCTGTAATTTCTCACGGTGGCCGTCCTCGCGCCGGTCATCCCCTACCTTGCGACGGGATCAGTACCAGACATCCAACCTCAAAGAAACTTGCAATTCTTTACACCGTTCTACTCGTCTATCTCCCTAGATCACTAATCCACCATTCATTTTCGTTTTTAACCAATATTAAGGGAGATACATGAATAACAACTTGGATCACCATCACATAAACTCTCACGATTCACCCTAAAACCTATACAAAATCCATCTACGTTTCAATTATAACTTAATCGTATGTATCTAAGGTCTTAAATGCACATAATCTAAGAGGAAATTTGAGATGAAGAACCTGACACAAAGCTTCGAATCTGGTGACTTCTAGAGCTCCACGTGCTTCCAAAAGGTGCAGATCCCTTCAATGGATGATGATGAACAATTCTTGAAGTCCAATTCCTTCTGAAACTCTCTCAATCTCAAAATTCGAAAACCAAGTTTCAAGCTTCTTCACACACTTGCTCCAACTGATTCTCAACAGAATTTGCCACTAGAAACTTCTGGGAATGATCTAAACTCAATTTATAATCTGTTTAACACCTTTGGAGGCCCAATCAAAGCCCAATTTGTGATTTCTCATTTTCAACTCTCTTCCAAAATTTCAATTATGGTGTCCATGATTTTGCCCTGTTATGGCTCTCAATTCACTTCAATTCTCTTGCTTGACAGTCATGGAGTGTAATTGGATGGTTTTCCTTCTTTGATTTCAACCAAAGGGGTGTGTTTGATATGCTACTTCATCATGAAGTAATCCTCCAAATGACCATGTTATATACCTCAATTCAAAAATGTAATGATGCCAAAGTGTTTAGAACTTATTTTCCAATCAAAATGAGTACTAATTTGGCTTGAAAACATTCCATTACCAATTGTTTTGAATTTTTTCATTTTAATTCATTAAAATGGTTTTTTGTGAAATTTCTTCAACCAATGCTTGCTCTAATCCATATCAATGGACTCTTGATGCTTGGCTAAGCTAAAAACATAATTTTTAGCAACTTTCATGTTGAACAAAACTCCATTTGAAGCTTGCAAGATAGTGAAATTGGCCTATAATTCAAAATGACCTGTAATGTCCAAATACCCAAAATACTCTTGACTTGTCAAAGCCAAAACTTGAGTTCTATAAATCTATTCATGGACTTCTAGTACTCTATGGAAAGCTAAGAGGACAAGGAACAACATTCATGTTGACCAAAAGTTTATAGTAATCATCCTTCTAGGGAAAATATCTCATGCAAGTTGGGTAACTTTTAAGCTCCAAATTCACATGCCTCAGATGACTTATAACTTGTCTGGCTCATAACTTGAGTTCTATAAACCCTATCAAGGACTTCTATTACTAAAATTAAAGCTAAGATCATTCCCTACAACAATCATGTTTGGGTCAAGATGAGATGAAGATCACATCTTGAGTTAAATGGCCTTGAAGTCAAGGGTCAAGCTAGGGGATTTTACACTGTCAAGCCTTAGAAACCCTAGCCTAAAACTTATCAAACTCTTCAATCATGATGAGTTAACATTGGAATCATCCTTAGAACATCTCAAGGTATCAATCCATGATCACATGGCTCTTGAATTAGGTATCAACCTTCTTCAAATCATCAGTTATCCTAGGGTTAACCAGATGAAACCCTAATTGCACCAATCTTGAGTATACTTCATATCCTTCCCATAATGACCTGTCTAGGCCTCAAAATAAACTTCAACACTTCTCATGAGCTCTCTCAAGACCTCAAGTCCAACTTCATGGTCTCAGAATCATCTGATGATCTTCCCATAACTCTCAAGTTTGGAGACCCACATACTTGGTTTCAACCATTCTCTCTGAGGATTTTAGACTTTTCTGATAAGGATATCAACCCTTGAACACTTGAATAACCTTCTTAGCTAGCTTCATAGTCTTTTATAGCCCTTGATTGGTAATCATACCTCTTGATCTCCTGCATACATGTCAATGAAATGCAAATGATAATGCTAATGTGAATGAAATGAAACATAAGCTAGGTAAAGAAAAGTTGGGCAAATTTCGGGGTGCAATAGCTGCCCCTATTCAAACGGCTTGGACCTGACTGGGTGAGAAGCGAACGAATCTCAAACAATCAAGGTAAAAGATAGTTGAATACCAACAAACCCGGAAATTTGCCAACTGCACAAGTACACGGTACTCTGATGGGAACAAATTTTTGGAAACTGAAATGATAGTTGCACGGCAACTAGCTGGAGAAATACTGATATGAATCTCCGTCAGGATGATTCTCTGATTTCAACATAGATCTTAGTCCTCAGATCATCAAGGGATCACTGGTTACACGGTAACTGGTAAAGGATTGATCTTAAATCTCCATCAGGATGATCCTCTATGTCCTCAAATCATCAAAGGGCCATTGGTTACATGGTAACTGGCGATCTGCCAACCGCACAGGTAAACGATACTCTGATTGGTAGGAACATCTTCGAAACTGAGCATGACAGTTGCACGGCAACTCTGCTGGGGGGAATTGGTCATACGGTAATCGGAAATTTGCCAACCGCACAAGTAAGCGATACTTTGGTGGGTAGGACAATCTCTGAAGTCTGAAACGGCAATTGCACGGCAACAGGCCCAAATCTCCGTTAGGATGATCATCAGATTTCACTACAGCTTCTTCCTCAAGTCATCAAGGGATCACTGGTTACACGGTAACTAGTGATGCATAGTTGATATTGCCGTCAGGCATTCTGCGACACTGCAGCAGAAGAATTCCTCGGGACTCATCAGGTCATCAGGAACTTTTGGCAATCTCTGTAATCATGCCGTCGGGCATTCAAATAAATTCTCGGGCATTAGCCGGACTTTTAATCATCAAGTCTTCAAGGAAGTTTCAACTTCTCTGTTTAGTACCCGCTGGGGGTGACATATCTCCGCTGGGGATTCTAGAGAACTATCAAGTAACTCTGCTTCGGGGAGATTCAGAAATCATTCTGGATGAATCAACTCTGTTGAGGACTTCAAGAATCATCTTGGACCAATAACTCCATCGGGGAATTCAAGACTCATCCTGAACCAATAACTCTACTGGAAATTTCAGGAATCATCCTGAGCAAACACTCTGCCGAGGACTATAAGCATCAACTTGAGCAACCAACTATGGCGACTTCACTGAGGATTTTAAGAATCATCTTAAGCAAATAACTTCGCTGGGGAATTCAAGAATCATCTTGAGCAAACCATTCTGCAGAGTAACACCTGCAAAACAAGAACGGTAACGACCTAGCTCATGTTTCATATGCATATGCTTGACCATGGCATAATGCTCCACACAGTGGAAATGCTACACTTTTAGGGTAAATGCTATGCAATCATGCAAAATTCTATGGCCCCATCAGCAAAATAAATGCTAAAGGGAAAAACCTCCTGTCAAGGAGAAGGAACCATTCTGGGAGAAGAAGGAATCATCCTGCCGAGGAGAAGAAGTCACACCAATATCAATTGGACTTATCCTGGGGAAACGAACTTCAGACGGCTGCTGTAGGGGAACAAAGTTCTACGAGAACCTGAACCCGCTCAACTAGGTGTACGAACCACAAACTGCTGAGGGAAACGATGTCAATCGTAGGAACAAACTGCACGGCCTTCGCGGCTAAAACTTTCCTGGAGATAACGACTCTGGTGGGGAAATACAGCATCAGCTATTCAGTACTCTCTACTGGGGAAAACCAATCATGGCTTGAACGACCTCCAAGGACTCGGCTCTCTTGGGGAGCTGCAAACTCGGCTGAGGAGGGTAACCAGACGTTGGAATAAATCCTACCTGCCGGGGAAAATACAACTCTGTGGGGAATTTCAATTCCGCTAGAGACTTCACGCTGAGCTATCGAGAGCTGAACACTTGTGAATAGTCTTCTACGAGAAATTACACACTGACCCAGTGTTGGGGAATGAATATACACTTCTGCGTATGACTCAGCTGGGGAAACGAAGAACCTTCCTCAGGATACATCTATTTGGGGAGAATCCATCTTTGCTTGGGAAGACATATCAATGCTTTCGGTCCCATGTTCAGACTCCGTGGGGAGACGCTGCTGAACTCGCTGGGGAAGAAGGAATCATCCTACTTGGAAAACATCTGGCGTACGGCCTGGAATGTGTCGTACCTGAAATAACACGAACAAACTGACAAGATAACCTTCTCAAAGGGACCTATCAAGGTTATCATCCTGCGACAATGTTCAGGTAATTCAATGTTTCAACAATTATCGGCCTAGGCCAGCAAGTTTATGTATGCGCATTTTATCAAAAACATCGGGCGTTCTTTTTCGCAAACAAAACATATAAAAACTAAACAAACAACAAAATTTCTGAATAGTATACGTTTTTGTCGCACCTCGAAAAATCACGGAGACATTTCGGAGAGACGACCCTCGCGCAAAAGGCGCGAAAATGTGGTTCGACAGAGTCGCCACCGAACTTTATTTTTCCCAAATAAACGGGAGAGGAAAATATCGAGAAAACCTCTTAAAAAACGAAAAGGATAGGAACAGGGTTGTCGCAACCAAGTTCCGGGTTCGGGAGTCGGTACACGAGTGGAAGGTATTAGCACCCCTCACGTCCGTTGTACTCAACGGGAACCTCTTAAGGTAAATGTGGGGAGTGTTGTCTAGGTTTGGTCGTTTTCTTCTCGTTGATAAAGGTAGAATTGGTAGGTTAAAAGGTTAAAGATGCTAAGGAGAGATGGGTGGTTAGAAGATAGGGTGCTCGCCAAGGATTGGGGCCCTTGTGCCTACGTATGCTCATTCGGACGAGAATGAGAAATCAGAGCGTCGTAGTTCGACTATGGGAAAGGTTGGGAAATAATGGAGGAAGATAGAAGTGTGGAAAATGGGAAATGTGCTCGCCAAGATCATCGCAATCTTGTGCCTACATATCTTACATTCGGACGAGAATGAAGAATCAGAGCAGTCGTAGTTCGTGGTAACAACCACGAAAAGATGAGGTTGAATGGGTTGGAAGTTTGAGAAAGATACGAAAGAATGACTGACAAGCAATCCAAGGGCGTGCCTCAAGAGCTTGTCACTCAAGAATTCAAGGAATGCGAGATTCCAAGAACTCAATTCTTTCAGAAATTGACTGAATAGGTTGAAGATAAAGAGTTGGATGTTTTGAAATCGAAAGAATGAACTAATAATAACTCAAGGGCGTGCCTCGAGAGTTACTCATTCGAATATTCAAAGAATGCTAGATTCTAAGGATATCCCTCTTTCGTAAGTTTTAAGAAAACGTTTGTGAAAAGATCGAATCGAAAAAATGGCATGCGAGGCCAAAGGAAGTTGGTTTGAAAAAGTCTCAACGACGTGTCGAGGATTTGATCGAAGATGGAACCGACTTGACGACGTGTCAAGGGTTAGATTGTGAGAAATGATATTGGTCCCTAAGGGTGCTTCCAATATCAAAACCACGAGGAGTTGTGAATGCGTGTACGAAATGTGGGTTGCGAATGCGTACGAGCATTTGACTTAGGAGAACGTTGGAAAATGATTGAGTTTGAAAAAGTAGAAAGATTGAATAAATAATCAATCAAGGGCGTGCCTCGAGAATTATTTACTCGGAGATTCAAGGAATGCTAGATTCCAAGAACCTCCTCCTTTCGAAGTTTGAATCGAGGAGATGTTTTGAAAATAATTTGGATTGAAATGAGGTATGAAAAGTGAGAATACGAGATAGGATTTTGAAAAGTATAGGAGAAATGACGATTATTTAGTAGATGAGACGTAGGTCCCACGACCAATTAATCGAGGTATCATTTGGATGCTAGATCCTAACAACACCTTTTTTCATTTGAAAAAATATTTGGATAAACAACGGAAATATCACACAGAATGCTAGATCCTATGATATTTCTTTGTTTAAAAGGAGAATAAAATGAGAAGTCGAATAATACATTATTTAAGGTGTACACCTCAATAATGATTGTTCAAAAAATCCAAGAAGTGCTAGACTTCGAGGATTTAGTTTCTCATGATTTAATTTAAGAAATTATTTTAGTGAATAAAAATAAATTTACATAAAGACTAGAAAAACTATTAATTTTAAAATAAATTTGAAAGGAAAATACTTTAGTAAGTTAAAATAAAAAGCTAGGAAGATATTAGTTTTTTATTAAAAATGAGTTTGAAAATATATTTTAGTAATGAAAATAAATTTAAAATGAAGATTAAAAAAATATTTTGAAAATGAGTTTAAAAAAATATTTTGATATATGCTATAATTATTCTAAGTAAAAAATATTTTATAGAACAAAATATGAAAGGTAAAACAGAGGAGGTGTAGTAGCCATAAAGGGGTGCATCCAGAAAAACAATTGGGCTTGGCCCAAAATCAGCAACAATAACAAAGGGGGTGCCTGACGAAAAAAGGGGGTATGCTATGGAATTCATACGGTTGGGCTTTGAGCCCAATTCCAGAATAAACAGCAAAATGAAACAACAGGGTGGGCATAAAAAAACACGGTGCAAACTGAGAAAAAAAACAGAAATGGGCCTGAAAGGCCCACTAGTCCATATGATGTGTCTGATTGAAGCATCTCCTTGGCTTCACGAACCCTAATTCGCCGTCGTCTTCCTCCTTTGTCTCTATCTCTGCTTCGAGGTCAAATCCTTCAACAGTAAACCTTCCACCTCTCCGTCACCTTAAATCTTTCTTAAAAATCCTTCTCCAAGTCTCGTTATGGCTCGCATGTTGCTGAATACGAGAATGACACAGGCCGAGTAGAAGAGCAATCGGCGACAAAAACGAGTTTGAATGGTTTCGAAGATGGAAATTGATGATCTAAGTTTGTTTGTGAAGTTTTATGGTGTATTATCTTCGAGAGGATGACGATCTACAAACGTTGTTGAAGCTCTATGAGTTGCATGTTAGATCCCACGAGGAAGACGGGGACTCGCGATGCGGCTGTGGAGAAGCTTGGCTCGAGATCTGGAAAAACTATCATGGCGTTGATGGCTTAACGTGAGGCTCCGTGAAAATGGTGAATCGGAGATGAGATTGTGATGTTTCGAGTTTGATTCTGGAGATAATGTTGTGGATCCGGAAAGAAGATTCACCAGTTCGACGTTGGATGCATTTGTTGGTGTTCGATGAGTTCCAATCTGAGTTTGACGGTTTAGATCTGGAGATACGAAGCTTGTGGATGTATTTGAAGGTAATAAGATTTGGTGAGCAGTGATTTCGTGAGATTTGAAGTTTGATATGGAGGTTGTAGATCTGGAAAAAAAAGTTGTATGAACATTGATGAAGTTCGTACGAAGAAATCTGGGAAAAAAGAATGTTTGGATGTGATAGATTTGTGAAACAATCTGGAAAAAATGATAAAGTTACGATGAACATGATGATTTTTGGAGAATAAAGGACGAGTTTGATGAGTTCTGGAAAAATGGTTGAAGAACATCATGAAGTTGATGAATGTGGTTATGAGCTTGTGAAGAAATCTGGAAAAAATGTTATGAACAGGATGAATGTGTTTGAACTTTCTGGCGAGTGATGAATTTTCCGGTGTGGAATTTTGATCCGTGTGATTTTGCCGTCGAGCTAGAAATGTGTTTGCATGGCGTCGTTAGGGTTTAGGGTTAGGTTTAGGGTTGGGGCCAGAATTAGGGTTAGGTGGCGGCTGTAGGGCTAGGGTATCAGTGTTTGGGAAACGTGTCTGTCTTTAATGCAGGAAGACACTAGGCTTTATAGCCTGCTGACAAGTGGCACAGACAATGACCTAATGGGCCTGCATAAATGACCAATGGACCAGAAAGAGAATCTCATTGAAATCTGCTTAATTAAAAAAGAATTATAAATGAAAATGAATTAAACCAGTATAACCATTACGTTAATACTTAAAAAGAGAACCTAATGAATATTAACTAACTAATGAAATTAAAACCTAATTAAACTAAATTAAAATTTGAATAAATAAATAAATAAAAGAAGATAATTAATACTAATGATAAGATAATAAATAAATAAATAAAACTAAACTTTAAATATTCTAATTAAATCTAAAATCTTAATAAATATTAATCTAAATCTAAATAAATAAATAATAAAGAGAAAAGATAATCACTACTATTAATCTACATAATAATAAATAAAAAAACTTTAACAACTGTATATAAAAGAAGTTTAATTTGAAAAACTAAAAAAACTCAATGAACTATATTTTTTTTAAAAATAAATAACATTCTATTCTAATTAATATAAGTATTAAACAAAAGCGAATTATTCTAATATTAACTCTAACAATAATAAATAAATAAAAAAGAGTATCTATCTATAAAAAAAATAAAAACTATTCAAATTAAGAAAATCTACACCTAATTATAATAAATAAAATGACAAAATAAAATAAAAAGAACAAAAGGGTAATATTTTGTAAGAAAAAGTAGAAAAAATGAAAATGGAAGCAAAAAGACCAAAATGCCCCCTCAGGCCACGTGTCACGTTTTAATTGGTCAAGAAGATAAAGTTTGGAAAACGCCCAATTTCGGGTGGACACATGTCTAAACGGCATGTAACGACAAAATGAAAATATTTACAAAAGGGTAGGACAAATTTAGGGTATGACAGTTTTATTGATAATGAACCCCTGAATGGGCAAAATGTTTTACAACAGATGCAAGCTCCTGAAATGAGGAAGCTGCGCAAGCATAATAACATAAATATACATCAGTATATACACAAATGTCGGCAATGTGGCGTAGACGAGCACCATGAGTTGATCCCTCTATGACCCACTCGACTTTGATACTTCTCCGACGCTTCAGCTTCAGAAGAGATTGATTCAGATAAACGGCCCTCAGGTCTTCCAAACCACTAAACAGTGAGAGTCCATACGCGGAACGCAGTCATTTGCTTTTCAAATCCCTAACTTTTGCCTGAATCGCCCTTTCGGGTTTTCGATTCACCGGGATACCCTTTTTTGCCAAAGTCGCCCTTCTAAGTTTTCGACTTTGCGGGTGTACATTTTTCCATTTATATCCCTAATTTTTGCCCGAACTTTTTTCCTTTTTTATGGTTCGCCGGGATGCCCCATTTTGCCTGGATATTCTTTTTTTTTCCAGCGGGTCATTTTTTAACTGCGTCCGCATTCACAGGGGATGCAAAATCTTCGCCATCCATCATGGATAACAACAAGGCTCCTCCCGAGAAGACCTTGCTGAAAACGTACAGACCTTCGTAATTAGGAGTCCACTTGCCCCTGTGATCGGAGTGTGGCGGAAGAATCTTCTTCAGGACGAGATCACCCGTCTGAAAGCTTCTATGACGCACCTTCTTATCGTAAGCTTTCTTCATTCGGCTCTGGTACAGACGACCATATGCAATCAATGCTAATCAATTCTCATCCATCAGGCTGAGTTGGTTCAGTTGGTTCTTAATCCATTCTGCCTCATCGAGTTTCAAGTCAACCAAAACTCGCAAAGAAGGAATCTCAACTTCTAACGGTAGGACAACTTCCATACCGTACACTAATGAGAAAGGAGTTGCCCCGGTCGATGTGCGTACCATCGTACGATAACCGTGCAATGAAAATGGCAACATCTCATGCCAATCTTTGTAGGTCACAACCATCTTTTGAACTATCTTTTTAATGTTTTTGTTGGTCGCTTCAACCGCACCATTCATCTTGGGTCGGTAAGGTGATGAGTTGTGATGTTCAATCTTGAAGCTCTGACATAACTCCTTCATTATCTTGTTATTCAGATTCGAACCATTATCAGTGATGATCCACTCGAGAATTCCGTATCGACAGATGATGTCCTTCTTTATGAATCTAGCCACCACCTGCTTGGTCACGTTAGCATACGAGGCTGCCTCCACCCACTTGGTGAAGTAATCGATGGCTACCAAAATGAAGCAGTGACCGTTAGACGCAGTGGGCTCGATCTTGCCTATCATGTTGATGCCCCAGATGGAGAACGGCCACGGGGAGGACATGACATTCAACGGGCACGGTGGCACATGAATTTTATCAGCATAAATCTGGCATTTATGACATCTCTTCGCGAATTTAAAGCAATCCGACTCCATCGTCAGCCAGTAATATCCTACTCTCAGGATCTTTCTCGTCATAGCATGCCCGCCGGCGTGCGTACCAAATGTGCCTTCATGGACCTCTTCCATGAGCAAACTCGCTTCTTTCTCATCTACACATTTGAGTAGCACGAGATCGTGGTTTCTCTTATACAGAACTCCATCAGGACTGAGATAGAAATTTCCAGACAGCCTCCTCAGAGTCTTCTTATCTTGGGTTGACGCTCCCGCAGGATATTCCTTAGTCATAAGGAAGGTCCGGATATCATGGAACCATGGCTTGCCATCATAGGCTTCCTCGATTGCAAAAACGAACGCAGGTCTATCAAGTCGAGAAAGAACAATTCTTGGAGCTTCATTCCAAAAATGGACTTTATACATCGAAGCCAACGTGGCTAAGGCATCAGCCATATGATTTTCAGCTCTGGGTACGTGATGGAGTTCCACTCGGTCGAAGAACGGAAGTAGCCTTCTGGCATAATTCATGTACGGCACCAAATTCGATTGACGAGTCTCCCACTCCCCTTTAATTTGGTTAACAACCAGCGCCGAGTCACCATATACATCTAGGTTTTTGATTCTCAAATCAATCGCTTCTTCTAAACCCATGATGCATGCTTCGTATTCTGCTTCATTATTGGTGACCGGAAATGTCAATCTAGCGGTGAACGGGATGTGGGATCCATGGGGAGTCGTAATGATTGCCCCAATACCGCTTCCGTACGAATTAATCGCCCCGTCAAATATCAATTTCCACTGGGAATTCCTATATGGACCCTCGTCGGGCAACGGTTCATCACAATCTTTCACTTTGAGAAACATGATATCCTCATCAGGGAATTCAAATTTCATCGGCTGATAATCTTTGATAGGCTGTTCGGCAAGGTATTCAGACAATACGCTTCCCTTAATGGCCTTCTGGGACACGTACTGAATGTCATATTCCGTCAACACCATTTTCCATCTGGAAATCCTGCCCGAAAGCGCTTGCTTCTCGAAGACGTACTTGATCGGATCCATCTTCGAAATTAGCATGGTTGTGTGATTGAGCATATACTGTCGTAAATGTTTGGCAGCCCACGCAAGTGCACAACACGTTTTTTCCAGCATTGAGTAACGGGATTCACAATCTGTGAACTTTTTACTCAAGTAATAAATGGCATGCTCCTTTCTGCCAGTCTCGTCGTGCTGACGGAGAACACACCCCATACTATTCTCAAGAACTATCAAGTACATGATTAAGGGCCTTCCGGCCACTGGGGGTATCAAGGTTGGAGGTTCCTGCAGATACTGTTTTATCTTATCAAATGCCTTCTGGCAATCCTCGTTCCAGATAATCGCCTGATCTTTTTTTAGTAGTTTGAACAACGGTTCACACGTGGCCGTGAGCTGAGATATAAACCTTGCAATGTAGTTTATTCTGCCCAGGAACCCACGAACTTCTTTTTCAGTTTTTGGCCCTGGCATATCTTGTATCGCTTTTATCTTTGCAGGATCAACCTCAATGCCTTTTTCACTCACAATGAACCCCAGTAGTTTTCCAGACCGTGCTCCGAAAATACACTTATTAGGATTCAGCCTCAACCTGAACTTCCTAAGCCTCTCAAAAAGGTTCAGCAAATTGATCAGATGTCCCTCCTCCGTTTGGGACTTCAAAATCATGTCATCAACATAGACTTCAATCTCATGGTGAATCATGTCATGAAACGAAGTGACCATTGCTCGTTGGTAAGTGGCCCCTGCGTTCTTCAGACCAAAAGGCATTACCTTGTAGCAAAACATTCCCCAATGTGTAATAAACGTAGTTTTCTCCATGTCATCCGGCACCATCTTGATCTGATTATAGCCGGAGAAGCCATCCATGAATGAAAACACGGAGAACTGAGTTGTATTGTCGACCAACACATCAATATGAGGGAGCGGGAAATCATCCTTAGGGCTCACCCTATTCAAATCCCGATAATCGACGCACATTCGCACCTTACTGTCCTTCTTCGGTACAGGTACTATGTTGGCTACCCACGGAGGGTAAGTAGTGACCGCTAAGAAGCCAACATCGTGCTGCTTTTGCACTTCTTCTTTGATCTTAACGGCCATATTTGGTCGTGTCCTTCTAAGCTTCTGCTTAACGGGAGGACAATCTTCTCGGAGTGGCAGATGATGGACCACGATGTTAGTATCGAGTCCGGGCATATCTTCGTATGACCAAGCAAAGATGTCACTATACTCTCGAAGCATCTCGACCAATCTCTGCTTGATATCACTCTGCAATGCAGCCCCTATCCTGACATTCCTGACAAGTTCCTCAGAACCCAGATTCATAATCTCAATCTCTTCCTCGTGAGGCAGAATGACTTTCTCTTCTTGTTTCAACAAACGGTCCAACTCTTCGGGAAGGTCTTCGTCTTGATCAATATCTTCTTTAGCTTGATATATCGGACAATCGAAGTCGAAGTGAGTCGTAGAAGGTCCAGAGTCGATGTCATCTGCGATGTGAATCCTGCAATAACAAGGGTTAAGCTTAAAACAAGGATATGCAGGTTAGCACAAACCGTATTGCCATTTAATTGTTTTTTCAAAACAAAAGTAAAACAGGAATAACAGTGATCACAACATTTAAATGCAAAGAAAAACGCCCTTTGATTTATTGATAAATTGTATGTACATAACCAAACAAGGCCCTGACAATAAAACCACTATGCCCCGGGTAGGACATAGAGTTGTACAATAATTGGAGAAAGTAAATCATTACTCTTTGCCTGTCACTTGGATGATATCCCTGATGGACCAGTTGTTGAGGCTCTGGCCTGGTTTGCTTGGCTGAATCCAGGAATCTAGGTCGCAATCACTGTCTTCGCCGTCTTCAAACACTGCGTTGACATTTTCGAATATCACCCCACCTCTTGTGAACTGGATAGGCCCTTGGACGCGCGGTGCACTGTGAAAGGAGGAAGCATCAGCAGCAGGAGAGTACCCTAACCCAAACTTGTCCTGCTTGTTAGGTATATCCAGAACTTGCCCCCAGCCTGGGGCAGAGCCAGCTTGAACAACAGCCCGAGCTTCCTTAAAGGAAGAGAGAGTCATCTCCGGTTTCTCAATCATCACTGGAGTCACATCTTTGACCTTAACAGCTTCGAATTCCTGACACAGAGTTTCGTGGATCTCGCCATCCACCTCAACATACTTGAAAGATGACAAATGGCTCACCATTATGTCTTCTTCGCCACAGACAGTTACAATGCTGCCCCCCACAGCATACTTCAGCTTCTGGTGCAATATGGAGGTCATTGCGCCAGCAGAATGGATCCATGGCCGACCTAATAGACATTTATAGGCTGGCATGATATCATGATGTAGAAGACTGCGTCGAAAGTTTCTGGCCCAACTTGGATGGGTAGGGTTACCTCTCCAAAGACATGACGCTTAGTTCCATCGAAAGCTTTTATAACCAGGTCACTGGGTGTGTAAATTAGTCCCCTCGTATCTAGCTTCATCAGAGCTTTCTTCGGGAGAACATTGAGAGATGATCCGGTGTCCACCAACACATGGGACGTAACTGTTCCCCTACACTCTATCGAGATATGCAGGGCGCTGTTGTGGTTTCTTCCCTTCGGCGTCAGCTCCAGGTCGGTAAACCCTAACCCGTTCCCAGCGTTTACATGGGCCACTACCCCTCCAGCTAGTTGACCGAGATCTCTTGTGGCACATACGCGGCATTCAGAACCTTTAACAGCGCATTGCGATGTGCCTCAGAACACAACAACAAATTCAGGATAGAGATTTTCGACGGTGTTTGATGAAGATGATCAACGATCTTATAATCACTCTTCTTGATCAACCTCATGAACTCTTCAGCGTCTTTTACAAGTAGGTCCTTCTCTACCCCCACGAGGGGTTTCCTCAACGACCTTACTCTTTCCCTTATCAGCTTTCTCAGCCTTGTCAGTTTTGTCAGCCACAATCTCAGGTGGAGCAAATACTCTTCCGCTACGTGTTACCCCGCCGGTTCCTACTAGGTTACCCATAGACTGCCCAGATGGCTCCAATTCCAATTTCTGTCCGTTACAGTAGACGTCTGCCCCATAGTGCCATGGGACAGCGTTGGTGCTTTCAAATGGTATCGACCCAGCCTTTGTGATGGTAATCGTAGGTGGCCTGGATGCAGAAATGGTTATTGTCTTGCGAGGGATGGTGATGGTGGCAACTTCATCATCCTGCTTCAGCATTACCTCTCCAGATTTGTGTTCAGCCCTCCGGCTAAACTGCAAGATTCCTTTGGTCATCAGAC
The DNA here is from genome assembly GCA_963859935.3 of Lathyrus sativus. Lineage (NCBI taxonomy): Eukaryota > Viridiplantae > Streptophyta > Magnoliopsida > Fabales > Fabaceae > Lathyrus > Lathyrus sativus. The sequence goes on from OZ012735.1 coordinate 952,870,205, forward strand.
TCTGAATCCCCATTATCAACTGTTCACAGCCGTCTGAACGAATCGCACAACCAATACACAATTCTCCACAGCCCGGAAAGATGCCTCTCTTCATCAGCTTGGCTTTAACGAAGCCAAGCGGTGTCCTCAGGTCCTTGACATCAGTCAATAGATCCGTGTCCTCTTCTTCAATAATGGCATTCACCCCATCTCCCCCATGGTTCAGCATAGGGTTCTTTGTGACGTTCGGCACATTATCGGAAAAATTGATGATTTTAGCGTCGACCATATCTTGCACCTTGTGCTTGAATGCCTTACAGTTATCTATCGTGTGGCCAAGTGCCCCCGAGTGAAAATCACATCTTGCATTCGCATCATAACCCTGTGGAGGTGTCCCTGTCACGGGAGCCAGGGTTCTCTTCTGCACTAGCTGTAACTGAAGCAGAGTTTGTAATAGCTGAGCATATGACATAGGCGGTGTCTCAAGATGACAATTTTTCCGAGGTGTTTTGTTCTGGTACCTCCTGTACCCTTGTTGATTTTGCTGCTGCTGCTGCTGAGGTTGTTGGACAGCAGGTATGGTTATGCTAGCAACCTGCTGGCGCTGGCCCTTACCTTTCCTCCGAGCGTTAGACACTGTGCTCGTCTCTCCTTCACGCCTCTTGCTACTGTATGGTTTCTTTCCTCCTCCAGCTAAGGATAGATCAACACCCTAAATTTTCCCCAGTTTGATTCCATTTTCAACATGCTCGCCAGTAATGATGAAATCGGAGAAACTTCCTGACATACCACTGACCATTTTCTCGTAATAGAGCCCCGGAAGAGTGGCTACAAACATCTCAACAAGCTCTCGTTCCACCATCGGCGGCTGAACTCTAGCTGCTAGCTCACGCCACCTCTGGGCGTATTCTTTGAACCCCTCATTATTCTTCTGAGACAAGTTCTGCAGTTGAACCCGGTTAGGAGCCAAGTCACTGTTATACTGATAATGGTGTACAAAGGCCTCAGCAAGTTCTTTCCATCTACGTACACTGGTGGGTTCCAAACCCATATACCATTCCAAGGATGGGCCGGACAGGCTGTCCTAGAAGAAGTGCATCAGCAACTTCTCATCTTCAGAGTGAGCGGACATCTTTCGGTAGTACGACCTTAGATGAACACGAGGGCAAGTGGTGCCCTTGTATTTCTCAAAGTCGGGTACCTTAAATTTGGGAGGCACCTTGAAGTCAGAAATCAATCCCAATTTAGTCATGTCAACCCCCAAAGTATTCAAGTTCTCAAAACTCTTCATTTTGTCCTCGAGCGCTTTAAACCTCAGACGGGCTTCAGCAGTCAATTCGCCCTCAGCTCTCTTCTGTGAGAATAAGTCTTCTTGGCGATCCTCGAGCCATGGCTGATTGCCATTGCCAGCAGCAAACCCAGCATTATCAATACCATACAGATTCCCAGCACCAATATTCCCTGCGTTGCCAGTTCCTCCAGTGTGGCCATGGCCTATCCCAGCATTGTCATTGGCTGCAAAGTTACCGTTACCGACGCCAGTCGTATTTCCATTAAGCCCGATGTTAGTGACCACATTGTCGTTACCACTTCCATTCCCTCCAGTCACAGGGATGCCACCCTGAGGGGTCTCAACAGGTGGAGGGATTGGAGTGCTCCCACCATGAAGCACACCGTTGTTGTCAACCCTTGAGATCAGTGGCTGCACCAAGGTTCTAAGCTGGTCTTGGCCGTTAGCAACCACTTGCATGAGCTCCATGAAGCGGTCCATCCTCTCTCGGAGTTCCTGGATGTCAGTTTGCACTTGTTCCATTGCTCTAGCTTGATTCGCTCTGGTCGAGTATCGGTGGATCGGTCTTCGGTCAATCCTGAAATAACCTGACACAAAGGGTTAGAAAAAAGGACAGGGACCTATCATGCAAATGCAAACGTGTGTCTGTGCCTTAGGGAGATTTCTCCCCCGATTCTAGTGCTAGAGTGCTGGTGCTGATAAAGAGAAGTCTGGATCCAGTCATGGAAATAACATCTTGTATATATAAAAAATCCCATCAAGGCAGCATACAATGTCGATGACTACACGGAGAATCAATAGCATGACCTCGACCAACAAGCCTGGTGATGGTCAACCTACAGCAAAGATCAGAAAAATACGAAGAGTTACAAAGATAATCAAGTGCGACAACAGGCACGAAACTCTTCTAGCAACTCTTTTGTCTTGGGGTGATCAGGCCGAATGAGTAACCCTTCAACAAGAAACTCTCTCTGCATAATAGTGCACTGGAGACCTTCAACAGAATCTTCCCACGCTCCCTGGCCAAAGCAATCTTCTAACCTTCGCTTCTTGGATTCAAACATCTGCTTGCGCTCCTTCAGGTTAGCGAGAGCCTTGTTTAGCAGGTCTTCAGCGGCATATCTGCGAGCAGTTTCCTCATCAAACCTCTTCTCACTAGCCTTCACCTGAGCTTTCAATTTGGAGATTTGATGTCTCAATTTGTCCTCCCTTTCTCTGTTGCTGGCCATAGTGGCATTCCACTGCTGGTTGAACTTGGAGATTCTCCGGTATGCTTCATCCAAATTCTGCTTCTTGGTGGCCAGTACATCATTGACAAATTTGAAGTCCAGGCCCAAGCGTTCACGATCAGCTATCTGCTTGGTCAAGTCCGTGCCCAACCTGTTCACCAGCTCTGTCTGCTTTTTGAAGGAGTAGACAGCTTCGTTTCTCTCGCTTCTAAGTTGTGTCAACTCTTTCTCCAACTCTTCGTTGGCCTTTTCAGCTATTCTTTCTCAGCTAACACCTGATTATACTGCTGAATAGACACGATAGTAGGCTCCTCGACCACTGGAGGGCATTCTTTCTTAGCAGGTGGGAAAGGCATCCCTATTGTCTCCGCTCTGGTCCTGATCCAAGTCATGTAAGGATCATAAGCTTGGCTATTGCTCTTGCCCAACAATGATTTCCCTCGTCTACTGATATCATTCCAGGCATGCTGAAGCTTAGCTAACATATCCCCCTCTAGAAGACCTGTGAGGTACAGAGATTCCTGCACCTCTTCATCTTTTGGCGGGCCTCTCAAGGCGTACACAAACTGTCTGACGAGTAGAGAGGGGTTGTAGTTAACACAACCTTTTCTTCCAATCAAAGGCACATTCAGAAACCCACTGCAACTGAATATAACCTCAGTACCCAACATATCTCTATTAAACCAAACAACACTCTCTGCTGATAAACCCATCAAGCGCTCAGACCACTCAGTTGTGGCTGCAGATGAAGCAAAGAGACCCTTCTTGGGCAGGTGACTATCAAACCATCTGTAGAGTAAGGGCACACAACATGATACATTCTTACCCCTTCTATTTTCGTTCTTGTAATGGACGGAATGATACACATCTCCAATCAAGGTAGGGACTGGATTCCCTGACGCAAAGATGTGGAAGGCATCCAAGTCTATAAACTCAGGCATGTTGGGAAACAAGATGGTGCCATATATGCAGAGAGCAAGAATGGCGTTGAATGCGATCCAACACCCGTCTTTGGCACACTGTTGGGCTTTCCCAACTAGGATCTGCAGAGAAAATCCAGGAGCCCCATTCCAACTGGACAAGATCAACTCAGAGGCATCCAGATGAAGAGAAAGAGCTAGATTAGCCAGATTAGGCTTAGCATCCATATGAACAAATGGAATCTGACTCTTGATAGGCACACTCAATAGCTCAGCATACTCCTCCAAAGTAGGGGCAAGAATGAAGTTTGGGAAAGTGAAGCATCTCAAAGGAGGATCAAAGAACTACAGCAAGGCATACAAGCCATTCAACTCATACACTGAAGGTTTACGAACCAGGCTGAGCAGCTTCCCATAAGATTTTCTGAATTCACCTCTCACAGTATCATCTACCAAGGCAATCAAACTGGACAACAGAGCCACATCTGGGGTAGGGAGCTTATAGGCCACATTCTTCTTCAGAGATCCCATGATAGCACAACAGAAGGCAAGAAAACCGGAACCGGGGGGTAATATGCACCTGCAACACAGACACACGTTAATGAGATGCAAATGAGTATGCAAAAATGCAAGATGCAATCATGCAGCAGGAGATCAAGAGTGCTGTTGAGGAGATCAAGGTTCTGTATCAACAAAACCACAACACCGCTCAGACAACAAAACCCTGAAGAGGACCAATAATTCTGCTCTGTCAAGAACAACCACATCTCTAATGATAAGAACCTCTGAACCCAACAACATTGATTCACTGTCAATAAAACCAGGTAGTCTGAAGGTTAAAGTTTCCTGCAATAACCCGACCCCGCTCACAGGTATGGACCTAAATCACAGACAAGGTATGGCATCCTATGCGTTTCCCAGCGTCACAGACTTTCAAGAGCGATGATACGATACCCAGAAGGTGTGGCATCATCATCTCTTGAAGTGGCCTCACTCTTCTGAGTCACAAATGATCGGTCCCCAGAGTCGACAATCCTCCAAAACAACAACCCCTCAAGCCCAAAGGGCTGGAAAAGAAGTCAACCGGGAGAATCTCGTCTGAGCGTGGATTTCATGAGACACTAGTGCTTGCAAAGTAAGCACGCGCCCACTACTTTCCACAACTAATTCTAAGTACACTCAAGCCTGGGTTTGACTTCTCACTCATCAGAATGCCCCTCCCACAATAACACAGATAATCATATCATACTGAAAATAAAATGCGGGAAATAAAATGCGATAAATAAACACAAACCCAACAGGTAAACACGCAAGCGCTAGGATTGACTCGCACAGGGGACATTGGTTCCCCAGCAGAGTCGCCAGCTGTCGCTACTGCGAAAAACGAGGCCGGCAAGACAGAAGAGTCGCCACCTTTCGTTATTTATCCCTCAGAACGGGAAAGGAAACGATCGTAAAAACCTGACGAAAAGGTATAAGACAAGGTCATCGCAACCAATGTCTGGGTTAGGGAGTCGGTTACGCAAGGGGAAGGTATTAGCACCCCTCACGTCCATCGTACTCGATGGGATCCATGCTTGTTGTGTTTATCAGACGGGTTTATTTTACTATCTACCTATCAAGGCCGGTCTGAAAAGAAAAGAAAATGACTCGGGAAAGCGTCGCACTTTATGCCTACGTATTCTCATCAGAGAATGAGAAATCAGAGTCAACGTAGTTCACCTAACTACGGGGGAAGGTTGCTCGCCGAGATATCGCATCTCGTGCCTACGTACTTTCACACAACACGAAAGATCAGAGCAAACGTAGTTCGGGATAATACGGATTACGCGGATTCAGATTCATCTATTTTCGAGTAGGGTTAACAAACAGTTCCAGTAGTTTGGTGTATGCAGCTCGACCCTTGGAGACTTAGGCGTCACCGTTTGCGGTAGAACTGGGAGTTAACGACACTCTTTTCTTCAGAAAAGCTTCCTTTGAATTATGGGCCCACGAGGCAAAAAGGTTTGAATTTGTTTTCTGTCTTTTATGGAGGAACTGTTTTTATGGATGTTTGCAACTAATATCGCACTAGAGACTATGATCTGAGAGTGAATGTGTCGCATGTCACCCAAAGGGTACCATACTAAACATCTAGATCATTAGAAGGAAACCCTCTAACAATCCTTTCTCAAGTAGCTTAAGGCTCGTAACGTACGACGTCAATTAACCTTTATTACTGTATTTTGATTTGTTTTGAGATGAGAAGAGAGAACGAACACAACTAAAGGGAAACTATCAAGTCCTAATGTTATCATGCCAAGGATTCATCCTATGGTTGAGGTTTGAAACAGGGATCTCCTAGATGTTATCATGCATAGGTTTCAACCTAAAGTTCTAATCATCACTTCCTTATCAAAGGAAGTGAGATTCCTATGGCATCATGGCAATGGTATACAGAAACAAACAAAGCATCAGCTTAAACAGATAAACGGATATACAGAAGAAAACAGGTAAATAGTAAAGATGCACATGCAATGCAGCAATACAAGCAGAGGGATACCCACTCAACCTCTTAGCAATTGAGCAAAGAAAAACAGACAAAACAAACAAGCAGAGGGAGCTCACTCAACCTCTATTATGCAAATACGTCACTTAGAAAAAGAAAAACAACACACAAGCAAGGGGAGGATCACCTCAACCCTTAATGCAAACAAGCAATGGGAGACCCACTCAACCTCTTAATGCAATCATGCACCTAAACTTAAACTATTCTAATCATGAACTATCCTAATGCAACACACCAATCAAACATGAATGAGGAAAAGGACTTATGACAAATAATGGATTCATTCCACAAGTAATCATACAAGGCTTCTATCCTAAGGAAAGAAATTGATGATGGGATGCATGGTGTATACCAAAGGTATCCACCATGATGTTCAACCAATCATGGATAATCAGTAAATGAGATGATGCATGGTGTATACCAAAGGTATCCACCATGATGTTCAACCATTCATGGGAGATTGAAATGAAGGGAAGCATGGTGTATGCCAAAGGCATCCACCATGGCACTCTACCATTCATGGGAGATTGAGATGAAGGGAAGCATGGTGTATGCCAAAGGTATCCACCATGGCACTCTACCATTCATGGGAGATTGAGATGAAGGGAAGCATGGTGTATGCCAAAGGCATCCACCATGGTACTCTACCATTCATGGGAGATTGATCTTCCTAACACTCTTAAATTGAAACCCTAGAGATTAGTTAAGGATCACCTAAACTAAAAGGGATTAAAGCTCTATCAAGGCCTACTCTAAGCTCTAACTAAGGATCAACCTAGTCTTAATCCTATCAAGGAGTAATTCAAAGCCTAGAGTTGTCTAAAGATTCATCTTTAGTGCTAAACTACAAGCTAAGCTAAGATTTGTAAAATAGGGGAAAACTAGAAAATCACTTCTAAAAATTCTAAGGAAAATACTACACTATCCTACATGTATCAACATTCTATGGTACAAAAATCAGGGGTTAAACCTAAATCAAAAGGCTCAAATTAAATCTAAAACCTCAAGGGTACACTAAAAGGATCCAACAATGAACACTCCTAAACAACTACCCTAAAATACTATTTAAAATCATCTAAAAATCATGAAAAAAATCACATAGCATCATCAATATGTATATAACTAGCACATAAAATTTCAATATCAAACTCAAAAGCATGAATGAGAAATAAAATCAACAAACTCAGTACACAATTCCTCAATTATTAAAAACATACTCCAATAGAAAATATGAAATTAATTGCAAAAGAAATGGAAAATTAAAATAAAAAACATGGAAATATTCTAGACATTCCAAACTATATCCACATATTTTTCATGATTTATTGAGGATAATTACCATTTTTCTTGAATTAATAACAAACAAGTGATAAACAAAAAAAATAAAAGAAAAATAAATAAGGGAATTAAATGGAGGGAGGTGTAACCAGCAGGATTCTGTGAGTTATTGGCTAATGGGCCTCGCTGATGAGGGTGCAGATAGCGCTTCACCTAAGCCCAACTGAGTTGTAAAACTCAGCTTTATTGATTAATTAATGGAATGGGCCAGGGGGGCATATAGCAGTATTTCACACGTTAATGCATTGGGCTGTATATTGGTGGAGTGTGGATAGCACGCAGGGTCAAAGCCCAGAGTTTCAACTTATGAAACTCTGTGTTTCATTAAAGTGGAAAGAAGGTCACACGTGGAAGCGCCTTGATCATCAGATGCGTTGACCAATTCAACTCTTCAGCGCCATCGGACGGCCACGATACAAACTGAGATTCAAAACATCAAAACGGTGGGAAAAAATACACGGTGGCTCTGTAATTTCTCACGGTGGCCGGCCTAGCGCCGGTCATCCCCTACCTTGCGACGGGATCAGTACCAGACATCCAACCTCAAAGAAACTTGCAATTCTTTACACCGTTCTACTCGTCTCTCTCCCTAGATCACTAATCCACCATTCATTTTCGTTTTTAACCAATATTAAGGGAGATACATGAACAACAACTTGGATCACCATCACATAAACTCTCACGATTCACCCTAAAACCTATACAGAATCCATCTACGTTTCAATTATAACTTAACCGCATGTATCTAAGGTCTTAAATGCAAATAATCTAAGAGGAAATTTGAGATGAAGAACCTGACACAAAGCTTCGATTCTGGTGACTTCTAGAGCTCCACGTGCTTCCAAAAGGTGCAGATCCCTTCAATGGATGATGATGAACAATTCTTGAAGTCCAATTCCTTCTGAAACTCTCTCAATCTCAAAATTCGAAAACCAAGTTTCAAGCTTCTTCATATACTTGCTCCAACTGATTCTCAATAGAATTTGCCACTAGAAACTTCTGGGAATGATCTAAACTCAATTTATAATCTGTTTAACACCTTTGGAGGCCCAATCAAAGCCCAATTTGTGATTTCTCATTTTCAACTCTCTTCCAAAATTTCAATTATGGTGTCCACGATTTTGCCATGTTCTGGCTCTCAATTCACTTCAATTCTCTTGCTTGACAGTCATGGAGTGTAATTGGATGGTTTTCCTTCTTTGATTTCAACCAAAGGGGTGTGTTTGATATGCTACTTCATCATGAAGTAATCCTCCAAATGACCATGTTATATACCTCAATTCAAAAATGTAATGATGCCAAAGTGTTTAGAACTTATTTTCCAATCAAAATGAGTACTAATTTGGCTTGAAAACATTCCATTACCAATTGTTTTGAATTTTTTCATTTTAATTCATTAAAATGATCTTTTTGTGAAATTTCTTCAACCAATGCTTGCTCTAATCCATATCAATGGACTCTTGATGCTTGGCTAAGCTAAAAACATAATTTTTAGCAACTTTCATGTTGAACAAAACTCCATTTGAAGCTTGCAAGATAGTGAAATTGACCTATAATTCAAAATGACCTGTAATGTCCAAATACCCAAAATACCCTTGACTTGTCAAAGCCATAACTTGAGTTCTATAAATCCAATCTTGGACTTCTAGTACTCTATGGAAAGCTAAGAGGATAAGGAACAAAATTCATGTTGACCAAAAGTTCATAGGAATCATACTTCTAGGGAAAAAATCTCTTGCAAGTTGGGTAACTTTCAAGCTCCAAATTCACATGCCTCAGATGACTTGTAACTTGTCTGGCTCATAACTTGAGTTCTATAAACCCTATCAAAGACTTATAGTACTAAAATTAAAGATAAGACCATGCCCTATAACAATCATGTTGGGGTCAAGATGAGATGAAGATTACATCTTGAGTTAAATGGCCTTGAAGTCAGGGGTCAAGCTAGGGGATTTTACACTGTCAAGCCTTAGAAACCCTAGCCTAAAACTTCTCAAACTCTTCAATCATGATGAGTTAACATTGGAATCATCCTTAGAACATCTCAAGGTATCAATCCATGATCATATGGCTCTTGAATTAGGTCTCAACCTTCTTCAAATCATCAGTTATCCTAGGGTTAACTAGATGAAACCCTAATTGCACCAATCTTGAGTATACTTCATATCCTTCCCATAATGACCTGTCTATGCCTCAAAATGAACTTCAACACTTCTCATGAGCTCTATCAAGACCTCAAGTCCAACTTCATGGCCTCATAATCATCTGATGATCTTCCCACAACTCTCAAGTTAGGAGATCCACATACTTGGTTTCAACCATTCTCTCTGAGGATTTTAGACTTCTCTGATAAGGATATCAACACTTGAACACTTGAATAACCTTCTTAGCTGGCTTCATAGTCTTGTATAGCCCTTGATTGGTAATCATACCTCTTGATCTCCTGCATACATGTCAATGAAATGCAAATGATAATGCTAATGTGAATGAAATGAAACATAAGCTAGGTAAAGAAAAGTTGGGCAAATTTTGGGGTGCAACAATATGTAGGAACAACAGATGTGAATGAGGGTGGCATCCGTCAAATACCTATGGAGGAAGGTATTTTCTATTTTGAATATACCGAAACAATTGCTAAGGAGGATTTGGACAAGATTTTCCAACATTCTGAATTGGGCGTCGGTGTTATGCATTCCTACATTAGGTACTCCGATCCATTTTAATTAAATAATTGAACATTTTAAAATTTGCTCATTTAACTGAATATTCTAATGCTGATTATGTTTTTCTTTTAGGCTCTTGTATGACAAGTTGTTGGTCCCGCGTGATTTGACTTCAATATTCACATTCTTATCTGCTAGCTGTATCAACTCAAGGTCAATAGATCACACACCAGATGTAGTAAAAGATTACCTAGTCCAAAGATTTATGGCCGCAACTACAGAGAAGTTGTTCTTGTTGCCATATAATACTGGTCATGGGTATGACTTCATTCTAAATTCATTTATTATAATTATTCGATTTTTGCCATTCTATATAACATTTCCGTCTAAACTGTTGTCTTATTTTATAGTGGACACTGGTTACTGGTCGCGATTAATCCGATGAAAGAAATAGTGTATTATCTGGATTCATTGGATGGCGATCAAACAAAATATCCTGATATGAAGAATATGATTGATACGTAAGTGATGGGATATACTTTTCTAAATAATTATATATCTTTATTTATTATGTGACATTGTTCTAAATATGTGTTTATATTATGTTAGAGTTATACAAATATTCAGAGCACAAAGACAAGCAACAATGCCAAAAAGTAAGGCTAACAACATTAGCTGGATCAGAGTGCATGTATATTTTCCCATTTTTGACTGTTATAGTGGTCCTACTTGATAAAATTATTTAAACTATATATCCTGATAAATGTTCGTTTGTTTTTTCCATTTACAGTGTCCTCGTCAGCGTAATGGGATTGACTGCGGATATTTTGTATTGCGCTTTATGAAGGAAATTATTCATTCTGGTCAAATAGAGATTTCAATCATGGTATGGATCAATTCATAAATTATATGATTCATTTTGATAATTAATCGATGTTTCATCTAAGTAATTAGTTTTAAAACTAAATCGTGCATGTTCTATTATATTATGTAGTACTTTGATGAATTCAAGTGCGGTACTTACTCGAAAGCAAGATTGGAAGAAATAAAGGAGGAATGGTGTCAATTTATTCTTGAGCTGAGAATTGTATAAGTTATATGTATCATCCAATATTGATGCGGGATAATAATATATCTGGAAGTTGTATCTATTTGTAAAGTTAACGGATTTGTAATTATATGTAAATTGAATGTATTTGTGATGTTGTAATTCTGAGGATCGGATTGTGTTGTAATATTGTCGCGGTGAAATTTGGATACCAAACTATTAATTAGTTTGAATCTTTAATTCATTTTGCAACCGAACTTTGATTTGTCCAAAGGAAGGGATAAAGATCGAAATTCCCACAATGCAATGCAAATGCAAGGTTTAGAGAGTTATAGGTTCGAGGGTTGGTTAAACTTAGGGAAGGTGCTAGCATCCTAAATTTCTGTAGTACTCTACAGGAACCTCTTGTTTTATGTTTGTTTATCGCTAAGTGTTTATCTGCTCAAGGGTATAAAAGTCCTAGGGTTTATTTCTAAGTATACTCGATAAGACGTCACATCTTATGCCTACATATCCTTACGGGAGTGGAATCAGAGTATTTGTAGTTCCCCTAAAGGGTTAGAGGAGTTCTTTGACTGTGGTCAAAGTTCCTACGGGTTTAGGGTAGTTGATTGATTGATTTTAGGAGAAGAGACGTATTGTCATTTTAAGAGAGATTTAACCGCCACGGGTTGTAGGAAAATAGTCTTTGCATCGTCTTAAGAAAAGGGCTCAAGTACTCGGATTGTTTGACGAGTACGCCTTTATCTCTCTTAAGGCAAAGTTCCTACGGTATTGACTGTATTGATGTGGGGTGGAGATTCTATCTCGCTTAAGATGATTTGACATCTTTCTCTAATGTGTTTGAATATTGTTTGTATTGTGTTGATTGTTTTTGTCTAAGTTGTAAAGATAAAGGTCCTTCCTAGGGGTAGGTCCTAAACTTAAGAAGATCGACTTGAATGGGATCAAGGATCGTGTGGGGAGAATGATGCAAATGTGAATGCACTACACACAAGTGTTGACTTATGTGTAGATTTTTCCTTTGGATGGAATGCGATGCGAGAATATAAATGCGACAATATTTAAATTGCGGAAGATAAATTGCTGAAAAGGTAAAGCCATACACATACGCATGAAAACGCTGAAGTGTGTGAGAGTGAATGTGTCGTGAAGTGAGTGTGCACGATTGATTTTATGCGAAGTTGATTTTTTTTAGCAGATTGCTTGAAAAGGGATGTCATTGGTGAGATTTGATTTTAAGGGTAGTGTTGGATTGCATTAGATTTGTTTTAGTAAAATTGTTTATTATCACATTTGAAAGTTAAATTACTTAGAAAGTTTTCTAATAAAAAAAGTTCTTATTATTAACAAATGTTATTTAAATTTTAAAAAAGGACTTTACTAAATAAAATTATTTTCTCTTACTTAAGTTATTATAAAAATGTTTTTTTTATTATTATTTTATTAAAACAAATTAATTAAATGTGGGATCGATTAATTAAGAGTTGATGGCTAAATAAAATGCAATTTATAAAAGGTTTATAATTTTTTTGTTTGTAAATATAAAGGTTATTGTTAAAGTTAAAAAAAAAAACTATTTATTAATTATGAAAAGGGTTTTTTTTATTATTATTATATTAATTAGATTATGAAAAAAAGATGTATATAAAAAAATAAGTTATATGCTTATTAAAAGTTATAGTGGAATAAAATAATAAAAGGGTGAAAATAGGTTGATTAAGAAATGAATAAAAAGGGTTTCAGTTTTTTTTTAAGAGTTGATGATTTGATTTATTGGTTAATTAAAAAAATTAATTGATAATAAGAGGCAGATTAATTATGATTAAATGGGCTAATTGAGGTTTGAGGGTGATTAACGGTTTGTTAAGGGGATTAAGTGGTGGGACGTGTGTTACGGTGATGTTCGGTGTAGGGAGTTATCGTGGTCGTGCACGTAAGGGTCATTCGATCGTGATTAGACGTATGATAAGCGCGCGTGTGTGAGGGTGTATGATAACCGTGTGTGGGTGCGTATATCAGATTACAATAATAACAAGAAATGAAAAAAAAAACCTAATTCTATTCCCCAAATCGCTCTGAATCGTCTTCTCCTCTCCGTTCTTCCTCTTCCACTTCTCACTCGATTTCCTTCCATTCTTCTTCTTCCGCTCTGTTCTTCCTCTTCCACTTCTGCTTTTTCTTCCGTTTCTTCAACCTCGTTTCCCTATGCAATCAAACAATCAAAGACTGAAAAGATAGATGTCAGCGCATAAAATCTCACGATTTAATGTTGGGGTTTCTGTTTGCAGATTCGACGATAATGATGGGTTCTCGATGATGGTGCGAGGGTTTCGCGGCGATGGTGCGAGGGTTTCGTGGAACTCGCGACGGTATCTGAAGTGGTCTCGCGGTGATGGTGCGACGAGGTCCTTGACGGCGGTGAAGTGAGGAGATAAGTCTTCTATTAACGAATTTAAGGGTTTTTGATTTGAGAATTTCGTATCGGGGTTTTTTGTGTGTTGTGAATTTGTGATTTAGGGATTGCGAATGTTGTGAAGTTTGGTTTTTTTTTTGTCAATCCCCCTCTTCTGATTCTCAAAACCTTCTTTATAGGCTGTCTTGATTTCAAATTGAGTACTGTGATGAATACTTTCCATGTCTGTCCAAACATGTCGAAAACCTGTTTTGGAAGGAAGTTGAATATCTCCTTCATGGCAATAAAACTTTCTCGTTTTGGTCAAAACGTGTTTTTGAGTTGTTCCTGATTTTTCTCTTTTTATCTCTTAGCAGGTCACAGCTTTATTTGAACACGGTTGGTGAGGACACTTTCTTTCCAATTTGAGCATGCTTTGAATTGAGGAGTTAATGGTATTTATCTTCTTTGGATGTTGTGAAATTTTCTACCATTTCAAATGCAGTGTGCGGTTTCTATCCTTTCCTTTTGTGTAAGTAGAATGCAATAGGATCCGATTTGAACTTGAATGCTCAGGATACTGGTATAATGCTGTTTAGGAAGTAAAACGTGATGTTGTCATAAAACCTGATTCTTTCCTTTCTCAAAAAAAAAAGAATTCCTTTCTGATGTCTTATGTGATTTATTATGTTATAACTGGATTAGAAGGCTGATGAAAAACTCTGTTTTGGTTTTCCAAAATAGCATCTTTGCTTGTTGTATTAGCATACACTAATTTTATGACCGGTAACCTTACAGGATAAAAGCGCATCACCGTGAAAGTGACTTGGTTGGAAGCTCTGCAGGCTCTCATTTTTAAACGCAAGCTGGTGACTTCAGTTATTCTTGTAGGAATTTGAAGGCGTTGCGAACCAAGGTGATTACTCATACCATGAAACTCACGAACATGAGAAGAAGCTCGAGGCCTTGTTCCCAGGTTGTAAGCCTTGTTTAACTGATGCTCAAATAATGAAAAGGGAAAAACCCTGTTAACAGCTCCTGTTAAACTTAGGTTGACTATTATGCAATTGCGATTTGTCGGACGCGTTTTGATTCTTCCATGTATAGTTCAACTTGCTTGATGCTCACGAATTGGCGCTTTTACATAGGGTTATTATGAATTCTCTATTAACTGTCACGGCCTCTCCTGCAAGCATTCAAGTTGCCGAGGTACTTTGATTCATAACAACTTCGTGCGTGGAAGGGTATTTGTTTTGGGTATGCTTAAATTAACCGTTGCTGTTGTTATGATTTGCAGTGGGCTTAAAGCGACGAGGCAATCCTTCAATTATGTGGCTTATACGCACCGCTATGTAGACCGGGAAAGTGGCAATTATCGACGTTGGTCTCCATTTGTGATGTTACTGCTTCCGTTGATTACAAGACTTTGAGAGCTTCTCAATTGCACTTGGCATGACCTGGTTTATTCCCTCACTAGCTTCTACTTAGTGTAGATGAATTGGATGTAAAAGCTTGATCTGACTAATTTTAATCTTGTGCAGGAATGAAACACGGAGTAATTATGTGGTTATGAGGACGGAAGAGAAAGGCTCCTACTTGTAAGGAACGTCATTTTGTAATCATGGTCAAGGCTTCTCGTTTTATTTCGAAGTTAAAAGGTGCAGGTTTTTTGGGTTTTGAATTTATAAGACTTCAGATTAAGTGTTATAGGTTTAAAAGTATGTGAAGGATTGGACATAATTGAAGTATGTGTGGAAATGGATGTGGATTGGTTTAGATCATAACATTTCACCTTGTTACTGATTTTTTTTGTAAGACTAGATTGGATAAGTGTAATTGACTCATATTCATGCACGTTGGATGATTTATGATTGGTTAACGATCTGTTTAGTTTAAATAACGCTGCCCTATGATTGCAGGGTGTTGGGGCTGTGGCTTATTTCCTTTAGACGGGTTTCCGAAGCTTGAACAAGTGCTCTTACTTTCACTTCAGACCGTATTTTGTTTCAAGAACTTCTTGGCGATGTTGTTTGATAGAGAATAGGCAGCTGCGGTGCTTGTTTCAAAGTTGTTGCTGGTATCATTGTATTTTACACACAATGCATGGATTAAGCTCAAGTCGCAACATCGCCAGCGCGGTTGTTCGTTGAAGCCCCACGACGCATAATAGATGAGGAGTTCACTTTGATATAGCGGGATTAACCGGACAGGAGATTATATGATTGTAGAAAGTACTACTCATGTGTAGTTATTATTGTAGAAAGTATGTTGTCACAAACACCCTTCACATACTCTCTGATCTTCTTCTTGCAGTGATTGTGTTGTAACCAAAGCTTTGGTGCTATTGCTCTCTATGCTTTGATTGCTCTTGATTGGGAACTTAACCTCTTCTTCTATTAACTACTGTTTTGATTTGCAGGAAATGACTATTCCTTGTCGCAGATATGGCGTGGGTTTCTTAAGAACGGTATGGTGCCAGTACTACGTAAATTGATGGCCCTGTTTTGAAAAAGGTAGTTTCTTGATGGCTAACTTGGTTCTTGGCTCTGTTTTAGTAGGGTGGTTTAAGTTGCGGGGCAAGTGATGATTTAAGGTGCATTACCAGCGAGAATGGTCCTGTTATCATTTTTTAGTTGGTATAGCAGAACATGACTGTTATGTCTGTTATGGAATTCTTGATTCTCTTGCTAAAATCTCTCTGAATTTTCTTTTAACTCAAATCTTGCTGAGTGATTATGAAATTTATGATTATGTCATCTGATTGTGCATTAAGGACTATTGATTTGTCTCCTTATTCTTTTCTTTACAAATTAGGATGATGCTGAGACTCTTTCAATCGTGTGAAGGCGCTGCTTTGGCCCGTGCTGGCAGGGCTTCATCAAACTTCTAAACCGCGTCCTTTGCGGCGGCTCCTCAATAATTCCATTTCCCATGCTCATTAAGAGGTAACTACTTAGGAAGTGGTTTGGTACTTGGCACTTTGATTCCTTGTAACTAGCAGGACTCTCATATACTTTGACAGTGTTTGAGTTTTTAAGGATCCAATCTTGATTGCATTTTAGTTGTTAACATTAGAGTATGATATTGGTTTGAACTTTCATTCTTCAATTTATCATGAATGATGTCGCCTTTCGAAATTCAATTAACGAATGTCTGTGGTTTGGTTTGCAGGCTGTACCGAAATGGTTTAATGTTCGGTGGCGTCGCAACGCAAAGTTATAGCAACCATGAGTAATGGGGGGACTCGTGTATGCCAAATGCGGCATTAGCAGCAGCGCAGCTCATGCTCGGCTCCATCTTTCCTTTGAGAATCATGCGACAGTATTAGAATATGCTCGTGAATGAACCCGGTAAATGATGCAGTTTTCTGATAACTGTTGTAGAATTAGTGACATAATGTACTGATATCCATGTAGTTAGTTTGGCAGGGTTGTAACAGGATGGTTTCTTTAGGATAGGTTTTTGGAGTTGCGAAATCCCGACCCTTGTATTCATGTTTCAAATATTGTATCAACGCAAAGTAAATGTAAAAAAAACTCTTTCTTCGAAATCCTGGGGTGATTTGGCATTTGACTATGAGAGTTTCCATATTAAACCAAACTTTAATGGATATATGTGAGCATGATAGGATTAATGAGACATTCCTTATTGGTATTAAGAACGTAGACTATAACCGTACAGCAGGTGTCCGAAGAGCCATATCAGTTCTAATTATGGGCCCAGTCTCATGTGTGACAAAAAAAACTCCACGTGCGCAATATTGAATTTAAGGAAAACTTGGACTTCCATGTTTTGAACCTTTCTACTAAATTAGGATGAACTCCAATTGAACCTTTTGAAATCTCAAACCCCATGAATCAAATCAGTCTTGTAATTGTTTTTGTAAATATTGAAGCTTTAAGCCCACTTGTCTGAATAATTAATTCTAAACCGAAAACAATTTGTGTTTAAAGCAACTAAGCCCTCAATGAAAAAAGGAACTCCTAGCTTCAACCAAAGCACTATGATTCGCGTCTTGCACCTTAGGCCAATCTATTTCCAAAATCAGCCTTTTTGACTAGAATATTTATCCGAGATATTTTCAGAGTATCAATATGTGAACGGCCTCAAGAATGTAGAAAAATTAAGAGCGGAGTGCGTATCGGGTAGAAACTTCAGGATGACCTTAAGTCAGGGTTAGCTAGCCATATCTAGCAATATCCAAATGGGCGAATGTGTATGATCTTCATTCGAAATTACCATCACCGTGTGAACCTGTAAGGACTGGTTAGCTATAATAAACATACATATGAAAAGTAAAATAAAACAGGCGAGAAAAGAAAAAAAAGAGATGGGATCTTATGATCAAAAATTAGGGTGTGACAGATGCCCCTATTTAAGTTACTTCTATCCGGAGATATGGAGGTCGGAATCTCCGTCTCAACGAGATAGGAGGGACTTAAATATAAACATTGCACGAATTTTTGGCCATAAGAAACCACCGAATGCAAATGATATGCAATGATATGAGAATGCAAGACGAAAGGTCCTGTGGATAAATAGCGCCACAGGGGAGAAACTAAACACGACACATGGGAAGAACATGCTCAACGAGTGAGGCTCCATGGGGAAAGACTGACAATCACAAAGTGTCTGTAAATATGTTGTGGAAAACTTGGAAGAGAAATCCTCTTGAGGAATCTACTGTATAAGTCCAATGTAATTGATTCAAGATATCAACCGAAGAAGTCTATTGTGGATACTTGTAACTGTAATTGAGAATACTTTTGCCAAAATATTTACTGTTAAAATCTGTAAAGAATCTACTGCCGAGATTAACCAGGAAATGAAATGGAACTACCTACTGCCGAGGTCTTCTGGGAATCTACTGCCGAGATTAACCAGGAACTACCTACTGCCGAGGTCTTCTGGGAATCTATTGCCGAGATTAACCAGGAATTACTTACTGCCGAGGTCTTCTGGGAATCTACTGCCGAGATTAACCAGGAACTACCTACTGTCGAGGTCTTCTGGGAATCTACTGCCGAGATTAACCAGGAACTACTTACTGCCAAGGTCTTCTGGGAATCTTTTGCCGAGATTAACCAGGAACTACCTACTGTCGAGGTCTTTTGGGAATCTACTGCCGAGATTAACTAGGAACTACCTACTGCCGAGGTCTTCTGGGAATCTACTGCCGAGATTAACCAGGAACTACTTACTGCAGAGGTCTTCTGGGAATCTACTGCCGAGATGAACCAGGAACTACCTACTGCCGAGGTCTTCTGGGAATCTACTGTCGAGATTAACTAGGAACTACCTACTGCCGAGGTATTCTGGGAATCTACTGCCGAGATTAACCAGGAACTGTAATATGTTCGAATGATTGTCGTTGTAGACTGTAGTTGTTGTTGTATACTGTAGTTGTTGTTCGTTTTAGAACTTGTAGATGTCGTTCGCTGTAGAACTTGTAGATATCGTTCGTTGTAGAAATTGTAGATGTCGTTCGTTGTAGAACTTGTAGATGTAATTTGTAGGTGTAGATGCTTCACCGGGGATCTTTGGAAGAGATGTGAGCCGGTTGAATGGTAATGTATGTCTTCTTAAATAAAGAGAGAGTATTGTGGTAAACTCCTTCGACTTCTTCGGGGAGATGTCACTTGACGGAAATAAACTTGTGTGATGAATTCGCTGGGGAATACAATCCTGAGGAGCATCCTAGTTGTTGTAGAAATGTGCGAATTCTCAAATGTCTGTAATTGTCTTCTCTGATGAATCAATAATGTTGAAGGACCCACTGAGGGTAAATGAACTGTCTTGTAGAAATCGTCGTTTGTCGTTTTGAACAAAGATCCTGATCAAAACGGGTTGCTCAAATAAAGAGATTGTCATAGTCCAAATGTAGATGTTCGAGAAAAAATTGTTGAAGAAATGTCTGTCTTCATGAATATTCTTCCTGGGGAATAGGGTGCAAAATAAATGCACACTTGATCCATGTTCAAAAGGTTGGAGATGTCCATGATGTGATTGTCAAGGACCAAAGTTCAATTCCGGAAATATCTGAAGAGAAACTGTCAAATGAGACTCGACCATTGAGGTATGAACTCAAATGGGATTTTAACTAAAACAACCGTCTTCCACGAGGATCGAACTTCATGGGAAAAATAAAACATTATGCTTTTTCTGCCTAGGGTCGACAAATCTAATTGGAGGGATAAGACGTACCCGAACACCTATGGATAACTACAACCAAAGCGACGAAACACAAAGAATGCAAACAAATGCATATGCTATGCTGCCTACTTATATGCTATGCGTATGCTTATGCTGACAAAACAAACAGAAAGAGGCGACCGGAGATAAACATCTCGAGATAAACATCTCGACCAATCTTTACAGATAGAAGTACCACTGGGGATAGGCGGAGAACCAAATATGGGATCACCATCTTGTTTCAGAGCTTCACAAGCTTCTCTTGGGGGAGTAGAGATCAATCCACTTGGGGATGTAATATCTTGATAAGTCTGAAGGGTTGTATGAAGTTATAGACGGAGGTACCCAAACTGAAGTTTCATAGAGGATAAAATAAATATCCTGGGTCATCATGGGTGTTGAACATGTCGGAGTTGAGCTTCCTGAGGATGAAATAAACATCCGCTTCGCTTCAAAGTTTCAAATGCCCCAAGTCACATGGTTTAAGAAACAACATCTAGAGAGGATTTTACAGAAAATTTGATGTCCAAATGCCCCACTGTTTTCAAACTCTCTGAGAGATTCGCCGAATCTCGACGTAACTGCCCCTGATTGCCGGTGTAACTGAGTCTTCCAATTTGTGCTTTAGATGAAAGGCAAACTCGTACGGATCAAACTTTTTGGAAAATAAATTGCCCCAGGTGGGCAAGGTCTTCTAGTTCATCAAAGTCTGTTTGTAATCCTTCTAAGATATCAAGCGATTTTAGCAAGTTGGAAGTGTTAATTCTAAAACGGGTAATGCGACACGTGTTTGTCTTGAAGTTTTGAAAAAGAGATATCACAATAACTGGTGACGAAATCACTAGTTAGGATATAAATTAAAATTATTTATAAAGCCAATTTAGTTTGAGCAGAGCTCAAGGAGTCAGGAAACAATATCTCATCGAGTATGCTTTCGAACTAAACCTTACTTCAATTAGGACTTTAAAGGTTGTATATGGGCTTAATTTATGACTTGTAAATCGGAGGAATAAAGGGTTAGTATATTTGTGCCCACCCAATTGCTCGTTGTTTTTGATATTACCCTGCCCCAGGCTAAAAACGAGGTTTCGGTTTGGGAGAAAAAAACAAATCTTTTCTCGAGGCTTAAAAAGAGGGGTTAACTATTTTTGGTGTCTAGATGGTTGAAATAATGCCTTACATCATCAGTAGGGTTCTTATTCGAAGCATACAACAAGAGATCATGTGTTTTACTTCATCATCCTCCTTCCAATTTTTCACCAAAGTGAGAAAAATTGGGTAAAAGTCGGCATTATAAATAATTTTGAAAACAATTTGAGTGAAAACGAATGGATTTCTTCAAGACAACCACTTATTGCATTACTTATTCAAAATAACAAGTTCTTACATGCCAAAATACTTTTAATCAAAGAAACACAAACACAAAAGCAAAACAAAGTAAAAAGCCAGACGAGCCCTTTTATTACGCCTTGAAATGGAGAGGCCTGCAAAATCGTCCGATGTGTAGTCTTCTGATAACCTTGGATCATGTCCTCGGAGGATGAGCCATGTTGGGGTTAGGATTAGAACCCTCGAAGGATAAGATTCCTCTCCTAACCAATTCTTGAACGTCTGCCTTCAAACCATAGCAGCTCTCAATGTCGTGCCCCGGAGCACCTTGATGATATGGGCAAAATTTGTCAGCTTTGTACCAATACGGGAGTTTCTCGGGTACTTTAGGTGGAGCTCTTGTCTGGATGTGACCTTTCTGAATCAAAACTGGAAACAGATCAGCATACTTCACAGGGATGGGATCAAACCGATGAATTACTTCCCTTGGAGTATCTAGAGGCATCCTCTGATACCTTCTCCGAAGCCGTCGGTTCTGTGGTTGATCTGGAGAAGCCAACTTTTGCTTAGGAGGTGGTTGTTGTTCACGCTGAGCGGGCATTGCATACTAATATCAAGGACGGGGTACCGGAGCTATGAATTCTCTGGAAGGTCCACTGTCATCTTCATTATTTGGGGTTATACCCAAGTTGTGATGGTATTGCTTCACAAAAGCAACAGCCAAGTCTTCCCAAGACTGAATGTGGTTACTTTGCAGCTTCATGTACCACATCAAGGATGTCCCACATAAACTCTCTTGAAAGTAGTGAATCATCAGCTTGTCGTTGTCAATGTAAGCAGTCATCTTTCGACAAAACATTGTCAAGTGGTATTTTGGATAGCCGATACCCTTGTAAACTTCAAAGACAGGCATCTTGAACTTTAGAGGAATAATTACACCTGGAACTAAACATAGTTCATGAGCACCAAGACCTGATGCTGTAGTTCCTCTCATCATCTTCACTTGTTCTTTGAGACCACGGATTTCTTTCTCCATTGCTATGA
Source organism: Lathyrus sativus (assembly GCA_963859935.3). Lineage (NCBI taxonomy): Eukaryota > Viridiplantae > Streptophyta > Magnoliopsida > Fabales > Fabaceae > Lathyrus > Lathyrus sativus. Next base: position 952,892,181 of record OZ012735.1, read on the forward strand.
ATCTAGGATCATCCACTCCCTTCTCAGTAGGAGTGTTCTGAGGATCAACAAACAGGTTGTCTTACGAAGGTTGAAGTTGCACAGGAACATCCACTTGTTGCACAAAATCATCGGAGAAATAGTCGAATGTCGAATCAGTCCTTACTTTGAAGCTAGTCATGCGATCCATATCTTTCATTCTTTTTGCTATCCTTAAGTAATACTTCGAGCTTGGTCAGATGGGCGAGATGTCAACTGACAGACGAAAACAGAAAGACGGATAAGAACACAGCGGAGAAGAGACACATGCATATGCAAAATGCTAAATGAAGGATGCTAATGCGAGAGTGCAGAATGTAGAAAATGAAAGGTTTCACGGAATTCAAGTTCTTATAAACGTTATAGAATACCAAAGAAAGTTCATTTGTTATTTTTTACTATTATATTTTTTATTATGATATTGGATTACAAGGAAACAGCCTTATAAGATTCCTAACTTAATAGCTAAATAAAAGCTACTAAAGCCCTAAGGAAGTCCTTCATCATGCTTGTTGATCTGCTCTCCTACTTGGATCTTCTTAAATATAAGTTGTCCATGATCAACGTCTAAAGATTAGTTTGATGGAGGAAAATAAATCTTCCATCTCTTCTTTTGTTCTTTGTTGGGAAAGGAGCCCCTTGGATCTTGGACCTTCAATATTGATGAGAGTCTTTTGAACTTCTAAGGATCCTCCGTGGTAAGGGAGCCTCTTGTATTTGTCCTTTGTGTTTTCTTCAATCTGAACTCCTACTTCCTTAGGTCATCCAAGTTAAGACTCTTAAAAGGATATTTCAAAATATTTTCTTTTGTAATCCATGTTGGTTTCTATAATGTTTATAAATAAACTAGGAATTCCATGAAACCTAATGTAGTATGATGCCATATGAATGCAGCAAACACAAGTAAGCACATAAGGACACACAAAGATAAACAAACAAAGGGGGACCCTAGGTTTGCAACGAGCATGGAGCCAAAGGTATACCCATTCCCAAAGGTTGTGAACTAAAGGTTGATTGTACCTGCAGAACAAGGTTCTAATAAGGTTCCCAAAGTCATTAGCCCATCTTTCGGATATTATCAACTTCCCAAGTACTCGGGGGTTAATAATATTCTCAAGAGAACTTCTTTTGAGCGTAGTATCGCGTAGAACTATTTCGGGGGTACCCCCTCATAGTCCCGCACTACATCCTAATAAAGGCCAAAGTGGGGTTAAGGTAACTACGGTCCTCAATATCATAGGCTCCAACATCGAATATAGTGCATGTTTTCACGATTAAGGACTCGTTCAACAATACAATTTTCGAGAGGGCCTCAATTGAGCGTGATTTTCAAGTCAGCTTGGTCGGGATTCCACCCCCTATAAGCCTCTTTGAACATATCACTATCCTATCTTAAGTTCACTCAAGTCCGGGTGTAGGACTTTGTCTCACCATTCAAGAGTATCAACCCAAAGGTAATAAACAAACAAATACACAATTATACAAATAACAAAGCAATAAACAAGTAGAAAGAAGATAGGGAAACCCCACTAAAGGCTCCCCAGGGAAGTCGCCATTTCTGTCGCGGTGAAATTTGGATACCAAACTATTAATTAGTTTGAATCTTTAATTCATTTTGCAACCGAACTTTGATTTGTACAAAGGAAGGGATAAAGATCAAAATTCCCACAATGCAATGCAAATGCAAGGTTTAGAGAGTTATAGGTTCGGGGGTTGGTTAAACTTTGGGAAGGTGCTAGCATCCTAAATTTCTGTAGTACTCTACAGGAACCTCTTGTTTTATGTTTGTTTATCGCTAAGTGTTTATCTGCTTAAGGGTATAAAAGTCCTAGGGTTTATTTCTAAGTATACTCGATAAGACGTCGCATCTTATGCCTACATATCCTTACGGGAGTGGAATCAGAGTATTTGTAGTTCCCCTAAAGGGTTAGAGGAGTTCTTTGACTGTGGTCAAAGTTCCTACGGGTTTAGGGTAGTTGATTGATTGATTTTAAGAGAAGAGACGTGTTGTCATTTTAAGGGAGATTTAACCGCCACGGGTTGTAGGAAAATAGTCTTTGCATCGTCTTAAGAAAAGGGCTCAAGTACTCGGATTGTTTGACGAGTACGCCTTTATCTCTCTTAAGGCAAAGTTCCTACGGTATTGACTGTATTGATGTGGGGTGGAGATTCTATCTCGCTTAAGATGATTTGGCATCTTTCTCTAATGTGTTTGAATATTGTTTGTATTGTGTTGATTGTTTTTGTCTAAGTTGTAAAGATAAAGGTCCTTCCTAGGGGTAGGTCCTAAACTTAAGAAGATCGACTTAAATGGGATCAAGGATCATGTGGGGAGAATGATGCAAATGTGAATGCACTACACACAAGTGTTGACTTATGTGTAGGTTTTTCCTTTGGACGGAATGCGATGTGAGAATATAAATGCGATAATATTTAAATTGCGGAAGATAAATTGCTGAAAAGGTAAAGCCATACACATACGCATGAAAGCGCTGAAGTGTGTGAGAGTGAATGTGTCGTGAAGTGAGTGTGCACGATTGATTTTATGCGAAGTTGATTTATTTTTAGCAGATTCCTTGAAAAGGGATGTCATTGGTGAGATTTGATTTTAAGGGTAGTGTTGGATTGCATTAGATTCGTTTTAGTAAAATTGTTTATTATCACATTTGAAAGTTAAATTACTTAGAAAGTTTTCTAATAAAAAAAGTTCTTATTATTAACAAATGTTATTTAAATTTTAAAAAAAGACTTTACTAAATAAAATTATTTTCTCTTACTTAAGTTATTATAAAAATGTTTTTTTATTATTATTTTATTAAAACAAATTAATTAAATGTGGGATCGATTAATTAAGAATTGATGGCTAAATAAAATGCAATTTATAAAAGGTTTATAATTCTTTTGTTTGTAAATATAAAGGTTATTGTTAAAGTTTAAAAAAAAACTATTTATTAATTATGAAAAGGGTTTTTTATTATTATTATTATATTAATTAGATTATGAAAAAAAAGATGTATATAAAAAAATAAATTATATGCTTATTAATAGTTATAGTGGAATAAAATAATAAAAGGGTGAAAATAGGTTGATTAAGAAATGAATAAAAAGGGTTTCAGTTTTTTTTTAAGAGTTGATGATTTGATTTATTGGTTAATTAAAAAAATTAATTGATAATAAGAGGCAGATTAATTATGATTAAATGGGCTAATTGAGTTTTGAGGGTGATTAACGGTTTGTTAAGGGGATTAAGTGGTGGGACGTGTGTTACGGTGAAGTTCGGTGTAGGGAGTTATCATGGTCGTGCACATAAGGGTCATTCGATCGTGATCAGACGTGTGATAAGCGTGCGTGTGTGAGGGTGTATGATAACCGTGTGTGGGTGCATATATCAGATTACAATAATAACAAGAAATGAAAAAAAAAACTAATTCTATTCCCAAATTGCTCTGAATTGTCTTCTCCTCTCCGTTCTTCCTCTTCCACTTCTCACTCGATTTCCTTACATTCTTCTTCTTCCGCTCTGTTCTTCCTCTTCCACTTCTGCTTTTTCTTCCGTTTCTTCAACCTCGTTTCCCTACGCAATCAAACAATCAAAGACTGGAAAGATAGATGTCAGCGTATAAAATCTCACGATTTAATGTTGGGGTTTCTGTTTGCAGATTCGGCGATAATGATGGGTTCGCGATGATGGTGCGAGGGTTTCGCGGCGATGGTGCGAGGGTTTCGTGGAACTCGCGACGGTATCTGAAGTGGTCTCGCGGTGATGGTGCAACGAGGGCCTTGACGGCAGTGAAGTGAGGAGATAAGTCTTCTCTTAACGAATATAAGGGTTTTTGATTTGAGAATTTCGTATCGGGGTTTTTTGTGTGTTGTGAATTTGTGATTTGGGGATTGCGAATGTTGTGAAGTTTGGTTTTTTTTTGTCAATCCTCCTCTTCTGATTCTCAAAACCTTCTTTATAGGCTGTCTTGATTTCAAATTGAGTACTATGATGAATACTTTCCATGTCTGTCCAAACATGTCGAAAACCTATTTTGGAAGGAAGTTGAATATCTCCTTCATGGCAATAAAACTTTCTCGTTTTGGTCAAAACGTGTTTTTGAGTTGTTCCTGATTTTTCACTTTTTATCTCTTAGCAGGTCACAGCTTTATTTGAACACGGTTGGTGAGGACACTTTCTTTCCAATTTGAGCATGCTTTGAATTGAGGAGTTAATGGTATTTATCTTCTTTGGATGTTGTGAAATTTTCTGCCATTTCAAATGCAGAGTGCGGTTTCTATCCTTTCGTTTTGTGTAAGTAGAATGCAATAGGATCCGATTTGAACTTGAATGCTCAGGATACTGGTATAATGTTGTTTAGGAAGTAAAACGTGATGTTGTCATAAAACCTGATTCTTTCCTTTCTCAAAAAAAAAAAGAATTCCTTTCTGATGTCTTATGCGATTTATTATGTTATAACTGGATTAGAAGGCTGATGAAAAACTCTGTTTTGGTTTTCCAAAATAGCATCTTTGCTTGTTGTATTAGCATACACTAATTTTATGACCGGTAACCTTACAGGATAAAAGCGCATCACCGTGAAAGTGACTTGGTTGGAAGCTCTGCAGGCTCTCATTTTTAAACGCAAGCTGGTGACTTCAGTTGTTCTTGTAGGAATTTGAAGGCGTTGCGAACCAAGGCGATTACTCATACCATGAAACTCACGAACATGAGAAGAAGCTCGAGGCCTTGTTCCCAGGTTGTAAGCCTTGTTTAACTGATGCTCAAATAATGAAAAGGGAAAAACTCTGTTAACAGCTCCTGTTAAACATATGTTGACTATTATGCAGTTGCAATTTGTCGGACGCGTTTTGATTCTTCCATGTATAGTTCAACTTGTTTGATGCTCACGAATTGGCGCTTTTACGTAGGATTCTTATGAATTCTCTATCAACTGTTACGGCCTCTCCTGTAAGCATTCAAGTTGCCGGGGTACTTTGATTCATAACAACTTCGTGCGTGGAAGGGTATTTGTTTTGGGTATGCTTAAATTAACTGTTGCTGCTGTTATGATTTGCAGTGGGCTTAAAGCGACGAAGCAATCCTTCAATTATGTGGCTTATACGCACCGCTATGTAGACCGGGAAAGTGGCAATTATCGACGTTGGTCTTCATTTGTGATGTTACTGCTGCCGTTGATTACAAGACTTTGAGAGCTTCTCAATTGCACTTGGCATGACCTGGTTTATTCCCTTACTAGCTTCTACTTAGTGTAGATGAATTGGATGTAAAAGCTTGATCTGACTAATTCTAATCTTGTGCAGGAATGAAACACGGAGTAATTATGTGGTTATGAGGACGGAAGAGAAAGGCTCCTACTTGTAAGGAACGTCATTTCGTAATCATGGTCAAGGCTTCTCGTTTTATTTCGAAGTTAAAAGGTGCAGGTTTTTGGTTTTTGAATTTATAAGACTTTAGATTAAGTGTTATAGGTTTAAAAGTATATGAAGGATTGGACATAATTGAAGTATGTATGGAAATGGATGTGGATTGGTTTAGATCATAACATTTCACCTTGTTACTGATTTTTTTTGTAAGACTAGATTGGATAAGTGTAATTGACTCATATTCATGCACGTTGGATGATTTATGATTGGTTAACGGTCTGTTTAGTTTAAATAACGCTGCCCTATGATTGCAGGGTGTTGGGGTTGTGGCTTGTTTCCTTTAGACGGGTTTCCGAAGCTTGAACAAGTGCTCTTACTTTCACTTTAGACCGTATTTTGTTTCAAGAACTTCTTGGCGATGTTGTTTGATAGAGAATAGGCAGCTACGGTGCTTGTTTCAAAGTTGCTGCTGGTATCATTGTATTTTACACACAATTCATGGATTAAGCTCAAGTCGCAACGTCGCCGGCGCGGTTGTTCGTTGAAGCCCCACGACTCATATTAGATGAGGAGTTCACTTTGATATAGCGGGATTAACCGGACAGGAGATTATATGATTGTAGAAAGTACTACTCATGTGTAGTTATTATTGTAGAAAGTATGTTGTCACAAACACCCTTCACATACTCTCTGATCTTCTTCTTGCAGTGATTGTGTTGTAACCAAAGCTTTGGTGCTATTGCTCTCTATGCTTTGATTGCTCTTGATTGGGAACTCAACCTCTTCTTCTATTAACTACTGTTTTGATTTGCAGGAAATGACTATTCCTTGTCGCAGATATGGCGTGGGTTTCTTAAGAACGGTATGGTGCCGGTACTACGCAAACTGATGGCCCTGTTTTGAAAAAGGTAGTTTCTTGATGGCTAACTTGGTTCTTGGCTCTGTTTTAGTAGGGTGGTATAAGTTGCGGGGCAAGTGATGATTTAAGGTGCATTACCGGCGAGAACGGTCCTGTTATCATTTTTTAGTTGGTATAGCAGAACATGATTGTTATGTCTGTTATGGAATTCTTGATTCTCTTGCTAAAATCTCTCTGAATTTCCTTTTAACTCAAATCTTGCTGAGTGATTATGAAATTTATGATTATGTCATCTGATTGTGCATTAAGGATTATTGATTTGTCTCCTTATTCTTTTCTTTACAAATTAGGATGATGCTGAGACTCTTTCAATCGTGTGAAGGCGCTGCTTTGGCCCGTGCTGGCAGGGCTTCATCAAACTTCTAAACCGCGTCCTTTGCGGCGGCTCCTCAATAATTCCATTTCCCATGCTCATTAAGAGGTAACTACTTAGGAAGTGGTTTGGTACTTGGCACTTTGATTCCTTGTAACTAGCAGGACTCTTATATACTTTGACAGTGTTTGAGTTTTTAAGGATCCAATCTTGATTGCATTTTGGTTTTTAACATTAGAGTATGATATTGGGTTTGAACTTTCATTCTTCAATTTATCATGAATGATGCCGCCTTTCGAAATTCAATTAACCAATGTCTGTGGTTTGGTTTGCAGGCTGTACCGAAATGGTTTAATGTTCGGTGGCGTCGCAACGCAAAGTTATAGCAACCATGAGTAATGGGGGGACTCGTGTATGCCAAATGCGGCATTAGCAGCAGCGCAGCTCATGCTCGGCTCCATCTTTCCTTTGAGAATCATGCGACAGTATTAGAATATGCTCGTGAATGAACCCGGTCAATGATGCAGTTTTCTGATAACTGTTGTAGAATTAGTGACATAATGTACTGATATCCATGTAGTTAGTTTGGCAGGGTTGTAACAGGATGGTTTCTTTAGGATAGGTTTTTGGAGTTGCGAAATCCCGACCCTTGTATTCATGTTTCAAATATTGTATCAACGCAAAGTAAATGTAAAAAAAAAAACTCTTTCTTCAAAATCCTGGGGTGATTTGGCATTTGACTATGAGAGTTTCCATATTAAACCAAACTTTAATGGATATATGTGAGCATGATAGGATTAATGAGACATTCCTTATTGGTATTAAGAACGTAGACTATAACCGTACAGCAGGTGTCCAAAGAGCCATATCAGTTCTAATTATGGGCCCAGTCTCATGTGTGACAAAAAAACTCCACGTGCGTAATATTGAATTTAAGGAAAACTTGGACTTCCATGTTTTGAAACTTTCTACTAAATTAGGATGAACTCCAATTGAACCTTTTGAAATCTCAAACCCCATGAATCAAATCAGTCTTGTAATTGTTTTTGTAAATATTGAAGCTTTAAGCCAACTTGTCTGAATAATTAATTCTAAACCGAAAAAAATTTGTGTTTAAAGCAACTAAGCCCTCAATGGAAAAAGGAACTCCTAGCTTCAATCTATTTCCAAAATCAGCCTTTTTGACTAGAATATTTATCCGAGATATTTTCAGAGTATCAATATGTGAACGGCCTCAAGAATGTAGAAAAATTAAGTGCGGAGTGCGTATCGGGTAGAAACTTCAGGATAACCTTAAGTCAGGGTTAGCTAGCCATATCTAGCAATATCTAAATGGGCGAATGTCTATGATCTTCATTCGAAATTACCATCACCGTGTGAACCTGTAAGGACTGGTTAACTATAATAAACATACATATGAAAAGTAAAATAAAACAGGCGAGAAAAGAAAAAAAAAGAGATGGGATCTTATGGTCAAAAATTAGGGTGTGACAAATATATTTAAGCAGGTTTATGTGTATTAAAATGATTATGGGCAAAGTGATGAATTACAATGTATACTTAAAGGCCAAAGTGTTGAATTGTATATATAAGGCCAAAGTGTTAAAATAAAGGCCTGAATTATAAGCAGGTTTATCAAAAAATATATAAAAAATGTGATTATTTAAAAAAAAATTTTAAATCGTGAAGATTAGACAGCGCTTTTACAAAAAAGCGCTGCTAAAGGGGGCATAGAGAGCGCTAAAAAAGCGCTGCTATAGGTGGGGAAAGGGGGGGGGGGTCTAAGAAAGCGCTGCTAAAAGGGGGCGTCTAAGAAAGCACTTTAAAAAAGTGCTGCTAAAGAGGGGGTCTAAGAAAGTGCTTTCTAAAAGGGCTGCTAAAGGGGGGGAGGGGAGGGGGAATAGGCAGCGCTTCTAAAAGCGCTGCTAAAGGGGTAAATAAGTGCTGCTAAAGGGAGCCTATAGCAGCACTTTTTCCATAAAAAAGCGTTGTCTTTACCTTTAGCAACACCACTTTAGGCAGCGCTTTTAAGCGCTGCTAAAGGCCAAAAAAAGCACTGCTAAAGGTCTTTTTTAGCATAGTGCACACGAAAGGTTGATTCGGAGATGCATCTCTATATCCCCTCTTAGTTCATTAGCCCGTGAGATTTTTGAAGATGCATCTTCGGAAAATGCTATGTTATATCAAACCAAAAATACACAGAAATAATGGTAGAATGGAAAACCAACATATATTAACTCCAAAATAAACATTACATAAATTTAACATTACATGTTATTAAAAATGGGTGGTTCAGGACGTTGCAACATTCTTAATATCATCGACTGATCTTTGAATCATCACATCCACTTCAATTGAACCCTTTATTGATAAATGGTAAAAGGTACTTCACATCACCTTCAAATAATCATCCATCTTCAGGTCAAGCATGGCGAAATGTATGTTCCTTTTGTTGTCTATAGATGGTGAATGGTACTCAAGCTTGATAAATCTATGATTTTCTGGATATCGCAGGAGAGTACTCAATTTGGATTTCAGATCGACGAGAAGTATGTCCTCGCAGTCTCGAAATTGAAGTGGGGGTTTTGTGCCATTTAAATTCACTAATGCAAGATAAGGATATGTACTCATATTGGTTTGTGTAAAAAAAATCGAACGAGAAACCTTATTTATAGAAGTTGTAGAGCAATAATGACCTTACAAACATGACCATATCTGTATGAAATACTTCAGAGATATATATCCAGATCCGCCTTTTTTTCTACAAAAAATAAGGGTCTTTTCGGAGATGCATCTTCAAATGATCCCTTATTTTGTTATTTTTAAATAATTAGAATGTGTATTTGGTGATGCATCTCTGGATCCGCCCAAAAATTATGCAGAATAGAATCATACCAATTATGCAGAGCAGAATTTGACAAACAAAAAATTTCTAAAAAATACCACCCAATTTTATAACATTATCCAATGTGTTAATTACTAAAAACGTGTTACATTGTTAGAGTATAACTAAAACACATCAAAACATATGTCACAATCAAAATCTATTGGTGGCCCATTCTTCGATCTTTCCTTATTTTCTCCTAGTTCAATGTCGGTCAACTTTGTGAACTTTTCCATCCTTTCAAGAAAGTGATTCGACCATTTTTTAACATCTTGTGTTAAATGTGTCGTCCTTCAATAATGTATTTGGTATAGGACATCAGAGTTTCAAATAAACCTGAACAAAATGGTTTTTTTTTTATAGCTAAACAGTACACATGGTGCATCTGAATGGATTAGAGGTGGCTTACTCCGAAGTCAAAAGAATGTCTTCAAGAACCATATCGTGTTAAATCAATGCACACTCTATCATGCGCACTTGCTATAAGAAGTCTTATTTCCGGAAAGCGCATCCATTTGTCAAAAGGAGCCGAACCACTAAGACAAGGAACAAAAGTATTGAGAATTGTATCATAATTTGCTTTATTCTCATATAGATTTATGTATGTTTCCATGCGCATCGTCGTCTCTTGTATAAGATAACAGCGGACAAATTAGTGGTCCTTCTCTCCTTTGCTAAGTAAACCCGAAATAGCTCAAAAACCACAATTGTCGTCACCTTCAACATCTATAATTTGTTTAATGTATTTTTGTATAAAAAGCGGAATCTATTCAATATGTTTGATTTTTGGTAATAATGGTGGAAGAGGTGGCTTGCTAATGTGAGCACTCTTGAAAATGATTTTTTTTTTTTGGATTTTGGAGTCAGAGAATCAGGGAAATGTGAGTCAAAATATTCAAAATATGAAGGAGACCGTCTCGTGGAGTTGTCACTTTAAGTCGGTTTAACCTTTTTATGGGAACCCTTTGTTTTAATCGATTTTGAAGGTGGTTCCAAATCAATTCTTTCTAGAGAGGAAATATTCCTTTGTTGTTCTTTAATGTGCAATTTAATGATGTCACGAGCTTCCATGAATCTCTCTTGGATCACTTTCCACTCATTCATGATATTTATGTTTGATTTATCATCCTCCGCCACACAATCATCATCAAAACGAAGCCTTGTCCAGTGAACGCAAACTTTGTCCATGCTTATTGGTTTTTCAAGCTTTAACTTCTTTGAAATTGAACAAGCACATGGGAGACAGTAAGTTGTCCTAAGTGTACATCCACACTTAGAACTATTTGAACCTGCTTTATACGCTCGCTTGGCTTCATGAAAAATAAAATTCAACGCCGCCCAAGATACATTGCCAACCAATTGTGAATAAAGGATGTCGTCCTTGAAGCCCTATTCTAACACGGTAATGCTTCGACCAAAAGATGTTTGTATCTCATTATGTTGGTTTTTGAGCATTTGGTCCACGACGTCCCAATGTCGAAAAAAATCATCTTTACTGTTTCCCAACCAATTCTTCAGTCTAGCATGTGCAAATCCAACTTTGTCAGTTGTTGTATTGCCAGAGTGTCTGACTTGATTGGTCCATGCACAAACAATGTTCTCTTGGACCTAGTTAAAATAGTTCCTTCAACATATTTCAAGAAATTTAGATATCTAGAACACACCCTCTTGAAATGTATTACGGATTCGGCATATAGTTCTTCTGTGGAAAATTTTATTATACCATTACATGCATCCATTATCTTTTCAACTATGACACTGGGTTTGACCATTTTTTCGTCCTCACCTTTGATGTGTTTAGTTCCAACCATAAGTTTTAGTCGACTTCTCACATTTTTAGTTATGTGGTACCTACAAAGTAATGAGGACGGTGTAGAAAACATCGTTGCAATCGAATTCATCAATGTGGTGTCGCAATCAGTGATTATGACTTGTGGCATATTTTATTGGTCCTTTAACATAGTCTTGCACATTTACAAAGCCCATGTAATGTTGTCCTCTTTTTTTGAATTCCCAAAATGCAAAACCGAGTGAATAAGTCATCTTCGTAGAAGTAGCATCAACAATTTCTAAGAGTGAAAGTTTATACTTGTTTGTTTTGTATGCCAAGTCAATTAAGAGCACAGTGAGAAAGTTGTTGAACAAATTGACAGAATTGGGATGACTCTAAAATATGTCTCGAACAATGACTTTATCCTCACAAACTCTGAACCTCGAAACATAGTTGTCATCTTCCAAAAGCTTCAAGAGTTGTTGCATCTCAGATCTTGATCCTCTTACCGCTTTGTTGTCTCAAGCATGTACGTTGTATATTTACTTGATATTTGAAACATTTAGAGGTCTTTTCTGTTTCAAATACACAAATAAGTTTTTCGGAGCCACCATGTTTAATGTCATGTTCAAAACAGTTTCTCTCTCCTCTTGTACAAGGCGACATACAATGGGATGGTCGACTAGCTTGTATTATAAGGCATGATTATGTATATTGTAAATCACATTAAATTTCCATGTCTCATCCACCATACCATATTCGTACAATTTAAACGAACACTCACATTTCCTCATGTCATCTCATTTCAACTTCCTAATCTTTGATTGGTACACGCTACTTCTTTCGCATACCAATGTTAAAAATGTGTCTCTTATATCCGAAACATTGTCGGGCCTTCCAGTTACAACGCCAAACCTCAATTTTCTAGTCTTCCTACGGACCTATTGTAGCATATGTTTACGAATAAAAAACACCTCTTTTTTGTTTAAGTTATGAACAAACATCTACCTCTACAATGGCTGATCGAGCATCCGGTTTGACATCATCCTCCATATCATCTGGTTGAACATCATCATTTACATCATTCGGTTTAACATCATGCTTCACTTTGACCAATTTAACCTCCACACTCACAATAGCTTTGGAAAATATATACGGATGCACCTGATTTACTACCACCGATAACAGAAAAGTAGTGTTACATTTCAAACTATCAGAAGAATCCGAAGATGCACATCCGAAACTCACCTAATTTCGTTTGGAAATGCATCTCCATAATCAACGTTCATTTTTACCTGAAAGCAAATATTAATGCAAGGAATGAGGAATAAAATAAATGATATTTACCTATAATTCCAGTTTATTTTTCTCCCTTTGAAGTAATGAAAAACAAGAATGATGTTTAGGCGTTGAAAAGTTGATTGAGAATGAGATAAATTTTTTCAAGGATTTTGCTATGGTTTCTTGTTTTAACTTGAAGAGGAAGCTCATTCGTGTTTTATCAACTTTTCAGCGGGGCATTTCCGGAGATGCATCTCCAGAATATCACTAAGTTGTTATTTAAATCATTTGCATTAGTAGTAAACCCGTAAACGAGTTTATGGAGTATTCCAGAGATGCATTTTCGGATACACCCAAGATATTGTATCCCCGCTCTTCTACAAACGTTGAGTATCGTGCTTTGGCATCCAACACTACTTAAATAGTTTGGTTGCGTTGGTTACTTTTGGATATGAATGTCACTATCTAAACCAACTTTCATGTATTGTGATAACAAAAATGCTATTCAACCTTCTGCATATAAAAATTACTCTATTGTTCGTCTCTTCCACCTTATAATTGTTGATTTGTTTATGAAGACACATTCCATTAAACATTTTCGTTTTTGATTGACAAACTCTTAATATTTTCTATTAAAAAATAATATTATTATTATATTATTATATAATATTATTTATTAATAAAGATAATATAGTCTTTTTCTATTATTTAATATTTATATTTTATTGTAATCTTTATTCTACGTATTTTTGTCATTCTTTTAATATAAGTAACATCTGACATTGAAATGTTGGAGTTTGTCTGAAAATTTTAATGAAAATATATAGTGCATTATAGTATACAAATAGTGACGAATTGCTTTAAGAAACAAAACATACTATGAGGCAGTGGTAATTCGTAATTGCAGGTGGTTGAGGTATTAGTACTGTCGAGATAAACAAACGTTATATTATATAGCTAGAACTAGTAATAGTACTAATGGTTTATGTATATGGATATGCATCATGCATGCATGGATGTGAGAAAGAAATAGTGAGGTAATTTCTATTCGATATACATGATATATAAATGCAGAAGTGGGGTGATATATAGTACTCCATGCTGATGAAATATATGTATGCATAGCCGTTGGATGGATGATATATTGTGCCTATATAAATCGTGATGACATACATGCATCATGGTTCGGTTCTGGTGTGATGATATTCTACAAAAGAAAAGAAAAGAAGCCTCCATGCGGGTGGCCAAAATGAGAAAAGGACAAAAAATCAAGAACATGGACCGACAAAGCGGGTTGCGCAAAACGGCCACAAGCAGGTGCTATCAGAATCACAACAAACCGTTTTTCACAGCTGTATCAGTACAGTAGTACCTCTCTCTCTCTCACCAAAATCATGAAAATGGACACATTTTTGGTAGTAGAATATGCACTCCTCTCTCTCTATAATTATAAACTCACTGTTAACATTTTGTCTTTTTATGAAACTACAGTTAACATTTTGAAATGATGAATACACGAATACTCTCACTCTCACTCGTACTATATAATCTCCTCTTCACAACATTATCATAATATCACATCTTGCTGCTTTCTCTTTTTGTTACTCCCATTCTCATACACATTCTATAAGCTTCAATCAATGGACCCAATGTTTCCCGGCGACACCTCCTCCTCCTCCATAGACCCAATGTTTTCCACCTTCAGCCTCCAATCCCTTCTCACTTTCAACCCTTCCTTCTTCACCGACACTTTTCACACCTTAACCGACCACCCACCTCAACTCCCTAACCTCCCTCAATCCATCACCGACCAGACTCCATTTGTTAACAACAACAAAACTGCCCTCATAGTCCCAAAAACTGAACACCCTCTTAATCTTCCTCCATTACAAGACTATCTCCCACTTCAACAACAACCCTTCAACTTCTTCCCCCAATACTACCCACCTTTTGAGACTTTCCACCGTCTCCCGCAACTCCATTCTCCTGAACACTCTAACAGAAAACGCCTCCCCCACCCTTTCGCGGAGGAAACAACTCCACCACCACAGAAACAACCTCGCTTTGTCCGTGGAAAAACTCCTTCTTTGATTCCTCAGAGCAAATTGGCAAGACAGAGAAGACAAACCCTAAGCGAGAAAACACGTTGTTTACAGAAACTAATGCCGTGGGATAAGAAAATGGATCAAGCTACCCTTTTCGAAGAAGCTCACAAATATGTTAAGTTTTTGCAGGCACAGATCTCTGCTCTTCAGTCAATGCCATCTCATTCAACCACCACCACGACCTACCGCGGCGGTGGAAGCGACGGTGTTTTTGGTGACTTGAAGAAGCTGAGCAGAAACCAGACTTTGCATGTTGTGGTAAACTCACCGGTTGCACAAACAAAGCTTTGCTCACAAGGTTACTGTGTTTTCTCCATGGAACAATTCTCTCAGCTCAGAAAATTATCAGAGAGAAGAAGACAACAGCAGCAGCAGAATCTGTCTGATAACGGTTCTTCCAAGACTTTCTTTCACTAAGGAGCCACAAAACGACATCGTTTACAACACCTTTTAATGTCATATTTATTGCTCAGTGTTTACTCTCTGTTTCTGTCAAGCTTTCTAGTGATTTTCTTAGTGTCACTTTTTTTTAGGAAGAAAAAAACTTTTTCTGTTTGGTATTGTCTTCTAGTTATGGTCAAACTTAATTTGTTAAAGGACTTATTTTTAATGTTTAATATGCTTGCTTTGCGGTTTCTAAATTTCTTGATGCTATATTACTGCTATCATTTTGTATTATACTAACTTGTACGGTGTAACTATTTGTGTTAGTTTAATTAATTAATTAATTAGTGAGTGTTAATTTTCGGAATCATATTAGTATAAATATAGTTTTAAACTCTATTACATCCGCAACGGATTAGGAATCATATTACATGATTTCGTTGATATTTTTAAATTATTTTTATTAAAACTCAAAATTTTAGAATTCAAAATTAAAATTTACTTCTTTTGTAATAAAAAAATCTTAATATTAAGTATCTTTTAAGGGTATATTTCAAACACCTTCCAATTAAAATTCAGACTGCAATACGCATCGTAGAAACGATATTGACTACAACCACATGTAACTTAAAACCATAAATATAAATCTCTTCATACGAACCAAGAAATACCTTCCATTAACCTGGAAAAATTCCTTCATACAAACACATAAATATTTTCTTCAAACTCAGAACAACTCCATACAAGCCTAAAAATTCCATTTGTTTTCCGGCAACCTACAAAATTACGACAAAACCCTAAATTTTTATTTTCTACATCAAAATCCTAAATTTAACAACCGAAAACCTTTTTTCTTATTCATAATCCATGGCAGAAACCAATTTCAACGACTTTTCCACAAACCCCTCCAACCCCTACTATATCCCCCTCAATAAAAGTCTGACTTTAATCCTTATTACCCCTCCTCTAGACAGCAAAAATTATCTTTCTTGTACCCGATCTATGAAAGTTACTTTGATTTGCAAAACCTAATGCTGCTAGTGTTCTCTACAACCTTTGGTTTCGTTGCAACAATCTTGTCCTTTCATAACTCAAACATTCCATTTTTATATTATTGCACAATCATTCCCATGGTTTTAGATAATACAACTGGCGTCTTTAAAAATCTCTGTAATCGCTTATTGAAGGTGACATTTTTCGTCTCGCTAACCTTCAAGATGATTTTGTTCGTCTTCAATAAGACAATCTTGACATCTCTAAATACTTCACGCAGTTAACATCAATCTAGGAACAAATTGATATTTTTCATCTCACAAGATATTGTACCTGTGTCATTCCTTACACATGTGATGTCGTCTCTAATCTTCAAAATTTTGTGAGCAAGATAAAGTTTTGAAATTTTTAAAGGGCTTATATGAGCAATATTGTCGTGTTCGCTCACAAATCAGGAAAAACCTTTTCTTTTATCCTCGGTTAAAAGAAACAACTAATCCTACCAAATTCCACAATTTAAACCTTATAAAACCAAACCATATCTTCTTATGTTCAATCTCATAATGGGAGTGGCCGTGGATTTCAGCAACATTCTTTCAGAGGAAGGGGCATCACTCAAATATCATTGATTGTGGACACGATCAGGGTTCTACTCATGTTTGTACACATTGTACTAGAATCAACCACACAGTTAAAAATAGCTTCACCAAACATGGTTATCCACCACGTTTTCAACACCATCCAAGAAATCAATCAGTCAATTATACATCTGAAAGAGCACCTTAATCAACTACCTATGCTTCCAACATCTATTATCCTGCTAATGTTCCAGATCAATACCGTCAACTCCTCAATCCCCTTCAACAACATCTCACAAGCAACATTCCTCATAATCTTACACCTCTTTACTCTAACATCAATTATGTGATATCTTCTCTTGGCAATATGAATGCTATATTTTTTCCTTTACGTAAGCACTTCGTACCTTGGATTATAGATATTGGTGCTACTTACCATATAACTTATTCCCTATCCAAATTTTCAAACTATAACATTATTTCAACATTTACTATGAAAATGCCTAATGGTAGTACAACGATAATTTTAAACATTATTACTCTTCATAATGTTTATTACATACCTCTTTTCATTGTTACCTTGATCTCTGTTATCGAATTAACATTTGTTTCTAATTGTTTTTTAAATTTTCATACTAATAAATGTATGAGCTTACAGAATTTGTCCCAGAGAATGATTGGTTTAGCTTAACGATATGGTAAGCTATATATTTTGCATGTTTAACCTTTGCTGAAGTAATCTCAAAAGTGGAGAACTTAACATTAAATATTATTATTTTTGAACCAATTCATTTGAAAAGCGGTTATTAAAATATAGTACAAATAAAATAATATAAACCGGTGGGATCAAATATAGATTGTTTATTTACAATTACCATTAAAACAAAAGTAATTGAAATTCCTTAGAGATTTTTTAAATGCAATCTGACAATTTATGCTTACAAGCTATGACATAAACAATAAAAAGGAGGGGATTGTTCTTTTCATCCTTAGGGGTTCACCCACACTACCGTGAAAAGACTAAAATATCAACAGCGTTTGAAGATGCATATTTGGATGCACCTTTTCCACGCACAACTGAGGCAAAAATGGTGAGAAACCCTTATTATGTTATATTTGATCCATAAATTTATCTCTGTACGCACGAAAGGTTGATTCGGAGATGCATCTCCATAACCCCTCTTAGTTCATTAGCCCGTGAGATTTTTGAAGATGCATCTTCGAAAAATGCTATGTTAGATCAAACCAAAAATAGACATGAACAATGGTAGAATGGAAAACCAACATAATTTGACTCCAAAATAAACATTACATAAATAAACATTACATAAATTTAACATTACATGTTATTAAAAATGGGTGATTCAGGACATTGCAACATTCTTAATCTCTTCAACTGATATTTGAATCGTCGCATCCACTTCAACTGAACCCTTTATTGAGTAATGGTAAAAGGTATTTCACATCATCTTCAAATAATCATCCATCTTCAGTTCAAGCATGGTGAATTGTATGTTCCCTTTGTTGTCTATAGAGGGTGAATGGCACTCGAGCTTGACAAGTCTATGATTTTTTGGATATCGTAGGAGAGTATTCAATTTGGATTTCAGATCAACGAGAAGTATGTCCTCGCAGTCTCGAAATTGAAGTGGGTTTTGTGCCATTTAAATGCACTAATGCAAGATATGGACATGTACTTATACTAGTTTTTGTAACGAAAATCGAATGAGAAACCTTCTTTATCTAATGAGAAACCTTCTTTGTAGAACAATAACGACCTTACAAATACAATCATATCTGCATGAAATACTTCAGAGATATATATTCGGATCTGCCTTTTTTTCTTTAAAAAATAAGGGTCTATCCAGAGATGTATCTTTGAATGATTCCTTATTATTATTTTTTTAATAATTAGAATGTGTGATTGGTGATGCATCTCTAGATTCGCCAAAAAATTATGCCGAATAGAACCATACTAATTATGTAGAGCAGAATTCGAAAAACAAAAAGTTTCCAAAATATACCACCCAATTTTATAACATTATACAATGTGTTAATTACTAAAAACGTGTTACATTGTTAGTGTATAACTAAAACACATCAAAACATATGTCACTATCTAAATCTATTGGTGGCTTATTCTTCGATCTTTCCTTGTTTTCTCCTAGTTCAATATCTCTCAACTTAGTGAACTCTTCCATCATTTCAAGAAAGTGATCCGACCATGTTTCAACATCTTGTGTTAAATGCATCATCCACTCCAATGATGTCTTTAGTATAAGACATCCCAGTTTCAAATAAACCTGAACAAAATGTTATTTTTTTATAGCTAACCAGTACACATGATGCATCTGAATGGATTAGAGGTGGCTTACTCCGAAGTCAAAATAATGTCTTCAAGAACCATATCGTGTTAAATCAGTGCACACCCTATCATACGCACTTGCTATAAGATGTCTCATTTCCGAAAAGCGCATCCATTTGTCAAAAGGAGTCGGGCCACTAAGGCAAGGAACAAAAGCATTGAAAATTGTATCATAATTTTCTTTATTCTCATATAGGTTTATGTATGATTCCTTACGTATCATCATCTCTTATATAAGATAACGACGAACAAATTAGCGGTCCTCCTCTCCTTTGCTGAGTAAACCCGAAATAGCTTAAAAACCACAATTGTCGTCACCTTCAACGTCTACAATTTGTTCAGTGTATTTTTGCATAAAAAGCGGAATATATTCAATATGTTTGATTTTTGGTAACAGTGGTGGAAGAGGTGGTTTGCTAATGTGAGCACTCTTGAAAATATTTTTTTGGGATTTTGGAGTCGGAGAATCTGGGAAATGCGAGTCAAAATGTTCAGAATATGAAGGAGGTCGTCTCGTGAAGTTGTCATTTTAAGTTGGTTTAATCTTTTCAGGGGCACCCTTTATTTTAACCAGTTTTGAAGATGGTTTCAAATCAGTTGTTTCTAGATATGCAATATTCCTTAGTTGTTCTTTAATGTGCAATTTAATGATGTCATGAGCTTTCATGAATCTCTCTTGGATAACTTTCCACTCATTCATGATATTTATGTTTGATTTTTCATTCTCCGTCACACCATCATCATCATCATCTAAATGGAGCCTTATCCAGTGAACGCAAATTGTGTCCATACTTATCGGTTTTTCAAGCTTTAGCTTCTTTGAAATTGAACAAGCACATGGAAGACAGTAAGTCGTCCTAAGTGTACATCCATACTTAAAACTATCTGAACCTGCTTTATAGGCTCGCTTGGCTTCATGAAAAATAAAATTCAACGCCGCCTTAGATACGTTGCCAACCAATTGTGAATAAAGGATGTCGTCTTTGAAGCCTTGTTCTAACACCGTAATGCTTCGACCAAAAGATGTTTCTATCTCATTATGTTGGTTTTTGAGCATTTGGTCCACGACGTCCCAATGTCGAAAAAAATCGCCTTTATTGTTTCCCAACCAATTCTTCAGTCTAGCATATGCAAATTCAACTTTGTTAGTTGTTGTATTGCCAAAGTGTCTGACCTGATTGGTCCATGCACAAAAAATGTTCTCTTTGACCTAGTCAAAATAGTTCCCTCAATATATTTCAAGACACCTTGATATCTAGAACACACCCTCTTGAAATGTATTACAGATTCGACATATAGTTCTTCTGTGAAAAAATTTATTATACCATTACATGCATCCATTGTCTTTTCAACTATGACACCGGGTTTGGCCATTTTCCCGTCCTCACCTTTGATGTGTTTAGTTCCAACCACAGGTTTTAGTTGACTTCTCACATGTTTGGTTATGTGATACCTACAAAGTAATATGGACGGCGTAGAAAACATCGTTGCAATCGAATTCATCAATGTGGTGTCGCGATCAAAGATTATGACTTGTGGCATATTTTCTTGGTCCTTCAACATAGTCTTGCATATTTCCAAAGCCCATGTAATATTGTCCTCTTTTTTTGAATTCCCAAAATGCAAAAGCGAGTGAATAAGTCATCTGCGTAGAAGTAACATCAACAATTTACAATAGTGGAAGTCTATACTTATTTTTTTTGTATGTCAAGTCAATTATGAGCACGGTGGGAAAGTTGTTAAAAAAATTGATAGAATTGGGATGAATCTAAAATATGTCTCGAACAATGACTTTATCCTCAAAGACTCTAAACCTCGAAACATAGTTGTCATCTTCCATATGCTTCAAGAGTTGTTGCATCTCAGATCTTGATCCTCTTACCACCTTGTTGTCTCGAGCATACACATTGTATATTTGCTTGATATTTGAAACATTTAAAGGTCTTTCCTATTTCAAAGATGCAAAAAAGTTTTTCAAATCCATCATGTTTAATGCCATGTTCGAAACAAGTTCTCTTTCCTCTTGCATAAGGCAACATACACTGGGATGGTCAACTAGCTTGTATTCCAAGGCATGATTATGTATATCGTAAATCACATTAAATTTCCATATCACATTCGCCATACCATATTCGTACATTTTAAACGGGCACTCACATTTCCTCGTGTCATCTCGTTTCAACTTCCTAATTTTTGGTTGGTACGTGCTACTTATTTCGCATACCAATGTTAAAAATGTGTGTCTTCTATCCGAAACATTGTTAGACCTTCCAATTACAACGCAAAACCTCAATTTCCTGGTCTTCCTATGGACCTATTGTAGCATATGTTTACGAATAAAAAACACTTTTTTTTTAAATTATGAACAAACATCTACCTCTACAATGGATGATCGAGCACCCGGTTTGACATCATCATCCATATCATCTGGTTGAACATCATCCTTTACATCATTCAGTTTAACAACATGCTTCACTATGACCAATTTAACCTCCACACTCACAATAGCTTTGGAAAACATATATGGGTGCACCATATCTACTACCACCGATAAAAAAAAAGTAGTGTTACATTTCAAACTATCAGGAGAATTTGCAGATGCACATCCGGAACTCACCTAATTTTGTTTGGAAATGCATCTCCATAATCAATGTTCATTTTTAGTTGAAATCAAATATTAATGCAAGGAATGAGGAATAAAATAAATGATATTTACCTATATTCCAGCTTATTTTTCTCCCTTTGAAGTAATGAAAAACAAGAATGATGTTTAGGCGTTGGAATGTTGATTGAGAATGAGATAAATTTTTTTAAGGATTTTGCTATGGTTTCTTGTTTTAGCATGAAAAAGAAGCTCATGTGTGTTTTACCAACTTTTCAGCGGGGCATTTCCGGAGATGCATCTCCGGAAATATCATTAAGTTATTATTTAAATCATTTGCATTAATAACAAACCCATAAACGAGTTTATGGGGTATTTCGGAGATGCATCTTCGAATACACTCAAGTATGATAAGGAGATGAATCTCTGAACTTTTTTTTTTCCAAAAATTGGGGTGAAACTCATAAAAGAGAATGTATGTGTGATTTTGGATGCGCCCGAAAATGCATCTCTGAAGGCCTGGGGATATTTTCGAATTTTCAAGGATGTCAGAAGTACCACTAAAGATAGAAAGAATATTACCCAAAAAAGAGAATTTCTTATAACACTTTATGTATTTCTACCGCACCATGTGAAATTCCATTTATGCCCCCTAATTTGGGAGATACATCTTCCGGTGCACCCAAAGTTCAGTGAACGTTGAAATATTTTGGAGATATATCTCTAGAACAATTTGGAGCATAAGTCGCGCCTGACTCTTCTCCTCCCCCATTCACAGTTTGTTCACACACAATTTCAATCTCAAACTCTTCTCAATACACTTCAACTTCACAACATTAAATTTCATTGAACAAGGCTCAAAGAAACATCAAACATCATCAATAACATCATGTTAGAACACAGATTGGTTCTTAATAATAACTCTTTGTTTTGATGATAACTGTTAGGAAATTTATATTTAAGAATTATATACTCTAAAATTTGTTTGAGAGTTTTACTGCAGATTGAATTAAAATTAACTCTCTAGAAGCAAATCTGTTTTGAATACAAGAAGTTATCCTGAATCTGAAGCGCCAGATGCATCTTACAGAAGAATCTGATTGCTCCTTACAGAAGATCCTGAGCGTAGTCTCCAAAAGGATCTGAAGCAAGAAGCTCCAGAACATTCTGAGTCAGAAGCATCTGAAGATAGTCAGAAGCATCTGAAGCTGAAGCATCTGTAGCATAGAAGAATATTGATTGAAGAGTTTCTCAAAGCATAATTCTACAGAAGTTTCTGAAAGTACCAACGCTGTCAAGTACAGAAGTTCTGTGTCAAATATGCTCTGATGATCAACACGCTGAAAGCACACCTGCTGCAGAAGACTCTGATATAGCAAAGTTCTGAATTTCATTAGAAGACTCTGATCCATTCAGACTCTGAAGAACTTGCTGAAATCTGAAGAAGAAATTTTCAAGAATATATCCGTTGGAGCTATTCAACGTCTCTTTCCTCATTTGTGCTAGACACACTTACACAGACAAAAAGGATTTTTCTGTGCCATCTACTTCTAGGAAAGGTCACTGAATGTGAAGACAAAAAGGCTCAGACCTTTTTGGGACTCTCTTTTCAACGCTCAGCTTCCTTGGATCAGCTGCCTATAAAAGGAGAACTTCACCACATTCTTCAGTTACACAATTTGCTGAAAAGAAATCATATTATTCTAAGCTCTCATTATTTCATATTCTTCTTAGAATCTTATTGTACTTAAACTTAAGAGAAAAATCACTGTTGTGATAAAAGCTTTATAGAAGCATTAATACTCTTGTATTTAATTTACTTTGATTGTAAAGGTTTTTCCTTAAGAGGATTCAGTTGGAATCAGTAGCTCTTGAGAAGACTAAGAACTGTTGTTCTTAGGTGTTACTATTGTAATCAGTTTGATTTAATAGTGGATTAAGTCCTTGTTGAGAAAGGCAAATCACTCTAGGAAGGGTGGACTGGAGTAGTTGTTTAAACGAACCAAGATAAAAATAATTGTGTGATTATCTTTCAAGTCTTAATCTTTCATACTTATTCAACCCCCCCCCCCCCCCCCCTTCTAAGTATTATCTCACCTTCAGTTGGTATCAGAGCCTGGTTCTGAGTGTGCTACCACTTAACAGTGTCAGTAAAGATCCAGAGAGAAATACTTTGATATATATATTTATTTGTTACCATGGCTGACAATTCAATGTCCAATATTAACAATAAATATGAAGAGAGGGATAGGATCAGCACCAAACCCCCAATGTTTGATGGGGAGAAATTTGACTACTGGAAAGACAGAATTGAGAGTTTTTTCCTAGGATATGATGCTGATCTATGGGATCTAGTCATAGATGGATATGTACATCCCACAGATGGGGATGGCAAAAAGATTGACAGAAAATCTATGACAAATGCTCAGAAGAAAGATTTCAGAAATCACCATAAAGCCAGGACTATATTACTGAATGATATTTCACATACAGAGTATGAGAAAATTACAAATAAGGAGACTGCTTTTGATATGTTTGAATCCCTAAAAATGACTCATGAGGGAAATTCTCAAGTTAAGGAGACAAAAGCTCTGGCTCTGATCCAGAAGTATGAGGCTTTCAAAATGGAAGACTCTGAATCTGTTGAAGCCATGTTCTCCAGATTTCAGATACTCACTGCTGGGCTGAAAGTTCTGGACAAGGGATATTCTACATCAGATCATGTAAAGAAAATCATCAGAAGTCTGCCTACCAGATGGAGACCAATGGTGACTGCCTTGAAGATGGCTAAAGATCTGAACAAGATCTCTCTAGAAGAACTCATCAGCTCACTGAGGAGCCATGAGATTGAGCTTGAGGAAGATGAACCTCAGAAGAAAGAAAAAGGTAAATCTGTTGCATTAAAATCTAACAAAAATGCTAAAGCTTTGCAGGTCTTTCAAGAAAGCTCTGAAGAATCTTCTTCTGAAGAAGAAGATGAGTTATTCATGCTGTCCAGAAGGATTAACAAACTCTGGAAGCACAAGGGAAAGAAGTTTAACAACTTCAGAAGATCTGATAACAGAAAGGAATCTTCTGGTCATAGAAGATCTGCCAAGAAAGAAGTTATGTGCTATGAGTGCAAAGAACCTGGGCACTACAAGAATGATTGCCCCAAACTTCAGAAAGAAAAACCCAAGAAGAAGTTTAACAAAAAGAAGAAGGTTCTGATGGCAACATGGGATGACTCAGATGAATGTGAATCATCTTCTGAATCAGAAGAAGAATGTGCAAATGTTGCACTGATGGCCAGCACAGAGGATCAAGAGGAAGGTACCTCAGGATATGAATCAGAATCTGAATCTGATGATGATGCGGAAGAGGTAATGGATAAACTTACCAAAGAAGAACTCATTAAAGTTTTAACAGAAGTTCTTAAAAGTTATAACAATATCAAACTCAAATACAAGAAGCTGAAAAGCAATCTTGAATCTAAGATTGATCTTCTGAAAACAGAACTTGTTGAGCAAAAAGAAATAAATCTGAAAATCAAAAATGACTTTGAAATAACTCAACAAGAATCTAAATCTGAGACTAAGTCATGTGAAAATATTTTAGAAAAATATGACTCTAGCTTTCAGAGATTTCTCACTAAGAGCATAGACAGAAGCAAGATGGCCTCTATGATCTATGGTGTTAGTGGAAACAACAGAAGAGGTATTGGATATGAATCTTCATCTGGAAGCAATCCAAAACCTGTTGACAAACTTTTCATCAAGAAGACACCTCTGTATTCTCAATTCAAATTTGGTCACTTGAATGACATTAAACACACAAGCTCTGAGAAGAATACTTATGTGTTTAAACCCAAGGCAAGTCAGAATAAACATTATGTTGTAAAACAGAAGTTTAGACAAACCTACAAACCAACTAACCCCAAAGGACCCAAGAAGATCTGGGTACCTAAAAACAAAATAATTCCTGTTGCAGATGTTCTTAGCAGCAAGGTCAGGACACCAATCATGGTACCTGGACTCTGGATGCTCACGACACATGACAGGAGAAAAGTCTATGTTCCAAAGCCTGGAACTTAGATCTGGAGGTGACGTGAAGTTTGGAGGGAACCAGAAGGGCAAGATCATTGGATCTGGCACTATTGGAAATGGTAAACTTCCCTCTATTACTAATGTTTTACTTGTTGAAGGGTTAAAGCATAACTTATTGTCCATAAGTCAATTAAGTGACAATGGTTATGATATTACCTTTAATCAAAAATGTTGTAAAGCTATTAGTCAGAAGGATGGCTCTATCCTATTTAGTGGTAAGAGGAAAAACAACATTTATAAAATAAATCTTTCAGAACTTAAAGTTCAAAATGTTAAATGCCTCTTGTCTGTTAATGAAGAGCAATGGGTCTGGCACAGAAGATTGGGCCATATTAATATGAGACGTATATCTCAGATTAATAAACTTAATCTTGTCAGAGGACTCCCTAATCTGAAGTTCACTTCAGATGCTCTTTGTGAAGCATGCCAGAAAGGGAAGTTTTCAAAAATATCTTTCAAATCAAAAAATTTTGTTTCTACTTCTAAACCATTAGAACTACTTCATATTGATCTGTTTGGACCAGTGAAAACTGCATCCATCAGAGGCAAGAAGTATGGATTGGTCATTGTTGATGACTTTAGCAGATGGACATGGGTAAAGTTCTTAAAACACAAGGATGAGTCACATTCTGTGTTCTTTGACTTCTGCAAGCAAGTCCAGAATGAAAAGAATTTCAAAATTATAAAAGTCAGAAGTGATCATGGTGGTGAATTTGAAAATAAATATTTTGAAAAATATTTTTCTGAAAATGGCATTGCTCATGATTTTTCCTGTCCTAGAACTCCACAACAGAATGGGGTTGTAGAGAGGAAAAACAGAACTTTGCAAGAAATGGCCAGAACCATGATCAATGAGACAAATCTGGCAAAACATTTTTGGGCAGAAGCAATCAATACAGCATGCTACATTCAGAACAGAGTGTCTGTTAGACCTCTTCTGAAAAAGACTCCTTATGAATTGTGGAAGAACAAAAAGCCCAACATTTCATATTTTCATCCTTTTGGATGTATTTGTTATATGTTAAACACTAAAGAAAATCTGAGCAAGTTTGATTCCAAAGCACAGAAGTGTTTCATGCTTGGATATTCTGAACGCTCTAAAGGCTACAGAGTATACAACACTGAGACACAGATTGTGGAAGAATCCATTCATGTCAGATTTGATGATAAGCTTGGCTCTGAAAAGCCAAAGCAGGTTGATAACTCTGCAGATAGGGAAGTAGTCTTTATTGACTCTGAAGTTCCAGAAGCAGGCAAACTTCAAGTAAAGGAACCAGAAGCAACTCCAGATGCTACTCCCTTAACTTCTCAGATGAATAATCTAAACATTTCTGGAGAGTCAACTATCAGAGGATCATCATCCAGAATTAAAGCTTCTCATCCAGAGGATGTCATTATTGGAAATAAGGATGATCCCATCAGAACAAGATCCTTTCTAAGATCATCTGAAGCATCACTATTTGGACTAGTGTCAGAAATTGAACCATCTTCTGTAGAAGAAGCTCTGCAAGACAATGATTGGATTATTGCCATGCAAGAAGAGCTAAACCAATTCAGCAGAAATGATGTATGGGATCTAGTTCAAAGACCTCAAGGATTCAATATTATTGGTACAAAATGGGTCTTCAGAAATAAGCTAAATGAGAAAGGAGAAGTTGAGAGGAATAAGGCAAGGCTGGTTGCTCAAGGGTACAGTCAGCAAGAAGGTATTGATTACACTGAGACATATGCTCCAGTGGCAAGGTTAGAATCTATACGCCTTCTTATTTCCTTTGCTGCACAAAATAACATCACTCTGTATCAGATGGATGTTAAAAGTGCCTTTCTTAATGGTATTATAGAAGAAGAAGTTTATGTCCACCAACCTCCTGGTTTTGAAAATGAAAAATTTCCAGATCATGTTTTTAAATTAAAGAAATCTCTATATGGATTAAAACAAGCTCCCAGAGCTTGGTATGAGAGATTGAGTAATTTTCTTCTGGAGAAGAATTTCATCAGAGGCAAAGTGGATACAACTCTATTCTGTAAAACAATAAAGAAAGATCTTCTAATTTGCCAAATTTATGTAGATGATATTATTTTTGGATCAACAAATATTATGCTTGGAAAGGAGTTTGCTACATGTATGCAGGCATAATTTGAAATGAGCATGATGGGAGAACTCAGATTCTTTCTAGGAATCCAAGTTAATCAAACTCCAGATTGCACCTACATACATCAGACAAAGTATGTTAAAGAACTTCTGAAGAAATTCAACATGTCTGACAGCAAGCTGGCAAAGACTCCAATGCATCCTACTAGCTCACTTGGCAAAGAAGAGGTAAGTAAGAAAGTAGACCAGAAGCTCTACAGAGGTATGATTAGCTCTCTTCTTTATCTTACTGCTTCTAGACCTGACATATTGTTCAGTGTTTGTCTGTGTGCTAGATTCCAATCAGATCCTAGAGAATCACACTTGACAGCTGTCAAGAGGATTCTAAGGTATCTGAAAGGTACTTCTAATGTGGGTTTGTGTTACAGAAAATCTGATGATTTCAAATTAGTTGGATTCTGTGATGCTGACTATGCAAGAGACAGAGTGGAAAGAAAAAGTACTTCTGGAAGTTGTCAATTTCTAGGAAGAAATCTAATCTCCTGGTACAGCAAGAAGCAACCCACAATTGCACTTTCAACCATAGAGGCTGAATACATTGCTGCTGCTGGATGTAGCACGCAGATGCTCTGGATGAAGAGTCAACTAGAAGATTATCAAATTTTTGAGAGTAACATTTCTATCTTTTGTGATAATACTTCTGCTATATGTTTGTCCAAGAATCCCATTTTACATTCTAAGGCAAAACATATAGAAATTAAGCATCATTTCATCAGAGACTATGTTCAGAAGGGAATCATAAATTTAGCCTTTGTTGATACAGATCATCAATGGGAAGATATTTTTACAAAACCCCTTGTTGAAGATAGATTCAATTTTATTCTGAAAAATATTGGTATGGATTTTTGTCCAGAATGATATTTATCAGAAGCAAATTGTTGCAGATGTAAAAATGCTTAAATACTCTGAAGTATTTCTTCTGTTTATTTATTCTATTCTGATTAATTTTTCTGATGTGAAACTCTGAACTAACCATCTTTAGAAGATCTGAACGTTGGCTAACGTTTCATTTCTTGAGAGAATTCAGAACAGCATGCAAGTAAACACGTGTCACACAAAATCTGAAGAGGTGGCGTGTACATAACTGAAGAGACGTTTGAGGTGAAATTTGAATAGTAAGAATCTTGGTTTTCCCCCCAATTTGTCAGAAGCATTTAATGTTTTGAAATGATTTTATTCTCTTCATTTAATGCTTGCTCAAACGTGCGTTTTTCTGACTTTTGATGTGCCTAAGTGTTTAGTATAAATACTTGTCTTGTATTCACTTTCACACTTTTCACTCTCAGAATTTACATGCGTTTTCATCTCCTTCATTTAGATGTTCCTCCACCTCCAACAGAACCTACTGCCAATGCATTGACTATGACTCTGGTAGAACCCTCTTCAGGATCTACAGAACCAATGGCAATTGACTCTGTTCAGGCTGCAGAACCTCCAGCTTCTTCATCTGAGGTAAAGTCAGAACATCCAGACTTTGGAGACAAGATTGCTGCTCTGGAGGCTGGTCAGTCAGAGATAAAATCCTGGATGGCTAAGCAAGATAAGAAGTCTGAGGATATGACAGAATGGATGTCAAAACAAGATGAAAAGAATGAGACCATGACTAAGTGGATGTCAAAGCAAGAGCAATCCTCATCTGAGATTACAGATCTATTGAAGATGCTTTTGTCCAAACACTCTTAGATTTTTTTTCTCATTCTAATGTTTTTGCATCTGTTGTTTGCATCTGAACTTTATTGCTATATCTTCTGATGTTTACCTATGTACTCTTGCTCTGTTATTTTGAATGAATCAGTTTTCTCCATTGAATTATCTTATTTATTGTTCCTTTTATTTGTCTTTTTAAAAGTTTTTACTTTTTGCTTATGACAAAAAAGGGGGAGAAAATAAAGATCTGAACTGTTTAATATAACTTCACCAGAATGAATCTTCAGACATTTCCTTTTTATCTAATATTTAAATTGACTATTTCAGAACATTTGATAAGAACACTCTATAAAAGAATCTCTGAGTCTCTCAGATCACTTGTCCTTTATCAAACTCTGAATCTTATATCTGCAAGATATTCTGACCCTAAAATGTTATAAGAACAAACAAGATCTAACTCTGAAGATTACTCAAGACAAAAGGGAAGTTTCTATTTCTTTTTCATATTTAACTCAGGGGGAGATTCATCATCTCAGGGAGAGTTATAATTCTTTATGTTCAGTTAAATAAAATTTCTGATACTTTTTGTCATCATCAAAAAGGGGGAGATTGTTAGAACACAGATTGGTTCTTAATAATAACTCTTTGTTTTGATGATAACTGTTAGGAAATTTATATTTAAGAATTATATACTCTAAAATTTGTTTGAGAGTTTTACTGCAGATTGAATTAAAATTAACTCTCTAGAAGCAAATCTGTTTTGAATACAAGAAGTTATCCTGACTCTGAAGCGCCAGATGCATCTTACAGAAGAATCTGATTGCTCCTTACAGAAGATCCTGAGCGTAGTCTCCAGAAGGATCTGAAGCAAGAAGCTCCAGAACATTCTGAGTCAGAAGCATCTGAAGATAGTCAGAAGCATCTGAAGCTGAAGCATCTGTAGCATAGAAGAATATTGATTGAAGAGTTTCTCAAAGCATAATTCTACAGAAGTTTCTGAAAGTACCAACGCTGTCAAGTACAGAAGTTCTGTGTCAAATATGCTCTGATGATCAACACGCTGAAAGCACACCTGCTGCAGAAGACTCTGATATAGCAAAGTTCTGAATTTCATTAGAAGACTCTGATCCATTCAGACTCTGAAGAACTTGCTGAAATCTGAAGAAGAAATTTTCAAGAATATATCCGTTGGAGCTATTCAACGTCTCTTTCCTCATTTGTGCTAGACACACTTACACAGACAAAAAGGATTTTTCTGTGCCATCTACTTCTAGGAAAGGTCACTGAATGTGAAGACAAAAAGGCTCAGACCTTTTTGGGACTCTCTTTTCAACGCTCAGCTTCCTTGGATCAGCTGCCTATAAAAGGAGAACTTCACCACATTCTTCAGTTACACAATTTGCTGAAAAGAAATCATATTATTCTAAGCTCTCATTATTTCATATTCTTCTTAGAATCTTATTGTACTTAAACTTAAGAGAAAAATCACTGTTGTGATAAAAGCTTTATAGAAGCATTAATACTCTTGTATTTAATTTACTTTGATTGTAAAGGTTTTTCCTTAAGAGGATTCAGTTGGAATCAGTAGCTCTTGAGAAGACTAAGAACTGTTGTTCTTAGGTGTTACTATTGTAATCAGTTTGATTTAATAGTGGATTAAGTCCTTGTTGAGAAAGGCAAATCACTCTAGGAAGGGTGGACTGGAGTAGTTGTTTAAACGAACCAGGATAAAAATAATTGTGTGATTATCTTTCAAGTCTTAATCTTTCATACTTATTCAACCCCCCCCCCCCCCCCCTTCTAAGTATTATCTCACCTTCATATCATTCAACATCATAAAAACCATAAATTTCAGGTAAATTTTCAAGTTTTTGGATAAATTTTTTAGTTTTGGTATAAATGTGTATAAATCAATTATTAGGGTTAGAAATGTGAAGGAATCACATGTAACATAGTTTAGACTTAGTGTATGACTTGTTTGTTGGCTCAAAATGACTATCAGATCATGTTTTTTCAACTTGCATGAGCCTTATTACGCCATTGGCGTGACCTTTGATTTGTAAAACTTTCTGGAGATACACCTCCACAATAGTTCAGTGTTTCATATACTTTAGGAATTTCCGAAGATGCATCTCCGGAACTATTTAAATTTAATAGTTTTATGGTATTTCCAGAGATGCATTTTCAGAATTATTCAAAGTTATTATTTTATGGTGTTTCTGGAGATACATCTCCGAAATTTCCTGTAGTTTGTTGTTTTTATAAATTTTATTGTTTGTGTATTTTGTTTGTGTGCACTAATGATATGTATTACTTTACCTCACATGCATTATGGATGACATAGTCGATAGACTGAAACATGGCAGCAGGTACCTCTTGTCAGGAAGAGGCGTTGACTTCTGGGGATCATGTTTCACCTCAAGCCACTCAATCTCAAGTCGTTTCACCTTCTTCTTCTTTCCATAGGAGACGGGAATCACCATCTGACGAATCACTCCTCTTATCCTCCTGCAGGCATTAGGATTCACCAGGTGGAGCTACGTCGATGGATACATAAGGTAGTTCTTCAGGGTGTCACATCCGTACATGGTGCAGACTGCTTCAGGAGATCCGTCGAGATCAGCTAATCAGAAGATACTAGAGGAGGAGCAGTCTCAACTAAATCATACTAATGATGTTTTGCCTCAGTGTCGCCGCATAGTGTAGATTGCGCAGACAGACATTGACGGGGGTATCTTCCCTGAGGGGTCTGTTGTCAAGCGAGTCTTGGATGCCATGGTGGCAGAGGCATAAGGAGCACTGTTGTACTAGAGACATCGTCGGAGGACGGAGGATTGATGACAGAGAGGCAGGGGAGACATAGGTAGGGATGGCAACGGGGCGGGGGTTGGTTTAACTATACCAGCACCCGCACCCGCCTCCATGTAACACACCTACCCCTGCCCCCAAACTCAACTGGGGGTAAAAATTTACCGTCCAGACCCGCCTCCAGTGGAGAACGGGTGCACCCACATCCCCCGCAAAAAAAAAATAATTTCTTTTTAATTGCAATAAAAATTAATAATTTAATTTAAAAAATTGATTATTTTAATAAATTAATTAATTATTTAATTAAAATTTTAATTAGTAAAAAAATATTAACTTGATTAATTTAATTATTTTAATTGCGATAAGGATATTAATAATTTAATTAAAAATATAATTCATAAATGAATATTAAAATAAATAAAATAAGGGAATTAAACTAAAACGCATTATACGGGGGCAGGGACGGGCGGATCTTAATGTCTCCCCGTACCCACACTCGTAGTTAAGAGCTGGGTTTTCCCCGCACCCGCACCCAATTAAATCAAATTTTTTTCATTAACTTCGGGGTGGGTCCGGGAGAGTGCGTGTTTGTTTGTCATCCTTAGACATAGGAGATGTTGTCAGACACACCCAGTAGTAGTCTGTTATTATTTTGTTGTATTACTATACTCTCTACTTTACTTTTACGGTTTTATCACATTTTGCATTTCGATTGTACGATATTTTCTACATATGTTGTTATACTTGATCCAGTATTAGTCTCTTATTATTTTGTACGTCTATTTTTTATTTTGGATCGTGTGTTATACTTCATCTAAAAACAAATACACAACTAATAGTAAAAAAACATTTGTTCTGATACACTTCGGAGATGTATCTCCGGAAAACTGTCGGATATGCATCTCTGAATCAATTCATATGTAAATAGTGTATGAGTAACATGTTTTGAATGTTTAAAATGGTTTCGGAGATGTATCTCCAGAATGTGTCAACGTTTATTCAAAAAAAAGGTACGTACGAAGATATATCTCCAAAATCATGAGACATATGTGAAAACTTACATGGTGCATAAGAACCATCTAGGATGTAATAAGAAATTCTATAAAAAAAATCTCATATGCTCTAAGAAAAACACCTCACTAAATAATACTCCCTCCATCTAAAATTATAGGACGTTTTGGACATTTTATACGAATTAAGAAACTTAATTATTACTTTATGAGAAAGCTAAATTATGTATGATTTTATACTTATAATTATATAAAAAAGAGAAATTAAAAGAGTTAAAAAAATAAATAATAATAAATACTTGAAGGTATATTGAAAAAATAAATTAATATTACATTGAAAATTTAAAATAACTTATAATTTGATATAAACATTTTTTTACAAAATCACTTATAATTTAGAATAAAGGGAATATTGGGCTTTATATTAATGCCTTGGCTCGTGCTCGTGTCATACCCTTTCTTTGATTACTTGATTGATAGGAAAACAAAAAGAAAGAAGAGAATTTGTTTCTGTCACTCTCCTCATGTCGATTATTTCCTTTCTAGCTATGCGAATATTTTCTTTGAATGAAAAGAGGATATTACTCCAAAGTTTGATTGAATACATATTCATCATCCTTTCATTAATTTTATTTTTATTTATTTTCAAAATTATTAATCACTTCATATATTATTTAAATAGGAAAAGTTAATATTCACCATCATTTGGCCTATTTCATAGACACTATAGTCACGTTATTGTGTGAGTTGGTTTATACCCTGCTTTTCTTGCACCCATATCAAAAGAATCCAACACTGAGAAAGAAAGAGAAAAAGTACACTAAAGTATATTAAAGTTTATTTTGCACATTTTGTATAAAACAAGCTTTTCCCACCATTGTGTTGAAATATATCTGATTTCACATCTACATCTCTTCCTCTCTCTTAGTTAGTTAAGCACTTGGCAAAGAAAATCACACTAGAAACAAAGAAATTAATTCTACCAGAAATGGCTAGAGAAGCAGCCATTTTTCTATGTTTTTTGATTGTTGTTATGGATGTCACAGCTGGAATTCTTGGAATTGAGGCTGAAATTGCTCAAAACAAGGTATGTTTGAATCAAACTAATCAAGTATTTAATTCTATTGGTGTTGTTCTTCGATCAGAGTATATCATATTTGAAGAACAACATTGATAGTTTTTATGAAAATGTACCTAAGGTTTTTTCTCGAGAGACAATTTTTGTTGCAATATGACAATATATTTAGATGTGTACTAATTTTTTACACAAACAGGTTAAACACTTGAGATTGTGGATATTTGAGTGTAGAGATCCAAGCCATAAGGCTTTCATGCTTGGGTTAGGTGCAGCAATACTTTTGTCTCTAGCCCATGTTATAGCCAATTTGCTAGGTGGTTGCAATTGTCTTTGTTCTCAAGAAGAGCTTCAAAAGACTTCACCCAATAGACAACTCTCAATGGCTTGCCTCATTTTAACATGGTAACATGTCCCTGACTCCACTACTTGTTTTCTTACGACGGTTCAACTGGTTGAACCGAAAGCAGCATTCTTGAACTATTGTCAGTTCAATGTTTGGTTTAGTTTTTGAAACAATGGGTTCAAAGCGAAAAAAGGGTAACATATAACACTAAGAAGAGTTCACGAAATCTATAAATAACATTTGTTTTGATTGTGTTGTTGATCAGGATTGTTTTGGCTGTTGGATTGAGCATGCTTGTGATAGGGACTGCAACAAACAACAAATCAAGGGGTTCTTGTGGTTTCACACACCATCATTTCTTATCAATTGGTGGAATTTTGTGTTTTGTTCATGGCTTATTCTGTGTTGCTTATTACGTTTCTGCCACTGCCTCTTAATTAACGATTAAGAAAACACCTAGAGTGGAGACCACTTTTGCTCTTGCTTTTGTGCTTTAGGGGTTTTGGCTTTACCAAATTTATTGCTTTACTAAATATGTACTATGGGGTAGAAAAAGAAAACCCCATTTTCAATTGATCACCAAACTATCCTTTCCACTCATCCACTGACACGTGTTCTATATTTTCTTCTTTTTTCAAAGCCATTGGCCAATGAAAGATTTTCTGTTACCAGAGATTGTAATGGTTTCAGAAATAGGCTACATAAAGCTAAATGTATCTTTCTACTTTCTTTAAACACTATGATGGTAATGTTCAAAGTTGGATTATTAGCTAATTGTAGATGTCTCACTAACATTGATCACCAATAATTTAAAATATAGCATTTCCTTGAGTAACAAGTAATAACTCGTAAGTCATAACATCTATGATATACCCTTTCGAAGTAAACAAAGGTATCAAGATTTTCCCTCCAAACTAATGATTAAATAGAGAGGAACGTCGGAAAAAAAAACTATCTCAATTACTGTTATGCATTCCATTGCCTTCACGATTTCTCCATTAACTCGGATCCAAAATAGTACAGATCAAACTAATGGATGAGAAAAGAAACAATAAAAAACAATCTCTCCCCGCCGTAAGTCCTAACAACCCCTTTTTTGGGGTTGATAAGAGAACCTCACTTGTTGTTCACATTTTGATGAGGAACACCATATAGTTGACCTCCAGTAATCTCCATTGCTCACCACTAGTCACATAGACAGAGTACACGTCCCTTCCGTAGCATTATAAGACATACATTTCGGCAAAATTTGGGACCCGGCCCTCTGATTCACTTTGACTTTAAAGGCAGTAAAATCTGCCGTGTGATGAAATAGAGAACACATTGACAAGTCAAACTCACTTGCATAACTTCATATCAAAGCTACGTTGGTAACATCTCATCATCATCATCATCATCGGAGGACGAGGAACTAGAGTCATGCATTCTCCTCTCTGCTATGGCTGGAAATAGTCTCCTATGCATATCAGAGAGTGATTGTTTATGAGAATCTGGAGAGGATGAAGGAGCCTCTTTCTTGCTAGAAGTAGAACCTTTGGCAGCTAATGTCTTCGTTGTCGATGCTTGTACCTCTTTGCACACTTTGTCCAACATTACCAAGAAATCACGTACAATCACAAACAAACGCAACCCTTCATCTTTTCCGGAATTCCCATGAAAATAATCTGCAGTACTCTTAATCCCGGTCCTTATCCTCTTCTCTTCCCCTATTAACCATACCACTTCCTCTCTTGCCTTCTCCACAAAAATTGCAAGGGAACGTTGAAACTCGCTATCTTCTTCTAGATTCTTCATATCCTTATTCAACAGTTCTTCAGATTTTACCAATCTATTATAAAGTTTCAACACTGTAGATGCTAGAGCATCACCATCTATCACTGCTGCCTTTTTCACATCTTCTAGTTCAGTGCTTAGGCCTGAAACAACTTGAAGGCCAAGGTTGCGATAGTGCTCTTCTGATTCCCCCTTTGATTCATCGATGAAATCCTCGGTTTTCATACTAGCATGGCTTTGGCTTGCTTTTTCTGTTCTTACAGCTCTTATGCCCTCTGAACGAATGATCTCATGAACCATAAAGTGTAACAGTGTGGTCTTACCATCTGTTCCTTTTACATCTGCCAGTTTCAAAAGTGTGTCAAGCTTAAATGCTTGAGCACCACCACGATAGGTTCCATTGTTCAATCGATTTCCAGTCTTTAGAACTGCTTCTAATAGCTTTTGGAAAACCCTGCTTTTCCTTAGTTTGTTGCAAGAAACCTGCCATTAAGATCAGATGCAACAACAGCAAGAACTGTACTATAACGATATGTGAATTGTATAACATTCAAAATAGATTGGTATTTCAAAAAGTAAAAGAAAGAAAGAAAAGTCAATGTATCCAATTCTCACATCTAATATTGTAAAGCATTCCCTAAGGTTTGAAGCCTCTTCCGGAAGTGTAAACATGAATAGTAGTGACTCAAGACGTTTGAAAGCCAGTGGAATATCAACCAAGGCCTTGAGAAACCTCTCTGCAGAGCTAAGTCGAGAAACGTCATCCGTGAATAACCTTAGCTTCAATTCCTCATCTGTTGTTGGCGCCATCTTCAATACTGTTTGGATGAGCTCAACGGGAATCTCATTACCTAATTGAATCAGCATATTGCAAGTAAATCACATTGATGTAGTTATATGTCAATGTTAATCTAAGAGAAATGTTGAAAACTAATATCGCTTTTGATTTTTGAATGCAAAAATGGATGAAGAAGAATCATAATTGAAAGAAGCACCTTTATCATTCTAAGTGCAATCTATGTAAAAGCTCCAATACATTCACCAAATCATCAACAGGGTAAGAGTTTATCATGTTCTTGGTACAGATTAAAAAAAAGAACAAATGACTATTCCTAGGAATAAACGTACAAATGTCAAAATGAACAGCATATAGTGTTAAGTTAAACCCTAATGATTACTGTCAAACTTTAAATAGGAGCTTTTTTTGTGTGAGGCTGTTCTATGAAATTGGAAGATAATATCTTATCATAAACATGTTGTATGAAAGAGAGAAAAAATCGTGAAATAAGTAGGTACAAACTTTGAAAGAGAAAAAACTATACACTTGAGGAAAAAAAAACTACTTCATTGGAGTTAAAGCATCAATGTTGGTAACAATTATTTTATGATAGTTTAAAGTAGCATGTGCTTCATTCTAATTGCGAGAAGCAAACACACACACACAGACTCACCTTCTTTAATGGCGTCAATAACTTCTTTTGTGCTCACATTCAAAGCACGTAAAAGAATTGATAAATTCTGAGCTTTCTTGGGGTCAATAATCTGAATGTACTGGACAGAAGGTTCTAAAGATGAAGAATCTTTTTTTCTTTCATTTCTGTTGGCGCAGCCAAATAAAGACTCTATCTTTTCTTCACTGAACCTGGTAAGATGTTAAAAAGTTCGGCAATCATATTGATAAATTTTACAACCTTTAATGAAAAAATGATTTTAACAGGACTTAAATGTTTCTTACTGGAATGACCCTGCTCTGATCTCATGCCAGACCATGGCTTGATCAGGACTTGCTACAACCTTATCCCAGAAAAATGGCTTTAACTTCGGTTTTGGAGCACCAGACTCATCATCATCACTAGCACGAGGTGGTCCTAGAGGTGATTTAAGGTTTTGACCTTCCATTAATTTGGGAGGAGCAGGTGGAGGCCGAACCATTCTTGGAGG
The DNA here is from genome assembly GCA_963859935.3 of Lathyrus sativus. Classification (NCBI taxonomy): domain Eukaryota; kingdom Viridiplantae; phylum Streptophyta; class Magnoliopsida; order Fabales; family Fabaceae; genus Lathyrus; species Lathyrus sativus. Next base: position 952,930,598 of record OZ012735.1, read on the forward strand.
AGGTGGAGGGCGAGGTGCAAGAGGAGGTGGTGGAGGTGGACTGCAAGGTGCAAGAGGAGGTGGTGGAGGCGGCGGCAGTGAAGCCTCAGGGGCTGATCTTCCTGAAGGGTGTTTTAATGGAGATACTGGTACTTGTCCTTTGTTATCCGATGATGCTATCTCAGCCAGTGAAGCATTGTTGTCTTCATGCTTATTGGACGAAGTCTTAACAGTAGAAGGATTCATTCCGTAGTTAATACCATATTCTTTCATATCATTATTTTCGAAACTCATAGACTGTTGTGAACTGCCTGAAATACAAAAGAAACATTTATTGAATAAAACTTGTAAACTTTAATGTTTCACTATCAATATAGGTTAGGTTAGCATAGAAAACCAAACAAACATACCACCAGACATGTCGCTTGAGGTTAATATGAGTAAAGGCCTGACATCTTTGTCAACTTTTTTGCGCTTCCTCACCTCGCGGCAGCATAACAAAAAGCCTATTAAGATTACAATTCCTGATGCAACTACAGCCATAACAATTTCTTTCTGATCAAAAGTAGCAAGAAGAGGAGGAGGAGGAGGAGGTGGTGATAAAAATGGCACAAACAATTTCGGGGGGAGTGCAAAATCATGAAACGAAAACTCGGGAGTTGGAGGTGAAGAAGTGGTTTGTGCTGCAACATGACTTTTCAGTTTTGGAGATGATTCAGAATCAGGGCTCGGTGGTGTCTGATTAATTAGTGACTCTGAAAGTAAATATTTATGTCCATCTGCTAAACCAAATAGTGACTCATAAAGTTTCTTCAACAAATGTCCCTCCTCTTCCGAAACAGGAATAGGATAATTTCTCTTTCTTAAGCAATCCAAAAAGTGTTGTCTCATATGGGGAGGTAGATATTTAAATCTCTTCCCGCTCGTCTCATCTAATAAATGCAAGTCAAATTCTTTGATGCCATAACTCCTCTCTATCACTTCTTTTCTACAATATCCCCACACCTGCTCTGCCTGTGTCACCTGATCAAACAAACTCAACTCATCCTACAACAAAATAATAACAAAACTTACATAATTGAACTAGTTCAACATTTGATCAACTAAATCTCGTACTTAGCTAGGCATATTTTCATTATATCAAGATTCTCAACAACCCGTAAATTGCATGGAGTGCAAGATAACGGTAATTATAGTAGACTTGACAAAATTCACACTAAATTCAACCTAGACATGCGAATTTGTCATGGAAAATTTGAGATTCAATTACTCCCCAACCACATATCACATAATATGTATGTAACTGTTGTAAATCCTACAAGAATAATACTCAAAGGTTTTAAAAAACAATCCGCGACCACGAAAGCGGTCGCAAGCTGCCGATACCGATGCTGCTATTCACTGTTTTTATGTTTTATGTTAAAGAGCTAATTGTGGTTAATGGTTAACTCACACCGCGACGATCGCAATCAGTATCGCAACATATGTACCAACCGAAATCGGGAAAGCCTTTAAGCGACCGTTATTTAAAACCTTGAATACCTATAACTGAATTTTGCTAAATTCTTATCAGTCTATTCAATATACATTAAGAATACTAATCAAAATTACTAATAAATCATAAATGAATCAAATAAAATTGAGAGGTATACTAAAAAATTATGATATACCTTTTCTCCATCATGATCCATTTTAAAATCCTCATGTTTCCATCTCTTCCTCTCTGAACCCCCATTGACGATAGCGCAAATAAGAATAACACAAACAACAACATAACCAGGTTTTGTCATTTCCATTCAATTCAACAAAAAAGCGTAATCTCCTATTCATCCCATTGAACTTCAATTTTTGTTTAAACTATCAATACCACGTGAATGCATGCACTTTTTACGTTTGAAATGATGATTATTGTTGATGAAAAATGATGATAACGGAATGTAGGTTATACCAGAAACCGAAGTATGATGAAAAGGGTTGAAAGACGTGAAATTCGTTGAGCGTTTTGTGAGGTGAATTTTTGTTGATAAAACAAAATAGATGAATGAGGTTGAGGTTGAAGTTGAAGAAGTTGTGTATTGTTGTTGTTGTTGTTGTTGTTGGAGGGAATGGGAGTCAGAGAGGAGGGAGAGAGAGAATTGGAAGGACGTGGGGAGAATGATGTGGGAAGATGGTATGCCCGCGCGATTAACATATCATGTCTTTTTTCTTTTCTTTTCTTTTGGGTCAAAAAGATAGATACTAGTAATATTTAGGTCAATTCTTATTTACCTTTATTTTATTTTGGACATAATTTTTATATTGGAGAATGGTTATTTTAAATGAATTTTACTAATTTTTTTTATATTATTTCATTTTTTAAAATTATTTAAATAATTCGTTTATATTTGTTAATGTTATGTTGTAATGAGTTTTTTCGTGATGTTTATTTTGTGTCCATATTTGAGGTTGAAGTAAGCACCTTTAAAGGATATGTTTGTGTCCAATTTGATGTTGTTAGATTCGGCCAAATTTTATGTTGCAGCAAGCCATATTTGTTACACTAACTAAAAATACTTAAAGGACATATTTATTAGACTAAAAGAGACTTCAATGACATGTGTTTTACAACTCAGTTTACTTTAAAGACAATGGATCTGAAAATTTGACAAAATATCATAAGAATTTTTTATTAAACATAAAAGACCAATTAACCAAAACAGTGATAAAGACTTAATATCCTCCATTAAACAAAACAAAATATATATAAAGTATTCATTCAAAATATATAGTAGTCATCCAAAACATATTGTTCTGGATTGGGTCAGAGGTTGCCCCATCGTCAGACACTGTCCAACCCAACTCCCTGTCAGGGAGGGTCCAATGAAGGACCAATTCATCATCTCACACGGGGAGCTCTCACGCGTCTTCCCCACGGTCTTTACGTGCTTTCTACGTGGGAACACGTCATTAGTCAACTATCCGCGTCCGATAGAACAAGTCATCCACCTTCCGAAGTTCACGGGACAGTTAGACCAGGATGAAGACCACACGCTGGTCTTCCCTACGCCACGTCGATCCTAGAAATTATTCGTATTGGGCCTAATGATCCAACCCAATGCAAATAATTGTTGGTTCAGCGTTTGGGGCACATTATAAATACTTTATTTCACTATAGGATTAGGTATTTTATTCTCTACGCTTTTTGTACTTGCTTTCTCTCTCCCGCTGAAACTTACTTTAGCATCGAAGTGCCTTGCAAGTACACCCCCACCTCTTCTCCAACACCGTCGAACTAGGAGCTCACGACACCTTGCTGGCTGCTGATCTCTTTCTGGTCTGATAAGATCACATATAATCATAATCCAAAATATACATTTCTAAGTCAGCAACATAACATCCTAAAAACAAAAACACCATCCAAAATACATGATCCTAGTTTATCAAAATACAATAGACAACATCCTAATGGTTTTTTTTCTCTTTATGGACAACTTAGGTGTGGTTCTCCTTGGTGGCTGAAATGTTGTAGTTGGTCCCTCAAATGTTATAGTGTCTCTTCTTGGTGATACCCTTGTTTGGAATGTAGGGGCTGGCCCCTGAAATGTTACAGTGCCTCTTCTTGGTGATACCCTTGTTTGGAGTGCATGGGTTGGTTGTGTTTGGCTTTGTGCAACTTGGTTTTGGTTCCTTTCTTGGTCCTGTTACACAAACCCAACTGATTGTTCACATACACTTATTCGTCTAGAGGGTCATTCAGGAATGCACATTTCACGTTCATCTGACATATTGACCAATTATGCATATTTTCAGGACCAACAACTAACCTGATTGTATCCATTCTAGCTATTGGTGCAAAGACTTAATCATAGTTGATTCCTTCTTTCTGAAGAAACCCTTTCGCTACAAGTTTTGCCTTGCGTTGGACCACTTAACCTTTTGGATTCAACTTGATTTTGTATACCCACTTCACATTAATTACCTTCTTCCCTTTTGGAAATTCAACTAATGACCAGATATCGTTTTCTTCTTTGGATTTTATCTCATCCACCATAGCTTTTATCCACCTTGAGTCTTTCAATCCTTTAGCTGCATTGACTGGCTGGCTCACTATCTGCATAAAAGGCATAAAATACTAACTCACCTTCATCATCGACCACATCATCTAATGTGATTACACATTCTTGCAGTCTTGCAGGTCTGTTTCTTGTTTTTTGTGGTCTTCTTGTGCTAGCTTGACTTTCAACAGCTTCTTGTCGAACTTCTCAAACAGCTTGTCAAACTTCTCTACCAGTTTGTCAAACTTCTCTACCAGCTTCACTAGCTGTTCATCACACAGGATTCTCATTGAGCCCTTCTTGATGTTCTTAGTCCAGTCTCACTCCTTAAGCTCATCTACGATCACAACCCTGTTGATCACGACTTGCTTGTTCATTAGGTCGAAAAGTTTGTATCCACCACTTGAATGATATCCCACTAGGATCATTTGACTCGACTTTCATCAAACTTTCTTCTTAGCTGACCTGGAACATGTCTATGTATTATAGATATATACACTTTCAAATAACTTAAGCTAGGTTTGACACCATATCAACATTCTTCCGATATGACACCTTTAAGCCTCTTTGTTGGACATCTGATTAATATGTATGTTGTGGTCGACACAATCTCACCCCATAGCTCATTTGGATCATGCTTTCCATTCAACATACTTCTCACCATATTCACAACGGTTATGTTCTTTGTTTCAGCAGTACCATTTTGTTAAGGAGTGTATGGTAGCACCACCTCATGCACAATTCTTTCTTTTGTACATAATGCGTCGAAATCTTTCGACATGTACTTTTCACCTCCATAAGTCCTTAGAACTTTAATCTTGTGACCACTCTGTCTTTTGACCATTGCTTTGAACTTAGTGAACTGCGTCGAAATAATTATTTTCAATATATGTTTTAAAATAAATTATCTCCAATATATGTCATATATTTTAAAACAAAACAATGTACTTATTATATTATTATCATGTGTGCTAGCTGAAAAGAAAGACTGCATGCATTTTCCAAACTAAAATTGTTGGAATACATATTAATATTATTACTTGTGTTGATCCTTTTTGGAATAAGGAAACCACATATTAGAACAATATTTAACCAATTTTCACACGTGAGTGGGCGACATGAGAGGAGATGTTCATCTCATTCACCCAAACAAAGAAAAATGGATGACTTGATCCGTTTTTGAACCCGGTTTAATTTTCACTCATTTCGAAAAGCAAGACGATAATTTTATATCCTTTTTAATCATTATTCAAAAACAAAATGATCTCATACGTTAACTTCAAGAATCAGTGATAAAATATTAAAAACCAAAAGTTTAAAATTCTTAACTAAAAAATGAAATGAAATGTGATTTCTCAATGAATACTAAACAAAAATCCTTAATCTTTTAGTATGTTGTTCGCACAGTCATTGACAAAAAAATCGTTCAAAAAACTTTATTAAATTATTTTAGAAATGATCGATTTGATCTTACAGGTTTCTCATTAAAAAAATTTATCGTATTTGTCATTACATAACACATCATCTATCTTTAACACAACACAAGTATACTAGTACTTCCAAATTTCATAATCACAAATAGTCATACAACATATCTATTTGTCTCTGATATTGATTGATGAAATATTTACCGTATAACTAAAATCATAGATATAATTATACTACATATCGTAATATAAACAATGCGATAAATGTGCCTTAAAACCTTTTTTGATGAAGAGAAAAAAAAACATATTTTGGAGATTGTATTTACCGTGAAAATCGGAAGTTTTAGAAAATCGAAAAAAAAATATGTCGGTGAATAATGCTATTCGTACGGATGAATAATGTGTCTGTATGATGAATAGTATTTTCGAGTTTTCGGGTTTTTTCGATTCGGCCTATGAATCCATGTGATTTTGCGCTTTGTTTGTTGGGTATTTGCTATTATAAATATGCATCTCTTATATGTTTAGTGTGTAACAATCTTAAAGTTTTCACCAACAAGGGAGATCAAGGGTTTAAAGTATAACATAGAGTTGTTCTTGGGCGCCTTCAGAGTTGTGCTTGGGAACCTGAAGGTAAAGGCAAAGACTATTTACTTATAACTCATCTGTAATTAGGGATGCTCAAATTAACCGGTTTGATGGTTTATCCATAACCATATCCGAATCCAATTTTCAAAAACCGGTTAATTTTATTTTGGTTTTTCAACCAATCCATTTTTAAAATTAGTTGGACACCCACATCCAATTGAATGGATAACCACAACCAAATAAAAATCCATAAGAAGCCCCAATTGCAATTTTCAGTTCTTCTCTCTTAATTGATGTATTCTTTCTTCTTTTTTCAATCTCATTGGAAAACCCAAACATAAACGATAATCCTCATTTTCAACTCAGGTAAATGCATTTACATTCCATTTTCGATTATCATGAATTGCAGAACCTTGATTATTAGTTCCAAAAAGTTCCAAAAAATTCAGCTACTGTACTCTTTCTCATTTGAATTCATATGTTATAAATATTCATGTTATAGGAAAACATAGAAATGTTTAATATATGCACTCACAAGCTGTTTGTGAAAATGCCTCAATGAAGTTCATAAATGTATTGTGTTTGATTAAGACTGTTGTTAACCACATTGCTTTTTGAGTTTAGAGGTATTGATCTATATATGCTACCATATTAATTCATCAATATGTTACTAATATTATTCTATAGTTTGCCCCATGTTCTGCAACCAGATTGACATGCTGCAACTACTTTTTAGTCTGCAACCATATTCTCACAATGATCATTTTGGTGAATATTCCGCAAACTTTTTGGATGTGTAGTGTCTTGGAAGTCATTGCCATTTGTTATTCTTAACGTGGTATAACAACTCCCCAATTTGATCTTGTTTTTCTGTCAACTAATTTTTAAGTGAGCAAGACATCAAGTGATTCAATATCTGTGTCCAGATCATTTTATCTCTTGTTTCAGATCTATTTCTTCACTTAATGTTATAATAACTTGTATGGGGGTTAGTTCAGATGATAATTGACTTGATTAATCTTTTTTCAGCTTTGAGCATTTTAGATTTTAAATGAATCGCTTATTACGCACATGCATGATGTTATTAAATCGAAAATGCTTGTAACACAATATCTTTTGCTGTAATCATACTATGCAAACATTTTGGTACAAATATTTAAATTGCTGCTAAAGTTTTCTTCTCAAAATTGTTAGAATACAATTCAAACCATGGGACATGCATGGCAAAAGTTGCATTAGTTGAAAGTCCTACCCACAACACGTGAGACTTCAGGTGAAGGGTCCTCCAAATGTGCTCTGTGATGAAAATCCTCATTCAAAGAAGGATAGTGTTATATTCTATGATTGAGAGATGCTAACATGTGAATAAGCTTATCAGTAGCGGTAGTCTTTTGAATTTAAAGGGTATATTCATTGTTTTCCATGGATAAAGAAATTAAGAAAGAATACAATTTGCTTGGTAACAAACAAAAGACAAGGAGAATCGATAGAGGAAACTGATGAACATGACAATTATACTTTTTGAAAAAAACTGTCTGCAAAATCAAAGTGCTGGTATAGGAACAAATCTAGTGTCTGCTAAGACATAGGGGAAGAAGGAGGTGTAGTAGCATGGCTTATTATTCTCTACAATTTGACTAAAGGGTGTGTTATTTAATGGCATTGGTAGCCAAGAGTCTCACAGATGGCTAATGTTAGGAAGTATAAAGTTGATGTAGCATCTTTTGAGTCACTAGCACTGCCTGAGTTGCAGGTGAGCACTGCCTGATGATGGTAGTGTTGCAGTGCATGTTATGTAAGGCTGAAATGAAATCAATTAAAGCTTGTGTAGTATGTTAAATGAGTGTGGTTGGAACTTGGACGCAACTGCATATAACTAATAGCTAGTATACTACAGCCTAAAAGACACTAGTGATGTTACTTACCTGTACACTATGCTTTTAATAATTTTTATTAACATCTCTACATAATTTTTATTAATTTCTTATTTCTTTGAGTTAATTTAATATTTGGTTGTTCTATCAAATGCACGAAATGCCCAAACATAATAATCTTACGACGGATGAGACAACACAAAACTCGGGAACTACTTTTACTCGGGCACCACCCCATCGAAGAAACAAATCTTCTGTTTGGAACCACTTCACTCCTGATCCAGATTTGATTGGAATAGCTAGATGCAACTACTGTGACTCTAAGTTAAAGTCCAATAATGGAACGACTTCCATGGCCGGACATTTAAAGATATGCAAGAGCAACCCAAATAGTGAAGCAAATAAGAGATTGAAAACAACCCCATCATCAACAACAAATGTGACTTCTCCTTCGGCAATTGTGTTAGGAAAATTTGACCAAGAGAAATGTAGGCAGGCAGTTGTTGATATGATTGTGGAAATGGAGCTTCCGTATATGCATGCAGATCATAAAGCTTTTCGTCGTTGTATGAGTGTATTGGAACCAAGATTTATTCCAATCTCCCGAAGCACAGTAGCACGTGATGTTTTGGCTTTATGGGATTTTGAAAGGGAAAAATTGAAGACCTTTCTTTCCCAACATTGTCGAAGCGTGTGCTTGACCACAGATGGTTGGACTTCATGTCAAAACATGTCTTACATGTGCATAACAACACATTTTATAGACAACAACTGGAAATTACACAAAAAGATTTTGAGTTTTGTTAGAGTCTTAAGTCATTCAGGAGAAGTAATAGCAAATACAGTTGCAAAATGCTTGGACAATTGGGGGTTGAATAATGTTTTAAGTGTGACGGTTGATAATGCGGCGTCAAATGATCGTGGGATTGAAAATCTAAAAAAGAGGCTAAGGTTAAGGAACAATTTGGTTTTGAATGGAGATCACTTTCATACAAGATGTTGTGCACATGTCATGAATTTAGTGGTTAAAAAGGGTTTAAAAGAAATTGACATTTCTGTTTCTAGAATCAAAGGTGCTGTTAAGTATGTTAAGTCTTCTCTGGGTCGAGAACATAAGTTTTTGGCATGTGTTAGAAGTAGACAGATTGAATACAAAGGTAGTGTTCAATTTGATTGCGAGACTCGATGGAATTCAACATACGACATGTTGAAGGCTGCTCTACAGCTTGAAATGGCATTTGTTGAGCTTGGTATTATTGATACAAAATATTGTCAAGAACTTGAGAGTGGGAGCGGCATTCCTACTCCTTTAGATTGGGAGAAGGCACGTGGGGTCGCTCAATTTTTGGAAGTTTTTAAGGCTTCCACTTTGCGCATATCGGGTTCAACATACGTGACAAGTAATATGTACTTGGCAGAGGTATTTTCAATTGGTTTGGCTATAAAAGACACGTGTTCGTCTAAGGATCTATCTTTAGCTCATACAAGAAAAATAGCTTTAAAGATGAAGGAGAAATATGATAAGTACTGGGGAAGTCCTGAGAAATTGAACATGTTGTTGTTAATTTCTTTTGTGTTAGATCCCAGGAAGAAAATGATGTATGCTCGTTAGTTTATCGAAAAAAACTTTGTCAAAAAAGAGGCTAATTTCTTGAAGGATAAATTAGAATTAGATTTAAAAACAATATTTGAGGAGTATAACGGTGGTGGGACGGGTGGATCTCAAAGTGACTCTGCAGAACCACCCGTATTAGTTGGACGAATTGGAAATCCCGACTATTATTATGGGGTATTTTTGCAATCAAGTGGTGTCAAACCAAGTGGAGTGAAATCTGAATTAACAAAGTACCTAGAAGATGGATTAGAAGATGATATTCCTAACTTTGATGTCTTAAATTGGTGGAAGGTGTATTCAAGTCGACTTCCAATCCTATCTAACATTGCGAGAGAGTTATTAGCTATACCCGTCTCAACGGTGGCATCTGAGTCCGCCTTTAGTACCGGAGGAAGGGTGCTCAATGAATATCGCAGTCGCCTAACTCCTAAATCTGTGGAAGCACTTATATGCACAAAAGATTGGCTTGGCGGATCACCTTCACCATTGCCCACACAAGATGATATTGAAGAGCTTGAGAAGATTGAGCGAGGTAAAGTTAAATTTAATAATAAATTGAAAAAGTTTGATTAAAGATGGTATTTATTTGATATAATTTTTTTAAAGACTTCTACCTTATTTTTCAGAATATTTTTTGCAAAACCAATCTAACGGAGGTAATTCTTATGATACTTTTGATGAGGATTGAAGATAAAGGAGACTTCTATCAAGTGATAGGTTAGAAAGAAACTACTGATACTGGTTCATCTGAGGATTTGTAATATTAGTCTATAAATACTTCACTTTTCAATTGCTTGTAATTGGTTATGCCCTTTGATATGCTTATTGGAGTTACTTAAAAGGGTTGCTTATAATTTGGTATGAATTAATACTGGTCCATGTTTCTTCATATCATGTGCAGGATCAGGAAGCTGTGCTGATGTAGACATATGAAGTACAAGTGTTTCATTGGCATCCATGTTTTTATAAAGCAACTAGGATTGTGAATTCTTGTTATGCTTTTTATATTGTGCCACTTAGATGATTGCACCAGTACTTTTTCTACTGCTTATGATATGGATTTCAGATTTGAGCATATTATAGTGATTATTTTGTTTTTGAGGACAGAACATGCATTAGTCAAAACCAGTTGTTAAAATTGCTTGAGCTTTGCAATGCTGATTAATTGATTCATTAACAGTTCTTTATCAATTTCCTTTTTCATTAGATGTATTCTTTATTGACTTGTAAAGTTGTAATGTAAGCAAGAGTTTGTTTCATGCCATGATCAACTCAAAGTTCCATTCTATATCTTATCATCATTGGTCATGAAAATGTCTACACAAAGTCTCTAGAATAATTAACCAGTGTTGTTAATCGTGGAAAATAATTGATTGTTCAAAGTGCTGCTATTGCAGTTAATTAACAGCAGTTTGTTCAAATTCATCGTTGTAGCCACTATTAGACAACATTGTAGTTAACATGGTTTGTGGTTTGTAATTTCTATTTTTTCTAAGTTGTATAAATACATTAGAAAAGGTCAACATTGTGTACAGATTGCAAAATTGTTTCAACAAACCAATTCCTTAGTTCTGTCCATTGAATTCACAATCGCCAGAAGCACAATGGTTGTTGGAATATGGATGCATTCAATGACAATTTTCATTATTTTTAAGTGCTTCTACTTAGGCATTATACATGACAATTTTATGAGAAGTATAACTTAAGCAACATAGTCTGGATAATAGATTACATGACCAAACTTTTCTTAAGCAACAGTTGTTAAAATTGGGTTTTTAAGTCAAAAACCGATTTTAGCTGAAAAACCAGTTGTTAAAACATGAATGTTCAGTTTTAAAAACTAGATTTTTATATCCAAAACCGGTTTTAAGTTGAAAACCGGATATGAACTCTAAAACCGGTTATAAAATTTGGTTATGGATATAACCGGTTTATAACCGGTTTTATAAAAACAAAACCGGTTATATGAATGGGTTATAATAACCAGTTAAAATAAATGGGTTTGTTTTGGATGTGGATTGGTTATGTGAATAAACCAACCATGAGCATCCCTATCTGTAATCTCTTGTAACTTTCTGAGTATAGTGAATTGGAGAGCTGTTCATTGTTGACCATTTATTTTGGTTGCTATTATTCTTTGACTTACAAATTAATATTGGATTTTGTCGTAATTCACACCAAGATTTACAACAATGATTAAATCCGTTTGCTTGAGTATAGAATGATTAAATCCATTTGCTTGAGTATAGAAACAAGAAACAAAAAATGTTATAGCGTCTTTTAGGTGGAACAACAACTTTCACTTCTTATCCAAAATATTTAATAATAAAATGAGGGAAGTGACTTAGCTAGCAAAAAGAATGACCAATTTGAAATTTCTAAAGAAAAGAGGCTCTAGTAATTTGGAGACCAAGTAATTTAGAATTCTTAAAAAAAAGATGCTCTAGTAATCTAGAGTTCCTAGAGAATTAGCTAGCCAAAATAATTTTATTAGAAATGAAACTTGGGTTCTCCAAATTGATTAATTTTAGGAGAACTTATAAAAATTCAATTATTTAATTGTTAAAAACATTTTATGAGAAAGTGGTTTAACCGTATCAAATTTATATTTAAAGCATGTTTATAAATTTAATAATTGTATATTTAATTAAAAGTCAAATTGATTTTAATTTTTAAAATTCAAAATAAAAACTAATTTATATTTTTGTAAGAGTTTTAAACTTTAAGCAGAAACTTGATAGCATGATTCCCTCAAAACAAACTTTCCAAAACATTCTTCATTCCTTATTTGCATTTCATCATCGGGAGAACTTTATTTACTATTTACTACGAAAAGCAATCATGGAAAGAAGGACCAGAAGGATCCATAATTGAAACGAGTTCAAAATTTTTGATCATGCATAAGTTTTAAACTTAAATTTTATTACTTTTGTTCAACTGCAATATCAAATGGGGATGTAGCTCAAATGGTAGAGCGCTCGCTTAGCATGCGAGAGGTACGGGGTTCGATACCCCGCATCTCCATATTTTTGCTATTTTAATGAACGCATCTTTTGTTTTTGTTTTTCTCAATCCCTAACACAAAATGGAAGCAATTACCTGAAACCGTAATTTCAAACGCAAATTTTCTTTTGATTTTTTATCAGTTTCAACCAACCGGTGTTGGAAATCGACGAAGAAGAGGGTTTTATTTTGAAACCTATCAAAATTAATCAATCAACATTTCTAGGGTTTGTTCTTCAACCTAATCCTCATATACCTGCTTATTGAAACAAGTTTATTATGTGTTGATTGCAACTATGATTACATTTTGCTTTTTTTTAGTTGCCTAAAGTGGTTCTTAAGTTTCTATAACTTCTTTCTTTAATTTTGAAGGTAGACTGAATGCATACAAAAATTTATTAGATTTGTTGGCTGATACAGAGATTTGTTTTTGTGAGATGATAATTTGCAAATGGTTATTGACATTATTCTTTTTGTTTTTTATTTCAAAACTTCAAAATTACCTGTTTTTATTATTTCATGTATACTGCTATGCATTTGAATTTCATGTTTATTCTAACGATTCAATACTATGGATGAGTTTGGGTCATTAATGGCTTTGACTTGTGTTGACTCATCACTTATCAGTAGCTTCCATTACAGAGTCAAGCTGAGTGTTTTATGCTTGATATTTTGTGGGCAGTTCTAGCAATGGCAGAGGAAGGGCTTTTGATACAAGAAATGATAGAGAATGAACAAGAGGGCATGGTGGCAGCGGTGCTAGTGGCTCAAGAAAGGATAAAATTGATACTCTTGGTAGGTAGGCTCTTGTATGCACTACTTGGTCCTCTAATAGGTTTTGTTTACATCAACATTTTTTCTTCCTTTGTAGCTACGAAATGCAAGTTTCATTTGTCTTTGTTCTTTTGTTTGTAAAATAAAGTGGATATTCTCATTCTTTTCATGCGTGGAAGGAAGCATTTTTCCGGGACATCTCTTGTAACTTTAGCCAATAAAAGCCGTCTCTTTTGAAAAATAACATGTATTTTGTTTGCATCGGATTGGAGCAACATAGTGGATGAAATCTATGCTATGACTAAAGTAAAGTGGTTTGTACCTAATTCTTTTACTAAGCAATTCACTCACATTATGCTTTTGTTTAATATCTGCAGGACCCGGATTTTACGTCATATGGCATCTGAATTGAAATTGAATATGAGGAGTGATGGTTATTTGAATGTTAATGATTTGCTAAAGCTGAATTTGAAGACACTTGCTAATATTCCTCTGCAATCCCACACTATTGATGACATTAGGGAGGTCAGTTATCTAGTATACTGTATGTTTTTTCTTCTCTGTTTCCGGCTGCACAGGCTCATCCCAGTTATCTAGTCATTGTCGTGTTGAGACACTATCAATGAAATGCTCTTTAACACTTAATACTTAATGTCTTGCAATTTCTCTCTCTTTCCTTTTGTATCTTTACACAGCTATGACATAAAGTCACATCTCTGAAGTTTTAAATCACTGTATTTAATTTTTTATTTTTTACTTTATAAAACTGCTTATATGACTTCGAAAGGCATTGATTAGTTAAATGTTTTACTATAAAAAATCGATGCTTTCATTGTTAGTATTGATACAATACGAGCCTATAGCACTTAACTTATGATATTGTTAGTACTAACTTGTATTTGTGAGTACCAATGGTTTCTTTTATGAATTTAGTTAAAGTTGTAATGTGGAAGACGCTAAGTGCTATTAAAGTTCACGATAATTTTGAAATTGGTCAGAGGGTGACCAAGAAGATATCGGAGATGGAAAAGGGACATGGTGGTGATTATGTTTTATGTCCACTATTTTTTCTGGTGTCTGGAGATTTAAGGATGTTGATAAATTAAAAACATGTTTTTGGACTTATGGGCTGCAGTTTAGTCCAAATGATATTAATATAAGATATAGGTGATACATTTGAAACAGATAGCTCATTGTTCTGCTTATCTTTGCTAGAAGAGAGGTGGAAGAAAAGTAGAAAATGAACCTGTGAACCCTGTCAAGGTCGTTCTCTACTAGGATAAAAGCCTATTGGCAGATAATTTCTCTGGGCTTCAGATATTCCGAACTACTCAGGTTAATGTTGCATATGCTATATGGAACATTTGGTTGTGAATTCATTCAATATTTGCTATGTGGAACATTTGGTTGTGAATTCATTCAATATTTTCTATGTGGAACATTTGGTTGTGAATTTATATAATATCCTTGTTCTGCTCTTAAAATACTGTCATTGACTTTTAATCTACATGCTGTTGAAACTGAAAGCTTATTGAAACCAATATCCTTTCTGCGGAAGAATTTCCAGGTGCATAATTGTTGAAGCTGTGTTGTTGCTATAGACTATAGACTTCCGTTCATGGTGAACTTAATAGTAATTAGCAATCTATTATGTACATAATTGTTATTCGAAATTCTCCTTTGAAAATTGGATATGTTGTCATATATCAGTTTTACCACAAACCATATCATAATAACACAGTTCTATAACAACTGAAGATTTGTATACTCTATTTATTTACAAATCATATTCTGTTAAGAAAATGTATATTGCTATTTGAGTTGTTTTATAGCTTGATTTTTCCACAATATGCAGTTTGTGTGCATGGAACTTATAGAAGGAACTTAGACTCAATTCTAGCCTCTGGTCTGAACCGCACGAAGAGCTTATTATTGATGGAGAAGTAATAAGTGGTAATGTGATATTATTATTGAAAAAGAATCCTATTTACATATCTAAATGTTTAAATCTGGATGTATTTTGTTTCAATATGGTTAGGCAAGTTGATTTACTTTCTTGAATATTAAGGATACTGCCATCTGATGCACTAACTATTTTCTTTTTGGATCTCAGGTATGAGGCGTGATGTTATTCTTCTGATATTTCTTGATGTTAGAAAAGCATTGGACAGTATATGATAATGATGTTCTAAATTAAAAGTTTTTGTTAGTTTTACATTAATTTAACCATAACATTTACTACAAACAAAACTTATTTGTTTTTTATTTTATTATCTTTGATCCTATTTTAGAAGGTATGAAGTTATTCATTTCTGACAAGGTGATTTTGACGGAAGGTTTTGATGACGATGCTCCATCCAAGTATTTCCAGAAGATAGAATCATGGCCTCAAAGAGAGCATATTCTTTTTTAAAATTTACGAAACTTTTTAAATTAATTTTTTTATTTAACTTGTGTAAGGATCATAGGTGGAGGATTACTAAATCATTGTGCAATTCTATCGCAAAATTTTCATAATCATCGGTTCAAGTTATTATTAGATTATTACAGTGATTTGTGATGACCTTACTCCGAATTAGCATCATAATTTGACTTTTTGATTATCTTGCCCCCTCTTTTTGAAACAATATATCTAATCTATTCCAGTTGAAAAAAATTCATGACTTACTTTTAGCTTACCGTCAACGATTCATTAATTGAGTGTATCCTATAGTTTTTTTTTTTAATATATAACTTGGACCATTCATTGGATTAGAGTCTTAATATTTTATTAGTTTTTTCAGTTTTTCTATTATTTTAACATTTTTAATTAGTTTCTTAATTAATATAATTATAGTTTTAATATTTTATTGATAAAATAATACTTTTTATTTTTATTTTATTGATAAAATAATGCTTTTTATTTTTATTTTATTTTTATACTATATTTTTTAAATATTAATTATGATAATTAATTAATTATTTAAATATTTTTAAAATTTAATTATTAAACTAAATAAAAAAATAACAAAACACTTTTGGTAATGTTGATGTACATGAGATATTTATTAAAATGACTGTCTATATGTTCGCACATGATTTTCGCGCGAACAACCTCTGGCCTTCCTACGCGGATTTGCTTGCGGGACTGGCCAAACTATTCTCAGGACAATTTTTTTTTGTTTCTGGCGCGTTATTTGCTTGGATAATGGTGCACTTTGACGGTTATATCTTCGTAAGTCCACTCTCTGACTACCATGGAATTCCAAAGACTAGGCAATGTAAAAGAAAGATTTTGGAATATATTTTGATAACGAGGCTTAAATGCCTAAACTACTGGGTAAACTTAGAATAAAACTTAAAGTAGAATGGAGAAAGGACTTAAAGTAAAATGGAAAAGTACAGGAAAAAATGTGTTTGGACGTATTCGTACATTTTGGAGTGACAAAGTGAACTCTTTTCTCTATAACGCGGTACTCAGAGTGTTTTTTTTCCAATACTGACAAAAGACGCCCTTATCTCCTCAAAATTCTTGCTTTATATATGCATATAGAGTAACTGCAAAGGGGCTTCAGGATGTGCCACGTGGCACCCCACGTCTCTAGGAACTACCTCTACGTTTTCATTTCAAACGGGATTCCTGCCAGTCTTCTAAGTTCTCCTATTGAGAATGCTTTTAGTTGGCTTCTTCTCTGTGTCGATCGACACAACTCTCGTCGAGATGCTCAACTCATACTGTCGAATCAGGGGTGATACTGGCCGTATTTAGTACTGTCAGCCTTCGTTCTTTATGCAGGTGGTTAGTCGATTTCTGACCTCTTGTCGAGGTTAGTTGGCTAAGTTTTCAGCCAACAAAATGCCCCACCAAGACACAATATAATACCCCAAAATTTGCCCCGAGATTATTAGGTTCATTTCGCACGTTATCTCATTTGCATGGCATTGTAACTAACCACTAACAGGCTTGTGTAGTCTGTTTGATTTTGCAAGAAAAGTCACATTGTGCACTCTTTAACTTATGAAAGGCAAAATGGTCATTTAGTTGCAGTATGCTGATAACTTATGAGACCGCAGGTTTAATTGGAAGTGTTTAATCGGAGGATTTGCTTCAGATGATTTAATCGGGGAATTAATTTGATTTGGAACGGAAGAGTGTGGTCATTGGAGTTTAATCAGGCAGTTTGGATTTATTCTGATAAGGTTGTTCATTTAAATTGCCAGAAGGGTTAGTCGGAAGTTGTATCGGAAACGAGAATGAATCGGATGAATGAATTGGCATTTCATTTTATAGATAAAAAAAAGGGGATTTAATTTTTATTTTAGCATTTCATGTTATAAAGATTTAATTATTATTTTTAGCATTTCATTTCATAAAATAAAAAAAAAAAGATTTAATTTGTGACATTTCATTTTATTTTATAAAAAAAAATTATTATGTTTCACTGCATTTTAATATCAAAATATTATTATGCTTTGTTCATTTTAATATTAAAATATTATTATACTTTTGTTTCATTTTAATGACAAAAATATTATTTGGTCTTGTTTGAGATTTTAATAAAAAACTCTTATCATGTTCATTTCATATAAGAAACTTTGTTAGTTTTATTTCATCATTTGCATATCCAAATAATAATAATAATAATAATAATAATAATAATAATAATAATGTTTTGCAATATCAAAATGAAGAATTTTTATTAAAAATAATAATCTTTCTTTACAAAAAAAAAAAAAGTATATTTTTTCTGAGATTCTAATTGATCCTAAAAATAAGCTTCATTTTTGATTTTCTTCGAGTTTCCGATTATATCTTTCGAACCTGCAAAATGAGCAAAAGCAGTTTAATCGGTTAGGTTGTTTTTTCGCCACCCTCAGAGTAGCATCATCATCGAGTGTCGGGAGGGTAACAGATTACTTCGAAACCGACTCCCGATTCGATTCTCGGTCAATGGCCAAAATCGGCAATATTCTGTTCTTTACGGCAACCAGAGAGAGAGAGAGAGAGAGAGATAAAGAAGCAATTTTTCAAAAAAGTGATTTTTCAGAAAAGTGCTTTGCCAAACAAGCCTTAACGCATTTTTCTGGAAAATCCCAAGGCCCATGGATCAAAGCCACGACTTGGAAACATCAGTAAAATCCAACGAAGTAAACTCAACAACAACATTCACAAAACCCAGTCAAACTTTCATTTTCGTGGCAACAAGCGAACCAAGAACGATCCAGGCCCACCTTCAAACAAAATCATAATAACTGCAATGAACCAACCGAGCAATTCGCAAATCTAGCAAAGGTTTCCGGAAAGCATTCCTCAAAAACCGTGACCTAAATCAAATCCAGAAAGAACAAAGCCCACAATCACAATCATAAAAAATCATCCAACAGAGTTTCAGAAGAAAAAAAAAGAACCCTAAGTGTACCAAAACGGCGCCGCAAGAGCCCTAGAAGGGGATTCAGAAACTCATCGAGTTTCATCGTCATCAAGCAAATAAAAGACGAGATTCATCGGTGGGACAGATCGAAGGCAAGGAGGAGATCCGAACCCTAGAGGCGAGAAACGACGGAGGTTCAGAGGAAGACCCCTCATCATCACCATCCGACGGGCTTAGAAGAATCTCGAAGGCTTCGTCATCATCACCCCTGTCAAGAGAAGAAGAGAAAGGAGTTTTGTTTCGAAAAAACCCTAAAACGTCACCGGAGCACCACCGCTACCAGACTCAGAAGGAGGATTTTCTTCCTCATCTTCATCATCGTCCAAGCATCATAATCAAACAGAGAGCCAAATCAACACCAAAACCGCTTCTAACCCGTTAAAGGTGAGCGATTATGGTCAATAACAAGGTTTTTGTTTTTCTCTTTTTTTGCCAGATAAGTCACACAGAGATGAAGGGAGAAGTTCACAGCGGCGCAAACCGCGGGAAGAAGAAGAGTAAGAGAGCTTTCATGGCGGCGGAAGGGAGGACGAATTTTGGAGAAGATGAAAGCAAGACATGTGCCGTTTGGAAGATAAGGAAGCAAACCCTAGAAAAAAAGTCTCAGCATCTTAAACCGCCCCCTTCTCCTTTTAAATTCTGTTTCCTTTATTTTTTTCTTTATTTTCTTTACTGTTATTTTCTTTGATTTGTTTCTTATCTTATTAATTAATTCAGAATTTTACTAATAACACTAATTAATATAACTTATTTTGTTTAGCTAATTAATCATTGTTTTTCTTCTTTGATAAATAAATAAAAACATAAAATATGTTAAAACTAAAAAGTCCTTCATCATTTTTAATAAAATGAAATTCAAGTTTTTATTAAATATTTCATGCAAAAATTAAAATATCTTATTTTTAAAGAGTCTAATTCATTTTAAAAGTTGAAACATTTATTAAAAACATTAAAATTAAAACTTTTTTAAAATTAAAACATTTTTTTTTACAACAAAGTTAAAATAAAATTTTTCTGTCTAACCCTCGTTATCTTGTTCGTTTCAGTTTATCAATGTTTCATTTGTTCATATTGTCATTTTTCAATTGTAATCGTGCGAGGCCATCGCCGCAGTTGTTTATACTCAGTTTTATTTTTGGTTTGTAATTTTGCGAGTAATCGCCGCAATTATTTATTCTTGTTGCATTTTTTTTAGATTTGTAATTTACGCGAGTGATCGTCGCGATGCTTTCGTTTACCGCTTTCTTTATTTCCGCACTTTAACTCCGCCATGTGATGATATTTATTGCTTTGTATATTTTTTACCGCTATTTTCTCTTCCGAAGGATTAGGTCTAACAATTTGACCGCCGAGTCAATAACCCTAATCTTTGACCATTTCAAAACCCTAAATTGACTAGGCGTCCTGCTGTGGACGAAAATACCCTTTACCCTAGCATTAGTCAAGGAGTCGTCGCACTCCTTTTTAGGGTTTCTCGCCGTGGAATATTTAATTAACCCTAATTTTCAAATTAACTATTTAAACATAGAAATAGGAGTCGCCGCACTCCACGTAAACGCTTCCCTATGAACGTTTACTCACCATTGAAACCTTGACCACAATCAAGAAGTTTCTAACCTCCCTTTCAAGGGGAACTACGATTACTCTGATTCCATTCCCAACCCAGGATACGTAGGCACAAGATGCGAATCTTGGCGAGTAAACTTAGGACTAACCCTTAGGTCTTTATGTCACTCTCAACCCTTAGCATATATACCCTAAAGCAAATAATAAAGCAAAAATAGTAAATTTAAACAAAAGGTTCCTGTAGAGTACTACAGAAGTTTAGGGTGCTAATACCTTCCCTAAGCTTAACCAACCCCTTACCTAGATCTCTCCCTGCATTGTCTTTACGATGCAAAATTAGGTTTCCCCTCTTTTGACCTTTTCCTTCGGATAAATCAAAGAGCGGTTGTGAACTAAAGATGCGATTCAAATTAATTAATAATTTGATATCATATTCTAACCGCAACACACAAGCTTCGGCAGAGATTTCTGTCGACTGAGACGCTTAGTGTCTTTCGAGATCTGGATTTTCATCTGGCATGGCTTAGCTGTCGATATATCCACGTGTCGATCACTTCTTTATGTAATGATGGCACCTTTTTCTGAAACACAACCTCCAAGGATTTCCATCACCTTTTTCCACTTCCCCACGCTATTAACAACTCCTAATCATGACTTCCCCCACGAATGGGTTTTGAAAAGCCTCTCCTTTTCGTCTTCTGCATTGATGTTTGGGTATAAATACCCCCTTAAGTTCTTACGTTAAAACTTTCCTCTTCAAACCCTCATTTCTGCATCTCTTCTGCTTCCTATACCAGAACCTTATCAGCACCTTACAAAGCTTCCATGGCTTTTTCTTATCAAACTCCTCAGACTACTGGCAACAATCCCATAGCTTTTGTTCTGTCAGAAGCTGAGGTGCATAAACCTCTTCCAAATCCTACGTCCCCAGATGAAACTATCATAGTTGGATGGAAGAAACAAATGCTGATCCCCTTTGTGGTGGCTGGTCATCTTCATGCGTTCCACGACCCATATCCTCTTGGCAAACCAAACCATGAGGCCATGCAACCTTTCTTCCCCGGCTTTCCTGCTGCTTTGCCTCCTGCTTTCGTAAAGAGGGGAAAACTTGACTTAAAATTTATGGCGCCTAAAGCCAGAGTCTTCAGGTCGATGCCTACCCCTGGCAACAAAGATTATTTTGCTTGGTTGAACAAGGTTCAGAATAAACATCAAGATCAGTGGAAATGATCTGGCATCTTCGACGCCATCCAGTTGTCGTGGAACGCTCACAGGGTTAATCCCTGTCTTCTTCTGGTAGCCATGTTCTTTTGGGAGGGCTCGACCAATACTTTCCATTTACCCTGTGGGATGCTGACACCCACCCTCTTCGACGTGGCGGCCATTACTGGCCTTTCTCCGGTGGGTAAAACTTTCGACCCACCATTGAGATGGAAGCCTTCTTTGACTTTGATCGTGATGGTTTCCAAAATTATATCGAGGACCATCACTACATGGGCTCCGACGAGGTATCCGACAAAGGGCATATTTTCTTTCTGACTCTGTGGCTCTCATATTATCTTTTTTGCCCAGGTTCTTGGCAGATAGCAAACAGTTACATCATCTTGGCCATCCAGATTCATGAGGGTCGACAAGTGGGCCTGGGCAAGCTTCTCCTAGCCTCCCTTTATCATTCTGTGGGGTTGGCCTCTCTGAAGATTGCCCATCTTTACAACACCGTAAAAGCCCTGAACCTGTCGAGCCCCATGTGGTTGCTGCAACATTGGCTAAACGCCACCTTTGAATACCAACTAGGTTATCCTGTGTCAGCCAAGATGGACCGGCTGATGGAGGATCGACCGATGGAGGGAGTCTGTCTTGCTCTGATGACTACGTAGGAGACTTCCAACAAAACGTTGTTTATGAAGTATTTGACGATGTTCGCCGAGGCAATCGTGTTTGTCCCTGACATGGCTCCTTTTGTCCTCTGATAGTTTGGGCTGACTTGGTTCAAGAACCCTTTCCCAAGGACTTCCCCCAGTAATGCTACTATTTCTAACCCTGTCTGGAGAGCATTTCTAACTCCAACGATGCTGTCGTTTCACATTGACTCGAGCAGCACCGGGTATGGGTTTACAAACTACCAGACCAACATGGTTGCCAGACAGTTTGGCCTGAGCCAAATGTTGCCGAAGCCACTAGTTCGTCATCGTGATGACGTGGTGTGGGCTGGTCAGAAGCTTGACCAGGCTGGTCACAAGAACTGTCTCAGTTTTGCTCAGTCGACCCAAGGCTTGGAGCTGCATGTGTTCTGCTACAAACCCTCCTTCTTCTCCACCGAGAGCTTTAACGTCTAGTGGTCAGAGTACCTTGCGCAACACTTCAATCATGACCTATTCTTAAAGAATGTAGTCGATGCTTTTGCAGCTATGTCGAGCGATGTTCTTGCGCCCTCAGCACCCTTAGCTGAAGCCCCAAAAAAGGTAAGCCCATTCTGCTTTTATCAGATTTTGCTAGGTCTTTTGAGACTTTCTTCCAACCTTTTCACATTTTTTCTAGGTGCATAAGAGGGCTCCCTCTGTGGGGTCGACTTCGACCCAACTAGCCAAAAAACAAAAAACCAGCATTGTCCAGGTATGACTGATTTCTCTTTGTTCTTCATTGCATTTGTATCTTTTTGGTCAGCTGATCTTTGATTGATTCCTAAACAGGGTTCTGATACACACCCCGATGTGGTAGTGTCGGATGAGAGTGCCCGCTCACGGGTATTCCCTACTGGCCCTTCGAACTCCCCTCCGGCCACTCCTTTGAGGCGAAAAAAGAAAGCGCCTACGAAGAAAACGCCCCAAAAGGACGCTGCGTCGGCCCTAATACTTGACGTGCCAGAAGACCTGACTGAGGTCTATTAGAACGTGGCCACCAGAGCCTCTCCCCTGCCTAAAACTCCTGAGGTACAACTTTTCCCACTCTTCTGTCGGTAGTTGTTGTCCTGTTTCTCTTCGTCATTTGTTAGCTTTGTTTGTCATGCAGAAGGTCGAAGACCCACCATCCCCCACTCTTACTGAAATTATGGTGAATACTACGAGATAGTCTATTGAGACTACTCCTCCACCAAGTCCCCAAAAGGTCGACGAGTTCCCAGAGGCTTCGCCGAAAGACATTTTGAACCCTAGGCATGCGGTGGTGGTTGATCTTGAGGAACACGTCAAAACTGCTGCTCCTAATGACGCTGAGGTGGACAGAGGTGGCTGGACCTTCTTCACCCCCGAGGGATGTTGCCGCCACTCCACTTGATACTCCAGAAGCTATCCTGGCTACCAAGTTATCCAATCTTGCGGAGACCCTAAGAGATCTTCTTAAGCTTTGTGGGACTGTCAAGACCGTTAACCCCGCGGGGTCGAAGAACACCGTCAACCCGACCGAAGACAGTACTTTCGAGCTTAAGCTGCAGGAGTTGAGAACTTACTTGTTTGGGGCTGAGTTTGTCGAGGCTGCTGTGGACGCACATATAGCTCGAGATGCCTTTAAAATCTTAGACGCCCTTTCATCTTTCGACGTACCAGCTCCAACAGCCGCCTATCTGATTGAGCTCGAAGCCTTCCTGACCCAGTTGGCGAAAGATGCGTCTCTGTGTAAACCTGCAGATGATCAAATCCATGCCTACATTAATGACATGAAACGAGAATGGTATCATAACGCTGTCTGTGAAAAGAATTTGCAAGATTATGAGGCCTCTCAGAAGACCCGCTCCGATAAACGCCTGGCCCTTGACCAACAAATAGCTGGTTATCAAGCACAAATAGTGGAGCTTGAGCAGAAGATTGCTAGTGTTGAGAGAGAAAATGCCTCTTTGGATATCGATGCCTCTTTTCTTGCCAAGGAAACTATCGATCAGGACGTGGCTAAAGGGATTGCTCATGTCGAAGCATCCTTGAAGATTAAAGCTGCTATTGAAAAGCTTCATCAGTGGAAGTTCGTCCTAGAAAGTCGCCTGGACCATGAACGTACCCTGCTGGAAGGTTTTAAGGCCTGATTTTCGAAGTGACTATGTTACTCCTTTGCTGTTTTTTGTAATTTGTGTCGGTCGTCCACATCCGTCGGCTCATTTAATAAAATTTTCATTTACCCTTCTGAATTTCTTGCATCATAGGCCTATATGCCTTTAAGTATTTTCCATTTATCCAGATGACCCGTCAGTCTCCTCCGACTTCCTAGATCTCATTGGCATTGTGACTGAATGTTTTGGATACTTGGAATGGCCCCTCCCCATTTGGTGACCATTTACCATATTTTGGATCTTTTTGATCCATCAGAAGGATTGCTTTCCATACGTAATCCCCGACTACGAAAAACTTTCTTTGGACCCTCTTGTTATATGTCTGGGCTACTCGCGCCTTCTAATGTAATAATGCATCGAGTGCCTCTACTCTTTCTTCGTCTAAGTCCACCAGTTCATCCATCATCATCTCCCAATGTCGTTCCGACGAGATCTCATGTTGTCGTTGAGTACGCACTGATTGTAGGTGAATCTCTGCTGGCAAAACGACGTCATCCCCAAACACCAAATGAAACGGCGACGTTCTGGTAGATTCTTTTGGAGACGTTTAACAAGCCCACAACACTTGATCCAGCGTCTGATGCCAGTTCTTAGGTTTCTCAGCCACATGCTTCTTAATAAGTCTGATTATCACTTTGTTAGCTGCTTCGACCTGACCATTTGCTTGGGCATAATACGGGGTCGAAGTAACCAGTTTAAACCCTTCATCTATTGCGAACTGCTGCATTTTCGGGACAATGAACACTGACCCTTGATCTGTAGTGACCGTCTCAGAAGTGCCGAACCTATGTAATATGTGTTTCTGAACAAAGCTGATAATAGCTTCTTGGTCCACTTTCGTCAAAGGTATGGCCTCAACCCATTTCCTAAAGTAATCGATCTCGACAAGGATGAATTTATGTTGTCGAGAGGATGCGGGTCGAATCTCTCCGATTATATCCAAAGCCCACCCTCAAAAAGGCCATGGTTTGACTACCGCATGTAGTTTGTCAGCCGATATCCTTTGAATGTCGGCGTGCTTTTGACATTCTCGGCAGCCTTTTGCAAAATCTATACAATCTTTGAGCATCTTTGACCAATATACTCCCTGTCGGAACAATACCCACTTCATCTTTTGACCGACTTGGTGAGCTCCACATGCCCCACCATGTACTTCTGATATTGCCAAATATGCGTTTGCCTCTCCCAAACATCTGAGCAATACTTTAGGCGTCTTCTTAGTTCACCACCGGTCTTTAATTTATCCAAAGGAAGGGAAAAAGATCGAATTACCCATAATGCAGTGCAAATGCAAAAGCTAGAGAGTTATAGGTTCGGGGGTTGGTTAAACTTTGGGAAGGTGCTAGCATCCTAAGTTTCTGTAGTACTCTACAGGAACCTCTTGTTTTATGTTGTTTATTGCTATGAGTTATCTGCTTAATGGTAAAAGACCTAGTGGTTTATTTCTAAGTATACTCGCCAAGACGTCGCATCTTGTGCCTACATATCCTGACGGGAATGGAACCAGAGTATTTGTAGTATCCCTAAAGGGTTTGAGGAACTCTTTGACTGTGGGTCAAAGTTCCTAAGGGATAAGGTTTGTTGATTGATTGGGTCTAGGAGAAAAGACGAGTTGTCATCTCGAAGGAGAATACTTGACTTAGCCACCACAACTTGTAGGAAAATAGTCTTTGCATCGTCTTAAGAGAAGGGCTCAAGCACTCGGAATTATCGACGAGTACACCAATATCTCCCTCAAGGCGGAAATGTCCCTACATATTGATTGTATTGTTATGGGGCAGGAGATTTATATCTCGACTGTCAAGATGACTAACATCTTATTCTCTAATGGTTTGAAGAGTTTGATTTGAGTTGAATATTGTTTTTTCTATGTTGTAAAAGATAAAAGACAAAGGTCCTCCTTATGGGGTAGGATCTAAGCCTAAGAGATCAACTTGAATGGGATCAAGGATCAATGGGGAATATGATGCAAATGAGGTGCATACGCGCAAATTTTACGTTACGCGCAGGTTCTTCCTTTGGACATTATGCGATGCGATAAAATAAATTGCGGATAAAGTAAAAGCATACACGAAGATAAAAGTGCTAAAAAAATATACACGTGTGAAAATGTGAATAATCGAAATCGATGCTGGGAGATGGAAGCGTGCACGGTTGATTAATTATGGGTGATTGATTTTATGAGAAATAATATTTTTAAGAGTGAATTGATTTAGATTTTGAATTAATTGATTAAGTTTTGGATTAATTGGGTTTTATTAAATAAAAAGGTTTTTAGTTATTATTATTAATAAATAAATTAAAATGTTTTTTATTTTTAAAATGAACAAATCAATATCATTATTTAATAAAAAAGGTTAATAAGATTGTTTTGAATAAAAAACGGATGGTTAAAATAAAATTTTAATTAATTAGTTGGTTAATTAAATGGTTAAGAAAGGTTTAGTTTACTTTAAAAAAAGTTGATTAGAGAAAAGGTAAAATATGTTAATTAATTAAATGATTTTAAATGAATGGTTAGGTTGATGATTATATTAAGTGGCAGATTAAATGGTTTTAAGTGGGATTAATTAGTGTTTAAGGAGCGTGTGATCCAGTAAGGTAGGCCATGTGGGGTGCACCGTGTGGAGTCGAACGTGGGTCGCTTGATGTGGATCAAGTGAAGGTGGATGGCTGGTGATGTGAGGGCGCATGATTGCTAGCGTGGGGGAGCATCACTGGATTACAACAAATAAACAAAATTGAAATTGAAACCATAACCCCCAATTTTCCCTTCTTCCCCCTCTTTCCGCCGATTCTTCTTCTTCATTTCGCTTATCCCTCATCTCTCTGCGATTCCACCATCTTCCATTGTTCTCCGTTGATTCTCACCCCATCTTCCGCCATCTCCGAATCTTCTCCTCCATTCTGCAGCTACTTCATCTCCGCGATCTTACGCTCCTCCTTCTTCCTAAATCTCGTCGTTCTTCGCCATTCTTTCTCTTCAATTTCTTCTGCTCCACGATATCTACATCCACAAACAAAAAACAAGTTAATGAGAACAATGTTAGTGAAGATAAAACTCACGGATTGCATGTCCTTTTTTCAGGTTTTTTGGACAACGTCGGTGTTTCCGGTGGTGGTTTGTGGTGTTCGGTTGAGAGCGGGCGGTGGAGGTTTGTGGGTGGTAGCGACGATGATGGACGATGAAAGGGTCAACCCCTTTTAGTCTTCTGAGTCTTTGGGGTCGCTGAAAGTTTAACGAATTTTTAACATCTTCTTCATGTGGCTTTTGATGTTGGCTTTTCTGTGGTGGGTTCACGGAAGTTATGAATATAAGTGTTCTCCCTTCTGCTTTAAGGTTTTTCGAAATGAGGATTTTTGTGGGTTCTGCGATTTTTGTTGTTGAACTCTGGATTGATTCCCTTTTCCCTCTGAATCTCCAATCTTCTTCTTTTATAGATGGCTGAAACCAAATAAGATGTTAATGGTGATAACTCTCTTTCTTTTTCTGAAAAAGATGTCCGAAACATGTTGAAACTCTTTTGGAAACAATTCGGTTGGCTTTAAAGTTGTCTCAGATTTGCCTTGCAGTTCATGATACTACCTTTCCTTTTTCATAACGATATGTTCTTGATTGTTTTGGAACCTCTGTGACGAATTTCAGATTCTATTCTGAACCACATTAACGTTTTACTTCTTCTTTCAGGAGACCTCTTCGAGTTCAGATATTGTCAGTCCGATGCCGTTGAGACATGTTTTCGCGTTCGGTAATGATGACATTTTGTCTGAACCAGGAGGCTTTGAGATTACTGTTGCCTTGATATCCTTTGGTGTTCATGATGTTCTGAATTATGTTGGAAGATGTCCGAAATTAATTGTTTTCCGTCCGAAACTCTGTTCCTCCGATGCTTGGTAGGGAGCTGGTGACAACTCCGGTTGTCGCCCTTCCGGCCGCTCGAAATTATGCTCGATGATGAGTTGAAAACCTGAGGGCTGAAACTCACTTCCATTTCCTCTTAAATTTTAAACTGCATTTCTTTTAATGGCATTTTGCAGGGATATCAACATTGTCTTTCAAATTCAAAAACCGGCGACGACTTCTCGCTTTGATTCTATCATGGCCAACAGGAAATGGTAATACACTTCTTTACAACAAGAGTGATTTTACTGACATGTCACTGTCGCTACTGCGAAAATTGGCGCCAGCTGAACAGAAGAGTCGCCACCGTGCGTTATTTATCCCAACGGAGGGAAAGGAAACGCTCGAGGTAAACCTACCGCAAAGACGGGAAAGGAATGGTCATCACAACCAAATCCTGGGTTCGGGAGTCGGTTACGCAAGAGGAAGGTATTAGCACCCCTCACGTCCGTCGTACTCGACGGGATCCACGCTTGATTTCTAGTACGGATTGTTATTCTATCTAGACTACAGGTCAGGGGTTAAAAAGAAAAGAAAATGACTCGGCAAAGTATCGCACTTTATGCCTACGTATTCCCGTCTAGAACGAGAAATAAGAGTTAACGTAGTTTGCCTACCTACGGGAAAGGAGGGGAAGATTGCTCGCTAGGATATTGCATCCTATGCCTACGTACTTTCATACAGCATGAAAGATCAGAGCAAACGTAGTTCGGGCCACGTACGACACAAGTTGTTCAAGTGTCTTTTATGAAAAATCTCACCTTAAACAAGGGTTTTCTTATTATCAGTCCCTGAAGGACAAAAAGGTTTGTGTTTGTTCAAATCTTTTGAAGGAAGAAATGAATTGATTTTGTTATAACCTTTATTAATGTTTTTATGTTGTTTTGAAGAAAGAAAAGATGACACTCTAAAATCCTAGGGTTGCAAAGGGAATCAAACTAACCTACTATTATCATGCATGGGTTAAGACCTAATGTCTATCATGCTCCTCTCTTGCGCAGAGAGAAACAGAGATCCTAAGGGATAAACGAAAACAGAAACAATAGCAGATATATAATAAAGTAGTAAAATGCATGGATGCAACAATACAAGCGAGGCAAGGGAGTCCCACTCAACCTCGAACCTAGAAAACAATAGGCAAAAGTGAACAGAATTCACTTTCAACCTAACAGGTTAAACAGCAAGCAATACAGTCAGGGAAATTCAATCAATACAAAAATTAAACAGCTAAAATAAACAGCAACAGCAGTCTTCATCAGCATCTGTCTTCAAGTCATCATCAACTATCTACAAGCTTCAAGCAAGCATCAGTCTTCATCTTCACAGCCTTCAAGCAAGGTCTTTGTCTTCAACCCTTCAATGGCTTTTCTTCAAGTCCCAATCTCCCAGCTGAGGAACCAATCACAAGAATGAACTGGGGTGTTGAGCAATTAGTTGACCACCAAAGGTGGCAAACAGACTGCTAACAGCACATAGAATATTTCTCTCAAGAGTTCTATCTCTTAGACACTATCACCAAGCCTTCCAAAGGAAGGGGGTGAATGTCCTAGAGAGACTCTGCATCATAGAGAGGGCTGGAGACACACAAGACCTTCCATGTTTGTGAATCAAGTTTTCTATTCTAGAGCTATGCCTAACTCCTCGATCCTACAACCCTCAGCAGCTTCCAGCAAGAGATACTCCTCATCAACTCTAGAAATTGGTCTTCATTCTTAAATCTTTAGGGGCTTCATCAGCATAATCTTCAGCTCAAACCCAAACCCCAAGCAGGCCCAATACCCCACACAGTCAAATAATAACCCTAGAGAGGGCACACCACACAATCAAGCAAGTACAAGCAATATACTAATAGTAATAGTAAAATAAGGGAAACCTAGTATTTTCTGAGGGATCTATCATCTACCCATAATACCCCTATAGTCCCATACCCCAAAATTCAAACTACAACTCCTAAAAGAAAAGATTTACTACACCTATGTTATCTCTAAACCCTAGTTTTGATCACACTAATGGTCACCTAATCAAAGCATCTAAAATTAAGTCCCTAAATCATGAATTAAATCTTATATACAAGATAAAGTTCTAAGTGAAATACTCTAAAAAGAATAGGCCCAAAATATAAAAGTATCTAACTAAACTAAAATCAACAATATCATGTATAAACCTAAAATCAATTAAAACCTATTTAAAAGAAAAATGTACTAAAAATACAAAAATAAAATGAAATGCTAATTTTATTATATGACAATTTTCTTAACAAAAATATGAAAAAGATGCAAGAACAACCATTTAAAAATATGCAATTTCCAATTTGTTATGATTTTCCAAAGAATTAAAAAAAAATTGAGTGAAATTAAAATGAATTAAATTGGTTATGGGTGCAAACAGCAATTATTTCAGTTAAAAATGAATGATGGGCCCAGACTGGGGGGCGCGCATAGCAAAGCGCGTCTGGGCCCAATTGATCAGAAAAAAACAAAAAAACAAAAAAACCAAAAACGGTGCACATAGCAAATAATTCAGTTCAAATGGCATTGGGCTTTGCAAGTGGTGGTGTGAAAAGCAGTTGCAACTAAAGCCCAGTCAGAACGATTAAGTGAAACGGTGCGCTTTGGCACCCAGACTTCCCTCACGTTTCAGTTTAAATCCTGGCCATTAGATCATTCTCTGAGTCAAAGTCAAGTGAAGGATCCAACGATCCTCATGTGTCTTCTCCAAAGCTAGGGTTTCCACCATTAATGAGACCTGGTGCAAGCTCACACGAACCAGAATTCCACATACTCCTACACCTTCATTTCTCCATGAAACTCACATCTGTAAAAAGCAAAAACGCTCCATTTCTTCTCCTCTACACAACCATGGCCTTGGTTTTCTCTGAAACTCACCCCAGCACCAAACCCGATAGGTAGAAAGCCTTGACTCCACCATTTTACACTGAGATCAACCCTGCTAATTCTTGCTAACTCTTACATTAATACAATCTACATGCTATGCTGATCATTTTTACCTATCTAACCAAGATTATCATGCCCTAACCTAGGTGTTCTAAGGCTCAACAGTTTTGGTGCTCCAATGGTGAACTCCATGAAATGCCTTCAAATTCATCAGAAACATTCATCTAACCATTCCTAACCATTCTAACCTAATGATTCTCTATTATCCTAAATAATTCTAGCCAATTCGATGAAAACACTAACCTGGTTTAAAGTTGAAAACAGATGGAGTAGATCACCACTTCAAGCTCAGCAATGCTCCAATGGTAATCAATTAACCAAGATCTTGATTCTGTATGCAATAGTTCTTGCTCAAACCCCTTGGATTCTTGTAACCACTTCCTTTTGCAATTTGGATGATACACTTGGATAGCACGAATTCCACTTCAACTCAAACAGATCTTGATGGAAACTTGATCTATGATGGATGTAGATGATGATAGGATCAAGAATTGTGGGGAATGATGAAGATTTGATAGAGTTCTTATATGATTTGCAAAGTTGAAGAATGAGATGTAACTATGTGTTTTGATCAAAATGAATCACCAACCCTTGAATGGATCCACTCAATTCAATATATAGAGGCTCATGGACCTTTCTAGAACTTGGTAGAAACTTCTTGTGCACAATTTCCTTGAATTTTGGATATGTTACTTCCTTTGTAAGCCAACTAGCATAACTTCCAAACTTTGAACCAAACTCAAAAATCTACTTTTGCCAATGTTCTTAAAACATTTTTTCCAATCAAAATGACCTATAATTTCATCCCATTTGGCCATGTTATGAAAAATCCCATTTTTAGGTCACTTTTATTCATTAAATTCATCTTTTAAATGACCAAATTTGAAACCTTGAGCTATGAACATTTCCAAACTTTCATGATCACTTTTCTAGACTCAAAATGTCATTTGGAGCAAGCTTGATGTTGTGAAGGTTTTCATTTGAAGCTTCCTTGTATGAGTTTTGGGCATAGGCTTGAAATGATCTGTAATTCTCAAATGACCAAAATACCCTTTGCTTGTCAAGGTCATAAGTAGAGTTCCACAAATCAGATGAAGACATACCATACCTTTCTAGAAAGCTAAGACAATTAGGAACAACTCTTATGTTTACCAGAAATTAATTTGAAATCTCCTTGAGGGGTAAAAGTTGCTTGGAAGACAAGTAACTTTCACAGACAAAATTTCAGATACCTCAGATGACCTGTAACTTGCAAGGACCATAACTTGAGTTCCATAAATCTCCTTGATGTCTTCCACCACTCAAATTAAAGGTCTTGAGATCCTATACAAGTTCCATCTTGGCCAAGGATCCATTTGAAGCTTGCATTTTGAATTATCTTCCTTGGAAGTTTGACCTAAACTAGGGGATTTTACACAGAAACCCTAATTTAGAAACTCCTCTTCTTCTTGATTTCTCTTGATTTATCCTTGGCACAACACCACATCCTTATCTACATGTCAAATGATGAACCCCACATCTCTCAGATAGACCTTGATGCCTTTCAATCAATCATTTGACCTTGGGTTGACCTAGGGTTGACCCAGATGAAACCCTAGTTGACTGTCTTCAACTGCAACTCTTGTGATCACATCAATGACTTGTCTCACTTTCACCATGACCCTCTAGGTCCTCCATGATGTCTGTATACCCTCCATGCTCAATCCCCAGCTCACAATTTCTTTGATGATCTTCAAATACACTCAAGATAGGAGAGAGACCCACTGCTTGGTCCAATGACTTCTTTAGACTTCAACTTCTTTCTGATGACTTGACTAAGATTGAATTTGAATAATAACCTCCTGATAGGCTCATAGAGATAAGAATAGTACCTGGTCCCTTGTTGGATGACTTACTATGCTATGCTATGCAGATGAATTATGTATATGATCTACTATGCAAATGCTAATGCAATTAAAACATAAACCAAGTGAAATAGGTTGAGCAAATTTTAGGGTGCAACAGTTGCCCCTATTCAAGCGACTTGGACCCGATTGGGTGAAGAGCAAACGGCCTTCAAACATTCGAGGTACGAGACGGTTGAATACGAAAGAACCCGGAAATTTGCCAACCGCAAAAGTTAAATAGCGTATACGACTACTGCTTGGGGAGAGCCCCCTAGGGTACTGGCTTCTGTTGCCATGGCAACAACTAACCATCCATCTGTCAATCTATTTTGTGGACTATTCTGATATTGTCCGCAGACCACTCTATTCCGAAGAAATGGGCATACACCAAACAACGAGAAATTGTTGATATCACTTATCAACCTCTGTTGATCTCACTTATCAACCAAGCACACGCTAACCAGCGGGAGAATATTGACTTCACTTGTCATGTTGACTTCACTGATCAACCTTTCGTATCTAAAGAAACGAGCAAACGCTTAAGCAAGCGGGGCGGTGTTGATCTCACTTATCAACCTTTCGTTTCCTGACGAAACGAGCGAACGCTTAACCAAGCGGGGCGGTGTTCGAAGACATGAACAACCGACTCTGCGGGGAAACGAGAAACTTAACTAATTAACTCTGAGGGGAATCTGACGATAATCATCACATACCTACTCTGACCGTAGATAACAAATTCTAGATCCTCAAGTACTGATATAACACAAACTAGATGGACTGAGTATCTTAACCAAGCAACTCGGTGGGGAAAACTCTGTTGGAGATCACGAGAAACCTAACCAAGCAACCCGATGACGACCACCTTGCTGGGGAATACAAGTAACTTAACCAAGCAACCTGTTGAAGAAGACCCTGCCGGGGATTACGAGGAACTTAACCAAGTATCTCGTTGAAGAATACCCTGTTGGGGATTATATCTCTACCGGGGAAAATGCGAGTAACTACCCAAAAATTGCATTATGCCATTTCCACAACACTTTGAGAAAGGACTCGGCTGGGGAGAAAGAGAAATGCTTGACCAAGCAACTCTTCTAGGGGAACATCTGACATGACGAACACGATCACTGCATGTCGTACGCCATAAATCCACAAAAATAAGACGAACACGATCCTTGCGTGTATCACAAACAACATCCACTGAAGGGACAAACACGACGAACACGATCACTGCATGTCTCGCACCACAAGTTCGAATGGTTCTATCAACACGATCACTGCGTGCTATACAAATACGATCACTGCGTATCTCGAACACGATCACTGCGTGTTTGGACACGATTACTGCGTGTTCTGAGCCACGATCCTCTTGACTGGAGAAAACACGATCACTGCGTGCTGTGTGTCTCAACCAACCCACATAACTGGACGAATACGATCACTGCATATCCTGACCACACATAGGGTGAACACGATCACTACGCGTTTCATGTCACGGCCCTCTTGACTGGAGGAAACACGATCACTGCGTGCCTTGTGACACAACTTCAAACCTGGGGCGAATACGATCACTGCGTACTTCGGCCACAAATATGATGAACACGATCACTGCGTGTTTTGCAATAACCACCGTATAACGGACGAATACGATCACTGCGTATCTCGACCAACAAATCTACAGACCATGATCAACACGACCACTGCGTGTCTCGCACAATGAACCCCCGAGATAATGCCAACACGATCACTGCGTGCCGTACAACACAATCCTCTTAGATCGGGACGAATACGATCACTGCGCAATTCGGCCACAAACACACATACCAGGATCAACACGATCACTGCGTGTCTTACAACATGAACCCCATAGATGGTACAAATACGACCCCTGCGTACTTGACCACAAAATTCACATCTTCCTGAAACCACGATTTCTCTCATCGGCAGGGAACAACACATCTGAAACTGAAGAGGTAACCACCTGGCTTATGTTTCAACAATGCATGTTTGATAATGACGTAATGCTTCCACACAGCATGGAAATGCTACGTATTTAGGTAAAATGCGAAGTATGATGATGCATGCTTATGCAAAGAGTCACTCCAGCAAAATAAGTGCTGAAGACAAAGTTGGATACGCTGGGGATAACCGGAACACTACCGATACCCTTCCAACAAAATAAATGTTGATAAAGTGAACTAACTCCGCTGGGGATAACCACCCTGCTGGGGAAAGTAGCTCACAAACTCAAAACTTCAAACTCTGCTGAAAAATGATCCTCTTGACGAGGAAGGATCAATCTGTTGGGGAAAGAGAAAAACAATCCTGGAAACTGCTTTCAAAGGTATCAACACTCTGATTACGCCCTGTGGGGATGCTTCATCCTGCTATCACTGAGCTGGGGATTGACCGGTGTGCTCTGATTCACACTACACGAGAAACTCTTTGGGGAAGTTAATCATATCCGTCTCGACCTTCGCTGGGGAGGACTCTGCTCTGCTTGACAAGCCAATTCTGAACTACTGAAGGTGCATTGATCTTTTCTTTTGACGCAATCTCCACTTTCCTGGGGAGACAACATTCAAATCTTGCCTGGGGCGACTTCACTGAGGGAAGACACAACATTCATCCTCTGGAGAGGGTACTAGCCTGCCATGGACTCTGGCGGGGAACTTTGCGAGCTTTTGAATACCTGCAAAAGTCAACAAGCAAACACAAGGCAATCTATGCAAGAAAGGAACATCTTGGTAATCACCCATGACCACCATTCGGGTAATTTCCGGTTTTAACAATCATCGGCCGAGGCCCACCTGTTTACACGCATGTAAGTTTATCAAAAACATCGGCGTCTTTTACAAACAAAACTGTAAAAATTAAAACCAAAGTCACACACTACACTGAATAGCACACTTTATTGATAATGGCCTGAGAATAGGCAAGATTTATACATCAGATGTAACTCCTAAAAAGAGGTAGTCACGCATAAACAAAATGCAGAAATGTACAAAGATACAGAATAAAATTTGTACACATGTCGGCAACGTGTTACAGACGAACACCATGAACCGATCCTCCTATGACTCGCCGGACTCTGACGCTTTCCCGATCTCTGTCTTCGGAAGAAATTGCTTTGGATAGTTGACCCCCGGATGCTCCCAAACCACTAACAATCAAACTTGGACCGCAGTCATTTGCTTCTCAAATCCCTAACTTTTGCGTGAATCGCCCTTTGCGGGTTTTCGATTCACCGGGATACCCTTTTTTGCCGAAGCCGCCCAGTGTAGGTTTTCGACTTCGCGGGTGTACATTTTTTCATTTTATCCCTAACTTTTGCCCGAACCTTTTTATTCTGTTTTTTTGGTTCGCCAGGATGCCCCATTTTTGCCTGGACTCTCTTTTTACTGTCTAGCGGGTCAATTTTAAGCAAAGTATTTTTTAACTGCGTCCGAGTTCACAGGGGACGAAAAGTCTTCACCATCCATGGTGGATAACAATAAGGCTCCTCCGGAGAAGACCTTTCTTATGACGTATGGACCTTCATAATTGGGAGTCCATTTGCCCCTGTGATCCGATTGCGGTGGGAGAATCTTCTTCAGTACAAGATCACCCGTCTGAAAGCTTCGAGGTCGAATCTTCTTGTCGAACGCTTTCTTCATCCGGCTCTGATACAACCTACCATGTGCAATGGATGCCAGTCTCTTCTCATCTATTAATCTCAGCTGATTCAATCTATTTCTCGCCCATTCTTCCTCCTCAAGCTGAACATCAAGCAAAACCCTCAAAGATGGTATCTCAACCTCCAATGGCAGGACTGCCTCCATGCCATATACCAGTGAGAACGGTGTTGCCCCGGTTGATGTACGCACCGTCGTGCGATAACCGTGCAAAGCGAACGGCAACATCTCATGCCAATCCTTATACGTTACCACCATCTTCTGAACAATCTTCTTTATGTTCTTGTTGGCCGCTTCAACAGCGCCATTCATCTTGGGTCTGTACGGAGATGAATTATGATGCTCGATCTTAAACTCCTGACAAAGATCCCTCATTATCTTATTATTCAAGTTCGAACCATTATCAGTAATAACCCGCTCAGGAATACCGCATCTGCAAATTATATCCCTCTTGATAAATCTGGCCACCACCTGCTTCGTCACATTGGCGTAAGATGCTGCTTCCACCCACTTGGTGAAGTAATCGATTGCAACCAGAATGAAGCGATGCCCGTTAGATGCCGTAGGCTCGATTTTGCCAATCATATCAATTCCCCACATGGAGAAAGGCCATGGGGATGCCATAACGTTCAGAGGACTTGGTGGCACATGGATCTTATCTGCATAGATCTGGCACTTGTGACACCGCTTGGAAAATTTGAAACAATCCGTCTCCATTGTTAACCAGTAATACCTTGCTCGCAACAATTTCCTGGTCATAGCATGTCCACCGGCATGCGTACCGAAAGTTCCTTCATGGACCTCTTCCATGAGTAAATTGGCTTCCTTCTCATCTACACACCGGAGGAGTACCAAATCGTGGTTCCTTCTATACAGAACGCCATCGGGATTCAGATAGAAGTTGCCTGCTAATCTCCTTAGAGTCTTCTGATCACGACTGGATGCCCCAGCCGAATATTCCTTATTCTTCAGGAAATTCTGTACATCGAAATACCAAGGTTTACCGTCAGATGCTTCATCAATTGCAAACACAAAGGCCGGCCTATCAAGGCGAGATATGACAATCCTGGGAGCCTCATTCTAGTAATTAACCTTATACATCGAGGATAAAGTTGCAAGGGCGTCTGCCATTTGATTCTCCGCCCGGGGTACATGATGAAACTCTACTTTATCAAAGAAAGGTAACAACCTCCTCGCATAATTCATGTATGGTACCAGATTAGGTTGGCGTGTCTCCCACTCTCCCTTAATCTGATTCACAACCAATGCTGAATCCCCATATACGTCCAGATTCTTGATTCTCAGATCAATCGCCTCTTCTAACCCCATAATGCAAGCTTCGTACTCTGCTTCGTTATTCGTCACTGGAAAGGTCAATCTGGCTGTGAACGGAATGTGCGACCCGCGGGGAGTTGTAATGATTGCCCCGATCCCGCTACCGTACGAATTGACAGCCCCATCAAAAATTAATTGCCACTGGGAACTCCGCTCAGGACCTTCACCAGGCAACGGCTCATCACAATCTTTAGCTTTCAAGTACATTATGTCCTCATCAGGAAACTCAAACTTCATAGGCTGATAATCCTCAATCGGCTGTTCGGCAAGATATTCGGACAAAACACTTCCCTTAATGGCCTTCTGGGAAACATACTGGATATCGTATTCTGTCAATACCATCTGCCATCTAGCAATCCTTCCAGAGAGCGCTTGCTTTTCAAACACATGCTTGATCGGATCCATCTTCGATATCACCATGGTTGTATGATTCAGCATGTACTGTCTTAGACGTTTGGCAGCCCACGCCAATGCACAACACGTCTTTTCGAGCATAGAGTATCGAGATTCACAATCCGTGAACTTTTTACTCAAGTAGTAAATTGCATGCTCTTTCCTTCCGGTCTCGTCATGTTGACCGAGAACACAACCCATACTGTTCTCCAGAACCGTCAGATACATAATCAGTGGTCGTCCCGCTACTGGGGGTATCAACACCGGAGGTTCCTGCAAGTATTCTTTTATCTTTTCAAATGCCCTTTGGCAATTGTCGTTCCAGACCACCGCTTGATCTTTCTTTAACAGTTTGAATAATGGTTCACACGTGGTCGTTAGGTGAGAGATGAACCTAGCAATGTAGTTAAACCTCCCTAAGAACCCACGAACTTCTTTTTCTGTTCTCGGTGATGGCATCTCTTGTATTGCTTTTATTTTTGCAGGATCGACCTCGATTCCTTTCTTGCTCACAATGAACCCCAGTAGCTTCCCGGATCTCACTCCGAAGGTACATTTGTTAGGATTCAGCCTCAGCCTGAACTTCCTCAGCCTCTTGAACAACTTCAGCAGATTAACCAGATGTTCTTCCTCTGTTTGAGACTTGGCAATCATGTCATCGACATACACCTCAATCTCTCTGTGCATCATGTCGTGAAAAAGCGTTGTCATAGCCCGCTGGTACGTTGCCCCAGCATTTTTCAAACCAAATGGCATCACCTTATAACAGAAGGTTCCCCACGGGGTGATAAAGGTCGTTTTTTCCATATCCTCTGGAGCCATTTTGATCTGGTTGTACCCCGAAAATCCATCCATGAAGGAAAACACTGAAAACTGAGCCGTGTTGTCAACTAACACGTCAATATGCGGCAGCGGGAAATCATCTTTCGGGCTCGCTTTGTTTAGATCCCTATAATCAACACACATTCGAACCTTGCCATCTTTCTTTGGCACAGGCACGATATTAGCGACCCAAGTGGGATAAGTGGTAACAGCCAGGAACCCAGCATCCCATTGCTTCTGCACTTCTTCCTTTATCTTTATAGCCATGTCAGGACGAGTCCTTCAGAGTTTCTGCTTCACGGGTGGGCAATATTCCTTCAACGGCAGACGATGAACAACCATATCAGTATCCAGACCTGGCATGTCCTCGTAGGACCAAGCAAATATATCACTGTATTCACGCAGCATCTCAATAAGCTCTTGCTTGATGTCAACTTGCAACGCGGCCCCTATACGGATATTCCTGACGCATTCTTCAGACCCTAAATTGACAACATCAATCTCTTCCTGGTGAGGCAGAATGACTCTCTCCTCTTGCTTCAACAACCGACTCAGCTCTTCTGGTAAGTCACTATCCTCGACAATCTCCTCCTCAGCTTGGAAGATCGGATGCTCGAAGTCTAAACGAGTCATAGGAAGTCTTTGGTCGATGTCATCTGAAAATTCATGAATCCTGCGAGGGAAACGGTTAAGTGCTTCAAAAATGATGTACAAGCAAAATGCATAACCACGCTGCCATTTTATTGAAAAATAAAAAACAGAAAGAAAAGGATCACAACATTTGAATGTAAAAACGTCGTCATTTATTGATCATGCAAACATACAGGTAAACAGTTAGGCCCTAAGACAAGATCAATGATGCCCCGGGCGAGGCATGTGATCATATAATGATTGAAAAAACAATGCATTACTGTTTGGTGACTTGGATGACGTCCTGGATGGACCAGTTGCATAGGCTTTGCCCCGGCGCGCTGGGTCGAATCCATGCGTCCATGTCGCAGTCGCTATCCACTTCCTCCGTATCAGACACGACATTAATCCTTTCGAAGCTGACTCCTCCGGGCGTGAACATGACAGGTCCCTTGTACTTAGGCGCGCTCTGCGCGGGAGATGGGCGGTACCCCAAGCCATACCTATCTTGCTTCACTGGGATGTCCAGAACCTGCCCCGACTTCTGAGTCTCTCCTGCTCGTACCAACGCCTTGGATTCTTTATATGAGGAGACGGCCACCTCTTGCCCTTCACTCTTTAACGGAGCCTCTTCTTTAACCTTCACCCCTTCGAACGCCTGACACAGCGTTTCATGGATCTCTCCATCTACCTCCACGTACTTGAAGGAAGACAAATGACTGACTAAGATATCCTCTTCGCCACACACCGTCACAATACTCCCCTCAACCATATACTTCAGCTTCTGATGGAGTGTAGAAGTTACTGCCCCAGTGGCATGAATCCAAGGTCTCCCAATCAAACAACTATATGCAGGCTGGATGTCCATGATGTAAAACACTGTATCAAACACCTCCGGACCTACCTGGATGGGTAGCGTCACTGACCCGAATACTGACCTCCTTGTTCCGTCAAAGGCCCTCACCACCAATTCACTAGGGGTGCACAACAACCCACGGGTATCTAATTTCAATAGGGCTTTCTTTGGTAACACATTCAACGAAGACCCAGTGTCTACCAGCACATGGGATAAAATAGTGCCCCGGCATTCGATAGAGATGTGCAAGGCATTATTGTGATCACGCCCTCTAGGCGTTAGGTCAAAATCCGTGAATCCCAGCCCATGCCCAGCGTTAACATGTGCCATAACTCCCTCCAGCTGATTAGCTGAAATCTCTTGCGGCACGAAGGATGTCTCAAGTACCTTCAACAGGGCATTTCTATGCGCCTCAGAACACAACAACAGCGATAATAAGGAGATCTTTGACGGGGTCTGCTGCAGGTGCTCTACAATCTTGTAATCACTTTTGCGAATCAACCTCATGAATTCTTCCACATCTTTGGTTATCGGCTCTTTCTCTTTACTCCCTGAAGATTCCCCCTCAACAACTTTGTTCTTACCCCTGGCCAGCCTCTCTGCCTCGACCTCAGGTGAAGTGAAAATTCTCCCGCTCCGGGTTATACCACCCGTTCCCACTATGTTGCCTACGGATCCCGCTGGCGGATCATTCAAGTCAGTCTTTTCCCCATTGCAATACACCTCAACACCATAGCACCACAGGACTGCCTTTGTACTCTCATAAGGGACTGGTTTAGCCTTGGTAATAGTAATGGTCGGCCTTTTCGATGATGCCGAAATCGTCACTGATTTGAACGGAATGGTGATCGTAGCAACCTCCCTGCGCTCTTTTTCAGATCCTGTCTCAATAGACTTCTCTCGCCCCACAGCCCTGTCAAACTGCAAGGTTCCTTCATCAATCAAACCTTGAACTCCCCTTTTCAACTTCTCACAGCCCTCAGGTTGAACCAAACAGTCAACACACTCTTCACTGCAACCGGGATAGACACCTCCTTTCAATAAACGCTGCTTTACGTAACTCAAAGGGGTTTTCAGCTTGCTCACTTCCGAAACCAAGTTCAACTCATCATCTACCAGGATTGCATTGGCCCTAGCCCCACCATGCTTGGGCATTGGCTGCTGCGTGATATTGGGACCGTCCTTCCCGAAGTTAATAGCCGTACTATCAAGCAAATCCTGTACTTTATGCTTGAAAGCTAGGCAATTTTCAATATTGTGCCCTGGTGCACCCGAATGGAATTCACAGTGCTCATTAACATCATACCCGACTGGTGGCTGGCCAGTTGGTGGTGCTAAGGTCCTCTTCTCGACTAGCTGCAATTTCAACAAAGTTTGAAGGAGTCTTGAATATGATACCGGCGGTACCTCGAATACTCTCCTCGGTCGTGGGTTCTGAAGTCTGCGCTGATTATTATTAGGCTGCTGCTGAGCCTGCTGCGGTGGTTGTTGTCTCTGCTGCTGAGAAGGCCCTGGAATGGTTATGCTTGCAACTTGCGACTGCTGATGCCAGTTCTGACCTCTATTCCCCCGTCGAGCATTGTATACAGCATTGGTATCACCCTGCCTTTTACCACCAAACGTCTTCTTATTACCTCCGGCGGAACTGGACTCGCCCGCTTGAATTTTGCCAATCTTCACTCCGTTTTCAATGCGCTCCCCCATCAAGATCAACTCAGAGAAGGTACTCATCGAAAAATTGAGCAACCGGTCATAGTACATTCCAGAGAAAGTTCCTATGAACATATCCATCATTTCGCGCTCCACCATCGGAGGGTGCACCCTAGCAGCCAGATCTCGCCATCTCTGGGAGTATTCCTTAAAGCTCTCGCTAGACTTTTGAGACATACTCTGCAACTGGACTCGGTTAGGGGCGAGATCACTATTATATTGATAATGTCGAACAAAAGCCTCTGCCAGCTCTTTCCAACTCCTGATCTGAGTAGGCTCCAAGCTCATTTACCACTCCAGCGATGGCCCTGACAGGCTATCCTGGAAGAAGTGCATTAGCATCTTTTCATCCTCAGAATACGCAGACATACGCCTGTAAAACGCGCGTACATGCACCCTAGGGCATGTATCCCCTTTGTACTTATCAAATTACGGCAGTTTGAATTTCAGCGGGACCCTCAACCCTGGGACTAACCCCATATTTGACATATCCAGCCCAAGAGCATTCTGGCTGGCCAATCCGTTCACTTTCTCTTCTAGCAATCTCATCCGATGGTTCTCATCCCTAGCTCTTTCATAACCCTTGTTCTGACCAGAGAACACATCCTCCTGACGATCCTCCCAGCGAGGTACTGCATCGTATCCAACATAATCTGCATCACGGCCCGGACCCGTTTGGAAGTACCTGGGGTCATACCTCAGATTGCCCATCTCTTGAGCGTTGTATGCACCAGTTCCATATCCCAGATTACCGTAACCATAACCACCAAACCCAGCCTTGGCGCCAGCAGTGCTTCCATACCCCATGTTCACACCATTGAAGCCCTGATTACCATTGATACCATTCATTCCGACATTCTCAACGCCCCCATTGAAACCCTGGTTGACATTACCCACAAATACCCCAGCAGTGTCTGTATTGGCATTCATATTACCGGCGTTCCCACCTCCACCTACAGGACCAGTTTCTCCAGCATTCAAACCGGTTACGGGAATAGCATCAGCACTTTGACGATTCTCAATTCGGGGAGAAGCAACAATATTTTCACCATGCGGTGTCCCGTTGTTTTCAGCCCGTGCGACTATCGGTTGAACCAGATTCTGCAGCTGCTCTTGTCCCTTGGCGATGGTCTCCATGGTTTGCACGAGCAGGGCCATCCTGTCACGCATCTCTTGCATTTCACTCTGCACGTTGTCCATGATCTTCTTCTGGTTAGTCCTTGTAGAGTAACGGTGGACCCGCTTTTCTGCAATCCTAAAAATACCTGGAATGGATGCAGGAGATAAGATACCCGAATCACAAACCTGTAATGCAAATATGAGTATGTATGCAAAGTGCAATATGTGTCTGTGCATTAGGGAATATCATTCCCCGATTCTAGTGTGAATGTGCCAGTGCAGTGACAGTGCTAGCAATACGGTGATCGGGGCCGAATCGTAGAAAACCTCGTATATTGCAAAGAAATCCATTAAGCCAAGAATACAATATCACTGAGTGTACAATAAGAAGACATGACCTCAACCAACAATCCTGGTGATGGTCAGCACAAATGCAAATAAAGCATACACATTAATATATGAAATGGTCAAGTACGCTCATAAGCCTGGTACTCTTCTAGTAACTTCTTAGTCTCTGGATGACTTGGTCGGGTAAGCAGCCCCTCAACAAGTTGATTTCTTCGTTTGAGAACACGTCGCACGTCACCAGCGGTTTCCTCCCATGCCCCTTCTCCGAAGCGATCCTCTAGCTTCCGCTTCTGAGACACAGCTTCGTTCCTGCCTTCGATGGCCTTGTTCAATGCATTCTGGAGACTATATCTGGCCATTACCTCCTCTTCATGCTTCTCAACGCTAGCCTTCAACTGCTCTTCGAGTTCAGAAATTTGCTGCTTCAATTTGTCTTCCCTCTTTTTGTTGTTGGTTAGCGTAGCATTCCACGTCTTGTTACAAGAAGAGATTTCCCGGTGGGCGGCGTCGAGTGCTTTCTTTTTGGACTCCAACATGTCATGGGAGCTTCTGAATTCTTTCCCCAGACGCTCACGCTTCTTTTTCTCTTCAGTCAACTCAGCACCTAGCCTGTTTACTAACTCGACCTGCTGTTGGAAAGCCTGCACAACCTTGTTTTTCTCACTACGCATCTGAGCCAGCTCATTTTCTAACTCTTCATTAATC
The DNA here is from genome assembly GCA_963859935.3 of Lathyrus sativus. Taxonomy (NCBI): domain Eukaryota; kingdom Viridiplantae; phylum Streptophyta; class Magnoliopsida; order Fabales; family Fabaceae; genus Lathyrus; species Lathyrus sativus. Next base: position 952,975,235 of record OZ012735.1, read on the forward strand.
TTCATCAAGGTTTCCTTTTCTTTTACAACTCGCTCGTAGGCCTTCCTAGTGACAGTGGTTGGTTCTTCCACCGGAATATGAACAGGGACCGGCGCAGCTGGAAATGGCATCAGTAACTGTCTTGCTCTCTCCTGGATCCAAACTTTGTAGGGTGTATAAGCCTGACAGTCATTCTTCCCCAACAGTGGTTTCCCTTTTCTATTAATACGCATCCAGGCATGCTGAAGCTTGGCTAGTAACTCTCCATTCAAATCACTGGTGAAGTACAGAGATTCCTGTACTTCTTCCTCCTGAGGTGGGTTCTTCAACGCATATCCAAACTGGCGAACAAACAGAGATGGGTTGTAATTGATGCACCCTTTCCTTCCTATCAATGGAACATTAGGATACCCAGAACAACTGAAAATAAGCTCAGACCCCAGCAAGTCTCGGTCAAACCACTCAATGTCTTCAGAAGATAGTCTCATCAGACGCTCAAGCCAGTCAGCTGTAGTTGCACTATCCACAAAAGGTCCCTTCAGGGGAAGATGGCTCTTAAACCACATGTACAGCAAAGGCACGCAACAAGAGACGTTCTTGCCTCTCCTGTTCTCATTTCTGTAGTGCATCGAATGGTAAAAGTCCCCGATCAATGTGGGTACCGGGTTGCCAGCAGCAAACAAATGAAATGCATCCATGTCCACAAAATTTGGGAAATTGGGAAACAGCACTATCCCATAAATGCATAGAGCCAAAACAGCGTTGAAGACTACCCAACATCCATTCTTGGCGTATTCTTGAGCCTTACCAACCAGAAACTGGAGAGAGAAACCTGGAACCCCTCGCCAAGAAGTCATCAACAGCTCAGAAGCATTCATGTGCAAGGCCTTATCCAAGTCTTCCAACTTGGGCTCAGCGGCAGAGTGGATAAAAGGAACTTTATTCTGTACTGACAGCTCAGTAAAGTCTACATACTCTTCCATGGTAGGCCCCAAAATGAAGTCAGCGAATGTGAAGCATCTCAAAGCAGGGTCGTAGAATTGCATCAAGGTGTACAGCCCATTCAATTCATCATCAGTTGGTTTGCGAACCAATCTCAACAACCGTCCGTAACTCTGCCTGAAGCTCCTACGGACACCCTCGTCAGCAAGAGAAATCAGACCCAGGAGGGGAGTAATATCAGGGATAGGTAACTTGTAGGCAACTGTCATCCTCAAACCAGCCATGATCAATACTCAGGAGTCTGGACACTAGAACTAGGGAATATGCAAATGCACCTGCAGCACAGACACATGTTAATGGGATGCAATGATAATGGTTATGCAAACAATGCAATGCAAGTAACATGCAACAGGGACCAAATGCCATAGCTGAGAAGCCTGAACCATATCAAAAGTCTCAGATAGACCTTCTAGAATTCCTCAAACCCTTGTCTCAGATAGACCCAATACAAAGCTCCAACACTGGTCTCTGATAGACCCCATAACATAACTCCAATTGGTCTCTGATAGACCTCATACCATAACTTTGACTGGTCTCTGATAGACCTCACAACTGTCCATAAATACTCAGGATCTCAGGTCGAGAAACAACCGGAATCTGAAGGTCTAGTTACCTGCATAACCCCAAAACCCTCTCACAGGTAGGTGTCCTAGTAGCTGACAAAGGTATGACATCCTATGCGGTCGTTGGCGTCACAGACTTTCAGGGTTGATGATACGATTCCCAGAAGGAGTGGCATCATCAAATCCTGAAGAGGCCTCACTTAGCCAACTTCCAAATGATCGGTTCCCAGAGTCGACAATCCAACTAACCAGCAACCCGAGCCACCCAAAGGGCAGGACAGGAGGCCAACCAGAAGAACCTCGTCTGAGTGTGGATTTCGCGGGACACTAGGACATGCAAAGCACGTGCGCGCCCACTAATTTCCACTCTAAATCTAGGTGCACTCAAGCCCAGGTCCGACTTATCTCTCAATCATGGAACACCCGTCACACCCCAATCCAGCAATACTAACAATAATATAATGCTGAAAGTAAGTGACAGAAATATAAATCCATACAAAATCCTCGACGGGAAAACAAGCGCTAGGATTGACTCGCTTAAGGGACGTTGGATCCCAAATGCATAAGGAACTATCGCAGTCCTTAGCAGCCAGGGGACGTTGGATCCCCAGCAGAGTCGCCAGCTGTCGCTACTGTGAAAATTGGCGCCGACTGAATAGAAGAGTCGCCACTGTGCGTTATTTATCCCAACGGAGGGAAAGGAAACGCTCGAGGTAAACCTACCGCAAAGACGGGAAAGGAATGGTCATCACAACCAAATCCTGGGTTCGGGAGTCGGTTACGCAAGGGGAAGGTATTAGCACCCCTCACGTCCGTCATACTCGACGGGATCCACGCTTGATTTCTAGTACGGATTGTTATTCTATCTAGACTACAGGTCAGGGGTTAAAAAGAAAAGAAAATGACTCGGCAAAGTATCGCACTTTATGCCTACGTATTCCCGTCTGGAACGAGAAATCAGAGTCAACGTAGTTCGCCTACCTACGGGAAAGGAGGGGAAGATTGCTCGCTAGGATATTGCATCCTATGCCTACGTACTTTCATACAGCATGAAAGATCAGAGAAAACGTAGTTCGGGCCACGTACGACACAAGCTGTTCAAGTGTCTTTTATGAAAAATCTCACCTTAAACAAGGGTTTTCTTATTATCAGTCCCTGAAGGACAAAAAGGTTTGTGTTTGTTCAAATCTTTTGACGGAAGAAATGAATTGATTTTGTTATAACCTTTATTAATGTTTTTCTGTTGTTTTGAAGAAAGAAAAGATGACACTCTAAAATCCTAGGGTTGCAAAGGGAATCAAACTAACCTACTGTTATCATGCATGGGTTAAGACCTAATGTCTATCGTGCTCCTCTCTTGCGCAGAGAGAAACAGAGATCCTAAGGGATAAACGAAAACAGAAACAATAGCAGATATATAATAAAGCAGTAAAATGCATGGATGCAACAATACAAGCGAGGCAAGGGAGTCCCACTCAACCTCGAACCTAGAAAACAATAGGCAAAAGTGAATAGAATTCACTTTCAACCTAACAGGTTAAACAGCAAGCAATACAGTCAGGGAAATTCAATCAATACAAAAATTAAACAGCTAAAATAAACATCAACAACAGTCTTCATCAGCATCTGTCTTCAAGTCATCATCAACTATCTACAAGCTTCAAGCAAGCATCAGTCTTCATCTTCACAGCCTTCAAGCAAGGTCTTTGTCTTTAACCCTTCAATGGCTTTTCTTCAAGTCCCAATCTCCCAGCTGAGGAACCAATCACAAGAATGAACTGGGGTGTTGAGCAATTAGTTGACCACCAAAGGTGGCAAACAGACTGCTAACAGCACATAGAATATTTCTCTCAAGAGTTCTATCTCTTAGACACTATCACCAAGCCTTCCAAAGGAAGGGGGTGAATGTCCTAGAGAGACTCTGCATCATAGAGAGGGCTGGAGGCACACAAGACCTTCCATGTTTGTGAATCAAGTTTTCTATTCTAGAGCTCTGCCTAACTCCTCGATCCTACAACCCTCAGCAGCTGCCAGCAAGAGATACTCCTCATCAACTCTAGAAATTGGTCTTCATTCTTAAATCTTCAGGGGCTTCATCAGCACAATCTTCAGCTCAAACCCAAACCCCAAGCAGGCCCAATACCCCACACAGTCAAATAATAACCCTAGAGAGGGCACACCACACAATCAAGCAAGTACAAGCAATATACTAATAGTAATAGTAAAATAAGGGAAACCTAGTATTTTCTGAGGGATCTATCATCTACCCATAATACCCCTATAGTCCCATACCCCAAAATTCAAACTACAACTCCTAAAAGAAAAGATTTACTACACCTATGTTATCTCTAAACCCTAGTTTTGATCACACTAATGGTCACCTAATCAAAGCATCTAAAATTAAGTTCCTAAATCATGAATTAAATCTTATATACAAGCTAAAGTTCTAAGTGAAATACTCTAAAAAGAATAGGCCCAAAATATAAAAGTATCTAACTAAACTAAAATCAACAATATCATGTATAAACCTAAAATCAATTAAAACCTATTTAAAAGAAAAATGTACTAAAAATACAAAAATAAAATGAAATGCTAATTTTATTATATGACAATTTTCTTAACAAAAATATGAAAAGGATGCAAAAACAACTATTTAAAAATATGCAATTTCCAATTTGTTATGATTTTCCAAAGAATTAAAAAAAAATTGAGTGAAATTAAAATGAATTAAATTGGTTATGGGTGCAAACAACAATTATTTCAGTTAAAAATGAATGATGGGCCCAGACTGGGGGGCGCGCATAGCAAAGCGCGTCTGGGCCCAGTTGATCAGAAAAAAACAAAAAAACAAAAAAACCAAAAACGGTGCACATAGCAAATAATTCAGTTCAAATGGCATTGGGCTTTGCAAGTGGTGGTGTGAAAAGCAGTTGCAACTAAAGCCCAGTCAGAACGATTAAGTGAAACAGTGCGCTTTGGCACCCAGACTTCCCTCGCGTTTCAGTTTAAATCTTGGCCATTAGATCATTCTCTGAGTCAAAGTCAAGTGAAGGATCCAACGATCCTCATCTGTCTTCTCCAAAGCTAGGGTTTCCACCATTAATGAGACCTGGTGCAAGCTCGCACGAACCAGAATTCCACATACTCCTACACCTTCATTTCTCCATGAAACTCACATCTGTAAAAAGCAAAAACGCTCCATTTCTTCTCCTCTACACAACCATGGCCTTGGTTTTCTCTGAAACTCACCCCAGCACCAAACCCGATAGGTAGAAAGCCTTGACTCCACCATTTTACACTGAGATCAACCCTGCTAATTCTTGCTAACTCTTACATTAATACAATCTACATGCTATGCTGATCATTTTTACCTATCTAACCAAGATTATCATGCCCTAACCTAGGTGTTCTAAGGCTCAACAATTTTGGTGCTCCAATGGTGAACTCCATGAAATGCCTTCAAATTCATCAGAAACATTCATCTAACCATTCCTAACCATTCTAACCTAATGATTCTCTATTATCCTAACTAATTCTAGCCAATTCGATGAAAACACTAACCTGGTTTAAAGTTGAAAACAGATGGAGTAGATCACCACTTCAAGCTCAGCAATGCTCCAATGGTAATCAATTAACCAAGATCTTGATTCTGTATGCAATAGTTCTTGCTCAAACCCCTTGGATTCTTGTAACCACTTCCTTTTGCAATTTGGATGATACACTTGGATAGCACGAATTCCACTTCAACTCAAACAGATCTTGATGGAAACTTGATCTATGATGGATGTAGATGATGATAGGATCAAGAATTGTGGGGAATGATGAAGATTTGATAGAGTTCTTATATGATTTGCAAAGTTGAAGAATGAGATGTAACTATGTGTTTTGATCAAAATGAATCACCAACCCTTGAATGGATCCACTCAATTCAATATATAGAGGCTCATGGACCTTTCTAGAACTTGGTAGAAACTTCTTGTGCACAATTTCCTTGAATTTTGGATATGTTACTTCCTCTGTAAGCCAACTAGCATAACTTCCAAACTTTGAACCAAACTCAAAAATCTACTTTTGCCAATGTTCTTAAAACATTTTTTCCAATCAAAATGACCTATAATTTCATCCCATTTGGCCATGTTATGAAAAATCCCATTTTTAGGTCATTTTTATTCATTGAATTCATCTTTTAAATGACCAAATTTGGAACCTTGAGCTATGAACATTTCCAAACTTTCATGATCACTTTTCTAGACTCAAAATGTCATTTGGAGCAAGCTTGATGTTGTGAAGGTTTTCATTTGAAGCTTCCTTGTATGAGTTTTGGGCATAGGCTTGAAATGACCTGTAATTCTCAAATGACCAAAATATCCTTTGCTTGTCAAGGTCATAAGTAGAGTTCCACAAATCATATGAAGACATACCATACCTTTCTAGAAATCTAAGACAATGAGGAACAACTCTTATGTTGACAAGAAATTCATTTGAAATCTCCTTGAGGGGTAAAAGTTGCTTGGAAGACAAGTAACTTTCATAGACAAAATTTCAAATACCTCAAATGACCTGTAACTTGCAAGGACCATAACTTGAGTTCCATAAATCTCCTTGATGTCTTCCACCACTCAAATTAAAGGTCTTGAGATCCTCTACAAGTTCCATGTTGGACAAGGATCCATTTGAAGCTTTCATTTTGAATTATCTTGCTTGGAAGTTTGACCTAAACCAGAGGATTTTACACAGAAACCCTAATTTAGAAACTCCTCTTCTTCTTGATTTCTCTTGATTTCTCCTTGGCACAACACCACATCCTTATCTACATGTCAAATGATGAACCCCACATCTCTCAGATAGACCTTGATGCCTTTCAATCAATCATTTGACCTAGGGTTGACCCAGGGTTGACCCAGATGAAACCCTAGTTGACTCTCTTCAACTGCAACTCTTGTGATCACATCAATGACTTGTCTCACTTTCACCATGACCCTCTAGGTCCTCCATGATGTCTGTATACCCTCCATGCTCAATCCCCAGCTCACAATTTCTTTGATGATCTTCAAATACACTCAAGATAGGAGAGAGACCCACTGCTTGGTCCAATGACTTCTTTAGACTTCAACTTCTTTCTGATGACTTGACTAAGATTGAATTTGAATAATAACCTCCTGATAGGCTCATAGAGATAAGAATAGTACCTGGTCCCTTGTTGGATGACTTACTATGCTATGCTATGCAGATGAATTATGTATATGATCTACTATGCAAATGCTAATGCAATTAAAACATAAACCAAGTGAAATAGGTTGAGCAAATTTTAGGGTGCAACAGTCACAAACTATCTTTCTCATAATCCTTTAAATTTCTTTGCAGAAAAAATATGGTTTAAACTTGGAAGCTGGATGTGATGCCGCTGTCGACTGCGGGATTGAGAAGTATTCAACGGTTGCTCAAGGAAAGCTCAACGCCCAGGAATCAACTTGTTGGTGGATGCGAAGCAAATTGAGGCGAGGCTTATGTAAGGAAAGAATAAACAGCCAGAAAGTAAAATATACTGCCATGTTCAATGACCAACTTCGTCAAATGAAATCTAGAGTAGTGCTTATCCCATCAATTTTAAATACATAATTCTAACTTTGTACCTCCTGTAACCTCCTTATGTTGTACCAAGACTCCAATTGTTTAATATACGGGTTTAAGCTTTGCATTAACTTAATTTTATTGAAGTAGGTCGCCGCAAACAATTAACTTCCTTTATCCCTTTGATCATTTGGATTACATCAGAACCTTGAAGTCTTCACATGATTCCTTATAATAACAAAACTTGGTTGTGAACTCCAACTTGGCTTGATTAAAATTCTTATCTTAAATTGATGATAAATTTAATGACTCTTTGAATTGAAAGCTCAACTTGGAATTTGAGTTTTAGAAATAAGTTTCGGATGTAGATCACATGAAAAAGTCTTTAAAATCATGAATCCTTCACGTGAATTACCTCTTGTCAAAGTTATGTATTTGCAATGATGAAATTTGTCAAAAACACAGCTTAATAAACCTTGAACCTTACGTGGACTAATTCAAATTCGAAATTCTCTAAGCCTAGTGATGTAGAAAATCTTGTATTGTAAAAGGTAGTGATAGTAATTATTCCGTATTATGCCATTATAAACAAATTGATAGTGAACTCCCACAATGGATTTGATTAGAAATCTTAAGCAGGATTTGCCTTAGCTTCATTGAAAAACTCTTGTGATGATAAACCATGCCTTAGGGTTGAGGCGTTTGGACGACGGTCATCATGGCCATGCTGTTAAGCCCACCTTTTGACATATCTTCAAGGAACACCTACGACGGTATCCGAAATAAATCTTTAAATTCAACCCTTCATACCAACTGAAAGAAAGCCCGACTGACACCTCAATGGAAAACCTTGAATTAGAAAGGTTGTGCCTTGAAATGCTTGATGGCTAGGAATTTACTGGAGAATACTGCACTCACATAAGCTAGTTAGTGGCAATAAGCACGAATACGAAAGTAAAAAAAATGAAAGAAACAAGAAATGGAATACACAAAGGGGTGGAGTCTTAAGGTCAAAAATTAGGGTGTGACAGGAGGTAAGCGAACAAAACCTGGTGGCCTTCCCCTTTGTTGGGTCATGGGCCCTAGGTTTCGATACGGCGAGAATGCTGGCGAGCAGTTCTCTCCCATGCCTACCCCACCATATCGTAACGTTGACAAGAACTTTGTCGGCATCCTTAAGTGTTGGGGTGCCGACATAGTGAAACTGGTCAAATATTGCCCTTCGAATCCTGTCTTCGCGAGTCTCGCCTCAGAGTCGCAAATGGTCCACTGTGAGCGGTTGAAGTTACTATTGCCGTGGATCCGGCGCTTACAACCGTCACCGAATTTTCCTGCGAAGACGTTTCTTCATTTTGTCGTGGTGTTACCATCTTCCCACTATGTAGACGCATACACCCAAACCTTCGGGTCCCACTGGGCATGCCAATTTGTTTGCACGTGTTTTTCGTGCGGACAACCTCTGACCTCCTGTCGCGGGTTTGCTTGCGGGACTAGCCAAACTAGTCCCAGGACTTAGGTACTGGATTGATTGTTTACTTAGGATTTATGGTGCACTCGACGGTTGTTTGCTTTTGGGAGTGTGTATGATGAAATCTAGACAAGTAAAGACAATGATGTTCCTAATAAAACAAAGAAGTGCTGAAAAAAGAAGCATAAAAGTAAAAGCGTTGCTTTCATAACATAAAGACTTGGTAAATTTAATGTAAAAAAGGAAAGTACAACTGGACGCATTCGTACATTTTGTAATGAAAAGGGAACTCTTTTCTCTTCAATGTATGGTACTCAGAGTGTTTTTCTTCAAATATTGACAAAAGATGCCCTTTCTTCAAAACCAGGCTTTGCTTTATATAAGTAAATAAAATAACTGTCAGAATGCTTCAGGAGCCGCCACATGTAAGACCATTACTTTTGTAACTTCTCCCACGTCCTTTTGTTAGATTTATTTTCCCTCAGGCACCAAGGCTCCTCTGTCGGGGGTGCCTTTGTTAGTTTTCGGTCGACCAACTTAGGTCCCTGTCAACCATGCAGTTCCCCTTGTGATGTTGACTTAGGGTGCGTCCCTTCTAGATTTTTCGATGTCGACCCTTTGATGCCAATGTTGTCCAAATGCTTCCTTCCACCACAAAATACTGTTGGTTAGGGGCTCATTTCTCCCACCTCCTGTCGAGGTCGACGCTTTTGCTGTTGATGCTTTCAGTTAGCTCATTTTTAGCCAACAGATGCATGCTTAAACAAAAATAAAAACATCTGAGGAATTTGGATTTGGTCAAACTTAGAACTAGGCATGTGGAGGAGATAATGCACTTGTAAGAAGTAATGATGCAATTCCAAAACCATTGAACCAACCTCTTATCATTCGAGCCAACATTATTCCTCCAAAACAAATTTGTTCTCCTATAAATATAGCTCGTTACTTATCATTCAAACCACCCCAAAAAAACACAACACTCGTTTTCTCTCATTTCTTGCTTTCACTCCAAGTTTTCAAATTTTCCAAAATGAGAATCGTGCCAAAGCTTCTTTGCTTAGACTTTTGATTCAAACACATCATATACATCATGTATAAGTGATCCAAACACTTAAACACCATCTGTAACATCAATTGCATCAAGATCATAGCTCATCCCAACCAAGCTATAGTTGGATTCGAGCCCATAAATCCAGGAGATTTTTGTCCATTCCAAGCACATCAATACAATTCTTGAGGTCTAGGGAAGTTGTTCAGATCATCATTTCACATATGTAATACCTACAACTGAGGATTCAATCTCCTCTTGCAAGGTAAGCCTGAAGCTTTTCAAACTCCATGAATCATGCATCATAAATGTTATTTCAAGCTACCAATATGCTTCTGATAGATCATTTACCCTCAATCAATTGTTATTTATCTTGCTTGTATGATGTTTCATGATAGTTTTTGTATAGCTAGGGTTCATCTTGTTCATGCATGATAATTCATTCCACACTTAAAATAAATGAAATTAAATGCCACCATTGGATTCCTTGTTTAAAAACGGGAAACTTTCATGTTTACATTGTCCAATTTCATTACGTATTTCATGAGATAGCCTCCATTTTGCAAAATTCGTGAGGCTGAGGAAGAAGATGAAGTCTGAAGTCTTTTTTTTTTTTTAATTTACCACACAATTTTAAAATACTATCAAACGGTTTGGTTTTACTATCACCAGCACACGCTGGCTCAGTTGGCCAAGGCGTGTTTTGATGGTTAAAGGCATGAGGGCGTGGGTTCAAACCCCACCCATGTCATTTTTTTGTTACCACTTTTCATATTTTCTCATTTTTCATCTTAATTTTCAAATAATTGTTTTAATATCCAAAATTAATTATTTTTAAATGATTTTCTGCACACATGTCACTCATCCACTCTATTAATTTAATCCTTCAAAAAATTCCAAAAAAAGATTTTAGTTAATCACTTTTTAATAAGTTGAAAATAATTGTTTTTTATGTTTAAAAACCTTTAAAAAAATTGATTTTCTTCTTAACTGCTTTTAAGCCTAATTCACTTTGGTTCTCGTATGGATAAAACCTAATGTTTAAAACTTTGTTTTAAGATTACAACATGTTTATCTTAACTCAAACACCACTTATACCATGTTTAAATTCATTTGAGAAACATATTTGATTACATCTTCCAAAATTAGGGTTTTCATCAATGAACAAAACCTTTTGCCCCCCTGCAAGAGTGTAAGTCCCACCCCTCTCAAAATCTTTTGGGCCTCTATTAGAGTGTAAGTCTCTACCCTCCTCCTTAAAACTTTCTTCAATTTCTCAAAACATTCAATCTTTCAAAACTCAATCTTTAATTTTCATCAAACAAAACCCTAGAGGCATTCATTTTCAAAATCCATGGGCCTCCATAAGAGGGTAAGACTCATCACCTTTTCAAGTCAACCATGCTTAGGCATGGGCCTCTACTAGAGTGTAAGTCCCTACCCCTTTTTAACTTTTAAATCATCAAAATCCATGGACCTCTAGAAGAGTGTAAGACCCATCACCTTTTCAAGTCAACCATGATTAGGCATATGCCTCTACTAGAATGTAAAACCCTCCACTTTCAATTCATATCTACACTTGTTAAATACTTATTCATATTAAGTTTCTTTTGACATTTATAACACATCATCTCTAGTTTATACTTGCTTCAACATTAGGGTTCCCTCAACTACAACTTAGGTCAAACCCTAGTTCCCTCTTGGATGAAATTAACTTCATCACCATCCTCCATCTTAGGCTTCATACAAGATACCATCAATTCAAACCCCCCAGTTAAGTTAGCCTCCTCTTAGGCAAATAAACTTTTTAGCTTCACATCTTGGGCTTTGAAAAAGATACAGATAAATTTGTACCTTCACATCTTGGGCTTTGAACAAGATATAAATATTTTAGCTTCACATCTTGGGCTTTGAACAAGATACAAATATTTTAGCTTCAACATATTGGGATTTAAACAAGATACTCAAATCAACTTCTCCCCAGAGATGAGACATTGAGTCATCTCTGCAGGAAGATATCTCTTTTATACACCACAATTCAAAATCAAACATTAAAAACTTTTCTCCATATATCTGATGTAAGTGGCACACTTGTTGATTCAAAATTCAAGTTAGAGTCTCTCTCTTATCATGGTCCAAATATTTTCTTTCATATACGTGATATAAGTGGCACACTTGTTGATACTATATCCAAGTTAAGGTCCTTCTCTTAGCATGCAAAGACTCATAAAGGAAGATGTGGCATTGCTTAGGATTCTTTAACATCCAAGTTCAACTCTTCTTCCCTTATGATATTATTCTTAAATATTTATGATGAATAGGTGGGGTATCTCTCTTAAGAATGACAATTTGTCTTTCCTTTCAAACCAACAAAACTTTTAGCTTCATCATATTGGAATTTGAACAAGATACACAAATCCCCTTTTATCTTCATCATCTTGGGCTTTAAATAAGACACAAATTCCATCCATAGTTAGGTGGAACTACGAACGCTCCGATTTCTCAATTTCCTTTTGAGGATACGTAGGCATAAGATTGCGAGATCTTAGCGAGCGCACCTTTAAATAAAACCCCTTAGGTCCCCGTACCTTTCATAATGCAAAAACTCCCAAAAACATTTCCTATTCTTGTTCTCACCCATAGGTTAAAACTTTCCCAAATTGATAGTAAAATAACTTAAGTAGATGAAATAACTGATAGTAAAAAGTATAAAAAAGGGTTCCTAGATACTCAGGGTGTTTTTAGCTTCCCTTAGTATAACCAACCCCCGATTCCAGATCTCTTTGCATTTGTAGAGATAACACTTGCATGTAGACTTAGTTTAGATTTTTTCTCCTTCCCTTTAAGCATCATAGGATAAATATTAGAAATTCAAAAGTGGCATAAGCACGGTTCACGAGAATCTCACCATCTCAGGATTCGATGGGGTCATGGAAATCGGTCCATAATCTCCCATGCATTTAAGGGATTTTAGACCTATATTATTTTAGGTTCTCTTTATAAATTAGTTGCTAATGTTCTGGAAGCTAGGATTGTTGAGGTTTTGGATAACCTTATCTCCCTAAAGCAACTAGACTTTCTTAAAGATAGATTACTTATGGATTGGGTGATGGCTATGAATGAGTTCATATATCATAATAAGAAATCCAAATAGTCTTATCTCTCTTTTTCAGGTGAATTTTTAGAAAATATATGATTCATTTAGTTTGAACAACTTGGATTATATGCTTATTTGGCTTGGGTTCAATGAGAAGTCTAGATTCTAGATGCGTTCCTATGTTTTCTCTATAAATCTTGCAGTTTTGGTTAATGGTTGTCCAACCCAAGAGATTCGCATTCCAAAGGGGTTAAGCAAGGTGATTCTCTTCCCCATTTCTTTTCATGCTAGAGGTGGAATGTTTAAGTGGGTTGTTTTCTAAAGCTAAGGGTTTAGGTATTTTTTTTAGTTTAATGTGGGCTCCTCAATTCTTAAGATTACCCGTCTTCAGTATGCATATGATACTATTATTCTGGAAGAGGGTGAAATAGATAACCTCTTGTCGTTTAAATTTATTCTTCGTTGTTTTTAGCTTGCCTCGAGTCTTTGGGTGAATTTTGCAAAGAATAGTCTGTTAGAACACAGATTGGTGTTTAATATATCTCATAGTTTTGATGATAATATTAATGAAATTTTGTATAGAGAATTTATATACTCTAATTTTGTTCAAGTGTTTATTTGTTTCAGATATCAAAATTAATATTATTCTGGAAGCAAGAACGCCTATGAACACTACAAAACAAAAAAGCTCTGAACGTCAGAAGCAACACATTAGAAGACTCTGATCTGCTACAGTGACTCTGAGCAAAGCTGAGAAGAACTTGAGTAAAGAACATACGTAAAGCTTCAGAAGACTCTGAAAGTACTTAACGCTGCAAGTACAGAAGCTCTGATAAGCAAGTATGCTCTGATAAAGGATTTCACGCTTAAAGCACTTTGCTGTAAACTCTGATAGAGAAACTCTGATTGAGTTAACTCTGGTTTGAACAACTAAGAACATCATCAGAAGTTCTGATGCAAGACGTTCCAAAGTTGTTGAAGAAGATGCTGTTCAAATAAAGATCCGTTGGCATATTCCTTGTCCTTATCCTAAACGGATCTTTCCTCATTCGTGCATGACACAAGATTTAAGACAAAAAGGATTTGTCAGAACATTCCTCTTCTGAGAAAGGAAAAGTCAATAGAAGACAAAAAGAACAGAATGCACAGTCTTTGAGAAATGGATTTCAAAGTACTATAAAAGTAAGTCTCAACACCACTTCAAAGGTTAACGAACTTGAAACAAACTTCAAACAAATTATTTAACAAGCTACTCATACAAACTTTCTTCAAAAGCTGAATAGTTTTATTTCATTCTAAATCTTGTGTAAAAATCACTGTTGTGATATAGATTTTTAGAAGCACATCTTAAACACATTGTTAGTTTATCTTTTGTAAAAGATTCCTTAAGAGACCAAGTGTGGTCAGATTTCTTAAGACTAAGACAGTTGTCTTAGTGGTTAACACTGTAATCAGTTTGATTTAGTGGATGAAGTCCTTGTTGAGAAAGGCAAATCACCTTGGTAGGGTGGACTGGATTAGTTTGAGTTCAAACGAACCAAGATAAAAATACTGTGTTATTTTTCTATCATCTTAATTATTTTAAAACCCTTATTCAACCCCCCCTTCTAAGTGTTTTTCCTACCTTCAGTTGGCATCAGAGATCCGGTTCTGTAAGTGCTCTCACTTAACCGTGACAGATAAAGATCCTGTTGGGAAAAACTCTTAATCTATTGTTCTTGATTCATCATGGCTACTGAAGCTTCAAATTCAACTTCATACAACAACAAATACGATGATAGACACAGAATCAACACCAAACCTCCCATGTTTGATGGTGAGAAGTTTGATTACTGGAAAGATAGAATAGAAAGTTTCTTTCTAGGCTATGATGCTGACTTATGGGATTTGGTTACTGATGGTTATATTCATCCTACAAATGATGAAGGCAAAAAGGTTGACAGAAAGTCTATGTCTGATCAACAGAAGAAGGAGTTTAGAAACCATCACAAGGCGAGAACCATTCTATTAAATGCAATATCTCATACTGAGTATGAGAAAATAACAAATAGAGATACTACATTTGATATGTTTGAATCTTTAAAAATGACGCATGAAGGAAACTCCAGTAAAGGAGACAAAAGCCTTGGCGCTCACTCAGAAATACGAGGCCTTCAAGATGGAGGAATCTTAATCTGTAGAAGCTATGTTCTCAAGGTTTCAGATTTTAATTGTTGGTCTGAAGATTGTGGACAAAGGTTACTCTACTGCTGATCACGTCAAGAAGATAATCAGAAGCTTGCCAACAAGGTGGAGACCAATGGTGACATCGCTGAAGCTTGCAAAGGATCTGAATAAGATCACTCTGGAGGAACTGATCATTTCCTTAAGGAGTCACGAGATTGAGCTGGAAGAAGACGAACCTCATAAGAAAGGTAAGTCTGTTGCGCTAAAATCTAACAAATCTGCTAAAGCTTTGCAGGTTATTGAAGAAAGCTCTGAAGAATCTTCCTCTGAAGAAGATGAACTGTCTTTGCTGTCCAGAAGGATAAACCGACTCTAGAAGCATAAACAAAAGAAGTTCAGAAACTTCAAGAGATCTGATCAGCATGGCGAATCTTCTGGACATAAGAAATCTGGAAAGAAAGATGTAGTGTGCTACGAGTGCAAGGAGCCAGGCCACTATAAAAATGAATATCCCAAACTTCTGAAGGACAAACCCAGAAAGAAGTTTGAAAAGAAGAAGAAAGTGCTAAAGGTCACGTGGGACGATTCAGATGCTTCTGAATCTTCATCAGAGTCAGAAGATGAATGTGCTAATGTAGCATTGATGGCTGACGTGGAGGACCACGAAGAAACTGCTGAATCTGGATCAGAATCAGATTCAGAAGAGGTATTTTCTGAACTTTCTAGAGCTGAACTTACTGAAAGTTTATCTAAAATTCTTGAAAGGTACAGTAAGATCAAACTCAAATACAAGAAGCTTCAGAGTTGTCTTGCATCTGAGAATGATCAGCTGAGATTAGAAGTTGCTGAGCTTAAAGCAAACAATTTTAAAATGAAAAATGATTTAGAAAAAGCTCAAAAATCTGACTCAGATCCTATATCATGCTCTAAAAACATTTTAGAAGAGTATGATTATAGCTTTCAGAAGTTTCTGGCCAAAGGTCTAGATAGAAGCAAGATGGCTTCAATGATCTATGGCGTAAGCAGAAACAACAGAAAGGGAATTGGATATGAATCACCCTCTGGGAAGGATGTAAATCCAAAACCTGTTGATAAACTGATCATTAAGTATTCTCCTCTGTATACTCACTTCAAATATGGTCATTTAAATGATATTAAGCACACACATTTTAATCAGAACAAACCTGAGTTTAATAAACCAAAACCTCAGCAGAACAAAGATGCTCTTAAGGGAAAGAAATTCAGAAAGAATTTCAAACCTACTAACCTCAGAGGACCCAAGAAAATATGGGTACCTAAGGACAAAATAATTTTTGTTGCAGATGTCCTTAGCAGCAAAGTTGAGACACCAATCATGGTACCTGGACTCTGGCTGCTCGCGACACATGAAGGGAAGAAGGTCTATGTTCCAAAGCCTGCAACTTAGATCTGGAGGTGACGTGAAGTTTGGAGGGAACCAGAAGGGCAAAATCATAGGCTCTGGAACTATTGGTAATGGTAACCTTCCTTCCATATCTAATGTCTTACTTGTTGAAGGATTAACACATAATCTATTGTCCATAAGTCAATTAAGTGACAATGGTTATGATATAATCTTTAATAAAAAATGTTGTAAAGCTGTGAGTCAAAAAGATGGTTCAATCCTCTTTAATGGGAAAAGAAAGAACAACATTTACAAAATCAATCTTTCAGAACTAAAGGTTTAGAATGTAAAATGCCTTCTGTCTGTCAACGATGAGCAATGGGTCTGGCACAGAAGATTGAGTCATATTAGTATGAGACGTATATCTCAGATTAATAAGCTCAATCTGGTCAGAGGACTTCCTCAATTGAAGTTCAACTCAAATGATTTTTGTGAAGCATGTCAGAAAGGAAAATTTTTAAAATCTTCTTTTAAAGCAAAAAATGTTGTTTCTACCTCTAGACCATTAGAGCTGCTTCATATTGATCTGTTTGGACCAGTGAAAACTGTAACAGCCCAATTTTTGATAATTAATTATTTATATTAATTAATTGATTTGGGTGATTAATATTTTAATTGTGGAAATTATGTGTTAATATGTTATGTTTGCATATTAAGCTATTTTACCGATTTTGAGAGTTTCGGGGAAAATAGATTGGAGGGTATTTTAGACATTAAGTATTTAATGTTAAGTTGAGATATTTTATGAGAAATGGATTAATGGATGTTTGGAGAGAAATAGAATAGAAAGAGTATAAGTGGAAAAGGAAAAAGAGAAAGGAAGAAAATATATAGAAACATAAGAGAAAAAGAAGAGAAAGAAAGAGGAAGAGGAGAAAAAGGGGAAAAAACTTGGAAAGCTCAAGAACAACTTCTAGCTTCAATTTAATCAAGGTAAGGGTGTGAAATGTTGTTATTCTATCAATGTTTATGATTATATATGATTGGTTTGGATTGTTGGATGTTTTTCTACATTTTTCCATTTTAGGGCAGAAAGAGGTTTATTCGGTAAAAATCGATGTTTGAACGGTTAGAATAGGGAATAAATGGCGTAGTTTAGTCGGGTAATGTTGGGTTAAGATTACTGGAGTTGATTGGAATTGAATCGGTTGATTTTGGGAGGATTGGACGATTCTGAACAGTTTGGGGTTCTGAGCTCGCAGGTTCACTAGCGTTCGCTAGGCGAACAGGAAGCGAAGGTTCGCCAGGCGAAGTCCAACGAGTGGGTAGCGAACCATTACAGTGACCAAACTCAGTCTTCACTGGTGTGTTTGACAGGCGAAGGAGGTGGCTGTTGCAGTGAGAATCGTGATACCAAGCTATTGATTAACTTGAATCTTTAATTCTTTGAATTCACAACCGGACTTTAATTTATCAAAGGAAAGGTCTAAAGAGAGAAAGAACCTTTTGCGTGATGTAACAACAATGCTAAGAGATTCGGGGATCGGGGGTTGGTTATGCCTAGGGTAGGTATTTCACATCCTAAACATCTGTAGTACTCTACAGGAACCTTTTGTTTGTTTGTATGCTAAGTTTGCTAAATGTTTGCTTATGAATTGGGTAAAAGGTGTAGGTGTAGGTAAAAACCTAAAGATATATACACTAAGTCTCTAAATTTGCTCGCAAAGACATCGCGTCCTCTGCCTACGTATCCTAACTAGGATAGAATCAGAGCAATCGTAGTTTACCTCACAAGGGTTGAGGAACACTTGATTATGATCAAGGTTCAAAGGGGAACAAACATTACAATGCTTGTGTAGAGTTTAAGGGAACTCTCTAAATCTACATTGAACACTCAAGAAAGGGGAGTAAGAAATCATTTCTATGATCCTTACATAGAGTTAACAAACTCTATCCGAAGTTCTAATTGAAAGAGCACCCTTACAAAGGGTAAGTTTCTTAGACTTAAGCAAAGTCTAGAGGATAGGTTCTAACTTAACTAAGGGTATAGATGACTTAACAAAGTCAAGGGAGAGTAATGAGCTATCTATGACCCAAAGGTCAATAGAGAGACTTTCCTTTGGAAGGATAGAAGGGGAGGCAACTTGGATGAGAACTAAAGAGTTCCATCACTTGGGGAAAGTAAACTTAACAAAGCATAAACATTCAAACATGATGAATATAAGAGGCATGGTTACAACCAAGCAAGCAAACATATTACAATAAGCAAGGATTTAATCAAGATAAATGGTTACAACCAAGAATCATGTAAGCATCAAGATACCACAATATTATAAAGGGGTTCTTACAAGACTTAAGCACGAAAGGTTAAAACCAAAATGACATATCTTAACAAAGATGATGGTAACAACCAAAAGGAATATATATTAACAACCATGAAATAAATGTAAACAAGTTACAACTTGAGGTAAGCATGTTATAGGGTTCAAGGTATATCAAATGTAACAACATCATACTAACAAATCATGCATTAATGACAATCAAATACAAGCAAGAAGGGAATGACAGTTTAAGCTCAAGGTTTTATGAAGAAAGCATACAAGTTCATAGTGACGACCAAAAGAAGGTAGACCCTAACATGTTATGATTCTAAACATACACATAAACATGTTAACAAACACACATGGATCAAGCACAAACAATCTCACAAGATAGCTCAAGCATTAATTGAGAAAAGTTTCAATAAGAAACAAGATAAACAACTTTTAAAGGAAACAACTTTCAAGTGGGTAAAAGTATTTCTAGAATGAATATCTTTGAATTATTTTCTCATTATGTGAAACTAGACAAAATCAAGAACATTTATCAAAAAGAATGGATCAAAAATGTTAAAACATGAAAAATTTATGAGGTGTTGAGTTTTGTGAAGAAAACATAAAAAACAAGTGGTAAAAAAAAGAGTGCTCATGGAAGGTGTTGAACCCACGACCCTTAGTTTACAAACTTAAAACATTACCAAATCAAACACTGTGCGCGCGTGTACATTCAATGCAAAAAGAAGAGGAAATATTAAAACAAGCTAAATAAAGATAAATCAACAAAAAGAGTTGATCACCAAGGATCGAACTCAAGACATGCAGGCAGACAAGGTATATAGCGCGCAGGTTGTAACACCCCCTTCTATACCCCAAATAAATGCATATAAAACATTTAAGCATATACAAATTCATCAGAGTAAAAGTTTTAGAATAAGGTATAAAAGAAGAATGTCACAACTTCACCAATAAAACACTTTAACATTTTGCTCCATAAAATATGTAACATTTTCAAAAGTAAGCGGAAGATCAAATCATTTAAGCAGTTCCAAAATATTAATTCAAATGCACATAAGTCATCCAGATTAATACATCATTTTAGTTAGATTACAAAACCACATCAGCTGATACATCGCAATGTACCACAAAAGAATGACTATACTAGTCTAACTACCCGGTGTTACATATCAGAGCAGCAGACTCAAAAGAATGAAGACTATCTTCACAAAAGGACTCCAACATTCTAATCTGCAATGCCTCATAGAGCATTATAAAACAGCAGAAGGGTGAGAAATATAACCATAATAATCAAAGCATAAAATTACGTATATATAGGTATCATATAACACATATTCACATTTCTCACCACACTTCATTCTCACAATCATAATCATATCACATTCACATTTATCAACATTATGAATAACCACAAGCACATCCCTTCATGCTTGACTTCACAATCATTCACAAGCACATATGTACCACAACGATATTATGCAATGTGACTCAACATATTCAGTGCAACTCAATGCTATGCGGTACCGACTCTCGTTATCTTTTCTCGGTTTTTACATTAAACCGGGTCCACCCTTCTAGACCGATAACTCGTTATCATTTTTCGGTTTTTACTTTAAACCGGGTCCACCCTTCTAGACCGATAACATCCAAGCCCGTCCCCTAGGCTTCAACTCACCCTTCTAGGTTTGGGACAAGCCACTAGTTTCCACGAAACTAACAGACATTGCCTCTTGACTGAATGATGCATGTACAATCAACCAATCACAATAAATGCACTTAAGACCGTTCCCGCGTCTTAATCCCATGCATTCGAATAATTCACCCCTTCGAGAATTTCATCATGATTGCACATACAATATATATCAAACATTTATCAACATATTCATTTCACACATCATCATCATATTCAACAATAATGCACACATATCACATATGTTCCCATGCATTCACACAATCAATCGCATATAAATATGCACTCACAATTCATTAGACGATACACATACATTCCTCATTGTATTCCCATGTATCTCTAATTATCACAACAATCAAGGTACTCTCATTACAATACCAATCATACAATTATAAGTTATGCACACATATTCAAAATGTTCCCATGCATACTCATTACATAATTGTACACAACAATCAAACATCCACAACTCATCAATTAATACACACATAATCGTCATTATGTTCTCATGTATTTTAACCAATTACAATTAATCATTTATATCACAACTCTAGAATTCACGCCCGAAGGCTACCCACAGCACATGTTATCATAATAGTTCACATACTCATTCATAACATAGAAGTATTAACATATGCGAATCCACCAAACACTCACCATTTGGATAACACAGCAAAGAAAATATACTGTCACATTCGCCTCCATTCGCCTGGCGAACCCTCGCGGAGAACCTTCGCCTGGCCTTCGCCTGGCGAACTCTCTCAGCGAACACTCGCTAGACTTCGCCTGGCGAGACTTCCCAGCGAGCCCAAGCCAGTAGCTACTGACTTCATTCGCCACCATTCGCCAGCACCTTCGCTGGGCGAACCTTCGCTATCCAACTTCGCCTGGCGAACCCACCAGCGAAGTCCACTGGGACTTAAATATAATTATTCGCCAACATTCGCTAGGCTTCGCCTGGCGAAGCTTCGCCTTCGCTCGCCTGGCGAGAGCCAGCGAACCTGCGCAGAACAGAACCCTATTCTGTCTTCTCCTTCACCAATCCATCATCAACCCTCTCTTACACATCCAAATCAGTACAAATAGCATCAATACATGTTACCCGACTATTCTACGGCATTATTGCTCAGTTTCAACCGATTAAATCATCAATCTACCGATTATCCAACATTTTTGCCCTAAATGAAAAGGATGGAAACTCTACCAAAACCCCAACCCAACATACATAACATCATACAATGATCAAATAGAAACATTTCTCACCCTTACCTCGATTAATCGGAGCTTTGATGTTGGTTCTTGATGATTTCCACTTTTCCTCTTCTTCTCCTCTCTTTCTCTCCTTTCTTCTTCTTTCCTCTTTCTTTCCAAATGTTTTTCTAACTTTCTTTTCTTTTCTTCCTCACTTATATATTTCTTTCATTTTTCCTTCCTCTCCAATTCCTTCTTAATTTTCTATCCATACTAATTAATAAAAATTAATTTCCAACATTAACATAAAATCCCACTAAATCAATTAATTACTACAATTAATTATTTAATGAAATTTGGGCTGTTACAACTCTCCCCCACTTTAGGAATTTTCGTCCTCGAAAATGTTACCTGATTCAAACAGTTCTGGATAAGACTCTTTCATCCGATTCTCAAGCTCCCAAGTAACATTTCCCCCAGCCGGTCCTCCCCAAGCGACCTTCACTAAAGCAATCTCTTTACCTCGAAGTTGCTTCAATTTCCGATCCTCAATCCGCATAGGTGATGTCTCAACAGTCAGGTTATCTCTCATCTGCACATCATCTATTTGGACTACATGAGACGGATCCGCAATGTATTTCCTCAACTGAGATACATGGAATACGTCATGAAGATTAGCAAGCGACGGTGGTAAAGCCACACGATAGGCCACTTCTCCTATCCTTTGCAAAATCTGATAAGGACCAATGAAACGCGGCGAAAACTTGCGCGACTTCAGTGCCCTACCAACACCTGTCATCGGAGTGACTCGAAGAAACACATGATCTCCCTCTTGAAATTCAAGTGCCTTCCTCCTCTTGTCATAATAACTCTTCTGACGACTCTGAGTAATTCTCATCTTCTCTTGAATCATCTTGATCTTATCAGTAGTCTGTTGAACTAACTCGGGTCCAACAACAGAACTTTCTCCAGACTCGAACCAACACAATGGTGTCCTACACCGCCTACCATACAACGCCTCAAATGGTGCCATACCAATACTCGAATGAAAACTGTTGTTGTAGGTAAACTCAATCAAAGGCAAGTAGCTATCCCAAGCTCCTCCTTTTTCCAATACACAAGCTCTCAAAAGATCTTCAAGCGACTGAATCGTCCTCTCCGTCTGACCATCAGTCTGAGGATGATACGCTGAACTCAGACGCAACTTAGTACCCAAAGCACTCTGCAGGCTTTCCCAAAATCTCGAAGTAAACCGCGGATCTCTATCCGAAACAATACTTAACGGAATACCATGCAGACACACAATCCTCTCAATATACAACTTAGCCAACTTCTCCAAAGGGTAATCCATACGCATAGGGATAAAGTGAGCAGATTTAGTCAATCTATCCACGATAACCCAAATAGCCTCAAAATCGGCGTCCTCGGCAAACCTGATACAAAATCCATGGAGATACTATCCCATTTCCACTCAGGAATAAACAACGGCTTCATCAAACCCGATGGCTTCTGATGCTCAATCTTCGACTTCTGGCAAGTCAAACAAGAATACACAAATTCCGCAATATCCTTCTTCATACTAGGCCACCAAAATACTTTCCTCAAATCCTGATACATCTTAGTAGCACCCGGATGAATACTCAATCCGCTACGATGTCCTTCCTCAAGGATACTCTTTTTCAGCTCAACAACATTTGGAACACAAACTCGATCCCGACATCTCATAATCCCATTCTCATCAATCCGAAAATCACCACCTTGGCCTTGGTTGATTAAAGTCAACCGATCAACTAAGCTCAAATCCGATTTCTGTCCTTCTCGAATTTCGTCCAAAATACCACTTGTAAGCTTTAACATACCCAACTTAAATCCAAAAGAAGTCTTCTCACACACCAAACTCAAATCCCGAAATTGCTCGACCAATTCTAACTCTTTCACCATCAATGCTGACATATGCAATGATTTCCGACTCAATGCATCCGCTACTACATTCGCTTTACCCAGATGATAGTTCAAGCTAAAATTAAAATCCTTCAAAAGTTCAAGCCATCTTCTTTGTCTTGCATTCAATTCCTTTTGGTCAAAAAGATACCTCAAACTCTTGTGGTCACTAAACACTTCAAATCTTGCGCCAAATAGATAATGCCTCCAAAGTTTCAACACGAACACAACGACGGCCAACTCTAAGTCATGCGTCGGATAATTCTTCTCATGCACTTTGAGTTGCCTCGAAGCATAAGCTACAACTTGGTTATTCTGCATCAACACACCTCCTAAACCCATCAAAGAAGCATCACAATACACGACGAATGGTTCTTCTGGATTTGGCAGAATCAAAACAGGAGCTGTCGTCAACCTTCGCTTAAGTTCTTGAAAACTCGCTTCACACTTGGCGTCCCAAACAAAGGCTTGACCTTTCCTAGTCAACTGCGTCAACGACAACGATAACTTAGCAAATCCTTCAATGAACTTCCGATAATAACCGGCTAAACCAAGAAAACTTCTGATCTCAAAAACTGACTTCGGAGTCTCCCATTGCGACACCGCTTCAACCTTCGACGGATCGACCGCAATACCACTACTAGAAATCACATGACCAAGGAAACTAACTTCCTTCAACCAAAATTCACACTTAGAAAGCTTCGCGAACAACTGCTTCTCCCTCAGCACAGATAACACAATCTTCAGATGCTCGGCATGCTCTCCTTCGCTCTTCGAATAAACCAAGATGTCGTCGATAAACACCACTACAAACTTATCCAAATAAGGATGGAAAATCCTATTCATGTACTCCATAAATACACCTGGTGCATTAGTCACACCAAATGGCATCACGGAATACTCATAGTGTCCATACCTCGTCCGAAAGGCCGTCTTCTGAATATCCTCAGCTTTCACACGGATCTGATGATACCCAGATCTCAAATCAATCTTGCTGAACACACTTGCACCAATCAACTGATCCATCAGATCATCAATCCTCGGAAGTGGATACTTATTCTTAATAGTCACTTTGTTCAACTGTCTGTAATCCACACAGAGCCTCATAGAACCCTCTTTCTTCTTAACCAACAACACCGGTGCACCCCACGGTGACACGCTCGGACGAATAAACCTTTTTTCAAGCAAATCCTCAAGTTGACTCTTCAACTCTTTTAACTCTGAGGCCGACATACGATATGGAGCCATCGATATCGGACTAGTTCCAGGAATCAAATCTATCGAAAACTCCACTTCTCGCTCCGGCGGTAAATCCTTTATCTCATCAGGGAATACTTCCGGAAAATCTCTAACAATGGGCAAAGCCTCAATCTCTTCACTTTCACTAGTCCTCAAAGTTGCCATAAGCATAAATACCTTAGCCCCATCTTGTACCGATTCCTTCACTTGTTTCCTTGACATAAACAAATCTCTTTCAACATCCGAATCGGGAAAAATAACCGTTTTGTCAAAACAGTTAATATACACACGATTGAATTTTAACCAATTCATCCCAAGAATGACATCCAGTTGATCCAAATGAAGACACACTAAATCGATCCCAAAATCTCTACCGAAAATACTCAACGGGCAATTCAAGCAAACATACGGTGTAGTTACCGAACCCATAGCAGGAGTATCAATAACCATACCGCCACCAATCACAAACAACTCAAGATTTAACCTTCTAACACAATCCAAAGAAATAAAAGAATGCGTAGCTCCGGTATCAATTATAGCGATCAAAGGTGTACCATTAATAAAACACGTATCTCTGATCAATCGATCGTCGCTAGCAGTCTCAGATCCAGATAGAGCAAACACTATTCCGCTTCCTTGATTCTTCTTCGGCTTATCGCACTTGGTACTGATGTGCCCTCGCTCACCACAGTTATAGCAAGTAACACCCGCACCGCTTCTACACTCTAGAGCCTTGTGGCCTGGCTTGCCACACTTAAAACACGCCTTCTCAACACTTTTGCATTCGGGAGCACGATGTCCCGCTTCATCGCACCTATAACATCTCACCGGAGTAGAAACTCCCCCACTTAGCCTCTTGCCATAACCCATTCTCTGCTTCCCTTTGTCTGCAGGAGTCACATAAGGTTTTCCTCTGAATTGACCTTTTCCTTTCTTATCACTTAGGCTCTTGTAGTGGCTGGACCTAGCCCTACTGTCTTCGTCATAAATTCTGCTCTTGTTAACCAACTCAGAAAACCGCCTGATTTCCTGATATCCAATAGCTTGTCTAATCTCGGGTCTCAAACCGTTCACAAACTTGAGGCACTTAGACCTCTCAGCATTACCAGTATTATAGTGAGGACAAAATTTGATCAACTCCTCAAATTTCGCCGCATACTCAGCAACCGTCGAATTACCTTGCTTCAACTCAAGAAATTCGATCTCTTTCTTCCCCCGCACATCCTCTGGAAAATACTTCTCCAGAAAGGTTTCTCTAAACAAATCCCAAGTAATCACAATATCATCTTCCTCAAATCTTTGGCGAGTATTACCCCACCAATCTTCAGCTTCTTCTTCGAGCATATGAGTTCCAAACTGCACCTTCTGTGCATCCGAGCAATTCATAACTCGAAAAATCTTTTCCACAGCTTTCAACCAAATTTGTGCCTTGTCCGGTTCATGAGTTCCCTTGAAGACCGGAGGGTTATTCTTTTGGAATTTCCCCAAAGCACGGAATCCATCATCAACATGATTCCTCACATTCACATTGGCCGGAGGATTCTGCCCAATTGCCCCCGCCAATCTCGTCAATGCCTCCGCAATCGCTTCATCGTTCCTTCCTGCAACCATCTTACTAATTCCAACCACAAAACCACGTAAGAACAACCAATATTGATAATGCAACACACGCATATCAATAACACACAGGAAAAACACTCTAACAACTTGGCCGGACGGACCGACCTGCTCTGATACCACTTGTGTAACACCCCCTTCTATACCCCAAATAAATGCATATAAAACATTTAAGCATATACAAATTCATCAGAGTAAAAGTTTTAGAATAAGGTATAAAAGAAGAATGTCACAACTTCACCAATAAAACACTTTAACATTTTGCTCCATAAAATATGTAACATTTTCAAAAGTAAGCGGAAGATCAAATCATTTAAGCAGTTCCAAAATATTAATTCAAATGCACATAAGTCATCCAGATTAATACATCATTTTAGTTAGATTACAAAACCACATCAGCTGATACATCGCAATGTACCACAAAAGAATGACTATACTAGTCTAACTACCCGGTGTTACATATCAGAGCAGCAGACTCAAAAGAATGAAGACTATCTTCACAAAAGGACTCCAGCATTCTAATCTGCAATGCCTCATAGAGCATTATAAAACAGCAGAAGGGTGAGAAATATAACCATAATAATCAAAGCATAAAATTACGTATATATAGGTATCATATAACACATATTCACATTTCTCACCACACTTCATTCTCACAATCATAATCATATCACATTCACATTTATCAACATTATGAATAACCACAAGCACATCCCTTCATGCTTGACTTCACAATCATTCACAAGCACATATGTACCACAACGATATTATGCAATGTGACTCAACATATTCAGTGCAACTCAATGCTATGCGGTACCGACTCTCGTTATCTTTTCTCGGTTTTTACATTAAACCGGGTCCACCCTTCTAGACCGATAACTCGTTATCATTTTTCGGTTTTTACTTTAAACCGGGTCCACCCTTCTAGACCGATAACATCCAAGCCCGTCCCCTAGGCTTCAACTCACCCTTCTAGGTTTGGGACAAGCCACTAGTTTCCACGAAACTAACAGACATTGCCTCTTGACTGAATGATGCATGTACAATCAACCAATCACAATAAATGCACTTAAGACCGTTCCCGCGTCTTAATCCCATGCATTCGAATAATTCACCCCTTCGAGAATTTCATCATGATTGCACATACAATATATATCAAACATTTATCAACGTATTCATTTCACACATCATCATCATATTCAACAACAATGCACACATATCACATATGTTCCCATGCATTCACACAATCAATCGCATATAAATATGCACTCACAATTCATTAGACGATACACATACATTCCTCATTGTATTCCCATGTATCTCTAATTATCACAACAATCAAGGTATTCTCATTACAATACCAATCATACAATTATAAGTTATGCACACATATTCAAAATGTTCCCATGCATACTCATTACATAATTGTACACAACAATCAAACATCCACAACTCATCAATTAATACACACATAATCGTCATTATGTTCTCATGTATTTTAACCGATTACAATTAATCATTTATATCACAACTCTAGAATTCACGCCCGAAGGCTACCCACAGCACATGTTATCATAATAGTTCACATACTCATTCATAACATAGAAGTATTAACATATGCGAATCCACCAAACACTCACCATTTGGATAACACAGCAAAGAAAATATACTGTCACATTCGCCTCCATTCGCCTGGCGAACCCTCGCGGTGAACCTTCGCCTGGCCTTCGCCTGGCGAACTCTCTCAGCGAACACTCGCTAGACTTCGCCTGGCGAGACTTCCCAGCGAGCCCAAGCCAATAGCTACTGACTTCATTCGCCACCATTCGCCAGCACCTTCGCTGGGCGAACCTTCACTATCCAACTTCGCCTGGCGAACCCACCAGCGAAGTCCACTGGGACTTAAATATAATTATTCGCCAACATTCGCTAGGCTTCGCCTGGCGAAGCTTCGCCTTCGCTCGCCTGGCGAGAGCCAGCGAACCTGCGCAGAACAGAACCCTATTCTGTCTTCTCCTTCACCAATCCATCATCAACCCTCTCTTACACATCCAAATCAGTACAAATAGCATCAATACATGTTACCCGACTATTCTACGACATTATTGCTCAGTTTCAACCGATTAAATCATCAATCTACCGATTATCCAACATTTTTGCCCTAAATGAAAAGGATGGAAACTCTACCAAAACCCCAACCCAACATACATAACATCATACAATGATCAAATAGAAACATTTCTCACCCTTACCTCGATTAATCGGAGCTTTGATGTTGGTTCTTGATGATTTCCACTTTTCCTCTTCTTCTCCTCTTTCTCTCCTTTCTTCTTCTTTCCTCTTTCTTTCCAAATGTTTTTCTAACTTTCTTTTCTTTTCTTTCTCACTTATATATTTCTTTCATTTTTCCTTCCTCTCCAATTCCTTCTTAATTTTCTATCCATACTAATTAATAAAAATTAATTTCCAACATTAACATAAAATCCCACTAAATCAATTAATTACTACAATTAATTATTTAATGAAATTTGGGCTGTTACACAGGTAACAACCACTGGGGTGGCAATACATCCGTGTATTAAGCCCCCCCTAAAAATACATAACCTTCACAAGGCCAATAAATTTGGGCCAGGCCTCACAAGCAACCAAGGCCAATGCGGATTGGATTCAAACTTGATCAAATCATCATCAAATTTTACAAACTTTGACTCTAACCTGCTTGGATTTTGATGAGGAAAACAATGATAACAACCATGTTTTAAAACAATACTCATATCACAAAATTAGAATGAACATGCAATTGGATGCTTGGAGTATTTCTCAAAACCAATACAGATGCAAACATGCTTAAGTGAGGGCCTGCTCACATTTGAAATGTGTTGCTCATGAATTGTAATTAGGAGCACCATTAGAACATAACTAACAATAGAAAAGTCACAAAATTAACCAAAGCAAAACCAACATGCTTAGTAAAAGACCTAAAACTAGGGGTTGTTAAGTTATGGTACATGAGCTTGTTTAAAAAGAGCATGCCAATTCAATCATTCAAGCCCAAGGCCCAAGCAGAAAACATGGCAGATGTTCAAAGCATACATGATGAAGGCATTATTGTATGTTCAACAGAAAATCTAACAATGTAACCCAAGCTAGGCATATTCACAAATATCCACACAAAAACCTATTAGATCCTAACATTGTTCTACAACAGAAACACCAGATAAAACAAGGAATTGAACAAAATTCTGATGAGAACCCAGGCCTGTCAACCCCTGATCATGCTTGGACAGAAAGTTGGGTATCAAAGTGCCAAATTAACAAATTGGAACTTCAACTGTCAATTAGCTCAAACAAATTTACATGATGAAAACCTACTTGACACATTTTGTCATCCCTCTCTCATAACAATGTTGAAAAACAAATTCACATGAATCAAAGCTCAAACAGCAGCCAACACAAAACAAAACCAACACAGCGTGAACTTACCAATTCACAAATTTAGCAAGGAAACTAAACTTAGATAGCCTTACAAAATCTAAACATCATGGAATAACCCTGGTGCATAGCATTTCCTCTCAACAATAGGACACTAGCAAACAATACACCAAATTCATGACAATGAGAGTTGGTTAATACAAAACTAAACTGTCAATTGCTGATCAAATAGGACTTTAAAGATAGCTTGCAATTTGTTTAAAAACAACAACCAAAATGAACAAGCAGATCTGTCAGCAAGTTAATGTTTCACCCAATCAAGTTTCAACAGCCTGACATGCTTGGCAAATATAGTAGCAGTGACAAGTTTAGCTCTTGGTATTCCAATCCATGGATTCCAATCATAGCTCCAACAAATTCATAATAGCAACAACTCAAAAAGTTTCAATGTAAAATACATGATTAAGGAAAACATGATCAAAGCAAACAACATCTTTTAATTCAGATCATAACAAGCTATGAATTCCATACACATGTGGTTTTTGACCAAACTAGAAATTTTTAATGCAAAAACTAACAAGCTTTTTAAAAAAAACTGCTGGCAGCCAGCTATTGGTATTTCAAACAATGCCTATTGATGAATTCCAAACAACATGTCTTTATAAAGAGGCAAATACAATATCTACTAAGAAAACAATAATCAAAGCAAACGGGATCAAGTGAAACTGTTTTGGTTTAGCAGCAAGCCTTGATATTACAATATTCAAGGAAACAAACTAATGGTTCAATGTCTTGCCTTACTAACAGTTTACAAACTTAATGCAAGCAAAAGTGGAACAGACCAACATGTGTTTGGCAACCAAACTCTGGTCTGAATCTAATTGAACCAATGAAAGCACAATGAAGTAAAAGCTAATGGATCAGAGGTTAACATACCTCACAACATGACAAAAAGTGTGTTCTGGTATTTCAATCAATGAACTTTGATGAATTCCAATTACCCTTCTGTCAGCAACTCAAAGATAAAAAACTAAGAAATCTCAATGCAAGAACAAAATTGAAGAGGTTTTATTAATAAATGAAACAACCACATGCTTATATTGTAAACAAGATGCACCAATCAAAACTAAACCACCAACTATTTCATACGTACATGAGAGGACAATTGCCACTAATCAGTTATAGCAACAAACAAACATACATAGCACAATTTGGTAGCAATGGACCAAATATGGTAGTTTTAAACAAAAGTGTGTGCCATGCAGCAATGAACTCAGCATAACAATGCTAAACATATGTAGAAAAATAGTGGCATCAATCAACTCACAAACCTCATGACAGAGCAAATCTTGGTTATTTACCAACCTTAAATACTGACAGAATAATTTGCTCTTAAAAAGTAGTCATCAATTTGTCAAAGCAAACACAAACTCAAACTTTAGTATGGAAAAACAAATTTAGAACAGTGATGAGTCATGAGTTTACAAACTCATGATGATTCTTAACAGAACCAAAACATAACAATGCTTATTCACAATGTATCACAAACTTTCATAATATTTGTATCTTCTAGCAAGAGTTCATAGTTTAACGAACAACACCTCTAAATTCTAACAAAACTGTTTGCAAATTATCAAGAGTATGCTATACATTAATAGACTTGTCATAACAATATCAAGTTAATGCTTTATATGACAGTTAACAAACTTCAAGCTATCACACATAAGTTTTAAATCAACAAACAGTTATGAGCTTACAACATTCAATCACTTTGACAACACATCCACAATTTAGCATAACAATGTCTAAAACAACCTAACAACATATGATGCATAATGAATAGGTTTAGGGTTGAATACCTCTTGTAGACTTCCAAAAAGCTAGCTAGCAGCAAAGTATACCTTGAGGACACTCCAACTGCTGTCCAACCAATACTTTGATGAAAACAACTTTTCTTGCACTTGAAGGAAATGTGAAGAACTTGTGACAGATCTCAAAATAAATGAGGATGAGGTTATTTTAAGTTATGGACAGTTGAGTCAATATATATCAAAGGTGTGTGGATGGTTAGAATGATGAAAACAGGTCTAGACAGAGGTTTGGCAAATTTTGAGTATAAGGTCAAACTTGCTTGGTTTCAAGGTTGACTTTTGGGAGAATGGTGTTTTTGAGTAGTTTAAGAGTATGAACACCTGCTACACATCACTTATGAATTGTGCAAATGGTTTTTGGAGGATTGGAGTGTGTGGAAATGGATTTGGGAAGCCAACTGCCCAAGGCAGATTTTGAAGAAAACTTGGAAATTTTCTTATGAAGCAAGCAAGAAAGGAATGAGAGATGTGGTTTTCTCTTGGTTTTAAGAGTGCTATGGTGTGTGAAGTAACATAGAGGGAGGCTCTATTTATAGGAAAAATGAAGGGTGAGGACATATTTTCATTTTGGCTTTTGGAGGGAGATTTTGGGAAAAGATCTTATGAATCTAGGTGATATCTTGCTCAGCTGGTTTTTTGCTTTCTTCCAAGGTACCTAGACCCCTTAAACCTGCTAACAATGAGCTGTGGGAAATGACTTTAGAGTGTGCAAAGACAAACTCCATGCTGCAGCCCCCCAATCTTCTCTCTCATATTGTACCTTTTGTACTTTCTTTCATTAAAGTAATGGATATTGGCTAGAACTTTGTACTTGCTTGAATTATCTTCTGAATTTGTCCAAATTGAACTCTAATACATCTCATCAGAGGTCATTCCATGGTTATAGATGAAGTGCATAGTTGGAAATCAATTCCATGTTAGGTTTTGGCAAGTTAGCAAATTAGTGCACAAGCCCAACTTGCACAATTCATAACTCTCAGCTCACAAGGGCCGTGGAAGAGTTATAGTACATTTTGGAAAGCCCTCATGTAGCTCTACAACTTTCACGTTTTCATGAGTTTTAGATTCCCAAAGGAACTAGGTCAAAAGACCTCTCAAAGTTGCTGAAAACATGCCTAAAAAGGCCAATAACTTAGAATTTTTCTAAGTTATTTTTCCCTCTTGAAATGAATTTGGTTGTAACTCCAAATCTATGCATTTTTTGATCATGGACCACTTTGGGACTTTTGTAGGACTTGTCAAGAGCTTTCCAATGAGCTTTGAACCAACTCAATTGGATGTGTGGTTAGGGAGTTATGGTCTTGCCCCTTTTAAAACCCTAATTTCCCGATTATTCGATTACTCCTCAATCCTTGATCCAATGGTCATGAAACTTTATGGACAGGCGTAATATCACATTAGGAACATTTTGTCTTCACATTTTGAGGTCAAATTCCTTATGAGTGAAGAGTTGACTTTTCGGTCAACCGAACGATCGATCGATGACTACCGAGTCGACTGTTGATGTTTCGGGTCTTTTGAGACCTTGAAACTTTTTGAGTAGGCTTTACTAAGCCATAGGAACTTTATGGACCATAATACCACCATTGGAACACCATTTAAATCAAAATTCAAACTACAGTTGACTTTTCTTGATCGAAAACCCTAATCGGGTATCCTGAATTGCACTCTTCTTTATCCTTGGGTGACAACCTTAAATTGAATTCACACTTGATTAAATAGAGTATATTTGATGATGTGGAGACTTATTTAATGGAGAACCAATCCAATGCGTTGACTGATTAACCATCGAAACCTCGATTTTCAGCAGTACGGAATCCTAATTCACCTGTATCTTAACAAAGACCAACTTGAAATATGTTAATGTTAGATAATCAAATGCATATGATCTTAAAATGATGATGAAAATCTAAGGGGTAAAAATTTGGGATGCAACAGTGGCGAGAGGTTTCGCCAGGCGAAGGAGGTAGCGAGTGATAGCAAACACTTCCAGTAGCTACTGTCTGCCTTCGCCAGTGAGTTCGCCAGGCGAGTGAAGCAGCGAGCATTCGCCAGATGCTTCGCCAGGCGAAGGTCAGTGAATGTGACAATATTTTTCTTTTCCTGTGTTTACCATCCAATGTTGATTGTGTGGTTTGATTATGTTTAGTCCTTATCTGAATTGAATAATTTGTGTACTATTGTGATAAGATGTGTTGTGGGTAGCCGTAAGGTGTGAATCCTAGATTGTGGAATTCGATTGTGAAATGTGGCCTTTTGGAAAATATATTGCATTGTTTAAATTAATTAAAAATGCGTGATGAATGTGATTGAGTTCGTTGCTGTTGGCGCGATATTGTGAATGCATATTGTTTGTATGCGATTGTATGTGAAGAATGCATGAGAATGTATTGTGGATATATGTGCATTATTTGGTAAAGGTGATGATGATGTTGAAAATATGTGTATGTGTAAGGTCGTACTCACTGGGGTAGAATGATAAGATATCGTTCCTAGCGAAGTAATCACTGGGGTAGAATGACTATGTGTCATTCCTAGTGAAATGACCACTGGGGTAGAATCACAAATGTTGTTCTTGGTGAGGTATAGTGACATGGTCGTATACACTAGGGTAGAATGAACAAGATGTTGTTCCTAGAGGAATAATCACAGGGGTAGAATAATTGAGATGTTGTTCCTGGTGAGGTGCTCCCTGGGGTAGAATAACTGAGATGTTGTTCCTAGTGGAGTATACGTGATGCAGTCGTACGCACTGGGGTAGAATGACTATGATGTTGTTCCTAGTGTTGGTATTCACTGGGGTAGAATGACTATGATGTTGTTCCTAGTGGGGTATAAGTGATGTACCCAAAATTTTGAATAGGAATTGATGAGTCGCATTGAGTTGCATTGAGTTGTATTGAGTCACATGGCATAGAGATAAATGTTGTGTGAATATATGCATATGTGCATGAATTGTTGAATTGAGAACTTTGGATATATGCATGATAAATATGCTTGGTGTGAGATATATATGTGTATATATACTTTATGATGAATTGTGATGAATAAATATAATTGTAAATGTTTATGTGCAATAATGTGAATTGTGAATGTGTAATTGTGAATCTGTACGTTGAGGTGTATATGAGGGAATTATGATGAAATGCGGTGAGAATGCGAAGCATGTATATTTTTATGTTATATATATATATATATATATATATATATATATATATATATATATATATATATATATATATATATATATATATATATATATATATATATATATATATATATATATATATATATATATATATATATATATATATATATATATATATATATATATATATATATATATATATGTTTATATGCATTGATTATTATGATAATGTTTATCACCCTTCTGCTGTTCTATAATGCTCTGTGAGGCATTGCAGATTAGCTTTGATGAAAGTATTTTGTGAAGTATAGCTCATTCTTTTGTCGGTCAGCTCTGATATGTAGCACCGGGTAGTTAGGATTGTATAACATTCTTTTGAGATACATTTGTATATGTATCTGATGACAAATGTTTATGTAAACATGAATGGTGTGGTGAAACAAACTGAATGATATGTATTTATATGATTATATGTTTTAAGTGATTCAATGTTTATATTTTTCGCTTTAATTCTAAATATTGAGATGTGGGTGTAAGGACTAAGTTCCTCTATTGAAGCTACCCCACTGTTACATGTCTTTTATAGAGCAGGTGTTGTATGTTATTTTATGCATGATGTGGCATATTTCTTTTATACCACGTTTCAAATTTACTCTGATGAAATTTTATTATGTGATTTATTCGTTTATTTGGGGGTATAGAAGGGGGTGTTACATTAAGTGGTATCAGAGCAGGTCGGTCAATTGACCAAGTTGTTAGTGTGTTCATTCCCTTATGCATTTGGTATGTGTGTGTAGCACTATCCATATGGTTGTTCTAACGAGGATTTGTTGTGGGAATCAAGAACAATGGTTGCAGGCAGGAATGATGAAGCGATTGCTGAGGCTTTGGCGATGTTGGCTGGAGCGATTGGGAAGAATCCTCAAGCCAATGTGAATGCTAGAAACAACGCCGAAGACGAGTTTCGTGCTTTGGGAAGGTTCCAAAGGAACAATCCACCAATTTTCAAGGGAACCCATGAACCTGAAAAAGCACAAGTATGGCTGAAAGCAATTGAGAAGATCTTTCGAGTCATGAACTATTCGGATGCGCAGAGGGTGCAGTTTG
This sequence comes from Lathyrus sativus, assembly GCA_963859935.3. Classification (NCBI taxonomy): domain Eukaryota; kingdom Viridiplantae; phylum Streptophyta; class Magnoliopsida; order Fabales; family Fabaceae; genus Lathyrus; species Lathyrus sativus. Next base: position 953,011,061 of record OZ012735.1, read on the forward strand.
GCACTCATATGCTTGAAGAAGAAGCTGAGAACTGGTGGGGTAATACTCGCCAAAGGTTTGAAGAAGTTGAGTTTGTGGTTACTTGGGATGTTTTTAGAGAGGCATTTCTGGAGAAGTATTTTCCAGAGGATGTGCGTGGTAAGAAGGAAATTGAATTCCTTGAGCTGAAGCAGGGTAACTCAACTGTGGCCGAGTATGCCGCAAGGTTTGAGGAATTGATTAAGTTTTGTCCTCATTACAACACTGCTAATGCTGAGAGATCCAAGTGTCTTAAGTTTGTGAATGGTTTAAGGTCTGAAGTCAAGCAAGCCGTTGGTTATCAGGAAATTAGGCGATTTTCTGAGTTGGTGAACAAAAGCAGAATTTTTGATGAAGATAGTAGAGCTAGATTTGCCCACTATAAAAATTTAAAAGACAAGAAAGGAAAAGGTCAATTCAGAGAAAAGCCGTATGTGACTCCTGCTGATAAGGGGAAACAGAAAGCTGAAAATGGAAAGAAGCCGAGTGGGGGAGGAACTCCTACTTTGGTAAAGTGTTATCAATGTGGTAAAGAAGGACATCGTGCTCTTGAGTGCAAAAGCGTTGGGCAGGAATGTTTCAAGTGTGGCAAGCTAGGCCACAAGGCTTTCGAGTGCAGAAGCGGTGCGAATGTGACTTGCTACAACTGTGGTGAGCAAGGGCACATTAGTACCAAGTGTAACAAGCCAAAGAAGACTCAAGGGAACAGGAAAGTGTTTGCTTTATTGGGATCGGAGACTGCTAGTGAAGATCGATTGATCTGAGGTACGTGCTTCATTAATGATATACCTTTGGTTGCTATAATTGATACTGGAGCTACATATTCCTTTATTTCTTTTGATTGTGTTAAGATATTGAATCTTGAGTTGCCTGTTATGAGTGGTGGTATGGTTATTGATACTCCTGCTATGGGTTCAATAATTACTCCTTTTGTGTGTTTGAATGGTCCGTTGAGTATTTTGGTAAAGACTTTGGAGTTGATTTAGTGTGTTTTCACTTAGATAAACTTGATGATATTCTTGGGAATTAGGGAGTGGAATGTGAGAGTCGTATCCGGAGTTGTTTGGATCAGGTAACATTTTCGAGGACAAAAATTCCTGAAGTGGGGGAGAGTTGTAACAACCCAATTTTTGATAGTTAATTATTTATATTAATTAATTGATTTGGGTGATTAATATTTTAATTGTGGAAATTATGTGTTAATATGTTATGTTTGCATATTAAGCTATTTTACCGATTTTGAGAGTTTCAGGGAAAATAGATTGGAGGGTATTTTAGACATCAAGTATTTAATGTTAAGTTGAGATATTTTATGAGAAATGGATTAGTGGATGTTTGGAGAGAAATATAATAGAAAGAGTATAAGTGGAAAAGGAAAAATAGAAAGGAAGAAAATATATAGAAACATAAGAGAAAAAGAAGAGAAAGAAAGAGGAAGAGGAGAAAAAGGGGAAAAAGCTTGGAAAGCTCAAGAACAACTTCTAGCTTCAATTTGATCAAGGTAAGGGTGTGAAATGTTGTTACTCTATCAATGTTTATGATTATGTATGATTGGTTTGGATTGTTGGATGTTTTTCTACATTTTTCCATTTTAGGGCAGAAAGAGGTTTAATCGGTAAAAATCGATGTTTGAACAGTTAAAATCGGGAATAAATGGTGTAGTTTAGTCGGGTAATGTTGGGTTAAGATTACTGGAGTTGATTGGAATTGAATCGGTTGATTTTGGGAGGATTGGACGATTCTGAACAGTTTGGGGTTCTGAGTTCGCAGGTTCGCTAGGCGAACATGAAGCGAAGGTTCGCCAGGCGAAGCCCAGCGAGTGGGTAGCGAACCATTACAGTGGCCAAACTCAGTCTTCCCTGGTGTGTTCGCCAGACGAATAAGGTACCGAGTGATAGCGAAGACTTCCAGTAGCTACTGTCTGCCTTCGCCAGTGAGTTCGCCAGGCGAGTGAAGCAGCGAGCATTCGCCAGGAAAAGGTCAGCGAATGTAATAATATTTTTCTTTTCCTGTGTTTTCCATCCAATGTTGATTGTGTGGTTTGATTATGTTTAGTCCTTATCTAAATTGAATAGTTTGTGTACTATTGTGATAAGATGTGTTGTGGGTAGCCGTAAGGCGTGAATCCTAGATTGTGGAATTTGATTGTGAAATGTGGCCTTTTGGCAAATATATTGCATTGTTTAAATTGATTAAAAATGCGTGATGAATGTGATTGAGTTCGTTGTTATTGGCATGATATTGTGAATGCATATTGTTTGTATGCAATTGTATGTGAAGAATGCATGAGAATATATTGTGTATATATGTGCATTGTTTGGTAAAGGTGATGATGATGTTGAAAATATGTGTATTGTAAGGTCGTACTCACTGGGGTAGAATGATAAGGTATCGTTCCTAGTGGAGTAATCACTGGGGTAGAATGACTATGTGTTGTTCCTAGTGAAATGATCACTAGGGTAGAATGACAAATGTTGTTCCTGGTGAGGTATAGTGACATGGTCGTATACACTGGGGTAGAATGACCAAGATGTCGTTCCTAGTGGAATAATCACCGGGGTAGAATAACTGAGATGTTGTTCCTGGTGGGGTGCTCCCTGGGGTAGAATAACTGAGATGTTGTTCCTAGTGGAGTATACGTGATACAGTCGTATGCACTAGGGTAGAATGACTATGATGTTGTTCCTAGTGTTGGTGTTCACTGGGGTATAATGACTATGATGTTGTTCCTAGTGGGGTATAAGTGGTGTACCCAAAATTTTGAATAGGAATTGATGAGTCGCATTGAGTTGTATTGAGTCACATGGCATAGAGATAAATATTGTGTGAATATATGCATATGTGCATGAATTGAGAACTTTGGATATATGCATGATAAGTATGTTTGGTGTGAGATATATATGTGTATATATACTTTATGATGAATTGTGATGAATAAACATAATTGTAAATGTTTATGTGCAATAATGTGAATTGTGAATGTGTAATTGTGAATCTGTACGTTGAGGTGTATATGAGGGAATTATGTTGAAATGCGGTGAGAATGCGAAGCATGTAGACTTTTATGTTATATATATATATATATATATATATATATATATATATATATATATATATATATATATATATATATATATATATATATATATATATATATATATATATATATATATATATATATATATATATATATATATATATATATATATATATATATATATATATATATATATATATATATATATATATATATATATATATATATATATATATATATATATATATATATATATATATATATATATATATATATATATATATATATATATATATATATATATATATATATATATATGCATTGATTATTATGATAATGTTTCTCACCCTTCTGCTATTTTATAATGCTCTGTGAGGCATTGCAGATTAGCTTTGATGGAAGTCTTTTGTGAAGTATAGCTTCATTCTTTTGTCGGTCAGCTCTGATATGTAGCACCGGGTAGTTAGGATTGTATAACATTCTTTTGAGATACATTTGTATATGTATCTGATGACAAATGTTTATGTAAACATGAATGATGTGGTAAAAAAACTGAATGATATGTATTTATATGATTACATATTTTAAGTGATTCAATGTTTAGATTTTTCGCTTTAATTCTAAATATTGAGATGTGGGTGTAAGGACTAAGTTCCTCTATTGAAGCTACCCCACGGTTACATGTCTTTTATAGAGCAGGTGTTGTATGTCATTTTGTGCATGATGTGGCATACTTCTTTTATACCATGTTTCAAATTTACTCTGATGAAATTTTATTATGTGATTTATTGTTTATTTGGGGGTATAGAAGGGGGTGTTACAAAAACTGCATCCATCAGAGGCAAAAAGTATGGATTAGTCATTGTTGATGACTACAGCAGATGGACATGGGTAAAATTCCTGAAACACAAGGATGAGTCACATTCTGAATTCATTGACTTCTGCAAACAAGTCCAAAACGAAAAAAAATTTAAAATTGTTAAAGTCAGAAGTGATCATGGTGGAGAGTTTGAAAATAAATACTTTGAAAAATATTTTAAAGAAAATGGCATTGCACATAATTTTTCTTGTCCTAGAACTCCTCAACAGAATGGAGTTGTAGAAAGGAAAAATAGAACATTGTAAGAAATGGCCAGAACCATGACCAACGAGACTAACATGGCAAAACATTTTTGGGCAGAAGCAATGAATACAACTTGTTATATTCAGAACAGAGTGTATGTAAGACCTCTTCTAAAGAAGACTCCTTATGAATTGTGGAGGAATAGAAAGCCCAACATTTCTTATTTCCATCCTTTTGGATATGTCTGTTTTATGTTGAATACTAAGGAAAATCTGAACAAGTTTGATTCTAAAGCTCAGAAGTGTTTCATGCTTGGATATTCTGAACGCTCTAAAAGGCTACAGAGTATACAATACTGAGACACAAATTGTAGAGGAATGAATTCATGTTAGATTTGATGATAAGCTTGGCAATCAAAAGCCAAAGCAGCTTGAAATTTATGTAGATAAAGAAGTCCTTCTCACAGACTCTGAAGAATCAGAGGCAGACAAAGCTCAAGCAAAAGCACCAGAAGCAACGTCAGATGCTACTCCCTTGACTGCTCAGATGGATAGCTTGACAATTTCTGAAGAACCAAATGTTAAAGGATCATCCAGAATCAAAGCCTCTCATCCAGAGGAAATGCTAATTAGAAAGAAGGATGACCCTATCAGAACAAGGTCATTTCTCAGATCTTCTCGAATGTCATTTTTTGGTTTGGTATCCATCATTGAACCTACTTCTGTGGATGATGATCTGAACGATAATGATTGGATACTTGCTATGCAAGAAGAGCTTAACCAATTCACAAGGAATGACGTCTGGGATCTGGTTCCAAGACCAAATGGATTCAACATCATTGGAACTAAATGGGTCTTCAGAAACAAGCTGAACAAGCAAGGAGAAGTTATCAGAAACAAGGCTAGGCTGGTTGCTCAAGGATACAGTCAGCAAGAAGGTATAGATTACACAGAGACATATGCTCCTCTGGCAAGGTTAGAATCTATTCGCTTGCTTATTTCCTTTACTGCACAAAATAACATCACTCTGTATCAGATGGATGTTAAAAGTGCTTTCTTAAATGGTTTCATAGAAGAGGAAGTTTATGTTCATCAACCTCCTGGTTTTGAAAATGAAAAATTTTCAGAACACGTTTTTAAACTTAAGAAATCACTCTATGGCTTAAAACAAGCTCCCAGAGCTTCGTATGAGAGGCTGAGTAATTTCCTTCTGGAAAATAATTTTATCAGAGGAAAAGTTGACACTACTCTCTTCCATAAATCAATTAAGAAAGACATTTTAGTCTGTCAGATTTATGTTGATGATATTATTTTTGGAACTGCCAATATTACGCTTGGAAAGGAGTTTGCTCAATCTATGCAGGCAGAATTCGAAATGAGCATGATGGGAGAACTCAGATTCTTTTTGGGAATTCAAGTGAATCAGACTCCAGAAGGCACCTACATACATCAGACAAAGTATGTAAAGGAGCTTTTGAAGAAATTCAACATGACAGAAAGCAAGCTAGCAAATACTGCAATGCATCCTACAAGCACCCTAGGTAAAGAAGAGGTAAGTAAAAAGGTAGATCAGAAGCTCTACAGAGGTATGATTGGTTCTCTTCTGTACTTGACTGCTTCTAGACCTGATATCCTCTTTAGTGTTTGTCTATGTGCTAGATTCCAATCAGATCCTAGGGAGTCTCACTTAACAGTTGTTAAGAGGATTCTGAGGTATCTGAAAGGTACTACTAACGTGGGTTTGTATTACAGAAGATCTGATGAATACAGATTAGTTGGATTTTGTGATGCTGACTATGCTGGAGACAGAACAAAATGTAAGAGTACTTCTGGAAGCTGTCAGTTTCTGGGAAGTCATCTGATCTCATGGTTCAGCAAGAAGCAACCCACAATAGCGCTATCAACAACAGAAGCAGAATACATTGATGCTGCTAGTTGTAGCACACAGATGCTCTGGATGAAGAGTCAACTAGAAGACTATCAGATTCATGAGAGTAACATTTCTATTTTCTGTGATAATACTTCTGCTATTTGCCTTTCTGAGAATCCAATTTTACATTCTAAGGCAAAGCATGTAGAAATTAAGCATCATTTTATCAGAGACTAAGTTCAGAAGGGAATTATTAGTTTAAATTTTGTTGATACAGACCATCAATGGGCTGATATCTTCACAAAACCCCTTATTGAAGATAGGTTTAAATTTATTCTGAAGAATATTAGTATGGATTTTTGTCCAGAATAAAACTATTACTCAGAAGAAAATTTATTCTGATGAAATATGAATAATGTCTATATTCTGAAGTAATTCTTCTGATTATGTCTTCTGGTTTATTATTTTTTGTGAAACTCTGATCTAACAAGTCTCAGAAGATCTGAGCGTTGTTTAACGTTTCTTATTCTAAAGAGATTCAGAGGCACATCAACATCAAACACGTGTCACATGATATCTGAAAAGGTGTAGTGTACTCAATGAGGCGCCGTTTTAAGGTACTGTTTGAATTCTCAATTTCTCGTTTTCCTCCCCACGCTTGTCACTATCATGTAATGTTTTAAATCATTATTCTTTTTTATGTGACTTTTTGTTTTAAATTAAATGAATTAAATGCTGATCGTGTGAATGTGTGCCCTAATTTTTGCCCCTATATATTCCACAACACAACACATTTCACACTTTTCACTCTTATTCACACCTTTTATGCATTTCTATTTGCTTCATTGCTTCATCATCTCCTCTAAACCTAAAACCCAAAGAAGAACTCGTTATCTCACAAATTCAGAAATGGCAACTTCATCTTCAACCTCTCAACAATTTGAATCAACAATGGCTGCTATTTCATCTTCTACAATGGGTCCTACTCTGTTCAAAGAACCTGTAAGAACTCTCCTCACACCCGTTGATCAATTGGAAGTTTTATGTGAGTTCTTGATAGATTTTGAAAGTATTGCTATGAATGGTTATGACTTGCGTCCAGCTGTGTCATCACAAGGATGGACAAAGTATTTTGATAGACTGGTTGGTCCAGTGTATCCTTGATTGGTAAAAGAGTTTTGGATTCATGCAAGCGTTTTCCCCAAATTCATTGTGTCTTCAGTTCTGGGTAAAGAGATCATTATCACTGAAGATCTGATTCGCAAGCTGATAGGATATCAAGAATCAGATGGTGTTACTAATCTGCCAGCAAATCGTATGGATATGGATGAGGTGTATAGTGAAGTCTTCACTTCTGGGGAAGCTTCAAGCAAGATAAAGGATTTGAAGGTTCAATACAAGATATGGGCTAAGATCTTCTTAGGCTGCATACATCACAGGAAATCTACAAATTCTCCTGACTAGATCAACTCTGATCAGATGTATTTCATGTATTGTCTGGGTAAAGGCATCAAAGTGGATCTTCCTTACTTGCTTTTCACTCATTTGTGGGGACATGTAGAAAAGTCCAGAGAATCTGTCAAGACAAAGCATCAGAAGGTGAGAAATTGGATCCCTATGGGAAGACTAATCTCAGATATTCTGACTGAGAATGGACTAGTTGGTCATCTGACAGAAGCTGGTATGAAAGAAGAGTTAGTTTCAATTGTTGGAAAATCTCTGAATGGAAAATGTCTGCAGAGGATGAGGATTGTGGAAGAACTTACTTCTGCAACAGGTCAGATCAACTCTAAAGAAGTAAGCAAGAGAAGAATTCATGTAGATAATTTTCCTCTCTTCTATGCTAATGAACCAAAGGAAATCATTGTGGCTTACATAGCTGAATGCTTAGCAGATGGAACCCCTTTGCCAGAACATCTGATCCAAAGAGCAGATGAACCTGGACTAGACTTTTATGGGGAGAGACAGAGGAAGAAAAGAAAGGTCTCAGAAGAAGGATCTTCTAAGCCCAAGAGGAAAGCTTCTGGTGAAGCATCTTCTGCAAAGCCAAAACGCATCAAGCAGAAAGGTAACCCTGCTGCTAGTTTATCTTCTATTTTAGAAACAATAAGAGAAGTACTAACATCTAAACCTCCTCCTTATGACCCTATTCCCTCACCTTCTCCTCCTCACAACTCTTAACCCCTTCCCTCTGAACCACAAAAATCTCAACCACCCCCTTCTACACCTCAACACCATAAAACTTCTGAACCACAACAACAACTGTCGCTACTGCGAAAATCGGCGCCGGCTAAACAGAAGAGTCGCCACCGTGCGTTATTTATCCCACGAAAGGGAAAGGAAACACTCAGAGTATAACTAACACAAAGAGGGAAAGGAATGGTCATCACAACCAAATCCTGGATTCGGGAGTCGGTTACGCAAGGGGAAGGTATTAGCACCCCTCACGTCCGTCGTACTCGACGGGATCCACGCTTGTTTTCTATCTAAGGGTATTTTATTCTATCTACTCTACAGGTCTGGGTTAAAGAAAGAAAATGACTCGGCAAAGTATCGTACTTTATGCCTACGTATTCCCGTCTGAAACGAGAAATCAGAGTCAACGTAGTTCGCCTACCTACGGGAAAGGAGGGGAAGGTTGCTCGCTAGGATACGGCATCCTATGCCTACGTACTTTCATACAACATGAAAGATCAGAGCAAACATAGTTCGGGCTACGGAAGACACAAGCTTGTCTGACTGTTTTTTACCTTATGAAAGGGTTTTTCTTGATTAAGAGTCCAAGCGGACAAAAATGACACTTTGATGTTTGTTTTGAATCTTTTACGAAAGAAGTGTTTTTTAGTTTGTTTGCAATCTCTGACGCACTAGAGACTATGATTTGAGAGTGACTACGTTGCATGTCACCCTAACGGTAACATACTAAGCAGTCAGATTGCTGAAGAGTGACCCTCCAGTAACCTTTTCTCAAATAGCTTAAGGCTCATAACGTACGACATCGATTAACCTTATTACTGTGTTTTTGAGTTGTTTTGAGATAAGAAGAGAAAGAAGCTCTAAAAATCCTAGGGTTGAAAGGGAATAAAAACTAACCTAATGTTGTCATGCATGGATAAGAATCCTAATGTCTGTCATAATTCCCTCCTGCACAGAGGAAATCAGAGATCCTAGGGGATAAACAGAAAAGAAAGCAAGCAAATACAGTAAAATGCATGCAATGCAGCAATACAAGTGAGGCAAGGGAGTCCCACTCAACCTCGAACCTGGGAAAACAACAGGCAAAGTGAACCAACATTCACCTCAAGCCTAGGGGGAAAGCTACACAAGCCAACAAACGATACAGAAAAACAAAACCCAACAAAGGAGGCAGCCCAAGCAGCAGCACCAAACTCCCACAACAAGCAGCACAAACAACAGCTCTGACAGCAACAAGTTGATCAAACAGCAGAAAGTTGACAGCAACAACCTTCATCTTCATGAATAACTCCCATCTTCAAGCTTCAATAAGCTTTCAACCTTCAACAAGCACCAGGTTTCAACAAGCTCCCAGCTTAAGCAAGCTCAACCCCAACCAGTAACCAGCTTCAGACAGCTCCTGACCTCACCCAGCTCCTAGCTTCAACAGGCAAACAAAACCCTAGCTCCAACAAAACCCTAGCCCCTCCAAGGGAGAATCATTCAACCAGACCAAGTTGAAATGTTAAGAAGCTCAATGACAACTAAGGGAAGTCACTGAGAACTTAACACTGTGAGAGACTGACATCCTCAAAGTTCTACTCACTTGGGCATACCACTCATCCCTCCTAAGGAGAGATGGAGCTTCCCAAGGAAGACTTTATGTCATTGGATAGAATGGAGATGGACAAGATACTCCATGTTTGAAGAAACAAATAGAACTACTCTGATGCTCTTCCTAAAAAACCCTAGTTCTCCTAAGCTTCTGACAAGCACCCCAACAGATGAGAGAATCTTCACATCCAAGCTCTTCAAGCTCTCCCAAAGCATCTTCAATTGATCTTCAATTCAACCAAGTAGAGTCCAAGCTAAAAGCCCACCCAAAATAGCCTCAAACAAATGGAATAAACCAAGCATCCAAGGGAGAAACCCACAAACATCACACCAATTGCAAAATACAAATAAAATGCTAAAATGGATCATAAAATCCTAATTAAATTTCTAAGGGAACCTAAGCCTATACCCAATACCCCATATAAATCCCATGATCTAAATCAAACACTAAGTCCCCAAACTATGCCCTAAACTACAACTAGTTGTTTTGAAACCCTAAATCTAACACTCCTTATGTTCACCACTCAAATTGGCCTAAAATTTAATCACAAAAATATGATAAAATTTCTAAGGGTACATGCTTCTCTAAGCTAACTAATCCAATAAGAACAAACTCAAAATCATGCACCAATTGGTCACGATAAAATCAGCAAAAACACATGTCAAACAAATCAAAAATAAAACCAATTAAAATACAAAAAAATGCAAATAAAATAGAAAATGCATGAAAATGGGATTTATTAATTTCAGAAAATCACAATTAAATCCAAGATCATGGAGATATTTTTAAAATATTTTTTGGATCAAAATTGGATTTAATATGGATTTTAGAAATCAAATGAATTAAAATAAATCCAAAAAGAATAAAAAGAAAATAAAAGGCTGAATTAAATGAGGTGCGTTGGATGAGAAGACTGGTAATCAAATCCAAGGACCCTGAGCGAATCCACGCGTGCATGATGTGGCTGATGACTGGGAGCTGACTCAATAAATGAAACGGTGCACTTTGGATTAATAGAGGGAAAGCTGAGTTTAAATGGTGACCACACGATCCGCGTACAAAGTCCATCTGAAGGACTGATCTAAGGGCCAAGAAGTCATCTTCTCCAAAATTCAGGTGACCTGAGACTGTTGCCAGGCGGTGGTCCACGGTGGAAAACACCGTCTTCTCCGGTGAGGTTCCAAACTCAGGTGGCCAAACGAAACAAAGTTTATATCAATCTTGATCAAAAAATCACGAATAGCACATCCATTTCATCCAACTCTCAATGGAAATCGAAACACGAATCAAAGTTCAGAGGGTGTCACATTTTCAATCCTCACCATTCGCAAAATTGAAACCATAGAAATGATCACCATTCTTCAGTGATCATCATGAGCTATATATCTTGATTTGAAACCTCAAAATCACGCATAACCGTCCTCTAACAGAAATTGATCATCAACCCTAATTGTCACTACTCAACCCCAAACCAATCCAGAAACGTTCCCTAATCATCCTAGGTCCTAACCACATGCACATTGCTAACTAATTCAGCCTAGATCAAGAGGAAATTCAAGAATTACATACCTGTGAAAATTGGATCAACAGAGATAGAAAATGATGGATTCAAGCTCCACAACTCTTCAAACACGATCAGTGAAGCAAGAGGAATCTTTTCCAACCCTCAATTTGGCTTGAATGTGCCTTGAACTCCAAAACCGTTTTCAGTTAGAAACCTTGAAACTCAACTTGCTATCTTCACTCTCTCCATGAATTCTGCACCAAACTCAATCTGAACTCATTCTAGAACTTAAATATGAAGTGTTTGTGGGCTTTTGCAATCCAATTCAGGCCCAATTTGGTTAATCCAAAATTCTGATTTACACTTGAAAATCCAATACACCAGTCACGATTTGCTTGTTACAGTTGGCTCTAGAATGTTCTAACCAACTACAAATTGATCATGGAGTATGTTTGGATAGCTAGCTTGGCCTGAATTGCACTGATTTTTGTTTTGGCATTGTAACTTGTAAATGAAGTAACAACTTTTACAAAGCAAGTCATGTAATTGAACCTTAACTCAAAATTGTGACATTGCCAATGTGTTTGAAATGCAATTTCTGGTCAAAATGACTACCCATATGACATGTTCATGACCTATAGTTCAAAAAATGATTTTTCCCTCTTTTGAATCATCTGAAAAATCCTTCTTTTTAGGCCATTTTGAACCACTTTGTGATGTAAGCCAATCCAACTCACCATGACTTCACATCTGACATAAAAACATCATTTTAAGCACATCTCATGTTGATCAATTTTTCATTTGAAGAGTGGAAGATAGAGATTTTGACCTATGTTGAAAAAGGACCCATAATTCAACTTTCCCAAAATACCCCTGGATTGCCAAGATCATAACTTGAGTTCCACAAATCCTCTTGAGGACTTCTTGTACTCAAATTAAAGCTAAGATCAAGACCTACAACTCTTATATTGGCCAAGAATCCATTTGAAAACTCCTTGATGGGAAAAAGTTTCTTGGAAGTCAAGTGACTTTCACAGATAAATTTCAGTGTCCTCTGGTGACTTGTAATTTGCAAGAACCATAACTTGAGTTCTACAAATCTTCTTGAAGACTTCTAGTACTCAAATTAAAGGTATTGAGAAGCTCTACAAGTTTCATGTTGGCCAAAGATCCATTTGAAACTTTTATTTGGACTTATGTGGCTTTGAAGTTAGGCACTAAACAGGGGATTTTACACTGAAACCCTAATTTAGCAACTTCCCTCATCCTTGATTCTTTTGAACTTGGTCTTGGCTCATCCACACACATGCTTCAAAATATCAATCCATGACTTCCATGACCTAGAGCTAGGTCTTGATGCCCTTTCTTTGCTCTCCTTGACCTAGGGTTACCCAGATGAAACCCTACTTGTACACACCTCAACCATGGCTCTTGAACTTGATACAATGACTTGTCTAAGCTCCTTCTTGACTTTCTAGAGACTCATTAAGCTTCATTCACACATCATACCCTTGATCAAGACTCCTTAAACCCTGGAGGCTCCTCAGATACCTCCTCACACTTGAAGATAGGCCTCATACAGATGATCAAACTCCTCAAGGACACCTTCTTTTGACATGATACTCTTGATGACTTTTCTATTTTGTGTGAACCTCCAGCTAGGCTCTTTCTTTCATATCTCACCCTTAATCCCCTGCACAATGAATGATTCCATGTTATGCCAATGTTAGGTCTATGTTATGCTATGCAAATGAAATGCAATGAAACATAAATCAGGCAAGAAAAGGTTAAGCAAATTTTGGGGTGCAACAACTGCCCCTATTCAAACGGCTTGGACCCGACTGGGTGAAGAGCGAACGACCTTCAAACGATCGAGATACGAGACGGTTGAATACCAAGAAACCCGGAAATTTTCTAACCGCTGAAATAAACTGCATAACTGCTTGGGGAACGACATCCACCAACTGAATCTGGTTGTTACGGCAAAACTGATCTAACGTCTGATAATAATTCTGATTTCAACTTCAACCACCTATGTAACGCCACAGGTGCTGAACAATTTTTGCAAAAACACCTCCGTCCACAACTTGACTATCCTTGTCAACACAAGTAGAGAAACAAATTCTTCAACACGAATAGAGATTCTGTCGTCACAGGAGTAACCTTGTCCACATCTGGACCCAAATTTCGTCAAATCACGAATAAACACCAATCTGTCCACGTCAGGACTCACATTTCGTCAAACCGAAGAAATCTCAACAACACAGGAATAAAACATTGTCCCAGTTAGGACGCTACATTCCGTCAACACGGAGAGATCCCGGCTACTCCGCTGAGGATGAGTTGTCCGCCTCTTACCAACACGAGGAGGTCCTATCAATCATAGGCAATAAATTTGTCGACTTCACTGGGAAATACTTATGTCCAATCACAGGAAACTCCATCCGCCTATCCATACGGGAAAATCATCTTCCTACACACAGGAAACTCCATCCGTCTATCCATACGGGAACATCATCTGCCTAATCACAGGAAACTTCATCCGCCTATCCATACGGGAAAATCATCTGCCTAAACACAGGAAACTTCATCCGCCTATCCATACGGGAAAATCATCTTCCTAAACACAGGAAACTTCATCCGCCTATCCCTACGGGAAAATCATCTGCCTAAACACAGGAAACTTCATCCACCTATCCATACGGGAAAATCATCTGCCTAAACACAGGAAACTTCATCCGCCTATCCCTACGGGAAAATCATCTGCCTAAACACAGGAAAATTCATCCGCCTATCCATACGGGAAAATCATCTGTCTACACACAGGAAACTTCATCCGCCTATCCATACGGGAAAATACTCTGAATACAATTTCTCTGCCTATCTCTGCAGTAGCTAACTCCATCGGTCCCAACCCACAAACGACTTTGAGGAGGACTCTACTGGGATAATAATATTTCGTCAACACGAAGAAATCACGGCGACTTCACTGGGGATAGAACTCTTCCACCCAATAGGAATTCAATTCTGTCAATCATACTGGACAATAACTTCGCCTTATCTTTGCAGTAGCCAAACCCACTGGGGATGCTCTGAAATTAACTGCCAGACACCTATTTCGACAACAGGCGACAACTCCTGAAATTTTGATTATGAAACCCTGTGACGCTGACGGAACAGCAAACTTGAAGAAAATACTCCAATGGCCGGATAAGAGAAACTTCAACAAGCAACTCTGTGGGGAAAAACTGGCAACAACTCCAAAGTCTACTTATGAAGCTATTCCATGCGAACAAACTTTCGGACAATAACTCCAAAGTCTAATCATGAAGCTGTCGTAACGCTGAAGAACTCCAAAGTCTAATTACGAATTCGTTTGATGTTGACGACAACTCCAAGGTCTAATTATGAAGCAGCGCAATGCTGACGTAACAGCTGCTAAAGAAACTCTGTTGGGGAATCGCTAACGACGACTCCAAAGTCTAATTCTGAAGCCGTGTAGGCTGACGTAACAGCCACTCGAAGAAAACTGTGCCGACCTCCAAAGCCAAATCATGAAGTCTGCAATGCTGACATAACAGCTACACGAGGAAAATCCGCTAGGGAATTCCTAACAATAACTCCAAAGTCTAGTTATGAAGTTGTTGAATGCTGACAATAACTCCAAGGTCGAATTATGAAGCCGTATAAATCGATAATAACTCCAAGGTCTAATTATGAATTCATCCACTGCTGCGAACTACTTCAAAGTCTGATTATGAAGCAGTGACACCAAGTAATGATTTCAGCCGTCTAATCGCTGAAATCCCCCCAACAACAACTTCAAAGTCAAATCATGAAGCCTTATAGTGATGATGTAACGAACTTCAAAGTCTAATTATGAAGCCATATCATGATGGCAACATCTTCAAAGTCTAATTATGAAGCCATAACAACAAACAGGGGAGAACTCTACCGGGGGAGATTCTGACGTCAACTGCCAGACGGTCAACTTGCTGACGAGTAATGACTTCAAATGTCTAATCCCTGAAATATTTTCTGAAAATGCTGACGTGACAGCAACCCGAGGGAACACTCCACTAGAGAATTTTTGACAACAACTCCAAAGTCCAATTATGAAGCCGCGTAAAGAACACTCCGCTGGGGCAGAAGAGAAACACATCCCATATCTCATGCCGCAAATCTGGATATCTGAAAACAATCCTGAACAAGAATTCCAACTACCTGCAGGAAAGAACACCTGGAAAAAAAGAGGTAGCCAACCTGACTTATGCTTCAAAATGCGTATGTTTGAAAATGGTGTAATGCTCCATATAAGATGGAAATGCTACACATTTGGGTAAATGCGAATATGACGATATATGCAAATGCAAATGCAGGCTCAAGTTGTCGGGGCCACTCTGATAGTGTTGTCTCAACAACATGAATACTGAGGATAACGCCAACTTTGCCGGGGAGAACAAGTATCACAAAGTATTTCGGTGAAATAAACGCCAGAAACACAACCAACTCCGCCGAGGAGCGATTAAACATCAATTTCCACTGGGAGGAAAGAACAAGCCACCCTGCTGGTGAACAAACTTAGCTGGGGAAGAAGCGACACTTCTAGGAAAAGCACACTGTCTGGGCACAGTTTACGAACTCAGAGCTACTACTCTGCTGAGGATCAACATCCTGTCAATGACATGACGACCTGTGGGGAGAAGGGAAACCGTCTTCCGGGTATAAACCTTTCAAACCATCCACTTGGTTAACTATTGCGGGAATCTCCTATGTTGGAGATTGAACGTGCACTCCTTCGATTCGCTAAGGAGCGCAACCTCTGCAGGGAACATTGATTTTAACTCGCTGGGGATATCCTGTGGACAACTTCCCTGAGGATACTCTTCTGGGGAGAATAATCCCTCATTCGGTAAGGGATAACGTCATTCCAACTCTCTGGGAAATAAGCTGCGACTAGCTGGGGAATGACATCGACTGGAGTCAAGTCTTACGTCAAGAGATTTTGGCTGGGGAATGCAATCCCTGACTGTTTGCTCCAAAGGTAAGAACCCTGCAAAACACAAACAAGACAAAACAGGCCTATACAACGAAATCTATCCGGGTTAGCACCTATGACTTTACTTCAGTCAATTCGAAATTTTATCAATTGTTGGCAAGGGCCAACAAGATTATGCAAGTGCAAGTCTATCAAAATATCAGCGTCTTTCACAAACAAAACAGTAAAGAACAAACATCGAGTACTGAATAACATGTTTTATTGATAACGGGCCTCTGAATAGGCAAAGTTTTATACACCAGATGCAACTCCTGAAAAGAGGAAGTTACGCACACACACACACATACATATATGCACAAGAAGCATAAATAACATACAAAACAATATTTGTATACATGTCGGCGACGTGGTACAGACAAACACCATGAGTTGATCCTCCTATGACTCGCCTGACTCTGCACTTTCCCGATACTCGATCTTCGGAAGAGATTGTTTTTTGGATAGACGGCCCCCAGGTACTCCCAAACCACTAAGCAATGCTGTATCAAATCCGGACCGCAGTCATTTGCTTTTTCAATCCCTAACTTTTGCGTGAACCTCCCTTTACGGGTTTTCAATTCATCGGGATACCCTTTTTTGCCGAAGTCTCCCTTTTCAGGTTTTTCGACTTTGCGGGTGTACATTTTTCAATTTTATCCCTAACTTTTGCCCGAACCTTTTATTCATTTTTTATGGTTCACCGGGATGCCCCATTTTTGCCTGGACTCTCTTTTTACTGTCCAGCGGGTCACTTTCAAGCAAAGTATTTTTTAACTGCGTCCGAATTCACAGGAGACGTAAAGTCTTCACCATCCATGGTGGATAGTAATAAGGCTCCTCCAGAGAAGACTTTTCTGACAACGTTCCTTCGTAATTAGGAGTCCACTTGCCCCTGTGATCGGTTTGTGGTGGGAGAATCTTTTTCAAAACGAGATCGCCCGTCTGAAAGCTTCGAGGGCATACCTTCTTGTCGTAAGCTTTCTTCATCCGGCTCTGATATAACCGACCGTATTCTAGAGAAGCCAGTCTCTTCTCATCCATTAAACTGAGCTGATTCAGTCTATCTTTCACCCATTCTGCCTCGTCGAGTTGGACATCACGTAAAACCCTCAGGGAAGGAATCTCGACCTCCAACGGTAACACCGCCTCCATCCCGTATACCAATGAGAAAGGGGTTGCCCCGGTTGATGTGCCTACCATCATACGATAACCGTGCAAAGCGAAAGGTAGCATCTCGTGCCAGTCTTTATAGGTCACAACCATCTTCTGAACAATCTTCTTTATGTTCTTATTGGCCGCTTCGACAGCGCCTGTTGCGGTGGAAATAGGATCACAAACTATTAATGAGTTTGAATCGCAATTCAATTCACAACCGCTCTTTGATTTATCCGAAGGAAAAGGTCAAAAGAGGGAAAACCTATTTTTGCATCGTAAACACAATGCGGGGAGATTCTAGGATTCGGGGGTTGATTAAGCTTAGGGAAGGTACTAGCACCCTAAACTTCTGTAGTACTCTACAGGAACCTTTTGTTCAATGCTTACTATTTTGCTTTATTTATTTGCTTAAGGTATATGTACAAAGGGATTAAAAGTGAGAAAAGAGACCTAAGGGGTTAATTCTAAGTTTACTCGGCAAGACATCGCATCTTATGCCTACGTATCCTTACGGGAGTGGAATTAGAGTAATCGTAGTTCCCCTTAAAAGGGAGGTTAGAGGCTTCTTGACTGTGGTCAAGGTCTCAAGGGGGAATAAACGCATCTTAAGGACACGCTTACGTGGAGTGTAGAAACTCCAAATCTCTACGTTGAATTGTTAAGTTGTAATTAGGGTTAAATTAGGTTAGGTTAGGGATTCCACGGCGGGAAACCCTAAAATGAGCGCGACGGCTCTTTGACCTAATGCTAGGGGTAAAATGGTAATTTTGTCCACAGCGAGACATGTATGAAAATTTAGGGTTGAAAAGGTGTAAGGGTTGAAGGTGAGGACTATTGACACGGCGGTCAAACGGCTAGACCTAATTCCTTCGGAGGAGTGAAATTAATTATAAAGATGCGATGAAATTAAATATACATACAACGGCAAAAAATAAAGTGCGGAAAGATAAATGCGACAATTATCTCGCAAAAATTACATCCCATAAGCAGTTACAATTATAATAGCTAAATATAAAACCGAAAATAAGTTTCAAATTTAACATAATAGTTGCAAGAAACAAAACAAACAAAAATGTCAGTATGTGGGGTTAGACGAAAACGAAATCAAAATTGAACGAGAAACAAACCGTATGAATTTTGGAGGACTTTTATGGTCTTTTTAACCAAGGATTTAAATTTGTGAAAAGAGAGATTAATTTTAATTAAAAGAGTTTTGAGTTTTAAAAAAATTTATTAATAAAAAAGTGAAAGTTTGGTTAATTATTCTAAAAAAGGAGTTTTAGTGATAATATTTTGAAAAAAAAAGATTTAATCATTAAAAAAACAATTGGTTTAATTTAAAAAATCTTAATGTTAGTTAAAAACACGTTTTACTTTAAAGTTATAAAAAAGTTTTATTATTTGAAAAAAACATTTGATTATTTTATTTAAAAAGAGTTTTAATTAATTTGAAAAAGGTTTTTGGTTATAAAAAAGAAAGGGCCTTCTTGATTTTTTTTAAAAAGATAAACAAAATAAAATAACAAATGGAAAAACAATAAATAATAAAAAAGAGGGTTGGGCCGGTCATCACTCTTCTTCTCTCTGCTCTCTGAGTTTGCGTGTGTTCCTCTCCTTCTTGTTTGCCTCTCACGGATGTTATCTTCTTCTTCTTTTGCATGGCCGCCGATTTGTCTTCTTCATCTCTTTTTCCTGAAAAACATGAAAAGCAACACAAAAATTGTAATTATATTTTTTGATCCTTACGGAATGATGATGGCCGATGATGCTTTGTTCTGAGGCTAGAGGATTTTTGACGGGGTTTGCTTGGATTTTACGAAAAAGTTCCCCTTTCTTGTTATGATTTTCGTCCCCTTTATACTTGATTTTTAAATCTTTTTTAATCTCAGATTTAATTTGAATATCTCAATCTTTTTCAATCTCTGATATGATTTGAATGAATTTTTATGATGATTTCAGATTTGATTCAATGATGGTGATGTTGATATTTAGATCTGATTTTCTTATGATGATGATATGATCTGATTGATTTGATTTTGCTCCATTTGTGATTTATTGTGATTGGATTTGATAAAAAAAAGTGTTGGGATTTAGATTTAAAAATGTTAGCAAAGAAAGTTAGAGTTTCAAGTTAAATAAAAATTAGAGTTTTAAGTTTAAAAAAAATGAGTTAGAATTTTAAAATAAAATATTTGAATGTTGATTAAAAAAAAAGTGTTAGAATTATTTTAAAAACTGTTAGAATTTCATTTTAAAAGGAATTTAGAATTTAAAAAAAAGAAAAAGAAAAGGGCGTTAGAATTTAATTTTAAAAAGAATTTAGAATTTTAATTTGAAAAATAAAGGTGTCAAAAAAAAATTTAGATTTAATTTTAAAAAAAAAGTTAGAAATAAAAAATTAATTTTAAAAAGAAGTTAGAGAAAAAAAATTTAATTTTTAAAAAGAGTTAGACAAAAAAAGATTTAATTTTTAAAAAGAGTTAGAAAAAAAGATTTAATTTTTTTTAAAAAAGTTAGAAAAAAGATTTAACTTTAAAAGTTAGAAAAAAGATTTAACTTTAAAAGGAAGTTAGAAAAAAAATTTAATTTTAAAAAGAAGTTAGATTTTTATTTTAAAAAAGGTATTAAAAAAATTTACTCTTAAAGAAAAGAAAAAAAAAGTTAAATTTTAATCTAAATCCTAAAAGTTAGTAAGAAGAGCTTAAAATGATTTAAATAAATAAACTAAATAGAAAAAAAAGTTAATAAAAAACATTAGTAAAGTTATAAAAAAAATTTAATTAAATTATTATTAGTTAAAAAAACAAGATTTAAAAAAAAAAGTTAATTTATTAAGTTAATTTAAAATAAAAATAAAAAGAAAGGGTAAAATTTGGGGTATTACAGTTGCCCCTATTTAAATAACTACACCGGATGATTTGAGTGACGGAGACTCGAGGAATCATGGTGGAGGGATTTAAATATAGATAACCGAAAATTTTGCCCTTATATGTGGCGATATGCAATGCTATAGACAAAACGAGAACAGACTAATGCAGACAATGATATGATGCGTATGCTGGAATGATGAATTGCGAAAATGCTGACGAATACGACGACACAGGGACAGACGCTACGAGAAGAACACACTGGGGAAAACGACGCGCTGGGACACAGTACAACACTGGGGAATTCTAAAATGATGGTCAACTGGTGCGAACACGACCAATTGTCATTTTTAGAAAAGGAACGAGATTCTCAAATGGAGATGGTACCTATGAGACGGCCTCCACTGGGGAATCTAAAAGTAAAACTGGATCATGTACGACTGCAAGATCGATCACAGAATGATGGAGCATTGAGCAAAGAATAACATCCAAGCTTCTGTAAACTATCCCTCGTGACAGGATCAAACGGACTTTTCGGAAATCCGTAGCAAATATACAGGGTGAAAAGAACCGGCTGTATGCCAAAATAAATGGACTTTGAGTGGTTAGAACAAGATCCTAAATGGAGATGGCGCCTATGAGATGGCCTCCACTTGGGAATATCTAACGATAAAACTGGATCTACACGATTGCAAGATCGATTACAGAATGCTGGAGCATTGAGCAAAGAATAACATCCAAGCTTATATAAACTATCCTTCGTGATGGGATCGAATGGACTTTTTAGAAATCCATATCAGATATACAGGGTAAAAACCGGCTGTATGCCAAAATAAATGGGCTTTAGGTGGAAATGCCCTGATAAGCTTCTCGAGGGAGAACTGTCACTTATCGTTGGAAGGGACTTACATGCCAAAACGGATAAGCACTCAAATAAAGAGACTGCTGCTTATCTGATATATGAATCTTCTCATATTTAAGGTCGGTGCCTGGAATACGTTTCAGATTCTTCTTTTACTAAAGTAAACTTCTTCATACTTCCGAGGACAGCGCGTCGGGTATGATTTCGCTTCTTCTTTTGCTAAAGGGTAAACTGAACTTCCTCATACTTCAAGATCTGTGCTCTCCTGAATATGATTCCGCTCCTTCTTTTACTAAAGGGTAAATGAACTTCTTCATACTTCAAGATCTGTGCTCTCCTGAATATGATTCCACTCCTTCTTTTACTAAAGGGTAAATGAACTTCTTCATACGTCAAGATCTGTGCTCTCCTGAATATGATTCTGCTCCTTCTTTTACTAAAGGGTAAATTGAACTTCCTCATACTTCAAGATCTGTGCTCTCCTGAATATGATTCGGTTCAAACCTCCCCATACTTCAAGACGACAAGGAAAATGGAAGCCCAACTGCTCGAAGGAGATGGCCATTTGCTGCGAGTCATAACGAAGATAGGATCAGCTCCTCCGGCGAGAAATGTCGCTTATTTGCAAGAGTGGCAATAATAAGCTTCTCATGTAAGAACTGCTTGTAGAGGTGATAACAGATAATGATGATAAGCTTCTCGGCGGAGAATTGTTGCAAACCGTTGCTGAAGAACGTTACGATAAGCTTCTTAACCGAGAACTGGTGCTGATCAATGATAAGCTTCTCAGGCGAGAACAGGTGTTGATCGATGATAAGCTTCTCAGGTGAGAACAGGTGCTGATCGATGATAAGCTTCTCAGGTGAGAACAGGTGCTGATCGATGATAAGCTTCTCAGGCGAGAACAGGCGCTGATCGATGATAAGCTTCTCAGGCGAGAACAGGCGCGTATCGTGTTGTGTAAGGTTGTTATATCGATAGGCTTCTCAGGCGAGAAATGTCGCATACCGATGCTGTAAGATGTAGGATTGTTATATCGATAGGCTTCTCGGGCGAGAACAGATGCATACCGATGCTGTAACATGTAGGATTGTAAAGTGTTGTACTGATAGATTTTCCAGGCGGGAACCGGTGTGTACCTGTAAAGGATTGCGATTAATCTTCTTGAAAGATGGTGCAAAATAAACGCACATCCGGGTACAGTGATAAGCTTCTCGGGCGAGAACAGTCGCATATCTGCCAAAGTATGGTGAAAATTTTTAGACGGTGCAAAATAAATGCACGTCCGGTTGGGCTCGACGACCGACAAGACTGAGATTCAATCCAGGACCAAGCTAGAAAGAAGACTGGTAATCAAGACTCCATCGAGGGAATGATCTCGAAGGGTAAATATCTTATCCTGGCGAGGAAAGATAGCTGAAGTAACCGTCATCCACGAGGATCGAGCTCTATGGGGAAACTGGAAACACGTATGTATTTTATGCTTAGGGCTGACAATCTATTTGAAGAGAATGGACGAACCCAGTTACTCGGCGGTAACGACCAATGATAGAGACACAATGAACCTGTGCATGCTAACGCGTATGTTACTGCATATGTTAATGTGAATGTATGTTAATGTCTATGTATGTAGTTAAATATGCAGGATGTTATGAAATGAGTATGCCATGAGTATGTAATGAGTATGTAATGAGTACGTAATGAATATGTAATGAGTATGAGTATATGAAGTAGGCATGTGATGCTTATGCCCCTGCGTATGCTGACGAAACAGACTAGAGAAGGACGAGAGATGAAATAAACATCTCGACGGAGATACCCTGCGTTCTCTGCAACCAATACGTCAATCATGGGTGAGAAGGATCAATGGTAGAACCGAGTCTGGTTTTAAAGTTCTGAATTCTCTGGGGAGAAGGTAATCTGCTTGGGTGCACAGTATCATGTCTTCACATGGGGAGAAAAAAAACCTGAGGGACACTTTCGAGTTACCTAAGAAAAAGTTGTCAGCTTATAGTCTCGCTGGGGACTGTGATGAGGCAATAGTTTAGGAGCCTGTTGCAACACTGAGATTTACTGGGGAATGAAGGCCGCCGTGAGTAAAATCCATCGGGTGCCTGAGGAAAAGTTGTGAAGCCACATGGTTTTGATCTCGAAGGACCTTATAGTAGTCGCCATTTGTTTCTTCAAAAACACGGTGCCCCAGGATATTTGCGTTGTGAGGTATGGTCATCCCAAGAGGATTTTATAGAGAACATGGAGTCTGGTTGCCCCACTGTTTTCAAACTCTTTGAGAGATTAGTCAGGTCTCGACGTAACTGGCACAAATTAATCGTGTTACGACGAAATCTTTGAGGAATAGCTCCTTAAGAATGTCAGACTCGCGTTGGTAAGCGAACTGGGAAACCGCCTGCCCCTGTTTAGCAGGATCTTCAAGTTCCACGGGTTATGTTCATATGTAAATCTCTAAGATATCAAGCAAAGTCATCATGCCTGAAATGCCTATCCTGAGCTTGTCAATGTACACATATATTTGTCTTGAATTTTTGTTTTGAAAAAAGATATCGCAATAACTTGTGACCGAAATCACTAGTCAGGATATAAGTTTTAATTATAATGCCAACATGAATTTTTTTTCTGAGCATAGCTCGTAGGAGTCAGGAAACGTGATCTTATCGAGTATGCTTTCAACCGAAGTCCTACTTCAATTAGGTCTTTTAAAGGTTGTATTGTGGCTTGGTTCACGGTTTAAGAAACAAAGGATATAGGCTCAAAGTTATATTTGTACCCACCCCTTCTTCGTGATGTTCTCCAATCCTAATTCAGTTAATCGGATGCGAGCACTCATATCTCAAGCGGATTTGCTATGGTCGAGAACTTATCAAGGCTTTGGACGTGGCAGTCACTCACCTATTTCTAATGGCAATTGGTCACACGATTTTGTTCTTTACTAGGGATTATTTATTGTACCCTCTTGTTTTGCTTTTATTCCCTAACTTTTGCCTGGACAACGTCTTTTGATTTGACTTTGGAGTCCAGTGGGATGCCCCAGTTTTGCCTAAGTCTTCTTCATAGGTTTTGACTTAGCGGGCTCTTATTTTTTTGAATATTCTTTTATGCACAAGTCGTGTAAATCTTTTGAAAGGCTCGTGACTGCCCCACTCCTTAGGTAACCGAGGGATAGTCATTGTATTGGACTTCTTAAGATGCTAAGGATAAATTCTCGAAGGTTTTCTCTTCCTTTTTGAGAGTCTAAGTGCTCGATCGGTTTAGCTGAAACCTACCCTGCCCCAGGTTAAGATGGGGATTCTTAAAAAAGAAAACTCCTACTTCAAGGCTCAAAGGGTTGACTAGGGATTAACATCCTTATATCTCCAGTGTTTGGGATTTGAAACAATGTCTTACATCATCAGCAGGTTTTAATTGAAAGCGTATGACAAGAAATCTGACGTTTTGGGTTCGTCATCCTCCCCCCAATTCTCCATCAGAACAAGAAATCGGGTAAAGTTGGCATTATGATTTATGAAAATGTTTTTTTGAATGAGTGAAACGAATGGATTTATTCAAGACAAACATATGCGTTGCATTAATCAAAGATAAACAAGTTCGTGCATGCTAAATATGCTTAATCAAAGAGAAATACACATAAATAAACAAATGAACTGTCGGAAAAATCCTTCTAAATGTTTATGAAATCTTGCATTCAAGAGCAACAGTTTCCTTTGGTGGAGCCTCAACGGAAAGGACGTCAGGTTTATGATCATTGTGAGTCGTCATGGCTTGCCCCAGTTATTCTGGTCACATCTTCAACAGTTTTCAGTCGTTGCTTCAAAATAACGTTCCCAGATTCTTTGTTGATCCCGGTCATATCACCTTGAGGGTTACTGAAATGAAGCGAGCTAGGCCTTTGAATAATTACTGGATTCGACTGATTTGCTGAGAGGACCACATACTTTGCAGAATTTAAGCTTGACAAGCGGGGAACCCCGAGAGGAGTCTCGATCTTCGGCTGAGCATCGCCGAAAGACAACTTCTTCGTTTCTAGAAA
Organism: Lathyrus sativus; assembly: GCA_963859935.3. Taxonomy (NCBI): domain Eukaryota; kingdom Viridiplantae; phylum Streptophyta; class Magnoliopsida; order Fabales; family Fabaceae; genus Lathyrus; species Lathyrus sativus. Next base: position 953,036,309 of record OZ012735.1, read on the forward strand.
ATTTCTGACAAAGTTCTTAAGAGCGTAGCAATTCTCTAGATCATGGCCGGGCGCACCCTCATGAAATAAACAATGAGCGGCAGCGTTGTAACCTGCAGGTAACGGATTAGGCGGAGGACCCAAAGCACGGGTGGTAATCAGACCTTGTTGTACCAAATGGGGGTATAACTCAGTGAAAGTTATGGGAATTGGAGGACAAGGCTTATACTGCCTCTTACGGGGATAACGAACCTGATTCTGTGATTGTTGGAGAACAGGAGCGTTGGGGCACTCGTTGACTGTTGACAGGAACTTGCATGGGCGGATAACCGGAAGGTTGTTGATAAATCGGTGCTTGATATACCGGAGCTGACTGCACAGGCTGGTATGTAGGAAACTGCTGATCGAAAGGAGGTGCAACGGTAGCTACATAGGGTTGTTGGACATATGGAAACGGATAACCTTGAACATAACTCTGCTGATGTTGCCAAGGTTGAGGAGTAGCTGTTTTGCGGTTCCTCGAACGCGTAGGTCCTTTACCATGGTCGGAGTTAGGAGTTTTGCACTTTGAAGGGGTAGCTCGTCGAACTGGTTGAGCACTAGGAGGCACCAAACCGGATTGAAGACCGTGAGGAGGTACATTCTCGACAGTAACAGCTGGTTGAGGTTCCATAACGGTATTAGTAGTCTTAGAAACAATAGTAGACTGAGCATCCACCTTCACACTAAGAGCTCGTAACATCTCCAAAATCTGCCCCACATTCCCTCGAAGATCTTCGAGTTCATGGCTGACACGGTTGATCTCTTGGTTTTGATCTTCCATCCTTTTGAAGGGTCGTATTAATGCAGAGAACTTAGGGTGACAAAACTGGAAGGTGAGAGAACCGAGTATGAGAAAACGGGAGACACATGCAATGCAAAAGTATGATGCTAAAATGTGAATGCAAATGAAGATTTCATGGAATTCAAATATTTACGAATATTGCGGAATACCAAAGAAACTTTTAATTCATTGAAGACAGATTACAAATAATATTCTTGCAACCAAAACAGCTAAATAAAAGCCTAGAAAGTCCTAGAGAAGCATCTTCCGCAACTTTAGTGAGCAGACAGAGATCCGGAGGAAAATAAATATTCGTAGAGCGTTCTCTTCTTGTAGGATTGTATCTCATCATTCTTCGATTGAATCTGCTTTTGAAGTTCTTCGTACTCGCTGGCCATCACATGGTATTTGTTCTTCCATGCTTCTGTTTCGAGTTGTGATCTCTTCAAAGTGATCTTCAAAGTCTCAGCTTCAGTCATGAAATACTGGACAGGCTCCTCTCTTTGAGGTACAGGATCTTGGCGAGAGTAGGGCATCTTCAACTCAATAGCTCTTCCTCGGACCCATTGAAGGTATGGTTCCATGGACACACAATTAGGTCTTCCCAAACTTTCTTTGTCCTTCCTATGCAGATGATTCCAAGAGGATAGAATCTGATCTTGAAGCTTTTTGTCGTCTTTGAAAAAGATTTTCTCCACATGAATACCTTTAGGCGGTTCCTTCAAGGGGTATCCCAACTGTCGGCGAGCTAAGACCGGATTGTAGCTAATTCCTCCATTGAAACTGAGCAAAGGCACATTCTTGAAATTTCCACAACTATCAATGATCGATATCCCATCGTACATGCGATTATACCAATCAATATCAGAGTGAGTTAAAGCCATAACTTTTTGCGACCAACGTTCTTGATTAGGTCTCCAGAACGGACCGGCCTTGGGTAAGTGAGAAATAAACCACTTGTATAGTAATGGCACACAACATGTAATCATTCCTCCACCATGAAAGTTTCAGAGATGTACTGAATGATAAGTATTGCCCAATAGTGTTGGAACTGGATTTCTCCTCATGAAGGTCTTGATTGCATTAAGGTCCACAAACCCCTCGAAACTAGGAAAAAGGAGCAACCCATAAATAAGCAAGGCAAATATTGTCTCAAAGGCAAACATGTCTTTCTGATCGGCATAAAATTGGGCCTTCTTAATTAGGAAGTCCCTGAGAAAACCGGAGGTCCCCCCTTTGGTGATCATATTGTTTCTGACATCGGATATCCTTAGACAAATGGCTTTAGCAATGTCTCGTTCTTTAGGGTCTTCCTCCAAGAAAGGGAATGGAGACTTATCCAAGATAGGTAATCCCACCAACTGAGAGTACTCTTCTAAGGTCGGTAAAAGCTGATAATATGGAAAGGTGAAGCAGTGATAATCTGGATCATAAAACTGTAGCAAAGTCGCAAGAAGTCCTTCGCTTACTTAAACCTTCAACAAAGACAATAGCCTTCCATATCTGTCTTGGAACTTTTCTTGATCTTGAACCAAATCCCTTAGCTTCTCTAGGACTTCCAAATTAAAACCCTTAAAAGTAAATTTCAAAGTATGCCTTCTATGGTGATCCATGGTATCCTGCAATGTTCATAAATAGAGTTTGAATTCCATGAAGTCTTAATGCAATATGATGCTTTATGGATGCAATGCATGAAAACAAACAAGGTCCTAGGTTAAAGGAACGTGAGCGGAGTTAAGGTCTACCCATCCCCAAAAGGAGTGTACTATAGGTTAATTGTACCTGCGGGACAAGGTTCTAAAAAGTGCCCAAAGTCATCAGCCCATCTTTCGGATATTATCGACCTTCCGATTGACTCGGGGGTTAATAATATTCTCAAGAGAACCTCTTTTGAGTGTAGCATCGCGTAGCAACCATTGTAGGACTACTCCCACATAGTTCCCGCACTACGTCCTAAATAAGGCCGAGGTGGTGTTAAGGTACTACGGTTCCCAATATCACAGACTCCAATCGACCATGGAAAAAGTTTTCACGATTACTCGTTCAACCGAACCATTTTCGAAAAGGTCTCAACTGAGCGGTGATTCTCGAATCAACTTGGTCGGGATTCAACTCCCTATAAGCCTCATCGAATATATCCCCATCCTATAATAATGTCACTAGTCCGGGCGTAGGACTTATCTCACAACACAAGGAACAGTCCCAAAATCAAAGTACAATATATACATGCAAATGGATAGTAAAACAAATAGTAATAAATATGAACAAATTAGGGGTAACCCTCAAAAGCATTAGATTCCCCAGTGAAGTCGCCATTTTCTGTTGCGGTGGAAATAGGATCACAAACTATTAATGAGTTTGAATCGCAATTCAATTCACAACCGCTCTTTGATTTATCCGAAGGAAAAGGTCAAAAGAGGGAAAACCTATTTTTGCATCGTAAACACAATGCGGGGAGATTCTAGGATTCGGGGGTTGATTAAGCTTAGGGAAGGTACTAGCACCCTAAACTTCTGTAGTACTCTACAGGAACCTTTTGTTCAATGCTTACTATTTTGCTTTATTTATTTGCTTAAGGTATATGTACAAAGGGATTAAAAGTGAGAAAAGAGACCTAAGGGGTTAATTCTAAGTTTACTCGGCAAGACATCGCATCTTATGCCTACGTATCCTTACGGGAGTGGAATCAGAGTAATCGTAGTTCCCCTCAAAAGGGAGGTTAGAGGCTTCTTGACTGTGGTCAAGGTCTCAAGGGGGAATAAACGCATCTTAAGGACACGCTTACGTGGAGTGTAGAAACTCCAAATCTCTATGTTGAATTGTTAAGTTGTAATTAAGGTTAAATTAGGTTAGGTTAGGGATTCCACGGCGGGAAACCCTAAAATGAGCGCGACGGCTCTTTGACCTAATGCTAGGGGTAAAATGGTAATTTTGTCCACAGCGAGACATGTATGAAAATTTAGGGTTGAAAAGGTGTAAGGGTTGAAGGTGAGGACTATTGACACGGCGGTCAAACGGCTAGACCTAATTCCTTCGGAGGAGTGAAATTAATTATAAAGATGCGATGAAATTAAATATACATACAACGGCAGAAAATAAAGTGCGGAAAGATAAATGCGACAATTATCTCGCAAAAATTACATCCCATAAGCAGTTACAATTATAATAGCTAAATATAAAACCGAAAATAAGTTTCAAATTTAACATAATAGCTGCAAGAAACAAAACAAACAAAAATGTCAGTATGTGGGGTTAGACGAAAACGAAATCAAAATTGAACGAGAAACAAACCGTATGAATTTTGGAGGACTTTTATGGTCTTTTTAACCAAGGATTTAAATTTGTGAAAAGAGAGATTAATTTTAATTAAAAGAGTTTTGAGTTTTAAAAAAATTTATTAATAAAAAAGTGAAAGTTTGGTTAATTATTCTAAAAAAGGAGTTTTAGTGATAATATTTTGAAAAAAAAGATTTAATCATTAAAAAAACAATTGGTTTAATTTAAAAAATCTTAATGTTAGTTAAAAACACGTTTTACTTTAAAGTTATAAAAAAGTTTTATTATTTGAAAAAAACATTTGATTATTTTATTTAAAAAGAGTTTTAATTAATTTGAAAAAGGTTTTTGGTTATAAAAAAGAAAGGGCCTTCTTGATTTTTTTTAAAAAGATAAACAAAATAAAATAACAAATGGAAAAACAATAAATAATAAAAAAGAGGGTTGGGCCGGTCATCACTCTTCTTCTCTCTGCTCTTTGAGTTTGCGTGTGTTCCTCTCCTTCTTGTTTGCCTCTCACGGATGTTATCTTCTTCTTCTTTTGCATGGCCGCCGATTTGTCTTCTTCATCTCTTTTTCCTGAAAAACATGAAAAGCAACACAAAAATTGTAATTATATTTTTTGATCCTTACGGAATGATGATGGCCGATGATGCTTTGTCCTGAGGCTAGAGGATTTTTGACGGGGTTTGCTTGGATTTTACGAAAAAGTTCCCCTTTCTTGTTATGATTTTCGTCCCCTTTATACTTGATTTTTAAATCTTTTTTAATCTCAGATTTAATTTGAATATCTCAATCTTTTTCAATCTCTGATATGATTTGAATGAATTTTTATGATGATTTCAGATTTGATTCAATGATGGTGATGTTGATATTTAGATCTGATTTTCTTATGATGATGATATGATCTGATTGATTTGATTTTGCTCCATTTGTGATTTATTGTGATTGGATTTGATAAAAAAAAGTGTTGGGATTTGTTGCACCCCAAAATTTGACCAACAATCATTTATTCATTGAGTGTTTGGAAGTGGATACCTTCATCAGAAAGTTCAAGAGATCCTCAGGAGAAGGGGTTTGAAACCAAGGTTGTGTGCTTCACAGTTTGAAGGTTGTGGGTGCTCCTCAGATGGTTCTGAGACTTTGGGAATGAATTTGATGTTTTGGTAAAGCCTATGAGATGTCTTGATAGCCTTCATGAAGCCCAGAGAAGTCATTATGCAAGAGTTCAGAAGATTCAACCATGAATGATAGAATTAGGGTTTTGACTGGGTCAACCCTAGGATAACTGAAGATTTGGAGAAGGTTGAGACCCAATCCAAGGGCCATGAGATCATGGAATGATGCATAGAGATGTTATAAAGATGATTCTTAGGCCAACTCATCATGAGTGAGGAGTTTGAGAAGTTTCAAGTCAGGGTCTCCAAGGATTGTCAGTGAAAAACCCTAATTTGATCCCTATCTTCCAGGCAGTTTTAGCTCAAGATGTGATTGATATCTCACCTTACCCATAACATGAATGTTGTAGAGCTTGTTCTAAGCTTTAATTTGAGTGGTGGAAGTCCTTGATAGGAGTTACAGAGCTCAAGTTATGGTTTTGACAAATTACAGGTCAGCAGAGGTGTGTGAATCTGGGTCCTTGAAAGTCACCCAACTTGCAGACAACTTTTGCCCTAGTAGGAGGATTCCTATGACTTCTTGGTCAACATGAATGTTGAAGAGGATCTTCTTAGCTTTAATTTGAGTGGTAGAAGTCCTTGATTGGATTTGTGGAACTCAACTTATGGTTTGAACAAGACAGGGGTATTTTGGTCATTTGTCAGTTATAGGTCATTTTAGCCAATGCCTAAAACTCCTATTTCCAAGCCTCAAATGGAAAAACTCAAAACATGAAAGTTGCTCAAAATGTGATTTTAAGTCTAGAAAGAAGGTCCCAAATTGTTGGAAAAGCTCATAGCATGAAGTTACATGATTGGTCAAAAATGAACTAAAAATGGCATATAAGTTTGAAAAGTTGAATTTGAAAAGTGATTTGGAAGATCCACAAATCCAAAATAGGTCATCCAATATATCATTTTGATTGGAAAAATCATGTTGAGAACATTGGTTTAGCTAGAATTTTGATTTGGAGCCTTAAAATGGGTGATGCTTTGAAAAGTTATTACTTGAAAAAGAAGGCAATGTTGAAAAACCTTACACAAGCCAAAGATGAGCTTGTTTTTCACTCATCCCTTCTCAATATCTCATGTAAAGATACTTTAAGACTAAATGGCAAGGTATGAGGCATGAGATGAGAGAAATCCAACTTGTCCCCACATGAGATTTTCAAGAACTTTCCACACTTTTCTAGATGATTCTAGAAGGATCCAGCTTCTTCCATCCATCATTATAAGAAGGATGATATTCATAGTGTTCAAGGTTGGTGATAGCAAGAGGATTCAGAGGGGAGAGAGAGAGAGAAGGATCCATTGAAGCACTTTCTTCAACTTCAAGCAACTTTGAATTTCATCCACTACAAGCATTCTCCTTCCATACAAGTGCATACAGAAGATCTTCCACCATTAGAAGGGCATTGTTGAGAAGTTACAAGCTCTGAATCGTGCTCAACATCACCTCATCTCATCTTCTTGACAGGTTTCTTCTTCACCCTCTATCTCCTAAATTATTGAGCTTTAACTAGTTTCTTAGGCATAGAAAGGTTAGGCTAGGGTAGAGGACTAAATTCTGATAGTTACAGCCCATACCATGAAGTTCCATAGCAGGACCATGAATCTTTGATTTGCAAGAATTGTTTGAATTAGGAGTTTTAATCATCAAGAACTAGTGTAGAATAGCTAGGGTATCTTGTAGAAGCTCTGTAAACCATTAGATTGAAGTTTGGTGAAGGTTGATACCAGTTGATAGCAAGTGATGTTTAGTTGGACCATGACATTGAAGTCCTCTGTTGGGATTATTGAGGATGAATTAGGGAAATCCACGCGTACCATCTTGTTCCTCTCATTGAGTACTGCAATTTTCGTGTTTGGATCGTGTTAAATCGTGGCCTGAGCAGAGAGAACGAGGGAGAGGAAGATGAGTGCATGGAGGAGAGGGTTATGAAAACCCTAGATATGTTTGGGACGATGAAGGAGGTCCATTGGATTGGTCTCAAAGTTTGACAAATTAATCTCATCCAACGGCTGTGAGTGAGTCTGAGAAAGGGAGGGAAAATTCAAAGAAATTGAAACGCGGTCGTTTCATTTAACCGCGCTTGGGCTTGCTGGCTTCTATCCACACCCCCCCTATTTCTGGCCCATCTGAATTGAACTGGCGCGCCTTGCTTGTTGCACCCCCCCCCTCCCCTTTTAATTGATTTAATTGTTTTAATTTTCTTTTAATATTTTTCTGTTTTAGAAAATTCATTAAAAATTGATAAATAATTCTTTTTTAATTCTTCTTTTTTCTATGATTAGATGATAATGTGTAGAAAACTTAAAAATAAAAATGGGATTTTATTTTTAAGTTTGGTATTTTTAATAGATTTTTCTTTTAAATAGCTTTTATAATGTTTAGTTTTGTATCATGATTTTGCAAGAATTGTTTTAGGACCTTCCCTTAGGTTTTTTTATCCATTCTTTTTTATGCAATTAGATGATGAATCATATTTCCCCATAGGATTTTTTCTAGATTTTTAGAATTAAATTTTGATTAGTTTAATTAGGGTAGACTTAGGGTATCCTAATTAGGGTTTAGGTTGTGCTTAGGTGAAGAATTCATTTTCTTTAAATAGTTTTGTCTTGATTTTTGGGTAGAGGCCTATGTGGATGTTATGGGTAAATGTTTAAGACCCTTGTGAATAATTGATAGATTTCCCCCCCCCCCCCCCCCTTGTGTTAGTATTTTTAGGTATTTTCTGAAGTTGCCTATTGATTTTGTCTGTCTTGTGGTTATCTGTTCATCTCTGGGGTTTATTTTGGGGAATTTGTTGAGGGGCTTGTGTTGCCTTGAAAACCTTGATGGAGAGCATCATGAAGAGAAGATTGTAGATCAAGATTCAGAGACCTAGAGCTTGGCTTGTCCCCTGTCTGTGAGGTTTGAGATCCTGAAGTTTGAAGGAAGTTCATGGTACTTTCCTGAGGAAGGCACTATGAATGACTTTCATTCTTTCTTCTCACCTCTTTCTTAAGTATCCAATGATGTTGGAGCCAACTTGTGAGTTTAATTTCTCCTGAGGAGGAATGTAAACTGATCACATGTTGTTGAGCCACATGGGATACAATTCCTAAGTGGAAGCCTCCTAGTACTTTCCTGAGGAAGGTCCTATGAGTCTATTCACTTAGTTCCCTTAGTTTGTCTAGGATTTCTCAAGTATCCAATGATGTTGGAGCCAACTTGTGAGTTTAATTTCTCCTGAGGAGGAATGTAAACTGATCACAGTTGTTGAGCCACATAGGATACAATTCCTAAGTGGAAGCCTCCTAGTACTTTCCTGAGGAAGGTCCTATGAGTCTATTCACTTAGCTCCACTAGTTCAGATAGGATTTCCTAAATATCCAGTGATGTTGGAGCCTGCTTGTGAGTTTAATTTCTCCTGAGGAGGAATATAAACTGATCACAGTGGTTGAGCCACATAGGGTATGACTCCTGAGTATACACCTCCTAGTGTTCTCCTGAGGAAGACACTATGAGCCTGCTTACTTAGCTCCCTTTCTTTGGTTAGCTTGTTCTGAAGCTTGAAGACTGGGATTGATTTCTCTTGTTTAGGGTTTGCTTTAGGGCTTTGCTTAGATTTGATCAGATTTTGTTTTAGGGTTAGGGTTAGAGAGTAGATTCTTTCTTTCTCAAGCATGTGTGTTTGTTTGCCTGATGGCACTTCATTCCTTTTATCTGGTTATTGCTTGATAGTATGTTGATTATCTTCAGTATGATTGCTGTTATTTCACGACTGGCTTGAGGTCGAGACGAGCTTGTGGAGGCTGAAACCCCACACACATTTCCTCCCTCACTTGCATTGCATGCATTTTACTGTTAAAGCTGATGTTTTTGTCTGTTTTGGTGTATCCCTGACATGATCCCTTAGGACTCTCATTTCCCCTGATGAGGATTTGATGATAGACTTTTAGGTTGAAACCTATGCATGACAACATCTAGGAGTTCCCTGTTCAAACCTCAACCATAGGACGAATCCATGGCATGATAACAGTAGGACTTGATAGTCTCCCTCCTAGTTGGGCCTGTTCTCTTCTCATCTCAAAGCAGTTTAAGATACAGTAATCATGAATGATTTCTTTTCGTACGTTACGAGCCTTAAGCTATCTGAGGATGGATGATTAGTATGATACCCTTTGGGTGACATGCGGCGCATTCACTCTCAGGTCATAGTCTCTAGTGCGGTTGAAATCGCAAACAATAAAAAACATTTCTTTCAGGAGATAACCCGTAGTTAGCCGAACTACGTTTGCTCTGATCTTTCATACCAGATGAAAGTACGTAGGCATAGGATGCGATGTCCTAGCGAGCAACCTTCCCTACCTTCCCCCATAACCCTTCGTAGGCCGAACTACGTTGACTCTGATTTCTCATTCTCTGATGAGAATACGTAGGCATAAAGTGCGACGCTTTTCCGAGTCATTTTTCTTTTTTTTCAGCCAGCCTTGATAGGTAGATAGATTATGACCAACCCGTCCAAGTAAGCAAGCAAGCGAGGATCCCGTCGAGTACGACGGACGTGAGGGGTGCTAATACCTTCCCCTTGCGTAACCGACTCCCGAACCCAGACAATGGTTGCGATGACCTTGTCTTACCCTTATTCGTCAGGTTTTTCCGATCGTTTCCTTTCCCGCTCTGAGGGATAAATAACGAAAGGTGGCGACTCTTCTGTCATGCCGGCACCTTATTTTCGCGCAAGCGCCAGCTGGCGACTCTGCTGGGGACGTATAGCATCTAGGGACTTTTCCCATCCCTTATGCTGGGACCGTTTCCCATCCCCTACGCGAGTCAATCCTATCGTTTGTGTGTTTGCTTGTTGGGTTGCGTTTATTTATCGCATTTTTACTTCCCGCATTTTAGTTCCCGCATTTTATTTCCAGTTGATATGATTATCTGTGCTGCTATGGGAGAGGGATGTTACTGTGAGTGAAAAGCCGGACCTGGGCTTGAGTACACACCTAGATATAGTTGCGGAGAAGTAGTAGACGAACCTGTCTGCTGAGCAGGCACAGTTCCCTACGAAAATCTGCGCTCAGACGAGATTCTTGCAGAGGTGCTCCTTTCCGGTCCTGAGGATCTGAGGGGAGTCCAGACGTGAGGATTGTCGACTCTGGGGACCGATCATTTGGAAGTCAGCTAAGAGAGGCCTCTTCATAACCTGACGATGCCACTCCTTCTGGGAATCGTATTGTCACTCATGAAAGTCTGTGACGCTGACAACCGCATAGGATGCCGTACCTTTGTCCGTGGATTAGGTCCATACCTGTGAGTGGGGTCGGGATATTGCAGGAAACTTTGACCTCCAGACTACCCGGTTTTCTTGACAGTGAATCAGTTATGTTGGGTTCTCAGTTGCAGATATGTTCTTGACAGAGCGAGAGTTTGATCAGAGGATCTTATCATCAGGTGTTTGTTTGTTCTCGATAGAGCAGGCTTTGATCAGTGTATTATCGTCAGTGGTTTGTTCTGGATGGAGCAAATTTTTGAGTAGGGTCTGAGGATCTCGTCAGCGGTTGTTATTTGTTCTTGATAGGGCAGATTTTGAGTGGGGTTTGAAGATCTCATCAGCAGCTGTGTGTTTGTTCTAGAGAGGGCAGATTTGTAATTTGGGGTCCGAAGACTTCGTCAACAGATATTCCTTGATCTTGCATCCGGGGTCTTTATTATCAGGCCTTCGTTCTTGTCAGAGCAGAATTTTGATCTCGATCCTACCAGATGGTTATTCACAGCAGATCAGATCAGGGGTTTTACACCGGGGTTTCCTTCTCATCAGCGACTGCTGACATCGAATCTCCACGGCAGCCACCTGGATATATTGTTGCATACCTGCATTTTGCATTAGCTTGCATAATCATTCCATTAGCGTGTGTCTGTGACAGGTACCGTTTCCCCGATCCAGGATCTCTCGCCTCTTATTGGGTTATTGCAGCCTCTCTCAGGAAGACTGACGCGTATGAGTTCTCGGTCCTTGATGTGTCGAATCTGACTATTGCTATGTGAGGTTACTATTTCCATGATTGGGCCCAGATTCCTCTCCTTATTATTGCCAGCAGGTGCCAGGATCGGGGATAATCTCTCAAGCACACAGACTCACGCATGCATTTGCATGAAGCATTCTTGCATGACATACATTCTGTTACCTTTTCCTAACCTTTGATGTTAACAGGTTTTTCAGGTACTCAGGTTCCGAGCTGCTTTCGATCTCCAGGATTGATCAAAGATTCATCCACCGCTACTCAACTCGCGCTAATCAGACGAGAATCATGGACCAGGTACAGTCAGATGTTCAAGAGCTTCGTGAACGGATGGATCGTTTTATGGAGCTGATGCAAGTAGTTGCGAATGGGCAAGACCAGCTTCGTACTTTGGTTCAACCCCTCATCTCCAGGGTTGATAGTAATGGAATACTTCACGGCGGGGCCGTGCCCACTCCTCCTCAAGGGGATACTCCACAGAACGTTGTTCCTGCTGCCGGGGGCAACGGCAGTGCTAACGGCAATCTTATGACTAATCTCGGACTTAATGCGGCGGGCGCCGGCAATGGTGGTTTGGGAGCCAATGTTAACATGGGGCCGGTCAACGGCAATGTTGGTGCGGGAAATATGGTGGTGCCTCAACCGTGGCTGGAGGACCATCAGGATGACATATTCTCTCAGAGAGGTGCAGAGGCCGAGTTGACTGCTGAAGCCCGACTCAGGTTCAAGGCGCTGGAAGATAAAATGAGAGATATAGAAAATCAGAACACATTGGGCGTTGACATGGCCAAGCTTGGGTTGATTGCTGACTTTAAAGTACCTCACAAGTTCAAGGTGCCTATCTTTGAGAAGTATAGGGGCACTACTTGTCCCCGTGTTCACCTCCGATCTTATTATAGAAAGATGTCCGCTTATTCTGACGATGAGAAGCTGCTGATGCACTTCTTTCAGGATAGTCTTTCTGGTCCATCGCTCGAATGGTATATGGGTTTGGAGCCCGCTGCTGTGCGCACCTGGAAAGATCTTGCAGAAGCGTTTGTTCTCCACTATCAATATAATAGCGACTTGGCTCCCAACCGAGTTCAGCTTCAGAATCTCTCGCAGCGGAGCAATGAAAGCTTCAAGGAGTACGCCCAGCGGTGGCGTGAATTGGCTGCTCGGGTTCAACCACCGATGGTTGAGCGTGAGTTGGTACAGATGTTCGTGGCTACACTTCCTGGAGTCTATTATGAAAAGCTGGTTAGTGGCATGTCTGGAACATTCTCGGCCCTCATCACTTTGGGCGAGCATGTTGAGAACGGTATAAAGATCGGAAAGATTCAGGGCGAATCATCCTCAGCTGGAGGAGCTGGCAAGAAACCCTATACTGGCAAGCGTCGAGAGGGAGATGCCAGTGCTGTCACTAATGCTAGGAGAAAGGGCAAGGGCCCTCAACAGCAGATTGCTAGCATAAATATCCCAGCTGCTTCCCCGCAGCCGCAGCAGCAGCCCCAGCAACAGAATAATCCGGGATATAAGAGATATCAGAATCGGGGTCCCCTGGCAAATCGTCAGTTTGAAACTCCTCCTATGCCGTATGCACAGCTTCTGCAGACGTTGCTTCAGCTCCAATTAGTTCACAAAAGGACAATGGCTCCCTTGACAGGGGCACCACCACCAGAGTATGATGCTAATGCTACTTGTGAATTTCATTCTGGGGCACCTGGCCATACGGTTGAGAATTGTAAAGCTTTTAAGCACAAAGTCCAGGACTTGGTCGACGCCAAGGTTATCAACTTTTCTGACAACGGGCCTAACGTCACCAAAAATCCAATGCCTCATCATAGGGGAGGCGGAGTGAATGCTGTTATCACTGAAGAGAATTCAGACTTGCTGACTGATGTCAAAGATCTGAAGACGCCGTTGAGTTTTGTCAAGGCTAAGTTGCTGAAGAAGGGCTTCTTTCCCGGATGTGGAGAGATGTGTATGGCTTGTGCTACACTTCCTGATGGGTGTGAGCAGTTGATCGAAGGTATCCAAAGTCTGATGACCGAGGGTATTTTGCAGTTCAGTCGAAGCATTGAGAATGCGTCAGGGGAAGTCGTGCTGAAGCAGGCGGACGAAGTTGCTACCATTACCATTCCTCGCCACCCTATCACTATTTCTGCGCCCCGACCGCCTTCTATCACCATCACCAGGGCCGGACCAATCCCATTCGAGAGTACCAATGCCGTTCCATGGCATTATGGCGCCGAAGTGTATTGTAATGGTCAGAGAATAGAGCTTGAGCCGTCCAGATCGACTGCGCAGAATCTTGCTGAGGTCAGTGGTATCACTAGAAGCGGAAGAGTGTTCGCGCCAGCCGAGGTTGCGGCAGAGAAAGAGGTTCAGGCTGACGCTGTGGATAAAGGTAAGGGTAAAGCTGCTGAAGAGGTCCCTGCAGGGGCAGAGAAAGACTTGATGGTTAAAGATGCAGAAGAGTTCATGCGGCTAATCAAGAAGAGTGACTACAAAATTGTAGATCATCTTCACCAGACTCCGTCAAAGATCTCGATTCTTAACCTGTTGCTGTGTTCTGAAGCGCACCGCAACGCATTACTGAAAGTATTGAATGCTGCATACGTGCCGCAGGAGATATCAGTGAATCAACTCGAGGAAGTAGTAGCCCATGTCAATGCTGGTAATGGGCTGGGATTTACAGATCTGGAGCTGACTCTCAAGGGAAGAGATCACAACAGCGCCCTGCACGTCTCGATAGAGTGCAGAGGCACGATTATGTCACATGTCCTAGTAGATACGGGTTCCTCGCTTAACGTGCTTCCGAAGAAGGCACTGATGAAGTTGGATACCCGTGGACTGCTGTGCACGCCCAGTGATCTGGTCGTGAAGGCCTTTGACGGAACCAAGCGCCACGTCTTCGGAGAATTGACCCTGCCAATTCAAGTTGGTCCAGAGACATTTAATGCGGTTTTCTATATTATGGATATCATGCCCGCCTATAGTTGCCTCTTAGGTCGGCCGTGGATCCACTCTGCTGGTGCCGTAACGTCCACGCTGCATCAGAAGCTTAAATATGCTGTTGGGGGCAGCATAGTGACAGTCTATGGAGAGGAGGACATCATGGTAAGCCACCTGTCGTCCTTTAAATACGTTGAAATGGATGGTGAGATCCATGAGACCCTTTGCCAAGCATTTGAAACCGTCAGGGTGAAGGAGGTAGCTCCCGTTGTTGCAGAGAAGCAAGAGTTGAACCTCTCCTCGTTTAAGGAAGCTAGGGCTGTTGTCGAAGCTGGTTCCACCCCAGGCTGGGGGCATGTTTTGGATATACCAATCAAACAGGATAAGTTTGGATTGGGATATTCTCCGCAAGCTGAAGCTTCATCTTCTTCTGGCAGTTCGTCTCAGGGGAAAGGGCCGATCTTATTCACCAAGGGGGGAGTAATTTTCGAGAGTATCAACGCTGCATCAGAGGACAGCGGGGACAGTGATTGCGATCTTGACACCTGGATTCAACCGAGCAAGCCAGGCGAGTGCCTCCACAATTGGACCATCAAGGAGATTATCAAGCTGACAAGTGAAGAGTAATGATTTGCTTTTTACAATCTTTGTACAGCCCTATGTCCTGCCCGGGGCATAGTGGTTTTACTGTCAGGGCCTTGTTGGATTATGTGTATGCATTTTGTTAATAAATAAAAGGCGTTTTCTTCGTAATCAAATATTGCGTTCTCTGTTATTCATGCTTTATGTTTGTTTCGAAAAACAGCAAAATGGCAACGAGGTTCGTGCTAACCTGCATATTCTTGCTTTAAACTTAACCCTTGTTATTGCAGGATCCACGTAACAGATGACATCGACTCTGGACCCTCTACGGCTCACTACGACTTTGATTGCCCGATCTATCAAGCCGAGGATGAGATTGATGAGGACGAAGACCTTCCGGAAGAGTTGGCCCGCTTGTTGAGACAAGAGGAGAAGGTTATTCTGCCTCACGAGGAGGATATTGAGATTGTAAATCTGGGTTCTGAGGAGCTTATCAGAAATGTCAGAGTAGGGGCTGCGCTGCAGAACGATGTCAAGCATAGACTGGTCGAGATGCTTTGAGAGTATAGTGACGTCTTTGCTTGGTCATATGAGGATATGCCCGGACTTGACACAGATATCGTGGTTCATCGCTTGCCGTTGCGAGAAGATTGTCCTCCAGTCAAGCAGAAGCTCAGGAGGACGAGACCAGACATGGCTGTAAAAATCAAAGAAGAAGTCCAGAAGCAGTTGGACGCAGGATTTCTAGCCGTTACCACCTACCCTCCGTGGGTCGCCAACATAGTGCCTGTACCGAAGAAGGACGGTAAGGTACGCATGTGCGTCGATTATCGGGATTTGAATAGGGCGAGCCCTAAGGATGATTTCCCGTTGCCTCATATCGATGTGTTGGTCGACAATACAGCCCAGTTTTCCGTGTTTTCGTTCATGGATGGCTTCTCCGGTTACAATCAGATTAAGATGGCACCGGAGGACATGGAGAAAACGACGTTTATTACCACCTGGGGCACGTTTTGCTACAAGGTAATGCCTTTCGGTCTGAAGAACGCAGGGGCCACTTACCAGCGAGCAATGGTAACTTTGTTTCATGATATGATTCATCATGAGATCGAGGTCTATGTTGATGACATGATTGCAAAGTCCCAAACGGAGGAGGAGCATCTGGTCAATTTGCTGAAGCTGTTTGAAAGGCTTAGGAAGTTCAGGCTGAGGCTGAATCCTAACAAGTGCACTTTCGGAGTGCGGTCCGGAAAGTTATTGGGGTTTATCGTTAGTGAACGAGGTATTGAAGTTGATCCTGCGAAGATAAAAGCTATCCAAGAAATGCCAGCGCCGAAAACAGAAAAAGAAGTTCGTGGTTTCTTGGGCCGAATAAACTACATTGCAAGGTTTATCTCTCAGCTCACGGCCACTTGTGAACCGATGTTCAAGTTGTTAAAGAAAGATCAGGCGATTATCTGGAACGAGGATTGCCAGAAGGCATTCGATAAGATAAAGCAGTATCTTCAAGAACCTCCAATCTTGATACCCCCAGTGGCTGGACGACCATTAATCATGTACTTGACAGTTCTGGAGAATAGTATGGGGTGTGTTCTCGGTCAGCACGACGAGACGGGCAGAAAAGAGCATGCCATTTATTATTTGAGTAAAAAGTTCACTGAGTGTGAATCGCGATACTCGATGCTGGAGAAGACGTGTTGTGCATTAGCTTGGGCTGCCAAACGTCTACGACAATATATGCTCAACCACACCACTATGCTAATTTCGAAGATGGATCCGATCAAGTACGTCTTCGAAAAGCAGGCTCTTTCGGGCAGGATTGCCAGATGGCAGATGGTGTTAACAGAATATGATATTCAGTACGTCTCCCAGAAAGCCATCAAGGGAAGCGCATTGTCTGACTACCTTGCCGAACAGCCAATCGAAGACTATCAGCCGATGAAGTTCGAATTCCCTGACGAGGACATTATGTTTCTCAAAGCGAAGGATTGCGATGAGCCATTGCCCGATGAGGGGCAAGACAGGAAGTCTCAGTGGAAGTTGATATTCGACGGAGCGGTTAATTCCTATGGAAGTGGTATCGGGGCTATCATTACGACTCCTCACGGATCCCACATCCCGTTTACTGCAAGACTGACGTTTTCAGTTACCAACAACGAAGCCGAGTATGAAGCGTGTATTATGGGTCTAGAAGAGGCAATTGATTTGAGAATCAAGAATCTAGACATATATGGTGACTCAGCTCTTGTAATCAATCAGATCAAAGGGGAGTGGGAAACTCGTCAAGCGAATCTAGTGCCGTACATGAATTATGCCAGGAGGCTGCTTCCGTTCTTTGACCGAGTAGAACTTCATCATGTACCCCGGGCGGAAAATCAAATGGCTGATGCTTTAGCCACGCTGGCTTCAATGTATAAGGTCAATCTTTGGAATGAAGCTCCAAGCATTGTTCTTTCGCGTCTTGACAGACCAGCGTTTGTGTTCGCAATCGGGGATGCCACTGACGGCAAGCCATGGTTCCACGATATCCAGACCTTCCTTATGACCAAGGAGTATCCTGCGGGTGCGTCAACCCAGGATAAGAAGACTCTGAGGAGGCTATCTGGAAACTTTTACCTCAACCCTGATGGAGTGCTGTATAAGAGAAACCACGATCTCGTGCTGCTCAGATGTGTGGATGAGAAAGAAGCAAGTATGCTCATGGAAGAAGTCCATGAGGGCACATTTGGTACGCACGCCGGCGGGCATGCCATGACGAGAAAGATCCTGAGAGCAGGATATTACTGGTTGACTATGGAGTCGGATTGCTTCAGATTCGCGAAGAAATGTCACAAATGCCAGATTTATGCTGATAAAGTTCATGTGCCGCCGTGCCCATTGAATGTCATGTCCTCCCCTTGGCCGTTCTCCATGTGGGGCATCGACATGATAGGCAAGATCGAGCCCACCGCATCCAATGGTCATCGTTTCATTCTGGTAGCTATCGACTACTTCACCAAATGGGTGGAGGCAGCCTCGTACGCTAATGTGACCAAGCAGGTGGTAGCTAAATTCATAAAGAGGGACATCATCTGTCGCTATGGAATTCCCGAGCGGATCATTACTGATAATGGTTCGAATTTGAATAATAAGATGATGAAGGAGCTGTGCCAGAGCTTCAAGATCGAACACCACAACTCGTCTCCTTACCGGCCGAAGATGAATGGCGCTGTTGAAGCGGCCAACAAGAACATCAAGAAGATTGTTCAGAAGATGGTTGTGACGTATAAAGATTGGCACGAGATGCTACCGTTTGCCTTGCACGGTTATCGTACGACGGTGCGTACGTCGACCGGGGCAACTCCTTTCTCCTTGGTGTACGGTATGGAAGCTGTCCTACCGCTAGAAGTGGAGATTCCCTCTTTGCGAGTTTTGGTTGATGTGAAACTAGATGAGGCAGAATGGATTACGAATCGCCTGAACCAGCTCAGCCTGATGGACGAGAAGAGGTTAGCATCGATTGCATTTGGTCGCCTGTACCAAAGCCGAATGAAGAAAGCTTATGATAAGAAGGTGCGCCCTCGAAGCTTTCAGACGGGTGATCTCGTCCTGAAGAAGATTCTTCCGCCACACTCCGATCACCGGGGCAAGTGGACTCCGAATTACGAAGGGCCGTATGTCGTCAGCAAGGTCTTCTCGGGAGGAGCTTTGTTGTTATCCACGATGGATGGTGAAGATTTTGCATCCCCGGTGAACGCGGACGCAGTTAAAAAATACTTTGCTTGAAAGAGACCCGCTGGACAAAAAAGAAAGAGTCCAGGCAAAAAAGGGGCATCCCGGCGAACCAAAATCAGAATAAAAGGTTCGGGCAAAAATTAGGGATATACTGAAAAATGTACACCCGCGAAGTCGAAAACCTACACTGGGCGGCTTCGGCAAAAAAGGGTATCCCGGTGAACTGAAAACCCGTGAAGGGCGGTTCACGCAAAAGTTAGGGATTTGAATAAGCAAATGACTGCGTTCCGCGTATGGACTTTCATTGTTTAGTGGTTCGGAAGACCTGAGGGCCGTTTATTTGAATCAATCTCTTCCAAAGCTGAAGCATCGGAGAAGTATCGAAGTCGAGTGGGTCTTAGAGGGATCAACTCATGGTGTTCGTCTACGCCTCGATTGCCGACATTTGTATATACTGATGTATATTTATGTTTTCTTTTTGCGCGGCTTCCTCATTCCAGGAGCTTGCCTCTGTTGTAAAACATTTTGGCCCGTTCAAGGGTTCATCATCAATAAAATGCACATTATTCAGCAATTCTACTTGTCTGCTTAGCATTTATCTGTTTTGTTTGCGGATGAGAACGCCGATATGTTTTTTGATAAAATGCGCATACATAAACTTGCGGGCCTAGGCCCATTGATTGTTGAAACAACTAATTAACTGAATATTGTCACGAGATAATGACCCGGATAGGCCCCCTTTGAGGAGGGTATCTTGTCTGTTTGTTTGTGCTGTTGCAGGTGTAGCACCTTGCCAGAAGACGTGCCGTGCGTATCCCCGAAGCAGGATGAGTCCTCCTTCCCCAGCAGAGTTCAGTAGTATCTCCTCCGCAGAATCAGAATCAGATAGTGAGCATTGATATGTCTTCCCCAGGTAGAGGTGATTCTCTTCCCCAAGCAGACGCATCTTGAAGGAATGTCACTTCATCAGCTGAGTCAAGCACCGAAGAATGATGTCGTCTCTCCCCAGCACCGGGTCACAAGTGCAGAGTTCATAGAAATGTTTGGGTACTGGAGCTCGTGTTTTCCCCAGTAAGGTCGCCGAAGCAGGTGTCTCCCCCGCACCGGGTCACAAGTGCAGGTTTCGCAGAAGGCTGCTCGTTAGCCGAAGGATGCAGTAACTGATGATGCCAGACTGAAGTCTCCAGTGGAATTGAGATTCCTCACCAGAGTCAGGCTCTCTCCTGAAGTCCGATGATTCCCTCTTCTCCAGTAGAGTGCTGGAACAGCTGATGTTGTATTCCTCTGCAGAGTTGTACTCTCTCCCGAAGTCAGATGATCCTTTCTTCCCCAGTGGAATCGAATTCCCCATCAGAGTCGCACTCTCCAATGAAGTAGAATGATTTCCCTCCCCGGTTGAGTCCGCAGAAAAGCCGAATCCTTGGACATTGATCGGATCATGATTGATTTTCCCCAGCAGAGCGTGGGGCAGCTAATGCTGTATTTCCCCAGAATCGCACTCTCCATCGAAGCAGAATGATTTCTCCTTCCTCAGCCGAGTTTGCAGATGTCCAAGAGATCCGAATCCTTGGAAGTTTATCAGATCATGATTGGTTTTTCCCCAGTGGAGTGTTGAGCAGCTGAAGTTGGTTCCCCACAGAGTGGTCATCCCCAGAAGAGTAGCCGAGACGGCCGCGCAGTTCATCCTCGAGATTGATATCAGCAGATCCAAGTTCTCGTAGAGCTTCATCCCCTGCAGCAGTCAGCTGAAGTTGTTCCCCTGCAGCAGTTCGCGGAAGGTCAATTCCCCAGACAGAGCCTGATTGATATTGGCGTGTTCACGTTCTCCTCAGCAGGATGACTCCTCTACCTGAGTGGTTCTTTCTCCTTGACAGGAGGATTTCCCCCTGCGGCATTTATTTTGCTGACGGGATCGCATCATTGTGCATGATTGCATAGCATTGTGCATGATTGCATGGCATTTAGCATAAATGCATATCGTTCCCACTGTGTGGGGCATGACGCCGAAGCATACGCATCATAAGCATGATCTAGGTCATTATCATCCTTATTGTACAGGTGTACTACCGAAAGACCGGTTGCTCAGGACGATTCTTGATGTTCTCCCCAGCAAGGTCGCTTTTGAGATGATTCTTAAAGACCCCGGTGTAACCCCCACGGTCGCTCGCTCAAGATGATTTTTGAGATCCCCAGCAAAGTCTTCAGTTCGAGATGATTCTCAAATCCCTCAGCAGGGCCATTTGCTTAAGACGACTCTTAAGACCCCAGTACAGCTTCCCGAGTGGTTTGCCTAGTATGATACTTGAGCTCCCCAATAGCGCCTCCAGCAAGAGTTGCCCAGGAAGATTCCTGGAATACCCAACCAGAAGGTTTGCTCCGGGAAGGTTATCAGTTCAGGACGATTCTTGAAGATGCCCGACGGATCTGTTTGGTCAAGATGATTCTTGAAGCCCTCAGCAGCATGATATGTCTGCTCCAGCAATGATGTCTAATCTGAAGATGGATTTCATAAGCGCCAGAAGGCGATATCAGAAGGTTCCTGTGAGTTCAGATTTCCGTGTTGAAGAATCAACGGGTGGCTGAAGACAAGGTTCCAGAGTTGTAGATACAACAGAGTGATTCGTGTGAGTCTGAAGACCAAATCAGTTATCCTGAGGTGATGATTGATTGCGATCAAATGAAGGATATGTCTTCTGATTGAAGTCGAAGATGTTTCTCCAGCGGCGACGCAGGGTACTTCGATCGTCCGACGGTGATGTCAGCTTTGGTTCTCCAGCCAGTTGTTGAGCAGCTAGTGTTGCAGGATTCAAAGATTTGTTCTCCGCAGAGTACTGTGTGCTCGTGCAGTTGGCAAATTTTCGGGTTTACCGGTATTCAATCGTCTCGCACCTTGATTGGATGAGAGCCGTTCGCTCCTCACCCAATCAGGTTCAAGCCGTTTGAATAGGGGCAGCTGTTGCACCCCAAAATTTGACCAACAATCATTTATTCATTGAGTGTTTGGAAGTGGATACCTTCATCAGAAAGTTCAAGAGATCCTCAGGAGAAGGGGTTTGAAACCAAGGTTGTGTGCTTCACAGTTTGAAGGTTGTGGGTGCTCCTCAGATGGTTCTGAGACTTTGGGAATGAATTTGATGTTTTGGGAAAGCCTATGAGATGTCTTGATAGCCTTCATGAAGCCCAGAGAAGTCATTATGCAAGAGTTCAGAAGATTCAACCATGAATGATAGAATTAGGGTTTTGACTGGGTCAACCCTAGGATAACTGAAGATTTGGAGAAGGTTGAGACCCAATCCAAGGGCCATGAGATCATGGAATGATGCATAGAGATGTTATAAAGATGATTCTTAGGCCAACTCATCATGAGTGAGGAGTTTGAGAAGTTTCAAGTCAGGGTCTCCAAGGATTGTCAGTGAAAAACCCTAATTTGATCCCTATCTTCCAGGCAGTTTTAGCTCAAGATGTGATTGATATCTCACCTTCCCCATAACATGAATGTTGTAGAGCTTGTTCTAAGCTTTAATTTGAGTGGTGGAAGTCCTTGATAGGAGTTACAGAGCTCAAGTTATGGTTTTGACAAATTACAGGTCAGCAGAGGTGTGTGAATCTGGGTCCTTGAAAGTCACCCAACTTGCAGACAACTTTTGCCCTAGTAGGAGGATTCCTATGACTTCTTGGTCAACATGAATGTTGAAGAGGATCTTCTTAGCTTTAATTTGAGTGGTAGAAGTCCTTGATTGGATTTGTGGAACTCAACTTATGGTTTGAACAAGACAGGGGTATTTTGGTCATTTGTCAGTTATAGGTCATTTTAGCCAATGCCTAAAACTCCTATTTCCAAGCCTCAAATGGAAAAACTCAAAACATGAAAGTTGCTCAAAATGTGATTTTAAGTCTAGAAAGAAGGTCCCAAATTGTTGGAAAAGCTCATAGCATGAAGTTACATGATTGGTCAAAAATGAACTAAAAATGGCATATAAGTTTGAAAAGTTGAATTTGAAAAGTGATTTGGAAGATCCACAAATCCAAAATAGGTCATCCAATATATCATTTTGATTGGAAAAATCATGTTGAGAACATTGGTTTAGCTAGAATTTTGATTTGGAGCCTTAAAATGGGTGATGCTTTGAAAAGTTATTACTTGAAAAAGAAGGCAATGTTGAAAAACCTTACACAAGCCAAAGATGAGCTTGTTTTTCACTCATCCCTTCTCAATATCTCATGTAAAGATACTTTAAGACTAAATGGCAAGGCATGAGGCATGAGATGAGAGAAATCCAACTTGTCCCCACATGAGATTTTCAAGAACTTTCCACACTTTTCTAGATGATTCTAGAAGGATCCAGCTTCTTCCATCCATCATTATAAGAAGGATGATCTTCATAGTGTTCAAGGTTGGTGATAGCAAGAGGATTCAGAGGGGAGAGAGAGAGAGAGAAGGATCCATTGAAGCACTTTCTTCAACTTCAAGCAACTTTGAATTTCATCCACTACAAGCATTCTCCTTCCATACAAGTGCATACAGAAGATCTTCCACCATTAGAAGGGCATTGTTGAGAAGTTACAAGCTCTGAATCGTGCTCAACATCACCTCATCTCATCTTCTTGACAGGTTTCTTCTTCACCCTCTATCTCCTAAATTATTGAGCTTTAACTAGTTTCTTAGGCATATAAAGGTTAGGCTAGGGTAGAGGACTAAATTCTGATAGTTACAGCCCATACCATGAAGTTCCATAGCAGGACCATGAATCTTTGATTTGCAAGAATTGTTTGAATTAGGAGTTTTAATCATCAAGAACTAGTGTAGAATAGCTAGGGTATCTTGTAGAAGCTCTGTAAACCATTAGATTGAAGTTTGGTGAAGGTTGATACCAGTTGATAGCAAGTGATGTTTAGTTGGACCATGACATTGAAGTCCTTTGTTGGGATTATTGAGGATGAATTAGGGAAATCCACGCGTACCATCTTGTTCCTCTCATTGAGTACTGCAATTTTCGTGTTTGGATCGTGTTAAATCGTGGCCTGAGCAGAGAGAACGAGGGAGAGGAAGATGAGTGCATGGAGGAGAGGGTTCTGAAAACCCTAGATATGTTTGGGACGATGAAGGAGGTCCATTGGATTGGTCTCAAAGTTTGACAAATTAATCTCATCCAACGGCTGTGAGTGAGTCTGAGAAAGGGAGGGAAAATTCAAAGAAATTGAAACGCGGTCGTTTCATTTAACCGCGCTTGGGCTTGCTGGCTTCTATCCACACCCCCCCCCCCTATTTCTGGCCCATCTGAATTGAACTGGCGCGCCTTGCTTGTTGCACCCCCCCTCCCCTTTTAATTGATTTAATTGTTTTAATTTTCTTTTAATATTTTTCTGTTTTAGAAAATTCATTAAAAATTGATAAATAATTCTTTTTTAATTCTTCTTTTTTCTATGATTAGATGATAATGTGTAGAAAACTTAAAAATAAAAATGGGATTTTATTTTTAAGTTTGCTATTTTTAATAGATTTTTCTTTTAAATAGCTTTTATAATGTTTAGTTTTGTATCATGATTTTGCAAGAATTGTTTTAGGACCTTCCCTTAGGTTTTTTTATCCATTCTTTTTTGTGCAATTAGATGATGAATCATATTTCCCCATAGGATTTTTTCTAGATTTTTAGAATTAAATTTTGATTAGTTTAATTAGGGTAGACTTAGGGTATCCTAATTAGGGTTTAGGTTGTGCTTAGGTGAAGAATTCATTTTCTTTAAATAGTTTTGTCTTGATTTTTGGGTAGAGGCCTATGTGGATGTTATGGGTAAATGTTTAAGACCCTTGTGAATAATTGATAGATTTCCCCCCCTTGTGTTAGTATTTTTAGGTATTTTCTGAAGTTGCCTATTGATTTTGTCTGTCTTGTGGTTATCTGTTCATCTCTGGGGTTTATTTTGGGGAATTTGTTGAGGGGCTTGTGTTGCCTTGAAAACCTTGATGGAGAGCATCATGAAGAGAAGATTGTAGATCAAGATTCAGAGACCTAGAGCTTGGCTTGTCCCCTGTCTGTGAGGTTTGAGATCCTGAAGTTTGAAGGAAGTTCATGGTACTTTCCTGAGGAAGGCACTATGAATGACTTTCATTCTTTCTTCTCACCTCTTTCTTAAGTATCCAATGATGTTGGAGCCAACTTGTGAGTTTAATTTCTCCTGAGGAGGAATGTAAACTGATCACATGTTGTTGAGCCACATGGGATACAATTCCTAAGTGGAAGCCTCCTAGTACTTTCCTGAGGAAGGTCCTATGAGTCTATTCACTTAGTTCCCTTAGTTTGTCTAGGATTTCTCAAGTATCCAATGATGTTGGAGCCAACTTGTGAGTTTAATTTCTCCTGAGGAGGAATGTAAACTGATCACAGTTGTTGAGCCACATAGGATACAATTCCTAAGTGGAAGCCTCCTAGTACTTTCCTGAGGAAGGTCCTATGAGTCTATTCACTTAGCTCCACTAGTTCAGATAGGATTTCCTAAATATCCAGTGATGTTGGAGCCTGCTTGTGAGTTTAATTTCTCATGAGGAGGAATATAAACTGATCACAGTGGTTGAGCCACATAGGGTATGACTCCTGAGTATACACCTCCTAGTGTTCTCCTGAGGAAGACACTATGAGCCTGCTTACTTAGCTCCCTTTCTTTGGTTAGCTTGTTCTGAAGCTTGAAGACTGGGATTGATTTCTCTTGTTTAGGGTTTGCTTTAGGGCTTTGCTTAGATTTGATCAGATTTTGTTTTAGGGTTAGGGTTAGAGAGTAGATTCTTTCTTTCTCAAGCATGTGTGTTTGTTTGCCTGATGGCACTTCATTCCTTTTATCTGGTTATTGCTTGATAGTATGTTGATTATCTTCAGTATGATTGTTGTTATTTCATGACTGGCTTGAGGTCGAGACGAGCTTGTGGAGGCTGAAACCCCACACACATTTCCTCCCTCACTTGCATTGCATGCATTTTACTGTTAAAGCTGATGTTTTTGTCTGTTTTGGTGTATCCCTGACATGATCCCTTAGGACTCTCATTTCCCCTGATGAGGATTTGATGATAGACTTTTAGGTTGAAACCTATGCATGACAACATCTAGGAGTTCCCTGTTCAAACCTCAACCATAGGACGAATCCATGGCATGATAACAGTAGGACTTGATAGTCTCCCTCCTAGTTGGGCCTGTTCTCTTCTCATCTCAAAGCAGTTTAAGATACAGTAATCATGAATGATTTCTTTTCGTACGTTACGAGCCTTAAGCTATCTGAGGATGGATGATTAGTATGATACCCTTTGGGTGACATGCAGCGCATTCACTCTCAGGTCATAGTCTCTAGTGCGGTTGAAATCGCAAACAATAAAAAACATTTCTTTCAGGAGATAACCCGTAGTTAGCCGAACTACGTTTGCTCTGATCTTTCATACCAGATGAAAGTACGTAGGCATAGGATGCGATGTCCTAGCGAGCAACCTTCCCTACCTTCCCCCATAACCCTTCGTAGGCCGAACTACGTTGACTCTGATTTCTCATTCTCTGATGAGAATACGTAGGCATAAAGTGCGACGCTTTTCCGAGTCATTTTTCTTTTTTTTCAGCCAGCCTTGATAGGTAGATAGATTATGACCAACCCGTCCAAGTAAGCAAGCAAGCGAGGATCCCGTCGAGTACGACGGACGTGAGGGGTGCTAATACCTTCCCCTTGCGTAACCGACTCCCGAACCCAGACAATGGTTGCGATGACCTTGTCTTACCCTTATTCGTCAGGTTTTTCCGATCGTTTCCTTTCCCGCTCTGAGGGATAAATAACGAAAGGTGGCGACTCTTCTGTCATGCCGGCACCTTATTTTCGCGCAAGCGCCAGGATTTAGATTTAAAAATGTTAGCAAAGAAAGTTAGAGTTTCAAGTTAAATAAAAATTAGAGTTTTAAGTTTAAAAAAAATGAGTTAGAATTTTAAAATAAAATATTTGAATGTTGATTAAAAAAAAGTGTTAGAATTATTTTAAAAACTGTTAGAATTTCATTTTAAAAGGAATTTAGAATTTAAAAAAAAAGAAAAAGAAAAGGGCGTTAGAATTTAATTTTAAAAAGAATTTAGAATTTTAATTTGAAAAATAAAGGTGTCAAAAAAAAATTTAGATTTAATTTTAAAAAAAAAGTTAGAAATAAAAAATTAATTTTAAAAAGAAGTTAGAGAAAAAAAATTTAATTTTTAAAAAGAGTTAGACAAAAAAAGATTTAATTTTTAAAAAGAGTTAGAAAAAAAGATTTAATTTTTTTTAAAAAAGTTAGAAAAAAGATTTAACTTTAAATGTTAGAAAAAAGATTTAACTTTAAAAGGAAGTTAGAAAAAAAAATTTAATTTTAAAAAGAAGTTAGATTTTTATTTTAAAAAAGGTATTAAAAAAATTTACTCTTAAAGAAAAGAAAAAAAAAGTTAAATTTTAATCTAAATCCTAAAAGTTAGTAAGAAGAGCTTAAAATGATTTAAATAAATAAACTAAATAGAAAAAAAAGTTAATAAAAAACATTAGTAAAGTTATAAAAAAAATTTAATTAAATTATTATTAGTTAAAAAAACAAGATTTAAAAAAAAAAGTTAATTTATTAAGTTAATTTAAAATAAAAATAAAAAGAAAGGGTAAAATTTGGGGTATTACAGCGCCATTCATCTTAGGTCGGTAGGGAGAAGAGTTGTGGTGCTCAATCTTGAAATTCTGACACAGCTCTTTCATCATTTTGTTATTCAAATTCGAACCGTTGTCGGTGATAATCCGCTCAAGGATTCCATATCTGCAGATGATATCTCGTTTGATAAATCTGGAGACCACTTGTTTGGTGACATTAGCATATGATGCTGCTTCCACCCATTTGGTGAAGTAATCGATTGCCACCAAAATAAACCGGTGTCCGTTTGATGCCATAGGCTCAATCTTGCCAATCATATCAATTCCCCACATCGAGAAAGGTCACGGTGATGACATCACATTCAGAGGACTTGGAGGCACATGGCTTTTGTCCGCATATATTTGGCATTTATGACACCTCTTTGCAAACTTGAAACAATCTGTTTCCATAGTTAGTCAATAATAACCTACCCACAACAGTTTTCTCATCATAGCATGCCCACCAGCATGTGTACCAAATGTACCCTCATGTATCTCTTCCATGAGTAACCTCGCCTCTTTCTCATCTACACAGCGTAGCAACACCAAGTCGTGGTTTCTTTTGTATATGACACCGTCCGGGTTCAAATAGAAATTGCCAGCCAATCTCCTGAGAGTCTTCTGATCTCGACTGGATGCCCCAGCCGGATACTCCTTGTTCTTCAGGAAATTCTGGATGTCAAAGTACCAGGGTTGACCATCGGGAGCCTCGTCAATGGCAAATATAAATGCAGGCCTATCAAGCCGAGAGATAACAATCCGGGGAGCCTCGTTCCAGAAGTTAACTTTATACATTGAAGACAATGTCGCCAGGGCGTCAGCCATTTGATTTTCTGCTCGTAACACATGATGCAATTCCACCTTGTCAAAGAAAGGCAACAATCTCCTCGCATAATTCACATACGGTATCAAATTGGGCTGACGTGTCTCCCATTCTCCTTTAATCTGATTCACCACTAGAGCTGAGTCTCCGTATATATCCAGATGTTTGATTCGCAAATCAATAGCTTCTTCCAGACCCATGATGCAAGCCTCATATTCAGCCTCATTATTGGTAACAGGAAAGGTCAATCGGGCAGTAAAGGGGATGTGCGACCCCTGAGGAGTGGTGATAATTGCCCCTATTCCGTTACCATAGGAATCTACAGCTCTGTCGAATATCAACTGCCATTTGGAACCCAACTCTGGTCCTTCGTCCGGCAACAGTTCTTCACAGTCTTTCATTTTCAGGTACATGATATCCTCGTCAGGAAAATCAAACCTCGTCGATTGGTAGTCCTCAACAGGCTGCTCCGCAAGGTACTCTGACAGAACGCTACCTTTAATAGCCTTTTGCGAGACATATTGGATATCGTATTCGGTTAACACCATCTGCCATCGGGCAATTCTTCCGGAGAGTGCTTGCTTCTCAAACACATATTTGATTGGATCCATCTTTGAAATTAGCATGGTTGTATGATTCAGCATGTATTGCCCTAAACGTTTGGCGGCCCAGGCTAGCACGCAACACGTTTTTTCGAGCATTGAGTATCTGGACTCACAGTCGGTGAACTTCTTGCTCAAATAGTAGATCACATGCTCTTTATGTCCGATCTCGTCGTGTTGACCGAGAACACAACCCATACTTTCCTCAAGAATCGTCAAATACATAATCAAAGGTCTCCCGACCACTGGGGGTATCAAAACAGGAGGTTCCTGCAAGTATTCTTTTATCTTGTCGAACGCCTTTTGACAATTTTCATTCCAGGTCAACACCTGATCCTTTTTCAACAACTTGAATAACGGCTCGCATGTCGCAGTTAGGTGAGATATGAACCGAGCGATGTAGTTCAACCTCCCTAAAAACCCACACACTTCTTTTTCTGTTTTAGGCGTCGGCATTTCTTGTATAGCTTTTATTTTCGCAGGATCAACCTCTATCCCCTTTTCGCTCACAATAAACCCCAGCAGTTTACCCGATCTCACCCCGAAGGTACACTTGTTAGGGTTCAGTCTCAACCTGAACTTCCTAAGTCTCTTGAACAGTTTCAGCAGATTAACCAAATGCTCTTCCTCCGTCTGGGATTTGGCAATCATATCATCAACATAAACCTCGATCTCTTTGTGCATCATATCATGAAAGAGAGTCGTCATAGCACGTTGATATGTTGCCCCAGCGTTCTTCAGTCCGAAGGGCATCACTTGGTAGCAAAATGTTCCCCAGGGAGTAATGAAGGTAGTCTTCTCCATGTCTTCTGACGCCATTTTGATCTGATTATAGCCTGAGAAGTCGTCCATGAAGGAGAATATGGAGAACTGAGCAGTGTTATCAACCAGCACATCAATGTGAGGAAGTGGAAAGTCGTCTTTCGGGCTCGCCCTATTCAAATCACGGTAGTCTACACACATTTGCACTTTACCGTCTTTCTTCGGCACTGGTACTATATTAGCGACCCATGACGGATAAGTTGTAACGGCTAGGAAACCAGCATCCCACTATTTTTGAACTTCCTCTTTGATTTTTACATCCATGTCTGGTCTGGTTCTTCTGAGTTTCTGTTTAACAGGCGGACATTCCTCTCGCAGTGGCAGACAATGAACAACCATGTCCGTATCTAACCCAGGCATATCCTCGTACGACCAAGCAAATATATCACCGTACTCTCGCAGTATTTCAATCAGCCTTTGCTTGACGTCGCTCTGCAGCGCAGCCCCTATACGGATATTTCTCACAACTTCTTCCGACCCCAAGTTAATGATCTCAATTTCCTCTTGGTGAGGCATAATGATTCTCTCTTCCTGTTTCAACAAACGAGTCAGCTCCTCTGGCAGGTCGCTATCCTCAACAATCTCTTCCTCTGCTTGGAATACCGGGTGCTCGAAGTCGAGACGAGTCGTAAGCGGTTCGTAGGAGATGTCATCTGAAATATTAGTCCTGCAAAGGAAATGGTTAAACACTTCATCATGCAAACAAAGCAAGTAACCACGTTGCCATTTATAGTTAAAGGAAAAACAATAAAAACAGGGATCACCATATTTGAATATGAAAAACGCCTTTATTTCATGATTAAACAGTGCAATACACATAATCAAGTAGCCCTAAGGTAAACTCACTAGGTCCCGGGTAGGACATAGGATTATTCAACAATTGATAAAACAAATCATTACTGTTTAAGAGTCACTGGGACAGTTTCCCGGATGGACCAGTTGCAGAGACTTTGTTCTGGCACGCTTGGCTTGATCCACGCGTCCATATCGCAGTCGCTATCCCCGTCTTCAGCATTGGAAACAACATTGATTGTCTCAAAGCACACCCCGCTTGGCGTAATCGTGACCGGTCCCTTGAACCTGGGCGCTCCGGAAGAGGACGCTGACGACATCGATCGATACCCTAGCCCAAACTTGTCATTCTTCACGGGAATCTCCGGCACCTGCCCCCAACCTTTAGTCTCACCAGTCTGCACTAAAGCCTGAGCCTCTTTGTAAGATGACACTGCCACATCTGATATTTTGCTGGAACCCTGAGCTTTGTCTTTAATCTGCAACCCCTGGAAGGCTTGACAAGGTGTCTCGTGTATTTCTCCGTCGACCTCAACATATCTGAATGATGACAGGTGACTGACCAAAATGTCCTCCTTCCCGCAAACGGTAACGACACTATCACCCACCATATACTTCAGCTTCTGGTGCAGCGTGGATGTTACGGCCCCTGCGGCATGGATCCATGGGCGCCCAAGAAGGCAGCTGTAAGCTGGATAGATATCCATGATGTAGAATTCGGTATCAAAAATTTCCGGCCCCACCTGAAGCGGTAATGTTATTGACCCAAACACCGATCTTTTCGTTCCGTCGAACGCCCTAACAACCAAATCGCTGGGCGTGCAAATAATTCCCCGTATGTCCAATTTCATCATGGCTTTCTTTGGCAGTATGTTCAACGACGATCCAGTATCCACCAATACATGCGACATTACGGTGCCCCGACATTCCACCGATATATGCAAAGCCATGTTGTGATCTCGACCCCTGGGTGTTAGGTCAAAATCTGTGAAACCCAGGCTGTGTCCAGCATTGACATGTGCCATTACCCCCTCTAACTGATTTACAGAAACTTCTTGAGGCACAAATGACGTATCCAGAATCTTTAGCAAGGCATTCCGGAGGGCCTTGGAACATAATAACAACGACAAGATAGAAATCTTCGACGGCGTCTGTTGTAGATGTTCAACAATTTTGTAGTCGCTTTTACGAATCAGTCTCATGAACTCCTCTACGTCCTTGAGCGACGTGTCCTTTTCTTTCGACTGAGAAGGCCCGCTTTCACTTACTTTGGCTTTACCTTTGGCCAACCTCTCTGCTTCTATTTCAGGTGAGGTAAGGATCCTTCCGCTACGGGTCATGCCCCCCGTTCCAATGACATTATCAACAGCCCCAACTGGATGGCTATTCACCACAATCTTTTCACCGTTACAATACGCTTCTAAACTGCATGTCCACGGGACAACTTTCGTACTTTCAAAGGGGACATGCCCTACTTTGGTGATTGTAATAGTTGGCCGCTTGGCGGGCGCCGTTATTGTTATAGTCTTCCTCGGGATCGTCACTATTGCAATATCATTCTGCTCGTCACATAATGCCTCCACAGGCTTCTCAACCGCAGTTAGATCAAATTGCAAGGTCCCTTCATCGATCATGGCCTGAAGGCCCTACTTCAAATCATTACAGCCCTCTGGCTGGGTCCAGCACTCTAAACAGTATTCATCACAGCCAGGGAATACTCCCCCTCTGAGCAACCTGCTTTTCACTTCACTCAATGGTGTCTTCAACTCATTAACATCCAACACCAAGTTCAAATTTTCTTCTGTTAAGATGGCGTTTGCCCCATGATTAGGCATAGGCTGTTGTACAATATTGGGCCCCACTTGGCCAAAGTTGATGGCTTTACTGTCCAACAAGTCTTGAACTTTATGCTTGAAAGCATGACAAGATTCTACATCATGTCCGGGCGCCCCGGAATGGAATTCGCAATGCTTATTAGCATCATACCCCCTAGGAAGTACCGGTCCTGTAGGCGGTTCCATTGTCCTTTTCTCAACCAAATTCAACCCCAACAGTGTCTGAAGAAGCTCTGCGTATGTCGACGGAGGCTTATCAAATACCCTCTTCGGCCTTACATTCTGAAACCTTCCCTGACCCTGATTCTGCCTTTGCTGTTGTTGCTGTTGTTGTTGTGGTTGTTGTTGCTGTTGTTGTTGTTGTTGTTGAGGAATTGGAATAGTAACACTGGCTATTTTCTGAGGTTGAATGTACTGATTTCTGCCTCTGCCCCGGCCTCGGCCACCATACACAACGCTAGTATCACCCTGTCGTCTTCCAACGAACGCTTTTCTCGCACCCCCAGCTGGAGTAGATTCGCCTTCCTGAATCTTTCCAATTTTAATTCCATTCTCGATCCTTTCTCCCATAAGGATCATATCGGAAAAACTACCCATCGAAACATTGAGCAACTTGTCATAGTACATTCCTGTAAATGTCCCCACAAACATGTCATTCATCTCCCTTTCAACCAAAGGAGGGTGCACTCGAGCGGCCATATTGCGCCACCGCTGCGCGTACTCTTTGAAACTTTCACCACTTTTCTGCGACAGACTCTACAACTGAACCCTGTTTGGCGCCAAATCGCTGTTATATTTGTAATGCATAACGAAAGCATCAGCCAACTGCTTCCAGCTCCTAATCTGGGTGGGCTCCAGTCCCATGTACCACTCCAATGATGGTCCCGATAAGCTGTCTTGAAATAAATGCATGGGCATCCTTTCATCATTGGAATACGCAGACATCCTTCTATAATAAGAACGTACATGGACCTTTGGGCAGGTATCCCCTTTGTATTTGTCGAATGTTGGAGCCTTGAATTTCAATGGCACCCTCAGCCCTGGTACCAATCCCATAGTAGTCATATCTAATCCAGCGGAGTTCTGATCAACCACACCTTTCATCTGCTCTTCTAGCATTCTGATCCTCTAAACAGGGTCAATAAGGCCTTCAGGTCCCATACCTTTTCCTGAAAAAGCGTCATCCTGTTGATCCACATTCCAGTCATTGCCATACCCATGATAACCCATGTTACGGCCAACTCCTTGCTGATTGAACACAGGACCCTGTCCTCGGTTGCCAAACCCTAGATTGACCCCAGCAGGTCCAAAACCATTGTTGAAAGGAAATGCTCCAGCGCCGTTGTTATTCATGTTACCGAACCCACCATTACCATAGTTGTACCCCAGATTGTTGCCGTAACCGTCATTACCAAAGCCTTGATTGTTGAACCCAAAGTTCCCGTCCTGATTGACATGGCCATACCCATTGTTTCCAAAGCCAACATTGTCAACGAATCCTTGATCAGCATCCACAGTGTTGCCTTTGTTGTTAACAACATGCCCATCACCACCATTTCCAGTATTACCATTACCAGCGCCAACACCTGTACCAGTACCAGTGTTTCCGTTGACAGTCACAACAGGTGGAGTAACAACTGCCGGTATCTCATTCTCCCGGTGAGGAGTTTCAACAAAAATATGGTCAGTGTTGCCATTTTCGTTTGCCCACGCCAGCAGCGGCTGCACCAAGGTCTGAAGATTCTCCTGGCCCTTGGCCATGCTCTCCATAGCTTGCATGAACAGAGTCAACTTCTCACGGATTTCCTGTATCTCAACTTGGACTTGATCCATTATCTTCTTGCAGTTGTTTCTGGTTGAATAGCGATGGACTCTCTGTTCGTCAATCCTGAAAAACCTGGGAGATGCAGGAAATAAGATACAGATTCAACAAGTAATTGGCAATGCAAAATGAGGATGCAGATGCAAACATATAAATATGCTACAGGTTATAGTCCCCCCCGATTCTAGTTTCAGAGAGAAGGCCATCACGACAATGGAGTCCCCATCAGGCAAGCAAGGAATCAGAAAACCCTCATATATAAACAAATGCCAAGAGGCAGAGTACAAGAGTACAACTGAATACAACTGAAGAGACCTCGGCCAACAAGCCTGGCGATGGTCAAAATACAAGTACAAAAAGCAAGGCAAAGATGACTCAGGCCAAATGGCACGCTCTGACATCTTCCAATATCCTCAACGTCTCCGAATGACCTAGTCTGGAGATTAGCTCTTGTATCAGTAACGCATTTCGCTCAGCAGTGGATCTCAGCTTTTTGGCGTCGTCCTTGCAGGTTCCTTCGCCAAAACACTCGTCGAGTCTGCATCTCTTGGAGTCGGCCTTCAATTCACAACCTCTCGGCTTCTCGCCACAGTCACATACTCTAAGCTCAACATCACTCCTAAGTGATGTCTCTTCAGCAATCTTTGCATCCTGGGCTCTAATCTGTGCCTCTGGCGTGGAAATCTGCAGCTTCAGCTCATCTTCACGCGCCTTCTGCTTGGTAAGTGTGGTATTCCATAATGCTTCCCACTTGCCGAGTCGGGAATAAGCTTTGTTTAAGATTTCCTTCTTGGAAGCAAGCACCTTGCTAACACCGTTCAAGGCTACTCCCACCTTTTCCTTCTTGTTGGTCTCTTCAGTCAACTCTGAACCCAACCTATTAATCAACTCCATTTGTTCCTTCACAGTGAAGGTAGCCTCATTCTTCTCATGACGCAACTGGAAGATCTCTTTCTCTAACTCATCATTGGCTTTCTTCAATTCTTCATTTTCAGCCAACAATTTGTTATACTTCTCAATCTCTATCGAAGTAGGTGCCTCAATCACTGGAAGATACAGAGGTTCCACAGCAGGATATGGCATCGAGGAAATCCTAGCTCTCCCATGGATCCAAGCCAAATAGGGATCATAAGCTTTGTTGTTGCTCTTACCAAGCAAAGCTTTCCCTCTCCTATGGATGTTAGCCCATGCACGTCTCAACCTGATCGAAACAGCCTCATCTAATGAGCCCGTGAGATACAAAGATTCCTGTATCTCAACCTCAATAGGAGCATCTCTCAAGGCATAACCAAACTGTCTCACTAGCAGAGAAGGGTTATAGTTGATACAGCCTTTCCGTCCAATCAAAGGGACATTCGGAAAGCCACTGCAATTATATATAATATCAGTGCCAAGCATACTCCGATCAAACCAAATGATGTTCTCAGCAGACAACCCCATCAACCGGGAAGACCAATCCAAAGTATCAACAGCATCAACAAAAGGCCCTGTCTTCGGAAGATGTCCCTAGAACCACCTGTACAAAAGAGGAAGACAGCAGGAAACATTCTTGCCACGACGTTTCTCATTCTTATAGTGAATAGAATGATAAACATCGCCCAAGAGAGTAGGAACTGGATTCTTCGAGGCAAGAATCAAGAAGGCATCTGAGTCAACAAAATCTGGCACATTAGGAAACAAGACAGTCCCATAGATGCAGACAGCTAGAATGGCACTGAAGGCAACCCAACATCTACTCTTCACGCACTGTGTAGCCTTCTCAACCAGGACAGACAGGTGAAAACCATAGGCTCCGTTTAGCTTGACCAATCCTCCAGGAAACTCGGAAGCGTCTAAATTGACAATCTCAGCAAGTGTAGCCAACTCAGGCTCAGCGTCAATATGTATGAAGGGCATATGGTCTAACACAAGAACTCCCATCATAGCAGAATACTCCTCCAAAGTGGGTGCCAGAATATAGTCAGGGAATAGGAAACATCTCAGCTGAGGCTCATAAAACTGCATCAAAGTATACACCCCAGTCGTCTCAAATGCTGAAGGCCTGTACAACAAACTAAGCAATCTCCCATAAGATACTCTGAACTCAGCCCTCACTCTCTCATCTGCTAGAGCAACTAATCCCAGCAAGGAACTGATATCTGGCGAATGCAACCGGTAAGCAACTGTCATCTTTATGGACTCCATTGTCTGGCTAGAAGATACACTAGAATCAGAGGGGTATGATCACACCTGCAACATAAATACACGTTAATTAAATGCAGTAATGAAAATGCACATGCATATGCAAACGGGAGATCAAGTGCAATGCTGATGAACTGTGCTGCTCTGTACTGAAGCCTGAGAACCATCAAATCTTCATCTCAAACCAACCACTCAAATGAACCCTGTAACCACATCTCACTGACAGAGATAAACCAGGTATTCTGAGGTCAAAGGTTTCCTGCAAACAAACCTACCTACCCCTCACAGGTGTGTACTTAACTTGCAGACGAGGTATGGCATCCTATGCGGGTTCAACGTCACAGACTTTCAAGAGCGATGATACGATACCCAGAAGGTG
This sequence comes from Lathyrus sativus, assembly GCA_963859935.3. Classification (NCBI taxonomy): domain Eukaryota; kingdom Viridiplantae; phylum Streptophyta; class Magnoliopsida; order Fabales; family Fabaceae; genus Lathyrus; species Lathyrus sativus. The sequence continues at coordinate 953,072,706 of OZ012735.1, forward strand.
TGGTATCATCATCCCTTGAAGCGGCCTCACTTAGTTGAATCCCAAATGATAGGTCCCCAGAGTCGACAATCCTCAGGCCAGACAACTTGTTGAGCCCTAAGGGTCAGGCAAGAAGCATCAAAGAGAATCTCGTCCGAGCGCAGATTTCGCGGCTAGCTGGTGCGAGCTAAGCAAGCAGGCTAACCACTACTCTCTACTTCTAAGTCTATGTGCAAACTCAAGCCCAGGTCCGGCTTATCTCTCAATCTAACCTTCTACCCAACACAACAACAATAATATAGTACTGAAAGTAAAGGCAGAAAGGTAAATACATACAAGACCCCCAGACGGGAAAACAAGCGCTAGGATTGACTCGCATAGGGAACGGTTGGAGTCCCCAGCAGAGTCGCCAACTGTCGCTACTGTGAAAATCGGCGCCGGCTAAACAGAAGAGTCGCCACCATGCATTATTTATCCCACGAAAGGGAAAGGAAACGCTCAGAGTAAACCTAACGCAAAGAGGGAAAGGAATGGTCATCGCAACCAAATCCTGGATTCGGGAGTCGGTTACGCAAGGGGAAGGTATTAGCACCCCTCACGTCCGTCGTACTCGACGGGATCCACGCTTGTTTTCTATCTAAGGGTATGTTATTCTATCTACTCTACAGGTCTGGGTTAAAGAAAAGAAAATGACTCGGCAAAGTGTCACACTTTATGCCTACGTATTCCCGTCTGAAACGAGAAATCAGAGTCAACGTAGTTCGCCTACCTACGGGAAAGGAGGGGAAGGTTGCTCGCTAGGATACATCATCCTATGCCTATGTACTTTCATACAGCATGAAAGATCAGAGCAAATGTAGTTCGGGCTACGGAAGACACAAGCTTGTTTGACTGTTTTTTACCTTATGAAAGGGTTTTTCTTGATTAAGAGTCTAAGCGGACAAAAATGACACTTTGATGTTTGTTTTGAATCTTTTACGAAAGAAGTGTTTTTTAGTTTGTTTGCAATCTCTGACGCACTAGAGACTATGATTTGAGAGTGACTACGTTGCATGTCACTCTAAGGGTAACACACTAAGCAGTCAGATTGCTGAAGAGTGACCCTCCAGTAACCTTTTCTCAAATAGCTTAAGGCTCGTAACGTACGACATCGATTAACCTTATTACTATGTTTTTGAGTTGTTTTGAGATAAGAAGAGAAAGAAGCTCTAAAAAGCTTAGGGTTGAAAGGGAATAAAAACTAACCTAATGTTGTCATGCATGGATAAGAATCCTAATGTCTGTCATAATTCCCTCCTGCACAGAGGAAATCAGAGATCCTAGGGGATAAACAGAAAAGAAAGCAAGCAAATACAGTAAAATGCATGCAATGCAACAATACAAGCGAGGCAAGGGAGTCCCACTCAACCTCGAACCTGGGAAAACAACAGGCAAAGTGAACCAACATTCACCTCAAGCCTAGGGGGAAAGCTACACAAGCCAACAAACGATACAGAAAAACAAAACCCAACAAAGGAGGCAGCCCAAGCAGCAGCACCAAACTCCCACAGCAAGCAGCACAAACAGCAGCTCTGACAGCAACAAGTTGATCAAACAACAGAAAGTTGACAGCAACAACCTTCATCTTCATGAATAACTCCCATCTTCAAGCTTCAATAAACTTTCAACCTTCAACAAGCACCAGGTTTCAACAAGCTCCCAGCTTAAGCAAGCTCAACCCCAACTAGTAACCAGCTTCAGACAGCTCCTGACCTCACCCAGCTCCTAGCTTCAACAGGCAAACAAAACCCTAGCTCCAACAAGCAATCTCATCTTCTTCTACCAAGCTTCAACAAGCCCCTCCAAGGGAGAATCATTCAACCAGACCAAGTTGAAATGTTAAGAAGCTCAATGACAACTAAGGGAAGTCACTGAGAACTTAACACTGTGAGAGACTGGCATCCTCAAAGTTCTACTCACTTGGGCATACCACTCATACCTCCTAAGGAAAGATGGAGCTTCCCAAGGAAGACTTTATGTCATTGGATAGAATGGAGATGGACAATATACTCCATGTTTGAAGAAACAAATAGAACTACTCTGATGCTCTTCCTAAAAAACCCTAGTTCTCCTAAGCTTCTGACAAGCACCCCAACAGATGAGAGAATCTTCACATCCAAGCTCTTCAAGCTCTCCCAAAGCATCTTCAATTGATCTTCAATTCAACCAAGCAGAGTCCAAGCCAAAAGCCCACCCAAAATAGCCTAAAAAAAATGGAATAAACCAAGCATCCAAGGGAGAAACCCACAAACATCACACCAATTGCAAAATACAAATAAAATGCTAAAATGGATCATAAAATCCTAATTAAATTTCTAAGGGAACCTAAGCCTATACCCAATACCCCATATAAATCCCAGGACCTAAATCAAACACTAAGTCCCCAAACTATGCCCTAAACTACAACTAGTTATTTTGAAACCCTAAATCTAACACTCCTTATGTTCACCACTCAAATTGGCCTAAACTTTAATCACAAAAATATGATAAAATTTCTTAGGGTACATGCTTCTCTAAGCTAACTAATCCAACAAGAACCAACTCAAAATCATGCACCAATTGGTCATGATAAAATCAGCAAAAACACATGTCAAACAAATCAAAAATAAAACCAATTAAAATACAAAAAAATGCAAATAAAATAGAAAATGCATGAAAATGGGATTTATTAATTTCAGAAAATCACAATTAAATCCAAGATCATGGATATGTTTTTAAAATATTTTTTGGATCAAAATTGGATTTAATATGGATTTTAGAAATCAAATGAATTAAAATAAATTCAAAAGGAATAAAAAGAAAATAAAAGGCTGAATTAAATGAGGTGCGTTGGATGAGAAGACTGGTAATCAAATCCAAGGACCCTGAGCGTATCCACACGTGCATGATGTGGCTGATGACTGGGAGCTGACTCAATAAATGAAACGGTGCGCTTTGGATTAATAGAGGGAAAGCTGAGTTTAAATGGTGACCACACGATCCGCGTACAAAGTCCATCTGAAAGACTGATCTAAGGGCCAAGAAGTCATCTTCTCCAAAATTCAGGTGACCTGAGACTGTTGCCAGGCGGTGGTCCACGGTGGAAAACACCGTCTTCTCCGGTGAGGTTCCAAACTCAGGTGGCTAAACGAAACAAAGTTTATATCAATCGTGATCAGAAAATCACCAGGATCACGAATAACACATCCATTTCATCCAACTCTCAATGGAAATTGAAACACGAATCAAAGTTCAGAGGGTGTCACATTTTCAATCCTCACCATTCGCAAAATTGAAACCATAGAAATGATCACCATCCTTCAGTGATCATCGTGAGCTATATATCTTGATTTGAAACCTCAAAATCATGCATAACCGTCCTCTAACAGAAATTGATCATCAACCCTAATTGTCACTACTCAACCCCAAACCAATCCAGAAACGTTCCCTAATCATCCTAGGTCCTAACCACATGCACATTGCTAACTAATTCAGCCTAGATCAAGAGGAAATTCAAGAATTACATACCTGTGAAAATTGGATCAACAGAGATAGAAAATGATGGATTCAAGCTCCACAACTCTTCAAACACGATCAGTGAAGCAAGAGGAAGCTTTTCCAACCCTCAATTTGGCTTGAATGTGCCTTGAACTCCAAAACCGTTTTCAGTTAGAAACCTTGAAACTCAACTTGCTATCTTCACTCTCTCCATGAATTCTGCACCAAACTCAATCTGAACTCATTCTAGAACTTAAATATGAAGTGTTTGTGGGCTTTTGCAATCCAATTCAGGCCCAATTCGGTTAATCCAAAATTCTGATTTACACTTGAAAATCCAATACACCAGTCACGATTTGCTTGTTACAGTTGGCTCTAGAATGTTCTAACCAACTACAAATTGATCATGGAGTATGTTTGGATAGCTAGCTTGGCCTGAATTGCACTGATTTTTGTTTTGGCATTGTAACTTGTAAATGAAGTAACAACTTTTACAAAGCAAGTCATGTAATTGAACCTCAAATCAAAATTGTGACATTGCCAATGTGTTTGAAATGCAATTTCTGGTCAAAATGACTACCCATATGACATGTTCATGACCTATAATTCAAAAAATGATTTTTCCCTCTTTTGAATCATTTGAAAAATCCTTCTTTTTAGGCCATTTTGAACCATTTTGTGATATAAGCCAATCCAACTCACCATGACTTCACATCTGACCTAAAAACATCATTTTAAGCACATCTCATGTTGATCAATTTTTCATTTGAAGAGTGAAAGATAGATATTTTGACCTATGTTGAAAAAGGACGCATAATTCAACTTTCCCAAAATACCCCTGGATTGCCAAGATCATAACTTGAGTTCCACAAATCCTCTTGAGGACTTCTAGTACTCAAATTAAATCTAAGATCAAGACCTACAACTCTTATGTTGGCCAAGAATCCATTTGAAAATTCCTTGAGGGGCAAAAGTTTCTTGGAAGTCAAGTGACTTTCACAGATAAATTTCAGTGTCCTCTGGTGACTTGTAATTTGCAAGAACCATAACTTGAGTTCTACAAATCTTCTTGAAGACTTCTAGTACTCAAATTAAAGGTATTGAGAAGATCTACAAGTTTCATGTTGGCAAAATATCCATTTGAAACTTGTATTTGGACTTATGTGGCTTTGAAGTTAGGCACTAAATAGGGGATTTTACACTGAAACCCTAATTTAGCAACTTCCCACATCCTTGATTCTTTTGAACTTTGTCTTGGATCATCCACACACATGCTTCAACATATCAATCCATGACTACCATGACCTAGAGCTAGGTCTTGATGCCCTTTCTTTGCTCTCATTGACCTAGGGTTACCCAGATGAAACCCTACTTGTACACACCTCAACCATGGCTCTTGAACTTGATACAATGACTTGTCTAAGCTCCTTCTTGACTTTCTAGAGACTCATTAAGCTTCATTCAGACATCATACCCTTGATCAAGACTCCTTAAACCCTGGAGGCTCCTCAGATACCTCCTCATACTTGAAGATAGGCCTCATACAGATGATCAAACTCCTCAAGGACACCTTCTTTTGACATGATACTCTTGATGACTTTTCTATTTTGTGTGAACCTCCAGCTAGGCTCTTTCTTTCAATTCTCACCCTTGATCCCCTGCACAATGAATGATGCTATGTGTTGCGGTGAAATTTGGATGTCAAGCTATTGATTAACTTGAATCTTAATTCATTTACAACCGGTCTTTGATTTATCCGAAGGAAAGGTTAAAGAAAGGAAAAACCTAAAAGGGAGAGATCTAAGGTTCGGGGGTTGGTTAAATTTAGGGAAGGTATTAGCACCCTAAACTTCCGTAGTACTCTACGGGAACATTTTGTTTATTTTTTTTTATTTATTTCATTAATTATTTTGCTTTAGGGTATATACAAAGGATTGAAAATTAAAAAAGACCTAGGGGTTAATTCTAAGTTTACTCGGCAAGACATCGCATCTTGTGCCTACATATCCTTACGGGAATGGAATCAGAGTAACTGTAGTTCCCCTCAAAAGGGAGGTTAGAAACGTCTTGACTGTGGCCAAGGTTTGTTCAGAGACTCCAATCTCTATGTTAAAAAAATGTTAATTAAAATTAAAATAGGGTTAAATTAGGGATTCCACGGCGGAAAACCTTAAAACAGAATACAGCGACTCTTTTGGCCTAACACTAGGATAAAAGCAATTTTGCCCACGGCGGGACACCTAGGCTAAACAGGGTTTGATCCATTAAAGGGGTAAGGCTATTGACTCGGCGGCCAAAAGGCTGGACCTAATCCTTCGGAAGGATAAAACTGTAAAAAATGTGAAAATATGACAAATCATCATATGGAGGAATAATTAAGGTACAAAAATAAGAAAAGTAATAAAGGCAGAGGGTATAAAGAAACAAAGAAACATTTCTGAAAATATGAAGAATATGAAAATATGTAATGACACTTAGAATGAAGTGAGGGAGGAAAATAGTGTGGGGCTGTGGCCACCACAAACACATCTCAACCTCGAGCATGCACATGAAATGCCAAAAGAAAGAAAAGTAATAAAAGGGTACATAAAATGACACGACAAACATCAAACATCAGGAGTTCCTTACGAAAAGGTTTTAATTTTTTAATATTTAATTATAAATTTTTTTTTTAATTTTTTAATATTTTAATTATAAAAAAAAGGTTTTAATTTTTTTAATAAAAAATATTTAAGTTAAAATTATAAAAAAAAATTAAGTTTAAATTATAAAAAAAAAGTTTTTGGGGGAAAAGTCTTTTCAGTTTTTTTTTAGAACAAAAAAGGTTTTTCATCCCAAAAAAAGGCTTTTCAGTTTTTTGGGAAAAGGTTTTTGGGAACAAAAAGGTTTTTTTTTCTTCTTGGGAACAAAAAGGCTTTTCAGTTTTTAAAAAAAGGTCTTACTAAAAAAAAGGTTTTAATAATAAATAAAAAAAGGGTTTTGATTTTAAATAAAAAAGGGTTTTGATATTAAAATCTACGGACCTAAACACACATGGAGATTAACATGGCAAAATATGCACATAAACATGAAAAAACAAAAGGTTTAGTAATTTAACGGGCCTAAACACATTAACATGGCAAAATATGCACATAAACATGAAAAGGCAAAAGATTTAGTAATTTAACCTACGAAGCGGAGGTTTGCTTCGATAAATGTGAAAAAGGTTTGAATAAGGGAACATCTCCTTTGTTTTTCCCTTTCTCTCTCCTCTTTTCTGAAGAAAACCTTCTGACCTCCTTTTCAACAAGACAACACATGTATATACAGGGAACAAATTAGGGTTAACGTCAATAATGTCCCTAAAGTCCATTTTAAAGCTCAAACTAAATAATTAGTTAAAATAAAATTTAAAATAATTAAAATAAACTTAAAATAAAAACTAATAATCCTATTGATTCCTAAAATCAAAAATATTATAAAAAGAACAAAATTTTTTTCTAATATTTTTTATTTTATGATTTTTTGGATATTTTTATGAATAATTTAGAAAAAAGTGAAAAAAAAATAATATTTTAAAAAATGATTTAATTAAAATACGAAAATAATAATTAAATAATAATAAAAAACTATTTTTGTTATTTTTTAATGAGAGATAGAAACATTTAGAGTAAAAATAATAAAAAACAAAAAGTGACTAAGGTGAGATTCGAACTCTCAACTTCTCACACTCACAACTCCTTACACATGTCCTCTTGCCAATTGTGTCATTTTTACTTTTTAGAAAAAAAATGCATGCCATATGATATTTACCTGCAAAAAGTCAAACGACTACACAAATTTGTTAGTAATTGATTAAATGCAATGAAATGCGACGACAAACCTTAGGGCAAAATTTGGGGTATTACAGTTGCCCCTATTTAAATAACTTCACCGGGTGATTTGAGCAACGGAGACTCGAGAAATCATGGTGGAGGGATTTAAATACAGATAACCGAAAATTTTGCCTTTAGACGCAGTGCTATGCAATGATATGGACAAAACAAAACGAACTATAATGCTAAATATGATATGAATCTGATATGATGCGTATGATGAAAATGACAAATGCACGGATACAGACGAAACAACGTCACAGGGGACGACCCATCGAGGAATTGCACTAGGGAAGAAGACATGTCATATCTGGAAGAACGTCGGATAGACACGACAAAGAATTGTTGATAGGTGCCAAGTAAATTAGAAATTGTCCGCAAGGTAAGACGCGGGTAAAACACGAGCTCAGGAGAAAAACGCAAATGGGGATAAAACACCCATGATGCCAAGTAAATAAATTTTGCCCACAAGGTAAGACGCGAGTAAAACACGACCTCAGGGAGAAAAAAAGAAAGTAAATGGGGGTAAAACACCATGATGTTAGGTAAACCCAGGAATATCTGGTAAACGGGGAATAAAACACCCGGGATAAAGGTACATGGGGGATAAAACACCCAAGGATAGAAGGTAAATGGGGAGTAAAGCACCCAAGATAGACATGTAAATGGGGAGTAAAGCACCCAAGATAAAAATGTAAATGGGGAGTAAAGCACCCAAGATAAAAATGTAAATGGGGAGTAAAGCACCCAAGATAAAAATGTAAATGGGGAGTAAAGCACCCAAGATAGAAATGTAAATGGGGAGTAAAGCACCCAAGATAGAGAGGTAAATGGGGAATAAAGCACCCAAGATAGAAATGTAAATGGGGAGTAAAGCACCCAAGATAAAAATGTAAATGCAGACGTCGACGACAAGACTCGACTCTTTCTGTGAGATGACAAAACTGGAGGACTGATTCCTCAACACGGAGATCACTGTCATTCTGTTAAACTGTATCAAGTTGATAGTCACTGTAGGAATGATGAATAACTGCTTGGGGATTATGCAAGTAAACTGCCCCAGGTCAAATGAATTGATAATTGCTTCAGCTGTCTGATTCGTGGAATCGACTGTTTTGCTGTATCCTCGGAGGGCTTGCTCCAGTCTGGGTCTTGAACAATTCTCTGGATAAACCAAGTCTGAGAAGATATTGCCTTGAACAAATCTTGAACTAATTCTTTCACAGGATGTAAAAGGAACTTGCCCCTGATAAGATCACTTGACCAAGTTTCTCATTGTTTGAAAATTCCTTAGAGGAAAGCCAGTTTGCAAACAAAAATATTCATACAAACATGGTAATGCAAAGTTCATGCGATTTTTGAAAAATTATTTTTGAAAGGTGGAAAATACATGAGTCGTTAGTCAGAACAAGGCGGTTCAAGACACTCAAAGTTTAAAATAAAAGTGTATTGCCAAAATAAATGATTCGCAAGGATCTTTTGGAGTCAGGTTACGCAACCTTGCTGTAGTATACTTTCAAAATAACCTTGCTTCAATTAGGTCTTTTGAGGGTTGTAATGTGGTCTGGTTCACGGTTTATGAAACAAAAGATAAAGGCTCAAAATTTATTTGTACCCACCCAATCTACGTGATGATCTTCAGTCCTATGCTCAGTTAACTCATACTATGCATTCAGGTTCCCATAAGTTAGGGATTTCATTGATCGTAGCAGTGATGATTCAGAAGTCAAAGGGACCTATGAAAAGGCAACCACTACTCCCCTATAACATTTGATTGTTTTGACATTGAGGATTTTCAAGATAAGGATTTAAAAATCTCTTTGTATTATCCCTAAATTTTGCCTGAACTGTTTATTTTAGAGTTTACAGTCAGCGGGATGCCCCAGTTTTGCCTAAGTCTCCTTCATAGGTTTTGACTTAGCGGGCTTCTTTTGATTTTTTTATATTATTTTTTTGTGTGAAGGAAAGTGACTGTTTGATTTTAATGATTACGGTGAACCATCATCGACCTTTTGATTAGAAAACATCTTCGACACTTGTTTGACGTGTGCGAAGGAAAATTTGTTAATGAAAGGTGTATCGTATGAACACACAACCAAGTTAACTGAGAACTACCCATCCCAAGGTTAAAATTGTGGGTTTTTTGTAACGAAAGAAACTCCAACTTCTAGGCTCGAAGGGGGTAACGAGGGATTAACTTCCTTATTTCTCCAGTGTTTGGGAATTGAAACAATGCCTTACATCGTCAACAAGGTTTGATTGAAAGCATACTGACAGCAATTATGGGTATAACGTTTTCATCATCCTCCCTCCAATCTTAGCATATCAAAATTTTGGACAAGAAGTAAACATTTGAAAAATAAAGCATAAAGATGCAAATAAATGGACGGAAATGAATTGAATCAAAAGTCGCAATGCTTATTTCATTAATGAAAGTACAAACATAATTAAAAGCAAACAACTTAAACAAAATAAGGAAAGTGCAAACAACGAGAAACAAAAGGCCTAGTGACAAAACTTCATTTCTGATGTACTGGCAAGGGATTTTTCTGAACATCCGGATGACTGTCTGTAAAATCAAGTATTCCAGTTCTAACCAATTCACATACTCTAGCCTTCAATGCAAAACAATGCTCCAAGTCATGGCCTGGGGCACCCTCATGGGAAGCACAATGGAGATCAGCCCTAAATCCAGCCGGAGGATTAAGAGGAGGTGGTAAAGCCTTTGTAGTAATCAGTCCTTGCCGGACTAAGTCAGGATATAGCTCTGTGTAAGTCATGAGAATAGGATCAAAGTGACTCCTGTTCCGTTTCTGGTCTGATATCTGTGTCGAGGAATCAGCTTGACGACTCAAAGGTACACTAGAAGACGATAGGACCAAGAAGGAGAAACTGGGGGACAAATGCAATGCAAAAATGTGATGCTGATGCCATGCAATGGTCTCAAGAATTTCAACGGTCGATTGCAAACATTCCCTTTTAGGAAAGCGAGAAAAGCTGTTAGACTTTAAAATGTAGGACTTCTTGAATTTGCAAAGGACTTTTGAATTCCTTGAAACTAGAAATGATATGATGCTTTATGGATGCAAAGCACAAACGCACATAAGCAAACAAAGGTCCTAATTTTAGAGGAACAATGAATGGAGTCAAGGTCTACCCTTCCCAAAGTGGTGTGTACTATAGATTAATTGTACCTGCAGAACAAGGGTTCTAAAAAGTGCCCAAAGTTATCAGCCCATATTTCGGATATTATCAACTTTCCAACTAACTCGGAGGTCGATAATATTCTCAAGAGAACCTCTTTTGAGTGTAGTATCGCGTAGTAACTATTGTAGGACTATTCCCACATAGTTCCCGCACTACGTCCTATATAAGGTCAAGATGGTGTAAAGGTACTACGGTTCCAAGTATCACAGACTCCAATCGATAACGGTAAAAGTTTTCACGACTACACTCGATCAACCGAACCATTTTCGAAAGTGTCTCAACTGAGCGGTGATTCTCGATTTAGCTTAGTCGGGACTCACTCCCTATAAGCCTCGTCGAATATATCAGCCATCCTATCATAAGGTCGCTCAAGTCCGGGTGTAGGACTTATCTCACAACACAGTAACTCCAAGTAAGGTACCCCAATATATACATACAAGTGAGCAAAATATATAATAAAACAAATATATAAAGAAAAATAAACAAAATAGGGATAACCCTCAATAGTTAGGAGTCCCCAGTGAAGTCGCCATTTTCTGTTGCGGTGAAATTTGGATGTCAAGCTATTGATTAACTTGAATCTTAATTCATTTACAACCAGTCTTTGATTTATCCGAAGGAAAGGTTAAAGAAAGGAAAAACCTAAAAGGGAGAGATCTAAGGTTCGGGGGTTGGTTAAATTTAGGGAAGGTATTAGCACCCTAAACTTCCGTAGTACTCTACGGGAACCTTTTGTTTATTTTTTTTTATTTATTTCATTAATTATTTTGCTTTAGGGTATATACAAAGGATTGAAAATTAAAAAAGACCTAGGGGTTAATTCTAAGTTTACTCGGCAAGACATCGCATCTTGTGCCTACATATCCTTACGGGAATGGAATCAGAGTAACTGTAGTTCCCCTCAAAAGGGAGGTTAGAAACGTCTTGACTGTGGCCAAGGTTTGTTCAGAGACTCCAATCTCTATGTTAAAAAAATGTTAATTAAAATTGAAATAGGGTTAAATTAGGGATTCCACGACGGAAAACCTTAAAACAGAATACGGCGACTCTTTTGGCCTAACACTAGGATAAAAGCAATTTTGCCCACGGCGGGACACCTAGGCTAAACAGGGTTTGATCCATTAAAGGGGTAAGGCTATTGACTCGGCGGCCAAAAGGCTGGACCTAATCCTTCGGAAGGATAAAACTGTAAAAAATGTGAAAATATGACAAATCATTATATGGAGGAATAATTAAGGTACAGAAATAAGAAAAGTAATAAAGGCAGAGGGTATAAAGAAACAAAGAAACATTTCTGAAAACATGAAGAATATGAAAATATTTAATGACACTTAGAATGAAGTGAGGGAGGAAAATAGTGTGGGGCTGTGGCCACCACAAGCACATCTCAACCTCGAGCATGCACATGAAATGCCAAAAGAAAGAAAAGTAATAAAAGGGTACATAAAATGACACGACAAACATCAAACATCAGGAGTTCCTTACGAAAAGGTTTTAATTTTTTAATATTTTAATTATAAAAAAAAGTTTTAATTTTTTAATATTTTAATTATAAAAAAAAGGTTTTAATTTTTTTAATAAAAAATATTTAAGTTAAAATTATAAAAAAAATTAAGTTTAAATTATAAAAAAAAAGTTTTGGGGGGAAAAGTCTTTTCAGTTTTTTTTAGAACAAAAAAGGCTTTTCATCCCAAAAAAAGGCTTTTCAGTTTTTTGGGAAAAAGTTTTTGGGAACAAAAAGGTTTTTTTTTTTTTCTTGGGAACAAAAAGGTTTTTCAGTTTTTAAAAAAAGGTCTTACTAAAAAAAAGGTTTTAATAATAAATAAAAAAAAGGGTTTTGATTTTAAAAAAGGTTTTGATAAAAAAGGGTTTTGATATTAAAATCTACGGACCTAAACACACATGGAGATTAACATGGCAAAATATGCACATAAACATGAAAAAACAAAAGGTTTAGTAATTTAACGGACCTAAACACATTAACATGGCAAAATATGCACATCAACATGAAAAGGCAAAAGATTTAGTAATTTAACCTACGAAGCGGAGGTTTGCTTCGATAAATGTGAAAAAGGTTTGAATAAGGGAACATCTCCTTTGTTTTTCCCTTTCTCTCTCCTCTTTTCTGAAGAAAACCTTCTGACCTCCTTTTCAACAAGGCAACACATGTATATACAGGGAACAAATTAGGGTTAACACCAAATTGTCAATAATGTCCCTAAAGCCCATTTTAAAGCCCAAACTAAATAATTAGTTAAAATAAAATTTAAAATAATTAAAATAAACTTAAAATAAAAACTAATAATCCTATTGATTCCTAAAATCAAAAATATTATAAAAAGAACAAAATTTTTTTCTAATATTTTTTATTTTATGATTTTTTGGATATTTTTATGAATAATTTAGAAAAAAGTGAAAAAAAAAATAATATTTTAAAAAATGATTTAATTAAAATACGAAAATAATAATTAAATAATAATAAAAAACTATTTTTGTTATTTTTTAATGAGAGATAGAAACATTTAGAGTAAAAATAATAAAAAACAAAAAGTGACTAAGGTGAGATTCGAACTCTCAACCTCTCACACTCACAACTCCTTACACATGTCCTCTTGCCAATTGTGTCATTTTTACTTTTTAGAAAAAAAATACATGCCATATGATATTTACCTGCAAAAAGTCAAACGACTACACAAATTTGTTAGTAATTGATTAAATGCAATGAAATGCGACGACAAACCTTAGGGCAAAATTTGGGGTATTACACTATGTTATGCCAATGTTAGGGCTATGTTATGATATGCAAATGAAATGCAATGAAACATAAATCAGGCAAGAAAAGGTTAAGCAAATTTTGGGGTGCAACAACAACAACCGTCTGAACCACAATCATCTGTACCATCCACACCTTCCTTCAACATCCATCAGAAAACTACCCCTGATAAAACCCCAACTTCTGTTACACAAACATCTGAACCACAACCTTCTATAAACCAACCTTCTGAAAATCCCCCATATGAAAAACAAACTACTGAACCACAACAACCTGAAACCATCCCATCTGATCCTGAACCGGTCGTTCTTGATCTGTAACCTCTCACAACTGTGTATCCAGTTTCCTTTAGATCATATGAATCTTCTGATTCATCTGATTCCACTGATTCTGATAGATCAGATGTCATTTCATCTCTTCTCAAACCCTTTGTTTCCATCCCATCTGACCCTGATGGTGATACTTTTTCTTCTAAAACAACCCCATCTGAACCTAAGACTTTTAATACTTCATCTGTCCTTACTCCATCTTCATCATACCCACCTGTTATCTTTATCCCTTCTTTTTCCATACCTTTAACTTCTGAACCCACCAAAACACCTTCATTAGAAGCCTACCTAAAATCCAAACCTAGGCTGGATGTTGGTACTTTGTTTGCTGGTTTTAAAAAGGAAATGAACATGTGGTTATCTACTGCCAAGAAGGAATGTCTTTTAAGTATGAATCCTGATGATTCTGAAGCTATCTGGAAGAGATTCAAAAATAGATTCAATTCTGTTGCTTCAAATCTTCAAGAGATTTGTTCTGATGATGCAAAGGTCAGATTTTCTGAAGCTGTCAGACTCACTCTTCTGAGTGTTAGCAGAAATCCAACCTTGCTTCTGGAAAACACACCTACAAAGGATGTGTGTCTTCCTTCTGAAGAATTTGCTGCTTTTGAGACTGCTGAACTGTCTATACCTGAAGAAGTCGTTCAAGAAGTTTCTGCTCCTCGTCCTGAAGAGACTCTTGACTCTGCTCAGCCTTCTAACATGATTGTCCAGAACGCTTCTGCATCTTTGGTTGTCCACGATGCTTCTGCTTCTGCATCTGCTCCTAAGTCATCTGAAGTAAAGAAAGAAGACGAAGATATGCATGCTCAGTTTGCTGAACTCAAGGCTAGCAACACTGAGATAAGATCTTGGATGGTTAAACAAGAAAATACAACTGAAGAAATCAAGACATGGATGGAGAAACAAGACGAATCCACATCTGAGATAACGAATCTTCTGAGGATTTTGGCTTCTCGTCCATCTTAGTTTCTTTGTTGTTTGTGCACTTTTGTGTTATCTGTCTGTTTGTTTCTGTCTTGGGTTATCTTTATCAATGCATCTGGATGTTATGTTTTTCTGACTGAATCTATCTTATGCTTTTTTGTTTTTCCTCTGTTATTTTTTTTCTGTCTTAAAGTTTTTCTTAAAGATTTTCTTTTTGATATGACAAAAAGGGGGAGAAAATGGTAATTTTGATAATTCACATAAACAGATACCAAAGGCAACTCATACATGATAAATTTCATCTAATCATACTTTTTGAGTGTTTCAGAGCTAATAATTCTCAACTGATAATATTTAAGAATTAACTCTGAACTAAAAGTATGAGAATCTACAAGTTTCCTCTAATGCTGAAAAGAATACAGAAGTTGAAAGGGAAGTATTTAATCTTTTCAGAAGTATTCATTTCAGGGGGAGATTAATATTCTCAGGGGGAGAGATATTTCTTTTCTACTTAAACAAAATTTCCCATAGTTTTTGTCATCATCAAAAAGAGGGAGATTGTTAGAACACATATTGGTGTTTAATATATCTCATAGTTTTGATGATAACATTAATGAAATTTTGTATAGAGAATTTATATACTCTAATTTTGTTCAAGTTTTTATTTGTTTCAGATATCAAAATTAATATTATTCTAGAAGTAAGAACGCCTCTGAACACTACAGAACGAAAAAGCTCTGAACGTCAGAAGCAACACATCAGAAGACTCTGATCTGCTACAGTCACTTTGAGTGAAGGTGAGAAGAACTTGAGTAAAGAACATACGTAAAGCTTCAGAAGACTCTGGAAGTACTTAACGTTGCAAGTACAGAAGCTCTGATAAGCAAGTATGCTCTGATAAAGGATTTCACGCTTAAAGCACTTTGCTGTAAACTCTGATAGAGAAACTCTGATTGAGTTAACTCTGATCTGAACAACTAAGAACGTCATCAGAAGTTCTGATGCAAGACGTTCCAAAGTTGTTGAAGAAGATGTTGTTCAAATAAAGATCTGTTGGCATATTCCTTGTCCTTATCCTAAACGGATCTTTCCTCATTCGTGCATGACACAAGATTTCAGACAAAAAGGATTTGTCAGAACATTCATCTTCTGAGAAAGGAAAAGTCAATAGAAGACAAAAAGAACAGAATGCACAGATTGCACAGTCTTTGAGAAATGGATTTCAAAGTACTATAAAAGCAAATCTCAGCATCACTTCAAAGGTTAACGAACTTGAAACAAACTTCAAACAAATTATTCAACAAGCTACTCATACAAACTTTCTTCAAAAGCTGAATAGTTTTATTTCGTTCTAAATCTTGTGTAAAAATCACTGTTGTGATATAGCTTTTTAGAAGCACATCTTAAACACATTGTTGTTGTACCCCAAAATTTTTCCAAACTTTCCTTTACTTGGTGTATGTTTCATTTGTTCTAGCATATTGCATTGCATAACATTTGGCATTTTTACAGGGGATCAAGATATGTGTGAGCAACAAGGGAGATATGCCAAAAGTTCTAAACCTAATCAAGAGGTTATATTCAAGTCAACAAGAAGGTTATCATCATCAGAGACAAGGCCAAGCCCTTTGGATAAGCAGATAAGTGTATGTGGTTCACCTCCTGTCTAGGAGGCCATTTGAAGGTCATCTGAGGATCCCCAAGCCCATGGTCATGAGGGGAGATTGTCATTTAAGCTCATTGGAGGCCTTGAGAGTCATTGTGGAGTTCACTCAAGTGTTTATGACAAGTGTGAAGAGCTACAACTAAAGATTGTGCAATTAGGGTTTTCATCTGGTCAACCCTGAGTCAACTGTGAAATTGAAGGAGATTAAGAGTCAATTCCAAGTCTTCATGTTCATGGAGTGTTGTGTTGAGATATATGGGATAGCATTTCAAGATCAATTCATCAAGAATCAAGAGTATGAGAAGTGACTGAATTAGGGTTCTCAGGGTAAAATCCCTTGTTTAGTGCCTAACTTCAAGACCACCTATCTCAAGACACAAGTCTCATCTCAACCTTTGGCCAACATGGAACTTGTAGAGCATGTTCTTAGATTTAGTTTGAGTACTAGAAGTCCTTGGTTGGATCTATAGAACTCAAGTTATGATCCAGACAAGTTACAGGTCATCACAGGGATGTGATTTTGGTCAACAAAAGTCAACCAACTTCCAAGCCATTTTGACCTATAAGTATGTTTCTCCTCAACTTTTAGCCAATATGAAGGTTGTAGGGAATGGTCTTAGCTTTCCAAAAAGTAATATAAGTCTTTCATATGATTTGTAGAACTCAAGTTATGAGGCTTGCAAGGCAGGGGTATTTCGGGAAAGTAAGATTACGGGTCATTTTCATTATAGGTCCATTTCACCACTTTGCACACTTTAAATGAAAATCTTTCCAACATGAAACTTGCTCCAAATGGTGTTATTTGATCAACCAAACCTTAATAGTTCATGGGATTGACTTGGAATGAAGAATTGGTATGAGGAAATTTATGGAAAAAAGCCTTAAAAGATCAAAATTGCACTTAATTCTTTTTTAAACATTTTTTGTGCAAATAAGTGCATATTTTGAGTGCAAAATATGTTTTAAGAACATTGAAAATTTCAGAATTTGGATTTGAGTTGTTCTTTCATGCCATTTTCAAGGTTTCTTCAATAATAAGCAACACATCAAAACCTTGCCATAAGGCCAAACCAAGGGGCAATTCTCAACCCTTGGATCATCATTGACATTATGCAAGTCAGCCATGTCATTTTTACAGCTGGGAAAGTACAAATTCGTGTACCTTGCAAGTGGGAGAGTTGGAAAAAAGTGAAATTTGGTTTGGGCTTAAGGAGCTTTCATTGGGCCTCCTCTTGATCTGAATCCAACATACTTAAGCTCAGAAACATTTCCATTGTCTCTGAAGTGAGTTTGGTGAGAGAGAGAGAGAGAGAGAGAGAGAGCAAGAACAACTTTGAAAAAGTGAGAGCAAGAGTGAAAATCGTGTTTAGCATTTCACTGAGTTTCAATCACTTTTAAACATTCAAAAACATTCCTTGAGTGTTGTTGAACGTTTTTGAATAGTTTATTACAAGCTTTGGCCACTCATTAAGCTCTGAGGAAGTTTGTTTTTAGGTTTCTTACTTTTCATTTTATCTCACTGTTCAAGCATCTATTTCGTGCCATTTTTACATGTTTACATTCCTTGCATATCATAGTTCATTTCTGGGTTGCTTTGGTGGTTGATTGTTGAACTTTAAGTTTTGAGCTCCAAACTTGTGGTTTTTGTTTTTTTCTTATTCTTAAGCTTTTAAGTCTTTTTAATGGTAGAAATGAGTTCCCCACGAGATGTAGATGAATTTTGAATAAAAAAACATGCGAAACGGTGGAGAAATGATGAAACCGTGTGTTGTTGTGGTTGCGTGGCCGGCCGGAGCTTGCGAGGAAGACGACCGGAGATGTTTTCCGGCCGTCTGAGCTTTCCCTCCATGTTTGAGGTTGAAGAAAGTGAGGTGTCATCCCCACGTGTGTCCGATTGGCTTACTTTTCGTTTGGATGGTCATGATTAAGACTCATGGTGGTCTCTTTTTGACTTAAAACATTTTGTCCACTTTTAAATCTTCTTTAAATGAGGTGTCATCCCCACAACCACATGATTGGATTACTGAATGATCATGCGCGCGTGATTGAATTCCATGATGGTCTTTAGTTAACCCTTGCACACACAAGTCACCAGAATTTATTTTATTTTTGATTTTTCTGTTGGGCTTAAGACAACGCGCGCTACTGACACCCCCTTGTTGGGCCCAGTTTCATTTTGAACTGGTTTTTGTTGCTATTGGCACCAACGGTTTGTCTGATTTGGTTTATTTCTTTATTTTATTTTATTTTTGTATCTGTTTAGAAATTAAGTCATTAAAAATACTTCCAATGACCACAAAATTCCACAAAAATACATTTTGGATTCCTTGAGATGTCCTCTAAACTTAGGTTATTTTTATTTTATCTTTTGAGTTATTCTTGAATTAAAAAAGGGATTTGTCTTTGGAAGTGTCTTTTTTGACCTAGTTTTTGACATACTTTGTTTTTGAATTTATTTCTCTCATGTCCCTTTGATCCAATGAATAAGATTTGATCCTTATATCAATGATGAGTGGAGGAATTTTTGAGGACCATTTTTCCCCTGACTTGTTGACTTTTTAGTTGACTTTTGATGCTTTACATTTGACCCTATGCAGTCCTCCTTCACAATGGAGTACCCTTGTGAATCAATTTTTATGGTGATGTTGTGAAGTGAATTCGATTAAGTTATTTTGGCCTCTGATTGCCAATGCATTTATGGTCTTCTTGCGTTTTATTTGTTAATTTTTGGATCATTTTCCTATTTTTAGAGTAGCTTGCAAGTCAAGCTATTCCAAGGAAGGTCCAAACAAACATGTTGACCTAGTTTGCTTGGGATATGACATTTTTGGATCCTTTGAGCCTTCAATGCCTTTTGATTCATGTTGATAACATGTTAAGTATGATGCTTGTTCATTTTTAGGTCATTATATTGTGTTTAGCTTGTTCTTTTGGTTGCTTACGTTTGAGCTTTCAATTAGGGTTTCTTTGTGAAACATATGTGCTTCCCTTTGGGAATTGACTTGCACTTCTTTGTGCTTTGTTTTGCTTTGGCTTTTGAGAGCTTTTAGTTTATGTCCCTTGCTGTCCAATTACCTAGGAGTATCATTTAAGGTGGCTTGGTCTCTCCTTTGGAGGTACTTGAAGCATACCTAAAATGATGGAATCCTTGAGGACTTTTCTTGGTGATTTCTTTGTGCTTCTTTGTATTTTTGCTTGTGATGCTCATGGTTGAGTGTCTATTGTGAGTTCCTTTCTATCCTCACATGATCTCTCATCCTCACTTTGCCTTAGGCTTTGTTTATATTTCATTTCTGTTTTGTTTTGTGCCTTATGGTTGATGTTGTTTGGTTTAGGCCATTTCATCTCATTTTAGTGCACTTGCTTGTTTTCATTAGTGCATTTCCTTATCTTTTCATTTCTTGCATATTTCATATTTTTGTTTGAGGTTGAGATGAGCTTGTGGTGGTCCTTGCCCCACACCAATTTCCTCCCTCATTCCATGTTTGCATTTTTACACTGTTTATGTTGTTTTTGTTTCTTCTATTGTCTCTTTTCCCTTAGGACCTCTGATCTCTCTTGTTGAAGAGAGGTTATGATAGACATTAAGATCTTAACCATGTATGAAAACACTAGGATAGTTTCATTCCCCTTTCATCCCAACTTTAGGAGCATTATGCATGACAACTTTAGGGTCCAGTTTCCCTTAGTTTGTGTCTCTCTTTTCTCATCTCCTAAACCATCCAAAACACCTAATAAAGGTTAAAGAATATCGTACGTTACGAGCCTTAAGCTATTTAGGAAATAGTTGTTGAAGGGTTTCCTTTCAATGGCTTGGTTGTTTAGTATAGCACCCTTTGGGTGATATGCGACGCAATCACTCCTAAGTCATAGTCTCTAGTGTGATATGAATTGCAAACCAATTCAAAAACACTTCTTCTTTAAAAAAACACAAAAACAATCATTCAAACTTCTTTTTGCCCTTTGGGGCCTTTAATCCTTTGAGAAATCATTTTCACAACAAGAGTGTTGTTAACTTTTAGTTCTACCATAAACGGTAACGCCTAAGTCTCCCATGCTCGAGCTGCATACACCAACTGCTAAAACTACTTGTTAACCCTACTCGTCTAAAAACAGTTGAACAAACATGTGTTCCCTTTTAGCCCGAACTACGTTTGCTCTGATTTCTCGTACCAGACGAGGATACGTAGGCACAAGACGACGATGTCTTGGTGAGTAACCTTCCCCCCTTTCACCCGTAGTTAGTCAGACTACATTGACTCTGACTTCTCATTTCAGATGAGATACGTAGGCACAAAGCGTCGTTGCTTTGCCGAGTCATTTATTTTTCTTTTATCCTCAAGCCTGTAGTTAGATAGTTTTAATCACCCTTTTAGATAGACAACAAGCGTGGATCCCGTCAAGTACGACGGACGTGAGGGGTGCTAATACCTTCCCTTTGCGTAACCGACTCCCGAACCCGAGATTTGGTTGCAATGGCCGATCTTATCCCTCTTTTCGTTAGGTTTTCTCTGAGTGTTTCCTTTCCCTCTCTTGGGATAAATAACGCACGGTGACGATTCTTCTGTCATTGTCGGCCTTTAGTTTTTGCAGTAGCGACAGCTGGCGACTCTGCTGGGGACAATAATATCCCCTATGCGAGTCAATCCTAGCGCTTGTTTGTTTATTTTTGGGGTGTGTACATATGTGCTTTATCTTTGTTTGCTTTCCGAATTTTATTTTCCGCATCATATATCATTATTGCTATGCTATGGGGAGAGACTGTTCCATTGAGAGATGAGCCAGACCCAGGCTTGAGTATAGACTTAGCATTAGAAGCGGAGATTAGTGGTGAGCCTGTATGCTTTGCATGCACCAGCTAGCCATGAAATTTGTGCTTAGACGAGATTCTCTTTAACGATTTTCTTTCTGGCCCTTTGGGCTCGAAGGGATTTTGGATCTGAGGATTGTCGACTCTGGGAACCGATCACTTATGAGTCATCTAAGTGAGGCCTCTTCAAGAGATGATGATGCCAAACCAGAAATGGTGAACGTATCATCATTTCTAGAAAGTTTGTGACACTGATGAACGCATAGGATACCAAACCTCGTCAGTAAATAGGTCCTTACCTGTGAGAGGGATGGGGGTGCAGGAAACTCTAGCTTTCAGACTACCCAGTTCTTTACAGTTTGGATTTATGTTCTTGATTGCGAGGGGTCCTAATGTCAGTGTATGGTTGTGACTAAAGCGAAGCGCCGGTCGTCTCAAACTACAGCACAACAAATCTTGATCCCCTGTTGCATGTGAATTTTGCATTTTCATTTGCATATCATTAACATGTATATGTGTTGCAGGTGTAATTTCCCCCCTGATTCTAGTGACCTTGTTCCTGTTCTGACATGGAGGCTTTGAAGAAGACAGTTGCCTACAAGCTCCCTTCTCCTGACATTAGTTCTTTGTTACATTTGGTTGCTTTAGCAGATCAGAAGGTGAAGGCAGAGTTCAAGGAATCCTATGGGAAGATACTCAGTTTGGTGTGCAAGCCTTTAGTGTTCGAGTTGAATGACCTATATGCACTATTCCAGTTTTACGACCCTCAGTTGAGATGTTTTATCTTTCCAGACTACGTTCTGGCGCCGACATTGGAAGAGTATGCTGCATTACTAGGGGTTACAGTATTAGATCAGATGCCTTTTTACCATGTTGATACCGAGCCTGATCTAGTTAAACTTGCTGCAATTGTTCATCTTGCCGCTTCAGAGTTCTCAGGAAGATTGACCAAGCTAAATGGGACATATGGGTTTCCTCAACCATTCCTGGTTGACAAGGCTTTATAGCTCGCCAAAGACGGTTGTTGGATTGCATTCAATGCCATCCTCGCTCTGTGCATATATGGTATCATCCTGTTCCCCAACTTGCCTGAATTTGTGGATATAAACGCTTTCTATATCCTTGCTTCAGGGAATCCAGTGCCAACATTGTTGGGAGATGTTTACCATTCTGTCCATTACAAGAATGAAAAACAAAGAGGTAAAAATGTGTCTTGTTGTGTACCCTTGTTGTATAGATGGTTCTTCAGCCATCTTCCAAAGAAAGGTCCGTTTGTTGCTATTGCCAGCAACTCGGATTGGTCCGCTAGGTTGATGGGTTTATCTGCAGAAAACATCGTATGGTTTGATCATGACATACTTGGCACAAAAATCGTATGTAGTTGCAGTGGCTTTCCGAATGTTCCGTTGGTTGGAAGAAAGGGCTGTATTAACTATAATCCCTCTTTGTTGATTAGACAATTTGGGTATGCTTTGAAGAGTCCTCCTAAGGAAGAAGAGATACAGGAATCTCTGTATCTCACAGGGTTGCTAGAAGCCGATACTTTGGTCAGATTGGAGTATGCATGGAATAACATTCACAGACGAGGTAAGGCAATGTTAGGAAAGAGAAACAATTAAGCTTATGACCCCTACGTGGTTTGGATCAAGGATAGAGCTGCCAAGTCTCTAATGCCATTTCCCTCAGTTGCACCCTTGTACCCCGTCGTGCTTGAAGAACCTACTACCGTGGATATTCAGAAGTACAACCAACTGTTGCGTGAAAAAGAAGAATTGAAAAAAGAAAATGAATAGTTAGAGAAAGAAGTCATCCAAATCCGAAGTGAGAAGATTGATGTCGTTCATGCCTTCAAAAGACAAACTGAACTTGTTAACAAGCTAGGTACAGACCTGACAAAGGAGATCGGCGACAGAGAACGCACAGGCTGAGATTTGCATGATGTATATAGTGTCCTCACCACTAAGAAGGAAGAGTTGAAAAGGGCTTACACAAGGATCTCCAAGTTTGAATCAGTATGGAACGCCACACTCACTAACAACAAGGAGCGAGAGGATAAGCTGAAGCAACAGATCACCAAATTGAAGAGTCAACTCAGAGCAAAAGAAGAGAAGATCTCAGCAGAAGAAGCTCTCAGATATCACAACGAGCATAATTTAAGCCAAGCTATCGCAGACCTGAAGGAGTGTAGGTTGAGGGCAGATACCAAGAGAAGCAGACTTGAAGCATGCTTTGGAAAAGAAGCCTGAGACGACCATGTTGATAGTCTACAGCACACCATCAACCAATGAGAGCGACTCATTTAGGGTCTACTTGCCAGACTTGATCATCCTGAGACGATAAAGCTGCTTGTGGATTTCCGGACTCGCCGTCCAGCTTGACTGTCCTTGTCTTTCTCTGTATCTTGTTGTTCTTCTTACATATCGCCCATTATCAGGCTTGTTGATTGAGGTCATCTCTATTTTGTACTCAACTGATGTATGTGCACTATGGATTGGCTTGTTATTATACGAGGAGTTGTTATTCTGTTCACTTGTCTGTGGGATTTTTCATGGTTGCTTCTTTAGGGAGCTAGAATCGAGGGGGAAATTTTCCCTGAAACATATTTACATGTTTGCATTCTGCATCTTTCGCATCATTTATCATTTTACATAGCAGGTGTTCTTGGGACCGTTAATCTTATCTCTATGTCACCATTTAGGTTCACAGGATAGCAGACCCGACATTCCACAGATACTCTACGAGGGGGAATCAACAAAGGATTATAGAGCAAGTTCAGCTCGAGCTTTAGGAATTTCGCGAGAGGATGGGGCAATTTATGGACATGATGCAGGGCGTAGCCAACGGCCAAGAACAGTTGAGGACATTGGTACAACCTCTGGTGTCAAGAGTTGATGGAAGTGGAGTCTTACATGGTGGAACCCCTGTTGTACCTCCTCCAGAAAACAGTACGCCACGAACAGACGCTATCCCAACGGTTGTCCCTCCGGGCGGAGGAAACCCGATTGGAATTCCCATCCCAATCCCAACAGGCCCTGTACAAGGTAACAACGGTCCTCAATGGGATCAAGATGATCAAGAAGATATTTTCTCTCTGGGAGATGTTGGGGCAGGATGGCAACCCGACGCTGATAGAAGATTCAAGGCAATTGAGGAAAAGATGAGAAGCCTTGAAAGCCCAAATAGTATGGGTCTGGATATGTCGAACCTAGGATTGATTCCTGGACTCAGGATTCCTCCAAAGTTCAAGGTGCCAGATTTCGATAAATACAAAGGAACAACGTGTCCAAGGGTACATCTTCGCTCCTATTTCCGAAAGATGTCTGCATACTCCAATGATGAGAAGTTGTTGATGCATTTATTTCAAGATAGTCTGTCGGGACCATCCCTCGAATGGTATATGGGTTTAGAGCCAGTTAACGTCAAAAGTTGGAAGGATCTGGGAGAAGCTTTCATTAAGCACTACCAATACAACAGTGACTTAGCGCCAAACCGAGTGCAACTTCAGAATTTATCGCAAAGAAGTAACGAATGCTTTAAAGAATACGCACAAAGATGGAGAGAGCTTACTGCCAGGGTTCAACCTCCCATGGTGGAGAGAAAGTTGATTGATTTGTTTGTGGCCACATTACCAGGAATTTACTATGATAAGTTGGTGAGTAGCATGTCTGGGAGCTTTTCGGACCTGATTATTACCGGTGAGGGGTAAAAAACAGTATTAAAATGGGAAAGATACAGATGGGAGAGGGGACCTCCTCTAGAGGTGGAAGGAAGATTTTCGGTGCGAAGAAGAGAGATAACGAGACAAATGCAGTGTCCGGCTTTAACAATCGAAATAGATATCAGAATCATCGTCAACAACGACCGTATTATCAACAACAACAACAATCTCCACAAGTAGCTAGTATTGCCATCCCGACAGTACAACCTCAACAACAACCACGTCAGCAGCAGCAACAACAACGACCTCAACAATAGAATTATGCACCGAGACAATTCAAAGATCGGAGAAGGATAATGGATAGGCATTTTGACACACCACCGATGCCCTACGCTCAGTTATTACAACACTTAATTCAACTGCAGTTGGTCCAGAAAAGGACAATGGCACCTCTAATTGGCCAACCACCTCCCGGATATGACGCCAACGCTAGGTGTGAATTCCACTCTGGCGCCCCCGACCACAACATCGATAATTGTAAAGCTTTCAAACACAAGGTACAAGACCTTGTTGATAGTAAGGCTATCAATTTCAATCAAGATGCACCAAACGTGGATCAAAACCCCATGCCAAACTATGGTAGGGGTGGTGGTGTGAATGCTATTGTCAATGAAGAAGGCCTGAACTTGGTGTCCAATATGGAGAATTTGAAGACATCGTTAGGTTTTGTGAAGAACAAGTTGTTAGAGGGAGGGGTGTTCTCGGGCTGTAGTGAGGATTGTGAAGACTGTATGATTTGTCCTAAAGAATGTCAGAATCTAAAGAACCATATACAACGTATGATGGATGAAGGCCTATTGCAATTTGATAGAATTTGTGAGAAGAATGTGGAAGAGGTAGTCATTGAAGATGGGGACGAGGTGGCCACCATTTCCATCCCATACAAAACAATTACAATTTCAGCGCCTTCGGCGAGACCAACTATTGTATTCACAAAGGCAGGCCCTGTACCCTATGAGAGCACAAAAGCAATCCCTTGGAACTATGGGGCTAAGGTCTATTGCAATGGTCAGAAGCAGGAATTAAAGAATTCGCCCTTGGACTCGATTGATAATTCGGTAGGCACCGGAGGAATGACTCGAAGTGGAAGAGTGTTTGCACCTCCCGAGGCAAATGCAGACAGAGCTGACAAAGGAAAAGGGAAAGTAGTGGTTGAAGAAAGTTTTCAGACTAGAGAAAAGGAATCTTTGCTAAAGGACGCCGAGGAATTCATGCGTTTGATAAGGAAGAGTGACTACAAAATTGTGGATCACTTACAACAGACTCCTTCAAAGATTTCCATCTTGTCATTGCTATTGTGTTCTGAAGCTCACAGGAATGCTTTGCTCAGGGTTTTGAATAATGCTTATGTACCTCAAGAGATATCCGTGAATCAGTTGGAAGGAATGGTGGCCCATGTCAATGCAAGTAAAGGGTTGGGATTCACTGATCGTGATTTGACACCGAAAGGAAGAAACCACAATTTGGCTTTGCATATTTCACTTGAATGCCGAGGAACAGTGATGTCGCACGTCCTTGTTGATACAGGGTCATCCTTGAATGTGTTGCCAAAGAAAGCATTGATGAAGATAGATCATTAGGGTCTTTATTGTACGCCTAGTGATTTGGTTGTGCGAGCTTTCGATGGAACCCGAAGATCTGTTTTTAGGGAGATAACTCTGCCTATCCAAGTAGGCCCTGAGGTCTTTGAAGCAGTTTTCTACATCATGGACATTCAGCCTGCCTACAGCTGTCTGTTGGGTCGGCTTTGGATACACTCGGCAGGAGCTGTGACGTCGACATTGCACCAGAAGTTGAAGTACATGGTGGATGGGAATATTGTGTCTGTTTGTGGAGAAGAAGACATCATGATGAGCCATCTGTCCTCATTCAAGTATGTGGAGGTAGATGGTGAAATTCATGAAACACTGTATCAGGCCTTTGAAACTGTTCAAATCAAGGAAAAGGCGCCAATCGAGGTCAAGACTCCAGAAATTGCTATGTCATCATACAAGGAAGCCCAAGCCGTAGTGGAATCTGGAGCAGCACAAGGATGGGGGAAGGTGGTGAGCGTCCCCAATAAACAAGATAAGTTTGGATTAGGATACAGCCCGTATGCATCTTCTTCACAAGACGCTCCACGTTACAAAAGACCTGTTGAATTCACCAGTGGTGGGTGATATTCGAAAAAATCAACGCTGTATCTGACGAGGAAGGAGACAGCGACTGTGACATGGATGCGTGGATCAAGCCATGTGTCCCTGGCCAGGGTTTGAAGAACTGGACTATGGAGGAAGTCATCTCTGTGACCTATAAAGAGTAATTGCTTTGTTTTGATTAATGTATCGCCCTATGTTCTGCCCAGAGCATAATGGTCTTTATTTTGTAGGGGCCTAATCTGTTATGTGCGCAAACAATCTTTTATCATTATCAATCAAAAAGGCGTCTTTTCATTCAAAATTTTGTGATCTTTGTTTTTCCTGTTTTTATTTTTTAACAGTAAAATGGCAATGTGGTTGGTGTCTTTTTGTTTGCATATCATTTAAGCATAAAATCATCATCATTGCAGGTTACACATTTCAGATACCATCGAATCAGACTCGTCTATGACTCGGTGTGACTTTGACAATCCGATCATTCAAGCAGAAGAAGAGATTGATGAAGACGAAGACCTGCCTGAAGAGCTTGCCAGATTGTTAAGACAAGAGGAGATGTTCATCCTGCCTCATTAGGAGAAAGTTGAAGTCGTCAACCTGGGAACTGAGGAAGATAAGAAGGATGTCAGAATAGGGGCCGTGTTGCAAAGTGATATGAAGCGAAGACTGGTTGAGTTACTCCAAGAGTACAAAGATGTCTTTGCTTGGTCGTATGAAGATATGACTAGACTCGACACATATATTGTGGTTCATCGTTTGCCTTTCCGAGAAGAGTGACCTCCTGTTAAGCAGAAATTGAGAAAAACCAGGCCTGATATGGCAGTAAAGATCAAAGAAGAAGTCTAGAAGCAATTAGACGCCGAATTCCTGGCTGTGACAAACTATCCTCCGTGGGTTGCAAACATCGTGCATGTGCCTAAGAAGGACGGAAAAGTCAGGATGTGTGTTGATTATAGAGACCTGAATAGAGCAAGGCCAAAGGATGATTTTCCGCTCCCTAATATTGATGTGCTTGTTGATAACACTGCACAATTCTCAGTGTTTTCTTTCATGGATGGTTTTTCGGGCTACAATCAGATTAAGATGGCGCCAGAGGATATGGAGAAAACGACTTTCATCACGCCATAGGGAACATTCTGCTATAAGGTGATGCCTTTTGGTTTGAAGAACGCAGGGGCAACTTATCAACGAGCTATGGTGACTCTCTTTCATGATATGATTCATCATGAGATTGAAGTATATGTCGACGATATGATTGCAAAGTCCCAAACAGAGGAGGGGCATCTGGTGAATCTTCTAAAGCTGTTTGAGAGATTAAGGAAATTCAAGTTGAGGCTGAATTCAAACAAGTGTACCTTCGGCGTACGGTCAGGGAAGTTATTGGGGTTCATCGTCAGTGAGAAAGGTATAGAGGTTGATCCTGCAAAGATCAAAGCAATTCAAGAAATGCCAGCACCAAAGACCGAGAAACAAGTTCGTGGTTTCTTAGGTAGATTGAACTACATCGCTCGGTTCATATCTCACCTCACAACCACTTGTGAGCCATTATTTAAGTTATTAAAGAAAGATCAGGCGGTCATTTGGAATGAGAATTGTCAGAAAGCATTTGAGAAAATAAAAGAGTATTTGCAAGAACCTCCAATACTGATGCCCCCGATGGCTGGAAGACCGTTGATAATATACTTAACAGTTCTTGAGAATTCCATGGGTTGTGTTCTCGGTCAACATGAAGAGACTGGAAGAAAAGAGCATGCAATTTATTACTTGAGTAAAAAGTTCACAGACTGCGAGTCCAGATACTCAATGTTGGAGAAAACTTGTTGCGCACTGGCTTGGGCCGCCAAACGCCTAAGGCAGTATATGCTAAACCATACAACCATGTTAATTTCAAAGATGGATCCAATTAAGTACGTTTTTGAAAAGCAAGCATTGTCAGGAAGGATTGCTAGATGGCAGATGGTTCTGACAGAATACGAAATTCAGTATGTGTCTCAGAAAGCTATTAAAGGGAGTGTTCTGTCTGAGTATCTCGCAGAACAACCAATTGACGACTATCAGCCGATGAAGTTCGATTTTCCCGATGAAGACATTATGTACTTGAAGATAAAAGATTGTGATGAGCCACTACCAAATGAAGGTCCTGAGTTGGGTTTCCAGTGGAAATTGATCTTTGACGATGCTGTTAACTCCTACGGCAGTGGAATTGGGGCAATCATTACAACTCCCTATGGGACGCATATACCCTTCACTGCAAGGTTGACATTTCCCTGTACAAACAGCGAGGCCGAATATGAAGCGTGTATCATGGGTATCGAGGAAGCAATCGATTTGAGAATCAAGAATCTTGATGTCTAGGTGATTCAGCTCCTGGTGGTCAACCAGATCAAAGGAGAATGGGAGACACGCCAACCAAATCTAATCCCCTACATGAACTATGCAAGAAGATTGTTACCTTTCTTCGATCATGTGGAGTTTTACCACGTGCCGAGAGCAGAAAATCAGATGGCAGACGCCTTGGCTACTTTATCTTCAATGTACAAAGTGAACTTTTGGAACGATGCGCCAAGAATCGTTATCTCACGCCTCGATAGACCGGCATTCGTTTTTGCAATAGAAGAAGCTTCTGATGGCAAGCCATGGTATTACGACATCCAAAACTTTCTCAAGAATCAAAAGTATCCAACCGGGGCATCCAGTCGAGATAAGAAGACCTTGAGGAGATTATCTGGTAACTTCTATTTGAATCCAGACGGTGTACTTTATCGAGGGAACTTTGACTTAGTGCTGCTAAGATGTGTGGACGAAAAAGAAGCGAATTTGCTTATGGAAGAGGTCCACGAAGGAGCCTTTGGAACGCATGCAGGTGGACATGCCATGTCTCGAAAGCTGTTGAGAGCAGGGTATTATTGGTTAACTATGGAGTCTGATTGCTTCAAGTACGCCAAGAAATGTCACAAGTGTCAGATTTATGCCGACAAGATTCATGTGCCGCCATGTCCTTTAAATGTTATGTCATCTCCATGGCCTTTCTCCATGTGGGGCATTGATATGATTGGCAAGATCGAGCCAACTGCGTCCAATGGGCATCGTTTCATCCTAGTAGCCATTGACTATTTCACCAAATGGGTCGAGGCAGCTTCTTATGCAAATGTTACAAAGCAAGTTGTAGCCCGGTTCATCAAAAGAGACATCATTTGCCGCTATGGGATACCTGAAAGGATCATTACTGATAATGGCTCCAATCTGAATAACAAGATGATGAAAGAGTTGTGCCATTTAAGATTGAACACCACAACTCATCTCCTTATCGTCCGAAGATGAATGGTGTTGTAGAAGCGGCCAACAAAAACATAAAGAAGATAGTGCAGAAGATGGTGGTAACTTACAAGGATTGGCACAAGATGTTACCTTTCGCTTTACATGGATATCATACTTCGGTGCGTACTCAACCGGGGCAACTCCTTTCTCGTTGGTGTATGGTATGGAAGTTGTCCTACCATTAGAGGTCGAGATACCTTCCTTGAGAGTTCTGGATGATGTCAAACTGGATGAAGCAGAATGGGTGAAGAATAGGTTAAATCAACTCAGTTTGATGGATAAGAAAAGATTGGCGTCCATCGCATACGGTCGTCTATACAAAAGCAGGACAAAGAAAGCCTTCGACAAGAAGATACGTCCTCAAAGCTTTCAGGCAGGTGATTTGGTGTTAAAACGGATCCTCCCACCACAGAACAATCGCAGGGGCAAATGGACTCCCAATTATGAAGGTCCGTATGTTGTGAACAAAGTCTTCTTCGGAGGAGCCTTGCTACTTTCAACCATGGATGGTGAAGATTTTACGTCCCCTGTGAACGCGGACGCAGTCAAAAAATACTTTGCATAAATAGACCCGCTGGAAAGAAAAAGAAAATCCAGGCAAGAATGGGGCATCCCGGCGAACCACAAAAAGATAGGTTCGGGCAAAAATAAGGGATAAAAAGAAAAAAGATGTAAACCCGCAAAGTCGAAAACCTGAAAAGGCGGCTTTGGCAAAAATGGGTATCCCGGTGAATCGAAAACCCGCAAGGGCGGTTCAGGCAAAAGTTAGGGATTTGAAAAGCAAACGACTGCGATCCGCGCATAGATCTTCAAAGCATAGTGGATTATGGGAAGACTCGAGAATCATCCGTCCAAATCAATCTCTTCAGAAGATGAAGCATCGGAAAGGCGTCGAAGTCATGCGAGTCATAGTTGAGTCTTTATATGATGGTTGTATGTGCCACATTACCAACATTTTTGTATATTCTTGTGCATTTCTGTATTTTGCTTACGCAACTTTCTCATTTCAGGAGTTGCTTCCCCTTGTAAATTTTCCTATTTACAGGCTATCCATCAATAAATCATACTATCCAGAAAACTTTTGTCTTTGATTCAGATTTTACCGTTTTGTTTGCAAACGACGCCTGATGGTTTTTGATAAAACTTTGCATACATAACTTTGTGAGCTCTGCTAACCATAATCGAAACAATGTTTTTGTTTGAATAATGTCACAGGTGATAAGTAAGACGATGTTTGCGGCACAAAATGTAGTTGCCTGTTTGTTATTTGCAGAACTCCTAGCCTCAGAACTTTTCCAAAAATTCCACATCTAAAGGAAGGGCGCAAGCTAAGCGTGTTCACCTCCCCAACAGTTTGAAACTTCATATAGTTAAGGTTATCCTCAGCAAGTCGAGATTGATGTCTCCAACAAAGTAGGATCATTTCCAACAGGTAGATGTGGATGTATCCTCAGCAGTGGAATGGATGCAGAATTTCATCTTCCCCACAGAACCTGAACAATTAGCTCCTGTCCCCTCAGAGTCCGGGATGCTGTTTCATTTCTCTAAGAAGAGGTCGATGTTGTTGAGTATTGTGCTCATTTTCCCCAAGCAGAGGTCGATATTGATTCTCTCCCTATCTAATCCCCAGCCAAGTCAGTGGGTTGGTTTTCTCCCCCGAGACTGTTTATTCTCCACCCTCAGCAGAGTTTGAGTCCCAGCGGAGTGGATTTGTGCTTAGCAGAGCAGCTTTACCCGGAAGTTATCTCGGAGGCCATCCAAGGCTTATTACTCCCCAACATGAGTTTGTAGGCACTAGACGTGCCTAGTTTTCCCCCCAGCGGAGTTGTTTTCCTCTCTTCAGCATTTATTTTGTTGATGTGGTTCCTTTGCATTTGCATCGTGCATAGCATCCTCCCAAACACGTAGCATTTCCATTTAGTATGGAGCATTACGCCATCTTCAAACATGTGCATTTGAAACATAAGCCAGGTCATTATTTCTTTGTTTCAGGTGAATCTCGCAGATGATTAGTATCTTTGCCCGTGTGTTGACTAGACTCCGGCTCATGCTTTTTGCCCAGCGGAGTTCTTTTGTGATTATCATGAATGGATGATCCTAATTTCGTTTGGATCCTGATGCTCGTTTTCATATAGCGAGGGTTTGGCGGCGATGTCAAATGATTCGGTTTTTCAACGGCGATGTTGGATGTTTGTTTCTGGCGGCAATGTCAAGTGATTCAGTTTTTCAGCGGCGATGTTGGATGTTTGTTTCTGGCGGCGATGTCAAGTAACTCAGTTTTTCAGCGGCGATGTTGGATGTTTGTTTGGACGGCGAAGTCAGATTGTTGAGCAGTTGACAGCGAAGTCAAATTATGTTGAGAAGTTGACGGCGAAGTCAGGTTATTTTAGAAGATGACGGTGAAGTCAGATTATGTCAAGCAGTTGACGGCAAAGTCAAGGTGTGTTAAGGAATGACGGCGAAGTCAAGACTGTTTTAAGAATAGACGGCAAAGTCAAATTATGTTGAGAAATGACGGCGAAGTCAAGTTCTTTTAAGAGAGGACGGCGAAGTCAGATTATTTCGAGAAACAACGGCGAAGTCAGATTATTTTGAGAAAGGACGGCGAAGTCAGGTTATTTTAGAAGTTGACTGCAAAGTCGAACGGTCTTGAGGATTGACGGTGAGGTCAGGTGTTTTACCAGTGTTATACAGAAGAGGACAACCAAGTATTTTACAGATTTAATATGAAATACTGACGGCGAAGTCAAATTATTTTGATGAATGACGGCGAGGTCAGATGTTTACTGGAATGGTGACTGATGGCGAAGTCCGATATTCTACTTGAAACAGGCCCCTGACGGTGATGTTGGAGGTTTATTTCTGCGGTCGGAAAATTTCCGGGTTCTTTGGTATTCAACCATCTTTTACCATGATGGTGTGAAAGCCGTTCGCTTTCCACTCATTCAGGTCCAAGTCGTTTGAATAGGGGCAGCTGTTGTACCCCAAAATTTTCCCAAACTTTCTTTTACTTGGTTTATGTTTCATTTGTTCTAGCATATTGCATTGCATAGCATTTGGCATTTTTACAGGGGATCAAGATATACGTGAGCAACAAGGGAGATATGCCAAAAGTTCTAAACCTAATCAAGAGGTTATATTCAAGTCAACAAGAAGGTTATCATCATCAGAGACAAGGCCAAGCCCTTTGGATAAGCAGATAAGTGTATATGGTTCACCTCCTGTCTAGGAGGCCATTTGAAGGTCATCTGAGGATCCCCAAGCCCATGTTCATGAGAGGAGATTGTCATTTAAGCTCATTGGAGGCCTTGAGAGTCATTTTGGAGTTCATTCAAGTGTTTATGACAAGTGTGAAGAGCTACAGCTAAAGATTGTGCAATTAGGGTTTTCATCTGGTCAACCCTGAGTCAACTGTGAAATTGAAGGAGATTAAGAGTCAATTCCAAGTCTTCATGTTCATGGAGTGTTGTGTTGAGATATATGGGATATAATTTCAAGATCAATTCATCAAGAATCAAGAGTATGAGAAGTGACTGAATTAGGGTTCTCAGGGTAAAATCCCCTGTTCAGTGCCTAACTTCAAGACCACCTATCTCAAGACACAAGTCTCATCTCAACCTTTAGCCAACATGGAACTTGTAGATCATGTTCTTAGCTTTAATTTGAGTACTAGAAGTCCTTGGTTGGATCTATAGAACTCAAGTTATGATCCAAACAATTTACAGGTCATCACAGGGATGTGATTTTGGTCAACAAAAGTCAACCAACTTCCAAGCCATTTTGATCTATAAGTATGTTTCTCCTCAACTTTTGGCCAACATGAAAGTTGTAGGGAATGGTCTCAGATTTCCAAAAAGTACTAGAAGCCTTTCATCTGATTTGTAGGACTCATGTTATGAGGCTTGCAAGGCAAGGGTATTTTCAGAAAGTAATATTATGGGTAATTTTCATTATAGGTCCATTTCACCATTTTGCACACTTCAAATGAAAATCTTTCCAACATGAAACTTGCTCCAAGTGGTGTTATTTGATCAACAAAACCTTAAGAATTCATGGAATTGACTTGGAATGAAGAATTGGTATGAGGAAATTCATGGAAAAAAGCCTTAAAAGATCAAAATTGCACTTAATTCTTTTTTAAACATTTTTTGTGCAAATAAGTGCATATTTTGAGTGCAAAACATGTTTTAAGAACATTGGCAATTTCAGAATTTGGATTTGAGTTATTCTTTCATGCCATTTTCAAGGTTTCTTCAATAATAAGCAACACATCAAAACCTTTCCATAAGGCCAAACCAAGGGGCAATTCTCAGCCCTTGGATCAGCATTGACATTATGCAAGTCAGCCATGTCATTTTTACAGCTGGGCAAGTACAAATTTGTGTACCTTGCAAGTGGGAAAGTTGGAAAAAAGTGAAATTTGGTTTGGGCTTAAGGAGCTTTCATTGGGCCTCCTCTTGATCTGAATCCAACATACTTAAGCTCAGGAACATTTCCATTGTCTCAAAAGTGTGTTTGGTAAGAGAGAGAGCAAGAACAATTTTGAAAAAGTGAGAGCAAGTGTGTAAATCGTGTTTGGCATTTCACTGAGTTTCAATCACTTTTAAACATCTAAAAATATTCCTTGAGTGTTGTTGAACGTTTCTGAACAGTTTATTACAAGCTTTGGCCACTCATTGAGCTCTAAGGAGGTTTGTTTTTAGGTTTCTTACTTTTCATTTTATCTCACTGTTCAAGCATCTATTTCGTGCCATTTTTACATGTTTACATTCCTTGCATATCATAGTTCATTTATGGGTTGCTTTGGTGGTTGATTGTTGAACTTTAAGTTTTGAGCTCCAAACTTGTGGTTTTCGTTTTTTTCTTATTCTCAAGCTTTTAAGTCTTTTTAATGGTAGAAATGAGTTCCCCACGAGATGTAGATGGATTTTGATACAAAAAACATGTGAAACGGTGGAGAAATGATGAAACCGTGTGTTGTTGTGGTTGCGTGGCCGGCCGAAGCTTGCGAGGAAGACGACTGGAGATGTTTTCCGGCCGTCTGAGCTTTCCCTCCATGTTTGAGGTTGAAGATGTAACAACCCAATTTTCAGTAATTAATTATTGATACTAATTAACTGGTTTAAGTGGTTTATTTGATTTAAAGGAATCATTGGATTTATTTAAATTATATGAGTTAATGGATTTAACTGATTTATTATATTTGGTAGAATAATGTGGATTTACCAGATATTTTCTAATTAATGTCAAGATGAGATATTTTGTGAGAAAGGATTTGGTAGATATTATGAGAAAAGAAATATAATAGAAATAAAAATCAAATGGAAAGTATATAAAGGAAATAGATGGAAAAGAAAACATAAGGAAGAGAAAGAGAAGAGAAAGAAAGAAAGAGGAGAAAAGAGAAGAGAAGAGGGGAAAACATGGAAAGCTCAAGGATCCGCTTCAAGCTTCGATTAAACCAAGGTAAGGGTGAGAAACATTGTTATTTAATCCATGTGTATGATTATGTATGTGTGGGTTTGGTTTGTTGTGAATTTCCACCATTTTTTAAGCTAGGGCAAAATGGATTTAATCGGTAGAATCGTAGTTTAATCGGTTAGAAACTGGAAATAATGCCGTAGAATAGTCGGGTGATGTGGGGTTAAGATTACTGGAACTGGTTCGGTGAGAATCGGTCGATTTTTAGAGGGTAGAAGCTTTGGGACAGAATGAGGGTTCTGATATCGCAGGTTCGCTGGCTCTCGCCAGGCGAAGCCCAGCGAATAGCTGGCGAATAATTTAAGAAAACTCCCAGTGGTCTTCGCTGGAAAGTTCGCCAGGCGAAGGTAAATGGCGAAGGTTCTCCAGGCGAGTACATCAGCGAAGGGTAGCGAATCAAGTCAGTAGCTACTGACTTTTGTTCGCTGGTGAGTTCGCCGGGCGAAGGTCCCAGCGAGCATTCACCAAGTGAAGGGTGGCGAGCAGGACACCATTGTTTTCTTTTTCTGTTTTATTCATCCAATGTTTAATTGCTTGGTTCAATTATGATAATCCTATGTGATATGAATAGTTTGTGTACTATTGTGATGAGTTGTGGGTAGCCTGTGGGCGTGAATCCTAGATGATAGGATCAAATATAAATTGCATTCTTTTGACAAATATTTGTATGCATTATTTTAACATGTTTAAAATGCATGATTATTGTGATGAATTCGTCGTCGTTTGGCACGATATTATGAATGTATATTGATTGGATGCGATTAAATGTGAAGAATGGATGGGAACATATCGTGGATATGTGTGCATTGTTTAATAATTGTGAGAAATGCATGGGAACATATCTTGGATATGTGTGTATTGTTTGATGATGTGATAATGGTATTGATAAATGAATACATTGATGATTGTTGTGATATGTTGTGTGTGCAATCATGTTATAATTCATATGTGATGAATTATTTGAAATGCAAGGGATTAAGATGCGGGAACGGTCTTAAGTGCATTTTGTTGGTTGATTGCATATGCATCATTTAGTCAAGAGGCAATGTTTGCTAGTTTCGTGGAGACTAGTGGCTTGTCCCAAACCTAGAAGGGTGGGTTTGAAGCCTAGGGGACAGGCTTTGTTGTTATCGGTCTAGAAGGGTGGAGCCGGTTTAAATGTAAAAACCGAAAAATGATAACAAGTGTTGGTACCACATGGCATGTGTTGCATTGAGTCACATGGCATGTTTGTGATTGTTGTATGAAGCATGCGTGTGTGCATGACTTGTTGATTTGAGAGTGTGAATATAAGATTGTTGTACGCAAAAATGCTTATGTGTATGTTATGTGGATTGCTGAGGACTATGGATATGTGCATGATGAATATGCTTGATGATTGTCCATATTTGTTTATATAAGTATGCTTTGTAAAGTATATGATGAGTTATGATGAAGTATGGTGAGAATTGTGGAATATGCGTATGTGCATTACCTGTGTAATTGAGAAATGTGAATGTGTAATAGTGAATTGGTGGATAAAACATAACAAGTGTATGTTTATTTAGGATGTTGAGATTTATGGATGTATGCATGATGAAAATGCTTGATGAATGTCTATGTTTGTTTATATGCACGTTGTGATGCATCTGATAATTGTATGCATTGATTATTATGATAATATATATATATATATATATATATATATATATATATATATATATATATATATATGTATATATATATATATATATATATATATATATATATATATATATATGTATATATATATATATATATATATATATATATATATATATATATATATATATATATATATATATATATATATATATATATAATTGTATGCATTGATTATTATGATAATATTTCTCACCCTTCTGCTGGAATGATGTCCTTTATGACATCGTGCAGGTATCTTGGTGTAGTACTGCTAGTAGTTGCGAGTTCTCTGTTGGTGCAGCTGTTTAGCATTTAATTATGTTGGATCAGGTCATGCTCTGGTTATGTAACACTGGGATTGTTGGGTTTATGCCTTAGAGATATAATGTGTATTCTAAGTTGTGTTTTAAATGTATTTGAAATATGTGATAATGGCCTCTGTGCCTAAGTGTTGATGATTATGTGATGAACATGAATATTCTGTGAAGGGATTGATGTAAATAAATTGAATCCGTTTTTACATGCAAGATGAAAATTTAATAGCATGACTATTTATTTCAACGTTACATGAGTATGACAGGTGAATGTGTTGAGATTTTGTAATTGTGTGACGCCCTTTTGTGAAAGCATATTAATTTACTCTGATTAATTATGTATTATTCCGTGGGTTTATAAGGGTGTTACATAAGTGGTATCAGAGCAGGTCGGTCCGTCCGGCCATGTTGTCTAATGTTATTTGTTCCCTTGTATGCGACATGTGTGTGAAAACACTGTCGATACATGTTTGTTGTTTAACCTTTGTCTGCAGAAGTGGGAATGACCAAAGTGGGGGAGAAGCTTGTGATTCCTCAGAATGCTGCAACTGTGGAGTTGTAGCTCAGTGTGTAGTTAAACGCTATTATAGTTTGGTAAAGATGGTCTATGCCCCATTATGATTTCGGCTGTCTATTGACAAATTGAGGAAATAATCACCCTTAATCTCTTGTTGATGGTAGTTGGGATTGTGTTGGATGGGATGGACGTGTCTTACCAGCTTAGATGGCATGAGCAGAGAATTGTTTGGAGTTAAGCCAAGTGCTTAACAATTGTTTTGATAAGTCGGCGCATGAAAGTGATGAGGTGGTTAATTTCGATGGGAATTTGGAGTGCTAATGAAAGTGGGAGGTTGGCGGTTCGCCGATTAATTATGTCTGTTTGGACAGTCAAAGAATTAAATTGATTGAGTGGTTTGAGACTTGCGTCTGGTATGTGCTACAACAACAGGTTGTGAGGTCGAGTATGTTAAGGGTGGATAGTGACTTCTGGTGATTACTAAAGGAAATTGGATGTGGAATACAAGGTTGGTATAATTAGACCTTCCAATATTTAAAGAGTTGGAGATGTGATGAATGACCTTCTAAGAGTGGAAACGTTGTTTTCGTATTGTCGCTGCAATGGGAGAACCGTAACTCGGAATGACGCAAAATTAGAAGCGTTGGAAGCTATTACAGTGCCCAGTGTGATGGTGGATTAGTGACATGGAATTAAGTATTAATTGATGAAATATATTTGGATGTTGTGGTAAGTGCGATTCGTGTTTCGCCATAAGTTCACAACTGAGTGTCCGTTTGACATGGGGTTCTCCATACTTAATTGAGTGAGTAATGGTTGTGTAGTCGATTGTGTTTGGATGCGTCAAAGAGTATAAAGGATCATGTTGAGCATCGGGAACTTGTGTTATTAGTATTGGAGAAGAAGTAGTGATATGCCACTGTGAAGAAGTTCAGAAAGTTTTTGGAAAGTTGTCAATAGCTCGTGTGTTGGTTTTTCCGAATCCGACAGAACTATTCGTTGTGTTGTAATGCTTTGTTAATATGACTGGGAGATATGTTAAGTGCAACATCAACGAGTTTTGGCTATGCTTTGAAGAAACTTAAAGTACATAAGGGAATTATCAGACAAGTGATTTAGAGTTGGTTGTTGTTGTGTGTTTGTACCGGAGTTTGGAAGCCTCAATTGTTTAGTTGAGATTTGAGATGGTTAATGATCTTAAGATCTTAAGGTATTTGTTTGATTTGAGAAGATGAATAGGATGTAGAGGAAATAATTGGGACTTCTGAAAGAGTATGGTTTTGGTTGAGTTACCATTTGAGTGAGACCAAGTGGTAACTGAGTTATTGCATTGGAAATATCTGTATGTACCGATGATGATGGTAATGAAGTTAGGACTGATTGAGTAAATTCGGAATATGGGTGTGGTCTGTGAAGAGACTTCTCATGGAGTGGAGCTTTATATGATGATACTGACTATTGGTATTCTCGATGAGATTCAAGGAGGTCGGAATTCTAATTTGAGTTAATAGATTGATTGAATTTAAGGGATAAAAGTCGAGGAGGTGATTTTCGGATTTATGGAAATGGTATCATGATATGTCGGGATGGAGTATGTGTTCTGAATAGTGTGAGTTGGATGAGAGTACACTGGAAGAAGGATATTGAGATAGATGGAGTATCCATGCAGGTACTGAGAAGGTGTGACCGAATTTGAGGAATTATTTTAATGACCACAAATGAAGAGAGAAGTGATTGAGTTTGTATATGCTAGATTAGACTTATTAGAATGTCGGAGAATAAACGTCAGAGACCGTTGGGTCGGATGCAACTGTTGAATATTCCTGAGTGGGATGGAATAATATTTCCATGGATTTTGTGCTAGGTTTTCAGAAGAATTTGAAGGGGTATGATTCGGTTTGAGTGGTTATGGATAGATTGACAAAATAAACTTATTTCTTACCAATGAGGATTAATCATTCTATGTTGAAGCTAGCTGAGATGTGTATCGATGAAGTTGTGAAGTTGTGTGAAATACCGTCAAATGTTGTGTCAGATGGGAATCAGAGTTTTTCATTGGGATTTTGAGAGATTTGCAGACGCTTTGAGCGACATGTTGAAGATAATCTCTGTCTAGCATCCGTTGACGGATGGGAAGACAAAGAGGACTATCCAATATGTAGAGAGTTTGTTGAGAGCTTATGTGTTGGATCAAGATGGACCAGGAGATGGTTACTTGTCATTTATTGAGTTTACCTACAATAACTGCTATTATTCTAGTATCGGAATAGCATCGTATGAGACTTTGTTCGGTAAGAGGTGTAGGACTCCTTTGGATAGGCGTGTGTCTAGCGAGAGTGTTGTACTCAGGCCGAAGATTGTGCAAGAGACAACTGAAAAGATAAAAAAGGACCCAAGAAAGGACGTGTTCTGAGAGTTACGATAGTAACTGGTGTTGGTCGAGCTTGGGGTCTCGGAAGTGTATCCTGTGTTTTGTGGATCTGTATCAGAGTAGCGCAACGGAAGCGTGGGGAAAATAGCATGATAGATTGTTTTACCGCTGTCACTTGTGGAGATTACATGATATATTCATGTGTCTAAGCTATGAAGGTACATTGATTCAGATGGATGGTGTGCAAGAGAGAGATGATTTGATTTCTGAGGCATTTCTAGTTCAGGTTGATGAACGAGAGGTAACTTCGAGGTATAGGGATTCCTTTGATGGAGGTAGTTTGAGAGAGAGTTAGATTTGAGAGATTGGGATGCGAGGATCGTATCCAGAGTTATTTGAATCAGGTAACATTTTCGAGGACGAAAATTCCTAAAGTGGGGGAGGGTTGTAACAACCCAATTTTCAGTAATTAATTATTGGTACTAATTAACTGGTTTAAGTGGTTTATTTGATTTAAAGGAATCATTGGATTTATTTAAATTATATGAGTTAATGGATTTAACTGATTTATTATATTTGGTAGAATAATATGGATTTACCATATATTTTCTAATTAATGTCAAGATGAGATATTTTGTGAGAAAGGATTTGGTAGATATTATGAGAAAAGAAATATAATAGAAAGAAAAATCAAATGGAAAGTATATAAAGGAAATAGATGGAAAAGAAAACATAAGGGAAAGAAAGAGAAGAGAAAGAAAGAAAGAGAAGAAAAGAGAAGAGAAGAGGGAAAAACTTGGAAAGCTCAAGGATCCGCTTCAAGTTTCGATTAAACCAAGGTAAGAGTGAGAAACATTGTTATTTAATCCATGTGTATGATTATGTATGTGTGGGTTTGGTTTGTTGTGAATTTCCACCATTTTTCAAGCTAGGGCAAAATGGATTTAATCGGTAGAATCGTAGCTTAATCGGTTAGAAACTGGAAATAATGTCGTAGAATAGTTGGGTGATGTGGGGTTAAGATTACTAAAACTGGTTCGGTGAGAATCGGTCGATTTTTGGAGGGTAGAAGCTTTGGGACAGAATGAGGGTTCTGATATCGCAGGTTCGCTGGCTCTCGCCAGGCGAGTGAAGGCGAAGTCCAGCGAATAGCTGACGAATAATTTAAGAAAACTCCAAGTGGTCTTCGATGGCAAGTTCGCCAGGCGAAGGTAAGTGGCGAAGGTTCGCCAGGCGAGTACATCAGCGAAGGGTAGCAAATCAATTCAGTAGCTACTGACTTTTGTTCGCTGGCGAGTTCGCCGGGCGAAGGTCCCAGCGAGCATTCGCCAATGGCTTTGCCAGGCGAAGGTTGGCGAGCAGGACATCATTGTTTTCTTTTTATGTTTTATCCATCCAATGATTAATTGCTTGGTTCAATTATGTTAATCCTATATGATATGAATAGTTTGTGTACTATTGTGATGAGCTGTGGGTAGCCTTTGGGCGTGAATCCTAGATGATAGGATCAAATATAAATTGCATTATTTTGACAAATATTTGTATGCATTATTTTAACATGTTTAAAATGCATGATTATTGTGATGAATTCGTCGTCGTTTGGCACGATATTGTGAATGTATATTGATTGGATGCGATTAAATGTGAAGAATGCATGGGAACATATCGTGGATATGTGTGCATTGTTTAATAATTGTGAGAAATGCATGGGAACATATCTTGGATATGTGTGCATTCTTTGATGATGTGATAATGGTATTGATAAATGAATACATTGATGATTGTTGTGATATGTTGTGTGTGCAATCATGTTATAATTCGTATGTGATGAATTATTTGAAATGCATGGGATTAAGATGTGGGAACGGTCTTAAGTGCATTTTGTTGGTTGATTGCATATGCATCATTTAGTCAAGAGGCAATGTTTGCTAGTTTCGTGGAGACTAGTGGCTTGTCCCAAACCTAGAAGGGTGGGTTTGAAGCCTAGGGGACAGGCTTTGTTGTTATCGGTCTAGAAGGGTGGAGCCGGTTTAAATGTAAAAACCGAAAAATGATAACAAGTGTTGGTACCAAATGGCATGTGTTGCATTGAGTCACATGGCATGTTTGTGATTGTTGTATGAAGCATGCGTGTGTGCATGACTTGTTGATTTAAGAGTGTGAATATAAGATTGTTGTATGCAAAAATGCTTATGTGTATGTTATGTGGATTGCTGAGGACTATGGATATGTGCATGATGAATATGCTTGATGATTGTCCATATTTGTTTATATAAGTATGCTTTGTAAAGTATATGATGAGTTATGATGAAGTATGGTGAGAATTGTGGAATATGCGTATGTGCATTACTTGTGTAATTGAGAAATGTGAATGTGTATTAGTGAATTGGTGGACAAAACATAACATGTGCATGTTTATGTAGGATGTTGATATTTATGGATGTATGCATGATAAAAATGCTTGATGAATGTCTATGTTTGTTTATATGCACGTTGTGATGCATCTGATAATGGAAATGAATTGTGGTGAGAAAATGTGGGTTATATGTATTCTATAATTGTGTGTATATATATATATATATATATATATATATATATATATATATATATATATATATATATATATATATATATATATATATATATATATATATATATATATATATATATATATATATATATATATATATATATATATATATATATATATATATATATATATATATATATATATATATATATATATATATATATATATATATATAATTGTATGCATTGATTATTATGATAATATTTCTCACCCTTCTGCTGGAATGATGTCCTTTATGACATTGTGCAGGTATCTTGGTGTAGTACTGCTAGTAGTTGCGAGTTCGCTGTTGGTGCAGCTGTTTAGTATTTAATTATGTTGGGTCAGGTCATGCTCTGGTTATGTAACACTGGGATTGTTGGGTTTATGTCTTAGAGATATAATGTGTATTCTAAGTTGTGTTTTAAATGTATTTGAAATATGTGATAATGGCCTCTGTGCCTAAGCGTTGATGATTATGTGATGAACAGGAATATTCTGTGAAGGGATTTATGTAAATAAATTGAATCCGCTGTTACATGCAAGATGAAAATTTAATAGCATGACTATTTATTTCAACGTTACATGAGTATGACAGGTGAATATGTTGAGATTTTGTAATTGTGTGACGCCCTTTTGTGAAAGCATGTTAATTTACTCTGATTAATTATGTATTATTCCGTGGGGTTAGAAGGGTGTTACAGAAGACAGTGAGGTGTCATCCCCACGTGCGTCCGATTGGCTTACTTTTTGTTTGGATGGTCATGATTAAGACCCATGGTGGTCTATCTTTGACTTAAAACATTTTGTCCACTTTTAAATCTTCTTTAAATGAGGTGTCATCCCCACATCCACATGATTGGATTACTGAAAGATCATGCACG
Source organism: Lathyrus sativus (assembly GCA_963859935.3). Classification (NCBI taxonomy): domain Eukaryota; kingdom Viridiplantae; phylum Streptophyta; class Magnoliopsida; order Fabales; family Fabaceae; genus Lathyrus; species Lathyrus sativus. Next base: position 953,116,736 of record OZ012735.1, read on the forward strand.
GGTGATTGAATTCCATGATGGTCTTTAATTGACCCTTGCACACACAAGTCACCAGAATTTATTTTATTTTTGATTTTTCTGTTGGGCTTAAGACAACGCATGCTATTGACTCCCCCTTGTTGGGCCCAGTTTTATTTTGAACTGGTTTTTGTTGCTATTGGCACCAACGGTTTGTCTTATTTGGTTTATTTCTTTTTTTATTTTATTTTATTTTTTGTATCTGTTTAGAAATTAAGTCATTAAAAATACTTTCAATGACCACAAAATTCCACAAAAATACATTTTGGATTCCTTGAGATGTCCTCTAAATTTAGGTTATTTTTATTTTATTTTTTGAGTTATTCTTGAATTAAAAAAGGGATATTTCTTTGGAAGTGTCTTTTTTGACCTAGTTTTTGACATACTTTGTTCTTGAATTTATTTCTCTCATGTCCCTTTGATCCAATGAATAAGATTTGATCCTCATATCAATGATGAGTGAAGGAATTTTTGAGGACCATTTTTCCCCTGACTTGTTGACTTTTTAGTTGACTTTTGATGCTTTACATTTGACCCTATGTAATCCTCCTTCACAATGGAGCACCCTTGTGAATCAATTTCTATGGTGATGTTGTGAAGTGAATTTGATTGAGTTCTTTTGGCTTCTGATTTCCAATGCATTTATGGTCTTCTTGCATTTTATTTGTTAATTTTTGGATCATTTTCCTATATTTAGAGTAGCTTGCAAGTCAAGCTATTCCAAGGAAGGTCCAAACAAACATGTTGACCTAGTTTTCTTGGGATATGACATTTTTGGATCCTTTGAGCCTTCAATGCCTTTTGATTCATGTTGATAACATGTTAAGGATGATGCTTGTTCATTTTTAGGTCATTATATTGTGTTTAGCTTGTTCTTTTGGTTTCTTACATTTGAGCTTTCAATTAGGGTTTCTTTGTGAAACATATGTGCTTGCCTTTGAGAATTGACTTGCACTTCTTTGTGCTTTGTTTTGCTTTGGCTTTTTAGAGCTTTTAGTTTATGTCCCTTGCTGTCCAATAACCTAGGAGTATCATTTAAGGTGACTTGGTCTCTCCTTCGAAGGTACTTGAAGCATACCTAAAATGATGGAATCCTTGAGGACTTTTCTTGGTGATTTCTTTGTGCTTCTTTGTATTTTTGCTTGTGATGCTCATGGTTGAGTATCTATTGTGAGTTCCTTGCTGTCCTCACATGATCTCCCATCCTCACTTTGCCTTAGGCTTTGTTTATATTTCATTTGTGTTTTGTTTTGTGCCTTATGGTTGATGTTGTTTGGTTTAGGCCATTTCATCCCATTTTAGTGCACTTGCTTGTTTTCATTAGTGAATTTCCCTATATTTTCTTTTCTTGCATATTTCATATTGTTGTTTGAGGTTAAGATGAGCTTGTGGTGGTCCTTGCCCCACACCAATTTCCTCCCTCATTCCATGTTTGCATTCTTACACTGTTTATGTTGTTTTTGTTTCTTCTGTTGTCTCTTTTCCCTTAGGACCTCTGATCTCTCTTGTTGAAGAGAGGTTATGATAGACATTAAGATCTTAACCATGTATGACAACACTAGGATAGTTTCATTCCCCTTTCATCCCAACTTTAGGAGCATTATGCATGACAACTTTAGGGTCCAGTTTCCCTTAGTTCGTGTCTCTCTTTTCTCATCTCCTAAACCATCCAAAACACCTAATAAAGGTTAATGAATATCGTACGTTATGAGCCTTAAGCTATTTGGGAAATAGTTGTTGAAGGGTTTCCTTTCAATGGCTTGGTTGTTTAGTATAGCACCCTTTGGGTGATATGCGACGCAATCACTCCTAAGTCATAGTCTCGAGTGCGATATGAATTGCAAACCAATTCGAAAACACTTCTTCTTTAAAAAACACAAAAACAATCATTCAAACTTCTTTTTGCCATTTGGGGCCTTTAATCCTTTGAGAAATCATTTTCACAACAAGAGTGTTGTTAACTTTTAGTTCTACCGCAAACGGTAACGCCTAAGTCTCCCATGCTCGAGCTGCATACACCAACTGCTAGAACTACTTGTTAACCTTACTCGTCTAAAAACAGTTGAACAAACCTGTGTTCCCTTTTAGCCCGAACTACGTTTGCTCTGATTTCTCGTACCAGACGAGGATACGTAGGCACAAGACGGTGATGTCTTAGCAAGCAACCTTCCCTCCTTTCACCCGTAGTTAGTCGAACTACGTTGACTCTGACTTCTCATTTCAGATGAGATACGTAGGCACAAAGTGTCGTTGCTTTGCCGAGTCATTTCTTTTTCTTTTGTTCTCAAGCCTGTAGTTAGATAGTTTTAATCACCCTTTTAGATAGACAACAAGCGTGGATCCCGTCGAGTACGGCAGACGTGAGGGGTGCTAATACCTTCCCCTTGCGTAACCGACTCCCGAACCCGAGATTTGGTTGTGATGACCGATCTTATCCCTCTTTTTGTTAGGTTTTCTCTGAGCGTTTCCTTTCCCTCTTTTGGGATAAATCACTACTAAAAATAAGACATTTGGTTAAATGATTTTACATCAGATTTTTAGATATATGATGTGAAAAATATTTGTTAAAGGATTTTACATCAGATTTATAAACAATATGATGTGAGAAATATTTGATTTAAAGATTTTACATCAGACATATATTTTCACTGATGTAAAAAATAACGCGGTGGCAGTGTCGTAAATAATAAGAAATTTTGTTATAAAGGATTTTACATCGGGTTATTTATCCCAACCGATGTAAAAAGTTCTCAATAAAAAAAAATAAAATGGGTGAAACATTTTACATCGGGCCATGTACCCCATCTGATGTAAAAAATAATGCGGTGGCAGTGTCGTAAATAATAAGAAATTTTGTTATAAAGGATTTTACATCGGGTTGTTTATCCCAATCGATGTAAAAGTTCTCAATAAATAAATAAATAAAATAGATTAAGATTTTACATCAGGCCAATTTGCCCAACTGATGTAATAAGATTCTAAATAAAAATTTAAATAATATTGATTAAATATTTTACATCAGGCCTATTTGCCCAACCGATGTAAAATGTTTCTTAAAATCCCAAAACCCTATCTGAAAACTTAAGATTCTCCAACTCCCAAAAATCTCTTATCATTCTTCTTCTTCCGTCTCCGTCTCCATTTTTCTTCTTCTTCGCTTCCACCATCATTGTTTTTCTTCTTCCTCCGCCGCTGCCGTCTACCGTTCTTCTTCCTCCGCCGCCACCGTCCGTCATTCTTCTTCTTTTTTTTCCGCCGCCACCAATCCCTTCGCGGAAGATGAGGTAAATCCCTTTTACGTAAGTTTCTCATCATATTTTCTCTAATTAATTATTTTCTCTATAGTTTCTCTATGTTTATTCAAAATAGGATTGATACTGGTACATGTATATCATAGGTTGTTCTTAATTAAAATAATAAATAATAAATAAAAGATACTGGTGATGCTACTCATAATAAAAAATTTTGTTATAAAAAATTTTACATCGGGCCGTTTACCCCAACCGATGTAAAAGTCCTCAATAAATAAATAAATAAAATAGATTAAGTCATTTTAATTGAAATTTTTCAAAGTGATTTATATTAACTGATAATAATTGCATGATATTTTAATTTTGTAACATAAAATGATTAAACAAAAATTTCAATTCTTTAGTATATATCATCTAGATTATATTTTTTTTTAAATTCATATAAAATATGATCACATGCACTAATTATGAAATTGTATAAAAAATACAGATATTATGAGATGCTTCTTCATATTAATAAAAAATATAGATTAAGTCATTTTACATCGGGTTGTTTATCCCAACCGATGTAAAAAGTTTTTCAATAAAAAAATAAATGGATGTAAAAGTCCTCAATAAATAAATAAATAAAATAGATTAAGTCATTTTAATTGAAATTTTTTTAAGTGATTTATATTTAACTGATAATAATTGCATGATATTTTAATTTTGCAACATAAAAGGATTAAACAAAAATTTCAATTCTTTAGCATATATCATCTAGATTATATTTTTTTAAAATTCATATAAAATGTGATCACATGTACTAATTATGAAATTGTATAAAAAATACAGATATTACGAGATGCTTCTTCATATTAATAAAAAATATAGATTAAGTCATTTTACATCGGGTTGTTTATCCCAACCGATGTAAAAAGTTTTTCAATAAAAATATAATGGATTAAACGTTTTACATCGGGTCATTTTGCCCAACTGATGTAAAAAGTTTTTCAATAAAAAAATAAATGGATTAAACGTTTTACATCGGGTCATTTTGCCCAACTGATGTAATAAGTTTCTCAATAAAAAATTAAATAAGATTTATTAAACCTTTTACATCAGGCTAATTAGCCCAACTGATGTAATAAGATTCTAAATAAAAATTTAAATAAAATTGATTAAACCTTTTACATCAGGTCTATTTGCCAACCGATAAAAATGTTTCTTAAAATCCCAAAACCCTATCTGAAAACTTAAGATTCTCCAACTCTCAAAAATCTCTTATCGTTCTTCTTTTTCTTCCCCGTCTCCATCTCCATCTCCATTTTTCTTGCTTCCACCATCATTGTTTTTCTTCTTCCTCTGCCGCCGCCGTCTACCATTCTTCCTCCGCCGCCGCCGCCACCACCGTCCGTCATTCTTCTTCTTCTTTTTCCGCCGCCACCAATCCCTTCACGGAAGATGATGTAAATCCCTTTTACGTAAGTTTCTCATCATATTTTCTCTGATTAATTATTTTCTCTCATCATATTTACATAATGTTGATGAATTAGTTAGTCATATACTGACACAAGAATACAAAAACCAAATATGTTTATCGTGTACTGCTACTTATTTTTAATCCCCAATTTATAAAATACAAAAAATAAATATGTTTATTCAAAATAGGATTGATACTCGTACTCGTACATGTATATCATAGGTTTGATACTAAGACTCACATAAAGACAAACCTATAATATACATACAAACTAGGATTGACACTGAGACTCACATAGAGACAAACGAACATTTCAACTAGATCTGGGAGGAATAACATTTCATGCAGTAAAATTATTTTGGATCTTTCACATGTACATTAGTTATGTATATACATACATATAAAGGTTATAATATTCGATACAATGATTTTTTTCATGTTGAAGTGTTTATATAAAAGTGATCACTCTTTTGTGAAATACTAACTGCACTGTACACTTACACTTGTATACCATACGCATAACCTCACATTTCTTTCCTTTTTTCTGCTAAAAGACATAACCTTAAAAACAACATTTTTCTCACATGACAACACATACACACTTTAATATAACACTCTCTCTGGACTCTTGAAATAGAAAAAGAAAAGAACATAGAATACACTTCTCTTTTCTCCCCCATACACTATTCATAAATCATTCCACCATTTTCTTCCAAACTCATGAGCAAGAATTTTTCACCTCATATGATGAAGTCTGTGATAGCTTTGATGCTATGGGAGCTGTAGGAAAATATTCTCCGAATATTTGCTTATGGTATGTACTGGAAGGTTAATCCTCTTATATTAGGTGTTCTTTTCTTTTAAGTTGCAATGTTTTTTTTACTAAGCACTATCCAAGTGTATGTTTATGTTCCATTTGAATAGTACTGGTTGCTTTCAATATATATATATATATATATATATATATATATATATATATATATATATATATATATATATATATATATATATATATATATATATATGTATATATGCGCTCGCTGATGTTATTCTTCAAAATATATACATGTTGATGTGATGCTTTTTCCAAATGTATATATATGGTACTGTTAGCCATACTCTTTTTATTAGTAGTGCCATTTAATTTTAAATTGTATATACATAATTCTTATTAGTTTTTTTAAATATATATATAAAGTTTCTTTACTGTAGGTTATATATATATATATATATATATATATATATATATATATATATATATATATATATATATATATATATATATATATATATATATATATATATATATATATATATATATATATATATATATATATATATATATATATATATATATATATATATATATATATAAAACACTTGGCAAAGTCAGATTGATTTGAAATATTTTTTTTTATCATAAATAGTAGAACCAAACTCAGTGAGCTCTAATCCTTTTCGTAAATAACTAGAATGGTTAACTAATCGGTGTATTCAAAATAAAATTGTTTATTCAAAATAAAATAAAATTGTTAACTAACCATGCATTGCTTATTTTTATTATTTATGTTTGGTTTGTTGTTCATCTCATGTGTATTCTTCTAATAGGTTGTTTTTGCTTTCAGTTTGGTTGAATTTTAAGGTGATGTCACCGCCGCCACCGTCCGTCATTCTTCTTATTTTTTTTCCGCCGCCACCAATCCCTTCACCGAAGATGAGGTGAATCCCTTTTACCTAAGTTTCTCATCATATTTTCTCTGATTAATTATTTTCTCTCATCATATTTACATAATGTTGATGAATTAGTTAGCCATATACGTACGGACACAAGAATACAAAAACCAAATATGTTTATCGTGTACTGCTACTTATTTTTAATCTCCAATTTATAAAATACAAAAAATAAATATGTTTATTCAAAAGCGTACATGTATATCATAGGTTGTTCTTAATTAAAATAATAAATAATAAGTAAAAGATACTGGTGATGCGACTCATAATAGTAGAGAAACTAAATCCATGTGTTGCTTATTTTTATTATTTATGTTTAGTTTGTTGTTCATCTCATGTGTATTCTTCTAATCGGTTGTTTTTGCTTTCAGTTTGGTTGAATTTTAAGGTGTTGTCTCCCGTATAGGTTTCTATTCTCAACGTGAAATTTAAGGTGTTGTCTTTCACTTGGAAAAGTTAACTATTCTCAACGTGGAGTTTTTATTTTTGATAACATAGATATTTGATGTGTTTTTTGTGTTTCCACGCACACGTATAGAGACCATTGGAAATTAATAGTCATTTGTCCAAGAGACAATATTGTGGTCGTCTTTTGTTCACTTCATCGGGAACTTAATCCAACCATGAAGAAAATTGTTACAAAGTAAGTTTATATTTTATGTGAATTTTGTTATAGTATATGTTATATCTCATATACATAAAATTTTACAAAAGTAATTTCATATTTTATGTTGCTCTATATGGATTTTTTTTCTTCTGAATTAGTGCTTTCGGGGTTTATCAAATGACAAATGGAAATAGAAAAAAGGCTACATGGCTCCAACCCAAAGTAAGCATCATGTAAATTATAATTTTATATTTAATTTTATCATAAGTATTCACTAATTGTGTCATTTATTTTAGACAAGGCGACAACATAACTCTATTGACTGTGGATACTATGTTATGAAAAATATGTTGGATATTGTCTCTGCCAACATAACCGAGTCTTGGTTGTAGGTAAATAAAAATAACTTTACTTTGTTATTTACTTTGCGTTTGCAACTTAAGGTGAATTTTCAAAGAATAACTTTATATTGCTATTTACATATTGTAGGTATTTGATGATCCAACAGAATTAACACAAGATGATTTGTATGATTTGCGACTCCGTTGGGAAAAATGTTTCTTTGAGTTATATAAAAATTAAGTTTTATATGGTGAGTTATATAGAATTGTCTATGTATACTTGATTTGAGTTTCTTGATTTTGGTATTGTCTGCTGATGTTTATTGTTATTATTATTTATTGTCAGCAAATGTGATTTTGGTGTTCTCTACCGAAGCTAGCTACAACGGATTTCTTGTGGATTGCATGTTAGTATTCAAGTGTGGTAAAGGACTTATAAATGGTTGAATATTGAAGAATATGTGTACTAGATTAGTACTTTTGTAAATCAATTTGTACTTTTGTAAATCAATTTCTTGTGGATTGAACAATTGTATGTATCCTAGATTAGTACTTTTGTAAATCAATTTGTTCATGTTGAAGAATATGTGTATCCTAGCTATTTGGTGCAATGAAACTAAAAGGTTAGTTGAAAAAATATAAAAAATTGCACACCAAATAGGGACTAAAATTTGGTATGTGATGTTGGAAAAATATGAAAAATTAGGTACCAAAAAAATTACAGGGATTCCATATCGATTCGGATAAAAATTAGTCTAAATATTTAAGAAAAACAACCTACATTTTACATCGGGTGGGTGTGCCTAAAAACCGATGTAAAAACATAAATTTTGAAGACACGTAGCACACCTTTTACATCGGGTCAAAAAGGAAACTGATGTAAAAAAATATACCTATGACACCTTTTACATCGGATCAAAAAGGCAACCGATGTAAAAAAACACACCTATGACACCTTTTACATCGGTTCTACTGACTAACCGATGTAAAAAATCACCTATGACACGTTTTACATCGGTTCCGAATAACAACCGATGTAAAAAGTGCTTTTTTTTATAAAATAAAATTAATAATAATATATTTCATATCAGTCTTAACTGTCAACCGATGTAGTAGATGTATTTTTTACATCGGTCTATGACCCGATGTAAAATGTCTTTGATTTACTACATCGCTTGGCTTTACATCGGACCCAGACCCGATGTAAAATGTGTTTTTGGCCCGATGTAAAAAGTCATTTCTACACTAGTGAATAACGCACGGTGGCGACTCTTCTGTCATTGCCGACCTTCGATTTTTGCAGTAGCGACAATTGTTAGTTTATCTTTTGTAAAAGATTCCTTAAGAGACCAAGTGTGGTCAGATTTCTTGAGAAGACTAAGACAGTTGTCTTAGTGGTTAACACTGTAATCAGTTTGATTTAGTGGATTAAGTCCTTGTTGAGAAAGGCAAATCACCTTGGTATGGTGGACTGGATTAGTTTGAGTTCAAACGAACCAGGATAAAAATACTGTGTTATTTTTCTATCATCTTAATTGTTTAAAAACCCTTATTCAACCCCCCCTTCTAAGTGTTTTTCCTACCTTCATAGTCTTATTGATATTAATGTGGGATTTTTTATTTTTAGATTTATCTATTGATTTTCTTCACTGTAAGCCGTAGACTATACCCTTAAAATGTCTTGGGTTACCAGTAGGTGCTAATCCTCATAGTGTGTGTACGTGGTAACCTCTAGTTAATATGCTATCTAATAGGTTATACTCGTAAATGAATCAACATGTTAACTTAGGGCCCGAGTAGTTTTACTCAACTCAGTCATTAATTTTGTTCCTATCTTCTTTTTGTCTTTCTTAAAGATGTCGATTAAGGTTTAGAAGAAGATTGTGAGGTTACAAAGAAAGTTTATTTAAGGTGGGGTGAAACGGGAAACTAAGGTTGTTTGGGCTAAGTGTGTTAATGTTTGTACACCTAATAATAAAGGGGTTGGGCATTCAAGATCTCCAATTGGTCAATTTGGACCTTTTGGCCAAGTAGATATGAAGACTTATATATAGATTCACTGAACTCTAGAGTAATATCTTATAAGCTAGGTATGTGGCACATTTTCTCTCCTTTCTTATTTGGGGTAGATCTGTTTGTTTCCACTCTACTTCATTCTGGTAGAAATGGGTGATCCTCTTAGGATTAAAATAGTTGGATTCTCCTAATTGGTTATGTCTAGTATTAGTAAGAAAGTGGGATCGAACCTCCAAACCTCCTTTTAGAAGGATTTGTTGGTTGTTTCCTCCCTTTTGTTTCACTAGAACAAAAACGAACTTATGCAAAAACGGAAAACCACAACTTAAAATAAGAAAATCGTAGCCTAAAGGTTTAGGGGACGGCTTTTCAGATATGGAATAAACGACTGTTGCCTATTCCTTTATAGCGCGGTTTTTGTATTTCTACCTACGGATTTTGAACACAGTTGCCTTAAATATAAATAGACCACGACTTAAATAGTAATTTTAGGGTGCAATTTTCTAAGAACAACAAAAATAATCGTCTCCAAAACATAAGAAATGGCAACAGTTTTTAACAAGTAACATATAAAAATCGTAGCATTATCCATAATTTATTTTAAACAAAGTTTAAACTACCGTGCCTAAAACATAGGAAATGGAAAAGCATGGATGCCCTTCCTCAAGATGAGTCTCCTAATTATTTCTCGATTTTCTGTTTTTCTTCAAGATTATGTCATATTTCCATTTAAAACTTTATTCACCATATAATATATGAACTCTCAATAATTCATCTAGTCACATAAGTAAATAAACGTTCTAGATATCTTATAAGCAAAAACATCAAATGGCCTTTGACCATCAATCACTATTGTAGTACAGAAAAATAACTTTTGAGATCTTGTGTGGATAATGTTCTAGTGCATAAGAAAACATGTGAATTTTATTAGTCATACTTGTTATCATCTTAATAATGAGTATGGATTACTAAATGATATTATGGAATGCATTATGATGTATAATCATTACCAAATGATATAACCATTTGGAAAAATTGTTCTCATGAAGCATGTTGTTGCAAGTGAGCATGTTGGACTTTGTATTGGCTAGGACAAAACTTTTGGTCAAGGCTTGAAAACTTTGGATTTTGTTCTTGGTTTTTTTTCCTTGCAAGTGTTTTGTATCATGTACATGAAGATTGGAAAGTGTAATAAGGACTTGGTGTGAATTTGTAAAATGTGGATTTTTGGAATATGGAAATAGGATTTGGAAATTAGAATTGGATTTGAATAATTGTAAATTGGAATGGATTTTGTAAATTGGTTGGAAAATGGTTAATGAATGGATAATGGATATTTAAATTTGTTATTGGATGTTTGGGTAATTAGTTAAAAAAAAGGATAATGGATTTTAATGGATATGAAATGGGTAGAAAATGGACAGAAAATGGTAAATCAAAATGGATGTACAATCTTAATTTTAATCCAAAACCAATCTCAAATTTTTCCACAAAGCAATCTGATTAAAATGACTGAACAAAAACTTGGACCACTGGATAAATTGCAACTAAAACATCGGCCATCAACTTTGATCTTTTCCATAATTCCTTGAATCTCTGTTTAAATGGAATAAATTCTGAATCACTTTGAGTTTGTCTGAATCAATCTCTAGGAACATAAATCCAGAAATGAACCATTGGTGGACTCTTGATCATGATAACTTGAACCAAACTTCACATGAATAACTGCTTGATGATCCGGTGAGTCTCAACACAAGACAACTTGACCTTGATCAATCATTTCTTGAGAAATAGACCACTGATACAGATACTTGCAATTGAAGTAATCTTTTGATGGTTTGACCAATATTAGATCAAACTTCTATTTGATCTTGACCATAATTGAATAGCCACACTTGACTACAAGTCATACCCTTGCCACTGATCTCCCTACAAAATCCTCAATACAAAGAGAAAGAAAAATTAAGCGACTGCAATACATTTTTGGTATTTTTGTTAGAGGTTAGTAAATATAGTCAAACATAAAGTAAGTAAGAAACACCTGAATTCTTGGTGATCTTGTTTGTGATGCAAATGATGAGTGGGATTTTAGGGGTAAAAATTAGGGTATTACATTTGTAACGTGGATAATAGTGTGTTTATCAAAGTATTCTTATGATATGCTTGTAATAAAAATGATAACTGTTAAATAAATACAAACTAGTTAATTGTGTACTATGGTAAATGAAAAGATAAGGGAAAAAGTAATTGAACAACCAATATATTTAATGGCTAAAATAGACCTTTTATTTTGTATAGAATAATGGATCCGTCCATTTTAAATTAAAAAAAAATGTTTTTTTCTTCATATTTAAAAAAAAAATTTTTATGAGAATTTTAAAAAAAGAATAGTATAAGTTGTTTAAAACTTATTTTTCATAAATTAAAAGAGTAATTTTGACACCTTCTGATATAAAATTCATTATTAATAATTTATCGTAATTAATATCACATACTTTTTTTTAATATTTCTCAAAAATGATTTTTAGGAAAATCATTTCAAAATAGATTCAAATTTAGTGATTTTTATAATTTTCGATATAAAAAAATCATTAAAAAAAAGATAAAATACCTAAAACAGCTTTTTAATAAAAAAAATATATTCAAACGGATTTTTCATTATAAGTTTTATATAAAAAAAATATTTTAAATATTTTAAACAAAATATATAATACTAAAAAGTTATTTCAGAAAAACCAAAACAAATGGTCCTACAAAGTTCGTGTGAAAAATTGAAGTATCAATTCTACCTGGAAATAGTAATATCTCCAATTTAATCCTATTTTTTCATTTTAGTCTTAAATAATCCTTTGAAAGTTGCATGCAATTTCGAGTGGTTAAAGGACTTATATCTTTGGTTATTAATTTAAACAAATAAAGTTTAAAATGTTTAAAATTTAAGAGATATTAAACTAATTTACATTAATTAGTTTTTAAAAACTTAATGACAAATTATTTTTGTAATAAAATGGGATTCAACTAAATTTTTAATTACTTGTTCTATTATACTATAAATAGATTAACAGAGTGTCATTTAAGAATTATCATATCATTAAGTTTGATAATTCAAAACAAGAATTATCTCTTATCCTAAATTCTTATAATAGTGTATAAAAACCAAATATAGCGAAATAATGCTCATAATTTAACAAATTACAAGGATGCCAACTATTAAAATTACTTTATTGATATGTATTGTTGAAAAAATGTATAATTGTTACAAGTTTCTGTTATCTTATTAGAAATTATTGACAGTATAAAATAATCATAGATTTATCATCAATTATATAGAGGAAGAAATTGAGCACCAGTCTTTCTCATAGATATACATAAATTTTAAGATACACAAATTCATTCAAACGATGGCGGGTGGAGTTTTAGTTGCTTCAAAACAAGGGAGACAATATGAGGGGAAGGTTACAGGGTTTGTTTTGGTCACATGTTTGGTGGCGGCTATGGGTGGTCTGCTTTTTGGTTATGATCTTGGTATTACAGGAGGAGTGACTTCCATGGAACCATTCTTAGTTAAATTCTTCCCAAGTGTTTACAAACAAATGAAAGATGAATCTGAACACGAGAGCCAATATTGCAAATTTGATAACGAGCTTCTTACTTTGTTCACATCTTCCTTGTATATTGCAACTTTAATAGCTTCTTTCTTTGCTTCAACTACTACAAGAATGTTAGGACGCAAGGCCTCGATGTTTGCAGGTGGCTTGTTTTTTCTGGTGGGTGCATTGCTCAATGGTTTTGCTATCAACATTGAAATGCTTATCATCGGTCGCTTATTACTTGGTTTTGGTGTAGGATATTGTAATCAGGTAAAAACCGATAACATTTTATGATTTTATGTTTTTATGTTTTTATGTATAAAGGATAAAGATTATTGTAAGTTTAATTGCATTCATTTTTTGTTACTCATAAACAGTCAGTTCCAGTGTATTTGTCTGAAATGGCTCCAGCAAAGATTAGAGGTGCTCTCAACATGGGCTTCCAAATGATGATTACTATTGGAATCCTAGTGGCAAACATTATTAATTACTTTACTTCCAATCTCGAGAGGGGATGGAGAATTTCTTTGGGTGTTGGAGCAGTCCCTGCAATTTTGTTGTGTATAGGATCTTTTTTTTAGGCGACACACCAAATTCTATGATTGAAAGGGGCCAAAAAGAAAGAGCTAAGAAAATGTTGCAAAAGATTCGTGGTATTGATAATGTCGATGAGGAGTTCCAAGACCTAATTGATGCTAGCGAGGAAGCAAAAAAGGTGCAACACCCGTGGAAGAATCTTACACAATTGAGATACAGACCTCAACTAACATTTTGCTCTCTCATTCCATTCTTCCAACAACTCACAGGAATCAATGTTATCATGTTTTATGCCCCTGTCCTTTTTAAAACTTTGGGCTTCGGAAACGATGCTTCCCTCATGTCCTCAGTAATTACCGGAGGTGTCAATGTTGTCGCTACTTTTGTTTCTATTTTCACTGTTGACAAGTTTGGAAGAAAGATTTTGTTTATTGAAGGCGGTGTCCAAATGTTTATTTGTCAGGTGACACTTGCAACTTAACTAACAATTAATTATTTATATTTACCATTCAAATTAATCCATTTTCCAATCATAGTTAATATAAAAGTTATGATTATTCATTGTAGATTATTGTTGGAAGCATGATTGCTGTCAAGTTTGGAGTTAGCGGTGAAGGATCCTTTACACATATTGAAGCAAACCTTCTTTTGTTCTTTATATGTTTGTATGTTGCAGCATATGCATGGTCTTGGGGTCCATTGGGATGGTTAGTTCCTAGTGAAATATGCTCTCTTGAGGTTCGCTCTGCAGGTCAAGCTACCAATGTTGCTGTGAACATGTTATTCACCTTCGCCATTGCTCAAGTTTTTCTTACTATGCTTTGTCACTTGAAGTTTGGACTTTTCTTCTTCTTTGCCGGCTTTGTGCTTATAATGACAATTTTCATTGTCATGTTTTTTCCCGAGACAAATAATGTCCCAATTGAAGAAATGAATAAGGTGTGGAAGTCTCATTGGTTTTGGTCAAAGTTTGTTCCAGATGTTGCCGTTGATCATGACCATAAAGCTGTTGTTTGATATTAGAAAATACCGAGGATCTAAACTAATATATGAATGACATAATAATTTCAATTAATTATATTTGATGTGTTCATCTTGTATTTAAGACTTTTTTTAAAAAGTATTTGTATTATTTTATGAATGGTTTTCAATATGCTCTAATATAATATGCATATAATTTTTAGAAAGTTGATTCTCCTTAATTTAATATCTTAAATATAAATTTTTATCCAATAACAAAATATTTTTATAAAATTAATTAAATAATTTTTGTCGCTTCGTAACTAAGATGATATAATACATGTATTTTCTCTAATGGAAATTCCTAATTTTATTATTTATTAAGACATAACACCCTCTTGTATACTTCTATTATGATTGTATTTAGCTAAGTCAAGCTAGAGTAAATGAGAATTAGAAATCCTTTTAGGTGCTTGAAATCAAATGGTATTGAGACACTTGAAAATATGCGATCTTATCAATGGCAAAGCTTGATAGATACCTCATAGTATAGGCTTGACTTGACTCGTTGATAGTATTATTGTTGATATAGTTGTACACTTTATACTAGAGTCATTATTCATCTTTCTTAGTTATTTAGATTTTCTAACTTAGAAATTCATCGTAGCAAGGAACTTTTTCTCATGTTCTTTGTTATCATAAAAATAAACTAAAGGTCATTGTTATTCAAAATCAACTTAGTTTTTACTATCTCTCTCTTTATATGTCATAAATTGATGAATATTTTTCTAAAATAGAATGAAGAAGCTATCTTTGAATTTAATTCTACCAGGATCTAAATGAAATTGAGAATACAAATATCTAAGAAACGATAAAAAAAATAGTTAGCATTTTACACAAGTTTAATAGATTGCCTCATAAATATTTCTCATTCTTTATCATTATACAAAAAGATACATTAAGAAATATAAATAAAATGGTTACATATTGATAGATCAACATTGTGATAGTGGAAAATGAAGAAAAAAACATTAAAAAAGAAAAGAAATAAAGCAAGCATAGTTTGGCTAAAATCAAGTGTTAAGGTTGGAAATTTTTGATCCCGTTAATTTCGTAGAAGATTATATTCTAATACTATCACAAACTTTATAATTGTATCTTTTATTGGGTAGTTCACGTATTCGCGTCATGATTTTAATCCATGTACTTTTCTTTTCAATTTACAATTTGATTCATTCGTTGTATAATGGTAATATTGTGTATGCATCTTATTCCCTTCAGCCTAACTTTAGTTCAATGCTTTGTATGATAACATTAAGTTAGCTCCGTCCTAACCTCAACTGTAGGACCATTTGATATGACAACATCTAGGACCAAGTCTCCCTTAGACTTTCTGTTTTTCTCTTCTCTCTCTTAATACAAGTAAAATACTTAATAACTATGATATGTATTGTGTGTCACGATCCTTAAGCACATGGGAAAAGATGAACGGATGGATTTTTAACCTCATCTTAGGATACTTTGTGCGCGAGACATTTTGATCTTTAGCACGAAGTATTTGATCCTATGTCATAGACTTTAGAGCGATACACGTCACAACCAAAGTTAATCCACTTCTCTAAAATCCTTGAACAAATCAAAATCATTTTGTCCCTCGGGAAGTTTCGTCAAACCTTTTTAGAAAGGACGTGTTACATTCGTTCTACCATAAACAGGCATCAACCCTAACTGATGGAACGTGAGCTTAGCATCGCTCATAAAAGACACCAACCAACCCATGGTAGGTTGAACTACAAGAGCTCTGACTGCTTCATTCTCGTCCGAATGAGGATACGTAGGCACAAGACGACAAAGTCTTGGCGAGCACAATCCCCTCGTTCACCCGTAGTCCTATGAACTACGTTGACTCTTACTTTCCCATTGCACGAGGGAATAAATAGGCATATGACGATAATCTCCTATCGAGTTACCCTTTTGTTCAGTTTCTGTTTTTAGCAAATAGGCTTTAGATAAACACACCCTTTGATTAGAATAACAAGAGTGGACCCCGTTGAGTCCAACGGACGCGAGGGGGTGCTAATACCTTCCTCTCGCGTAATCGACTCACGAACCCAGGATTTGGTTGCGATACCGTGTCTTCTCCCTTTTGAGGTTTCTTCGACCATTTTCGTTCCCTCGTTGGGATAAATAATGTTCGATGGCGACTCTTTTTTTCTGCCGGTTATTTTTTGCGTTGCGACATTATTCAGTTAGTCTGATTGAGCAAAAGTAAAGTCTTAGGCATGTGCTCTAAATAAAGGTAAGTCTCATCCAGAAGACAGATGAGTAGGTGGCTCAGTCTGATGGTGTCAGCAAATTAAAGTCTTAGACATGTACTCAAAGCAAAGGAAAGTCTCAGCCAGAAGACATATGTGCAGGTAGCTCAGTCAGATGGTATGAGCAAGGTTAAGTCTTAGACATGTGCTCTAAGAAAAGGAAAGTCTCAACCAGAAGGCAGATGAGCAGGCAGCTCTGTCTGATGGTGTGAGCAAGGGTAAAGTCTTGGACATGCGCTCTAAGAAAGGGAAGTCTTAGAAAGTTGGTCTGAGCAGTTGTAAAAGTCTTATGCAGAAACGTAAATGATTGTAATCATGAAGTTGTTATAATGAAAAGCTCTTGTGAGACAAGGGGACTTGACTACTCTCAGTTAGGGGAGGAACCAATATAAAAATTTTGTGTCTTCTGGTGTTATTTTATTTACTTTTGTTGTATCCACTGCCAACTGAATTAACTCAGAATCTGAACATCAATTCTGATTTTGAGACTCTAATCAGACGCCAAATAATAATAAAAAACGCGAAACACAACTCAACCCCGCCTTCTTGTGTACTTTTCAAACCTTCAATTGGTATTAGATTCTGGTATGTGCTTAACACTTAACAGTGGTGCAAATATTGATCCAATAAGAAAAGTATATTTCTTCAGCAAGAAGGAATCAAGTGCCACATGAAAAATATCATACCGCTTTTCCTACCATATTCAAATAGGTGATTCCATTGAATTTCAATGATTGAAAAGATAAATATATTTTTAACTCATTGGACTTGATAAAGGGTTGTTGAAGGTCTATAGAATATTCTTGAAAAAGATATTACTATAGAAGTTGATGGTGTTATAGAAGATCTTCTTAAAAATCTCTTTCACCAACTTAGAAGATGCATATTGAATATCTTCAGAGATAGTTATATTCTGGTAGATGCATTATCTCACTTCTGAGTATATCAATATCATTGATATGTATGCTGCTTAGACTATCTTTGATGTCTTGTGCTTGAGTTTGTTGAGATCAGTTTGTGAAGCCTGAAGTAGTTACACTTTATCTAATATTTTCAAGCAAATTCTGACAGGACTATTTCTTGACTTAAATATAAAGTCACAGTCTTTTTTGGTGTTTACATCCTGAATCTGATGTGGTCTGAAGATTTATCTTGCAGTCTTTAAAGAAAAGTAATGAAGACGGATGATGAAAAACTATTCAACAGATCATCTTCTCCTCTTTAGCTTAAGCTCTTTGGAATGACTAATGATGAGAAACTTAGGTTTCTTGTCAGAAGGACTTTCATACTGGCTGAATAGGTTATGATATCTTTTGATAGAAGAGTAACTTCAAGAGATTCTAAAATATATGTATTTCAATTGATTTCCCAAATCTTAAAGCAAGAAGTAAATTCTACCAAAACCTAATATCAGATACCCTTCAATTCGTAATTGTTTGAAACTGATATTGGTGCAGGATGCAGATGAAAAGAAGCATCTGTGTTCTAAAATAAAAATCAAGTAATGAAAAGCAAGAGATGTTATTAAAGCTATCTTGTTTCAAAATACTTTGATTATATCGAGTTTGTTCTTTAAGGTGATATCTTAAGAAACTCCTTTGCTTCTTGGTTAAGGACCATTATGAAAGTTGTTTTAAAAGACACTTCTATGAGAAATCTTCAACTTCTCTTTGAGCTCGGTTAGTTGTACTAAGACAATATTATGATCTGCTTTATGTCAATGTCTGATAGCTATTGCCATCTGGTTTTGAGCTTGTCAATGATTTCAAAGTCGAAAGGTTTAATTCAAAATAATGAGATTATTATCATTCCTTAGAACAAGATTTTATTCATATCTCATTCTAGACTTACACTCTAGAGTGACTTGTGATCTACTGATAGATTGAGGTATAAGGCACAAAAGAATTTGTTTGTACTTACTGTCGCAGTGAGAATTGGATGTCAAATTATTTATTAATTTGAATCTTAATTCATTTTAGTTCACCACCGGTTTTTTATTTGTCCAAAGGAAGGGAAAAAGATCGAATTACCCACAGTGCAATGCAAATGTAAAAGCTAGAGAGTTATAGGTTAGGGGGTTGGTTAAACTTATGGAAGGTGCTAGCATCCTAAGTTTTTGTAGTAGTCTACAGGAACCTCTTGTTTTATGTTGTTTATTGCTAAGGGTTATCTGCTTAAGGGTGAAAGACCTAATGGTTTATTTCTAAGTATACTCGCCAAGACGTCGCATCTTGTGCCTACATATCCTGACGGAAATGGAATCAGAGTATTTATAGTTCCCCTAAAGGGTTTGAGGAGTTATTTGACTGTGGTCAAAGTTCCTACGGGATAAGGTAGTTGATTGAATGGTTATAGGAGAAAAGATGAGTTGTCAGTTTAAGGGAGATTACTTAATTTAACCACCAACACTTCGTAGAAAAATAGTCTTTATATCGTCTTAAGAGAAGGGCTCAAGTACTAGGATTGTCAACAAGTTCGCCTCTATCTCTCTTAAGCGGAAAAGTCCCTACATATTGATTGAATTGTTATGGGGTAGAAGTTTTATCTCGCTTAAGATGATTAACATCTTATTCTCTAATATGTTTGAATAATGTTTGATTTAGTTGATTTGTTTTTATCTAAGTTGTAAAATAAAAGACAAAGGTCCGCCTATGGGTAGGATCTATCTTAAAAGATCGACTTGAATGGGATCAAGGATCAACGGGGATTATGATGCAAATGATATGCATACGCACAATTTTTAAGTTATGCGCAGATTCTTCATTTGGACATTTATGCATTGCGATAAAATAAATTGCAGGAAGGTAAAAGACGATAAATATAAATTGCGGATAAAGTAAAAGCATACATAAACGCATGAAAGCGCTAAAGTATACAAGTGAGTGCAAGTGAATAGGCGAGTGCAACGGAGCGGAAACGTGCATGCTTGATTGAGTTGATTAACTTTAGTCGAGTTGATTTATAGGAGAAGAGTTGAGATTAATTTTAGGAAAAGTTAAATTGATTAGTTCATTGATTTGGAGAGAAATTATCTTAGACTTATGAAATTAGATTCGATTATGAATGACTCAAATTAGGTGGAAATAATTTTAGATAAATGATGTGGATTTTTATAAAAGATTTACTAAGTTGATTAAATAAAATGAATAAAATCGAAATATTAGTTAGAGAAAGTTGTCTAAAATAAATTAAATATAAAAGGATAGAATTTAAATAAAATAGTTTTTAGTTATTAATAAATGAAAAGCAAGTTATTTTTAAAAGGCTTATTAAGATAAAATAGTTTTAATTATTATCATGAAAGTAGATTAAATTATAAAAGATTTTTCCTTGCTATTATTTGTTTTGCTAAATAAAAGTTATTTTAAAATATGAAAGAGTTTTTTGGAATATGAGTAAATCATATTATTATTATTTTTGAAAGGTTATTATAGAAATTATTAAATGAATAAAAAGGTGAAAATAAGTTGGTTAAATTAAAGTTAAATTGGTTGAATAAATAAAAAGGTTAAACAATAGTTAATTAATTAAATTATAAATAGTGAGAGATTAAGTTAATTAAAATAGAATTAGGGATAATGAAAGGGATTAGAGGGCGGATGGATCCTACGTGTGCAGGGTGTACAGGTTATGGTGGGCGCGCGTGATGCTGCTTGATGGATTAGATTCGTTGGAGATCTAAGGGTTGTATGTGTGAGGGTGTATCGCAGGTGTGTGTGTGCATATACATGTGATTATTATAATCAAAACGATACAAACAAAACAATCAAAACCATAAGCCCCAAATCGACCCCCCCGTCTGAGCTTCAATCTGTCGTCTCTCTCGATCGAACATCTCCCTGCTCTTCCTTTCTTTCCTTCTCGCCGGCTTTCGAACCTTCTTTTCCGATTTTGATTCTTCCTTTCCGCATCCTTCTAGTTTCCTGCATAGATCAAATAAAAGCAAAGTTAAGAGGTTAGCGAAAAATACTCACGGTTTGAAATGGCTCCTTTCGCAGGTTTTCGATGGCGGCAGCGAATGGGCTTAAGGGTTTGAGCGCTTTAACGGCGCGGTTGAAGTTATGAGGATTCCGGCGGTAGCTTCGTGATTCCCGGCAGTGGCGATTTCAAGACGATTTTGCGGCGAGCTTCCGGCGTTGTGCGCGGCTGAGTTTAAAAGATAAGTTTTCTTATCTTAGGTTTTTTCTTTGAATGGATTTTTGGCGGAGTTCGATTGTGAACTCCGGGGTCTGATTTGGGGATTTCTGGGATTTTCGATTTACTGTCTGTGAATGGATCCCCCTGTGATCTTGAATTATTCTTCCTCTTATAGCAATTTCAGAAGAAGGAAATGATTGAGAGTAGTAAATGTTGTCGGTTCTAATTTGGGAAGGAAGTAATGCATGTTGAATTAATTCAAATCGATCCGGATATGTTCTGAGTTTGTTCTAAGTTATTCAAATCGAAAATTGATTGCTCTTGGAATGTTGAATTAATTCTCCTTTATTGCTCTTGTTCAGGTTATTCAGGTGAATCAAGGACGCCTCATAAAAGGAAATGAGGAAAAAAAGCCAACGAGAGACCTGTAGTGTTCTTCAACTTATTAGCAACAAATTTAATTCAAATCATACACCCAGATCTTGCGGTAGGACCTCTATTTTGATCATCCCCCTGTTTTGGAAATACTTTAAATTTGTCTGGATTTGTATCGCTGGGGTTTTCTGTTGCTCTTGATTTCTTACTAAAACCTGAGTTTGTGACTCTTAACTCTCTGTTCTTGAAATTGCAGTACCGCAACCAAGGACGCTGTTGTTTCTACATGATCCCAAACCTTCCATTTTGTCTTGCTCAAAACGGTTTCCATGAATATTTTGCCAAGCTTGATTTTATTATTATGTTCACATTTTAGCTATTAATTGTCTGATAAACTAAATTACGAATTTGCAGGGATTTTCTTCGGTAATAGCGGGTGAACGAGAAACTAAAACAATCCACGAGTTGGTTGAAAAATAGAACAGGATTTGCTGGAAAATGGAATGTTTTCGGATTCGGAACGGCGGTTGCAGCTAGCTCTTGACGTGTGCAGATTTTCCCGAGCGACCCTACAGGTTGATGCTTATTGTTCTGTTGGTTACAAAGCTTCTCATGAGGACTTGTCTGGACTTATGCATTCGACAGCAGTTAACGGCGGTGTCGGTGTATCGAGTAGAAATGCGGCTCTTCCTTTGATGATTAATAGAGGAATACAGCTCGTGAAGAAGTGCCAATGAAGCTGGTGTGCATCATTTCAAAAACATTGAAGGGGACTTGGTATCAATGGTGTATTTGAAATTAAGGTTGTATGATAAAAATTTGTTAAGGATTTTAGTGTACATACTGTTTTACGCATGACCCATGTATATGACATCATGGTCGATGGGTTAATCATTTAGTAGTGATTATTATGTGTTGATGAGTAGAGGATTTATGACTTTGTGAAAACACACGTGAGAGGGGGTCCTGTGACTATTTGTATTAGTTATTTAACTCCTTGTATGAAAATCAAAATAGTTTTGGATCCTTCACATCTCTCCCTTTTCAATAGTGCTTGAATTCTTTAGCTTGCGACTTTACTTGAATCTCTATTGTAATCTGGATTCCACAAGGTCCACTAGAATGCTCTTGGGCTCCATTATTTGTAACTTTCACATTAGATAACCATAGACATAATCATCCATCTTCGTATGATTAATACCTTCATTATTTACTCAATTTGAAATTAATGACATCATGGGTGCATCCTCGTTCATGCTCAACTCGTATTCTACTCGTTGAAACTTTTAATTTTGAGCATTCTAAACACAAATAGACTGCTTTACAAGTAATAGGTATCAGGAAGAACACTAGGAATTCGCCTTCTTCTGCAATATGGATTTGAGCTTTTATCTATCCAACTCTCGAATTCTTGGTAACTCGCGTTGAGAGTAAATGTTGAACCTTAAGCACGACTCCCTATTTTGTATCATATATGTCCATTGCACCTAATTCCGAATATCCTCAATGATCAAACTGTTGCACCCTAAAATTTGCTCAACCTTATTCATTTGGTTTATGTTTCAATATCATTAGCATCTGCATATAGGGTCATGCACATAATCCACTCATGTGCATAACATAAGCATAGCAAGTCATCCAACAGGGACCAATCATTATTCTCATCTCTATGAGCCTATCAAGAGGTTATTATTAAAATTCAATCTCATTCAAGTCATCAGAAAGAATTGGAAAGATAAAGAAGTCAATGGATCAAGCAGTGCATCCATCTCCTATCTGAGGGTATCTGAGGGTCATCAAAGAAATTGTGAGCTGTGGGCTGAGCATGGGGAGTATGGGGACATCATGGGAGACTTAGAAAGTCATTTGGAGAAGGAGACAAGTCATTGAGGTGATCACAAGTATTGCTGTTGAAGACAGTCAACTAGGGTTTCATCTAGGGTCAACTCTAGGTCAACTCTAGGTCAATTGACTGATTGAAAGGCATTAAGGGCTATTGGAGAGATGTGGGGTTCATCATTTGACATTTAGATTAGGGTATGGTGATATTTCAATAAGAATTCAAGAGAAATCAAGGAGAAGAGGAGTTTCTAAATTAGGGTTTCTGTGTAAAATCCCCTAATTTAGGTCAAATTTCCAAGCAAGATAAGTCAAAATGCAAGCTTCAAATGGATCCTTGGCCAACATGAAACTTGTAGAGGATCTCAAGACCTTTAATTTGAGTGGTGGAAGACATTAAGGATATTTATAGAATTCAAGTTATGGTCTTTGCAAGTTACAGGTCATCTGAGGTATCTGAAATTTTGTCTGTGAAAGTGACTTGACTTCCAAGCAATTTTTACCCCTCAAGGAGATTTCAAATGAATTTCTGGTCAACATAATAATTGTTCCTCATTTTCTTAGCTTTCTATAATGGTATAGTATGTCTTCATATGATTTGTGGAACTCTACTTATGGTCTTGGCAAGCAAAGGGTATTTTGGTCATCTGAGAATTACAGGTCATTTCAACCTATGCCCAAAACTCATACAAGGAAGCTTCAAATGGAACACTTTACAACATCAAACTTGTTCCAAATGACATTTTGAGTCTATAAAAGTGACCATGAAAGATTGGAAAGATTCATAGCACAAGGTTTCAAAAGTGGTGGATTTAATGAATAAAAATGACCTAAAAAATGAGATTTTTCATATTTTGACCAAATGAGGTGAAATTATAGGTCATTTTGAATGGAAAGATCATTTTGAGAACATTGGCTAAAGTAGAATTTTGAGCTTGGTTCACATTTTGGGAGTTATTCAAGGTTACTTGTAATGAAAGTTACATCATCCAAAATGTAAGGAAAAGTGCAAGGGAAGTTTCTCCAAGTTTCTAGGAGGTTCTAATGGCATGTATATATTGAATGGAGAGGGTTCATGCCATGGTTGGTGATCACATTTACTCAAAAACACAAGTTTCACACACTTTCTTCAAATTGCAAAACCAATCCAAACTCTCTCAAATTCTCATCAATCTTCACATTTTCTGATCTGTTCTTCATCATCATCATCCCTAGATCAGAATTCATACAATCATTTGGTAGAATTGAGGTGGATTCGAGCTGTGCAAGTTCACCATTCAAGAAGCAAAAATTTTGGAATTGCAAGATCCAAGAGGTTTGAGTCATATTTGTTGCATACAGAAGTCATCACCAAGTTCATTGATCAGTTTCCACTCACTTCAAGCCTTGGATCAAGAGGATTTGATACCTGTTTTCATCAATTACACCAGGTATGTTTCTCATTCGAATTGCATGTTTAGGTGAGAATTATTAGGTTTTATTAGCATAGAAGGGTTAAGGTAGGATAGAGGATGGAATTTGGTGAGTTTGGAGAGCTTTCATGGAGTTTGCCATAAGTGCACCATAACTGTTAGGGTTTGTAACTCATGATTTAATGCACGAAAATCTTGGATATATGGCTTGTTATGATCAGCATGAGATGTAGATGAGTTTAGGACAAGAATTGGTGAGCTTTGGATAAGTTGATCACAGGTGACAATGGTGGATTCCAACTGTTGTACCTATCGGGTTCCATTGTTGCTTGAGTTTTAGGAGGAGTTATGGTTATGGCTGTGTAGAGGGGAGTTTCTAGAGCAACTTTGCTCTTTGGATCGAAGGCATCCATGAAGAATGGAAAGAGAACAGGGAGCTCGAAGATTGCATGCATGGAAGGTGATTTCAGAGTTAGGGTTTGTCCAAGGTTGAAGATGACCTTTGGACCGTTTGATCTGGCTTTGACCATTGACTTATCCACCAATCCAACGGACGCGATTGCACAGAAAAACGGAGGGAAGTTCAAACCTCAAAACGCCCCGTTTCATTAATTCTTTCTGATGGGCTCCAAAATTTGTTGCTATACACACCCTACCCAAACCAGGCCCAATGCAAATGAACTGGAAATCTTGCTAGTTGCACCGCTTCCTCGTTTTTATTTTTTGTTGGTTTTCTGATTGCATGCTGGGCCTAGTGCCAACTGCTATTCACACCCCCCTGTCTGGCCCAGTTCTCCTTTTTAACTGATTTTACTTACTTTCTGCACCCCTTTCATATTAATTCATTTCATTTTATTTCAAAAAACATTAAATCTTTAAAAAATCAAAACAAATCATAAAATGCTTATTTTCCATTGGTTCTTTTTGCATTATTTTCTTAATTTGGTCAAGAAAATTATCATACAAAAAAATTAATAGTTCATTTTATTTTCTTATTTTTGGCATATTTTTCTTTTAATTAGGTGTAAATAATATTTTGTTTAGTACATGAATTTGATAATTTTAGTTTGAATAGATGCTTTAGCATTTTTAATCCCTTCTTTTTAGGTTGATTAGTTTAGACATTTATCTTGTATATACAATTTAGTTCCCATTTTTAGAACTTAATTTTAGGTGTTTAGTTTAGGTGTGGATAACATGAACAAAATTAGGGTTTAAGTGATGACTTAGGAGAATTGAATCGTTTCCCTTAGGATTTAGAGATTGAATATTTTATATATGGGACTATAGGGACTATGGGTAGTTATTAGATCCCTTAGAAATCACTAGGATTCCACTACTGCTATTAATATACTGTCTATATTTGTTTGACTGGTGTGGAGTGCCCTTTGGGGATTATTGATTTGTCTGTGTGGGTATTGGGATTGCTTGGGGATTGGGGGAGCTGAAGACTTGTGATGATGAAGCCATTGGAGATCCAGAGACTGAAGTCTAACTTCCAGAGTTGAAGAGGAGATTATTGCTAGCAGCTGTTGAGGATACTAGGGTTTAGGAGCTAGGCAGAGCTCTAGATTAGAAAGCTTGTTTCTCAAACATGGAATGCCTTGGCTGCATCCATCCTTTCTCTATGATTCAAAGTCTCTTTCAAATATCCACCTCCTTCCTTTGGAAGGATCAGTGAATGTATTTGAAAGATAGAACTTTTGAGGGAAAATTGTCCATATAATGTTAACAGTTGATGAACCACCCTTGGTAGGTAATTGACTGTCTAACATTCTTTCACTTCATCTTGTTGATTGATGTTCATCCTGGAGATTGAGACTTGAAGAAAAGCCATTGCAGATGAAAGATTGATGATCAAGACCTTGCTGGAAAGCTGTGTAGATAGAGATTGATGCTTGCTGAAGCTTGTAGCTGTTTGGAGATTACTTGAAGCCAGATGTTGATGCAGAGCTGTTGTGGCTGTTTATTTTTCTGCTGTTATTCATTTCTGATGTATTGTTTGGTTTTCCCTGACTGTATTGTTTGCTGTTTAACCTGTTGGGCTAGAATTGACTTCTGTTCACTTTTGCCTATTGTTTTCTAGGTTCGAGGTTGAGTGGGACTCCCTTGCCTCGCTTGTATTGCTGCATCCATGCATTTTACTGCTTTACTATATATATCTGCTTTTGTTTTTGTTTCCGTCTATTCCCTTAGGATCTCTGTTTCTCTCTGTGCAAGAGAGGAACATGATAGACACTAGGTCTTAACCCATGCATGATAACATTAGGTTAGTTTGATTCCCTTCGCAACCGTAGGTTAGAGTTCTGTCTCTTCTTCCTCAAAACAAACAGAAAAACACAATAAATATTCCAACCCAATAAAAGACACTTCTTCCGTAAAAGAATGTGAACTCATCAAGACGTCATTTTTGCCCGCTTGGACTGCTAATCAGAAAAACCTTTTTCAGAAGGAATAAAATCAATCAAGACAGACTTGTGTCGTACGTGGCCCGAACTACATTTGCTCTGATCTTTCATGCTGTATGAAAGTACGTAGGCATAGGATGCGACATCCTAGCGAGCAACCTTCCCCTCCTTTCCCGTAGGTAGGCGAACTACGTTGACTCTGATTTCTCGTTCCAGACGGGAATACGTAGGGATAAAGTGCGATACTTTGCCGAGTCATTTTCTTTTCTCTTAACCCCTGACCTTTAGAGTAGATAGAATAACAATCCATACCCGAAAACAAGCGTGGATCCCATCGAGTACGACGGACGTGAGGGGTGCTAATACCTTCCCCTTGCGTAACCGACTCCCGAATCCAGGTTTTGGTTGCAACGACCATACCTTTCCCGTGTTGTGCGAGGTTTACTCTGAGCGTTTCCTTTCCCTCCCGTGGGATAAATAACGCACGGTGGCGACTCTTCTGTTCAGCCGGCGCCGATTTTCGCAGTAGCGACAGCTGGCGACTCTGCTGGGGATCCAACGTCCCCTGGCTGCTAAGGACTGCGATAGTTCCTTATGCATTTGGGATCTAACGTCCCTTAAGAGAGTCAATCCTAACGCTTGTTTTCCCGTCGAGGATTTTTGTATGGATTTATATTTCTGACCTTTTATTTTCAGCATTATATATATTGATTATTATTGCTGTATTGGGGGTGTGACGGGTGTTCTTTGATTGAGAGATAAGCCGGACCCGGGCTTGAGTGCACCTAGAATTAGAGTAGAATGTAGTGGGTGCGTGCCGGCTTTACTTGCATTAGTGTCTCATGAAATCTACACTGGGACGAGGTTCTTCTGGTTGGCTTCTTTTTCTACCCTTTGGGTCGAAGGGGTTGTTGGTCAGCTGAATTGTCGACTCCGGGAGCCGATCATTTGGAAGTTGGCTAAGTGAGGCCTCTTCAGGATTTGATGATGCCACTCCTTCTGGGAATCGTATCATCAACCCTGAAAGTCTGTGACGCCGGCGACCGCATAGGATGCCATACCTTTGTCAGTTACTAGGACATCCACCTGTGAGAGGGTTTGGGGTTATGCAGGTAATTAGACCTTCAGACTACCGGTTTGTTTCTTGATCTGAGATCCTGGGTATTTATGGAGAGTTCTGAGGTCTGTCAGAGACCTGTTGGAGAGTTCTGAGGTCTGTCAGAGACCAGTTGGAGATATGATTTGAGGTCTACCAGAGACCAGTTGGGGTTATAGTTTGAGGTCTGTCAGAGACCATTGTTGGAGCTTTGTTTTAGGTCTATCTGAGACC
Source organism: Lathyrus sativus (assembly GCA_963859935.3). Taxonomy (NCBI): domain Eukaryota; kingdom Viridiplantae; phylum Streptophyta; class Magnoliopsida; order Fabales; family Fabaceae; genus Lathyrus; species Lathyrus sativus. Next base: position 953,145,065 of record OZ012735.1, read on the forward strand.
AGGGTTTGAGGACTTCTAATGAGTCTGTTTGAGACCTCTTGATATGGTTCAGGCTATTCAGCTACAGCATTTGGTCCCTGTTGCATGTTACTTGCATTGCATTGTTTTCATACCCATTATCATTGCATCCCATTAACGTGTGTCTGTGCTGCAGGTGCATTTGCATATCCTCCGATTCTAGTGCCCAGACTTCTGAGTATTGATTATGGCTGGTTTGAGGAAAACAGTTGCGTATAAGCTGCCTACACCTGATATTACCCCTTTGCTCGGTCTGATATCTCTTGCTGATGAGGACGTTAGGAGAAGCTTCAGAATGAGTCATGGGAGATTACTGAGATTAGTCTGCAAGCCCACTGCTGATGAGATGAACGGGCTGTACACCTTGATGCAGTTCTATGACCCCGCATTGAGATGTTTTACGTTTGCTGACTTCATTCTAGGGCCTACCATTGAGGAGTACGTGGAGGACTTAGCCAAGGCCTTGCATATGGACGTTGCAGAACTGTTAGTGACTTCTTGGCTTGGGGTTTCAGGTTTCTCTCTTGATTTCCTGGTTGGCAAAGCTCAGGAGTATGCCAAGAACGGGTGTTGGGTGGTTTTCAACGCTATTTTGGCTCTATGCATTTATGGGATCGTGTTGTTCCCTAACTTGCCCAATTTCGTAGACTTGGACGCTTTCCACCTATTCGCTGCCGGCAATCCAGTGCCAACGTTGATCGGAGACTTCTACCACTCCTTGCACTACAAGAATGAAAACAGAAGGGGAAAGGTTGTTTACTGCTGCGCGCCTTTGTTGAATATGTGGTTCAAGAGGCATCTTCCCGTGAAGGGATCTTTTGTGGAGAGTGCAACCACAGCTAGCTGGTTTGATAGAGATCTGTTGGGATCTGAGCTTATCTTCAGTTGTTCTGGGTACCCTAATGTCCCGCTGATAGGAAGAAAAGGGTGTATCAACTACAACCCATCCTTGTTGGTCCGTCAGTTCGGATATGCGCTGAAGAACCCGCCAAAGGAGGAAGAAGTACAGGAATCTCTGTACTTCACCGGTAATTTGAAGGGGGAGTTATTAGCCAAGCTGCAGCATGCCTGGACGCGTATTAACCGAAGAGGGAAGCCGTTGTTAGGGAAGAATGACTGTCAGGCCTATGCACCTTACAGGGTTTGGATCCAGGAGAGAGCCAGTCAGTTGCGGATGCCGTTTCCAGATGCACCAGCCCTTGTTCCTATTCCGGTAGCAGAGCCAAATACTGTTTCTAGGGAGGCCTACGAGCAAGTTGTGAAAGAAAAAGAAGCCTTGATGAAGATCAACGAAGGGTTAGAGCAGGAGCTAGCCCAGATACGCAGTGAGAAAAACAAGGCCGTGCATGCTTTCCAACAGCAGATTGAGCTAATGAACAGATTAGGGGCTGAGTTGATTGAGGAGAAGAGGAAGCGCGAACGTCTGGGGCAAGAGTTCAGAAGCTCCCATGACATGCTTGAATCCAAAAAGAAAGCACTTGACATCGCTCACCGAGAAATCTCTTCTTGCAATAAGACTTGGAATGCCACGCTCACCAACAATAAGAAGAGGGAAGATAAGTTGAAGCAGCAAATTTTCGACCTCGAAGAGCAGTTGAAGTCCAGCGTCAAGAAGTGTGAAGAGGAAGTGATGACCCGGTACAGTCTCCAGAATGCACTGAACAAGGCCATCAAAGGCAGAGATGAAGCTGTGTCTCAGAAGCGTAAACTAGAGGATCGCTTCGGAGAAGGGACATGGGAGGAAACTGCTGAAGACGTGCGACGTGTTCTCAAGAGAAGAAACCAACTTGTTGAAGGGCTGCTTACCCAACCAAGTCATCCGGAGACCAAGAAGTTGCTAGAGGAGTACCAGACTTATGGGAGTGTTTGATCGTTTCATGTATTAGCTTGTATGCTTTATTTGCATAAGTGCTGACCATCACCAGGATTGTTGGTTGAGGTCTTGCCTTCTTATTGTACTCTCAGTGATATTGTATCCTTGGCTCATTGGACTTTTTCTGCAATATATGAGGCTTTCTGTGATTCAGCTCCGATCTTGATATTGTTAGCACTATCATTGCACCGGCACCTTCACACTAGAATCGGGGATGAATTTCCCTAATGCACAGACACACACATTGCATTGCATTCATATTCATATTGCATTACAGGTAATCATTGGATGGTATCTTATTTCCTGTTTTGAACCAAGTACTTTCAGGATTGCAGATCAGCACCCGCACCGCTATTCCACTCGCACCAACTGTCGAAGAATCATGGATCAAATGCAGAACGAGATGCAAGATGTGCGCGATAAGCTAGCTCTCTTTATGCAGACCATGGAAGCTATTGCAAAAGGTCAGGAGAATTTGCAAGCCATGGTGCAGCCTCTGTTGGTCAGAAACGCCGGCCACGGTAATGAGGATCATCAGTCTGTGCGAGTCGATACTGTTCAGGGAGATGGCACTCCCACGCCAGTGGCTCCGCCTGTAGTCAATATACCTGCTGTTAATGTCAACAACGCTGCCGCTGCTGGGAACGGTAACGTCGGAGTTGGGAACGAGACTGCTGTCCATAACGTTGGGCTTGGTGATGTCAACTTGGGTGATAATATGGGAGGCAACGGCTTCGGTAATGCTGGATTCGGGTTCAACGATCAGGGATTCGATAACGCTGGGAAATATGGTTTCAATGTTCAAGGCTTTGGGCAAGATGGTTATGGTGTGGCCAATCAGGGTTACGGAGGTTTCGGTAATGGAAACGGCGCTGGGTTAATGGCTTTTGGGCCTGCTGGAGGTGTTCAGGGATACGGCAACAGAGGCCGAGGCCCGATGATGAACCAGATTAGGGCTGGCCGCAATAATGGATATGATGGGTATGGAGCTGGGAATGGTATGTGGCAAGAAGATCAGCAGGAGGACGCTTTCTCCGGCGGAGGTTTCGAAGGGCCGATGGATGACTCCCAGAAGATCAGAATGCTAGAAGAGCAGATGAGGGGGGTCCTGAACCAAAGTGTTGTGGGCTTAGACATGGCAACAATGGGTCTGGTACTTGGCTTGAGGGTGCCAATCAAATTCAAAGCTCCTACGTTTGATAAGTATAAAGGGGACACCTGTCCGAAAGTGCACGTGCGGGCTTATTACAGAAAGATGTCTGCGTACTCCACTGATGAGAGAATGCTAATGCACTTCTTTCAAGATAGTTTGTCAGGCCCTTCCCTAGAGTGGTATATGGGATTGGAGCCAACTAATATCAAGACCTGGAAGCAATTGGCAGAGGCATTTGTAGCTCACTACAAGTATAACAGCGACTTGGCGCCTAATCGGGTCCAATTGACAGGGCTGTCCTAGAAGAAGGGTGAGAGCTTTAAAGAGTACGCGCAAAGGTGGCGCGATATGGCTTCCAGGGTCCGTCCTCCTTTAGAAGACAAGGAAATGAACAACATGTTCATCGGCACGTTCACAGGCATGTTTTATGACAAGTTGTTTCACACATCTTTGGCTAGTTTCTCAGACTTGATTCTGATGGGAGAAAAGATTGAAAACAACATTAAGCAAGGCAGGTTCCAGGCTGAGGAACCAACTGCATCTGGCAGTAATCGGAAGGCTTTTGGTGGGCGCCGTCAGGGCGAGGCAAGCGCAGTATTTAGAGGCCGAGGCCGAGGTCGAGGCAGGGGTCGGAACCAATATCATCAACCGCAGCAGGTGGCGAGTGTTACTATCCCATATCGACAACAACCGTTTCAGCAGCAGCCAATGCAGTAACAACAACAGCAGCAGCAGCAGCAGCAGCCACAGCAGGGGGCACAGCAGGCTCAGCGAAGGTTCCAGGGTGGTAAACCAAGAAGAGTGTTTGAGAAGCCTCCCTCAACGTACGCTGATTTGTTGCAGACATTGTTGGGTTTGAACCTGGTAGAGAAGAGAACTCTGGCACCGATAACGGGAACTCCTCCGTATGGTTATGATGCAAGCAGGCACTGCGAGTTCCACTCTGGGGCTCCGGGCCACGATGTAGAGGGTTGCCATGCTTTTAAGCATGTTGTGCAGGATCTTTTGGACAATAAGGCTATCAATTTTGGAACGGCAGGGCCGAATATAGTGCAGAAGCCCATGCCTAATCATGGGGAAAACGCCATTCTGACTGAGGAAGGGTTGAATCTGATTATGAATGTCGACGATTTAAAAACGCCGCTGAGCGAGATAAAAAGCAGATTGTTGCAAGGGGGTGTTTATCCCGGATGTGACGAGTATTGCTTAGAATGCTGGACCCTAGTTGGGGTGTGTGATGATTTGAAGAAAGGCATCCAGGCTTTAATTGACGGCGGCACGTTACAGTTTGACCGAGCAACAACTGAAGAGCCTGCAGGGGCAGTAGCAGATGATCAGAGTGATGTGGCCACGGTAACGATTCCTCGAAAGACAATCACTATAACAGCACCGGCTCAGCGACCGCCGATCACCATAACTAAGGCCGGACCGATCCCGTACGAGAACACGAAGGCAGTCCCATGGTCATATGGGTTGGAAGTGTATTGTGACGGAATAAAGATTGATGTTAATAAGCAGTCAGCCGAGACTGTAGACAACGTCGTTGGTTCAGGAGGTATGACAAGGAGTGGTAGGATCTTCATATCGCCTGAGGTGGAGGCCGAAAGACTGGCAAAGGGGAAGGGAAAGATGGTTGAGAATGTCCCCGTGCAAGCAAGCGACAAAGCATCGGCATCGAAAGACGTAGAAGAGTTCATGCGCTTGATTCGAAAAAGTGATTATAAGATTGTGGAGCATCTGCAACAGACGTCGTCCAAAATATCCATCTTGTCGTTGCTCTTGTGTTCTGAAGCCCACAGAAATGCTTTGCTGAAAGTCCTGGATACTTCCTTCGTACCCCAAGACGTCTCCGTGAATCAGCTGGAAGGAGTGTTGGCCCATGTGAATGCAGGCCACAGCTTGGGCTTTACTGACTTCGATTTGACCCCAAAAGGGAGAGATCATAATATGGCGCTGCACATATCTGTCGAGTGTAGAGGATCAGTAATGTCGCATGTATTGGTCGACACCGGATCGTCTTTGAATGTGATGCCCAAGAAAGCGATGATGAAGCTAGATGTCAGAGGAATCCTGTGCACGCCCAGCGACTTGGTAGTCAGAGCGTTTGATGGCACGCGAAGAACATTCTTTGGGTCGATAACATTGCCTCTACAGGTGGGGCCGGAGGTGTTTGCAACAGAATTTTATATCATGGATATACAGCCCGCATATAGCTGCCTGCTCGGAAGACCCTGGATTCATGGGGCTGGGGCGGTCACGTCTACCCTGCTTCAGAAGTTGAAATATATGGTCGGAGACAGCGTAGTCACCGTATGCGGAGAAGAGGACATCCTGGTCAGCCATCTGTCGTCATTTAAATATGTGGAGGTCGACGGAGAGATCCACGAAACACCCTGCCAGGCATTTGAAGGGTTGCGTATCAAGGACAAAGGTCCCGGGCCGAGCAAAGTGTCAGAGATAGCCGTCTCGTCGTATAAAGAAGCTCAAGCTTTGGTGGAGGCAGGAGAAGCAAAGGGCTGGGGCAAAGTGCTGGATATTCCTGTAAAGATGGACCGATTCGGGCTGGGGTACCAACCGTCGTCATCAACTCCTGCTGTGGGGGCACCCCGTTTCAGAGGGCCAATAACCATCTCTGCCAGTGGAGTATGTCATGAAACCATCAATGCTGCTTCGGAGTCTGACGAAGGAGACAGTGACTGTGATATGGATGCCTGGATTCAGCCAAGCACGCCAGGACAGGGACTGTGCAACTGGTCTATTCAGGAGTTTGTTCCTGTGACTCTTAAACAGTAATGCTTTGTTTTATTAATTGTTGAATAATTTGATGTCTTGCCCGGGGCATCGTGATTTGCTTAGGGCTGTGCCGTTATGGACATTGCGTGTAATCATTAAATAAATGGCGTTTTGTTTCATGTGCAAATATTTCGATCTCTGTCTTTCTTGTTTTGTATTTTTCAATAAAATGGCAACGCTGTTATTCGCTTTATACGCATTTTGAAGCATTTAACCATTCCTTTTGCAGGATAACATTTTCAGATGACATCCTTGAACCACCTATGACTCGTCCCGACTTTGAGCACCCGGTATTTCAGGCCGAAGAAGAGGTTGTCGAAGATAGTGACGTTCCTGAAGAACTGTCTTGGTTGGTGAAGCAAGAGGAAAGAGTCATTCTGCCTCACGAAGAGGTCATCGAAATTATCAACTTGGGGTCGGAAGGGGTTGAGAAGAATATTCGCATCGGGGCCGCACTGCAGAGCGATATCAAGCGAGGACTGGTTGAAATTCTCCGAGAGTATAGTGATGTGTTCGCTTGGTCGTATGAAGATATGCCAGGGCTCGATACAGATATGGTTGTGCACCGTCTGCCACTGAAAGAAGAATGCCCACCGGTCAAACAAAAGCTTCGCAGAACTCGACCAGACATGGCAGTAAAGATCAAAGAGGAAGTTCAAAAACAGTGGGATGCTGGTTTCCTGGCAGTGACAAAATATCCCTCATGGGTTGCTAACATCGTACCAGTGCCAAAGAAAGATGGCAAGGTTCGAATGTGCGTGGATTACAGGGATTTGAATAAAGCAAGCCCAAAAGACGATTTTCCACTTCCTCATATCGACGTGCTAGTTGATAATACTGCTCAATACTCCGTATTCTCCTTCATGGACGACTTCTCAAGCTATAATCAGATTAAAATGGCGCCAGAGGACATGGAGAAGACCACTTTCATAACGCCTTGGGGAACATTTTGTTACAAAGTGATGCCCTTTGGTTTAAAGAATGCTGGGGCAACGTATCAGCGTGCAATGACGACTCTTTTTCATGATATGATGCATAAAGAGATCGAAGTTTATGTTGACGATATGATTGCCAAATCCCAGACGGAGGAAGAGCATCTGGTGAATTTGCTGAAGTTATTTAAAAGGCTTAGGAAGTTCAGGCTGAGACTGAACCCTAACAAATGCACCTTCGGGGTGAGATCGGGTAAACTGCTGGGGTTTATCGTAAGTGAAAGAGGAATAGAGGTCGATCCTGCTAAAATAAAAGCGATCCAAGAAATGCCGACGCCTAAAACAGAGAAAGAGGTGCGCGGGTTTTTAGGGAGGCTGAACTACATTGCTAGGTTCATATCTCATCTAACGGCCACGTGTGAACCATTATTCAAGCTGTTGAAGAAAGATCAAGCTGTAACGTGGAACGAAAATTGTCAAAAGGCGTTCGATAAAATAAAGCAGTATTTGCAGGAGCCTCCTATTTTGATACCCCCAGTGGCAGGGAGACCCTTGATCATGTATTTGACAGTTCTTGAGGGAAGCATGGGTTGTGTTCTCGGTCAACACGACGAGACAGGAAGAAAAGAGCATGCGATCTACTACTTGAGTAAGAAATTTACAGATTGTAAATCTCGATACTCAATGCTGGAGAAAACTTGTTGCGCGCTAGCCTGGGCCACCAAGCGTTTGAGGCAATACATGCTGAATCATACAACCATGCTCATCTTGAAGATGGATCCTATCAAATATGTATTCGAAAATCAGGCACTATCAGGGAGAATTGCCCGTTGGCAGATGGTCTTGACTGAATATGACATCCAATATGTCTCGCAAAAGGCTATAAAGGGGAGTGTGCTGTCTGAGTATCTGGCGGAGCAGCCTATTGAAGATTACCAATCGATGAGGTTTGATTTTCCTGACGAGGATATCATGTACCTAAAGATGAAAGATTGTGAAGAACCGTTGCCAGACGAAGGACCAGAGTTGGGTTCCAAATGGAAGATGATATTTGATGGAGCTGTGAACGCTTACGGTAGCGGAATAGGGGCAATCATCACTACGCTACACGGGTCGCACATCCCGTTTACTGCCCGATTGACCTTTGTCGTTACCAATAATGAAGCCGAATACGAAGCTTGTATAATGGGGCTTGAAGAAGCCATTGATCTGCGAATCAAACATCTGGACGTATACGGAGACTCAGCTCTGGTGGTGAATCAGATCAAAGGGGAATGGGAGACACGTCAGCCCAATTTGATACATTACATGAATTATGCAAGGAGATTGTTGCCTTTCTTCGACAAGGTTGAATTGCATCATGTACCGAGAGCAGAAAATCAGATGGCTGACGCCTTAGCCACTTTGTCTTCCATGTACAAAGTCAACTTCTGGAATGAGGCTCCCCGAATCATTATCTCTCGGCTTGACAGACCAGCCTTCATATTTGCTATTGATGAGGCATCCGATGATAAACCGTGGTATTTCGATATCCTTAATTTCCTGAAGAACAAAGAATACCCGGTTGGGGCATCCAGTCAAGATCAGAAGACTCTCAGGAGGTTAGCGGGTAATTTCTATTTGAATCCAGATGGTGTCTTGTACAGAAGAAACCACGACTTGGTGATGTTGCGTTGTGTAGACAAAAGAGAGGCAAGGCTGTTCATGGAGGAAATACACGAAGGTACCTTTGGTACGCATGCTGGTGGGCATGCTATGACGAGAAAGCTGTTGCGGACAGGTTATTTTTGGCTGACTATGGAAACTGATTGTTTCAAGTTTGCGAGGAAGTGCCACAAGTGCCAAATCTATGCTGATAAGATCCATGTGCCTCCGAGTCCTCTAAACGTGATGTCATCGCCATGGCCATTCTCGATGTGGGGAATCGATATGATTGGAAAGATCAAGCCAACAGCTTCTAACGGACACCGGTTCATTCTAGTAGCAATCGATTATTTCACCAAGTGGGTGGAAGCGGCGTCGTACGCAAATGTAACGAAGCAAGTGGTGGCCAGATTCATCAAGAAAGATATCATTTGCCGATATGGGATCCCCGAGCGGATAATCACGGACAACGGTTCAAACCTGAATAACAAAATGATGAAGGAGCTCTGTCAGAATTTCAAGATCGAACATCACAACTCTTCCCCTTACCGACCCAAGATGAATGGCGCTGTTGAAGCGGCCAATAAGAATATCAAGAAGATCGTTTAGAAGATGGTGGTGACCTATAAGGATTGGCATGAGATGCTACCTTTCGCTTTGCACGGTTATCGTACGACGGTACGCACATCAACCGGGGCAACCCCGTTCTCGTTAGTATACGGAATGGAGGCAGTGCTGCCATTAGAAGTTGAGATCCCTTCTCTGAGGATATTACGAGACGTTCAGCTAGACGAGGCAGAATGGGTGAAAGACAGGTTGAATCAATTGAGTTTGATGGATGAGAAGAGGCTAGCTTCTCTAGCATACGGTCGTTTGTACCAGAGCCGAATGAAGAAAGCATATGATAAGAAGATACATCCGCGGAGCTTTTAGACGGGCGACCTTGTACTGAAAAGGATTCTCCCGCCGCAGGCAGATCACAGGGGCAAGTGGACCGCCAACTACGAAGGGCCATACGTTGTCAGAAAAGTCTTTTCTGGAGGAGCATTATTGTTGTCCACTATGGACGGTGAAGACTTCACGTCACCTGTGAATTCGGACGCAGTTAAAAAATACTTTGCTTAAAATTGACCCGCTGGACAAAAAAAAAGAGAGAGTCCAGGCAAAAATGGGGCATCCTGGCGAACCAAAAACAGAATGAAAGGTTCGGGCAAAAGTTAGGGATAAAATTGAAAAAATGTACACCCGCGAAGTTGAAAACCTACACTGGGCGGCTTCGGCAAAAAGGGGTATCCCGGTGAACTGAAAACCCGTAAAGGGCGGTTCACGCAAAAGTTAGGGATTTGAAAAGCAAATGACTGTTGTCCGAATTTGATATTACAGTGAGCATCAATGCGGGAGAATATACCTGAGGGGTCGATTATCGGATACAATCTCTTCGGAAGTGTGAATACCGGGAAAGCATTAGAGTCGGGCGAGTCATAGGAGGATCAATTTGTGGTGTTCGTCTGCATCCCGTTGCCGACATGTGTACAAATTTAATTTGTCAAAATATTTATACTTCTTGCGCATACTTGTGTATTTGCTTTGCGTAGCTTCCTCTTTTCAGGAGTTACATCCCGTGTACAAAAACTCCGCCCATTCAGGGGCCCAATCAATAAAATATGTTATTCAGTACTTGATGCTAGTTCTTTACTGTTTTGTGTATGATAAAGCGCCTAAGTTTACTGAAACTAGCATGTGTATAACATCACTGGCCCTTGCTGACAATTGCTAAAACTTTGAATTAACTGAAAATGACGTCACTAACCTGAATAGATTTGGTTGCATAGGCTTGTCCTGTTTTGTTTGTGTTGTTGCAGGTTTCATAGCCATACGAGGAAGATGATCAAAAGATTGCAATAACGAAAGACTCGATCCCCACGCAGGTCATGCATGTGCTTCCTGAAGAAGGATCGAATTCCCCAGCTAGTCGCAGCTTATCCAAAGGACATTCTCTAGCCAAGTCATTTATCCTCCGCAGAGTTTGGCGATTCCTAGATCGAAGGCTGTATTCAGACAGTGCATCTCAAGCAGAGTTGGTTTAGCCTCAGAAGATTAACATTTGTGAGTTGTATTCAGACGGCTTACCTTTCCCCGCAGGGTCATCTACTCTCCCCCAGCGGAGTCAGTTGATTTTCCCCCAAGAAAATCATCCCATCCCCAATGGAGTTCTCTTTTCAGCTAGTATTTTCATTCCTCTCAGTGGAACTCGAAGATTGAGACTCTCCCCGGCAGAGTTGGTGTGGCGCATTGGCATTTATTTTGTCAAAATACCGTGTGATATCCGTTCACTCTCCAGCAGAAGTCCAATCATACCAGGCGCATCTGCTATTCTCCAGCAGAGTTATATTCCCCAGCGGGGTGTTACTTCAATGAGGTGCTTGGCTTAAGTTCCCAATTTCCCAGCTGAGTCGACTTCACTCTTCCAGCATTTATTTTGCTGGAATATTCTATAGCATCTGGCTATCCCCAGCGGAGTTGGCATTATCTTCAGCATTTATTTTGCTGAAGCAGTTCCTGTATCTCAACAGTTCGAGTCTGCATGGGCATCGGCATATAGTGTCATACTTGCATCCATCAAATAAAAGCGTAGCATTTCCATGTCGAATGGAGCATTGCATCGTTGTCAAACATACGCATTTTTGAGACATAAACCAGGTTGGCTAACCGTTTGCTTCAAGTATTGGTTCTCTTGCAGGTAGAGAGAGCTTTTGCTCAGATGAATCACCAAACAGTCGAGGTCTCGACGTGAGACATTCAATGAAGTGTCAGCTTCGGCATTATTCCCCACAGGGTTATTTGTGAGTTTCTCGTGTTTTCCCCGCCAGAGTGGGTAGGCCAGATTTCTCCTCATTCTCAAGCAGATTTATTTGTCATTAAAGGGTTTCCCGAACCAGAAATTCAGAGGCTGCAGCCGGTTATCAGGACAGGCGTCCGGAAGTCTGGTTCCCAAATATCCCTAGTAGAGTCAGCTGAAAAGTTGCTGTAACGTCAGTGATAAGAAGTTTGCGGACCAATGGAAGGATGAGTCCTGACGAGGACAATTTTATCAACATGTTTTCTTTATGTTAGAGAAGAGGTGGGTCCTAACGCGGACAGTTTCATTTCCTCAGGTTGATAAAATGTGCTAGTCCTAACGTGGACGGATTCGATTTCTCCGTATTGATTGAACGTGAAGTCATGACGTTGACAAAATTGATTACTCTTCGTGTTGGTGTCCTGACGTGGACTATTTATCTCCAGCAGATATCTTTCTTCGTAAAGGTGAAAGGTGCGTCCTTACGTGGACAAGTTTATAGTTCTTCGTGATGGCAAGATACGGGAGTCCTGACGTGGACAAATTCATCCTTCTTCGTGTTGTTGGCAGGGTGTGTGTCCTGACGTGGACAAGTCTCACTTCCCCAGCAAGTCGAAGACGTGCAAGTCCTAACGTGGACAGGTTCTATTATTTCATCAGATGAAGATGCGAGTCCTGACGCGGACAAGTTATTTCCCCAGCGGGTCGAAGGTGCATGAGTCCTGACGCGGACAAGTTTTATTTCCTCAGCGAGTCAAGAGGCGAGTCCTGACGTGGACAAATCAAGACGAAACATGGGTCCTGACGTGGACGAGTTTATTCCTTACGTGGAAGAGAGGTTTCAGTTCCTTACGTGGAAGATTGAGTTTATTCCTTACGTGGAAAGATTGAGTCGTTACGTGGACATATTAGATTCATTCCTTACATGGAAAGGTGGGTCCTTACGTGGACGGAGTTGGTTTCCTTACGTGGAAAGATAGAGGTGATTCCTTACGTGGAAGAGCGATGTATTCCTTACGTGGAAAGTTTAGTCCTGACGTGGACAGATTCATAAAGGGAAGCTTCAGTTCCTTACGTGGAAAAGCAAGTTTAGTCCTGACGTGGACAGATTCAGAAAAGAAGTTGTTGCCTTACGTGGAAAGAGAAGTTGTTTCCTTACGTGGAAAAGTTTAGTCCTGACGTGGACAGATCAAAGTTTGTGATTCCTTACGTGGAAAGATTGCATTCCTTACGTGGAAAGATTGAGTCCTTACGTGGACATATCAAGATGAGATTCCTTACGTGGAAAAAAGATGTAGTCCTTACGTGGACAGATCAAGAAAGATTTGATTCCTAACATGGAAAAGATGGAGATTCCTTACGTGGAAAGATTGATTCCTTACGTGGAAAGTTGTATTCCTAACGTGGAAAGAGAGGTGTTCCTTACGTGGAAAGATGGCATTCCTAACGTAGAAAGAAAGATTGAGATTGCATTCCTTACGTGGAAAGATTGGAGTCCTTACACGGACAAATCAAAAGATGGTGTTATTCCCCAACGTGGAACGGTTATTCCTTACGTGGAGAGACGAGTCATCCCCAGCACGGTCGCTAATGGATCAGTTGGTAGCCATGACAGTCAGGTCCAGGCAGTGGATGTCGTTCCCCAAGCAATGGCGCAGTTTATTTCTGCGGTTGGCAAATTTCCGGGTTCTTAGTATTCAACCGTCTCGCACCGCGAATATCTGAAGGCTCCGGGCTCTTCACCCAATCGAGTCCAAGTCGCTTGAATAGGGGCAGCTGTTGCACCCTAAAATTTGCTCAACCTTATTCATTTGGTTTATGTTTCAATATCATTAGCATCTGCATATAGGGTCATGCACATAATCCACTCATGTGCATAACATAAGCATAGCAAGTCATCTAACAGGGACCAATCATTATTCTCATCTCTATGAGCCTATCAAGAGGTTATTATTAAAATTCAATCTCATTCAAGTCATCAGAAAGAATTGGAAAGATAAAGAAGTCAATGGATCAAGCAGTGCATCCATCTCCTATCTGAGGGTATCTGAGGGTCATCAAAGAAATTGTGAGCTGTGGGCTGAGCATGGGGAGTATGGGGACATCATGGGAGACTTAGAAAGTCATTTGGAGAAGGAGACAAGTCATTGAGGTGATCACAAGTATTGCAGTTGAAGACAGTCAACTAGGGTTTCATCTGGGGTCAACTCTAGGTCAACTCTAGGTCAACTGACTGATTGAAAGGCATTAAGGGCTATTAGAGAGATGTGGGGTTCATCATTTGACATGTAGATTAGGGTATGGTGATATGCCAAGAAGAATTCAAGAGAAATCAAGGAGAAGAGGAGTTTCTAAATTAGGGTTTCTGTGTAAAATCCCCTAATTTAGGTCAAATTTCCAAGCAAGATAAGTCAAAATGAAAGATTCAAATGGATCCTTGGCCAACATGAAACTTGTATAGGATCTCAAGACCTTTAATTTTAGTGGTGGAAGACATTAAGGAGATTTATAGAATTCAAGTTATGGTCTTTGCAAGTTACAGGTCATCTGAGGTATCTGAAATTTTGTCTGTGAAAGTGACTTGACTTCCAAGCAATTTTTACCCCTCAAGGAGATTTCAAATGAATTTCTGGTAAACATAATAATTGTTCCTAATTGTCTTAGCTTTCTAGAATGGTATAGTATGCCTTTATATGATTTGTGGAACTCTACTTATGGTCTTGGCAAGCAAAGGGTATTTTGGTCATCTGAGAATTACAGGTCATTTCAACCTATGCCCAAAACTCATACAAGGAAGCTTCAAATGGAAAACTTTACAACATCAAACTTGTTCCAAATGACATTTTGAGTCTAGAAAAGTGACCATGAAAGATTGGAAAGATTCATAGCACAAGGTTTCAAAAGTGGTGGATTTAATGAATAAAAATGACCTAAAAAATGAGATTTTTCATATTTTGACCAAATGAGGTGAAATTATAGGTCATTTTGAATGGAAAGATCATTTTGAGAACATTGGCTAAAGTAGAATTTTGAGCTTGGTTCAAATTTTGGGAGTTATTCAAGGTTACTTGTAATGAAAGTTACATCATCCAAAATGTAAGGAAAAGTGCAAGGGAAGTTTCTCCAAGTTTCTAGGAGGTTCTAATGGCATGTATATATTGAATGGAGAGGGTTCATGCCATGGTTGGTGATCACATTTACTCAAAAACACAAGTTTCACACACTTTCTTCAAATTGCAAAACCAATCCAAACTCTCTCAAATTCTCATCAATCTTCACATTTTCTGATCTGTTCTTCATCATCATCATCCCTAGATCAGAATTCATACAATCATTTGGTAGAATTGAGGTGGATTCGAGCTGTGCAAGTTCACCATTCAAGAAGCAAAAATTTTGGAATTGCAAGATCCAAGAGGTTTGAGTCATATTTGTTGCATACAGAAGTCATCACCAAGTTCATTGATCAGTTTCCACTCACTTCAAGCCTTGGATCAAGAGGATTTGATACCTGTTTTCATCAATTACACCAGGTATGTTTCTCATTCGAATTGCATGTTTAGGTGAGAATTATTAGGTTTTATTAGCATAGAAGGGTTAAGGTAGGATAGAGGATGGAATTTGGTGAGTTTGGAGAGCTTTCATGGAGTTTGCCATAAGTGCACCATAACTGTTAGGGTTTGTAACTCATGATTTAATGCACGAAAATCTTGGATATATGGCTTGTTATGATCAGCATGAGATGTAGATGTGTTTAGGACAAGAATTGGTGAGCTTTGGATAAGTTGATCACAGGTGAAAATGGTGGATTCCAACTGTTGTACCTATCGGGTTCCATTGTTGCTTGAGTTTTAGGAGGAGTTATGGTTATGGCTGTGTAGAGGGGAGTTTCTAGAGCAACTTTGCTCTTTGGATCGAAGGCATCCATGAAGAATGGAGAGAGAACAGGGAGCTCGAAGATTGCATGCATGGAAGGTGATTTCAGAGTTAGGGTTTGTCCAAGGTTGAAGATGACCTTTGGACCGTTTGATCTGGCTTTGACCATTGACTTATCCACCAATCCAACGGACGCGATTGCACAGAAAAACGGAGGGAAGTTCAAACCTCAAAACGCCCCGTTTCATTAATTCTTTCTGATGGGCTCCAAAATTTGTTGCTATACACACCCTACCCAAACCAGGCCCAATGCAAATGAACTGGAAATCTTGCTAGTTGCACCGCTTCCTCGTTTTTATTTTTTGTTGGTTTTCTGATTGCATGCTGAGCCTAGTGCCAACTGCTATTCACACCCCCCTGTCTGGCCCAGTTCTCCTTTTTAACTGATTTTACTTACTTTCTGCACCCCTTTCATATTAATTCATTTCATTTTATTTCAAAAAACATTAAATCTTTAAAAAATCAAAACAAATCATAAAATGCTTATTTTCCATTGGTTCTTTTTGCATTATTTTCTTAATTTGGTCAAGAAAATTATCATACAAAAAAATTAATAGTTCATTCTATTTTCTTATTTTTGGCATATTTTTCTTTTAATTAGGTGTAAATAATATTTTGTTTAGTACATGAATTTGATAATTTTAGTTTGAATAGATGCTTTAGCATTTTTAATCCCTTCTTTTTAGGTTGATTAGTTTAGACATTTATCTTGTATATACAATTTAGTTCCCATTTTTAGAACTTAATTTTAGGTGTTTAGTTTAGGTGTGGATAACATGAACAAAATTAGGGTTTAAGTGATGACTTAGGAGAATTGAATCGTTTCCCTTAGGACTTAGAGATTGAATATTTTATATATGGGACTATAGGGACTATGGGTAGTTATTAGATCCCTTAGAAATCACTAGGATTCCACTACTGCTATTAATATACTGTCTATATTTGTTTGACTGGTGTGGAGTGCCCTTTGGGGATTATTGATTTGTCTGTGTGGGTATTGGGATTGCTTGGGGATTGGGGGAGCTGAAGACTTGTGATGATGAAGCCATTGGAGATCCAGAGACTGAAGTCCAACTTCCAGAGTTGAAGAGGAGATTATTGCTAGCAGCTGTTGAGGATACTAGGGTTTAGGAGCTAGGCAGAGCTCTAGATTAGAAAGCTTGTTTCTCAAACATGGAATGCCTTGGCTGCATCCATCCTTTCTCTATGATTCAAAGTCTCTTTCAAATATCCACCTCCTTCCTTTGGAAGGATCAGTGAATGTATTTGAAAGATAGAACTTTTGAGGGAAAATTGTCCATATAATGTTAACAGTTGATGAACCACCCTTGGTAGGTAATTGACTGTCTAACATTCTTTCACTTCATCTTGTTGATTGATGTTCATCCTGGAGATTGAGACTTGAAGAAAAGCCATTGCAGATGAAAGATTGATGATCAAGACCTTGCTGGAAAGCTGTGTAGATAGAGATTGATGCTTGCTGAAGCTTGTAGCTGTTTGGAGATTACTTGAAGCCAGATGTTGATGCAGAGCTGCTGTGGCTGTTTATTTTTCTGCTGTTATTCATTTCTGATGTATTGTTTGGTTTTCCCTGACTGTATTGTTTGCTGTTTAACCTGTTGGGCTAGAAGTGACTTCTGTTCACTTTTGCCTATTATTTTCTAGGTTCGAGGTTGAGTGGGACTCCCTTGCCTCGCTTGTATTGCTGCATCCATGCATTTTACTGCTTTACTGTATATATCTGCTTTTGTTTCTGTTTCCGTCTATTCCCTTAGGATCTCTGTTTCTCTCTGTGCAAGAGAGGAACATGATAGACACTAGGTCTTAACCCATGCATGATAACATTAGGTTAGTTTGATTCCCTTTGCAACCGTAGGTTAGAGTTCTGTCTCTTCTTCCTCAAAACAAACAGAAAAACACAATAAATATTCCAACCCAATAAAAGACACTTCTTCCGTAAAAGAATGTGAACTCATCAAGACGTCATCTTTGCCCGCTTGGACTGCTAATCAGAAAAACCTTTTTCAAAAGGAATAAAATCAATCAAGACAGACTTGTGTCGTACGTGGCCCGAACTACGTTTGCTCTGATCTTTCATGCTGTATGAAAGTACGTAGGCATAGGATGCGACATCCTAGCGAGCAACCTTCCCCTCCTTTCCCGTAGGTAGGCGAACTACGTTGACTCTGATTTCTCGTTCCAGACGGGAATACGTAGGCATAAAGTGCGATACTTTGCCGAGTCATTTTCTTTTCTCTTAACCCTTGACCTTTAGAGTAGATAGAATAACAATCCATACCCGAAAACAAGCGTGGATACCGTCGAGTACAACGGACGTGAGGGGTGCTAATACCTTCCCCTTGCGTAACCGACTCCCGAATCCAGGTTTTGGTTGCGACGACCATACCTTTCCCGTGTTGTGCGAGGTTTACTCTGAGCGTTTCCTTTCCCTCCCGTGGGATAAATAACGCACGGTGGCGACTCTTCTGTTCAGCCGGCGCCGATTTTCGCAGTAGCGACACAAACGCCATGGCATCTTGTTCTTGAGGTACCCTCGATCTGCACACACTTGTTAGCCATAATAAACACACACACAAAGGTAAAAAGATAACACGTGGGAAAATGCACAAAGAGGTGGGGTCTTAAGGTCAAAAATTAAGATGTGACAGATGCCCCTATTTAAGTTACTTCTATCCAGAGATATGGAGATCGGAATCTCCGTTTCGACGTGATAGGAGGGACTTAAATACAAACATTGCATGAATTTTTGGCCTTAAGGAACCACCGAATGCATATGATATGCGATGATATGAATGCAAGGCAGAGGGTCCTGTGAGGAAATGATGTCACAGGGGGAAAAACCAGACATAACACACGAGAAACACAGGAGCAACGAAAATACGGGCTCAACAAAACGAGACTCCACGGGGAAAGGAAACAACCAGCAATGGGGAATCTCCAAAAGTATAAGAGTATTGCACATACATCAAGAACATATCAAATTTAACAACGGGCAAGAAACTTGTAATCAAAGGATAATATACTACCAACATGTGGTAGTCTAGACAATGGTAATGTCCAAAATGAACTTTCTTGATCGGGACATAATTCAGCTTCTTAATTGAGTATGGTGTTGAAAATAGTGTAAACAAAACCTCCCCACGCCTAATGGTTTGTTTGCCATAAACAGGTCTCAGTTTCTTAAAATAACCTCCCCACGGCTCATGGTTTGTTTGCCATGAACGGGTCTCAGTTTCTTGAAATAACCTCCCCAAGCCTCATGGTTTGTTTGCCATGAACGGGTCTCAGTTTCTACCCAAAATGATGAAAACTCGTGAGAGCATCTTCACAGGGGTTTAAAATATCACTGTAGATTATAGAACTCTAGCAGTAATCCATAATGTATTGGAGATCATAAAGCTTCACCGGGGATCTTCGGAATAGATGTAAGCCAGTTGATTTGCAAATATGTCATCTCAAATAAAGAGATCAATTGTAATAAGCTTCACCAAACATCCCGGAAGATATGCCGTTTGATGGAATTAATCTTATGTAGTGAACTCACTGGGGAAATACGTTCCTGCGGAGTATCCTTGTTGTAGCTGTAAAAGCATGTATTCTTTGTAGTGTAAATTCTCAAATAAAGAGAAATATTTGTAATGTCTTCGACGCACTTCTTTGACGGATTTCCGGAGAGATCATGTTTGACGAGTTAACAATCTTGATAAATCCACTGGGGATGGACAAATTGTCCTGAAGAGACTGCCATTGGTCGTGTTGAAGGGAATCCTGGTCAAAACGAGTTGCTCAAATAAAGAGTGTGTTTGCAGTCCAGATGTAAATTGTTGAGAAGCTCTGATAACGTTGTTGGAGAAATATATGTTTTCAATAGTTATCCTCATAAGAATTCTTCTTGGGGAATGAGGTGCAAAATAACTGCACACTTAGTCCATATTCAAAGTTGGAGATATCCACAATGTGATTGTCGGGAACCAAAGTTTAATTCAGGAAATAGCTGAAGAGAAATTGTCAAGCAAGACTCGACCGTTGAGGTATGAACTCAAATGGGATTTAACCAAAGCAACCGTCTTCCACGAGGATCGAACTCTGTGGGGAAATAGAAACGTTGTGCTCTCTCTGCCTAGGGCTGAAGACTCTATCTGGAGGGATAAGACTCACCCATCCACTTGGGGATAAACACGACCAAAGTGACAGAACAAACAAACACAAAGATGCAGAATGCATATGCTATGCTATCTATCTATATGCTACGCATATGCTTATGCTGACAAAACAAACGACAAGAGGCAACCAGAGATGAAATAAACATCTCGAAGTAAAACATTCGTTCAATCTTCAAAGATAGAAGTATTACTGGGGATAGGTGGAGAACTGAATATGGGATCACAATCTTGCTTTATGGCTTAAAGCTTCATCTGGGGAATAGAAAACACTCCACTTGGGGGGATAATATCTTGATCTTACTGAAGGATTTTCCAAGATAATCTCAGTTATCATAAACATCTACTGGGAGCGGATCAAACTCATAACTGGAGAAAATTTATGGATAAAATAAAGATCCGCTTCACTGGAGAGACTCTTACTGGAGTTGTAGATGGAGATACTCGAGCTGCGGTTTTACAGGGGTTAAAATAAATATCCACCTTAATGGGGAAACTTGGGTTAACATAGTTGTTGAATATGTGGGAGTCTAAACTTCGTAGGGATGAAATAAACATCCGTTTTGCTGAGGGAAATCGGCGTAGTGAGAGAGATCCACTGAGGATTAAAAGATCATCCATTTTATTAGGAAAGCAAAGTCGAATAGATCACCGGAGAAACCGTAGGCCACCCGTTGGAAATTTCTTGCATCGATCATCACTGCTTGAAATAGGGATCTATTGGAGGAATTATGGCCACTTGAAGTAAAAAACATTGAGGACATGAAGAATGTGGTTTTGATCTTGATGAAACTGCGTAATAGTCGCCATTTTGAACAATAAACATTGTGAGTGGGTGACGTAATCTTCATTTCTCAAATGCCCCAGAGTACATGCCTTATGAGAAAAAGGTCGTTCATAGAGGATTTTACAGAGAACGTGTGGTCTAATTTCCCCACTGTTTTCAAACTCTTAGAGAGATTCGCCGAATCTCGACGTAACTGCCCCTGATTGACGGTATCATAACTGAGTCTTTGAAAATAGCTCTATAGATGAAGTCAAATTTGTATTAGTGAATAATCTGGACACAACTTGCCCCAGGTCCACGGAGTCTTCAAATTTTAATCGGTGATGTCTTCACGTAATCTTTCTAAGATGTCAAACGAAGTTAGCAAGTCGGAAATGTTAATTCTGAAACCATTAATGCAACACACATGTTTGTCTTGAAGCTTTTTGAAAAAGATATCACAATAACTGGTGACCGAAATCACTAGTTAGGATGTAAATTAAATTTATTTATAAGGCCAATACCAAATTTGAGCATAGCTCACAAGAGTCAGGAAACGTTATCTTATCATGTATGCTTTCGAGGTAAAACTTACTTCAATTAGGACTTTTGAGGGTTGTATCTGGATAAAATTTATGATTTGTAAAACAAAGGAATAAAGGTCAGAGTATATTTGTGCCCCACCCAATTTTTTAAAGATACTCATTTTTTGATACCCTGCCCCAGGTTAGAAACGAGGTTTAAGAACAGATCCTTCCTCGAGGCTTAAAAGAGGGGTTAACTATTTTTGGTGTTTAGGAGGTTTGAAACAATGCCTTACATCATCAGTAGGGTTTTTTATTCAAAAGCATACAACAAGAGAACTTGCGTTTTACTTCGTCATCCTCCTTCCAATTATTCACCAAAGTGAGAGAATTGAGTATAGTTGGCATTATAAATTATGAAGAAAAAAAATTGCGAGTGAACACGAATGGATTTCTTCAAGACAAACATTTTATTGCATTAATTATTCAAAATAACAAGTTCTTACATGCTAAATATGCTTTTAATCAAAGAAACAGAATACACACAAGCAAACAACGCGAAAAGCCACACAAGCCCTTCTCAAAATTTTATTAAACCTTCGTATTCATCAATGCAACGGTATTCCGTTCACGCGTGGGACTCTACCTTTGAAGGTTGACACTTTGTCGTCCATCATCTCTTGAACTTTCTCTTGGAATCTCATGCATTCTTTAACTGAATGCCCCATTGCTCCATCGTGAAATTCGCAGTTGGCGTTCTGGTTGAACCAAGGTGGGTGAGACATCCTGATTTTTGTCTTTCTGGGTGTTATTATCGAGTTTCTAGCAAAATAAGACCATAGTTAACGGTACGTCAGCGGGATAGGATCAATCCAACGAGTTTCTTCTTTCGGAATAACCAAAGGTATCTTATGATTACGAAACCGTCTTCGAAACCGTCGATTCTTGTGTCGATCTGGAGGGGTCGACCTCTGCTTAGGAGATAGTCGCTGCTTGCACTGAGCGGGCATTGCATACTGGTGTTGAGGGTAAGATACTGGAACCATAAATTCTCTGAAAGATCCATTGTCATTTTTACCATCTGGAGCTATACCCACATTGTGAGTGTATTGTTTCACAAAAGTAACGGCTAAGTCTTCCCAAGACTGAACGTGGTTACTTTGTAGCTTCATATACCATATCAAGGATGCGCCACATAAACTTTCATGAAAGCAGTGAATCATCAGTTTGTCGTCGTCAAAATAAGCAGTCATCTTTCGACAAAACATCGTCAAATGGTATTTTGGACAACTAATACCCTTGTATACTTCGAAGGTAGGCATCTTGAACTTTGGAGGAACAACCACTCCTGGAACTAGACATAGTTTGTGAGCCTCAAGACCAGATGCATTAGCTTCTTTCATCATCTTCAATTGTTCTTCGAGATCACAAAATCCTTTCTCCATTGTTGTAATTCTAGGATCGTCCAATTTCTTCTCAGCATGAATACTTTGAAGATTTGGTATACACTGCGGAAACTGGGAATCTCCTTCATCAACTTGAACAAACAGGTTGTCTTGCAAAGGCTGAGGTCGCATAGGAACATCCACTTGTTGAACATTGTCGTCGGAGGAACGATCAAATACCGGATGAGTCCTTACTCTGAAACCAGTCATGAGATTCATATCTTTGTTCTCTTTACTATCCTTCAATAAGTACTTCGAGCTTAGTCAGATGGTCGAGATGTCAGCCGACGTGACAAAGACAGAAAGGCGGATGAGGACGCAGCGGAGAAGAGACACATGCACATGCAAGATGCTAAATGAAGGATACTATGCAAAAAAAAGTGCAGAATGCATATGCAAGAATTTCACGGAATTCTAATATTTATGAACATTGTGGAGAAAGGAAAAACGTTTATTATTTTAAAATGGATTAAAAATAAATATTCCTTAAAGAGTCCCAAATAAATAGCTAAATAAAAGCTAATAAAAGTCCTAAGGAAGTTTTGAATTCTGCTGCTTGAGCTGCTCCTCCAACTGGGTCTTCTCGCGGGTGAGATTGTCCACAATCATCTTCCAAAGAGTAAATTGAGGTTCGGAGGAAAATAAATCCTCCAGAGCTTTCCTCTTCTTGTAGGGAAATAATTCTTCATCCTTTGATTGTAGCTGCTTCTGAAGTTTAGCATTCTGTTTCTGAAGTTCGTCATTCTCTACAACAACCACTTGATACTTATTTTTCCATGCTTCCGACTCATGTTGCGACTTCCTCAAAACGACTTCTAACTTCTCAGCCCCAGACATAAAGACATATACGAGTTCTCTTCTTGGAGGTATAGGACCTTGACGAGGATAGGGCATTCTCAAATTGATTGCTCTGTTTTTGACCCATTGAAGATATGGTTCTAGAGATACACAATCAGGCTTTCCCAAACTATCTCTACCCTTCTTATGCAAATGCCCCATGCATCCATAATCTTCTCTTGGAGTTCCTTGTTATCCTTGAAGAAAATGCTCTCCACCTGGACACTCTTAGACAGTTCCTTCAACGGATATCCCAATTGTTGACGAGCTAAAACAGGACTGTAACTGATCCCTCCATTAAAACTAAGTAAAGGCACATTAGCGAAATCTCCGCAGCCATTAATGATTAATGTCCCATCATACACTCGGTTGTACCACTCAATGTCTGAGTAGGTCAGCGCCATAACTCTCGGAGACCAAAGCCCTTTATCGAGATTCGAAAAAGAACTAGACTTAGGAAAGTGCGAGATAAATCACTTGTAAAGTAAGGGCACACAGCAGGTGATCATTCCTCTACCATAGAAGTTTCGGAGATGCACAAAGTGATAAGTATTACCCAAAAGAGTCGGCACCAGATTGTTCTTCATGAAGATCTTAATCACGTTGAGGTCGACGAATCCTTCAAAACTTGGGAATAGAAACACCCCATAAATAAGTAGGGCGAAGATTGCTTCAAATGGAACCTTGTTCGTATAATCAACATAATACTGAGCTTTCTTAATTAAGAAATCCGTAGGCAAACCGAAAGTCCCACCTTTAATAATTAGGTTGTCCTTGACGTCAGATACGTTTAGATAAAGGGCCTTAGCGATGTCTCTTTCCTCAGGGTCTCTCTCCAAGAAAGGGAAAGGAGATTCTTCTAAGATAGGTAGACCAACCAAAAAGGAGTACTCTTCCAAAGTAGGCAACGGTTGATAGTCTAAGAAGGTAAAACAATGATAAAGCGGATCATAAAACTGTAATAAGGTGGAAAGAAGTCCTTCGTCCACTTGGAGACTCAATAAAGATATTAACTTCCCATATTTGTTCTTGAACTTTTCTTGTTCTTCAATCAAGGCTACCAACTTCCTTAGGCCATCCAATTTAGGACTCTTAAAAGTGTATTTCAAAGTGTTTCTTCGGTTGGAATCCATAGTGTCCTACAATGTTCATAAATAAAGATGAATCCCATGAAGTCCAATGTGGTATGATGCTTTATGAATGCAACAAACACATGTATGCACATATAGATATAAAGATAAACAAACAAGGGAGACCCTAGATTTGCAACGAGCATGGAGCCAAAGGGTATACCCATTCCCAAAGGATGTGGACTAAAGGTTGATTGTACCTGCAGAACAAGGTTCTAAGAAGGTTCCCAAAGTCATTAGTCCATCTTTCGGATATTATCAATTTCCCAATTACTCGGTGGTTAATAATATTCTCAAGAGAACTTCTTTTGAGTGTAGCATCGCGTAGCAACTATTTTGGGAATACTCCCTCATAGTCCTCGCATTACATCCTAATATAGGCCAAAGTGGGGTTAAGGTAACTACGGTCCTCAATATCACAGGCTCCAAGGTCAAAAATAGTGAATGTTTTCACGATTAACTCGTTCAACAGTACAGCTTTCGAGAGGGCCTCAATTGAGCGCGATTCTCAAGTCAACTTAGTTGGGATTCAACTCCCTATAAGCCTCGTCGAATATATCACCATCCTATCTTAAGTTCACTCAAGTCCGGGTGTAGGACTTTGTCTCACCACTCAAAGATATCATCCCAAAAAGCAATATAACAGATATACAAATAAGCAATTATATAATGAACAAGCATAATAAACAAGTTAGGGAAACCCACTGAGATTCCCCAGTGAAGTCACAATTTCTGTCGCGGTGAGAATTAGAAGTCAAGTTATTGATTAATTTGAATCTTAATTCATTTTAGTTCACCACCGGTCTTTTATTTGTCCAAAGGAAGGGAAAAAGATCGAATTACCCACAATGCAATGCAAATGCAAAAGCTAGAGAGTTATAGGTTCGGGGGTTGGTTAAACTTAGGGAAGGTGCTAGCATCCTAAGTTTCTGTAGTACTCTACAGGAACCTCTTATTTTATGTTGTTTATTGCTAAGGGTTATTTGCTTAAGGGTGAAAGACCTAATGGTTTATTTCTAAGTATACTCGCCAAGATGTCGCATCTTGTGCCTACATATGCTGACGGGAATGGAATCAAAGTATTTGTAGTTCCCCTAAAGGGTTTGAGGAGTTCTTTGACTGTGGTCAAAGTTCCTACAGGATAAGGTAGTTGATTGAATGGTTTTAGGAGAAAAGACGAGTTGTCATTTTAAGGGAGATTACTTAATTTAACTGCCACAACTTCGTAGGAAAATAGTCTTTGTATCGTCTTAAGAGAAGGGCTCAAGTACTCGGATTGTCAACAAGTACGCCTCTATCTCTCTTAAGCGGAAAAGTCCCTACATATTGATTGAATTGTTATGGGGTAGAATTTTTATCTCGTTTAAGATGATTAACATCTTATTCTCTAATATGTTTGAATAATGTTTGATTGAGTTGATTTGTTTTTATCTAAGTCGTAAAATAAAAGACAAAGGTCCTCCTATGGGTAGGATCTATCTCAAAAGATCGACTTGAATGGGATCAAATATCAACGGGGATTATGATGCAAATGATATGCATACACATAATTTTTAAGTTATGCGCAGATTCTTCCTTTGGACATTTATGCATTGCGATAAAATAAATTGCAGGAAGGTAAAAGACGATAAATATAAATTGCGGATAAAGTAAAAGCATACATAAACGCATGAAAGTGCTAAAGTGTACAAGTGAGTGCAAGTGAATAGGCGAGTGGAACGGAGCGGAAACGTGCATGCTTGATTGAGTTGATTAACTTTAGTCGAGTTGATTTATAGGAGAAGAGTTGAGATTAATTTTAGGAAAAGTTAAATTGATTAGTTCATTGATTTGGAGAGAAATTATCTTAGACTTATGAAATTAAATTCGATTATGAATGACTCAAATTAGGTGGAATTAATTTTAGATAAATGATATGGATTTTTATAAAAGGTTTACTAAGTTGATTAAATAAAATGAATAAAATCGAAATATTAGTTAGAGAAAGTTGTCTAAAATAAATTAAATATAAAAGGATAGAATTTAAATAAAATAGTTTTTAGTTATTAATAAATGAAAAGCAAGTTATTTTTAAAAGGCTTATTAAGATAAAATAGTTTTAATTATTATCATGAAAGTAGATTAAGTTATAAAAGATTTTTCCTTGCTATTATTTGTTTTGCTAAATAAAAGTTATTTTAAAATATGAAAAGGAGTTTATTGGAATATGAGTAAATCTTATTAGTATTATTTATGAAAGGTTATTATAGAAATTATTAAATGAATAAAAAGGTGAAAATAAGTTGGTTAAATTAAAGTTAAATTGGTTGAATAAATAAAAAGGCTAAACAATAGTTAATTAATTAAATTATATTTAGTGAGAGATTAAGTTAATTAAAACAGAATTAGGGATAATGAAAGGGATTAGAGGGCGGATGGATCCTATGTGTGCAGGGTGTACGGGTTATGGTGGGCGCGCATGATGTTGCTCGATGGATTAGATCCGTTGGAGATCTAAGGGTTGTATGCGTGAGGGTGTACCGCAGGTGTGTGTGTGCATATACATGTGATTATTACAATCAAAACGAGACAAACAAAACAATCAAAACCCGAAGCCCCAAATTGACCCTCCCGTCTGAGCTTCAATCCGTCGTCTCTCTCGATCGAATATCTCCCCACTCTTCCTTTCTTTCCTTCTCGCCGGCTTTCGAACCTTCTTCTCCGATTTTGATTCTTCCTTTCCGCATCCTTCTAGTTTCCTGCATATATCAAATAAAAGCAAAGTTAAGAGGTTAGCGAAAAATACTCACGGTTTGAAATGGCTCATTTCGCAGGTTTTCGATGGCGGCGGCGAATGGGCTTAAGGGTTTGAGCGTATTGACGGCGCGGTTGAAGTTATACGGATTCCGTCGGTAGCTTCGTGATTCCTGGCGGTGTCGATTTCAAGATGATTTCGCGGCGAGCTTCCGGCGTTTTGCGCGGCGGAGTTTAAAAGATAAGTTTTCTTATCTTAGGTTTTTTCTTCGAATGGATTTCTGGCGGAGTTCGATTGTGAACTCTGGGGTCTAATTTGGAGATTTCTGGGATTTTCGATTTACTGTCTGTGAATAGATCCCCCTATGCTCTTGAATTATTCTTCCTCTTATAGAAATTTCAGCAGAAGGAAATGATTGAGAGTAGTAAATGTTGTCGGTTCTAATTTGGGAAGGAAGTAATGCCTGCAGTGTTATTTCCATTCCGATCCGGATATGTTCTGAATTTGTTCTAAGTTATTCAAATCGAAAATTGATTGCTCTTGGAATGTTGAATTAATTCTCCTTTACTGCTCTTGTTCAGGTTATTCAGGTGAATCAAGGACGCCTCATAAAAGGAAATGAGGAAAAAAAAGCCAACGAGAGACCTGGAGTGTTCTTCAACTTATTAGCAACAAATTTAATTCAAATCATACACCCAGACCTTGCGGTAGGACCTCTGTTTTGATCATCCCTCTGTTTTGGAAATACTTTGAATTTGTCTGGATTTGTATCGCTGGGGTTTTCTGTTGCTCTTGATTTCTTACCAAAACCTGAGTTTGTGACTCTTAACTCTCTGTTCTTGAAATTGCAGTACCGCAACCAAGGATGCTGTTGTTTCTACATGATCCCAAACCTTCCATTTTGTCTTGCTCAAAACGATTTCCATGAATATTTTGCCAAGCTTGCTTTTATTATTATGTTCACATTTTAGCTATTAATTGTTTGATAAACTAAATTGTGAATTTGCGGGATTTTCTTTGGTAATAGCGAGTGAACGAGAAACTCAAACAATCCCTGAGTTGGTTGGAAAATAGAACAGGATCTGCTGCCAAATGGAATGTTTTCGGATTCGGAATGGCGGTTGCAGTTGGCTCTTGACATGTGAAAATTTTCCCGAGCGACCCTACAGGTCGATGCTTATTGTTCTGTTGGTTACAAATCTTCTCATGAGGACTTGTCTGGACTTATGCATTCGACAGCAGTTAACGGCGGTGTCGGTGTATCGAGTAGGAATGCTGCTCTTCCTTTGATGATTAATAAAGGAATACAGCTCGTGAAGAAGTGCCAATGAAGCTGGTGTGCATCATTTCAAAAACAGTGAAGGGGACTTGGTATCAATGGTGTATTTGAAATTAAGGTTGTATGATAAAAATTGGTTAAGGATTTTAGTGTACATATTGTTTTATGCATGGCCCATGTATATGACATCATGGTCGATGGGTTACATTTAGTAGTGATTGGTATGTGTTGATGAGTAGAGGATTTATGACTTTGTGAAAACACACGTGAGAGGGGGTCCTGTGACTATTTGTATTAGTTATTTAACTCCTTGTATGAAAATCAAAATAGTTTTGGATCCTTCACATCTCTCCCTTTTCGATAGTGCTTGAATTCTTTAGCTTGCGACTTTACTTGAATCTCTATTATAATCTGGATTCCACAAGGTCCACTAGAATGCTCTTGGGCTCCATTATTTGTAACTTTCACTTTAGATAACCATAGACATAATCATCCATCTTCGTATGATTAAGACCTTCATTATTTACTCAATTTGTAATTAATGACATCATGGGTGCATCCTCGTTCATGCTCAACTCGTATTCTACTTGTTGAAACTTTTAGTTTTGAGCATTCTAAACACAAATAGACTGCTTTACAAGTAATAGGTATCAGGAAGAACACTAGGAATCCGCCTTCTTTTGCAATATGGATTTGAGCTTTTATCTATCCAACTCTCGAATTCTTGGTAACTCGCGTTGAGAGTAAATGTTGAACCTTAAGCACGACTCCCTATTTTGTATCATATATGTCCATTCCACCTAATTCCGAATATCCTCAATGATCAAACGCCATGGCATCTTGTTCTTGAGGTACCCTCGATCTGCACACACTTGTTATCCATAATAAACGCACACACAAAGGTAAAAAGATAACATGTGGGTAAATGCGCAAGGAGGTGGGGTCTTAAGGTCAAAAATTAGGGTGTGACACTTACATGTATGGTCTTATAAAAATATGAGTATCATAATGTATTTGCTATAGATATCATGGAAAGAAGCAGATGCATCTTCCATAAGTTTGTTTACAACATTATTTGGGAGAAGAGCCAACAACCCAGATTCAAGTACTAGTGGTACTGAATTTGGTGAGAGTAGTGGAATCAATGGTCAGACAAGCATTGAATCAGAATCCACTCAAAGATGTGTTCAGACTCTATTTGGTCAAGTCTGAATATCAAATTGGGTCTGACCAAACAAAAGAGACGTGGTATGTTTGTTCTTGTCTGACTTATGTTTTAATTTAATGAGACATTTATTCAGATATAAATGCAAAGTTTTTGTTAGATCTCTAGAGAATTTTTTTTAGACGATGGCACGGATCTAGAAGGGGGGTTGAATAGATCCTTATTAAAAAATCAGTCGGCGCTACCAATAAAATTGGTTTTAAAAAAATTGTTTAAATTGCGGAAGCGGCCTTGGAAAAATTACTGTCTATAACGAACCGTTACTAGAAAACCGGATATGCGTCTACCCTTTGGAAATTGATAATGAGAAGTGAGCAATGAGAATCACTACGCTAGTCACACTATTAATTGATTTATATCACTACTTGGTATGACTAGCTCTAATGTCTTAATATGCCAACCAAATAATTGGACAACACAAGAGAATTTTGGTTCAGACAATTTATCAAACACTTGGCGTGCAGAGCACTCCAAGTGATTTCGACCTTGAGTAAGTAGCACTAGTTTTCTTGTAGAATAAACTATTGTACTATAGTTAAAATTACTTCAGCACTTGCTCAAAAGTCGTTAATTCGATATAATTGTTTGAACTAAATTCACACAAATATTAAGCAAAATGAAAATGCGGAAAGTAAAAGGCACAAAGATTTGTTGAGGCAGTTCCCCTGCCGTCCTCACTTCGGGGTACGTCTGCCATCAATTCTAACAATAGAATTGAGCTCGTATAATATAAATGTAACCTGTTTTTGAATCGATTATACAAGAATAGACAAGCAAATGCACAAATAAACTCTCTTATTGTTGAAGATGCTTCCTCTTCTTGTCCCTTGATTCGAGTCGAATCAAGTCCTTCGATTGCTTGTGGATGAACCTTCGATTACAGCTCCTTGGTTGAACAACCTTTTGTTTTCAAACACCAGCCCGGCTGATATCAAACACTCGCCAATCCAACCCGAATCTCTCCTTCACAATTCACCGATTCCCGCTACTAGATCGACGGAACCAACCGCTCCTCGATCACCTTCGCTCAACTGAATGTATATTGAGAAGATTCGTACCAAAAACCCCTAAATTGGGAGAATCTTGGAGGATAAAACCTTCAAGGTTTTATTCAAGAAAAACTTGCCAAACTCTCAACCCGAACCAGATTCCCAATCAACGGCTTCAGACGTTATCACTTTAAGCAGTCCATAATGCACAACAAAGATTGTTGTGTGTGATTGTTGTGGTATGAAATGTAGAAGATGAAGATGATGAGAACTAATGGCACCTCTTTCACTTTCTTTGTTTTGAAATTGATTCAATGTATCAATCTCTTTGTTGAAAATGAGCAACTTTCTATTTATAGCATGCCAAAAATAACAGACAAAACCACTTTTCGAAATAAGTGGAAAGACCTAAATTATGCAGTAAAACAGCGAACGGTCGACCAAACAGAAAGGAGTGGTCGACTAGAACTCTTCCGACTGAATAAATTATGCAAAGTAACAGGCTATGCATCGACCAAAATAGGACTATGCATCGACGCAAAGTCTGTATTTTTAGAAAAATAGAAATGTTATCAGTATGCGTCGACCCGTGGAAAATGCACTTTACAGATATCTTTTATGAGTCGACCGGAGCAGATGAGCGATCGACTCAAAGACCTGATTTTTACAAAAATGCTAATTTTGCTATTTTTGACTCTTCTAGATGCGACCTTTAACATACCAAAGATGTTTAACTCATAAGACGACACTCAATGCAATACTCAAGATGTTTGATGCAAGCAAATGAGATATGTAGGAAAAGGTAATAACTTCTTCCATGCGGTTGCGTTTTGACATCATCGAAACACACGTGTATAGTATATGAGGCTTTTCCCTCACATACTCCCCCTTTTTGATGATGGCGAAACGTGTAAAACCAACTTGTGTGATGTGCGATATTAACCTCCCCCTTGCTTAATGCCCTTATTTGCGATGTCTTCATTTGCGACGCTTCATGGTTTTACTATAATCTTTGCCACACTCTTCTCCCTCATTGACAACATCAAAAAGAAAGAGAGATCGGTTAAAAAAAATGCTCAAATCAAAAGAGATACAACAGGTACACACAATCATGAACAATTATCCACACATGATAATGTTAATGATAAAGACATGAATTAAACACAGAACAATAGTTGCTTATGAAATGCCAAATAAATCCAAACTACAAGTTATTGTCACAAAAAGAAAGTAATTAATACATTGCTAAAGACAAAACAGCAAAAAAAATTAAAAGCAGGAATGATAAATGCATATGCTTCAATGTCCTCTCCCCCTGAAGTAGTGGCCTCGTCCACGATACGGATCAGCCATGTCGATAAATTGCAAAACAACATTGTCCAAGGTATTTAGGCTATGTGAAATGGCATGCTCCTGACTTTTAGTCGATTCAGCTAGAGCATCTAACCGTGCATTAATATTGGAGGAGAAGGTGTTGAATCTTTCAGTGTGTGTCTCTAATTGGCTCTGAATTTGGGCAAGCCGCTCGTCCTGAGCATTCATGAAGGTACGTTGCTCTAACTACATGTCCCTCATCATGTCAATAAGTTCTGAAGAATATTGTTGTGGAGGGTTTGTGAAGTGTGATTGCGCTCCATATCCCCACTGAGGAGATTCCTCATTACCCCAATTTTGAGATTGCTCACGATCCCACTGCGAGTTGTCTTGATACTCCGAGTATTGTGGGGGTTGATAATATTCACGCAACGTTGTCCACCCTATATGTTACCATTGGCCCCAACCTTGATTATTACTCGAATATGTGGGAGATGTGTGTGCAACCCAATCCTTATTACTTGATCGACAGTTTCCATGGGTTGTCGATCAACTTCCTCATCTTGTTCGTCTTTTGCTTCTTCTTCTTCATCCTCTTCACTTTCCTCATCACTCTCATCGGACTTTTCTAACCGGGAAGTAGTGGCTTTAACAACAAATCTGTACTGCTGTTCATCATGAGACCAGATATAACCCATCATGGAAAGAGTTTTCTGACAAAACTCCTGATCCGAAGTAAGTGATTTATATGGAAATTCTTGATACACAACTTTAGCGTTAGTCATAATCTCTGTAATAATGGACCCGTAAGAGAGAGTTGTACCCCGTCCTGAGTCCCTCAAAGCGTAAATCCTACTTGCAATGTAGTACGGCTAATTAATATTAATCTTATTTCGTAAAATACACATCAAGTGAACTTCCGCCTAATCTACCCTAGAAAAGCCACCTTTCTTTTGCCGCAGAATGTGAGCGACTACCCATTGCAGAATCCAATCCTGTGGTTTCAACTTACCTGTGGTGACGGTTTTAGGAAACACGTCGCTTGCCACAATATGAGTCGGATACGATTTTTTCAACATAGAGTTCAAGGTTGTCTTAAACTCATAGCCTTCCATTGTGTGTGCATCAGTGACCTCATAGAGAGGTTTTTCCGAATCAAGAGATATATCAAAGTAATTTTTCCAGACAGTAGGAGTGACACTAACCTTTGTGTTTCCAAACTGAGTGTGAAATTGAGAACCCCGAAATTTGTCGTGAAGACATGTGTAGAAAATACGGACCAGATCTTCATTATATTTTTCATTACATTACAAAAAGTTGTTTATTCCTTGAAAATCAAGAAGTTCGATGATACGAGGAAGGTGCATGCGCTCCGCCGAGAGACGATAATATGCGTGTTGCTTGACCATAACTCTTTTACTGAAGTTCTTGGTGAAACATTCAGTGAAGATCGGAGGTACCAAGGATACAGTGGAAATCAGAATGGAAGTAGATGAGGAGGCCCTTGAAGTTCTTTTACCTGTTACTCTTCTTGCAGCCATGATGGTTGAGTTCGAAGAGAGAATAGAGAGAGGTATGGATTGATGATGATTTGCAAGGTAGAAGATGTTTTGAATGTGTTAAGAGTTTTACCCTTTATGTAGAAGCTAGATAGGTTTTGGGGAGAGGAGAATGATGGAGTGTAGGTGTAATGTAGAGTCAATTTACAATGCAAAAAGTAATGATAGACAATTAATGAGTCATAAAAATTGAAATCATGGGAATTTTGAACGGTTTTTTAAAAAAAAATTTGACAGTTTTTGAGCGATGCGTCCACCGCTCCTTTGTATGCGTCGACGCATACTGTGTTAAAATGGCCACGTTCAAAAATTAACAAGTATGCGTCGACCGGTAGGCCGACCTGAGCATACCCGAACAAAATTTCAATTTTGGGAACATTTTTGTGAGTCGACCGCACCCTGTTTGGGTCGACTCATGCAGACAAAACACGCAAATTTCATATTTATGAGCATGTAAGCAACAAAGATGCATAAATAACCAGCCACAACAAACTTCAAGCATTCAAATAGGCAAGATACATATATTATGACTTATATGAGACATATAACACACAATTGAAAACATTTTGTATGAACATAAAATTGAGAAAGAGAGAGAGAGTTAAGGAAAGATATCACCGTAATGCCGAGAGTAGCTTGATGCATATACGCTTATACTTTCAAGATCTTCAATTGGTTAGATATTCGATGACTAAAGTAGGTATAAATAGAGATGAATAAAATATGTGCAAGAAGTATTACTAAACACGATCTAAAATGTCGAGAATACCATGTTCTCTTTGAATATGAAAGAAAGGTTCAGTAGCAAGCAGTTTTGTGAATATATCCGCTAGTTGATTTGTAGTGTCAACGTGTTCAAAAACAACATCGCCTTTCTCCACATGATCCCGAAGAAAATGGTGTCGAATTTTGATATGCTTAGTGCGTGAATGCAGCACGGGATTCTTGGTAAGATTAATTTCACTAGTATTGTCACAAAAGATCGGAATACGCTCGAGTTTGAGGTTAAAATCTAACAATTGTTGCTTCATCCATAAGACTTGAGCGCAACAACTATCAGCGACAACGTATTCCGCTTTGGCGGTTAACAAGGCAACAAAAACCTGTTTCTTACTATGCCAACTAACTAAAGAGTTTGAAAATAGGTGACACGTACCACTAGTACTTTTCCTATCCGATTTGCACCCGGCGAAATCGGAATCGAAGAATCCAACCAAGGAACAATCATTTCCTTTGGAATACCATAGCCCATACTTTGGAGTACCCGAAAGGTATCGAAGTATGCGTTTAACAGCTTTTAAATGGGATTCCTTAGGAAAGGATTGATATCTAGCGCAAATGCAAACACTAAACATAATATCGGGTCTAGAGGCAGTAAGATAAAGAAGAGAGCCGATCATACCTTGATATCTTTTTACCTCTACATTCTTACCACTTTCATCTCTATTCAGATTTGCACATGTCGGCATAGGTGTGTCAATGGCTTTGGAATTTGTGATGTCAAACTTCTTGAGAAGCTCAAGATAATACTTTGTTTGACTTGCAAACGTTCCTTCCTCAAGCTGTTTAATTTGTAATCCAAGAAAGTATGTAAATTCTCCCATCATACTCATCTCGAATTCACCATGCATTAGGTTAGAAAACTCTCTTACGAGATTCATGTTAGTTGATCCGAATATAATGTCATCAACATAAATTTGTACCAAGATCAAGTGTTTTCCTTGACGCTTAATGAAGAGGGTTGTGTCGACCTTGCCTCTTGAATACCCTTGATCAAGTAGAAACTTGCTTAGGCGCTCATACCAAGCCCTAGGGGCTTGCTTGAGTCCATACAAGACACGTTTTAACTTGTATACATAATCGGGATATTCATGAGACTCAAAACCCGAAGGTTGTGCAATATAAACTTCTTCATTAATATAAACGTTAAGGAATGCACTTTTTACATCCATTTGAAATAGCTTAAATATTTTCGCACAAGCGAAGGCAAGTAAAAGGCGTATAGCCTCGAGTCGGGCAACCGGCGCATAAGTCTCCTCATAGTCGATGCCTTCCTCTTGGTTATACCCTTGCGTGACTAAACACGCCTTATTGCGGGTTATTACCCCATTTTCGTCCAACTTGTTCCTAAACACCCATCGGGTGTCGATTACTCGATTACCTCGCGGAGGAGGGACAAAGTCCCAAACCTCATTTCTCTTGAGCTGATTAAGTTCCTCTTGCATAGATAAAAACAAGTGCTCATCGAGTAAGGCGTCTTTAGGGTTTTTAGGTTCCATTTGTGAAATGAAAGCGAAGTGATAACAGAAATTACTTATCTTAGACCGAGTCGTAACTCCCTTTGAGATATCACCGAGGATGTTGTCGATTGGATGGTCTTTGGAAGACTTCCAAGCTAGAGGGAGATCATATTTTATAGACAGATGAACTTCCTCGGTTTCCTCATGGTAGTCATCTATCTCCTCCTTAACTTTGGCTTGGTCGGGTTGATCAATTCCCAGCTCGGCACCTTTGAGTATGTCTTCCGTAGACGTACCTGCACCATTAACAACACTACCTTTTCCGACGTCTCTCAGATAAGATTCATCAAATGTTACGTGTACAGACTCTTCAACGGTAAGTAATCTCTTATTATAAATTCTATAAGCTTTACTTGACTGAGAGTATCCGAGGAAGATACCTTCGTCAGCCTTGGAATCAAATTTGCCTAAGTTTTCCTTTCCATTATTCAACACAAAACACTTACAACCAAAGACATGCAGGTGAGATACATTCAGCTTGCGCCCTTTTAAAAGTTCATACGTTGTTTTATTTAGAATAGGGCGGATGAGCACCCTATTCAAAACATAAAATGCCATACTTATGGCGTCAGCCCAAAAATATTTAGGTAATGCACTTTCATTGATTATTGTTCTTCTCAATTCTTCTAAAATACGATTTTTGTGCTCCACAACCCCATTTTGTTGAGAAGTACATGCAGCGGAGAAGTTGTGATCAATTCCGTGTTTACTGCAATATTTTTCAAACAATTCATTTTCAAACTCACCTCCATGGTCACTCCTAATTGAGACAATGTTTGTGTTTAATTTATTTTGGGAAAGCTTAGCAAATCTTTCAAAGGCGGCGAATGTATCGCTCTTGCTAGCCAAGAAGATAATCCAACAGAATCTAGAAAAATCATCAACTATTACAAAACCGTAATATTTACCACCTAGGCTTTTAATTCTAGATGGCCCGAATAAATCCATATGGAGAAGCTCGAGAGGTCTCGTAGTTGAAACGATATTTTTGGATTTAAAAGAGATCCTCGTTTGCTTTCCCATTTGGCAAGCATCACAAAGGTGATCCTTGGTAAACTTTATTTTCGGCAGACCTAAGACTAGATCTTTGGAAACTACCTTGTTAAGCAAGTCAAAGTTGACATGTGCTAAACGTCTATGCCATAACCATGAGTCCTCACTCATTTTCATGAGACATTTGTCACTTGTCAAAGATACTTCATTCAAGTCTAGCATATAGACATTGTTTACTCTTAGGCCATTAAACACACTCTTCATTTCATCATTATGCATAATTTTGCAACATTCTTTTGAAAATGATACATTGTATCCTTTGTCGCATAATTGGCTAATGCTAATGAGATTATGTTTAAGACCCTCGACAAGCAATACATCAGATACAGTAGTGGAAGAAGGGTTACCTACACTACCTTTACCAAGTATTGCTCCGCGATTGTTATCTCCATAGGTTACATACCCCTTCTTCTTTGCCACAAAGTCGATGAAGAGAGATATGTCTCCTGTCATGTGTCTTGAGCAACAAATATCAAGAACCCATCTTCTCTCGGTGGTCTCAAGACATTGTACCTATGAAAAAACAATTAACAAGAGGAGGTACCCAATGGCTTATTGGGTCCTAAGTCATGAGTGACAAAATGGTCTCATTTAGGCAACCATTGATAAATGCCTTTAGGAACCAAAAATCTCCTAAAACGAAACTTAGCAATGGAATGACCTTTCTTGCAACAATATAGACATGAAAAGTTAAATTTTGAATTACCTTTGCTATCGTTATCTCTTACAACATATTTGTATTTTTGATATGGATTAACCATACTCTTTCTAAAATCATATTTATCGATAGCAAAAGTAATTTTGGGCTCTAGAGCCTTGTTAAGTTTGGCATTTAGGTTTCTAACTTTATTTTGCCAAATGTAACAAGTGTCACACCCAAAGTTAACTATTCTACTTCTTAGATCCTCACAACCTGCTTTAGTACTTTCCACTATGGAAGCTTTAAGTGCCTCAAGTTTCTTTTCAGACTCTCGAATCTTTGGCTCTAAGTGAGCAAAATTTTGATTATTTGAGGCAAGCCTTTTAAAGGCTTCTTTTACTTCACAATGCAAAGTATTAAACGCAGTTTGTAATTCAAAATGAGATATGTTAGAGGAATTTTCATATTTAGCATGTCGTACCTATTTTTTCTTATTCTTTTGGTGAGCGGAAAGACACAAGTTTACGGATTCATCTTCATCACTTAAGCTTTCATTCTCAAAGGAATCGCTATCGCTTTCCCAAGCTATATATGCTCTCTTCGGCTTTGATTGCTTCTTATGTGATCTATTTGATTCCTTTTCTTTGCCCTTTTTGTTTAAAGGAAAATCTGGTTTATAATGTTCGGTCTTTCCACATGTGTAACATGACCCTCTTGTTTTGTTCCCCTTGGTGTCATCATTTCTAGAGTGCCTAGATTGTTTCCGAAAGTTGACAAGATTCTTCTTGGAGTGTTGGATGCCATTCTTTCTAACATAGCAGTTGTAACGCTTTACGAACAACCCCATGTCCTCACTCTTGTCGTCTTCTTCTTTGTCACTCGACGTGTAATCAATATGCTCCTTAGATTGAGACTTTGAGGAAGAAGTCTTGAGAGCAATAGACTTCTTTTCAGTTATCTTTGTTTTGTCCTTCTTTTATTTCTTTTCATGTTGCTCTAGGCTTAGAAGCACTTGTTCATGCTCTTGCAGCTTTCCAAACAATGTTGTTAGATCCAAAATTATGAGGTCATTTGCTTCTTTGATGGCGGTTACCTTCAGCTGCCATTCCCTGTTAAGA
The DNA here is from genome assembly GCA_963859935.3 of Lathyrus sativus. NCBI lineage: Eukaryota > Viridiplantae > Streptophyta > Magnoliopsida > Fabales > Fabaceae > Lathyrus > Lathyrus sativus. The sequence continues at coordinate 953,183,344 of OZ012735.1, forward strand.
CATCTCAAAATTTTGTTAGTAGCAACATCATTGGCCACTGGCCTACCTAGTGAATGCAATCTATTGATGAGATGAGTAAATCTCTTTTGCATGTCCGCAATGGTTTCCCCTTAATCCATGTAAAAGAGATCGAACTCTTGTGTTAACGTGTTAGTTCTCGCTAGCTTAACGTCATTGGTCCCCTCATGGGCGACTTGCAATGAGTCCCACATAGCATTTGCCATCAAATAATGTGAAACCCTATAATATTCATCAACTCCTAATGAGGAGATCAAAATATTTTTGACTTTCCAATCGTAATTATATTTTTTCTCATCATAATCAGTCCATTGTGCTTCATGCTTAGGCACAACCACATTATTCGCATCGGTCATAGTTATTTCCATTGGACCGTTGAGAATAACATTCCATACTTTTCTATCTATGGAATTAATGCGCACCCGCATACAGTCCTTCCAATAACTGTAATTTTCTCCATTAAAAGCGGGAGCTCTATTATAAGCCCCTTTAGGTTCGTTATCCATTTTCTACAAAGTTATACTTGAAGCACGGAGTGAACCGGTACTCCTGATACCACTTGTTAGACGATGGCACGGATCTAGAAGGGGGGTTGAATAGATCCTTATTAAAAAATCAGTCGGCGCTACCAATAAAATTGGTTTTAAAAAATTTGTTTAAATTCGGGAAGCGGCCGTGGAAAAATTACGGTCTATAACGAACCGTTACTAGAAGACCGGATATGCGTATAGCCTTTGGAAATTGATAATGAGAAGTGAGCAATGAGAATCACTATGCTAGTCACACTATCAATTGATTTATATCACTACTTGGTATGACTAGCTCCAATGTCTTAATATGCCAACAAAATAATTGGGCAACACAAGAGAATTTTGGTTCAGACAATTTATCAAACACTTGGTGTGCAGAGCATTCCAAGTGATTTCGGCCTTGAGTAAGTAGCACTAGTTTCCTTGTACAATAAACTATTGTACTATAGTTAAAATGACTTCAGCACTTACTCAACAGTCCTTAATTCGATATAATTGTTTGAACAAAATTCACGCAAATATTAAGCAAAATGAAAATGAGGAAAGTAAAAGGCACAAAGATTTGTTGAGGTAGTTCCCCCGCCGTCCTCGCTTCGGGGTACGTCTGCCCTCAATTCTAACAATAGAATTGAGCTCGTATAATATAAATGTAACCTGTTTTTGAATCGATTATACAAGAATAGACAAGCAAATGCATAAACAAACTCTCTTGTTGTTGAAGATGCTTCCTCTTCTTGTCCTTTGATTCGAGTCGAATCAAGTCCTTCGATTTCTTATGGATGAACCTCTAATTACAGCTCCTTGGTTGAACAACCTTGCGTTTTCAAACCCCATCCGGCTGATATTAAACACTCGCCAATCGAACCCGAATCTCTCCTTCACAATTCACTGATTCCCGCTACTAGATCGACGGAACCAACCGCTCCTCGATCACCTTCGCTCAGCTGAATGTATGTTGAGAAGATTTGTACCAAAAACCCCTAAATTCGGCGAGTCTTGGAGGACAAAACCTTCAAGGTTTTATTCAAGAAAAACCTGTCAAAATCTCAACCCGAACTGGATTCCCAATCAACGGCTTCAAACGTTATCACTTCAAACAATCCATAATGCACATCAAAGATTGTTGTGTGTGATTGTTGTGGTATGAAATGTAGAAGATGAAGATGATGAGAACTAATGGCACCTCTTTCCCTTTCCTTGTTTTGAAATTGATTCAATGTATCAATCTCTTTGTTGAAAATGAGCAACTTTCTATTTATAACATGCCAGAAATAACAGACAAAACCATTTTTCGAAATAAGTGGAAAGACCAGAATTATGCAGTAAAATAGTGAACGGTCGACCATACAGAAAGGAGTGGTCGACCAGAACTCTTCAGACAGAACAAATTATTTAAAGTAACAGGCTATGCGTCGACCAAAACAGGACTATGCATCGACGCAAACTTTGTATTTTTAGACAAATAGAAACGTTATCAGTATGCGTCAACCGGAGGTCGACGTGCGCCGACCCGTGGAAAATGCACTTTACAGACACCTTTTATGAGTCGATGATAACGCAAAAACGTATATATTAAATGCCATGATTTTATGCTACTAATGGTCGCTTTCACCCCGATTTTGGACCTTCTCCGCATTGTTTGTTAAGTATTTTGCAGGTTTACGAAGTTAACACTCAAATGGAGCAAGACAAAGAAAATAGATACTAGAAGACACAAAACAGAAGAAAAAGGACGAAAAATTAACAGAAATGAATTTTGCTGATATGACGGTCGTCACAGGTCCCTCACGATTGTCACGTGTGTGACGACCGTCATGAACGTCATGAGCTCCACGAACGTCATGCACACCTTACGACCGTGACACTTGCAAAAACAGCTTAACATCCACTTTTGAGAAAGTGCAGCAGAAGCCCAAAAACAGAATCACGACTCCCTGGATTCTCTCACCCTTAATTGCACTTCCAGAGGCAGTTCACGTAAGAAGTGTTCACTATAAAAGGAGAGCTTGAGGACTGAGACAAGGGAGCCGCATTGAAGACCACGAAGTGCTGCCCAATTTACTACAGAAAGCCTTTTCTTTGTTTCTGCTTTGTTTTTCCTTTATTTCCTTTAAGATTTCAGTTGTACTTTTTGTTCTTTAAACTTTTCGTACGTTAATCGTCACCAAAGTAATCCTACCGACATTGTGGGGGATTATCCAAGTGCCGAAGCAGAATTGTTTATAGGTTCCATTATTATTAATTAATTCCATTTGCTTTATAATGTATGTTTAAATGTTCTGTCATTTTAATTTAATTATGTCTGCTTTAAAATTCATATCTAGCTAAACCGTATCGATCGGTATATAATGAATTAGTAGGACGAGATTCGATAATAACCGGCGTATTTCCACTTTTTCAAACTTGTTTCTGGCCATAGTTTTTAATCCAATTTGTTAAACTAAACTTCGCCGCGACAGCGAGAATTTGTTTAAAGTAATCTCGCCACGACAGTGGGAGATTCATTAAGGTATGAACCAACATGCGAAAGCTGAGGCTAGGACCAGATAGTAAAAACTAGGCATTTATTTTAAATACAACGAAAGCACTTTAAAAGATATTAAAACTCAATGGTTTTCAAAAAGCAGTTTTAACCCCGAACGGGATAGCGAAAGAATACGTTCCACCTTAGTATTGCGACTAGCGTCAACAACCAACGTGAGACAAAAGTCTTTAAACCGTTATTTTTTTCTGAAAACCATTTTGAAATTATTAAACCACGCCGATAACATTGTCGAATCCTCGAAGAACTAAGTCATTGCATACCGATCTCCCATATTAAAATTCTAAGAAAACCTTTTACCCTTTACTTTTGCATCTTTACCCTTAAACCATATCCAACCTAGCTAAACATAGTAACGCCCGAGAACACTAGTTTGATTACAAGTCCCTGTGGGATCGATATCTTTTATTACTACGCGATAGACTATGCACTTGCAGTTAGTTCGGTTAGACTCAGAAAGTCGCGATCAAGTTTTTGGCGCTGTTGCCGGGGACCCGTTTAGTCAATAGTGTAAACCTTTGTTACGTAGTATAGACTAGGTTAACTATTTTATTTCCCTTTTACTCGTTCATCGATTGTATGCCAATTACTCGCTCACAAAGCGAACATTTGCTACCAATAATCTCCGAACTTGAGCGCTTCCTACACTTAGGAAGACGATTCGTAGAACATCAACAAAGACGTAATAATCCCCAACTTCTTGTTCACGCTCCTAAATCTGAAGAAGAATCAACGATGGCTGAAGGACCTCAGAACAAACCTCTGAAGGACTACGCTACCCCATCTCAGCTAGAGCCTCATAGTAGCATTACCTGCCCCCGCTATCAATCGGAATGATTTTGAACCAAAACCATCATTGCTGTCAGTTGTACAACAACATAAATTCTCTGGAAATGCAACCGAGGATCCGAATGAACATTTAACGAAGTTTGTGCAATACGCAGACACAGTGAAGGCAAATGGAGTAACTCCAGACGCAATAAGACTTCGTCTTTTTCCTTTCTCTCTTAGAGATAGAGCTTGGGCTTGGTTACAATCCTTGCAATCCAACTCCGTTACGACGTGGGAATAGTTGAAGAGCGTTTTCTTAGCGAGATACTTTCCGCCAAGCAAAACGGCTATGCTAAGAGCTCAAATTAACGGATTTCGACAGAAAGATGCTGAATCTCTCTACGAAGCATGGGAAAGATTCAAAGATATGATGAGAGCATGTCCTCACCACAGTTTAGAAAACTAGGTGACTATTCATACCTTCTACAATGGGCTTCTGTATAACATCAGATTAATAGTAGACACCGCCACGGGCGGTGCACTTATGGATAAGCCATACGATGAAGCCTATCAACTTATCGAAAACATGTCTCAAAACCATTGCCAATGGGGAGGTGAAAGAACTCCATTAGAGAAACCTGCAGCAAAAGGTGGGATGTACGAGATCAGCAGTCTTGAAAAATTCAACGCTAAGGTAGATTCCTTAATGCAGAAGATCGACAGTTTAACTGTAACGCCACCTGCAACCGTAGCTGCTGTAACTCCAAACTGCGAGTTATGTGGAATCGCCACTCATAATGCGCCCGAATGCCCATTATTGGCAGGAATTCCACCAGACCAAGTAAACTACGCTCAAGGTAACCCTTATGCGAATACCTACAACCCAGGATGGAGGAACCATCCAAACTTTTCCTACAAAAGCGATAACGCATTGCAAGCACCTGCTGCTCCACCAGGATATCAGAAACCAGCCGTAGCTGCCCCGACTGCCCCTAGAAAATCAAATCTTGAATTGATGATGGAAAAATTCATAGCTACTCAAGCTCAAACGAACAAAGAATTCCTGAATCAAAACATACACACTAGCGAGCAGATTAAACAGCTAACCAGCAAAGTAGACGCTTTAGCCACCCACCACAAAATGCTTGAAAACGCAGATATCACAAGTGGCTCAACAACAAGCTTCTGCAGCCGCACCCGCTGGTACATTTCCTGGTCAGCTAGAACCTAATCCGAAAGGTCATGCAAACGCTGTCATATTAAGAAGTGGAAAAGAACTGGACGGACCGACCGATCCTAGGAGTGAAAACTCAGCCATGCATCAGAAAACTAATAAACCAGCAGGAAAGTAGTCTGAAACCGAAAAGAAGGAAGATAACGAGAAGGAGGCCGCCAAAAATGAAAATCCATATGTGCCTCCACCGCCGTATAAGCCACTGATTCCTTATCCTCAAAGATTCATAAATTCCCAAACTACAGGACAATTCAAGAAATTCGTAGAACTTCTGAAACAACTGAGTATCACCATTCCTTTCATAGAAGCTATAACTCAAATGCCCTCATACGCTAAATTTCTCAAAGAAATCCTGTCTAAAAAAAGAAAAATCGAGGATAATGAAACAGTTACACTTACTGCCGAGTGTAGCGCAATCATTCAAAATAACATGCCTCCTAAACTAAAAGACCCGGGTAGCTTCTTCATACCTTGTGTCATAGGAAAGTTCGTCATAGACAAAGCTTTATGCGATTTAGGAGCCAGTATAAGTGTTATGCCCTTATCAATATGAAAAAAGCTGAATATGGGAGAACTAAGACCAACCAAAATGTCCGTGCAATTGGCTGACCGATCAGTCAAGTATCCCGTCGGTATACTGGAAAACGTTCCAGTACGCATAGGTCAATTCTACATTCCAATCGACTTCATAATCATGGATATTAAGGAAGACTCTGTTACCCCAATTATCTTAGGAAGACCCTTCCTAGCAACAGCCGGAGCTATTATAGACATAAAGAAAGGTAGGCTAACATTCGAAGTAGGAGAAGAAAAGATAGAATTCATCCTCACCAAGTTCTTAAAGGAACCAGCCTTAGACGACACATGCTATTTAGTAGATGTCATTGACGAATGCATAAGAGAACTGAAGAAAGAAGAAACTAAATACTCTGAAATCATGAAAATCCAAATCCCTGAAATTCATGAAGACGACAATTGGCGTGCGCCTTATAAAGATGATAGTCTAAGCGAAATCTTAGCACTAACTCTTAATCACATGCCAAGTCCGAAAAACCCAGCTTTAGAACTTAAAGAATTACCTAAGACCCTCAGGTACGAATTCCTAGATACCGAATTTAAAAGAACAGTGATAGTCAATGCCGATTTAGGACAGTTAGAAACTAAGAAACTATTAGAAGTCCTAAGGAAATACCCAACTGTGTTAGGCTATAGTATAACCGACCTCAAGGTTATAAGTCCTTCCATCTGTATGCATCGAATCATGCTAGAGGAATACTGCAAAACTTATAGAGAACATCAGAGAAGGATAAATCCTATCCTAAGCACTGTAGTCAAAGACGAAGTGAACAAGTTACTAGATGCAGGAATCATATATCCGATCTCCGATAGCCAATGGGTTAGCCCAGTGCACATCGTACCCAAGAAAGGAGGCGTCACCGTAGTAAAGAACTCGAAAGGTGAATCGAAAACCCAAAGAGTTGTAACCGGAAGCAGGATGTGTATCGATTACAGAAAACTGAATAAGGCAACTCGGAAAGAACATTTCCCTTTACCTTTCATAGACCAGATGTTGGAGAGATTGGCCAAACATTCGTATTTTTGCTATCTAGATGGTTATTTGGGATTTTTCCAAATTCCTATTCACCCCGATGACCAAGAAAAGACTACATTCACCTGTCCTTATTGTTAGAACACAAATTGGTTCTTAGTTATATCTCTATGTTTTGATGATAATACTAATGAAATTTTGTATTAAGAAATTATATACTCTAAATTTGTTCAAGTATTTTTGCTGCAGATATTAAATTTAAATATTCTTCTGAAAGCAAAAATGGATCTGAACGTTGAACTACGCAATGCTCTGAGCGCTGCCTACAGAAGACTCTGAGCGCTGCCTACAGAAGACTCTGAAGCAGAAGCTACAGAAGACTCTGAAGCAGAAGCTACAAAAGCATCTGAAGCGTAACTGAAGACTTTGTATGAAGAGTTTTAAGCATTGTTTTTCCGAAGACTCTGATAGTACTGTTCGCTGCAAGTACTGAGGATCTGATCTCCAAACTCTACTCTGATTAATTTCACACCGAAGCACACTTTCTGCAACACTCTGATACAACAAACTCTGATGACATCAAGACTCTGATCACTCAAGGCTCTGATGTTAATTGTTGTGAAATAGAAACTTGTTGAAGAAGATTATTCAAAGTTATATCCGTTGATTATGCCAAACGACTCTTTCCTCTTTCATGCTAGACACAAGAACTCAGGCAAAAAGGATTTCTCTGAACGTTCTACTTCTAGGAAAGGTCAAGTGATGTAAAGACAAAAGGCTACAACTACTTTGCAGTACACGGTCTTCAAGCTTGCAACGTCTTGGACTTCTTTGTCTATATAAGCAAGCCTTCAACAACTTTCTTCAGTGGACGTATTTTGACAAATCAATCGAAAACTTTCTCAAAGCTCTCATACAAATTATGTTTCTTTGTTGAATAGTTTCATACGTTCTTAAACTTAAGTGTAAATCACAGTTGTGATATAGCTTTCTTAGAAGCATTTCAAACACTTGTTTAGTTTACATTTGATTGTAAAAGTTCCTTGAGAAGACCAAGTTGTGGTCAGTAGTTCTTGAGAAGACTAAGACAGTTGTTCTTAGTAGTTGATATTGTAATCAGTTTGATTATAGTGGATTAAGTCCTTGTGGAGAAAGGTAAATCACTCTTGATAGGGTGGACTGGATTAGTTGAGTTCAATGAACCAGGATAAAAATCATTGTGTTTTTATTGCCATAATATTTTCTAAATCCTTATTCAACCCCCCCCCCCCCCCTTCTAAGTATTTTCCTACCTTCAGTTGGCATCAGAGCTCAGGTTCTGTGTGTGCTATCACTTCACCGTGAACAGAAAAGATCCAATGAGAAAACTCTTGATATTTTTTTGTTGATACATTATGGCTGAAGCTTCAACATCCAACAACAACAGATATGAAGAAAGGGATAGAATCAGCATAAAACCCCCTATGTTTCATGGGGAGAAGTTTGACTATTGGAAGGACAAAATAGAGAGTTTCTTCCTTGGTTATGATGCTGATCTTTGGGACTTAGTCATTGATGGTTATGTTCACGCCACTGATGGGGATGGCAAGAAATTTGATAGAAAATCTATGACTGAAGCTCAGAAGAAGGAGTTCAGAAATCATCACAAAGCAAGAACAATCTTATTAAATGTTATATCTCATACTGAGTATGAGAAGATTACCAACAGAGAAACAACATTTGATTTGTTTGAGTCTTTGAAGATGACTCATGAAGGGAACTCACAAGTTAAAGAGACCAAGGCTCTGGCGCTGATCCAGAAATATGAAGCCTTTAAAATGGAAGAATCTGAATCTATAGAAGCTATGTTCTCTAGATTCCAGATCCTCACAGCTAGATTAAAAGTGATGGACAAAGGCTACTCCACTACTGATCATGTTAAGAAGATCATCAGAAGTTTGCCCATCAGATGGAGACCAATGGTCACTGCCCTGAAGCTAGCTAAGGATCTGAACAAGATCACATTGTAGGAACTGATCAGCTATCTGAGGATCCATGAGATTGAACTTGAAGAAGACGAGCCTCAAAAGAAAGGTAAGTCAATTGCTTTAAAGTCTAACAAATCTGTTAAAGCATTGCAGGTGTTAGAAGAAAGTTTTGAAGAGTCTTCTTCTTCTGAAGAAGATGAACTGTCCTTGTTGTCCAAAAGGATCAACAAACTCTGGAAGCATAAACAGAGGAAGTTCAAGAACTTCAAGAAGCCAGATCAACAAAAAGAGTCCTTTGGACACAAAAGATCTGGAAAGAAGGAGGTTGTTTGCTATGAATGCAAGGAACCTGGGCACTACAAGAATGAATGCCCAAAGCTTCAGAAGGAGAAGCCAAGAAGGAAGCCTGAGCATAAAAAGAAAGTTCTGATGGCTACATGGGATGATTCAGATGCATCTGAATCTTCATCAGAGTTAGAAGAAGAATGTGCTAACATGGCACTGATGGCTAGCGTGGAAGATCAGGACGAAGGAACATCTGGATCTGAATCTGACTCAGAAGAGGTACTTCCTGATCTCTCTAGGGAAGAACTTATTGAGGTTTTATCAGAAGTCCTGAAAAACTATAACCAGATTAAGCTCAAATGCAAGAAGCTTAAATGCAATCTTGAATCTGAGAATAGTTTGTTAAAGTCAGAAGTTGCTGAGCTCAAAGAAAACAATTTGAAAATGAAAAACAATTTTGAAAAAGCTCAACAAGACTCTGAATCTGAAACTAAGTCAAAATGTAAAAATATTTTAGAAGAATATGACTATAGTTTTCATAAGTTTCTAGATAAAAGCATAGATAGAAGCAAGATGGCTTCAATGATCTATGGAGTTAGCAGAAACAACAGGAAAGGAATTGGATATGAATCTTCCTTTGGAAAGGATTTAAATCCAATACCTGTTGATAAACTTATCATTAAGAAGACTCCCTTATATTCTCATTTTAAGTTTGGTCATATGAATGATATTAAACACACACGTTCTGATCAGAAAGTTCCTGTGTTTAAGCCCAAAGTTAGTCAGAACAAACCTGTTGTAAAAAGACAGAAGTTCAGACAAACTTTTAAGGCAACTAACCCAAAAATATCTGGGGTACCTAAGGATAAGATAATACCTGTTGCAGATGTATTTAGCAGCAAAGTTAAGACGCCAATCATGGTACCTGGACTCTGGCTGCTCACGTCACATGATGGGAGAAAGGCTTATGTTCCAAAGCCTGGAGCTTAAATCTGAAGGAGACGTCAAGTTTGGAGGGAATCAGAAGGGCAAGATAATTGGCTCTGGTACTATTGGCAATGGTAACCTTCCCTCTATATCTAATGTTTTACTTGTAAAAGGATTAAAACATAATCTATTGTCCATAACTTAATTAAGTGACAATGGTTATGACATAATCTTTAATCAAAAATGTTGCAAAGCTGTTAGTCAGAAGGATGGCTCAATCCTATTTAATGGAAAGAGGAAGAACAACATTTATAAAATCAATCTTTCAGAACTTAAGGTTCAAAATGTAAAATGCCTTATGTCTATTAATGATGAGCAATGGGTCTGGCACAGAATATTGGGGCATATTAATATGAGACGTATATCTCAGATTAATAAACTCAATCTGGTCAGAGGACTTCCTAAGTTGAAGTTCAACTCAGATGCTTTTTGTGAAGCATGTCAAAAAGGAAAATTTTCAAAATCCTCTTTTAAAACTAAAAATGTTGTCTCAACCTCAAGACCATTAGAGTTACTTCACATTGATCTGCTTGGACCAGTGAAAACTGCATCCATCAGAGGCAAGAAGTATGGATTAGTCATTGTTGATGACTACAACAGATGGACATGGGTGAAATTCCTAAAACACAAGGATGAGTCACATTCTGTGTTCTTTGACTTCTGCAAACAAGTCCAGAATGAAAAACTTTTTAAAATTGTTAAAGTCAGAAGTGATCATGGCGGCGAATTTGAAAACAAATATTTTGAAAATTATTTTAATGAAAATGGCATTGCTCATGATTTCTCCTGCCCTAGAACTCCACAACAAAATGGAGTTGTAGAGAGGAAAAATAGAACTTTGCAAGAAATGACCAGAACCATGATCAACGAGACAAATCTGGCAAAGCATTTTTAGGCAAAAGCAATAAACACAGCTTGTTATATTCAGAACAGAGTGTCTGTAAGACCTCTTCTTGAGAAAACTCCCTATGAATTGTGGAGGAACAGAAAACCCAACATTTCTTATTTTCATCCTTTTGGATGTATATGTTATATGTTGAACACTAAAGAGAATCTGAACAAGTTTGATTCTAAAGCACAGAAGTGTTTCATACTTGGCTATTCTGAACGCTCTAAAGGCTATAGAGTATACAATACTGAAACATAGATTGTGGAGGAATCTATACATGTTAGATTTGATGATAAGCTTGGCAATCAAAAGCCAAAGCAGGTTGATAATTCTGCAGATAGAGAAGTAATTCTCACAGATTCTGAAGGCTTAGAGGCAGAAAAGATTCAAGTGAAAGAGCCAGAAGCAATGCCAGATGCAACTCCTTTGGCCACTCAGATGAATAATTTGAATATTTCTGAAGAACCTAATGTTAGAGGATGTGATCATTGGAAAGAAGGATGACCCTATAAGAACAAGATCCTACCTCAGATCATCTGAAGCGCCATTATTTAGTTTGGTGTCAGTTATTGAACCAACTTATGTGGATGAAGCTCTGCAAGACAATGACTGGATAATTGCCATGCAAGAAAAGCTCAATCAATTCACAAGAAATGACGTTTGGGATTTGGTTCCAAGACCAAAAGGATTCAACATTATTGGAACTAAATGGGTCTTCAGAAACAAGTTGAATGAAAAAGGAGAAGTTGAAAGAAACAAAGCAAGGCTTGTTGCTCAAGGTTATAGCCAACAAGAAGGAATTGATTACACAAAGACTTATGCTCCTGTGGCCAGGTTAGAGTCTATTCGTTTACTCATCTCTTTTGCTGCACAAAATAACATCACTCTATATCAGATGGATGTTAAGAGTGCCTTCTTAAATGTGATTATAGAAGAGGAAGTCTATGTTCACCAACCTCCTGGTTTTGAAAGTGATAAATTTCCAGAACATGTTTTTAAACTTAAGAAATCTCTTTATGGTTTAAAACAAGCTCCCAGAGCTTGGTATGAGAGATTAAGTAATTTTCTTCTGGAGAAAAAGATTATCAGAGGCAAAGTGGACACAACTCTCTTCTGTAAAACATTTAAGAAAGATATATTAATTTGTCAAATATATGTAGATGATATTATATTTGGATCTACCAATGTTATGCTGGGAAAGGAGTTTGCTCAATGTATGCAGGCTGAATTTGAAATGAGCATGATGGGAGAATTGAGATTCTTTCTGGGAATTCAAGTCAACCAGACTCCAGATTGCACTTACATTCATCAGAATAAATATGTAAAAGAGATTCTGAAGAAGTTCAACATGACTGATAGTAAGTTAGCAAAGACTCCAATGCATCCAACAAGCACTCTTGGTAAGGAAGAGGTAAGTAAGAAAGTAGATCAAAAACTCTACAGAGGTATGATTGGATCTCTTCTCTACTTAACTGCTTCTAGACCTGAAATTTTATTCAGTGTATGCTTGTGTGGAAGATTCTAATCAGATCCTAGAGAATCACACTTAACAGTTGTTAAGAGGATTCTAAGGTATCTGAAAGGTACTACTAATGTGGGTTTGTGTTACAGAAAATCTGATGAATTTAAACTAGTTGGATTTTGTGATGCTGATTACGCTGGAGATAGAGTTGAAAGAAAAAGTACTTCTGGAAGTTGCCAATTTCTGGAAAGAAATTTAATCTCCTGGTACAACAAGAAACAACCTACAATTGCTCTGTCAACTACAGAAGCAGAATATATTGCTGCTGCTGGATGTAGCACACAGATGCTCTGGATGAAAAGTCAGCTAGAAGACTATCAGATCTTTGAGAGTAATATTTCTATATTCTGTGATAATACTTCTGCTATATGCTTATCTAAAAATTCAATTTTACACTCTAAAGTTAAGCAGATAGAAATTAAACATCACTTCATTAGAGACTATGTTCAGAAGGGTATTATAAATTTAGACTTTGTTGATACGGATCATCAATGGGATGATATTTTCACAAAACCCCTTGCTGAAGATAGGTTTAAGTTTATTCTAAAAAATATTGGTATGGAATTTTGTCCAGAATAATATTTATCAGAAGCAACTCTCTCAGATGCAAAATGTTTAAACTCTGAAGTATTTCATCTGTCATTTATTTAAACTCTTGAATTATTATTTCTGTGTGTATCTGAACTAACAAGTCTCAGAGGATCTGAACATTGGATAACGTTTCATTTCTCAAAGAGGTTTCAGAAGCACATGCAAGCAAACACGTGTCACTCTAGATCTGAAAAGGTGGAGTGCACAATACTGAAGAGACGTTTGAGGTACTAATTGAATATTTGATTTCTCGTTTTCCCCCAAATTGTCAGAATCATTAATTGTTTGAAATGATTAATTTCATTTTATTAAATGTCATTAAATGCTAAATGTGTACGTGCTGAACGTGTGACCTTTTGTGTGCCCTAAATTTCTTCTATAAATTCCACAAATCTCATCATTTTACACTTTTCACTCTCACAAACACTTATATGCATTTTTGCTTGTTCTTTTGCCTTCATCTAAACCCAAAACCCAAATCTGTTCGTAAACCTAATTCTTCAACATCTTCAACAATGGCTACTTCATCTTCAACCTCATCTCAGTTCCAATCTACAATGGTTGTTGTTTCTTCATCAAACATGGGTCCTATTGCGTTTAAGGAACCTATCAGAACATTACTCACACCTGTTGACAAGTTGGAAGTTTTGTGTGAATCCATTGTCAACTTTGAATCGTTTGCTGAAAATGGGTATGATCTTCGTCCCATTGTTGACGCACAGTGTTGGACCAAGTTTTTTGACAGGCTAATGAGACCAGTTTACCCTCGTCTGTAAAGGAATTTTGGATACATGCTTCTTGTTGCCCTAAGTTCATAGTTTCATTTGTTTTGGAGAAAGAAATCATCATTACTGAAGCTTTGATAAGGAAACTCATAGGATATGAGGAGACTGATGGAGTCACTAATCTACCATCTGGGCGTGTGGATATGACTGATGTGTATAGAGAAGTTTGCTCATCTGGAGTAGCTTCTAACAAGGTTAAGGATCTGAAGCCAGTTTACAGGATCTGGGCCAAGATTTTCATGAGCTGCATTCACCACAGAAAATCCTCTAATTCTCCAGATTATGTTAACACTGATCAGCTATACTTCATGTATTGTCTGAGTCAGAGCACCAAGGTGGATCTACCATATATTCTGTTTAATCATCTGTGGACACATGTTAAACAGTCAAGGGAAGAGGTCAGAACCAAGCATCAGAAGCTGAGGAACTAGATTCCAATGGGAAGACTTATCTCAGACATTCTGACTAAGAGTGGTCTTGTTGGTCATCTGGTTGAAGCTGGAATGAAGGAAGAATTAGCCTATGCAGTTGGAAAACATCTGAACGGGAAGAGTCTTCAGAGGATGAAAGTTGTAGAAGAAGTTACTTCTACTCTAAAGAAATTTAACACTGAAGAGGTCACTCAAAGAAGAGTTCCAGTTGCAAATTTTTCTATGTTCTTTTCTAATGAACCAAGGGAGATTGTTCTGAATTACATCACAGACTGTCTGAATGAAGGAATTCCTCTACCAGCAAATCTGGTTCAGAAGGCAGGTGAACCTGCTCCAGATCTTTATGAGGCCAGACATAAGAAGAAGAGAAAGGTTGCTGCAGAAGAACCTTCTAAACCCAAGAGGAAGGCTACTGGTGAAGCTACTGCTGTCAAGCCTAAGAGAGTCAAGAGGCAAGAGATCAATCCTCCAGAAGCAAGTCTAAACGAGATTCTGGAAACTGTCAAAGAGGTATTAACATCTGATCAAACTCTTCATGAACCTATACCATCACCTTCACCTTCTCCCCCTCGTGTTTCTAAACCTAAGAAACCCTCTGTTACAACTTCTTCTGTATCCCAACCTCTAGTAACTCCATCTGAAAAGTATACATCTGAACCAACACCTTCTAAACCATCTGATATCCCCCCATCTGACAAATAAACACCTGGATCAAAATCATCTGAAATTCCCCCACCAGAACCACCAACTTCAACACCAGCAGAACCAACACCACAAGAACCTTCTTCACAACAACCTGAATCTCAACAAACTTCAATACCTGAACCACTACCTTCTGAACCTATTGTATCTGAACCACCAAAATCTATACCTTCCAATCCACAACCTAATCCTCAACCAGAGCAACCCAAACCTACTGAATCATAAATATCTGATTCTGAGGTTCTGGATGTCCAACCCCTCAAAACTCTGTTTGATGTATCTTCCACATCCTGTCCTTCATCTATCTCATCTGATTCGTCTAAATATGATGTTCCCCCAGAAGTAAACTCACCGCCATCTCTTCGTGGCTATGAACCTAAACAACCAGATACATCTATTTCATCTGATGCATTCATTCCTAAACCCACTCTGAAACCTAAACCAATAACATCTGAGTTTGTTTCATTTGCATCTTTGAAACCTTCTCCATCTGATCCCCTTCCCTCTGGACTCAAACTCAAACACTTATTTTTCAAACCAAAACAATCAGCTTTTGTTCCATACCTTGATAATCCAAGAGCTGTTATTCCATCCATACGCAGAATAAAACCATTATTTCGCCTCATGCCTGCTCAAAAGAAACTATCCTATCCCAATCCTCTGATCATTATTCCAACTTTTACTATACCATCCTCATCTGACCAACCTCAACCACCAACTCTGAAAACCTACCTTAAACCTAAATCCAGATTAGATGTTAATGCTCTATTTTCTAGTTTCAAAAAGGAAATGAGAATCAGTCTAAACTCTGTGGAGGAGAAATGTCTCTCAAGCATCAATCCAGAATCTTCTGAAGAATGCTGGAATAAGTTCATCTCCAGATTCAACACTGTTGCTTCAAATCAGAAGAGTGTCTGCTCTGATGATGCAAAGATCAGATTCGCTTAGATTACCAGAACAATTCTTTGGAATGTGACCAGATCTCCTACATTGCTTCTTAAGGATGCACCTTCATCTTCTGGAGTATCTTATACTTCTGAGACTGTTGAAGGATCTGCTTCTGAAGTCATTCTAGAAGACAATCCTTTAGCTCTAATGATTATGGACAAATCATCTGAATCTGTGCTTCCAGAGTCTGCAACTCCAATGGATATTGACTCTTCTCCTACTCCTGCATCAGAATCTGCTCTGTCTACTTCTTCTGAGATTAAGAAAGAGAACCCAGACTTAGAAGATAAGATTGATGTGCTGGAAGCTGGTCAATCTGAGATAAAGTCCTGGATGGCAAGGCAAGATCAGAAGACTGAAAACATTGAGAAATGGATGTCCAAGCAATAAGAATCTTCTTCTGAGATCACTCACCTTCTGAATATGCTTCTCTCCAAATAATCTTAGATTTATGTTTTCCTTATCTGATGTTTGAGCACTTGTTTTGAATTTCTCATCTGATGTTTTCGTATCTGAATATTTGAAGAATGAATCTGAATGTTTTCTCTATATGATTATATCTTTTCTCTCTGTTTCCTTTTATTTGTCCTTAAAAGTTTTCTTTTTGATTATGACAAAAAGGGGGAGAAAATGAAATTCTGACTGCTCAAATCAACTTTACTTGAATGGACTTCAGACATATCAAATCACAACTAACATGAATTTTTAGTCTTTCAGAACTATAATGATAAATCTGACAAAATTCTTCAAAGTAACTCTGAGATCCCCAGATCAAGGTTTAACCAATCAGGCTCTGATTCTGAAACGTTCATCCAAATCAAGCTCTAATTTTGAACATTCAGGCTCTGATTCTAAAAAGAATACTTATGCAAAAAGGGAAGTTTCTATTCTTTCTTAGTATTCAATTCAGGGGGAGATTCATAATCTCATGGGGAGTTATATTTATCTCTTTATTGAACAAAATTTCCTATGTTTTTGTCATCATAAAAAAGGGGGAGATTTTTAGAATACAGATTGGTTCTTAGTTATATCTTTATGTTTTGATGATAACACTAATGAAATTTTGTATTAAGAAATTATATACTCTAAATTTGTTCAAGTATTTTTGCTGTAGATATTAAATTTAAATATTCTTCTGAAAGCAAAAATGGATCTGAACGTTGAACTACGCAAGGCTCTGAGCACTGCCTACAGAAGACTCTGAGCGCTGCCTACAGAAGACTCTGAAGCAGAAGCTACAGAAGCATCTGAAGCGTAACTGAAGACTTTGTATGACGAGTTTCAAGCACTGTTTTTCAGAAGACTCTGATAGTACTGTTCGCTGCAAGTACTGAGGATCTGATCTCTAAACTCTACTCTGATTAATTTCACGCTGAAGCACACTTGCTGCAACACTCTGATACAACAAACTCTTATGACATCAAGACTCTGATCACTCAAGGCTCTTATGTTAATTGCTGTGAAATAGGAACTTGTTGAAGAAGATTATTCAAAGTTATATCCGTTGATTATGCCAAACGACTCTTTCCTCTTTCATGCTAGACACAAGAACTCAGCCAAAAAGGATTTCTCTGAACGTTCTACTTCTAGGAAATGTCAAGTGATGTGAAGACAAAAGGCTACAGCTACTTTGCAGTACACGGTCTTCAAGCTTGCAACGTCTTGGACTTCTTTGTCTATATAAGCAAACCTTCAACAACTTTCTTCAGTGGACGTATTTTGACAAATCAATTGAAAACTTTCTCAAAGCTCTCATATAAATTATGTTTCTTTGTTGAATAGTTTCATACGTTCTTAAACTTAAGTGTAAATCACAGTTGTGATATAGCTTTCTTAGAAGCATTTCAAACACTTGTTTAGTTTACATTTGATTGTAAAAGTTTCTTGAGAAGACCAAGTTGTGGTCAGTAGTTCTTGAGAAGACTAAGACAGTTGTTCTTAGTGGTTGATATTGTAATCAGTTTGATTATAGTGGATTAAGTCCTTGTGGAGAAAGGCAAATCACTCTTGATAGGGTGGACTAGATTAGTTGAGTTCAACGAACCAGGATAAAAATCATTGTGTTTTTATTGCCATAATATTTTCTAAATCCTTATTCAACCCCCCCCCCCCCCCCCCCACTTCTAAGTATTTTCTCACCTTCAGTTATGGCACTTTTGCTTATCGACGAATGCCGTTTGGACTCTGCAATGCTCCAGCAACATTCCAGAGATGCATGATGGAAATCTTCGCGGATTTCATAAATGACATCATGGAAGTGTTTATGGATGATTTCTCTGTATGCGAACAAAGTTTTGAAGGTTTCCTGACGAACCTAGAAATGGTACTCGAAAGATGCGCGAAAGTGAACCTTGTTCTCAATTGGGAGAAATGCCATTTCATGGTCCGACAAGGCATAGTTTTAGGACACGTCAGGTCTGACAAAGGGATTGAGGTTGACAAAGCAAAAATAGAAATTATAAAGGATCTTCAACCTTCGAAAACCGTACGAGAAATACGAAGCTTTTTAGGACATGCCAGATTTTACCGACGATTCATAAAAGATTTCTCGAAAATTACAAAACCTCTGACAGGTCTGTTGATGAAAGATGTTGAATTCGTTTTCGACAAGGACTGCTTGGAAGCATTGGAAACCCTAAAAACAACCCTCATTACCGCACCAATCATGCAACCACCAGACTGGCAATTACCATTCGAAATCATGTGCGATGCGAGTGATTATGCTGTAGGTACAGTTCTAGGACAAAGGAAAGACAAGAAGCTTCACGCAATCTACTATGCCAGTAGAAATTTAGATCCAGCCCAAATGAACTACGCCACAACAGAAAAGGAACTTCTAGCAATTGTGTTCGCCCTCGACAAATTCCGTTCCTACTTGGTAGGAGCGAAAATCATCATCTACACAGACCACACTGCCATTAGGTACCTGATAAGCAAAAAGGATGCCAAGCCGAGACTATTGCGATGGATCATATTGTTACAAGAGTTTGATTTAGAAATCAAAGATAAAAAAGGAACCGAGAACGTAGTGGCCGATCATCTATCCCGAATAGAAGGCATTAAGCCAGAATCAGTGCCTATCAACGACAATTTCCCTTACGAACGTCTGATAGCCAGATTGGAAAGTGATATGTCACACTTAACCTCGGAAGAACCAGAACTAGAAAAAGTTGTGGAAGCCGTCTACGCACAAGTCACCCTGCCTTGGCATGCTGATATTGTAAACTACTTAGCCGCAGGCGTGCTCCCACCGGACTTCAGTTATCAGCAAAAGAAGAAATTCTTCCACGACTTAAAGCATTATTATTGGGACGAACCTCTGCTTTTCAAGAGTGGAGCCGACAATATATTTCGTCGATGCGTCCCAGAGGAAGAAACTGAAGACGTCATCTCTCAGTGTCACTCCGCCCCTTACGGAGGGCATGCCAGTACTTCAAAGACATGTGCGAAAATCCTGCAATCTGGCCTATTATGGCCCAGCATTTGGAAAGATGTCCACGCTGCTATACTAAGGTGCGACCGGTGCCAACGCACTAGAAACATTTCAAGGCGCGACGAGATGCCCCAAAAAGGTATCTTAGAAGAGGAAGTCTTTGACGTATGGGGGATCGATTTCATGGGTCCATTCTCGTCTTCTTTTGGAAACAAGTACATACTCGTCGCTGTCGACTACGTATCAAAATGGATTGACGTCGTTGCTGCTCCAACTAACGACACGCAAGTAGTTATCAAACTCTTTAAGAATACCATCTTTCCCAGATTTGATGTACCCAGACTTGTCATCAGCGACGGTGGTTCACACTTCATAGCGCGATTTTTGACAAAATGCTATCGAAATATGGAGTAAAACACCGTGTTGAAACACCGTATCACCCGCAGACCAGCGGTCAAGTGGAGGTCTCCAACAGAGAAATAAAGCAAATCTTGGAAAAGACAGTCGCCACCTCTAGGAAAGATGGTCATCGAAACTAAACGACGCTTTATGGGCCTATGGAACTGCTTACAAGATGCCGATAGGAACTACACTGTTTAAATTAGTCTATGGGAAATCACGTCACCTGCCAGTGGAACTTGAGCATAAAGCTTTTTGGGCTATTAAGACGCTAAACCTCAACTACACTAAAGCAGGCGAGAAACAGCTCTTGAATCTGCATGAATTGGAAGAACTTAGATTAGACGCATATGAGAATGCCCGCATATACAAGGAAAAAACAAAAAAGTGGCACGATAAGCGTTTAGTCCGGAAACAGTTCAGTATGGGAGATATCGTGCTCCTATTCAACTCAAGATTAAAACTCTTCCCAGGAAAACTAAAGTCAAGATGGTCAGGTCCTTTCGAGATAACTAGAATCCTTCATAGTGGAGCTGTCGAAATTAGCAATAAAATCAATGCGTCGTTCATAGCCAACGGACAATGATTAAAGCATTACAATTGAATGACAACAGTAACCACGTGAGCAGTGTGAAACTACTAGAGCTTCCTGCTCAACATCTTGAATAGCTTGCCACCAAGCTATCGTCAGCCTTTGACGTTAAAAATAGCGCTGAATGGGAGGCAACCCATTTTCCCTCGTTTTTCCCTCTTAGTTTATTTACTTTATGTTTTCCATTTGATTTATACTTTTATTTTCTTTATTTTTATCACCTTCTGTTTCTAAAAATATGATTTGAGTAAAATGTGTTTTCAACTATTTACAAGATTTTAAAGCCTTCCTACTTCTCTCCTTTTTTATCTGACTAACTATCGAGTATGGCTAACATCGACTACACGGTTATCGTTTTTAGAGGACCAGCTCAGCAAGCCAGATTTGAGGCTCTGACTCAGAGAGGCATCTCTTTGACCCTTTACTATGATGGATCCAATATGGATTAGTTAGGAATTCATGATAGAATCCTCTATTTGTTTAACCAACTAGACTGGGAGCGAACTGCTCTAAAAACCCGTTTTGTCACCTATCGCGAACTCACGTTCGAATTCCTTAGCTCCCTAGGCTACAGACCCGAATACGGCTATGGATCCACCTGTTGCGGTGAGAATCATGATACCAAGCTATTGATTAACTTGAATCTTAATTCTTAAATTCACAACCGGACTTTAATTTATCCAAAGGAAAGGTCTAAAGAAAGAAAAACCCTTTTCGCGATGTAACAACAACGCTAAGAGATTCGGGGATCGGGGGTTGGTTATACACAGGGTAGGTATTTCACATCCTAAACATCTGTAGTACTCTACAGGAACCTTTTGTTTGTTTGCATGCTAAGTTTGCTAAATGTTTGCTATGGATTGGGATTGGGTAAAGGTGTAGGTTAAAACCTAAAGATAGTTTCTAAGTTTGCTCGCAAAGACGTCGCGTCCTCTGCCTACGTATCCTAACTAGGATAGAATCAGAGCAATCGTAGTGTACCTCACTAGGGTTGAAGAACACTTGATTATGATCAAGGTTCAAAGGGGAACAAACATATCCATGCTTGTGTAGAGTTTCATAAAACTCTCTAGATCTATGTTGAACTCTCAAGAAAGGGAAGTAAGTAATCATATCCATGATTCTTACATAGAGTTAACCAAACTCTATCCTAAAGTTCTACGTTGTGAGACCAATTGGTTCTATCCAGACCAAAAGGTGGGAGAAAGGGGGAAGGTTGCTCGTCAAGATATCGCATCTTATGCCTACGTGTTCTCATTGTCCAATGAGAAATCAGAGCGGTCGTAGTTCAGGCCCGAACTACAGAATAAGGATCTATTGGTTCTTTCAAGACCAAAAGAGGGTGAAGGTTCTATTCAGACCTATGAGTTTAAATCCTATTGGTTATATCCAGACCAAAAGGAGGGAAGGTTCTATCCAGACCTATAAGGGTATCCTATTGGTTCTATCCAGACCAAAAGGGGAAGGTTCTATCCAGACCTATGATGTTTAAATCCTATTGGTTCTATCCAGGCCAAAAGGGGGAGAAGGTTCTATCCAGACCTATGAGTGTAAATCCTATTGGTTCTATCCAGACCAAAAGAAGGGGAAGGTTCTATCCAGACCTATGAGTTTAATGAGCTATCTATGACCAAGGGTCAATAGCGAGACTTTCCTTTGAAAGGGAAAAGATGACGCAACTTGGATGAGAACTAGTGAGTTCCATCACTTGGGGAAAGTAAACTTAACAAAGCATAAACATTCACACATGATGAATATAAGGGATATGGTTACAACCAAGAATGATCAAGCATATTATAATAACCAAGGATCTAAATCAGGATGAATGGTTACAACCAAAGCAAGCATTTAAGATATTACAATATCAGGCAAAGATTTCAATCACGATAAATGGTCACAACCAAAGCAAGTATTACAATATTAATGATTTCAATTAAGACAGATGGTCACAACCAAGAACAAATCTTAACAAAGATGGGGAAACATTGTAACAAATATGGAAAGGGATCTTAACAAAGGTGACAACATATCTTAACAAATATTGGAAAAGATGAAAGTTACAACCGTGTAAACTAATCACAATTTGAAAGTAAACATGTTATAATTTCAAGATATATCAAGTGTAACAACAATATGTATATGATGACAATCAAACACAAGTAAATTAGTTTAACCTCATAATTTAGGAGGAATCTAAAATAAGATTATGGTGACAACCAAAGGAGAGTACCCTAGCATATTAGCTAACATGGGATGCAAGAAATCTCACAAGAAGAACCAGCATATTTAAAAGGAAATCACCAACAAGTAAGATGACGATCTCAAAAAAAGGGACAAATTTCCACATAGGCAAAAGATAACCCAATTAATAATAACAAACAATATTTTTACACCACATGAAAGTAGATATTAAAACAAACACATTGCAAAAAGAATGGATCAAAAAGGGTGAAAAATGAGAGAGTTATGAATATTTGAAGATTCATATATTTTAATGTACAAAACAATATTAATAAGTAAAAATAAAAGAGAAAAAAGCAAGGGGTGGGAGTTGAACCCACGCCCTCCAGCCCAATACGCGCGTGCAAGGAAAAAAAGAAAAATGAGCAAAAGGGTTGATCCTCCTCAGGGATCGAACCCAGGTCTAGGCTTTGCAAGGCGTGAAATGATTAAGTTGCTTACCACTGGGGTGGCTATACATCCATTGATATAGCCACCCCCATAAATATATATGGCGTGGTCTTATGAATTTCTGGGCACAATGAAGCAAGAACAAGGCAATTTTCACAAATGCGTTTTGATATCAAACTCAACCAATTCTTAACCAAATCAAACAAACCTTAGATCAATCTTGGGTGTTTTTAAACAAGGAAAAAGATGGTCCGGGTAGAACTTTAAAAAGAGGCTTTGAAATGAAAACACGATGGTAGTTGCAAATTTGGATGAAAATGCATTTACAAAGCAAATGAACAAACCAGTCATGCTATGGTTAGGAAAAGGGCTCAAACACAATTCAAATATCATATGCAACAAGTTCATGCATTCAAACAAACTACTTATGAGTAAAATTCCAACTGTCATGTGGGAATGAGATAAAAATCAAGACACTTGCAAGTGAGATAGTGAGATTATGAGACAGGCCAAAATAAAGTGAATGAATCACACAAATATCCTCAAAACAACATATAGAGTGTGACTAAACCTTAAGAAAGCTCACAAACAACATGGATTTAAAAAACATATGACAGCTGCAACTTTAGTGAGTGAAGTGCATTTTGATGATCATAAACTGGATCAGTGGAGGACAGTGTGATTAAACAGCATGAGCAATACATAAACATGATATTGAGAGTGTTTCTAACAAGAAACTAATTTCAAAATAGCCCTGGTTCAAAAAGTGGCACATGAATTGCTATGATAAACATATAATGCAACAACATCCAAAACAAGCAAAAGGTGTAACAACTGACATGCTCTTGGCACAAATATGAGACCTAGCATAAAAATGCCTATATCATTCATTTAAACACCAATTCCAATGCAAGTTTACAAACTTAGGACAGTAGGTAGCATAAAAGAGCACAAGTGTTTTTCAAAACAGTTTTGACAGCTATGGTATGCAAATATGGTTCAGATGCAAAGAAGATCTCACGTTGACAAACAACAGATACACACATCACGAATATAGAGAAGGATGAGCTATCACTCTGAGATTAAGCATACTGCAAGCATACAAGATTTTGGTATGTTGTCATGACAGTTTTTGCTCAAAATGCAATTAAGTAGTGAAATGCAAATGTAGGTAATCTTAGACCAAATCAAACATCTATACACACTGGAATCAAACATATGAGTGAGTTACAACTCTAAAATCATGTATACACAAACATAAAAAAAACAACTTGAGTATGTTGTGGAAGATTTGGTGGATAAGTGTGATTTGGAAGGTGAAATGTCAAAACAAGCCAGGACAGCACAAGTGACCAATGTGCACACACCAGAAATGTCATCACGAAAGTGTTTTAGGTTCAAGTAAGAGCATATATCAAGTAGAATGAAAATTGGTATATTGGTGCAAAAGTTACAAAAATATGCCTAGGCATACATTCACCACAACAGGGCAATTTTAAAGCAATGACTTATTTCATGAAAAAGAGGTTATACACACATTATGATGATGCTAACAAATGAGATGCAACTCAGAAAAGGAGTGAAATCTTTACCAAGACAGAAATTAGCATTTGAAGCTCATGTCATACAAGAACAACACTTTGAATGTACAACAAGTCAAAACCATGACAGTTGGAAAAATTGGGATCATACACAAGTTTTAAATGGATAGACTAGTGGTTCAATGCACACAAATCATGTAAAAAATGCTTGAAACATAAAGTGATATATTTGGTCTCATGATATTTTGAAGAAAAATGCAAGAGAGGCATGGTAAGGCAGCTTGAACATTTAGACAGATTTTGAGCACAACAACATCATGCACATTCTTGAAATAGGTAAATAAGTGAGTCTCTAAACATAGAGTCAAGCAAAAGCACACCAAGCAAAAATGACATATTAAACCAAATTGGACAGCAAAATCAAACATGTCTCACAAGACATCCCTAATGACTAAGCTTCATCCACCAACACAAGCATTATGAACAAAATAAAACATTGACCAAAGACTTGAGGCATGAGGAATAGCAAGTATAACCACTTAAGAACCACTTCAAAGCAATGATAGGCAAGACAAACATGAAATCATCATAATGAAAACAAAAGGCCACATTGATTCACACATGATCAAGGGCAAGGGGGGGGGGTCTATGAGCAACTTACAAGTCATCTACATATCTCACTAATGAGCTAGATTTATAGTTCTAGGGCAAGCATATCACTTTTTCAAGGTTGGATTCTAAATCTACCAAATGACAAAAAACTCACACATAAGTCTAAACATGATAATAAGGCACAAACTTGCAATCTATCATCCATATATCATTTACAAATGACAATATATTTGAAAAAATAAGCATGATGATCATAAAACTAGGATTCTTGACAAAGAAGCACAATAGGGCAGCCATGCTATGTTTTCACACAAATCACCACAAAATGACAATACATGACAATGTATGATTTATAGATAGCTATAATATCACATACCTCTTGTTGACCAGCCTTGAACAAGCTAAAAAGCTTAGAAACCCAGAGATAATCCTTCCTTTGCAATGAGATGAAGCTTACTTCCTCTTGAAGCAACAAAACCAAACTTCAAAACCGTTGGAGTTAGGTGATTCCCAGTTGATTTTCAATGCTTTGGACAGTTTTAATATGACATATGTGAGATGTGTGGATGGTTAGAACAGCAAGAACAAGCCTATGCAAGGATTTGGCAAGTTTTGAGTATGGTGGTCAAACTTTCTTGGTGTGAAAGTTGTCTTTTTGCAAAATGGTAATTTTGAGAGATTTGAGGGTATAGACACCTTCTATACCATATTTAGGGATTGTGTGGATGATTTTTAGAGGCTTGGAAATGATAGAACTGGTCTTGAGCAGAGTTTTGCTCAAGACAGCTTTTTGGTGAAAATGGTGACTTTGAGATTTTTTGAAATTCTTGAGGAATGAGAGGAGAATGAGAGGCTTTTGTTATAACTCTAATTCTATGCATTTTTTGCTATAACTCCAATTCTATGAATTTTTTGATCATGGACCACTTGGAGGCTTTTGTAGGATTTGTTAAGAGCTTTCTAATGAGCTTTGAACCACTTCATTTGGATGTGTGGTTGAGGAGTTATGGTCTTGCCCCTTTCGAAACCCTAATTCCCGATTTTTGCAATTACTTCTTAACCCTTGTTCCAATGGTCATGAAATTTTATGGGGAGGTGTAATATGATATAAGGAACATTTTTTATTCACACCTTAAAGTCAAATTCCTTATTGTTGAAGAGTTGACTTTTCGGTCAAACGTTCGATCAATCGGTGACTACCGAGTCGACTGTCGATGATCTGGACATCCTGAGGAGTTGAAACTCTTTGAATGGACTTTACTAAGTCATAAGAGCTTCATTTGACTTTTCCACCTCAAATTGAATCCATACTTGATCCAATGTTGTATTCCTGATGATGTGGAGACTTATTTGAAGTTGAATCAATCCAAAACATTGATTGATCAGACCACCGAAATCTCGATTTTGACGGTACGGAACCCTAATTCATCTGCATCTTAACAAAGATAAACTTGAAATGGGTTAAGGTTAGTTAATCAAATGAGCATGATCCTACAATGATGATGAGGATCTAAGGGGTCAAATTTTGGGGTGCAACAGATGCCCCTATTTAAATATCTTCACTAGATGATAATGAGAGATGACAATCCTCATAGAATCGTAGTGAAAGGTATTTAAATATAGCAAACTAGAAATTTTTTCCCTTAGATCCGATGGTATGCAAAAGGACAAATGCAAATATGCCATGAATCTAAATGGTGTTATATGATGCTTGAATGCAAGACAGATGCAGACGCACGAGCAAATATAAAAGAACAACAATACAACGAGTAACCACTCACGAGGGGTCCAACACACTGGGGAAAGATTCAAGACCAAGTAAGCAAGGTAGTTCAAACATGACTAAGGATGCTTGTTCGAGGAAATCTTTCACGTAGGGGACATAAATTCCACCAGGAAAGACATACCTTTGCTGGGGAAAGAAGACACAAACCTCACTGGGGATAACCAGATGAGGAAGCCCACTAGGGAAGAAGGCAATTCTTCACTGGGGAAACGAAAGAAAAGAAACGCAAACTTCTCTGGGGAAGAAATCCACTGGGGAAAACTTTGCTGGGGAACAAAACCACTGGGGAAGAAAATCTTCACTGGGGGGAAAGACGGAACGGAGACACGAATCTCACTGGGGATAACCAGGCGAGAAATTTCCTATAACGAAGAGTTCAAACGAGATCTTCAGGAAAAGGTTAGAAACAAGACCGGACGCGTCGGGGAAGCTAATATCCACTAGTTCTTCGAGACTCGACTGGGAAAGCAAGAGCTTCAATGGGGAAACCAGTGACGACCAGAACAACAAACAGCTTCAAGTGGTGTTAGTTTCCAATAGACTTACTGGGGATGATGGTGACGATCAATCCAACAACGGTTTCCAAAAAGTGCTAAATACCAGTAGACTTCCTGGGGATATGGTGATGACCAAATCAAAGGGTTCCAATTATAATTGGGAATTCCAAACAATATTGATAAAACACAGGATTTCAGCTGGGGAATTTGGTAATGACCGACTAATAACGATTAGTTTTCAAGCAATGCTAGTGACCACTGGATTTAGAAAGAACTGGATTTTCAAAGAGTTTGGTGACGACCAGGTCTGCAAACAGGAAGCATAAATATATCCCTCAATACTTTAGGAACAAAAGCTAAAATCCTCAAAGCATTAGGATACAGCAGAGACACAACCCTCAACACGTTAGGATTGTACCCAGGCTCTCAAAACATTAGGAACGAAAGCTGAACATCCTCAATAGATTAGGATATAGAAGAGACACAACCCTCAACACATTAGGATTGAACGAAGACCCTCAAAACCTTAGGATCAAAAACTAATATCCTCAAAACATTAGGATATAGAACACTTCATGCAAATGCAACCACTTTAGTCTCTGGGAATTTCTGAACTCGGGATTCAAAGTATACATCTCCAAAGGTACACAACCTGTGCGCGGGATGGCAACAAACATCTTCCAAAGGTACAAAACCTGTGCTTGGAATCAAACAGTACATCTTCCAAAGGTACAAAACCTGTGCTTGGAATCAAACAATACATCTCCAAAGGTACGACACCTGAGCTTGGGATCAAATAATTCATCTATCTCCAAAGGTACTCAACCTGTGCTTGGGATAGCAATACATCTTCCAAAGGAACAAAACCTGTGCTTGGAATCAAACAATACATCTATCTCCAAAGGTACACAACTTGTGCTTGGGATAGAAACAAATTTCTTCCAAAGGTACGAAACTTGTGCTTGGAATCAAACAATACATCTTCCCAAGGCACAAAACCTGAGCTTGGGATGGCAACCATCGTGTCTTAGTTTGGAATGATACACAACCAAATTGTCAGTATTTGTTGTCCATGGGTTTTCATGATGTCAGTTACCAACGGGCCTTAAATATGATTGGTCACCACCAAATTACTTATATCAGTATCCACTGGATTTTCAAACAATCCTGGTCACAACCGTGCGTCGACATCCTTAAGATAAACTTCTCAAATGTGACTGCCATTTATCACTGGTGCAGGTTAAGCTTCTCCCAAGAGACTGCCACTTACCACTGAAGACGATTAAACTTCTCCGAAGAGACTGCCATTTATCGCTGAAGACGATTAAACTTCTCCGAAGAGACTGCCATTTATCATTGATGAAGGTTAAGCTTCTCCCAAGAGATTGTCGCTCACCACTGAAGACGATTACACTTCTCCGAAGAGACTGCCATTTATCGTTGATGAAGGTTAAGCTTCTCCCAAGAGACTGCCACTCACCTGTTGATGACGATTAAACTTCTCCGAAGAGACTGCCATTTATCGCTGAGGACGATTAAACTTCTCCGAAGAGACTACCATTTATCGCTGAGGACGATTAAACTTCTCTGAAGAGACTGTCATTTATCGTTGATGAAGGTTAAGCTTCTCCCAAGAGACTGCCACTCACCTGTTGATGACGATTAAACTTCCTCGAAGAGACTGCCATTTATCGCTGAGGACGATTAAACTTCTCCGAAGAGACTACCATTTATCGTTGATGAAGGTTAAGCTTCTCCCAAGAGACTGCCACTCATCTGTTGATGACGATTAAACTTCTCCGAAGAGACTGCCATTTATCACTGAGGACGATTAAACTTCTCCGAAGAGACTGCCATTTATCGTTGATGAAGGTTAAGCTTCTCCCAAGAGACTGCCACTCACCTGTTGATGACGATTAAACTTCTCCGAAGAGACTTCCATTTATCGCTGAGGACGATTAAACTTTTTCGAAGAGACTGCCATTTATCGCTGAGGACGATTAAACTTCTCCGAAGAGACTGCCATTTATCGTTGATGAAGGTTAAGCTTCTCCCAAGAGACTGCCACTTACCTCTATTGTAATGTAAGATGTTCTTCTTGATAGATAGTGCAAAATAAATGCACGTCCAGGTAGGTCCGGCGACCGACAGGGACCAAAGTTCAATCCCGAACCAAGCTAGAAAGAAACTGTCAAACAAGACTCCAACCATTGAGAAATGAACTCGAATGGTGACTTACGTTATCCAATCATGGAAAAAGATAACTGAAGAAACCATCATCCACGAGGATTTAAACTCTGTGGGGAATTGATAAAGGACGGACATTTTATGCTTAAGGGCTGACAACTCTATTAGAGAGAGACAACACACCCAATCACTGAGGAGGGAACCAAAGTGAAACAGGAACAGGTAACAACCAGAGATAGCAACGATGCACGGAAGCTATGTTTTATGCCATGCTTATGTTTATGCTGACGAAATAGACAAAACAAAACAGGAGATGAAATAAACATCTCGACACGGAGACCCAACCAAACTTTACCAAGATTGGACATCAAAGGGATGATCATGAAGAACAACAATTCCACTTCAAGGTTACCACCTTCTTTGGGAGAGAGTAATCTTCTTAGGCCAAAACCTCAGGACTTAACTTGGATTGCCATCATGAGTTTGAATTCTTTGTTGAAGGAAAATTATATCGAGATATTCCCGGATCAACTGAGGTAACAACTTAACTGGAGAGCTGACAAAGGGCATCATGAGAACAAAGCATTTATGCCCCATTATGACAATAGTCATTTTTCAAGTGAGCAACAGCTCTTGCGATAAATAGTCTTCAACTTTTTCTGCCCCAGATTGCACAGTCTGTGAGAAGAAGTCATAAGGATGCTTTTAAAAGAAACGACATAAAGATGCTTCAATGTCTTCAAACACTTAGAGAGATTTTCAAATCTCGACGTGATTGCCCCGGTTTAACGGTGCTTGCACAACAATGTCTTCAGACTGTGGAAGTAACGACTGGGTAACAAACTTGCCCCTGCTAGTTGGTAACTGCAAAAGTATTTCCCCAGACTAAACTGTTCATCGAGAGTTTCATCTGATCTTGACCTGGTTGGCTCTGATTAGCTGAACGTTACAACAAATGATTAACAAATCCTTCAAATTGATTGCCCCATGCTGAGCTTCCTTTATCAAGTTAAATTCCCTAGCTGACAGCGCTTGTTGGGATTCCTTTGATATTGGATTGTTTTACACGCAATGCTGTTCATTAAAAATTGGCAATTTTCAATGTAAAATTCATGCAATCTTTTGAAAACATTTTTTGATGAAACACACACGGAAAAGTGATTAAGTGATCAAAGTGAAAGTGGTCCAATCATTTTACAAATGATGGATAAAGTGATGAACACACACAATTAACAAAGATCATTAGGAGTCAGGTTATCCAACCTTGTTGTAATATGCTTTCAAAACAACCTTACCTCAATTAGGTCTTGTAAGGGTTGTAACGTGGCTTGGTTTACGGTTCATGAAACAAAGAATGAAGGCTCAAAGTTATTTGGTCCCACCCACTCTCCATGATGAACTCCAATCCTACGCTCAGTTAACTCAAACTATACACTCAGGTCTTACAGACTTTAAGAATTGAACTGATGATAGTTGGTGATGGCTCACAAACCTAGGATAGTCACAACTCCCTTACAGTATTTGATAGCTTTTTGAGGATTTTTAAGAGTGATAACTCTTACAACATTCCTCTCTTTTGTTTATCCCTAACTTCTTTGTCTGAACTTCTTTGTTCGGTTAAACAATCAATGGGATGCCCCATTTTTGCCAAAGTTTCCTTCACAGGTTTTAACTTAGCGGGATTTTTTCTTTTTTCTTCTTCTCTTTTTTCTTTTAAGAAAGGAGGTGACTACCCTGTTTAATGGCTACGGCGAACCATCATCATCTTTTGTGCTGAAAAGCATCTTCGACACTCTCTTGTTGTGTTCGAAGAAAAAACCTGAATGCACCACTTCTATATGAAAAGTGTCTTGTATGCACGTATCTTCAAGTTAACTGAGAACTACCCACCCCAGGTTTGAGATTTAAGGTTTTGTTTTGTAAAGAAAGAAAAACTCCTACGCCTAGGCTCGAAGGGGTTAACGAGGGATTATCTTCCTTATTTTTTCAGTGTTTAGGGATTGAAACAATGCCTTACATCATCGGCAAAGTTAAACTGAAAGCATATCAACAACAGTTATGGATATGATTTTCATCATCCTCCCCAATCTTTGCTTTAAACAACAGTTTAGTAAACAAAAGAAATTTTTGCATTTTTCGTTATCTCATAACAATGAAAAGAAAGAGAAAGAGTGAAACGAATGGACTTAATCAAAAGATGCACAAACATTTCATTTAATCTTGCCAATTCAAATAAACAACAGCTTACAAGCAACACAAATGCAGAGAAAACACAACAAAATGTTGAAACAGTCTACAGCTACCAGCCTTAGGGAATTAAAATTGTTTAACAAAACAAATTTCAAATTTTAGGCCCATGCGGGGAAACACCTTCAACAATCACATGCTCCTTGTGATATAGAATTATGAGGGGTCTCACGGGTCCTTTGCCTTTAGATTCAGGAATCGCAGCACTGTCATTTGATTTATCCTCCTGAGGTTTCAGCAACTCTTGCAGTCTTAGTTTAAAACCTTCACATTCTTCAACTAGGTGCTCTGTTGTTCCAGTATGATATCCACATTCCACTCTTGGATGGTCTTCCTCGAGGATCAAGCGTTTGTCAATGATTAGCTCTTGCACAAGATAACTCAATGCTATACATGCATCCAAGTTGTGTCCTTCGGCTCCTTTATGAAATTCACAGTTTAGGTTTGCATTATGCCATGGTCCTGGCACCGGATTGGATAATCGTGGAGTCACTAGTGAGTTCTGAATCAATAACGGGTAATGTTTGCTTAACGGTACTGGAGTTTGTCTACCACAAGTCTTATCTTTTCTGACATGATCCTTCTTGTTCAATTTTCGGCTTTGAGAAGCTTGAGGAGGAACAAACACTGAGTGTTGGGCGTACTGACGCGATTGACGGTTATTTGTTCGTTGATGCGAGGATGTCCTTGAGTTGGAGGAACCATCGGAGATAATGCATCCCTAGTTTCTCTGGACGCAACATGGTCAGAGTGACCCTCTTTCTTCATCATATTCTGCAATGTTTCAAGTACCCAATTCATCTGACACTTGAGAATTCTGATGTCCTCTTTCAGCATTTCCTGAGCTTTCAAAAGTCCCTCCATTATTGCCATTTGTGCTAGATATCCTCCCTCTGATGTCAACGGAACAGAGAATGAACCAAAAATACCAATGCAACGAAGTATGATATGTAAAATGTTGATGCAAGTGCAAAAATGCAACTGGTTTTACAAAACTCAGAAGTTTGATTAGGTTAAAACCCTCATTCCATTGATCGTTGAAAAAGTTACAACTTTTAAAAATACTAGAGATCGACTGAGTTTTACAAAACTAGTTGCGACATGATATGCTTATGGTGATATGATGTGATGATGCACACATAACACAAAGACAAGTATTCACAAATACAAAGCATATACAAAGACATCCTAGGCTCAAGATCAAAGCAAGGAGTCAAAGGTCTATCCATCCCCAAGGATTTGTACTATGGATTTATTTGTACCTACCGAACGGGTTCTACAAAGTTCCCAGAGTCATCAACCCATCTTTCGGATATTATAAATTTCCCAAATCACTTGGTAATCGATAATATTCTCAAGAGAATCTCGTCTGAGTGTAGTATCGCGTATCAACTATTTCGGAAATACTTCCTTATGGTCATCGCACTACGTCCTAATAAGGCCAAAGTGGGGTAAAGTGTATTCTAAAAGTCCACAGTGTCATGGGCTCCTTCGTCGAAAGTAGCATTGTTTCCACGAATACTCGATCAACAATACTAAACTTTTCAAGAGGGCCTACACTGAGCGGTGGTTTCTCAAGTTAGCTTGGTCGGGAATCAACTCCCTATAAGCCTTCTTGAATATACCACCATCCTATCATAAGTACACTCGAGTCTGGGTATAGGACCGTCTCACCACTCAAACACCCAATATCCACAATTAAACAAATATATTGACAAATAAACATGTTAAGCAAATATTTACAAATATAGCACGCAATTAAGCAAAATAGGCTAAACCCTCAAGTTAATTGTCCCCAGTGAAGTCGCCATTTCTGTTGTGGTGACAATCGTGATACCAAGCTATTGATTAACTTGAATCTTAATTCTTAAATTCACAACCAGACTTTAATTTATCCAAAGGAAAGGTCTAAAGAAAGAAAAACCCTTTTCGCGATGTAACAACAACGCTAAGAGATTCGGGGATCGGGGGTTGGTTATGCATAGGGTAGGTATTTCACATCCTAAACATCTGTAGTACTCTACAGGAACCTTTTGTTTGTTTTCATGCTAAGTTTGCTAAATGTTTGCTATGGATTGGGATTGGGTAAAGGTGTAGGTTAAAACCTAAAGATAGTTTCTAAGGTTGCTCGCAAAGACGTTGCGTCATTTGCTTACGTATCCTAACTAGGATAGAATCAGAGCAATCGTAGTTCACCTCACTAGGATTGAAGAACACTTGATTATGATCAAGGTTCAAAGGGGAACAAACATATCCATGCTTGTGTAGAGTTTCACAAAACTCTCTAGATCTATGTTGAACTCTCAAGAAAGGGAAGTAAGTAATCATATCCATGATTATTACATAGAGTTAACCAAACTCTATCCTAAAGTTCTACGTTGTGAGACCAATTGGTTCTATCCAGACCAAAAGGTGGGAGAAAGGGGGAAGGTTGCTAGTCAAGATATCGCATCTTGTGCCTACGTGTTCTCATTGTCCAATGAGAAATCAGAGCGGTCGTAGTTCAGGCCCGAATTACAGAATAAGGATCTATTGGTTCTTTCCATACCAAAAGAGGGTGAAAGTTCTATCCAGACCTATGATTTTAAATCCTATTGGTTCTATCCAGACCAAAAGGAGGGGAAGGTTATATCTAGACCTATAAGGGTATCCTATTGGTTCTATCCAGACCAAAAGGGGGAAGGTTCTATCCAGACCTATGATGTTTAAATCCTATTGGTTCTATCCAGACCAAAAGGGGGAGAAGGTTCTATCTAGACCTATGAGTGTAAATCCTATTGGTTCTATCCAGACCAAAAGGAGGGGAAGGTTCTATCCAGACCTATGAGTTTAATGAGCTATCTATGACCCAAGGGTCAATAGAGAGACTTTCCTTTGGAAGGGAAAAGATGACCCAACTTGGATGACAACTAGAGAGTTCCATCACTTGGGGAAAGTAAACGTAACAAAGCATAAACATTCACACATGATGAATATAAGGGATATGGTTACAACCAACAATGATCAAGCATATTATAATAAGCAAGGATCTAAATCAGGATGAATGGTTACAACCAAAGCAAGTATTTAAGATATTACAATATCAGGCAAAGATTTCAATCACGATAAATGGTCACAACCAGAGCAAGTATTACAATATTAATGATTTCAATTAAGACAGATGGTCACAACCAAGAACAAATCTTAACAAAGATGGGGAAACATCATAACAAATATGGAAAGGGATCTTAACAAAGGTGACAACATATCTTAACAAAGATTGGAAAAGATGAAAGTTACAACCGTGTAAACAAATCACAATTTGAAAGTAAACATGTTATAATTTCAAGATATATCAAGTGTAACAACAATATGTATTTGATGACAATCAAACACAAGTAAATTAGTTTAACCTCATAATTTAGGAGGAATCTAAAATAAGATTACGGTGACAACCAAAGGAGAGTACCCTAGCATATTAGCTAACATGGGATGCAAGAAATCTCACAAGAAGAACAAGCATATTTAAAAGGAAATCACCAACAAGTAAGATGACGATCTCAAAAAAAGGGACAAATTTCCACATAGGCAAAAGATAACCTAATTAATAATAACAAACAATATTTTTACACCACATGAAAGTAGACATTAAAACAAACACATTGCAAAAAGAATG
Organism: Lathyrus sativus; assembly: GCA_963859935.3. Classification (NCBI taxonomy): domain Eukaryota; kingdom Viridiplantae; phylum Streptophyta; class Magnoliopsida; order Fabales; family Fabaceae; genus Lathyrus; species Lathyrus sativus. The sequence goes on from OZ012735.1 coordinate 953,218,675, forward strand.
GATCAAAAAGGGTGAAAAATGAGAGAGTTATGAATATTTGAAGATTCATATATTTTAATGTACAAAACAATATTAACAAGTAAAAATAAAAGAGAAAAAAGCAAGGGGTGGGAGTTGAACCCACGCCCTCCAGCCCAATACGCGCGTGCAAGGAAAAAAAGAAAAATGGGCAAAAGGGTTGATCCTCCTCAGGGATCGAACCCAGGTCTAGGCTTTGCAAGGCGTGAAATGAATAAGTTGCTTACCACTGGGGTGGCTATACATCCGTTGATATAGCCACCCCCATAAATATATATGGCGTGGTCTTATGAATTTCTGGGCACAATGAAGCAAGAACAAGGCAATTTTCACAAATGCGTTTTGATATCAAACTCAACCAATTCTTAACCAAATCAAACAAACCTTAGATCAATCTTGGGTGTTTTTAAACAAGGAAAAAGATGGTCAAGGTAGAATTTTGAAAAGAGTCTTTGAAATGAAAACACGATGGTAGTTGCAAATTTGGATGAAAATGCATTTACAAAGCAAATGAACAAACTAGTCATGCTATGGTCAGGAAAAGGGCTCAAACACAATTCAAATATCATATGCAACAAGTTCATGCATTCAAACAAACTACTTATGAGTTAAAATTCCAACTGTCATGTGGAAATGAGATAAAAATCAATACACTTGCAAGTGAGATAGTGAGATTATGAGACAAGCCAAAATAAAGTGAATGAATCACACAAACATCCTCAAAACAACATATAGAGTGTGTCTAAACCTTAAGAAAGCTCACAAACAACATGGATTTAAAAAACATATGACAGCTGCAACTTTAGTGAGTGAAGTGCATTTTGATGATCATAAACTGGATCAGTGGAGGACAGTGTGATTAAACAGCATGAGCAATACATAAACATGATATTGAGAGTGTTCTAACAAGAAACTAATTCAAAACAGCCCTGGTTCAAAAAGTGGCACATGAATTGCTATGATAAATGTTGCGGTGGAAATAGGATCACAAACTATTAATGAGTTTGAATCGCAATTCAATTCACAACCGCTCTTTGATTTATCCGAAGGAAAAGGTCAAAAGAGGGAAAACCTATTTTGCATCGTAAACACAATGCGGGGAAAGATCTAGGGTTCGGGGGTTGGTTAAATTTAGGGAAGGTATTAGCACCCTAAACTTCTGTAGTACTCTACAGGAACCTTTTGTTCAAATGTTTACTACTTTGCTTTATTCATTTGCTTAAGGTATATGTACAAGGGGATTAAAAGTGAGAAAATAAACCTAAGGGGTTAATTCTAAGTTTACTCGGCAAGACATCGCATCTTGTGCCTACGTATCCTTACGGGAGTGGAATCAGAGTAATCGTAGTTCCCCTCAAAAGGGAGGTTAGAGACTTCTTGACTGTGGTCAAGGTCTCAAGGGGAATAAACATATCTTAAGGACACGCTTACGCGGAGTGTAGAAACTCCAAATCTCTACGTTGAAATGTTAAGTTGTAATTAGGGTTAAATTAGGGATTCCACGGCGGGAAACCCTAAAAATGAGCGCGGCGGCTCTTTGACCTAATGCTAGGGGTAAAATTGTAAATTTTGCCTGCGGCGAGGCATTTGTGAAAATTAGGGTTTGTAAGAGTTGTGAGGGTTTGAAGTTGAGGACTATTGACACGGCGGTCAAATGCTAGACCTAATTCCTTCGGAGTGTGTAATGTGACAGAAATATTGCAATACATCAGCAGAAATTTAAATCATACATCAGCAGAAATTTAAATGCGAAAAGTAAACGCGATTATTAGGTTCGCGAGGTTACAATTGAGAAACAAATACAAATATAAAGGTAACTCAAATGAAAACTCAACACAATAGTAATAAATATGAACTGCAAAAAATGAACACCCGTTAGTAGGCAGAATTAGGCAGCAATGAGTTACGAGAAGATGTAAATTGAGATTTTTACTATTGTTTTATTTAAAAATTTAATGATTTAATGTTAGCTTACAAAAGAAAATTTTTTTTAAAAAAGGTTTTATTTTTATATTTACAAAAGTTTTAATTTTATAAAAAAAAGTTTTAATTTATTCTTAATAATTATATTTTAAAAGGATTTTTTTTTATAATTAAAATTAAAATGTTATATTATTTTTTTTATAAAGATTTTTTAAAATGTTAAAAAAATGGGTTTTTACAAACATAAAACAAATTAAATAAAAAACAAAACATAAAAAAATAAAAAAAAGAGGGGGGGGGGGGGGGGGTGGTGGGCCGGTCACCACATCCGGACCCAACCCAAATGCTAGTCATACGAACAAAATTTAGGGTTTCCCCTAGAGAGCCGTTGCGGCGCCGTTTTCACTTTTCCTTCATCATCTCACTCTCGTCTTTCTTCTTCCTTCGCTTCCATATCCTGAAATCAAATTGAAATAGAGTGAGGCAAAGATCTCATGTCTTACGTTTAGAGTGAAACGGCCAGTGATGTGCAGAACTGAGGCCGGAGGATTGGTTATCCGTCGTTCTTCGCGAACGGTGATGGTGATCTCTCTGAGTATTGTTGACCGCGTTTGGTGATGAGCTTCGATCGGTGTTGGGCGATTCCTTGAACGATGATGACGATTGCTTCGTCTGAGTTCGGCCGCTGGGGTTTCGTTCGTCAGAGCTTTTGCGATCTCGCTAGGGTTTCTGCGATTCTCTCTCTCTCTCACGGCTACCTCTCTAGGGTTTGTACACGATTTGGGTGTTCTTCATTAGGGTTTCTCCCCTCTCTTCCATCAGGTTGTATCCTCCCTTTTATAACTAACTTCTGGGCCTTTAATCCGTGTGGATTTGTACTATTTTTCTGAGATTAAATTTGATGATTCGATTTGATTTGATTTCATTTGGTTTTTCCAGATTGAGTTCCAATAGGATGCTTTCTGATACGATTGGGATCTCGTTTCTTCTCTTGGAATCCTGATTGGGGTTTTGGTGAGATTGAAATCCATTTTTCTGGTATGAATCTGATACTGATTCGTTTGATTGATTCAAAATGAGTTCCAATAGGGATATTTCCTGACACGATTTGGATCCATCTGATACATGATTGAATCCTGTTTCCTCTTTTAGGATTTGATTGGGATTTTCTGATTCTCAGCTGATACGATTCTTCTGACCCTATTCGATTTATCAAATCAAAAACTTTCTATTATTTTTCTGATATGGTTTGCCTTCAGATTGGATTGATTGATGTTTGATTTTGATTCACAGAACTCCTTGATGGATTCTTATCTCTGTTTGATATTTTTGATCTCGAACTGATTCGTTTTTTGATTGGTTCGTTTCTTTGATGCAGCTCAGATTCTTTTCCTCTTCTTCTTTCAGAGAGGGCTTGATATTGAAGCTTTGGTTGAGTCAAAATTGCCGGGAAAGGTCTACGGCGATGATGTTCATCTGAGCCGTGACAACTGATATTCTTTGATGATGCTACGATTGCCTCTGATGATCTTCGCTTACTTATTCCATTTGAGTTGTTTTAACTACTGATGATATTTGATTCTTGTGTTTCAGAGCTGATATTTTGGGCAATTGTATCCAACTATGAATTCAAATGTCGCTTAATGCTGCCTCGATACACTTACGCGATAGTGAGTTTGGGCGATGATGATTTGAGCTATGGTGCTTGATTAACCGAGCCATGTGTTTGTGTACTTGTTGGGGCAATGATGCTCATTACTGAGCCCCATTCTGCGCTATGCTTTGTGCTGCAACTTGGTGTCCATTTTTTTGTGACCTGCCATCCGTATCGGGTAAAGCTTGCCCCCTTTGGTATGTTTTATGCAGCTTGATACAGTTTTGTGTGGACACTTCATTCTTCTTGCTCTATTTGAACTTGCTTTCTTTGTATTAACATGCTGTTACCTTTTTCTTTGGATCCTGTTGGGCATGATTTACAGGATGTTTTCTGATGGACTTTTGCGTATGAATTTGCCTTTCTGAAATATTGTTTTGATGCAGTTTGTTTGGAATTGATGCAGCTTTGGCTTGCATTTCAATTCTCTTGTCCTGTTTGGACTTGACTTTCATTCTGTTTGGTCACAGATTTGTTTCTTTGGTGGCTTTTCATACTTGTATGGGCACGAGTTCCTTCTTACCTAGTTTTGTTTATGCTTTGAGTTCTGTTGTACTGATGACGCTTGTGGCTTTTCAGGTGTTGGAAGTTTCAAAACCAAAGTGACTCAGACCTGCCGGCATCCGGGTCTGAGTCAGAACTTGCCTATGTTGCCTTATTCTCGTATCAGTTTGGAAATCCAATCGCGGCAAAACGAATCAGTCCCGCTTCTTTTATTACTTCTATCTCTCGGATGTCCCGTATTGATAAGAACAGGTATTACCTGATCCGACGCCCACGGCGCGGATCGGTAACGGGGGGTAGGACGCAGCTTCGGTTGTGCCACTCCCGGCACTCGATGATGACATTGTTCTGAGAGTGTCAAAAACATCTTCTAACATTTTTCTATACTGTTTGTTTTCTTTTTGATGTGCAGGTTAGTCGAGGATTCGTGGAGAAGCTCCAAGACAACATGAAGACACTTAGATGTTCTTAGGATTTAGGATAGATACTTTAATGTAATTCCTTAGGATTTAGAACTTTAATGTAATTCCTTGTAACAGTACGTATAAAATGTGAAGCAATCCCCATTTCTTGCATGATGAGATTTTTTATGAAATAAAATTCCCAAAATTTGAATTCATTTATATTTTATTCTTAGTTAAAAAAATATAAACATTTGTGAATAAATCCACAAGTATTTAAATTCATTAACATAGTCATAAAACATAAACACTCCCAAGTGATATTCTTATTTGTGCACTCGTCTCATTTGTAATCCTAATCTCATCATCTGATTAAAATCCCATTTAAATGTTAACCAACCATTTCATAACCAAACACGTATGTGCACCGTAATCACAACAGTTTCAGCATCAACAGTAACACTACTCGTAATTAAATTCTACTGACCAAATGCCAAGATCTTGATATGATCAGACCTGGTGATAGATAAATGCCTCAAAACAATAACGTATCAAACGCCTCAGAATTTTAATAACAGCCCGTCTCCAAGGAATTGGTAGAATTTGTGTAAAATGACCAAAATACCCCTGGGACCAAATCTGCAAAACAAACACCTTCATAACTGGTTAGCGGTTAGCAATGTACATATGAGATGCTATGCGAAATGACTGATTAAATATAAGGGTAAAATTTGGGGTATTACAGTTGCCCCTATTTAAATAGCTACACCGGACGATTTGAGTGACAGAGACTCGAGGAATCGTGGTGGAGAGATTTAAATATAGATAACCGAAAATTTTGCCCTTATATGCGACGGTATGCAATGCTATGGACAAAGCGAGGACCGCTTAATGCAGATGATATGAATATGATGTGATGCGTATGCTGGAATGATGAATATGAAAATGATGACAAACGCTACGAGACAGACGCTACGAGAAGAACACACTGGGGAAAACGACGTGCTGAGACACAGTACAAACACTGGGGAATCCCAAAATGATAGTCAACTGGTGCGAACGCGACCAATTGTCATCTTGGGAACAAGATTCTCAAATGGAGATGACACCTGTGAGACGGCCTCCACTGGGGAATCTAAAAATAAAACTGGATCACGTACGATTGCAAAATCGATTACAGAATGCTGGAGCATTGAGCAAAGAATAACATCCAAGCTTCTGTAAACTATCTCTCGTGACAGGATCAAACGGAGTTTTCGGAACTCTGTAAAAAATATACAGGGTAAAGACCGGCTGTATGCCAAAATAAATGGACTTTGACGGGAAATGCCCTGATAAGCTTCTCGCGGGAGGATTGTCACTCATCGTTGGAAGGGACTTATATGCCAAAATGGATAAGCATTCAAATAAAGAGGCTGCTGCTTATCTGATAAATAAATCTTCTCGCATTTAAGGTCGGCGCCTGGAATACGATTTTGATTCTTCTCTTACTGAAGGATAAATAAACTTCTTCATGCTTCAAGATCGTGCTCTCCTGAACATGAAAAGGGTAAACTGAACTTCCTCATACTTCAGAATCGTGCTCTCCTGAATATGATTTGGCTTTTTCGGGTAAATGAAATTCTTCATACTTCAGAATCGTGCTCTCCTGAATATGAAAAGGGTGAACTGAACTTCCTCATACTTCAGAATCGTGCTCTCCTGAATATGATTTGGTTGTAAATGAATTTTTTCATACTTCAGAATCGTGCTCTCCTGAATATGAAAAGGGTGAACTGAACTTCCTCATACTTCAGAATCGTGCTCTCCTGAATATGATTCGGTTGTTTCTTGTAAATGAAATTCTTCATACTTCAGAATCGTGCTCTCCTGAATATGAAAAGGGTAAATCGAACTTCCTCATAACTCAGAATCGTGCTCTCCTGAATATGATTCGGCTCTTTCTTTTACTAAAGGATAAATGAACTTCTTCATGCTTCAGAATCGTGCTCTCCTGAATATGATTCCGCTCGAAACCTCCCCGTACTTCAAGATCGTGCTCTCCTGAATACGATTTGGTTCATACCTCCTATACTTCAAGACGACAGGTAAATGGAAGCCCAACTGCTCCATGGAGATGGCCATTTGCTGCGAGTCATAACGAAGGTAGGATCGGCTTCTTAGGTGAGAAATGTTGCATATTGATGCTGTAAGATGTAAAGTGTAAAGTGTTGTTGTAACATGTAGGATTGTAAAGTGTTGTACTGGTAGATTTTCCAGGCGTGAACTGGCGTGTATCTGTAAAGGATTGTAGTTGATTTTCTTGAAAGATAGTGCAAAATAAATGCACGTCCGGGTACAGTGATAAACTTCTCAAGCGAGATAGTCGCGTATCTGTCATGGTATGGTGAAAACCTTTAGATGGTGCAAAATAAATGCACGTCCGGTTGGGATTTGACGACCGACAAGACTGAGATTCAATCTAGGATCGAGCTAGAAAGAAAACTGGTAATCAAGACTCCATCGAGGGAATGATCTCGGAGGGTAAATATCTTATCCTGGTGAGGAAAGATAGCTGAAGTAACCGTCATCCACGAGGATCGAGCTCTGTGGGGAAGCTGGAAACACATATGTATTTTATGCTTAGGGCTGACAATCTATTTGAAGAGAATGGACGAACCCAGTTACTCGGCGGTAACGACCAATGATAGAGACACAATGAACCTGTGCGTGCTAACGCGTATGTTAATGAATATGTTAATATGAATGTATGTTGATGTCTATGTATGTAAATATGCAGGATGTTATGAAATGAGTATGTAATGAGTATGTAATGAATATGTAATGAATATGTAATGAATATGAATATGTAATGAAATAGGCATGTGATGCTTATGCCCCTGCGTAGGCCGACGAAACAGACTAGAGACAGGACGAGAGACGAAATAAACATCTCGACGGAGATACCCTGCGTTCTCTGCAACCAATACGTCAATCATGGGTGGGAAGGATCAATGGTGGAACCAAATCTGGTTTTAAAGTTCTGAATTCTCTGGGGAGAAAGTAATCTGCTTGGGTGCACAGTATCACGCCTTCTCATGGGGAGAAGAAAACCTGAGGGACACTTTCGAGTTACCCAAGAAAAAGTTGTCAGCTTATAGTCTCTCTGGGGACTGTGTTAGAGCAATGTTTTGAAGGTGTTTCTGCAATAATGATATTTTTGGGGAGTGAAGAGATCCTTTCGAAATTTCCACTAGTCAAAGTAATTTATTACATTTCAAATTTGCTTTTTTGAAAAAAAAAATTTTTTTTTTTGAAAAATCTACAATGCACCTTTCATTTTCAAATTTTAAGAATAAACGCATTTTGCATAACAATAGAAAACAAAGAGTAATGCACCAAAGAATGTAAGTAACAAGATGGTATCTTTTATTTAAAGGGCGGTAGCTCGCTGAAGGCATAGCTCCACAAATGATTATGTTTTGAAATTGGCAACATGGGAAAAAGTTACATTGAATCCAATGACACCTACTGACACTAATAACTAAGACTAATCCAGAATCTTGCTTTGGGCAAGGATGAAAGAACTGAAACATGGCTCTCATGCGGAAAGTGTGTTTGAGATGATCAGTGTCCTCTGATGCAATGAAATGCCTTTGTCCCTAACTTTTGCCTGGACCGCCCTCTCGGGTTTTCAATCCACCGGGACGCTCTTTTTTGCCTAAGCCGCCCTTTCGGGTTTTCAACTTAGCGAGCTTTTTATTATTATTTCTTTTTTCCAACCCTTACTTTTGCCTAAGTCGCCTTTTGCAGGTTTTCGACTTAGCGGGTTTTTAGGCATAATATTTTCGGACTGCATCAGAATTCACGGGATGTGCTAGTTCTTCACCGTCCATTGTTGTAAGTATCAGAGACCCTCCAGAGAAAACAGTCTTTACAACAAATGGGCCTTCATAATTGGGCATCCACTTTCCACGCATATCTTTATGTACTGGTAAGATCTTTTTGAGTACGAGCTCTCCTTGACGGAACTCACGGATACGAATCTTCTTATCAAACGCTCTTTTCATCCGTTTCTGATATAATTGCCCATGGCGCATGGCTGTCAAGCGCTTCTCGTCAATGAGATTCAACTGATCCAGTCTGTCTTGAACCCACTCAGCTTCCTCAAGTTCAGCCTCCATCAGCACTCTTAAAGAAGGTATCTCTACTTCGATGGGGAGCACGGCGTCCATTCCATACACCAATGAGAAAGGTGTTGCCCCTGTCGAAGTTCTCACTGAGGTTCTGTATCCATGCAAAGCAAACGGTAACATCTCATGCCAATCTTTGTAAGTCACAACCATCTTTTGCAGGATCTTCTTGATATTCTTATTCGCAGCTTCAACGGCCCCATTCATCTTAGGACGGTACGGAGAAGAATTGTGGTGAGTGATCTTGAAACTATCACACAGCTCTTTCATAGTCTTGTTATTCATATTGGTGCCATTGTCAGTTATTATCCGGCTTGGGACTCCATAACGGCAGATGATCTCTTTCCTGATGAATCGGGCAACCACTTGCTTGGTCACGTTGGTGTAGGAGGCAGCCTCTACCCACTTGGTGAAATAATCAATGGCAACAAGGATAAAACGATGACCATTAGAAGCCTTCGGCTCGATTGCCCCAATCATGTCAATGCCCCACATAGAGAACGGCCATGGTGAGGACAAAACATTCAACGGTGATGGAGGTACATGCATTTTATCAGCATAAATTTGGCACTTATGGCATTTTCTAGCGTATTGGATGCAGTCAGCTTCCATGGTTAACCAATAATACCCAGCCCTTAACATCTTTTTGGACATAGCATAGCCATTGGCATGAGTTCCGAAGGTCCCCTCATGAATTTCCTGCAGTAACATGTCCGCTTCCCGTTTATCAACACATCTGAGCAGAACCATGTCGTGATTTCTCTTGTATAGCACACCATTACTGATAAAGAATTTGGACGCCAGTCTTCTCAATGTTTTCTTCTCCAGACCAGTTGCACCATCGGGATACTCTTGCTTGACGAGATAGTTCTTGATATCATGAAACCAAGGCTTTTCATCCACCTCAACTTCTTCGACCGTCTGACAATAAGCGGGCTCAACCTTGCGCTCAATATGGATAAGAGGTGCTTCATTAACGAATTTAACTTTCCACATGGATGCTAACATGGCTAAAGCATCAGCAACGTGATTCTCTGATCTAGGAACATGCTCGAACTTTATCTCGTCAAAATACTTGATCAGCTCAATAATATAGTCCTTATAAGGGATTAACTTCTCATTCTTCGTTTCCCATTTGCCTTGTACCTGGTAAATAACCAAGGCTGAGTCACCACTTACTTTAAGAAGTTTGATTCGGAGGTGAATTGCTGCTTCGAGGCCAAGAATACATGCTTCATATTCTGCGACGTTATTAGTACACTCAAAGTCCAACCTTGCTGTAAATGGAGTGAATCCACCCTTTGGGTTCATTAAAACGGCGCCTATACCATGCCCATTGAAATTCGAGGAACCATCAAACATCATCCTCCACCAAAGACCTGGTTCTGAACCTTCGCTCGGATCTGGCTCTTCACAATCTCTTTTAATCAACAAAATATCCTCATCAGGAAAATCAAACTTAAGAGGTTCATAATCCTCAACCGGCTGGTCTGCAAGATAATCCGATAAAATACTACCCTTAATCGCCTTCTGGGGTACATACTGGATGTCATATTCGGATAACAACATGTGCCAACGGGCTAGCCTCCCGGTTTGAGCAGGTTTTTCAAAAATATACTTGATCGGATCCATTTTAGAAATCAACAATGTGGTATGATAGACCATATATTGCCGAAGGCGCCTAGCGGCCCATGCCAATACACAACAAGTTTTCTCCAATGGTGAGTATCTATTTTCGCAATCGGTAAACTTTTTGCTCAGGTAATAAATCACATGCTCCTTTTTCCCAGTCTCATCATGTTGTCCAAGCACACAACCCATAGACTTCTCAAGAACGGTAAGGTACATAAACAACGGTCTTCCAGGTACAGGAGGGATCAGAATAGGGGGATCTTGCAAATAACCCTTAATTTTCTCAAACGCTTTCTGACAATCGGGGTTCCACTCAACCGTCTGCCCCTTGCAAAGTAACTTGAATATCGGCTCACAAGTAGTGGTCATATTGGAGATAAACCTGGAAATATAATTCAAACGTCCCAGAAAACCTCTAACTTGCGTCTCGGTTCGCGGAGCCGGCATATCTTGAATGGCTCGGACTTTGTCAGGATCCACCTCAATCCCTCGCTGGCTAACAATGAAACCAAGCAGTTTTCCAGATCTGACACCGAAGGTACATTTAGCAGGGTTCAATTTCAACTGATATTTCCTGAGTCGTTCAAACAGCTTCACCAAATGGTCTAGATGGTCCTCCTCACTCTGAGACTTGGCTATCATATCATCCACATACACCTCGATCTCTTTGTGCATCATATCATGAAAAAGAGTGGTCATAGCGCGTTGGTAAGTTGCCCCCGCGTTCTTTAAACCGAAGGGCATGACTTTGTAGCAGAAGGTTCCCCAAGGAGTAATAAAAGTAGTCTTCTCTCGATCATCGGGATCCATCTTGATCTGATTATAGCCAGAGAAACCATCCATAAATGAAAACAACGCAAAACTGGTTGTATTGTCTACAAGTGTATCAATATGTGGCAGAGGGAAGTCGTCTTTCGGACTTGCTTTGTTCAGATCCCTGTAATCCACACACATCCTAACCTTACCGTCCTTCTTAGGCACTGGCACAATGTTGGCAACCCAATCTGGATATTTTGCGACTGCCAAGAAACCTGCATCCAACTGCTTTTTAACCTCATCTCGAATCTTCAAAGCCATGTCGGGTCTCATTCTTCGAAGCTTTTGTTTGATAGGCGGACAATCTGGCTTAAGTGGCAACTTGTGAACAACAATATCTGTGTCTAGACCCGGCATATCTTGATACGACCACGCAAACACATCAATATACTCTTTTAACAACTCAATCAACCTCGGCTTAACCTCTGTCCCAAGCATTGCACCAATCTTGACCTCTTTCTTGTTCTCATCTGTACCGAGATTAATTAAGTCTACCTGCTCTTTATGCGGTTGAAGCTCTGTGTACTCGTACTCAATCAATCTTGTCAGTTCAGCGGGTACTTCAAAATCTTCTTCACCCTCGTCTTCCGCTTGATTGATGGGTGCATCCCAGTCAGGAGTGTCAGTAAAGTCATTGGATCCAACAAGGTTTACGATGTCTCTGCATGATGGAAGGCTTACTTAATTAAAATGCTCGAAGATATGTAAGAATGAAATGCTGTTTTTTTATTTTTCGGAAAAAAGGTTGCCAATTTCATTTTTAAAAGTGAAAACGAAAAACGCAAATGAAACAAGGTGGAATTGAACAAAATGCTCTTATTAATATCTTTTTAGAAATGAAAGGTGGCCCAATAAAAACGATCCTATAGCCTTGGGCAGAGCTACGGATTCTTATTTGAAATGTAAATGAAACTTAAAAAAAATTACTTTGACAAGGGAAAAATAACAGGAATCTCTACGGCCTCCCAGTTGTTCAAAACTGCATCACCCTTAAACACCAGGTTGCTCAGCTCTTCATTTTCCTCACAGTTACTGATGGCGTTGACTTGGAAACCTCCGCTGACAAATACCTCTTGGATAACCTTCAGACGCCCTTCGACGGTTGTGGCAGCTCCATTCTGAGTTGGTTTGTAACCCAACCCAAAGCGATCAGTCTTGGTCTTGACATCAATTACCTCTCCCCAACCTTCAGGAATGCCCCTGTCAATTGTCGATTTGGTACTCTTCAGAGATGCAAAAGATGGATTACCCTGACCCACTGTCTCTTCGACTTCTAGCAGAACAGCATTGGCGATCTCAAGTGCTTGAAAGGAGATTTCTAAAGCATTCTCATCGGCCTCGATGTAACAGAAAGAAGACAGGTTACTGACCATCAAATCCTCCTCACCATGTATAATAACCAACTTTCCATCGATTACGAACTTCATCTTCTGATGTAACGTTGAGGTTACGGCCCCAGCGGCATGAATCCACGGCCTTCCAAGTAAACAACTGTAATTGGGATTAATGTCCATGACTTGAAACGTGATATTAAAAACTTGCGGACCAATCAGGATAGGGAGCTCAACCTCCCCCATTACCGACCGACGAGAGCCATCGAAAGCCTTGACGACCAAAGGAGTAGGTTTCAACACAGTCTCTTTACAAGCCAACTTATCAAGAACCCTCTTGGGTAGAACATTCAGAGAAGACCCGGTGTCCACTAGCACTCTCGCTAAATTGTCCTCCTGACATTTCACCAATATATGCAAAGCACGATTATGATTCGGACCCTCCTTCGGTAACTCTTCATTGCTGAAACTAAGGGTGTTACACGCGGTCAAATTGGCAATCACACTATCGAACCGACTGGTGCTGATATCTTGATCCACATGTGCTTGAGTCAAAACTTTCTGCAAGGCCATCCTATGAGCGGGTGAACTCATCAACAGGGATAAAATCGAAATCTTGGAAGGAGTCTGATGAAGTTGGTCAATAACTTTATAGTCACTTTTCTTGATGATCCTCAAAAATTCGGCATCTTCATCATTCGTAACGGCTCCCTTACCTTTGTCTTTGGCAGGCACTGGGATACTAGTTGTTTCCTTAGGTGGGACCTCATTGGAATGGGGAGTATACACACGGCCACTGCGAGTCATCCTGCTTGCCTCTGCGATATTGGTCACAGTACCCTTAACCTCTTTATTTGGAATAACCTTCCCAGACTCCTTGTCAATCATCGTCACGTCGTATTTCCAAGGCACAACTTTAGGATCACTGAAAGGAAACGGACTTGGTCTTCGAATAACTATAGGATTAGGCTGATTCACCTCAGGGATAGACGACTTTGGTATATCGAACACGGGATTGGCAGAACCTGCCCCTGATAGATTAAACACTGGTACCTTACCCTTTGATTCAGGCTGATGGAAGACAGGTTCAACCATAGCGACCTCATCCTTCTTGGTTTGGCTTGTCACTTGTAAAACACCCTCATTAATCAACCTCTGAACATCATTCTGAACCAACACACAACCCTTAATACTGGCTTCACAACTTACGCATGCAACGTGGGAAGTATCTACCAAACCAGCTTCAAACAGTTTCGAATGGAACATCTTGAGAGGAGTCTTAATCTGTTCAACGTCAAGGGCGTAACCTTCCTCCGAATCAGCATTAATGGCATTGACACTCTCATGGTTAGGAAAAGGGTTCTTCTTAACATTTGGTTGAGGATCTTCAAATGACAAAATCTTCTTTTCCAATAAATCCCTGACAATATTTTTGAGAGCATAACAGTTCTCCAGATCATGACCAGGCGCACCCTCATGAAATAAACAATGAGCGGCGGCGTTGTAATTGGCAGGTAGAGGATTAGGAGGCGGACCCAAAGCTCAAGTAGTGATCAGACCTTGCTTGACCAAAGAGGGATACAACTCAGTGAAAGTCATCGGAATCGGCGGACAAGGCTTATACGTTCTTCTATTCTGAACATTCTGGCGAGGAGTCGGACTCTTTGGCTGTTGAGGAGCAGGAGCGTTGGGCGCCTGTAGATAGTTGACAGGAGGCGGATAAACAGGAGGTTGTTGCATAGGTTGATACATGGGAACCTGTTGATTGAAAGAAGGTGTAATAGCCGCCACATAGGGTTGTTGAGCATATTGGACTGGGTACCCTTGAGGTTGAGCATAACCTTGCGGATGTCGATAAAAGCGTTCTCTGGGTCTACCAGAGGATATAGCATTAGTCTCACCCTCTTTCTTTTTCTGGGAGCTATACGGAGGTTTCTTCGGCTGATCCTTAGAAGCACCATGATTATTTGTCATTTTACCACTTTTCATACCCAATTCAATCTTGACACCCACAGCAACGATGTCGGAGAAATTTGAAGTCACACTATCCACCATTCTTTCGTAAAATTCTGGACGGACCGTGTCGACAAACCAATCAGCTAACTCTTTCTCGGTCAAAGGAGGTTCTACCTGCGAAGCAGTCTCTCTCCACCTTTGAGCATACTCTTTGAATGACTCAGAATTCTTTTGTGACATACTCAGCAACTGTCTTCTGTCAGGAGCCAGATCCATATTGTACTTGTAGTGTTTGATGAAAGCGTCAGATAAATCTTGAAAGCTCTTAACGCGAGACTGGTCCAAAGTTAAATACCACTTGGAAGAAGCACCCTTCAAACTATCTTGGAAGCAATGAATCATCAGTTTATCATTCTCAACATGGGCAGCCATTTTGCGATAATACATGATCAGATGACTCTTAGGACAGGTGGCACCTTCATAACGATCGAAGTTCGGAGTTTTGAACTTCGGGGGAATAACCAAACCTGAGACCAAACAAACATCCCTTGCAGCAGTCCCAAAAATTTGATCGCCCTCTACTTTTTTCAATCTCTGGACGATGGTGTTTACTTCCTCACGAAGCTTATCATGTTTCTCATAACCCTCAACATTCTCATCAAGATTATCAAAAACTGTCTCATTGAAGTACGGTTGCGCACGAGTGTGTACAACAGGTGGTGCAAAGATAGGAGCCCCCCTAGAAACTTCAGAAAATAAAGGCACGGCTTGCTGAACAGGCTGATTAATTGGAACAGTGGCTTGAGGAGGCACAAAACCGAGGGCAAGACCATAAGGTGGGTCCCTTGCTACGGTCACGCTTGGTGGAGGGTCCACAGTAACACCGGTAATCTCAGAAACAACAGTGGGCTGGGTATCCATCTTAGCATTCATGACATGTAACAATTCCATCATACGCCCCATACCCCCTCGAAGGTCTTCAAGTTCATTGCTAAGGCGATCAATCTCTTTTGCCTGATCCTCCATTCTTTTCCGAGTTTGAGCTCTGGTGTTGTATTGGTGCCGAGAACTCAGGGTGACGAAACTGGAAGGCGAGAGAACCGAACATGAGAAAACGGAAGACACATGCAATGCAATAAATGATGCTGTGATGAAGATTTCATGGAATTCAAACATTTACGAATGTCGTGGGGTACCAAGGAAATCCTTTTCTTGTTTTTTTCATTTTATTATTTTTTTTTATTCATGGTATCCCGCGATATCCATAAATGATGATTGAACTCCATGAAATACAATGCAATGAGATGCTTTATGGATGCAATGCATGAAAACACACAAAGTCCTAGGTTAAAGGAACGTGAGCGGAGTCAAGGTCTACCCATCCCAAAAGGAGTGTACTATAGGTTAGTTGTACCTGCCGAACAAGGTTCTACAAAGCGCCCAAAGTCATCAGCCCATCTTTCGGATATTATCAACCTTCCGACTGACTCAGGGGTTAATAATATTCTCAAGAGAACCTCTTTTGAGTGTAGTATCGCGTAGCAGCCATTGTAAGATTACTCCCACATAGCTCCCGCACTACGTCCTAAATAAGGCCGAGGTGGTGTTACGGTACTACGGTCCTCAATATCACAGACTCCAGTCGACCATGGAAAACGTTTTCGCGATTACTCGTTCAACCGAACCATTTTCGAAAAGGTCTCAACTGAGCGGAGATTCTCGAATCAGCTTGTTCGGGATTCACTCCCTATAAGCCTCATCGAATATATCCCCATCCTATAATAATGTCACTAGTCCGGGCGTAGGACTTATCTCACAGCACAAGGAACAATCCCACCATGAAAGCATAAATATATACACGCAAATGAATAATAACAGATAATAATAAATATGAACAAGTTAGGGATAACCCTCAAAAGTTTAGGACTCCCCAGTGAAGTCGCCATTTTCTGTTGCGGTGGAAATAGGATCACAAACTATTAATGAGTTTGAATCGCAATTCAATTCACAACCGCTCTTTGATTTATCCGAAGGAAAAGGTCAAAAGAGGGAAAACCTATTTTGCATCGTAAACACAATGCGGGGAAAGATCTAGGGTTCGGGGGTTGGTTAAATTTAGGGAAGGTATTAGCACCCTAAACTTCTGTAGTACTCTACAGGAACCTTTTGTTCAAATGTTTACTACTTTGCTTTATTCATTTGCTTAAGGTATATGTACAAGGGGATTAAAAGTGAGAAAATAAACCTAAGGGGTTAATTCTAAGTTTACTCGGCAAGACATCGCATCTTGTGCCTACGTATCCTTACGGGAGTGGAATCAGAGTAATCGTAGTTCCCCTCAAAAGGGAGGTTAGAGACTTCTTGACTGTGGTCAAGGTCTCAAGGGGAATAAACGTATCTTAAGGACACGCTTACGCGGAGTGTAGAAACTCCAAATCTCTACGTTGAAATGTTAAGTTGTAATTAGGGTTAAATTAGGGATTCCACGGCGGGAAACCCTAAAAATGAGCGCGGCGGCTCTTTGACCTAATGCTAGGGGTAAAATTGTAAATTTTGCCTGCGGCGAGGCATTTGTGAAAATTAGGGTTTGTAAGAGTTGTGAGGGTTTGAAGTTGAGGACTATTGACACGGCGGTCAAATGCTAGACCTAATTCCTTCGGAGTGTGTAATGTGACAGAAATATTGCAATACATCAGCAGAAATTTAAATCATACATCAGCAGAAATTTAAATGCGAAAAGTAAACGCGATTATTAGGTTCGCGAGGTTACAATTGAGAAACAGATACAAATATAAAGGTAACTCAAATGAAAACTCAACACAATAGTAATAAATATGAACTGCAAAAAATGAACACCCGTTAGTAGGCAGAATTAGGCAGCAATGAGTTACGAGAAGATGTAAATTGAGATTTTTACTATTGTTTTATTTAAAAATTTAATGATTTAATGTTAGCTTACAAAAGAAAATTTTTTTTAAAAAAGGTTTTATTTTTATATTTACAAAAGTTTTAATTTTATAAAAAAAAGTTTTAATTTATTCTTAATAATTATATTTTAAAAGGATTTTTTTTTATAATTAAAATTAAAATGTTATATTATTTTTTTTATAAAGATTTTTTAAAATGTTAAAAAAATGGGTTTTTACAAACATAAAACAAATTAAATAAAAAACAAAACATAAAAAAATAAAAAAAAAAGGGGGGGGGGGGGGGGGGGGGGGTTGGGCCGGTCACCACATCCGGACCCAACCCAAATGCTAGTCATACGAACAAAATTTAGGGTTTCCCCTAGAGAGCCGTCGCGGCGTCGTTTTCACTTTTCCTTCATCATCTCTCTCTCGTCTTTCTTCTTCCTTCGCTTCCATATCCTGAAATCAAACTGAAATAGAGTGAGGCAAAGATCTCATGTCTTACGTTTAGAGTGAAACGACCAGCGATGTGCAGAACTGAGGCCGGAGGATTGGTTATCCTTCGTTCTTCGCGAACGGTGATGGTGATCTCTCTGAGTATTGTTGACTGCGTTTGGTGATGAGCTTCGATCGGCGTTGGGCGATTCCTTGAACGATGATGACGATTGCTTCGTCTGAGTTCGGCCGCTGGGGTTTCGTTCGTCAGAGCTTTTGCGATCTCGCTAGGGTTTCTGCGATTCTCTCTCTCTCACGGCTACCTCTCTAGGGTTTGTACGCGATTTGGGTGTTCTTCATTAGGGTTTCTCCCCTCTCTTCCATCAGGTTGTATCCTCCCTTTTATAACTAACTTCTGGGCCTTTAATCTGTGTGGATTTGTACTATTTTTCTGAGATTAAATTTGATGATTCGATTTGATTTGATTTCATTTGGTTTTTCCAAATTGAGTTCCAATAGGATGCTTTCTGATACGATTGGGATCTCGTTTCTTCTCTTGGAATCCTGATTGGGGTTTTGGTGAGATTGAAATCCATTTTTCTGGTATGAATCTGATACTGATTCGTTTGATTGATTCAAAATGAGTTCCAATAGGGATATTTCCTGACATGATTTGGATCCATCTGATACATGATTGAATCCTGTTTCCTCTTTTAGGATTTGATTGGGATTTTCTGATTCTCAGCTGATACGATTCTTCTGACCCTATTCGATTTATCAAATCAAAAACTTTCTATTATTTTTCTGATATGGTTTGCCTTCAGATTGGATTGATTGATGTTTGATTTTGATTCACAGAACTCCTTGATGGATTCTTATCTCTGTTTGATATTTTTGATCTCAAACTGATTCGTTTTTTGATTGGTTCGTTTCTTTGATGCAGCTCAGATTCTTTTCCTCTTCTTCTTTCAGAGAGGGCTTGATATTGAAGCTTTGGTTGAGTCAAAATTGTCGGGAAAGGTCTACGGCGATGATGTTCATCTGAGCCGTGACAACTGATATTCTTTGATGATGCTACGATTGCCTCTGATGATCTTCGCTTACTTTTTCCATTTGAGTTGTTTTAACTGCTGATGATATTGGATTCTTGTGTTTCAGAGCTGATATTTTGGGCAATTGTATCCAACTATGAATTCAAATGTCGCTTAATGCTGCCTCGATACACTTACGCGATAGTGAGTTTGGGCGATGATGATTTGAGCTATGGTGCTTGATTAACCGAGCCATGTGTTTGTGTACTTGTTGGGGCAATGATGCTCATTACTGAGCCCCATTCTGCGCTATGCTTTGTGCTGCAACTTGGTGTCCATTTTTTTGTGACCTGCCATCCGTATCGGGTAAAGCTTGCCCCCTTTGGTATGTTTTATGCAGCTTGATACAGTTTTGTGTGGACACTTCATTCTTCTTGCTCTATTTGAACTTGCTTTCTTTGTATTAACATGCTGTTACCTTTTTCTTTGGATCCTGTTGGGCATGATTTACAGGATGTTTTCTGATGGCCTTTTGCGTATGAATTTGCCTTTCTGAAATATTGTTTTGATGCAGTTTGTTTGGAATTGATGCAACTTTGGCTTGCATTTCAATTCTCTTGTCCTGTTTGGACTTGACTTTCATTCTGTTTGGTAACAGATTTGTTTCTTTGGTGGCTTTTCATACTTGTATGGGCACGAGTTCCTTCTTACCTAGTTTTGTTTATGCTTTGAGTTCTGTTGTACTGATGACGCTTGTGGCTTTTCAGGTGTTGGAAGTTTCGAAACCAAAGTGACTCAGACCTGCCGGCATCCGGGTCTGAGTCAGAACTTGCCTATGTTGCCTTATTCTCGTATCAGTTTGGAAATCCAATCGCGGCAAAACGAATCAGTCCCGCTTCTTTTATTACTTCTATCTCTCGGATGTCCCGTATTGATAAGAACAGGTATTACCTGATCCGACGCCCACGGCGCGGATCGGTAACGGGGGGTAGGACGCAACTTCGGTTGTGCCACTCCCGGCACTCGATGATGACATTGTTCTGAGAGTGTCAAAAACATCTTCTAACATTTTTCTATACTGTTTGTTTTCTTTTTGATGTGCAGGTTAGTCGAGGATTCGTGGAGAAGCTCCAAGACAACAAGAAGACACTTAGATGTTCTTAGGATTTAGGATAGATACTTTAATGTAATTCCTTAGGATTTAGAACTTTAATGTAATTCCTTGTAACAGTACGTATAAAATGTGAAGCAATCCCCATTTCTTGCATGATGAGATTTTTTATGAAATAAAATTCCCAAAATTTGAATTCATTTATATTTTATTCTTAGTTAAAAAATATAAACATTTGTGAATAAATCCACAAGTATTTAAATTCATTAACATAGTCATAAAACATAAACACTCCCAAGTGATATTCTTATTTGTGCACTCGTCTCATTTGTAATCCTAATCTCATCATCTGATTAAAATCCCATTTAAATGTTAACCAACCATTTCATAACCAAACACGTATGTGCACCGTAATCACAACAGTTTCAGCATCAACAGTAACACTACTCGTAATTAAATTCCACTGACCAAATGCCAAGATCTTGATATGATCAGACCTGGTGATAGATAAATGCCTCAAAACAATAACGTATCAAACGCCTCAGAATTTTAATAACAGCCCGTCTCCAAGGAATTGGTAGAATTTGTGTAAAATGACCAAAATACCCCTGGGACCAAATCTGCAAAACAAACACCTTCATAACTGGTTAGCGGTTAGCAATGTACATATGAGATGCTATGCGAAATGACTGATTAAATATAAGGGTAAAATTTGGGGTATTACAATAAACATACAATGCAACAACATCCTAAACAAGCAAAAGGTGTAACAACTGACATGCTCTTGGCACAAATATGAGACCTAGCATAAAAATGCCTATATCATTCATTTAAACACCAATTCCAATGCAAGTTTACAAACTTAGGACAGTAGGTAACATAAAAGAGCACAAGTGTTTTTCAAAACTGTTTTGACAGCTATGGTATGCAAACATGGTTCAGATGCAAAGAAGATCTCACGTTGACAAACAACACATACACACATCACAAATATAGAGAAAGATGAGTTATCACTCAGAGATTAAGCATACTGCAAGCATACAAGATTTTGGTATGTGGTCATGACAGTTTTGGCTCAAAATGCAATTAAGTAGTGAAATGCAAATGTAGGTAATCTTAGACCAAATCAAACATATGAGTGAGTTACAACTCTAAAATCTTTTTTACACAAACAGAAAAAAACAACTTGAGTATGCTGTGGCAGATTTGGTGGATAAGTGTGATTTGGAAGGTGAAATGTGATAACAAGCCAGGACAGCACAAGTGACCAATGTGCACACACTAGAAATGTCATCACGAAAGTGTTTTAGGTTCAAGTAAGAGCATGTATCAAGTAGAATGAAAATTGGTATATTGGTGCAAAAGTTAAAAAATCTGCCTAGGCATACATTCACCACAATAGGGCAATTTTAAAGCAATGACTTATTTCATGAAAAAGAGGTTATACACACATTATGATGATGCTAACAGATGAGATGCAACTCAGAAAAGGAGTGAAATCTTTACCAAGACAGAAATTGGCATTTGAAGCTCATGTCATGCAAGAACAACACTTTGAATATACAACAAGCCAAAACCATGACAGTTGGAAAAATTGGGATCATACACAAGTTTTAAATGGATAGACTAGTGTTTCAATGCACACAAATCATGTAAAAAATGCTTGAAACAGAAAGTGATATATTTGGTCTCATGATATTTTGAAGAAAAATGCAAGAGAGGCATGGTAAGGCAGCTTGAACATTTAGACAGATTTTGAGCACAACAACATCATGCACATTCTTGAAATAGGTAAATAAGTGAGTCTCTAAACATAGAGTCAAGCAAAAGCACACCAAGCCAAAAATGACATATTAAACCAAATTGGACAGCAAAATCAAACATGTCTCACAAGACAGCCCTAATGACTAAGCTTCATCCACCAACACGAGCATTATGATCAAAATCAAACATTGACCAAAGACTTGAGGCATGAGGAATAGAAAGTATAACCACTTAAGAACCACTTCAAAGCAATGATAGGCAAGACAAACATGAAATCATCATAATGAAAACAAAAGGCCACATTGATTCACACATGATCAAGGGCAATGGGGGGGTCTATGAGAAACTTACAAGTCATCTACATATCTCACTAATGAGCTAGGTTTATAGTTCTAGGGCAAGCATATCACTTTTTCAAGGTTGGATTCTAAATCTACCAAATGACCAAAAACTCACACATAAGTCTAAACATGATAATAAAGCACAAACTTACAATCTATCATCCACATATCATTTACAAATGACAATATATTTGACAAAATAAGCATTATGATCATAAAACTAGGATTCTTGACAAAGAAGCACAATAGGGCAGCCATGGTATGTTTTCACACAAATCACCACAAAATGACAATACATGACAATGTATGATTTATTAGTAGCTATAATATCACATACCTCTTGTTGACCAGCCTTGAACAAGCTAAAAAGCTTAGAAACCCATAGATAATCCTTCCTTTGCAATGAGATGAAGCTTACTTCCTCTTGAAGCAACAAAACCAAACTTTAAGACAGTTGGAGTTAGGTGATTCCCAGTTGATTTTCAATGCTTTGCACAGTTGTAATATGACATATGTGAGGTGTGTGGATGGTTAGAACAGCAAGAACAAGCGTATGCAAGGATTTGGCAAGTTTTAAGTATGGTGGTCAAACTTTCTTGGTGTGAAAGTTGACTTTTTGCAAAATGGTAATTTTGAGAGATTTGAGGGTATAGACACCTTCTATACCATATTTAGGGATTGTGTGGATGATTTTTATAGGCTTGGAAATGATAAAACTGGTCTTGAGCAGAGTTTTGCTCAAGACAGCTTTTTGGTGAAAATGGTGACTTTGAGATTTTTTGAAATTCTTGAGGAATGAGAGGAGAATGAGAGCTATGTTTTCTCCGTTTTTTTGAGATTTCTCTGGTGTACTTAAACTCATAGAAGACGCCTATATTTATAGCCAAACAAGAGTGAGGGCAGCCTTGGTCTTTTACCACTTTTGGAGGGAGATTTGTGAAGAAAATCTGGCCAAATCTAGTGGCAGCCTCTTCACATCAACTCCATGGCTCAATGCAAGCAAAACCAGTTGACATGAGGGGGGCGAGGTGACCTGAGATGATGCTAGAGAAGTAGGGGACTGCAGCTGCCACATGTCTTGGAAAAGTTTCTCTTTCTTCTTCTTATTTGAATAAAATAATGTCTACTTGCCATCAACTTGCAATGCTCATCAAACCAACTTCCCTTCTGGTTTTCTCTTCATCCATACCTCATATTATCAGTTTGTAACATAATCCAAGGGTGGAGAATGACTCAAGTTGTGAAAATTCAGTTTTGAGAAATTTTGACAAAGTGGTTCCAAGTGTGACAGGCCCAACTTCTATGGTGCATAACTTCCTGCTCAAACATGCTATTGAGGAGTTCTACCATAATTTGGAAAGCCCTTAAGTATCTCTACAACTTTCATGTTTTGGGAATTTTCAGTTTATTGATGGAACTAGGTTGAAAAACCCTTCAAAGTTTCTAAAAAAAACCACTTACAAGTGCTAAATAACTTAGAAATTTTCCAAGTTATTTCCCCTTCAAAAATGGATTTTGCTATAACTCCAATTCTATGCATTTTTTTATCATGGACCACTTTGAGGCTTTTGTAGGATTTGTCAAGAGCTTTCTAATGAGCTTTGAACCACTTCATTTGGATGTGTGGTTGAGGAGTTATGGTCTTGCCCCTTTCGAAACCCTAATTCCCGATTTTTGCAATTACTTCTTAACCCTTGATCCAATGGTCATGAAATTTTATGGGGAGGTGTAATATGATATAAGGAACATTTTTTATTCACACCTTGAAGTCAAATTCCTTATTGTTGAAGAGTTGACTTTTCGGTCAAACGTTCGATCAATCGGTGACTACCGAGTCGATTGTCGATGATCCGGACATCCTGAGGACTTGAAACTCTTTGAATGGACTTTACTAATCCATAGGAGCTTAATGGATAAAAATACCACCATTTAAATACTCTTTAAACCAAAGGTCAAACTATAGTTGACTTTTCCTGATCGGAAAACCCTAATCGGGCGTCTTGAACTGCACTGTTCTCAATTTTCGGGTGACCACCTCAAGTTGAATCCATACTTGATCCAATGTTGTATTCTTGATGATGTGGAGACTTATTTGAAGTTGAATCAATCCAAAACATTGATTGATCAGACCACCGAAATCTCGATTTTGACAGTACGGAACCCTAATTCATCTGCATCTTAACAAAGATAAACTTGAAATGGGTTAAGGTTAGTTAATCAAATGAACATGATCCTACAATGATGATGAGGATCTAAGGGGTCAAAATTTGGGGTGCAACACCACCAAGGAGCTGACATGCTTTAGACTGTTTGGGACAGAATTCACATACAACCGTAAGTCATTAGTTGATCTCTTAGGTTTCCCTACCATGCTGTGACCGTGCTCATCCTCAGAACAGAGCCAACTGGCTCTTTGACCCAGCGACACCAGAGGCTAATGCTGCAGCACCTCAAGAAAATATTCAAGTGCCTGTTGATGAGGTACAGGAAGAATTGGATAGAGCTGCTCAGGATGATGCTCCACAGCAACCACCTCTTGAAGGCCCTTCCTCCCGTCGTTGCCGCCGTCCTGAGATTGAATCAACCAACGAAGAGATCCTTCGCAGCATTTGGCAACAGAACGAGACAGCAGCCCAGCTCGAACGTCGTCACCAAGAGCAACACCAGCAGGTGATAGATTTATTGGTGCCCAAGGGGAACGCCTCAATAACGTAGTTGATGAGATGGCCACTCTAAACGTCCGTGTGGACAACCTACACGGCGCCATCTTTCGCACCGGCGCTCTACACCCCACGACACGAGGAGGACGACATCGCGGAAGAGGATGAGACAGAGAGTAGTGTACTTTTAATTTTTGCATTTCTTTTTTGTTGTTGTACACCTTCCACATTCGTTTCAAAGCAGTGAGGACACTGCTTGAGATGGTGTGGGAGCGGCAATTTATTTTCCATTTCTATTATGTACTCTATTTTCAGTTCAATTATCTTAATCCAGTCATTTCAATTCAGTACAATAAAGCGCAATTTTTATATTATTTTCCGTTACGAGAACTTTCCCCGCTTTATCCGTTTTCCTCGAGCTATACAAAAAAATTTCCAAAAACCGATGCAAACACCCGATGCGCCAAGATTATGGTCAAGTCAAGGAAACTCGAGAACGATTGCTAACGACACCCATACCGCTTTGACACCTTAGACCTCCGGTTTATGAGATTCAGTTCCACTACCTACTGTACCAAGCCTCAGGTTCGAGCACCAAGCGAAGCCCTTAGTAGTTTATACAAGCAGTCAGCACCGCCTTAAGCACATACCACGTGGAAAGCCGATGCAAATAAGTGATCGGTAAGATCGTAAAGAAAAGAATTGCTCTGCAGCCATGTAGTGATTATATACCGCTGATATCTCGGAATAAAAAAAAAGCTCATAAAGAAAAGAAGTTCTCTGTCAATTGGTCCATAGGTCTCTGGTTATGGACTCGGTAGGGAGAATTACGGTTCGATCCCCCACAACTTACAAAGTGGACATATCATAGGGTACCGCGCTCGTGCACCAGACCCCGTAGAAAGAAAATACCGAAATCACTAACAGGCTATTCCACTACGTGCGTGCAAAGAGGTAAAGGGCTTAATGTGATTGCGCTGGAACGAAACTGGGTAAAACTTGGTACGATGAACTTTACGCCAAGCTACAGCAGCATGATTGGAACCGGCTCGTATAAGAAGAAGGCCTTCGAGAGCTTACCGCTTAGTGTCACTGTCGTATGCGTGTTGTTATAAATCCTCTCCGAATTCCCGACTCATTGCCTCTGAAGCTACTTTGAAAATGCAAAGGAACGCATCGTGTAACTGCATCGTCTCAGCTCTTATGCTTTTTTTGCTTGAAGACAAGCAAAGATTCAAGTTTAGGGGAGTTTGATAACGCGAAAACGTATATATTAAATGCCATGATTTTATGCTACTAATGGTCAATTTCACCCCGATTTCGGACCTTCTCCGCATTGTTTGTTAAGTATTTTGCAGGTTTACAAAGTTAATACTCAAATGGAGCAATACAAAGAAAACAGATACTAGAAGACACAAAACAAAAGAAAAAGGACGAAAAATTAACAGAAATGAATTTTGCTAATATGACGGTCGTCACAGGTCCCTCACGATCGTCACGTGTGTGACGACCGTCACGTGTGTGACGACCGTCACGTGTGTGACGACTGTCATGAACGTCACGAACGTCATGAGCTCCACGAACGTCATGCACTCCTTACGACCGTCACACTTGCAAAAACAGCTTAACGTCCACTTTTGAGAACGTGCAGCAAAAGCCCAAAAACAAAATCACGACTCCCTGGATTCTCTCACCCTCAATTGCACTTCCAGAGGCAGTTCACGTAAGAAGTATTCACTATAAAAGGAGAGCTTGATGACTGAAACAAGGGAGCCGCATTGAAGACCACGAAGTGTTGCCCAATTTACTACATAAAGCCTTTTCTTTGTTTCTGCTTTGTTTTTCCTTTATTTCCTTTAAGATTTCAGTTGTACTTTTTGTTCTTTAAACTTTTCGTACGTTAATCGTCACCAAAGTAATCCTGCCAACATTGTGGGCGATTATCCAAGTGCCGAAGCAAAATTGTTTACAGGTTCCATTATTATTAATTAATTCCATTTGCTTTATAATGTATGTTTAAATGTTCTGTCATTTTAATTTAATTATGTCTGCTTTAAGATTCATATCTAGCTAAACCGTATCGATCGGTATGTAATGAATTAGTAGGACGAGATTCGATAATAACCGGCGTATTTCCACTTTTTCAAACTTGTTTCTGGCCATAGTTTTTAATCCAATTTGTTAAACTAAACTTCGTCGCGACAACGAGAATTTGTTTAAAGTAATCTCGCCACGACAGTGGGAGATTCATTAAGGTATGAACCGACATGCGAAAGCTGAGGCTAGGACCAGATAGTAAAAACTAGGCATTTATTTTAAATACAGCGAAAGCACTTTAAAAGAGATTAGAACTCAATGGTTTTCAAAAAACAGTTTTAACCCCGAACGGGATAGCGAAAGCATACGTTCCGCCTTAGAGTTGTGACTAGCGTCAACAACCAACGTGAGACAAAAGTCTTTAAACCGTTATTTTCTTCTGAAAACCATTTTGAAATTATTAAACCACGCCGATAACATTGTCGAATCCTCGAAGAACTAAGTCATTGCATATCGATCTCCCGTATTAAAATTCTAAGAAAACCTTTTACCCTTTCTTTAATTTAGCCTTTACTTTTGCATCTTTACCATTAAACCATATCCAACCTGGCTAAACATAGTAACGCCCGAGAACACTAGTTTGATTACGAGTCCATGTGGGATCGATATCTTTTATTACTACGCGATAGACTGTGCATTTGCAGTTAGTTCGGTTAGACTCAGAAAGTCGCGATCAGTCGACCGGAGGAGATGAGCGGTCGACTCAAAGACCTGATTTTTACAAAATTGCTAATTTTTCTATTTTTGACTCTTTTAGATGTGACCTTTAACATACCAAAGATTTTTAACTCATAAGACGACACTCAATGGAATACTCAAGATGTTTGATGCAAGCAAATGAGATATGTAGGAAAAGGTAATAACTTCTTCCATGCGGTTGCGTTTTGACATCATCGAAACACACGTGTATAGTATATGAGGCTTTTCCCTCACATACTCCCCCTTTTTAATGATGGCGAAACGTGTAAAACCAGCTTGTGTGATGTGCGGTATTAACCTCCCCCTTGCTTAATGCCCTTATTTGCGATGTCTTCATTTGCGACTGTTGCACCCCAAAATTTGCCTAACTTTTTTCTTACTTGGTTTATGTTTCATTGCATTAACATATCATTGATCTAACATTTTCATAGCATAGCATGGTTCATTTAACAGGGGATCAAGTGTGGAGCCTATCTAGAGGTCTTATGCAAGTTTGAGAAGTCACCATAATCATCAGGAGGAGGGTTGGTTTCTTAAGGAGTTCATTGGCTTGTACGGGGTTAGTCTCCTAATTTGAGGACCGGTTGAAGATTATCAATGGATGGTGAGGTCTTGACCAATGTGAGAGGGGGTGAGTAGAGCCCATTGAAGTGCCTTGAAGGTCATGGTGGAGCTCAATCAGGTCATTGTGCCAAGTGTGAAGAGCCACAGTTGAGGGTGTTGTGAGTAGGGTTTTCATCTGAGTAACCCTAAGTTAAATGTGCAATTGAAGAGGATCAAAGTTCATTTTTGAGTCTTTTCAATCATGGATAGTTGTGTTGAGACACATGAGATGATATTCCAAGATCTATGCAAGAAAAGTTCAAAGTGTGAGGAGTTGCTAAATTAGGGTTCTCGGGGTAAAATCCCTTATTTAGTGCCTAACTTCAAGATCACTTATCTCAAGATGCAAGTTTCATCTCCACTTTTGGCCAACATGAAACTTGTAGAGCATGCTCTTAGATTTAATTTGAGTACTAGAAGTCCTCCATTGGATTTATAGAACTCAAGTTATGACCCAGACAAGTTACAGGTCATTTGAGGAATGTGAAAGTTGTCTGTGAAAGTTCACCAACTTCCAAGGAACGTTTGACCTAGGAGGGTGTTTCTCCTAAACTTTTGGCCAACATGAACGTTGTAGGTCTTGATCTTAGCTTTCCAAATTGTATTAGAAGTCTTCCATCTGATTTGTAGAACTCAAGTTATGAGGTTTACAAGTTAGGGGTATTTTGGGAAAGTAAGATTATAGGTCATTTGGCATTATAGGTCATTTTCTCCTTCTTGCAACCTTCAAATGCAATTTTGTTCAACACAAAACTTTCTCAAAATGATGTTTTTAGGTCAACCATATACTCATGATGAATTGATTTGGATTTAGGTGAGACTTGGTTTGAAAAATTTTGCAAAAGGAAGAAATGAAAGGCATTTGGTTGAAAAATTCATGATCAATTCATTTGTGCTCAAAATGGACCATATGAATACTCATTTTGATCAGAAAAACAATTCTAAACACTTTGGAAATTTTAGAATTTTCATTTGAGATCAATTTCATGATGATATGGTTTGTTACTTCACAAGTAAGTTACACTTCATAATTTGATTTTGTGATAAGTTCAAACACTCAAATCACTCCAAACACTCTCAATAGACTAAAAGGACTAGATTGCAAGCTTCTGAGGGTAGTTTCAAGTCAGAACACGCATCCACCATGGTTGGTTTTGTGAAGGAAAATTGAGGAATGAATTTTCTGTTTTGGGCCTCAATTGAACCCATAAAGCCCACAAACCAATTGTATTTAAGCTTTGTGAGAGGTTTTGCTCCATTTTGGAGATCATTTCGCACCAGAACCAAGGATTGAAGTTGGAGTTTGAAGGAGAGAGTTGAAAATCATGTTTTCATTTTCAAGCCAGATCCAAGCAAATTGAAGTTACCAAAGTGTTCCTCATCAAGCATTGAAGCAATCTGCATCGTTTTGAAGCCAGAATCGTGTTCTAGATACCTCAATTTGAAGCTCAAAGTCAGGTATGTAGTTTTCAAATTTACACTAGTTATAGCATGATCTGAGCATGATTAGTATGTGGATAGGTTGTGATTTAGGATGTAGATGGAATTTGGATCATAAATTTGAGGATTAGAGACAAATTAGGTGATGACATAATTTCTGTTTGGATGCAAGTTGATCTGATCTTGAGGCTTTGATTCAATTGGAATAACATGTGATGATCAGTGTTAGATGAGGATTATTTTCGTACCATTAGTTTGAGTTTTGGTGAGAGTTCAGATTGAAGTGCATTTTGAGATCTTCGTCGTGTTTTAAAATCTAGTATGATTCAGAAGATTTGGATGTTATATTTGAGATCAGGAGGAAATTTGGAGTGAGATGATGTTAAGTTTGATGAGTTTTCATGACCTGCAAGTGTGTGCTCACTGGAGAAGATGACCGGAGGTCATCTCCGGCCGCCGTCTGCGAGCTTCCCTCCATCCTAGGATTCAAATGAAGACGAAGGCTGTGATTCATTGGATCTGGCTGAACTCAGGACTTTGTATGCTCATCGTGTGGCTGTGTTTTAATCTGAGGATTTGAGTTTTGGACATGAAACACTGCGTTTCATTTTTTGACCTGGCAGCTACGTGGCGTGTGAGGTGGACAGTGTGAGGACCTTTAGATTAGATTACTAAGTCAATCCATCCAACGCATGTGTTATTTTCTGGTTTATTTGTTTTTCTTAATTCATTTTCATATTATTTTAATTGCATTTTATTGTTTTAATTCATTTTAATTTCATTATTTGTCAGAAAAATAATCTAAAAATATGCTCATGCTCCTTTTTTAATTTGTGATTTTTCTATGCTGTTAGATTTAATTTTTGTTGATTTTGCAATTTAATTTGATTTTTCTCATTTTGGATATTTCTTTATTTTTGCATATTTGACACATCTGTTTGTTGATTTTTGTTTGACCAATTGGCACTGATTTCGGCTTTGATTTTTTGTTGGGTTGTAGATTAGAAATGTATGTTCCCTCAGGATTTTTCTCTTGATTTTTAGATAATCATAGGTTCTGTTTTAGGTTAGGGTTTTAGAGCCTCCCCTTTCATGGTTTCCCTTTGACACTTTACAATTTAGGATTTTATTAGTAGCCTTAGAAATTGAATTAGGCTCTGATATTTGAACTATAGGTTCTTAACACTTGCATGTTCTCTTAGGAAAGTTTGTAGGTTTTTAGAATCTAGTTTTCTATTTTAGATAGAATTTACAATTAGGTTGTTCATTTGGTGCTCCTAGCTTGGTGCTTGTTTTGTTTTGCCTTCTTTGGTGGCTTTTGGTGCTTGGCGAGCTTGTGGTTCTTCTTGGAGGATGTTATGGGCATGTTGTAGCTGCTGTGGAGTTGATTGTGGAGCTGGGCTTGGAGTTTGTCTTTCCCTTTGTTAGCTTTCTTGTAGCTTATAGGAATTAGGGTTTATGAGAGAGCTTAGAATTAGTTTTCTTTCTTCTTCAAACATGGATTGCTTTGATTGCTTTCCATTCTCATCCTATGATTCAATGTCCCTATGTGAAAGTCTCATCCTTCCTTTGGAAGGATGTGTGGCGTTTTACAATAGGTAGAACCTCTGAGGATGCCTTTCTCAGATGACTGGTAGAGTGTCTGGTGGGATTCCTTTGGTTTCCTTCCGGCTTCCCATCATCAATCCAATATCCTTGATGTTTATTATCTTCCCTTGTGTTGGAGTTTGATGGAGCATCCCTTTCCTTCTCTTGAAGGTGGTGGACTTGAAGAACAGTTACAGACTTTGGATTGGATTGCTGTCAAAAGATTGCTCTGTTGTGGAGATTGCTGGCTTGTTTTCCCTGTTTGTCTGTTTTCTTTTTGTTCAATTGTATTGATGTGAATTGCTTGGAGTGTTGCATTAGATTTAGGCTTCATACAGATGATCATAGGCCTAATAGCATCCTAAGGGTTGAGCTTCTCTCCTTGCTTGTATTGCATTAGAGGTTGAGTTTCTCCCTCTGCTTGTATTTTTACTGTGTGGCTTTGCTTGCTGGTATTTGGTAGAGCTCAGCTCCCTTACCTGTGTGGTGTGTGGCCTTTGTGCCTTGTTTTTTTAGAAGTTGAGCTTGGCTCCTTCTGCTTGTGTGATGCATAGCATGCATTTTATTTACAGCATTTTGTTTACAGTAATTTCTTTTCAATTAATTTGTTTACATTTTGTTTTCCTTTTCCATGTTCCCCTAGGAGCTCTGACTTCTCTGGTTCCAGAGAAGTTATGACAGATATTAGGGTTCTAACCATGCATGATAACATTAGGTAGTTCCCCCCTAACCTCAACCATAGGTTCAATTTTGCATGACAACTTTAGGATTGGATCAGTTCCCCTTTAGTGTGTCGCTTCTCTTCTCATCTGCAAACCAAATCAAAATACAGTAATAAAGGTTAATTGACATTGTACGCTACGAGCCTTAAGCTACTTGAGAAAGGATTGTTGGAGAGTTTCTTTCCAACAGTCTGGATGTTTAGTATGGTACCCTTTGGGTGACATGCGACGCATTCACTCTCAGGTCATAGTCTCTAGTGCGATATCAGTTGCAAACATCCATAAAAGATACTTCTCTAAAAAACAGAAAACAAAGATCAAACTCTTTTTGTCCTCTTGGACCTTTAATCCCTTGGAAACCCTTTTTCAGAAGGAGAGTTCTATTAACTCCCGGTTCTACCGTAAACGGTAATGCCTAAGTCTCCAATGGTCGAGCTGCATACACCAACTATTGGAACCGTCTGTTAACCTTACTCGAATAAAAAAGACAAACCTGTGTCTCTCATGTCCCGAACTACGTTTGCTCTGATCTTTCGCACTGTGTGAAAGTACGTAGGCACAAGATGCGATATCTTGGCGAGCAACCTTCTCCCGTAGTTAGGCGAACTACGTTGACTCTGATTTCTCGTTCCAGACGGGAATACGTAGGCATAAAATGCGACGCTTTGCCAAGTCATTTTCTTTTCTTTTCTTTTCAGACCAGACCTTTAGCGTAGATAGATGTAACAAACCCGTCAGATAAACACAACAAGCGTGGATCCCATCGAGTACGATGGATGTGAGGGGTGCTAATACCTTCCCCTTGCGTAACCGACTCCCGAATCCAGACAATGGTTGCGATGACCTTGTCTTATACCTTTTTTGTCAGGTTTTTTCCGATCGTTTCCTTTCCCGTTCCAAGGGATAAATAACGAAAGGTGGCGACTCTTCTGTCTTGCCGGCCTCGTTTTTTGCAGTAGCGACAACTGGCGACTCTGCTGGGGACTCCAACGGTTCCCTACGCGAGTCAATCCTAGCGCTTGTGTGTTTACCTGTTGGGTTTTATTTATCGCATTTACTTTCCGCATTTTATTTTCAGTATGATTATTATTATTGTGTTGTTGTGGGAAGGGGATCTGATGAGCGAGAAGCCAGACCCAGGCTTGAGTGTACTTAGCATTAGTTGTGAAAATTAGTGGGCGCGTGCTTGCTTTGCAGGCACTAGTGTCTCATGAAATCCACGCTCAGACGAGGTTCTCCCGGTTGACTTCTTTTCCGACCCTTTGGGTCTGAGGGGTTGTTGGTTTGGAGGATTGTCGACTCTAGGGACCGACCATTTGTGACTCAGCAGAGTGAGTCCACTTCAAGGGATGATGATGCCACACCTTCTAGGTATCGTATCATCGCTCTTGAAAGTCTGTAACGCTGGGAAACGCATAGGATGCCATACCTTGTCTGTGATTTAGGTCCATACATGTAAGAGGGGTCGAGTTATTGCAGGAAACTTTAACCTTCAGACTACCTGGTTTTCTTGTCAGTGAATCAGTGTTTTTGGGTTCAGAGGTTCTTATCGTCAGAGATGTGGTTGTTCTCGACAGTGTGTATTTATTGGTCCTCTTCAGGGTTGTGCTATCAGAGCAGTGTGGTGATTGTGTTGGATCAGAGCTTTGATCTTCTCAGCAGCCATCTTGATCCTCTGTTGCATTGCATTTTGCATTTTGCATACTCATTTGCATATCATTAACGTGTGTCTGTGTTGCAGGTACATTATCCCCCGGTTTCGATATTTTCTTGCCTGCTGTTGTGCTATTATGGGTTCTCTGAGGAAGACTGTAGCCTATAAGCTCCCTACTCCAGATGTTGCTCAGTTGTCCAGTCTGATTGCTTTGGCAGATGATACAGTGAGAGGGGAATTCCGAAAGTCTTATGGGAAGCTGCTCAGTTTGGTCCGTAAGCCTTCGGTGTATGAGTTGAATGGGTTGTATGCCTTGTTGCAGTTCTATGATCCTCCTTTGATATGCTTTACTTTCTCGGACTTCATTCTTGCACCTACATTAGAGGAATATGCTGATTTATTGGGTGTGCCTATCAGGAGTCAGATGCCTTTTGTTCATATGGATGCTAAGCCTAATTTGGCTAATCTTGCTCTTTCTCTTCATCTGGATGCCTCTGAGTTGATCTTGTCTAGTTGGAATGGGGTTCCTGGTTTCTCTTTGCAGTTTTTAGTGGGGAAATCCCAACAGTGTGCCAAAGACGGTTGTTGGATTGTGTTCAATGCCATTCTTGCTCTCTGCATATATGGTATCTTTTTGTTTCCTAACATGCCTGATTTTGTAGACTTAGATGCCTTTCATATCTTTTCATCAAGGAATCAGGTCCCTACCTTGATTGGGGATGTGTATCATTCCATCCATTACAAGAACGAGAATAGAAGTGGTAAGAATGTATCATGTTGTGTGCCTTTGTTCTACAGATGGTTTGATAGTCACCTACCCAAGAAGGGTCTCTTTGTTTCATCTGCAGCCACAACTGAGTGGTCTGAGCGTTTGATGAGTTTATCAGCAGAGAGTGTTGTTTGGTTTGATAGAGATATGTTGGGTACTGAGGTTATATTCAGCTGCAGTGGGTTTCTGAATGTGCCTTTGATAGGAAGAAAGGGTTGTATCAACTATAATCCATCTTTGCTTGTCCGATAGTTTGCTTATGCTTTGAGGGTTCCGCCAAAGGATGAAGAGGTGCAGGAATCCCTGTACCTCACTAGTCTTCTAGAGGGGAATATGTTATCTAAGCTTCAACATGCCTGGAATGATATCAGTAGACGAGGGAAACCATTGTTGGGAAAAAGTAATAGCCAAGCCTACTCTCCGTATATGACCTGGATCAGAGCCAGAGCAGAGATTATAGGGATGCCTTTTCCACCTGCTAAGCAGGAGTGCCCTCCAGTGGTGGAAGAGCCTACCACTGTGCCTATTCAGCAGTATAATCAGGTGTTAGCCGAGAGAGAAGAGCTGAAGAAGGCAAATGAGGAGTTAGAGAAAGAGTTGGCACAGATCAGAAGTGAGAGAAGTGAAGCCGTCCACTCCTTCAAGAGAAAAACAGAGTTGGTAAACAGGTTGGGTATGGATTTGACTAAGCAGATAGCTGAGCGTGAGCGTTTGGGTCGAGACTTCAAATCTGTCAATGACGTACTGACCACTAAGAAGCAGCACTTGGATGAAGCGTACCGAAGAATATCCAAGTTTAATCAGCAGTGGAATGCCACCATAGCCAACAACAAAGAGAGGAAGGATAAACTAAAGCAGCAGATCTCTAAATTGAAGACTCAGGTGAAGGCTAGTGAGAAGAGGTTTGATGAGGAGACCGCTCGTAGATACGCCACTGAAGATTTGTTGAACAAAGCTCTCGCAAGCTTGAAAGATCGCAAGCAGAGGTTCGAGTCCAAGAAGCGAAAGTTAGAGGATTGCTTTGGCCAGGGAGCGTGGGAGGATTCAGTTGAGGGTCTCCAGTGTACTATCATGCAGAGAGAGTCGCTTGTTGAAGGGTTACTCACTCGTCCTGATCACCCCGAGACTAGAGAGTTGCTGGAGGAGTTTCGTGCCCGCGGTCGCACTTGATTATCTTTGTAGCTCTTTGTTTTCTGATTCTTGTTGTAGGCTGACCATCACTAGGCTTGTTGGTTGAGGTCACGCTAATTGATTCCCATTGTATTCATTGACTTTGTACTACTGCCTTGTAGGCTTTATCTATATATGAGATGTTATTCCAGTGACTAGAACCGGACTTCTTGTTATCAGCACTTGCACTCTGGCATTCGAATCGGGGGGAAATCTCCCTAACGCACAGACACACGTTTGCATCCGCATAAATCATTCGTATAGCAGGTGCCTTGTACTGTTCTCTTAACTCTCTGTTGATGCAGGTTCCAGGATTGCCGACCAGCGAATTCATCGCTATCCTACCAGAAGCAACTGTAAGAAAGTCATGGACCAGATGCAGACTGAGATGCAGGAGATGCGTGACCGTATGGTGCAGTTCATGCAGGTGATGGAGACTGTGGCTAAGGGCCAGGAGCAGCTGCAAACTCTGGTGCAGCCTCTGATTACTAGGGTTGATAGTCAGGGTGTGCTACATAGCGGTTTTGCTAATCATCCTTCTCGAGTCGGGACTCCGCGAGCAGATGACACGGTACCGGTGGTTGTCCTCAATACGACTGAGAATAATAACAGAGTTGAGAATGTGGATGTGACGGGGAATGCTGGTTTTAATGTTGGCGCTGGGAATGTTGGTCTCGATGCTGGGAATACTGGTATGGGTATTGGTATTGGCAACGGTGGTTTTTGTGGTAATCAAGGCTATGGCAATTAGGGTTACAGGAATCCGGGTTACGGTAATCAGGGCTTCGGTAATGCAGGTTTCGGCAATGCAAGCCACAATGGTATGGGAATGGGCGTTCATAATGTTGGTTTTGGGCCAGGCACTG
This sequence comes from Lathyrus sativus, assembly GCA_963859935.3. Taxonomy (NCBI): domain Eukaryota; kingdom Viridiplantae; phylum Streptophyta; class Magnoliopsida; order Fabales; family Fabaceae; genus Lathyrus; species Lathyrus sativus. Next base: position 953,254,940 of record OZ012735.1, read on the forward strand.
GAAATCAAGGTTTCGGTAATATGGGATACGGTCCTAGGATTAATCAGACTGGTTTTGGTCCTCATACTCCGTATGCTGAATATGGTAATGAGGATTCTCACTGGGGTGAAGATCGCCAGGAGGATGCTTTCCCTCCTCCAGGCAGGGATTTTGAGGTGCCTGCTAGAAGGTTCAGGTTGTTGGAAGAACAAATGAGGAATCTTGCTAATCAGAACGCCACGGGGCTGGACGTGGCTAACATGGGATTGGTCCCTGGCTTGAGGGTACCAATCAAGTTCAAAGCACCCACATTTGACAAGTATAATGGGGATACTTGCCCGAGAGTTCACGTGCGATCTTACTATCGGAGAATGTCTGCCTACTCTGATGATGAAAAGATGCTGATGCATTTTTTCCAAGCCAGCTTGTCGGGACCATCATTGGAATGGTACATGGGGTTAGAGCCTACTCAAATTGATAGCTGGAAGGAACTAGCAGAAGCTTTTGTCAAGCATTACCAATACAACAGCGACCTTGCGCTAAACAGGGTCCAGCTCCAAAATCTCTCTCAGAAGAATAACGAGAGTTTCAAAGAATACTCCCAGAGGTGGCATGAGCTAGCTGCTAGGGTGCACCCACCCATGGTAGAGCGGGAGTTGGTAGATATGTTTGTGGGCACTTTCTTTGGGCTGTCCTATGACAGTCTCATTAATTGTACGACGGCTAATTTTTCTGAGTTGATACTCTTAGGGGAACGTATCGAGAATGGTGTTAAGATTGGTAAGATTCAAGCGGGTGAGTCAACCTCAGCTGGAGGTGGTAAAAAGGCCTTTGGGAATAAGAGACAGGGAGATACCAGTGCAGTATGTAGTGATCGGAGAAGGGATAGAAGTCAGAATTGGCACAGGCAGCAGGTCGCTAGTGTGACAATTCCTGTACCTCAACAGCAACAACAACAGCCACAACAGCAACAAGGACGACAGAATGCTGCTCCACAGAGATATCAAGGTCGGGATAGGGCTGTGAAGAGAGTTTTTGATGCACCTCCTCTACCTTATGCTCAGCTTCTTCCAACCTTGTTACAGTTGTGTAATACCCCAAATTTTACCCTTTCTTTTTTATTTTTATTTTAAATTCTTATTAACCTAATAAATTAACCTTTTTTTTAGATCTTGTTTTTTTAACTAATAATAATTTAATTAAATTTTTTTTATAACTTCACTAATATTTTTTATTAACTTTTTTTTTTTCTATTTAGTTTATTTATTTAAAGCTCTTCTTACTAACTTTTAGGATTTAGATTAAAATTTAACTTTTTTTTTTTTTCTTTTCTTCAAGAGTAAATTTTTTATAACCTTTTTTTAAATTAATTTCTAACACATTTTTTAATCAAATTCTAATATTTTTTTAAAAAAATAAAAATCTAACTTCTTTTTAAAATTAAATCTTTTTTCTAACTTTTTTTAAATCTTTTTCTAACTCCTCTTTAAAGTTAAATCTTTTTCTATCTTTTTTAAAATTAAATCTTCTTTTTCTATCTTTTTTAAAATTAAATCTTTTTTTCTAACTATTTTTAAAGCTAAATCTTGTTTTCTAACTTTAAATCTTTTTTTTTCTAACTTTTTAAAATTAAATCTTTTTTTCTAACTTTTTTTAAAATTAAATCTTTTTTTCTCTAACTTCTTTTTAAAATTAAATCTTTTTTTCCTCTAAATTCTTTTTTAAAATTAAATCTTTTTTTTTTAACTATTTTAAAAATTAAATCTCACCTTTGTCACTTTTTTTGTTCTTTATTATTTTTACTCTAAATTTTTCTATCTTTCATTAAAAAAATAACAAAAATAGTTTTTTATTATTATTTAATTATTATTTTCGTATTTTAATTAAATCATTTTTTAAAATATTATTTTTTTCACTTTTTTCTAAATTATTCATAAAAATATCCAAAAAATCATAAAATAAAAAAATATTGAAAAATTTTGTTCCTTTTATAATATTTTTTATTTTAGGAATCAATAGGATTATTAGTTTTTATTTTAAGTTTATTTTAATTATTTTAAATTATTTAAATTTTATTTTTTCTTAACTAATTATTTAGTTTGGGCTTTAAAATGGGCTTTAGGGACATTATTGACAATTTGGTGTTAACCCTAATTTGTTCCCTATATATACATGTGTTGCCTTGTTGGAAAGGAGGGGAGAATGAAAAAAAACCTAAGAGGGGTCAGAAGGTTTTCTTCAGAAAAGAGGAGAGAGAGGGAGAAACAAAGGAGATCCCCAGAGAAGAAAGGCGGTCGTTCCCACAACTCGTTAGAAGGATTGGAGCTCTCCAGTGTTCCCTTATTCAAACCTTTTTCACATTTACCGAAGCAAACCTCCGCTTCGTAGGTTAAATTACTAAACCTTTTGCCTTTTCATGTTTATGTGCATATTTTGCCATGTTAATGTGTTTAGGTCCGTTAAATTACTAAGTCCTTTGCATTTTTCATATTTATTTGCATCCTTGCCATGTTAACCTTCATTGTTGTTTAGATCCGTAGATTTTGATATGTATGAACCATGATTGTGTCGTATAGGATTGTTTGCATGTCCATTATTTGTCTGTTTGCATTTGCAATTCTATTGTTATTTTTTTTTTTTTATCAAAACATTTTTTTCCCAAAAAAAAACCTTTTTTTGTTCCCGTAAACATTTTTTTCCAAAAAAAGCCTTTTTTTTGTTCCCGTAAACATTTTTTTCCAAAAAAACCTTTTTGTTCCCAAAAACATTTTTTTTTATATAATTTAAACTTAACATTTTTTTTATAATTTAAACTTAAATTTTTTTTAACTAAGTAATTCCATTTTAAAATTAAAACCTTTTTATATATATAATTAAAATATTAAAAAAATTAAAACATTTTTTTACATAATTAAAATATTAAAAAATTAAAACCTTTTCGTAAGGAACTCCTTATGTTTGCCGTGTCATTTTGTGTACCTTTTATTTTCTTTATTCCTGCATTTCATTTGCATGCTTGAGGTTGAGATGTGCTTGTGGTGGCCACAGCCCCACACTATTTTCCTCCCTCACTTCATTCTAAGTGTCATTACATATTTTCATATTCTTCATGTTTTCAGAAATGTTTCTTTGTTTCTTTATACCCTCTGCCTTTATTACTTTTCTTATTTTTGTACCTTAATTATTCCTCCATATAATGATTTGTCATATTTTCACATTTTTTTACAGTTTTATCCTTCCGAAGGATTAGGTCCAGCCTTTTGGCCGCCGAGTCAATAGCCTTACCCCTTTAATGGATCAAACCCTGTTTAGCCTAGGTGTCCCGCCGTGGGCAAAATTGCTTTTATCCTAGTGTTATGCCAAAAGGGTCGCCGCACTCATTTTAGGGTTTCCCGCCGCGGAATCCCTAACCAAACCCTAATTTTCACAAATGCCTCGCCGCAGGCAAGATTACAATTTTACCCCTAGCATTAGGTCAAAGAGCCGCCGCGCTCATTTTAGGGTTTCCCGCCGCGGAATCCCTAACCTAATTTAACCCTAACTACAACTTAACAATTCAACGTAGAGATTTGGAGTTTCTACACTCCGCGTAAGCGTGTCCTTAAGACATGTTTATTCCCCTTGAGACCTTGACCACAGTCAAGAAGTCTCTAACCTCCCTTTTGAGGGGAACTACGATTACTCTGATTCCACTCCCGTAAGGATACGTAGGCACAAGATGCGATGTCTTGCCGAGTAAACTTAGAATTAACCCCTTAGGTCTCTTTTCTCACTTGTAATCCTTATGTACATATACCTTAAGCAAATAAATAAAGCAAATAGTAAACATCTGAACAAAAGGTTCCTGTAGAGTACTACAGAAGTTTAGGGTGCTAATACCTTCCCTAAATTTAACCAACCCCCGAACCCTAGATCTTTCCCCGCATTGTGTTTACGATGCAAAATAGGTTTTCCCTCTTTTGACCTTTTCCTTCGGATAAATCAAAGAGCGGTTGTGAATTGAATTGCGATTCAAACTCATTAATAGTTTGATATCCTATTTCCACCGCAACAGAAATTGGCGACTTCACTGGGGAGCTCCTAAACTTTTGAGGGTTATCCCTAACTTGTTCATATTTAATACTATCTATGTTATTATTCATTTGCATGTATATATTTGTGCTTTGATTGTGGGACTGTTCCTTGTGCTGTGAGATAGGTCCTACACCCGGATCTAGTGTACCTTAGGTAAATGGCAATAGACCAAGGAAACTGTACGACGTATATCGATACGGTTGATCTGGTGGCCATGGTTAGTGCGACTTCTTGGTTGGTGCTTATATTCCTTAAGTCAAGTTGAGGATAATATTGAGGCTGCCATATGTTGTCAACGCACTAACTGACTTTTAGAACCCTAGTTAACTCATCTTGGCCTTTAGAAAGTAGTGAGGTAACCGGCTTTGGTGCAGACTAAAGTTGGTTGACACTCGATACTACGCTCATTGAGATCTTAAACTTGGAGGGTTTTGGTTGGCAAGTAAGTTGCCTTCTGAACAACCACCCTTGTGAAGGATCAATGATATTGAGATCCCTTAGAACCTGGTTACTTTTGTAGGACAGGATGAACCATCTAACTTCAGGGGAGGGTATTTGCCTTTGAACCTCATGCAAGCCTTTAACCTAGGACTTTGTGTGTTTTCATGCATTGCATCCATAAAGCATCTCATCGCATTGTATTTCATGGAGGTCAAACATCATTTATGGATATCGCGGGATACCATAAATAAAAAAAATATAAAATGAAAAAACAAGGAAAAGATTTCCTTGGTACCCCACGGCATTAGTAAATGTTTTGAATTCCATGAAATCTTCATTTACATTCACATTTTAGCATCATACTTTTGCATTACATGTGTCTCCCGATTTCTCACACTCGGTTCTCTCACCTTCCAGTTTCGTCACCTTGAGTTCTCGGCACCAATACAACACCAGAGCTCAAACTCGGAAAAGAATGGAGGATCAGGCAAAAGAGATTGATCGCCTTAGCAATGAACTCGAAGACCTTCGAGGGGGTATGGGGCGTATGATGGAATTGTTACATGTCATGAATGCTAAGATGGATACCCAGCCCACTGTTGTTTCTGAGATTACCGGCGTTACTGTGGACCCTCCACCAAGTGTGACCGTAGCAAGGGACCCACCTTATGGTCTTGCTCCCGGTTTTGTGCCTCCTCAAGCCACTGTTCCGATTAATCAACCTGTTCAGCAAGCCGTGCCCTTGTTTTCTGAAGTTTCTAGGGGGGCTCCTATCTTTGCACCACCTGTTGTACACACTCGTGCGCAACCGTACTTCAATGAGACAGTTTTTGATAATCTTGATGAGAATGTTGAGGGTTATGAGAAACATGATAAGCTTCGTGAGGAAGTAAACACTATCGTCCAGAGATTGAAAAAGGTAGAGGGTGATCAAATTTTTGGGACCGCTGCAAGGGATGTTTGTTTGGTCTCAGGTTTGGTTATTCCCCCAAAGTTCAAAACTCCGAACTTCGATCGTTATGAAGGTGCCACCTGTCCTAAGAGCCATTTGATCATGTATTATCGCAAAATGGCTGCCCATGTTGAGAATGATAAACTGATGATTCATTGCTTCCAAGACAGTTTGAAGGGTGCTTCTTCCAAGTGGTATTTAACTTTGGACCAGTCTCGCGTTAAGAGTTTCCAGGATTTATCTGACGCTTTCATCAAACACTACAAGTACAATATGGATCTGGCTCCTGACAGAAGACAGTTGCTGAGTATGTCACAAAAGAATTCTGAGTCATTCAAAGAGTATGCTCAAAGGTGGAGAGAAACTGCTTCGCAGGTAGAACCTCCTTTGACCGAGAAAGAGTTAGCTGATTGGTTTGTCGACACAGTCCGTCCAGAATTTTACGAGAGAATGGTGGGTAGTGTGACTTCAAATTTCTCCGACATCGTTGCTGTGGGTGTCAAGATTGAATTGGGTATGAAGAGTGGTAAAATGACAAATAATCATGGCGCTTCTAAGGATCAGCCGAAGAAACCTCCTTATAGCTCCCAGAAAAAGAAGGAGAGTGAGACTAATGCTATATCCTCTGGTAAACCAAGGGAACGCTTTTATCGGCATCTGCAAGGTTATGCTCAACCTCAAGGGTACCCGGTCCAATATGCTCAACAACCCTATGTGGCAGCTATTACACCTTCTTTCAATCAACAGGTTCCCATGTATCAACCTATGCAACAACCTCTTGTTTAGCCGCCTCCTGTCAACTACCTACAGGCACCCAATACTCCTGCTCCTCAACAGCCAAAGAGTCCGGCTCCTCGCCAGAATATGCCAAACAGAAGAACGTATAAACCTTGTCCGCCGATCCCGATGACTTTTACTGAGTTATACCCCCACTTGGTACAACAAGGTCTGATTATCACCCGTGCTTTGGGTCCTCCGTCTAATCCGTTACCTGCAAGTTACAACGCTACCGCTCATTGTTTATTTCACGAGGGTGCGCCCGGCCATGATCTAGAGAATTGCTATGCTCTTAAGAAAGTTGTCAGAAATTTGCTAGAAACGAAGAAGTTGTCTTTTGGCGATGCTCAGATGAAGATCGAGACTCCTTTCGGGGTTCCTCACTCGTCAAGTGCAAATTCTGCAAAGCATGCTACGCCTATCAGCCGAATCCAGTCATTATTCAAAGGCCTAGCCCGCTTCATTTCAGTAACCCTCAAGGTGATATGACCGGGATCAACAAAGGATCTGGGAAATTTATTTTGAAGCAACGACTGAAAACTGTTGAAGATGTGACCAGCATAACTGGGGTAAGCCATGACGACTCACAGTGATCATGAACCAGACGTCCTTTCCATTGAGGCTCCGCCAAAGGAAACTGTTACTCTTGAATGCAAGATTTCATAAACATTTAGAAGGATTTTTCCGACAGTTCATTTGTTTATTTATATGTATTTCTCTTCGATTAATCATATTTAGCATGCACGAACTTGTTTATCTTTGATTAATTAATGCAACGCATATGTTTGTCTTGAATAAATCCATTCGTTTCACTCATTCAAAATATATTTTTCATAAATTATAATGCCAACTTTACCCGATCTCTTGTTCAGATGGAGAATTGGGAGGAGGATGACGAACCCAAAACGTCAGATTTCTTGTCGTATGCTTTCGATTGAAACCCGCTGATGATGTAAGGCATTGTTTCAAATCCCAAACACTGGAGATATAAGGATGTTAATCCCTAGTCAACCCTTTGAACCTTGAAGTAGGAGTTTTTCTTTCTTTTTAAGAACCTTCATCCTAACCTGGGGCAGGGTAGGTTTCAGTTAAACCGATCGAGCGCTTAGATCCTCAAAAAGGAAGAGCAAACCTTCGAGAATTTATCCTTAGCATCTTAAGAAGTCCAATACAATGACTATCCCTCGGTTACCTAAGGAGTGGGGCAGTCACGAGCCTTTCAAAAGATTTACACAACTTGTGCATAAAGGAATATTCAAAAAAATAAGAGCCCGCTAAGTCAAAAACCTATGAAGGAGACTTAGGCAAAACTGGGGCATCCCGCTGGACTCCAAAGTCAGATCAAAAGACGTTGTCCAGGCAAAAGTTAGGGAATAAAAGCAAAACAAGAGGGTACAATAAATAGTCCCTAGTAAAGAACAAGATCGTGTAATAGGTGAGCGACTGCCATGTCCAAAGCCTTGATAAGTTCTCGACCATAGCAAATCCGCTTGAGATATGAGCGTTCGTATCCGGTTAACTGAATTAGGATTGGAGAACATCACGAAGAATGGGTGGGTACAAATATAACTTTGAGCCTTTATCCTTTTGTTTCTTAAACCGTGAACTGAGCCACGATACAACCTTTAAAAGACCTAATTGAAGTAGGACTTCGGTTGAAAGCATACTTGACAAGATCACGTTTCCTGACTCCTACGAGCTATGCTCAGAAAAAATTCATGATGGCATTATAATTAAAACTTATATCCTGACTAGTGATTTCGGTCACAAGTTGTTGCGATATCTTTTTTTCAAAACAAAAATTCAAGACAAATATATGTGTACATTGACAAGCTCAGGATAGGCATTTCAGGCATGACGACTTTGCTTGATATCTTAGAGATTTACATATGGACATAACCCGTGGAACTTGATGATCCTGCTAAACAGGGGCAGGCAGTTTCCCAGTTCGCTTACCAACGCGAGTCTGACATTCTTAAAGAGCTATTTCCCAAAGATTTCGTCGTAACACGATTAATTTGTGCCAGTTACGTCGAGACCTGACGAATCTCTCAAAGAGTTTGAGAACAATGGGGCAACCGGACTCGGTGTTCTCTATAAAATCCTCTTGAGATGACCCTACCTCGCAACGCAAGTATCCTGGGGCACCATGTTTTTAAAGGAAACAAATGGCGACTACTATAAGGTCCTTCAAGATTAAAACCATGTGGTTCCACAACTTTCTTCATGCACCCGATGGATTTTACTCACGGCGGCCTTCGTTCCCCAGTAAATCTCAGTGTTGCAACAGGCTCCCAAGCTATTGCCTCATCACAGTCCCCAGCGAGACTATAAGCTGACAACTTTTTCTTGGGTAACTCAAAAGTGTCCCCCAGGTTTTCTTCTCCCCATGTGAAGACGTGATACTGTACACCCAAGCAGATTACCTTCTCCTCAGAGAATTCAGAACTTTAAAACCAGACTTGGTTCTACTATTGATCTTTCGCACCCATGATTGACGTATTGGTTGCAGAGAACGCAGGGTATCTCCGTCGAGATGTTTATTTCATCTCTCATCCCATCTCTAGTCTGCTTCGTCAGTATACGCAAGGGCATAAGCATCACATGCCTATTTCATTACATATTCATTACATATTCATTACATATTCATTACATATTCATTACATATTCATTACATACTCAACATACTCATTTCATAACATCTTGCATAGTTACATACATAGACATTAACATACATTCACATTAACATATGCATCAACATATGCGTTAGCATTCACAGGTTCATTGTGTCTCTCCATCATTTGGTTGTTACCGCCGAGTAACTGGGTTCGTCCATTCTCTCCAAATAGATTGTCAGCCCTAAGCATAAAATACATATGTGTTTCCAGTTTCCCCACGGAGCTCGATCCTCGTGGATGACGGTTACTTCAGCTATCTTTCCTCGCCAGGATAAGATATCTACCCTTCGAGTTCATTCCCTCGATGGAGTCTTGATTACCAGTCTTCTTTCTAGCTCGATCCTAGATTGAATCTCAGTCTTGTCGGTCGTCAAGCCCAACCGGACGTGCATTTATTTTGCACCATCTAAGATTTTCACCATACCATGACAGATACGCGACTATCTCGCTTGAGAAGTTTACCACTGTACCCGGATGTGCATTTATTTTGCACTATCTTTCAAGAAAATCAACTACAATCCTTTACAGATACACGCCAGTTCACGCCTGGAAAATATATCAGTACAACACTTTACAATCCTACATGTTACAACAACCCTTTACACTTTACATTTTACAGCATCAATGTACAACAATTCTCACCTAAGAAGTCGATCCTATCTTCGTTATGACTCGCAGCAAATGGCCATCTCCATGGAGCAGTTGGGCTTCCATTTACCTGTCGTCTTGAAGTATAGGAGGTATGAACCAAATCGTATTCAGGAGAGCACGATCTTGAGTTACGAGAAGGTTTGAGCGGAATCATATTCAGGAGAGCACGATTCTGAGTTATGAGGAAGTTCAGTTGGCCGTTTTTCAGAAGTGCACGATTCTGAAAAATGAGGAAATTTCAAGAGCCGAATCATATTCAGGAGAGCACGATTCTGAGTTATGAGGAAGTTCAATTAGCCCTTTTCATATTCAGGAGAGCACGATTCTGAAGTATGAAGATTTTCATTTATCCTTTAGCCGAATCATATTCAGGAGAGCACGATTCTGAGTTATGAGGAAGTTCAGTTGGCCGTTTTTCAGGAGAGCACGATTCTGAAGAATGAAGAAATTTCAGGAGCCGAATCATATTCAGGAGAGCACGATTCTGAGTTATGAGGAAGTTCGATTATCCAGTTTCATATTCAGGAGAGCACGATTCTGAAGTATGGAAAAATTCATTTACAACCAAATCATATTCAGGAGAGCACGATTCTGAAATATGAGTAAATTCAGTCATCCAGTTTCATATTCAGGAGAGCACGATTCTGAAAAATGAGTAAATTCAGTCATCCAGTTTCATATTCAGGAGAGCACGATTCTGAAATATGAGTATATTCAGTCATCCAGTTTCATATTCAGGAGAGCACGATTCTGAAATATGAGTAAATTCAGTCATCCAGTTTCATATTCAGGAGAGCACGATTCTGAAATATGAGTATATTCAGTCATCCAGTTTCATATTCAGGAGAGCACGATTCTGAAGTATGAGGAAGTTCAGTTTACCCTTTTCATGTTCAGGAGAACATAATCTTGAAGCATGAAGAAGTTTATTTATCCTTCAGTAAGAGAAGAATCAGAATCGTATTCCAGGCGCCGACCTTAAATGCGAGAAGATTTATTTATCAGATAAGCAGCAGCCTCTTTATTTGAGTGCTTATCCATTTTGGCACATAAGTCCCTTCCAACGATAAGTGACAGTTCTCCCTCGAGAAGCTTATCAGGGCATTTCCCACTCAAAGTACATTTATTTTGGCATACAACCGGTTCTTTTCACCCTGTATATTTGCTACGGATTCCCGAAAAGTCCGTTTGATCCTGTCACGAGGGATAGGTTACAGAAGCTTGGATGTTATTCTTTGCTCAATGCTCCATGCATTCTGTGATCGATCTTGCAATCGTACATGATCCAGTTTTATTTTTAGATTCCCCAGTGGAGGCCGTCTCACAGGTGTCATCTCCATTTGAGAATCTCATTCCCAAAATAACAATTGGTCGTGTTCGCACCAGTTGACCATCATTTTTAGAACTCCCCAGTGTTGTACTGTGTCTCAGCGCGTCGTTTTCCCCAGTGTGTTCTTCTCGTAGCATCTGTGTCGTCGTATTCGTCAGCATTTTCGCATTCATCATTCCAGCATACGCATCACATCATATTCACGGCATCATCTGCATTAATCTGTTCTCGCTTTGTCCATAGCATTGCATATCGCCGCATATAAGGGCAAAATTTTCGGTTATCTATATTTAAATCCCTCCACCATGATTCCTTGAGTCTCCGTCACTCAAATCATCTGGTGTAGCTATTTAAATAGGGGCAACTGTAATACCCCAAATTTTACCCTTTCTTTTTTATTTTTATTTTAAATTCTTATTAACCTAATAAATTAACCTTTTTTTTAGATCTTGTTTTTTTAACTAATAATAATTTAATTAAATTTTTTTTATAACTTCACTAATATTTTTTATTAACTTTTTTTTTTTTCTATTTAGTTTATTTATTTAAAGCTCTTCTTACTAACTTTTAGGATTTAGATTAAAATTTAACTTTTTTTCTTTTCTTTTCTTCAAGAGTAAATTTTTTATAACCTTTTTTTAAATTAATGTCTAACACATTTTTTAATCAAATTCTAATATTTTTTTAAAAAAATAAAAATCTAACTTCTTTTTAAAATTAAATCTTTTTTCTAACTTTTTTTAAATCTTTTTCTAACTCCTCTTTAAAGTTAAATCTTTTTCTATCTTTTTTAAAATTAAATCTTCTTTTTCTATCTTTTTTAAAATTAAATCTTTTTTTCTAACTATTTTTAAAGCTAAATCTTGTTTTCTAACTTTAAATCTTTTTTTTTCTAACTTTTTAAAATTAAATCTTTTTTTCTAACTTTTTTTAAAATTAAATCTTTTTTTCTCTAACTTCTTTTTAAAATTAAATCTTTTTTTCCTCTAAATTCTTTTTTAAAATTAAATCTTTTTTTTTTTAACTATTTTAAAAATTAAATCTCACCTTTGTCACTTTTTTTGTTCTTTATTATTTTTACTCTAAATTTTTCTATCTTTCATTAAAAAAATAACAAAAATAGTTTTTTATTATTATTTAATTATTATTTTCGTATTTTAATTAAATCATTTTTTAAAATATTATTTTTTTCACTTTTCTCTAAATTATTCATAAAAATATCCAAAAAATCATAAAATAAAAAAATATTGAAAAATTTTGTTCCTTTTATAATATTTTTTATTTTAGGAATCAATAGGATTATTAGTTTTTATTTTAAGTTTATTTTAATTATTTTAAATTATTTAAATTTTATTTTTTCTTAACTAATTATTTAGTTTGGGCTTTAAAATGGGCTTTAGGGACATTATTGACAATTTGGTGTTAACCCTAATTTGTTCCCTATATATACATGTGTTGCCTTGTTGGAAAGGAGGGAAGAATGAAAAAAAACCTAAGAGGGGTCAGAAGGTTTTCTTCAGAAAAGAGGAGAGAGAGGGAGAAACAAAGGAGATCCCCAGAGAAGAAAGGCGGTCGTTCCCACAACTCGTTAGAAGGATTGGAGCTCTCCAGTGTTCCCTTATTCAAACCTTTTTCACATTTACCGAAGCAAACCTCCGCTTCGTAGGTTAAATTACTAAACCTTTTGCCTTTTCATGTTTATGTGCATATTTTGCCATGTTAATGTGTTTAGGTCCGTTAAATTACTAAGTCCTTTGCATTTTTCATATTTATTTGCATCCTTGCCATGTTAACCTTCATTGTTGTTTAGATCCGTAGATTTTGATATGTATGAACCATGATTGTGTCGTATAGGATTGTTTGCATGTCCATTATTTGTCTGTTTGCATTTGCAATTCTATTGTTATTTTTTTTTTATCAAAACATTTTTTTCCCAAAAAAAAACCTTTTTTTGTTCCCGTAAACATTTTTTTCCAAAAAAAGCCTTTTTTTTGTTCCCGTAAACATTTTTTTCCAAAAAAACCTTTTTGTTCCCAAAAACATTTTTTTTTATATAATTTAAACTTAACATTTTTTTTATAATTTAAACTTAAATTTTTTTTAACTAAGTAATTCCATTTTAAAATTAAAACCTTTTTATATATATAATTAAAATATTAAAAAAATTAAAACATTTTTTTACATAATTAAAATATTAAAAAATTAAAACCTTTTCGTAAGGAACTCCTTATGTTTGCCGTGTCATTTTGTGTACCTTTTATTTTCTTTATTCCTGCATTTCATTTGCATGCTTGAGGTTGAGATGTGCTTGTGGTGGCCACAGCCCCACACTATTTTCCTCCCTCACTTCATTCTAAGTGTCATTACATATTTTCATATTCTTCATGTTTTCAGAAATGTTTCTTTGTTTCTTTATACCCTCTGCCTTTATTACTTTTCTTATTTTTGTACCTTAATTATTCCTCCATATAATGATTTGTCATATTTTCACATTTTTTTACAGTTTTATCCTTCCGAAGGATTAGGTCCAGCCTTTTGGCCGCCGAGTCAATAGCCTTACCCCTTTAATGGATCAAACCCTGTTTAGCCTAGGTGTCCCGCCGTGGGCAAAATTGCTTTTATCCTAGTGTTATGCCAAAAGGGTCGCCGCACTCATTTTAGGGTTTCCCGCCGCGGAATCCCTAACCAAACCCTAATTTTCACAAATGCCTCGCCGCAGGCAAGATTACAATTTTACCCCTAGCATTAGGTCAAAGAGCCGCCGCGCTCATTTTAGGGTTTCCCGCCGCGGAATCCCTAACCTAATTTAACCCTAACTACAACTTAACAATTCAACGTAGAGATTTGGAGTTTCTACACTCCGCGTAAGCGTGTCCTTAAGACATGTTTATTCCCCTTGAGACCTTGACCACAGTCAAGAAGTCTCTAACCTCCCTTTTGAGGGGAACTACGATTACTCTGATTCCACTCCCGTAAGGATACGTAGGCACAAGATGCGATGTCTTGCCGAGTAAACTTAGAATTAACCCCTTAGGTCTCTTTTCTCACTTGTAATCCTTATGTACATATACCTTAAGCAAATAAATAAAGCAAATAGTAAACATCTGAACAAAAGGTTCCTGTAGAGTACTACAGAAGTTTAGGGTGCTAATACCTTCCCTAAATTTAACCAACCCCCGAACCCTAGATCTTTCCCCGCATTGTGTTTACGATGCAAAATAGGTTTTCCCTCTTTTGACCTTTTCCTTCGGATAAATCAAAGAGCGGTTGTGAATTGAATTGCGATTCAAACTCATTAATAGTTTGATATCCTATTTCCACCGCAACAAGTTGCAACTTGTTGAAAAAAGGACGCTAGCTCCGCCGAAGGGCACGGCTCCTTATGGGTATGACGTTAATGCACACTGCGACTTCCACTCCAGGGCATCCGGTCATACCATCGAGAATTGTCAAACGTTCAAGCACAAGGTGCAAGATTTGATAGATAGCAAAGCTATAAACTTTGGTAATGAAGCGCCCAATATTGAGAAGAATCTGATGCCGCCTCACGGATCGACGCTGGTGGGTGCAATTTTGGAGGATGCTAGTCTGAAGCTGGTTATGAAGGTGGACGAATTGAAAACACCTCTGGGTTATGTCAAGAGTAGGTTACTGAAAGGGGGGGTGTTCCCTGGTTGTGGCGCTGATTATGTTAATTGTTTGGCCCAGCCTGAGGGTTGTAATAACTTGAGAAGAGGTATTCAAAGAATGATCGACGAAGGTACGCTGCAATTTGATCGCACTGCTGAAGAAAGGCATGTTGAGGCAAAAGTTGAGAAGCAGGGTGAAGTTGCAACGATTACAATACCGTTCAAAACTGTCACGATATCGACACCTCCCAAGAGGCCGACTATCACAATTACCAAAGCTGGACCTATTCCGTATGAGAGTACTAAAGCCATCCCCTGGAATTATGGAGCAGAAGTGTATTGCAATGGGGAGAAGATTAACTTGCCAAGCCCGCATGTAGGATCCGTTGATAATCTTGTGGGGGCAGGGGGCATAACCCGCAGTGGCAGAATATTTACGTTGCCAGAAGTAGAAGCTGAGAGAATTGAAAAGGGGAAAGGTAAGGTCAATGAGGAAGGTGATCGCGACTTTCTATGTCTAATACAACCTAACTGCAAGTGCACAGTCTATCGCGTAGTAATAATAGATATCGATCCCACAGGGACTCGTAATCAAACTAGTGTTCTCGGGAGTTACTATGTTTAGCTAGGTAGAATATGTTTAAGGGAATAAGATTGTCACTAAAAGGGAACTAAGAATACTATTTAGATTATAGATGATTGAATCGATATGTAGTAGTTGTGTTCTTCAAGGATTTGACAAGTTACTGGTGTATGAAATAATTTTCAAAGTTTATTTAAGCAGAAAATGGTGATTTGAAGACTCTCGCCTCACGATGGTTATTGACGCTAATCATAATCCTAAGGGCCAAACGTACACTTTCGTATCCCGTTCGGGGTTAAAATTATTTTTTGGAAATCTCTAAGTTCTAATTTATTTTAAAGTGCTTTCGCTGTTATTAAAATGAATGACTAGTGTTTACTATCTGACCTTACCGCAACTTTCGCTTGTTGGTTCGTATCTTAATTAATTTCCCACTTTCGTGGCAAAACTACTTTTAAATAAGTTCTCGCTTTCGCGACGAAGTTTATTCAGTAAATCAATTTTAAACACTCAGACCATAAGTTACTTTTGAAAAGAAAGTTTTTCAACCAGTTGTTATCAAATCCCATTCGAATTATTACCACATATCGATTACCTAAGTTTAGCTAGACATGGATTTGGGAAAGATAAAACATAAATAAAAACAATAAATAATGATTTGCATTATAATAAAACTGGAATCGATTGAAATGAGAGACCTGTAAATATTCCAATTGGCCTTTGGGCAGATCCTCCACAGATGTTGGCAGGATTCTGATCCTATGCCAATTTGATCGTACAATGAAAGTAGAAATTACAGAAGAATGAAAATGGAGTACAGGAAAGATAAAGAGAAACAAATAAGAATATTGCTGGAAAATATGCTCTGGAAATAAATTTGGCAGCACTTCGTTGTATGAATGCAGCACACCTTCTGAGGTCCCTTTCTTCCCTTTTTATAGAAGTGGAATTCCAACGGTTATCATTGAAGATGATGGACTTTGAGGCAGATAATTTAGGGAATAGTGGTCCACTCTGTGGGAATTGGAACTGATTCTTTAACGTGTAATTGAAGTGGGGCGTTTTTGCCTGCATGACGGTCGTCACAAGGTGTGACGGTCGTCACCCGTGTGACGCTCGTCATGTAGCTGTGATGGTCGTCACATCAGCAAAAACAGCTTCCTGCGCTTTTCATGATGTTTTCACTCCTTTTTTGTCCATATTTCATCTGAGATTGCTTCTTTTCTTCATGTTGCCTTGTTTAGACGTGATTGTTGAATACCTGCAAAACATCAGACAAATAACACGGAAATAACCCGAAATCGGATCGAAAACGGTTAAACTTTAGTTGAATTATGCATCAAAGTATATATACGATTTCGTGTTATCAAACTCCCCTAAGCTTGAATCTTTGCTTGTCCTCAAGTAAAACATGAAAAATTCGGCAAGCACGAGGAAACTTCTTCGTTCGCAGAGTTGGGAAAAACCGGGATTCTTGGTAGGAACAAGACGAGTATCATGACGACACTGGACTACAAGTCTTCGGAGGTCTCCTTTTTATACAAATCGGTCCCAGTCATGCGACTGTAGCTTGGTGTCAAGGTTCTCGCGGCAAGTTCACCCTGTTTGTGCTAGCGCAATCACATTAAGCCCGTTGTCCGTACACTTTCATGGCAAGTCGACCTGTTAGTGAATATGATCTCATTTCTGTTTTTGATCTTCTTCATTGATCATAAGCTTATGTCATTGATTTTTCAATGAGTTTTTCGTGTTGTTGGGCTAAATGCTCGGGTGAGGAGTACCTAACTTAGAAGGAAACGTGTCTTATATTTTTGGGCTATTTAGCTCTCTTTTCATGATTTTTCATCTTTTTGGAGATCATACACTTATTTGCATCGGTCGCTCGCTTAGTAGTGCTTTAGGATGGTGCTGACTGCTAGTATAAACTACTTGGGGTTGAGTTTGCGTAGACACTTGAGACTTTGGTACGCGTAGGTAGTGAAACCGACTCGCATAAACCGAAGATCTAAGGTGTCAGGACGGTACTGGTTTTGTTAGAACTGTCGTTTCCTCGAAGTTTCAAAACTTGTTTTGAACTCGGGTGCATTCTCGTGGTGCTTTTGCTTTTGAGGAACGAACGAAGGTTTTTGTTTACGTTGAATAATGTGGGGATGTTTGCGTAACGGGAAAAGTATATATAAACGAGCTTTATTTGCTAAAAATAGAAAGTGTTTAAATAGAAATTACGAAAATTCAAAGTACAGTGGAATGGAAATAAAGGAAATTCAGAGTACAGTGGAATGGAAATAAAGGCTCCGCTCTCACACTATCTCAATCAGTGTCCCCACTGACTTTGAAGCATGCGAGAGGGAGATACAACGGAAATGAAATTACAAATAACTGAAATATAGTAAACAATGAAGGAAAAATGGAAAACTAATCACGTCCGCTGCCTCTATCACGTCCGCGCTGGCATCCTCTGGCTCTGGCAAGGGCTACTTTGTCCTCATAACTCATAGCTCCTGTGTGGTAGACGGTGTCCCGGAGTCCTTCGACCTGCAAGGTCAGATTCGCCAGGCTCTCAGTGATAGTAGCTTGGCCGGTGTGAAGTTGTTGCATTTGAGTCCGGTGCCAAGCTTCGAACTGGTCAGCTTGCTGATTCTGCTGCTGCAGCATTGCGAGTATCTGTGCCTGCTGGTCTAGAGAGCGGCAGAGGTCCTCTTCTGTGTAGTCTGGCACGGGATGATGGCGGCGGTGGCGAGAGGATGTACCGTCGGGAGGAGGAGGCTGCGATGCCTCTGGCTGCTCGGACCTGTCCAACTCAGCTTGGATTTCATCGTCAGAACCGTGAGTGTGATCCTGAGTAGGAACAACGGCAGCAGGAGGGGCAGTGAGGTCGAACAACCAGTTGGTACGGTCCTCTGGGTGTGTGCGGGTGCGGGACGGAAGGATGATGCTTCGGACGATCTTGCCACGCACTATCGGATGGTATTTGCCGTCAGCTCGGGAGCGGATAAGATGAGAGGCTCTGCAGTGGTCGGTGTCAAGGAACACCGAGGGGATGGAATGGAGGTGCTGGAGGCGGTCGCCAAGGTTCAGCCCAAGTGCAATAGCAGTGACAATCCCTCCAAAGTAGAATGGCTTCGAGCCACGGTTGCAGTTGGCCTGAATATGGGCCAGCAAAAATGGAGCAGCGTTGACAGGTTCGTTGTTGAAGACGCAATGGAGGAAGAAGAGCTCTTTCGAGTTCACCTTGTGGTTGCTGTCTCTGGCGAAAATAGTGTTGCTCAACGCTCTGTGAAAGTACCGGATGGTTGGGTTATGGATATGAGTGGCGTGCAGAGAGTCCCAACCATCGGCATTGATGTCGGTCAACTAATACCACAGCGCGAAAGCTTCGTGCTGGAACTGATCGGTGATGCGGCGATGGGCAGTGTCACCTCGAGGTAGCTGTAGGATGCTGGCAATCTGATTTTGGTTCACCTGATAGTTGGTGCCAAACATCCGGAAGCATGCGGCACCTGAGTGCTGGCTAAGTTCGCCGCTGGATGTGGCGTAAGTGAACGAACTCAAGAACTCAAGAGTGAGTTGTTCGTATGTTGGCAGTGGGTTGGTGCAGAGGTTCCAGATGCCTGCTCTTTGAAGCATCCAGGTTACGCCTTCGAGGAGTCCGAGCTCCGTAAGCGATGGAAGGTGCGGATAATGAGTCGGCTGGAGCAACCTCTGATGAAATGCGATGTAGTTTGCTCGTTGTCTTTCGCCTAAGTCTCCTTCACTGAAGATAATGTTGCTGATATCTGGGGTTTCTGCATTTCTTGCTATTGTTGGAAGATGGAGAGGTTTCTGAAGATTGGGGTTTTTCGGTAGAGTGGGAAGAAATGACAGAAGTGTGGTTTGGAAGTTGAGTTTGGAGTTGAAATATATAGTTCAATGTGGGGAGGACGAAGATTTGTAGTGGGGCAGGAGTTAGGATGATTGGAAGTGGTAATGGGGGTAGTGGAAGAGAACACGCACCCTGTTATATCAGATATCAGTTTTTGAATTCGTGACAGTCGTCACGTATGTGTGACGGTCGTCACCCGCGTGACGCTCGTCAGGGTCCTGTGACGGTCGTCACAACAGCAAAATCTGCAGAACGCATAATTTTGCTCTGAGGGCGTTCTCGTAGTGACTTTAAGGCTTAGTATTGATACGGCAATGTAATATAACAGCCAACAAACAACGAATAATGCGAAAACAGAATAATTGAATAAAAACTAGAATTGAAATAACATAAAATTGAAATGATTGTATGTAGTACATAAAGAAAACTAACAATGTGAAAAATCCAAATGATTAAAAGAAACTAAACTAGACTAAACTAAACTGAAACTACTGCTAAGAACTAGTAACTAGTCTTTTCGTGTCTTCAACTCATCGAATTTCCGTGCGTAGTAGTCGAGTTGGTCGCAGACTAAATCCATGAAGCCTACCAGTTCGCTGTGCATGCCTGCGATGTCCGCTTTTACATTAAGCAAAGTTGCATCAACGTCGTCCAAGCGGAGTAAAACGGTATCCATTTTCTCGGTGGTCTCCTCAGGGATAGGCTCAGGATAGGTGTTGTAGTGCGGAGGAGTCGTAGGGTCTACTTCAGCTTCGGACACAGCATCCTCATAATACATATAGTCGTGTGCCTCAAAGATGTGGTCACTGTCATACATATAGTTCTGTGGTGTTGACTGTGGTGAAGGAGGTCCCATAGGCTTATCCAATTCATAGATCCAGTTGTCCTTGTTGTGGATACTTGTCATCAGATGATCAGGCAGTGTGAATAGCTGTACTGGTTTTTCGTTAATGAGGTACTCATACGGTCCAGGTCCCATAGTTCCTAAAATGCGCCTGTTAAAGCAGAATTGTATGTTCATGGGTCGGATGGTGCCAAAACGAGTGCTTGCATTTAAGTGGAATCTAAGGCCAAGCTCGTGGGCAATCATTGTTACTAGGCCTCCTATAAGAATAGGTGTCTGTGGTTCCTGCGTGAGGCGTTTGAAAGATCTCATCATGAAAGGCACTGCATTTACTGTACGTCCCTGAGAAGCACAAAACATGATGAATAACTCCTCTTTAGATACTGTAGTAATATTTTCTTCTTTCCCAAACAAGGTGTGAGCTAGTATCTTATGGAAGTATCTGAAAGCTGGGTTATGAATATCATCATTGTACATTCTGTCTGGTTCAGGGTGATAGTCGCCTGTGATTCTGCCCCAGAATTGATCGAGTTGAAAATCAATATCGTCATCTTCTGCACTGATGAACACATGCGGTCCGCTAGGAAATCCTAGGAGGTTAGCTAGTGACATCCGGCTATGAGTTTGGTCCATTCCAAACATTCGGAAGGTAATCAGCTCTGTGTTGGATCCAAAACCATAGTTGGGTATGTATCTGAAAGAACTAAGGAATTCATAGGTAAGATCCTTATAGGTAGCAAAACGTGTTTCCAGAGCAGTGTTCTCCCAACCCAGTTGATTGAACAGGTATTGAATGCTATCCATGATTCCTAGTTTATCCATGGTAGCCTTATCATAATACAGCGTTAAGGTGAATTCTCTCTCGGTTAGCGATGCAAATCTTGCCTTTTGAGCTAGTCCTCGGAAGTGAACCTTTGTGAAGTCGTACTCGGCCATACTTGCAGGTAGTTTGGAGAAAACAGAAGGAATGTTTTGAAGACTTTAAAAATCCTGAAAAGTTTGAAACAGGAGTTTGAAGTCAGGATTTTTAGAAACGAAAAGCGGTAGAAACAAAAGACAAAAGAGAAAAATAAAATAAAGATAGAAATATGAAAATAAACGAAAGTAGAAAGTAGTAGTAATTATAAGTTTAGAGTTTTTGTTGGATTTTCAAAGTAAAATTTTAAAGAAAAATGAAATACAATAACGAGGGATATTGGGTTGCCTCCCAGTAAGCGCTGTTTTTAACGTCTAAAGCCTGACGATAGCTTGGTGAGAAGCTATTCGGGTGTTTGAGCTGGAAGCTCAAACAATGCTATACTGCTGACTTGAAGACTGTTGTCGTTCTTATTATAATGTTTTAGACGTTGCCCGTTTACGATAAATGGTGCATTCATCTTATCGGTAATTTCAACAGCTCCACTCTGAAGTACTTTAGTCACTTCATAAGGTCCAGACCACCTAGATTTTAGTTTACCTGGGAAGAGTTTTAATCTTGAATTAAATAGCAATACGATGTCTCCCACACTGAATTGTTTCCTGACTGAACGTTTATCATGCCACTTTTTAGTTCGTTCTTTGTAGATACGGGCATTTTCGTAAGCGTCTAATCGAAGTTCTTCTAATTCGTGTAAGTTCAAGATTCGCTTTTCTCCTGCCTCGGTGTAGTTGAAGTTGAGTGTCTTAATGGCCCAGAAGGCCTTATGCTCTAATTCTACAGGGAGATGGCAGGATTTACCGTAAACTAATTTGTAGGGGGTGGTACCTATTGGTGTCTTAAAAGCGGTCCTATAAGCCCATAAAGCTTCTTGTAGCTTTGACGACCAATCTTTCCTTGAGGTAGCGACAGTCTTTTCCAATATCTGTTTTATTTCCCTGTTCGAGACCTCTACTTGTCCGCTAGTTTGCGGATGATAAGGTGTAGCTACTCGGTGTCAGACTCCATATTTAGAGAGAAGTTTATCGAATATTCGCGATATGAAGTGAGATCCGCCGTCACTAATGACGAGTCTCGGTACACCGAATCTAGGAAAGATTGTGTTTTTGAAGAGTTTGATTACTACTCGTGCGTTGTTTGTTGGAGCAGCTATGGCTTCTATCCATTTAAACACGTAATCGACAGCGACGAGTATGTAGTTATTACCAAAAGAAGGTGGGAATGGTCCCATGAAATCTAATCCCCAGACGTCGAAGATTTCTACCTCTAAGATTCCTTTCTGAGGCATTTCATCGCGTCGTGAGATGTTGCCAGTTCGTTGGCATAGATCGCACTTTTGCACAGCGATGTGAACGTCTTTCCAGAGATTAGGCCAGAATAAGCCGGCTTGGAGAATCTTAGTGCACGTCTTGGATGTACTAGCATGACCACCATACGGTGCTGAATGGCATTGGGAAATAATATTTTCTATTTCTTCCTCTGGGACACAGCGACGGTATATGTTGTCGGCCCCTCTCTTGAAGAGTAGAGGTTCATCCCAGTAATAGTGTTTCAGATCGTGGAAGAATTTCTTCTTTTGCTGATAAGTAAGATCCGGTGGAAGCACGCCCGCAGCGAGGTAATTAACGATGTCAGCATACCAAGGTAATGTGACTTGGGAATAGACGGCTTCTACGGCTTTTTCGAATTCTGGATCTTCCGAGATTGAATTGGGTGTGTCACTTTCTAATTTGGCTATCAGACGTTCGTACGGGAAATCGTCATTTATCGGTACTGGTTCGTGTTTGATGCCTTCTATTCGGGATAAGTGATCTGCAACAATGTTCTCGGTTCCTTTCTTATCTTTGATTTCTAAGTCAAAATCTTGTAATAACAGGATCCATCTCAATAGTCTTGTTTTGGCATCCTTTTTGCTTATTAGGTACCTTATGGCAACGTGGTCTGTGTATATGATAATTTTTGCTCCTACTAAGTAAGAACGGAATTTGTCAAGCGCAAATATAACTGCTAGAAGTTCCTTTTCTGTGGTAGCGTAGTTCATTTGGGCAGGATCTAAGGTTCTACTGGCATAGTAGATGGCATGGAGTTTCTTGTCCTTCCTTTGTCCTAGAATTGCGCCTACAGCATAATCACTTGCATCGCACATGATTTCGAACGGTAGTCGCCAATCGGGTGGTTGCATGATTGGTGCGGTGATAAGGGCTGATTTCAATGTTTCGAATGCTTTTAGACAGTCGTCGTCGAAGACGAACTCAGCATCTTTCATCAACAGGCCGGTCAGAGGTTTTTTGATTTTTGAAAAATCTTTTATAAATCTTCTGTAGAAACCGGCATGTCCTAGAAAACTCTGTATTTCTCGTACGGATTTTGGAGGTTGGAGATCTTTTATAATCTCTATTTTAGCTTTGTCTACCTCAATTCCTCTATCTGATATGACGTGTCCTAGAACTTTTCCTTATCGGACCATAAAATGGCATTTATCCCAATTTAGGACGAGGTTTACTTTTACACAACGTTCTAATACCATTTCTAAGTTTTGTAGGCATCCTTCGAAACTTTGTCCACATACCGAGAAACCGTCCATAAATACTTCCATGATGTTGTCTATGAAATCTGCAAAGATTGCCATCATGCATCTTTGGAAGGTTGCTGGAGGATTACAGAGTCCGAACGGCATTCGGTGGTAAGCAAAAGTACCATAAGGACAGGTGAATGTAGTCTTTTCTTGATCATCAGGATGGATGGGAATTTGGAAAAATCCTGAGTAACCATCTAGATAGCAGAAATATGAATGTTTGGCTAATCTTTCCAACATTTGGTCTATGAAGGGTAACGGGAAGTGATCTTTGCGTGTAGCCTTGTTAAGCTTTCTATAATCAATGCACATCCTGCTTCCAGTCACGACTCTTTTTGTTATTGATTCGCCTTTTTCGTTTTTAACTACTGTGACTCCTCCTTTCTTCGGTACGACATGAACTGGGCTGACCCATTCACTATCGGAGATCGGATAGATAATTCCTGCATCTAGCAATTTCTTTACTTCATCTCTGACTACAGTGCTCAGGATGGGGTTCAGTCTTCTCTGATGCTCTCGAGAGGTTTTAGAGTCTTCCTCTATTGTAATTCGATGCATACAGATCGAAGGGCTTATACCTTTTAAATCGCTTATGTTATAGCCTAACGCGGTGGGGTACTTCTTTAGGACTTCTAATAGCTTTTCGGTTTCTGGTTGTCCTAAGTCGGCGTTGACTATCACTGGTCCTTTTTGTTCATCGTCTAGAAATTCATATCTAAGGTTTTTGGGTAGTGTTTTAAGTTCTAAAGATGGGTTCTTCGGACCTGGCATATGGTTTGGGGTCAGTGCCAAGCTTTCGCTTAGGCTGTCGTCTTTGTACGGTTTACGCCAATTATCATCTTCAGAAATATCAGGTATTTGAATCTTTATTATTTTTGAATACGTGGTCTCTTCATTTTCAAGTTCTCTTATGCATTCATCGATTTCGTCTACTAAATAGCAGGTATCGTCTATTGCTGGTGCTTGTAAGAACTTGGTGAGAATGAACTCTATCTTTTCTTCTCCTACTTCGAATGTTAGCCTTCCTTTCTTCACGTCTATAATGGCTCCGGCGGTAGCTAGGAATGGTCTTCCTAGGATAATTGGGGTTACAGTGTCCTCCTTGATGTCCATGATTATGAAGTCGGTTGGAATGTAGAATTGTCCTATGCGTACTGGAACGTTTTCCAGTATTCCGACGGGGTATTTTACTGATCGGTCAGCTAATTGAACGGACATCTTGGTTGGCCTGAGGTCTCCCATATTTAGCTTTTTGCATATAGATAATGGCATAACACTGATACTGGCTCCTAAATCGCATAGAGCTTTGTCTATTACGAACTTTCCTATGACGCAGGGTATGGAGAAACTACCTGGGTCTTTTAATTTAGGAGGCATGCGGTTTTGAATAATAGCGCTACACTCTGCAGTAAGTGTAACTGTTTCATTATCCTCGATCTTTCTCTTATTCGACAGGATTTCTTTGAGAAATTTAGCGTATGACGGCATTTGAGTTATCGCTTCTGTAAAAGGGATAGTAATATTCAGCTGTCTAAGGAGCTCTACAAATTTCTTAAATTGTCCTGAAGTCTTGGAGTTTATCAGTCTTTGAGGGTAAGGAATAGGTGGTTTATATGGCGCTGGAGGTGCTTGAGTTTTTTCACTTGCGGTATCCTCCTTCTCGTTGTCTTCCTTCTTCTCTAACTCGGATTCCTTTTCTGCTTGTTCAGTTGGTTTTTGTTGCATGGCTGAGTTTTCGGTCCTCGGATCGATCGGTTCGTCCAATTCTTTTCCACTTCTTAGTATTACAGCATTTGCTTGGCCTTTTGGATTCTGTTCGGGTTGTCCAGGAAATGTGCCAGCAGGTGCGGCAGCAGAGGCTTGCTGTTGAGCCACTTGTGATATCTGAGTTTCTAACATTTTGTTGTGGGTGGCTAAAGCGTCTACTTTTCCTGTCAACTGTTTAATTTGCTCGCTAGTGTGTATGTTTTGATTCAGGAATTCTTTGTTTGTTTGAGCTTGAGTAGCTATGAATTTTTCCATCATCAACTCGAGGTTTGATTTCCTAGGTGCATTCTGAGCAGCAGGTTTCTGATATCCTGGCGGAGCAGTAGGCATTTGCAATGCATTTTCGCTTTTGTAAGAAAAGTTTGGATGATTTCGCCAACCTGGGTTATAGGTATTTGCGTAGGGATTTCCTTGAGCATAATTTACCTGGTCTGGTGGGATTCCGGCTAGCAATGGGCATTCGGGTGCATTATGAGTGGTGTTTCCGCATAACTCGCAATTTGGAGTTACTGCAGCGACAGTTGCAGTGGGGTTAACGGTCAGACTATCAATCTTCTGTGCTAGAGCATCTACTTTAGCGTTGAACTTTTCAAGGCTGCTGATCTCGTACATCCCACCTTTCGCTGTGGTTTTCTCAGTTGGAGTGCGTTCACCTCCCCATTGGCAATGGTTTTGTGACATGTTTTCGATTAATTGATAGGCTTCATCGTATGGCTTATCCATAAGTGCACCGCCCGCGGCAGCGTCTATTGACAATCTAGTATTGTATAGAAGCCCATTATAGAAAGTATGGATTGTCACCCAGTCTTCTAGACCGTGTTGAGGACATGTTCTCATCATATCTTTGAATCGTTCCCATGCTTCGTAAAGAGATTCAGTATCTTTTTGTCGAAATCCGTTGATTTGAGCTCTAAGCATAGCAGTTTTGCTTGGCGGAAAGTATCTCGCTAAGAAGACGTTCTTCAATTGCTCCCACGTCGTAACGGAGTTGGATGGTAACGATTGTAACCATGTCCACGCTCTGTCTCTAAGAGAGAATGGGAAAAGACAAAGTCTTATCGCGTCTGGAGTTACTCCATTTGCTTTCACTGTGTCCGCGTATTGTACAAACTTTGTTAGATGTTCGTTCGGATCCTCAGTTGCGTTTCCTAAGAATTGGTTTTGTTGTACAGCTGACAGCAATGATGGTTTCAGCTCAAAATCATTTCGGGTAATAGCTGGGGCAGCAATGCTACTTCTAGGCTCCATCTGAGAGGGTGTAGCGTATGCCTTCAGCGGTTTGTTTGGAGGTCCTTCAGCCATCTCTGGTTCTTCTTCTTCTGATTTGAGAATGGGAGTGAGAGGTTCGGGAGTGTTATGTTTGAGTTGTTTGAGTTGGTACTCAATGATTCGACTTCTTAAATGTAAGAAGCGTTCTAGTTCTGCGACTGAAGGTTTTACGATATCGCCTTGCGGGCGATTACTTGGCATACAATCGACAGAACTAGTAAAGGAAAAATGAAAATTGTTAACCTAGTCTATACGGCGTAACAGAAGGTTACACTATTGACTAAACGGGTCCCCGGCAACGGCGCCAAAAACTTGATCGCGACTTTCTATGTCTAATACAACCTAACTGCAAGTGCACAGTCTATCGCGTAGTAATAATAGATATCGATCCCACAGGGACTCGTAATCAAACTAGTGTTCTCGGGAGTTACTATGTTTAGCTAGGTAGAATATGTTTAAGGGAATAAGATTGTCACTAAAAGGGAACTAAGAATACTATTTAGATTATAGATGATTGAATCGATATGTAGTAGTTGTGTTCTTCAGGGATTTGACAAGTTACTGGTGTATGAAATAATTTTCAAAGTTTATTTAAGCAGAAAATGGTGATTTGAAGACTCTCACCTCACGATGGTTATTGACGCTAATCATAATCCTAAGGGCCAAACGTACACTTTCATATCCCGTTCGGGGTTTAAATTATTTTTTGGAAATCTCTAAGTTCTAATTCATTTTAAAGTGCTTTCGCTGTTATTAAAATGAATGACTAGTGTTTACTATCTGACCTTACCGCAGCTTTCGCTTGTTGGTTCGTATCTTAATTAATTTCCCACTTTCGTGGCAAAACTACTTTTAAATAAGTTCTCGCTTTCGCGACGAAGTTTATTCAGTAAATCAATTTTAAACACTCAGACTATAAGTTACTTTTGAAAAGAAAGTTTTTCAACCAGTTGTTATCAAATCCCATTCGAATTATTACCACATATCGATTACCTAAGTTTATCTAGACATGGATTTGGGAAAGATAAAACATAAATAAAAACAATAAATAATGATTTGCATTATAATAAAACTGGAATCAATTGAAATGAGAGACCTGTAAATATTCCAATTGGCCTTTGGGCAGATCCTCCACAGATGTTGGCAGGATTCTGATCTCTATGCCAATTTGATCGTACAATGAAAGCAGAAATTACAGAAGAATGAAAATGGAGTACAGGAAAGATAAAGAGAAACAAATAAGAATATTGCTGGAAAATATGCTCTGGAAATAAATTTGGCAGCACTTCGTTGTATGAATGCAGCACACCTTCTGAGGTCCCTTTCTTCCCTTTTTATAGAAGTGGAATTCCAACGGTTATCATTGAAGATGATGGACTTTGAGGCAGATAATTTAGGGAGTAGTGTTCCACTCTTTGGGAATTGGAATTGATTCTTTAACGTGTAATTGAAGTGGGGCGTTTTTGCCTGCATGACGGTCGTCACAAGGTGTGACGGTCGTCACCCGTGTGCCGCTCGTCATGTAGCTGTGACGATCGTCACATCAGCAAAAACATCTTCCTGCGCTTTTCATGATGTTTTCACTCCTTTTTCGTCCATATTTCATCTGAGATTGCTTCTTTTCTTCATGTTGCCTTGTTTAGACGTGATCGTTGAATACCTACAAAACATCAGACAAATAACACGGAAATAACCCGAAATCGGATCAAAAACGGTTAAACTTTAGTTGAATTATGCATCAAAATATATATACGATTTCGTGTTATCAGAAGGACCGTCTCAAGAAAAGGAAAAAGAGGCTTTGACCAAAGATGTAGAAGAATTCATGAGATTGATTCGGAACAGCGATTATAAAATCGTCGATCATCTGCAGCAGACGCCTTCCAAAATATCAATTTTGTCATTGTTGCTTTGTTTCGAAGCTCACCGGAACGCGTTGTTGAAAGCTCTAGACGCGGCCTATGTGCCCCATGAGATATCCGTGAATCAACTCGAAGGAGTGATTGCGCACGTGAATGCGGGGCATGGCCTTGGCTTTACTGACTTTGATTTGACGCCCAGGGGCCGCAACCATAACAGTGCGTTGTATATTTCTGTCGAGTGTAGGGGCACTGTTATGTCCCACGTCCTTGTTGACACTGGTTCATCCTTAAATGTCTTGCCCAAGAAAGCATTGTTGAAGCTAGATACCCGAGGAGTAATCTGCACGCCAAGTGATTTAGTGGTGAAGGCATTTGACGGAACAAGAAGGTCTGTATTTGGAGAATTGACTTTGCCGATCCAAGTCGGTCCAGAAGTATTTGACACCGTGTTTTACATCATGGACATACAGCCAGCTTATAGCTGTTTGCTTGGACGACCGTGGATCCATGCTGCAGGGGCTGTAACATCGACGTTGCCCCAAAAGCTTAAATATGCGATCGGTGATAGTATTGTCACTATATGTGGGGAGGAAGACATTCTGGTCAGTCACTTGTCATCGTTTAAATATGTCGAAGTGGATGGTGAGATCCATGAGACATTGTGTCAGGCCTTTGAAGGAGTGCAGAGGAACGATAAATCTCTTGTAATCAACAAGGGGCCGGAGGTAGCTATGTCGTCGTACAGAGAAGCCCAAGCGGTAGTTCAGGCCAGGGAAGCTAAAGGTTGGGGTCGAGTTTTGGAGATTCCTGTTAAGCAAGACAAGTTCGGCTTAGGGTATCACCCGTCGTCATCATCTCCTTCGCATGGAAAGCCGGGATTTAAAGGGCCGATTGTGTTCACTCCGGGAGGAGTCAGTTTTGAGCAGATCAACACTGTGTCTGACAGTGAAGAAGGCGATAGCGACTGTGACATGGAGTCGTGGATCAAGCCCAGCGAGCCAGAACAGAGCCTCTGCAACTGGTCTATCCAGGACTTTGTCCAAGTGACGCCGAAACAGTAATGCCTTGTTTTTTCGATTATTGTACAATCCTATGTCCTACCCGGGGCATAGTGATTTTATTTTAGGGGCTACTTGCTTATGTGTATGCTTTGTTTTAATCATCAAATAAAGGCGTTTTCCTCATGCAAATTTTGTGATCCCTGTTTTTTTTGTTTTTTATTTACAATAAAATGGCAATGTGGTTGTGTGCTTCGTTTACATATAATTTGAAGCATTTAACCCTTTCTATTGCAGGATGATCCATATTTCAGATGACACCGATCAAGAACTCCCTATCACTCGCTTTGACTTTGAGCATCCGATATTCCAAGCCGAAGAAGAGGTTGTTGAGGACGACGACTTACCAGAAGAGCTGACTCGTCTGTTGAAACAAGAAGAGAGAATCATTCTGCCTCATCAGGAGGATATCGAGATCATTAATTTGGGTTCGGAAGAGATAGTCAGGAATGTCCGGATAGGGGTTGCGCTGCAAAGTGATATCAAGCAGAGGCTTGTCGAGATGCTTCGAGAGTATAGTGATATCTTTGCTTGGTCTTATGAAGATATGTCTGGGTTAGATACGGATATTGTGGTCCACTGCTTGCCATTGCGTGAAGACTGTCCACCGGTCAAGCAGAAGCTCAGAAGAACTAAACCAGATATGGCCGTAAAGATTAAAGAGGAAGTACAGAAACAGTGGGACGCTGGTTTCCTAGTTGTTACAACTTACCCTCCTTGAGTCGCCAATATAGTACATGTACCAAAGAAAGATGGTAAGGTGCGGATGTGCGTTGATTATCGGGATCTGAACAAGGCGAGCCCTAAGGATGACTTCCTGCTTCCTCATATTAACGTGTTGGTCGACAACACTACGCAATTCTCTGTGTTTTCCTTCATGGACGGCTTTTTGGGCTATAATCAGATTAAAATGGCGCTGGAGGATATGGAGAAAACAACTTTTATT
Source organism: Lathyrus sativus (assembly GCA_963859935.3). NCBI lineage: Eukaryota > Viridiplantae > Streptophyta > Magnoliopsida > Fabales > Fabaceae > Lathyrus > Lathyrus sativus. The sequence continues at coordinate 953,285,133 of OZ012735.1, forward strand.
ACCCCGTGGGGAACGTTCTGCTACAAAGTGATGCCCTTTGGTTTGAAGAACGCTGGGGCAACGTATCAACGTGCTATGACGACACTCTTTCATGATATGATGCATAAAGAGATTGAGGTCTATGTTGACGATATGATTGCCAAATCCCAGACGGAGGAAGAGAATCTGGTGAATCTCCTGAAATTGTTTGAAAGGCTTAGGAAATTCAGGCTGAGGCTGAATCCTAATAAGTGCACCTTCGGGGTGAGATCTGGTAAGTTACTGGGGTTCATTGTTAGCAAAAAAGGAATTGAGGTTGATCCTGCTAAAATAAAAGCGATACAAGAAATGTCAGCACCGAAAACAGAGAAAGAGCTTCGTGGCTTTTTAGGGAGGTTGAACTACATTGCCCGGTCATATCTCACCTAACGGCCACGTGTGAGCCAATGTTTAAATTGTTGAAAAAAGACCAGACAGTTGTCTGGAATGAAAATTATCAAAAGGCGTTTGAAAAAATAAAAGAGTACTTGCAGGAACCTCTGATTTTGATACCCCCAGTAGCCGGGAGACCACTGATCATGTACTTGACGGTTCTTGAGAATAGTATGGGTTGTATTCTCAGTCAACATGACGAGACTGGACGAAAAGAGCATGCGATCTATTAATTGAGTAAAAAGTTCACAGACTGTGAGTCCCATTACTCAATGCTCGAAAAGACGTGTTGTGCACTTGCTTGGGCTGCCAAACGTCTGAAACAATACATACTAAATCATACAACCATGATGATTTCGAAGATGGATCTGATCAAATACGTCTTTGAGAAGCAGACACTTTCTGGAAGGATTGCCCGATGGCAGATGGTACTGACAGAGTACGATATACAGTATGTTTCGCAAAAGGCTATCAAAGGTAGCATACTGTCAGAGTACCTGGCTGAACAGCCCATCGATGATTACCAGCCAATGAAGTTTGATTTTCCTGACGAGGATATCATGTACTTAAAGATGAAAGACTGCGAAGAGTCGTTGCATAGTGAAGGTCCTGAGCCAGGTTCCCAATGGCAATTGATTTTTGACAGTGCTGTGAATTCATATGGAAGTGGAATTGGGGCAATCATTACGACTCCCCATGGGACGCACATCCCGTTCACTGCCAGATTGACATTCCCAGTCACTAATAACGAAGCTGAATATGAGGCGTGCATCATGGGTCTCGAGGAGGCTATTGATTTGAGTATTAAAAATCTTGAGGTGTATGGAGACTCCGCGTTAGTCGTGAATCAGATCAAGGGTGAATGGCAGACCCGTCAGCCTAATCTGATACCATATATGAATTATGCAAGAAGATTGTTACCTTTCTTTGACCGGGTAGAGTTTCATCATGTGCCACGGGCAGAAATAAGATGGCTGATGCTCTTGCGACATTGTCTTCCATGTACAAAGTTAACTTCTGGAATGAGGCTCCCAGAATCGTTATCTCTCGCCTTGATAGGCCCGCCTTTATATTCGCCATTGAGGAAGCTTCCGATGGCAAGCCATGGTATTTTGATATCAAAAATTTCCTAAAGAACCAGGAGTATCCGACTGGGGCATCCAGCCGCGATAAGAAGACTCTTAGGAGATTGCCTGGTAATTTCTACTTGAATTCGGATGGTGTTCTATATAGGAGAAACCATGATTTGGTGCTTTTACGATGTGTTGATGAGAAAGAGGCTAATCTACTCATGGAAGAGGTCCACGAGGGAACCCTTGGCACGCACGCTGGTGGACACGCTATGTCTCGAAAGTTATTACGGGCGGGGTATTATTGGTTGACAATGGAAAGAGACTGTTTTAAGTTTGCAAAGAAATGCCATAAATGCCAAATTTATGCAGACAAGATTCAAGTACCGCCAAGCCCTTTGAACGTTATGGCGTCTCCGTGGCCTTTCTCCATGTGGGGCATCGATATGATTGGCAAAATTGAGCCCACCGCATCCAATGGACACCGGTTCATCTTGGTGGCTATCGATTACTTCACCAAATGGGTTGAAGCAGCATCTTACGCTAATGTCACCAAGCAAGTGGTAGCCAGGTTTGTCAAAAAGGATATCATCTGTCGCTACGGCATCCCCGAAAGAATCATTACTGACAATGGTTCGAACCTGAATAACAAAATGATGAAGGAATTGTGTCAAAACTTCAAGATTGAGCATCACAACTCGTCTCCCTACAGACCCAAGATGAATGGCGTTGTGGAAGCGGCCAATAAGAACATCAAGAAGATAGTTCAGAAGATGGTTGTGACATACAAACACTGGCACGAGATGTTGCCCTTTGCATTGCACGGTTATCGTACGACGGTACGCACATCAACCGGGGCAACACCTTTCTCACTGGTGTATGGTATGCAGGTTGTCATGCCATTAGAAGTTGAGATTCCTTCCCTGAGAGTATTGCTCGATGTCCAACTTGATGAGGCAGAATGGGTGCGGAATAGGTTGAATCAGCTCAGTTTGATGGATGAGAAGAGACTTGCATCTATCGCATATGGTCGGTTATATCAGAGCCGGATGAAGAAAGCTTACGACAAGAAGGTGTGCCCTCGAAACTTTCAGACGGGCGATCTTGTGCTAAAGAAGATTCTCCCACCACAATTGGATCACAGGGGCAAATGGACTCCCAACTATGAAGGTCCATACATTGTGCGAAAGGTCTTCTCCGGAGGAGCCTTACTATTGTCCACCATGGATGGCCAAGATTTTTCATCCCCTGTGAACTCGGACGTAGTTAAAAAATACTTTGCTTAAAGAGACCCGCTGGACAGAAAAAAGAGAGTCCAGGCAAAAATGGGGCATCCCGGCGAACCAAAAAGGAAAAGAAAAGGTTCGGGCAAAAGTTAGGGACAAAAATTGAAAAGATGTACACTCGCGAAGTCGAAAACCGGAAAAGGCGACTTCGGCAAGAAAGGGTATCCCGGTGAATCGAAAACCCGCAAAGGGCGATTCAGGAAAAAGTCAGGGATTGAAAAAAGCAGATGACTGCAGTCCGAGTTTGATATTACATTGCTTAAGTGGTTTGGGAGTACCTGAGGATCGATTATCCAAGTCAATCTTTTCCAAGGAAGGAGTATCAGGAAAGCGTCGGAGTCAGGCAAGTCATAGGAGGATCAGCTCATGGTGTTTGTCTGTACCACGTTGCCGACATGTATACAAATTTCTTTGTACCTCCGTACATATTTGTATTTGCTCTTGTAGCTTCCTCTTTTCAGGATTTGCATCCATTGTACAAAACTTTGCCTATTTACAGGCCCGTTATCAATAAAACGCATACTATTCAGTACTCGATGTTGTTTTTTGTCTTAACTTTTACTGTTTTATTTGTGGAAAACGCCGATGTTTTTGATAAACTTGCAGGCCTAGGCCAATAATTGTTAAAACTTTGAATTGACTGAGCGATTGTCACGGCTATTGACCTATATATTTCCTTTTGTATAGGATATCTTGTTGTTTCTCATGTTTTGCAGGGCCATTACCTTTGCAGCAAACAGCCAAGGGATCGTATTTCCCTAGACGGTGTCCTTTAACGTAGGAGCAGGCTTTATGTGGTTTTGTCCCTCCCCAGTAGATGGAAGCCATATCTTTATCCCCAGAAGAGTGGGATGCAAGTTAGCAAGCTGCCCGACAATGATGTAATCCCCAGGATGGCTTTTCTGTTCTCCAGCGGGTCATCTTTCCTCTAGTAGGATGATCATCCTCAACAGAGTTTGCAACTCCGAGCTTGTGAGCTATTCCCCAACAGGATTGTTTCTACCCCCAGCGGAGTTGGTTTCACCTTTCCAGCATTTATTTTGCTGGAATATGTCTGTGATATCTGGTTATTCCCAGTGGAGTTAGCTTTGTCTTCAGCATTTATTTTGCTGAAGCGGTTCTGTATCCAGCTTTTCTCCAGCAGTCTGAGCCTGCATTTGCATCTTGCATATATCATCATATTTGCAAATTACGTAGCATTCCATTTTGTATGGAGCATTACGCCATTGTCAAGCATACGCATTTTAAAACATAAACCAGGTTGGTTACCTATTTTGTTTAAGGTTTTCCTTGCAGGTTTGGAATTCTTGTTCAGAATGGTTTTGAATGTTCAAATTCTTGATGTGAGATAAGTGATGATCGCATTCATCCCCTCATTAGAGTTGCTTGGTTAAGTTTCTCTTCTTCCCCAGTAGAGTCTTCCTCGGATGGCTGTTACGTCGACATTGAGAACTTCATGATTATACCTTCGAAGTTGTTACCCATTTTCGATCAAGATGGATGTCTGGCAGCCGATGTCAGAAGTTCCCCGCGGAGTTGTTTGGTCAAGCCTGTGGATGCTCATTTCTCGCTTTCATTTAGCGTTTGCCCATTTTCAAGGAAATGGAAGGTCAGTGATATTGACATTTCTCGCTTCTATTTAGCGTTTGCCCATTTCTGAGGAAATGGAAGGTCATTGATATTGACATTTCTCGCTTCTATTTAGCGTTTGCCCATTTACAAGGAAATGGAAGGTCAGAGATATTGACATTTCTCGCTGCTATTTAGCGTGTGCCCATTTCCGAGGAAATGGAAGGTCAGTGATATTGACATTTCTTGCTTCTATTTAGCGTTTGCCCATTTCCGAGGAAATGGAAGGTTAGTGATATTGACATTTCTCTCTTCTATTTAGCGTTTGCCCATTTCCGAGGAAATGGAAGGTCAGTGATATTGACATTTCTCGCTTCTATTTAGCGTGTTCCCATTTCCGAGGAAATGGAAGGTCAGCTATATTGACGATACTCATTTTCATTTGGCGTGTGCCTGTTTCTGTGGAAATGGAGGATCAAGGGTATTGATGTCATGCTTTATGTAGTGCCCGCTTATCGTAGCATTTACCATTGATTCAACACTTGTGGCGTCACGCAGGTGGTTCGTATTGAAATCAGGTTCTTTATCGGATGATTGATCAGTTGTTGCTGTGACAACCGGGTTCAATTGTTTGGATGTGGTGTTCCCAAGCAGTTTGGAAGTTTACTTCTTCGGTTAGCAAATTTCCGGGTTCTATGGTATTCAACCGTCTTCTACCTCGATTTCCTGAAAGTCGTTCTCTTTTCATCCTATCGGGTCGAAGCCGCTTGAATAGGGGCAGCTGTTGCACCCCAAAATTTGCCTAACTTTTTTCTTACTTGGTTTATGTTTCATTGCATTAGCATATCATTGATCTAACATTTGCATAGCATAGCATGGTTCATTTAATAGGGGATCAAGTGTGGAGCCTATCTAGAGGTCTTATGCAAGTTTGAGAAGTCACCATAATCATCAGGAGGAGGGTTGGTTTCTTAAGGAGTTCATTGGCTTGTACGGGGTTAGTCTCCTAATTTGAGGACCAGTTGAAGATCATCAATGAATGGTGAGGTCTTGACCAATGTGAGAGGGGGTGAGTAGAGCCCATTGAAGTGCCTTGAAGGTCATGGTGGAGCTCAATCAGGTCATTGTGCCAAGTGTGAAGAGCCACAGTTGAGGGTGTTGTGAGTAGGGTTTTCATCTGAGTAACCCTAAGTTAACTGTGCAATTGAAGAGGATCAAAGTTCATTTTTGAGTCTTTGCAATCATGGATAGTTGTGTTGAGACACATGAGATGATATTCCAAGATCTATGCAAGAAAAGTTCAAAGTGTGAGGAGTTTCTAAATTAGGGTTCTCAGGGTAAAATCCCCTATTTAGTGCCTAACTTCGAGATCCCTTATCTCAAGATGAAAGTTTCATATCCACTTTTGGCCAACATGAACCTTGTAGATCATGCTCGTAGCTTTAATTTGAGTACTAGAAGTCCTCCATTGGATTTATAGAACTCAAGTTATGACCCAGACAAGTTACAGGTCATTTGAGGAATGTGAAATTTGTCTGTGAAAGTTCACCAACTTCCAAGGAACTTTTGACCTAGGAGGGTGTTTCTCCTAAACTTTCGGCCAACATGAAAGTTGTAGGTATTGATTTTAGCTTTCCAAATTTTATTAGAAGTCTTCCATATGATTTGTAGAACTCAAGTTATGAGGTTTACAAGTTAGGGGTATTTTGGGAAAGTAAGATTATAGGTCATTTGGCATTATAGGTCATTTTCTCCTTCTTGCAAGCTTCAAATTCAATTTTGTTCAACACAAAACTTGCTCAAAATGATGTTTTTAGGTCAACCATATACTTATGATGAATTGATTTGGATTTAGGTGAGACTTGGTTTGAAAATTTTTGCAAAAGGAAGAAATTAAAGGCATTTGGTTGAAAATTCATGATCAATTCATTTGTGCTCAAAATGGACCATATGAATACTCATTTTGATCAGAAAAACAATTCTAAACACTTTGGCAATTTTAGAATTTTCATTTGAGATGAATTTCATGATGATATGGTTTGTTACTTCACAATTAAGTTACACTTCATAATTTGATTTTGTGATAAGTCCAAACACTCAAATCACTCCAAACACTCTCAATAGACTACAAGGAGTAGATTGCAAGCTTCCGAGGGCAGTTTTAAGTCAGAACATGCATCCACCATGGTTGGTTTTGTGAAGGAAAATTGAAGAATGAATTTTCTGTTTTGGGCCTCAATTGAACCCGTAAAGCCCACAAACCAATTATATTTAAGCTCTGTGAGAGGTTTTGCTCCATTTTGGAGATCATTTCGCACCAGAACCAAGGATTAAAGTTGAAGCTTGAAGGAGAGATTTGAAAATCGTGTTTTCATTTTCAAGCCAGATCTAAGCAAATTGAAGTTACCAAAGTGTTCCTCATCAAGCATTGAAGCAATCTGCATCGTTTTGAAGCCAGAATCGTGTTCTAGATACCTCAATTTGAAGCTCAAAGTCAGGTATGTAGTTTTCAAATTTACACTAGTTATAGCATGATCTGAGCATGATTAGTATGTGGATAGGTTGTGATTTAGGATGTAGATGGAATTTGGATTAGAAATTTGAGGATTAGAGACAAATTAGGTGATGACATAATTTCTGTTTGGATGCGAGTTGATCTGATCCAGAGGCTTTGATTCAATTGGAATAACATGTGATGATCAGTGTTAGATGAGGATTATTTTCGTACCATTAGTTTGAGTTTTGGTGAGAGTTCAGATTGAAGTGCATTTTGAGATCTTCGTCGTGTTTTAAAATCTAGTAGGATTCAGAAGATTTGGATGTTATATTTGAGATCAGGAGGAAATTTGGAGTGAGATGATGTTAAGTTTGATGAGTTTCCATGACCTGCAAGTGTGTGCTCACCGGAGAAGATGACCGGAGGTCATCTCCGGCCGCCATCTGCGAGCTTCCCTCCATTTGAGGATTCAAATGAAGACGAAGGCTGTGAGGCGTTGGATCTGGATGAACTCAGGACTTTGTATGCTCATCGTGTGGCTGTGTTTTAATCCGAGGATTTGAGTTTTGGACATGAAACGCTGCGTTTCATTTTTTTGACCTGGCAGCTACGTGGCGTGTGAGGTGGACAGCGTGAGGACCTTTAGATTAGATTACTAAGTCAATCCATCCAACGCGTGTGTTCTTTTATGGTTTATTTGTTTTTCTTAATTCATTTTCATATTATTTTAATTGCATTTTCTTGTTTTAATTCATTTTAATTTCATTATTTGTCAGAAAAATAATCTAAAAATATGCTCATGCTTCTCTTTTAATTTGTGATTTTTCTATGCTGTTAGATTTAATTTGTGTTGATTTTGCAATTTAATTTGATTTTTCTCATTTTGGATATCTCTTTTTTTTTGCATATTTGACACATCTGTTTGTTGATTTTTGTTTGACCAATTGGCACTGATTTTGGCTTTGATTTTTTGTTGGGTTGTAGATTAGAAATGTATGTTCCCTCAGGATTTTTCTATTGATTTTTAGATAATCATAGGTTCTGTTTTTGGTTAGGGTTTTAGAGCCTCCCCTTTCATGGTTTCCCTTTGACACTTTACAATTTAGGATTTTATTAGTGGCCTTAGAAATTGAATTAGGCTCTGATATTTGAAAAAATAGGTTCTTAACACTTGCATGTTCCCTTAGGAAAATTTGTAGGTTTTTAGAATCTAGTTTGCTATTTTAGATAGAATTTACAATTAGGTTGTTCATTTGGTGCTCCTAGCTTGGTGCTTGTTTTGTTTTGCCTTCTTTGGTGGCTTTTGGTGCTTGGTGAGCTTGTGGTTCTTCTTGGAGGATGTTATGGGCATGTGGTAGCTGCTGTGGAGTTGATTGTGGAGCTGGGCTTGGAGTTTGTCTTTCCCTTTGTTAGCTTTCTTGTAGCTTATAGGAATTAGGGTTTAGGAGAGAGCTTAGAATTAGTTTTCTTTCTTCTTCAAACATGGATTGCTTTGATTGCTTTCCATTCTCATCCTATGATTCAATGTCCCTATGTGAAAGTCTCATCCTTCCTTTGGAAGGATGTATGGAGTTTTACAATAGGTAGAACCTCTGAGGATGCCTTTCTCAGATGACTGGTAGAGTGTCTGGTGGGATTCCTTTGGTTTCCTTCCTGCTTCCCATCATCAATCCAATATCCTTGATGTTTATTATCTTCCCTTGTGTTGGAGTTTGATGGAGCATCCCTTTCCTTCTCTTGAAGGTGGTGGACTTGAAGAACAGTTACAGACTTTGGATTGGATTGTTGTCAGAAGATTGCTCTGCTGTGGAGATTGCTGGCTTGTTTTCCCTGTTTGTCTGTTTTCTTTTTGTTCAATTGTATTGATGTGAATTGCTTGGAGTGTTGCATTAGATTTAGGCTTCATACAGATGATCATAGGCCTAAGAGCATCCTAAGGGTTGAGCTTCTCCCCTTGCTTGTATTGCATTAGAGGTTGAGTTTCTCCCTCTGCTTGTATTTTTACTGTGTGGCTTTGCTTGCTGGTATTTGGTAGAGCTCATCTCCCTTGCCTGTGCGGTGTGTGGCCTTTGTGCCTTGTTTGTTTAGAAGTTGAGCTTGGCTCCTTCTGCTTGTGTGATGCATAGCATGCATTTTATTTACAACATTTTGTTTACATTAATTTCTTTTCAATTAATTTGTTTACTGTTTGTTTTCCTTTGTCATGTTCCCCTAGGAGCTCTGACTTCTCTGGTTCTAGAGAAGTTATGACAGACATTAGGGTTCTAACCATGCATGATAACATTAGGTAGTTCCCCCTAACCTCAACCATAGGTTCAATTTTGCATGACAACTTTAGGATTGGATCAGTTCCCCTTTAGTGCGTCGTTTCTCTTCTCATCTGCAAACCAAATCAAAATACAGTAATAAAGGTTAATTGACGTCGTACGCTACGAGCCTTAAGCTACTTGAGAAAGGATTGTTGGAGAGTTTCTTTCCAACAGTCCGAATGTTTAGTATGGTACCCTTTGGGTGACATGCGACGCATTCACTCTCAGGTCATAGTCTCTAGTGCGATATCAGTTGCAAACATCCATAAAAGATACTTCTCTAAAAAACAGAAAACAAATATCAAACTCTTTTTGTCCTCTTGGACCTTTAATCCCTTGGAAACCCTTTTTTAGAAGGAGAGTTCTGTTAACTCCCGGTTCTACCGCAAACGGTAATGCCTAAGTCTCCAATGGTCGAGCTGCATACACCAACTACTGGAACCGCAAACATGTGTCTCTCGTGTCCCGAACTACGTTTGCTCTGATCTTTCGCGCTGTGTGAAAGTACGTAGGCACAAGATGCGATATCTTGGCGGGCAACCTTCCCCCGTAGTTAGGCGAACTACGTTGACTCTGATTTCTCATTCCAGACGGGAATACGTAGGCATAAAGTGCGACGCTTTGCCGAGTCGTTTTCTTTTCTTTTCTTTTCAGACCAGACCTTTAGCGTAGATATATGTAACAAACCCGTCAGATAAACACAACAAGCATGGATCCCATCGAGTACGATGGATGTGAGGGGTGCTAATACCTTCCCCTTGCGTAACCGACTCCCGAATCCAGACAATGGTTGAGATGACCTTGTCTTATACCTTTTTCGTCAGGTTTTTTCCGATCGTTTCCTTTCCCGTTCCGAGGGATAAATAACGAAAGGTGGCGACTCTTCTGTCTTGCCGGCCTCGTTTTTCGTAGTAGCGACAACGATGCTTCATGGTTTTACTATAATGTTTGTCACACTCTTCTCCCCCTTTGACAACATCAAAAAGAAAGAGAGATCGGTTAAGAAAAAATGCTCAAATCAAAAGAGATACAACAGGTACACACAATCATAAACAATTATCCACACATGATAATGTTAATGATAAAGACATGAATAGATAACAATTAAACACAGAATAATAGTTGCTTATGAAATGCCAAATAAATCCAAACTACAAGTTATTGTCACAAAAAGAAAGTAGTTAATACATTGCAAAAGAACAAAACAGCAAACAAAATTAAAAGTCGGAATGCTAAATGCATATGCTTCAATGTCCTCTCCCCCTGAAGTAGTGGCCTCGTCCACGATACGGATCAGCCATGTCGATAAATTGCAAAACAACACTGTTCAAGGTATTTAGGCTATGTGAAATGGCCTGCTCCTGACTTTCAGTCAATTCAGCTAGAACATCTAACCGTGCATTAATATTGGAGGAGAATGTGTTGAATCTTTCGGTGTGTGTCTCTAATTGACTCTGAATTTGGGCGAGCCGCTCGTCCTGAGCATTCATGAAGGTACGTTGCTCTAATTGCATGTCCCTCATCATGTAGATAAGTTCTGAAGAATATTATTGCGGAGGGTTTGTGAAGTGTGATTGCGCTCTATATCCCCACTGAGGAGATTCCTCATTACCTCAATTTTGAGATTGCTCATGACCCCACTGCGAGTTGTCTTGATACTTCGAGTATTGTAGGGGTTGATAATGTTCACGCAACGTTGTCCACCCTGTATGTTGTCATTGGCCCTAACCTTGATTATTACTATAATCTGTGGGAGATGTGTGGGTAACCCAATCCTCATTTACTTGATCGGCAGTTTCCATGGGTTGTCGATTAGCTTCCTCATCTTGTTCGTCTTTTGCTTCTTCTTCTTCATCCTCTTTACTTTCCTCATCACTCTCATCAGACTTTTCTAACCGGGAAGTAGTGGCTTTAACAACAAATCTGTACCGATGTTCATCATGAGACTAGATATAACCCATCATGGAAAGAGTTTTCTGACAAAACTCCTGATCCGAAGTAAGTGACTTATATGGAAATTCTGGATACACAACTTTAGCGTCAGTCAGAATCTCTTGAATAACGGACCCGTAAGAGAGAGTTATACCCCGTCCTGAGTCCCTCAAAGCGTAAATCCTACTTGCAATGTAGTACGGCCAATTAATATTAATCTTATTTTGCAAAATATACATCAAGTGAACATCCGCCTGATCTACCCGAGAAAAGCCACCTTTCTTATACCGTAGAATGCGAGTGACTATCCATTGCAGAATCCAATCATGTGGTTTCAACTTACCTGTGGTGACGGTTTTAGGAAACACGTCGCTTGCCACAATATGTGCCGGATATCATTTTTTCAACATAGAGTTCAAGGTTGTCTTAAACTCATAGCCTTTCAATGTGTGTGCATCAGTGACCTCATAGAGAGGTTTTTCCGAATCAAGAGATAAATCAAAGTACTTTTGCCAGACAGTAGGAGTCACACTAACCTTTGTGTTTCCAACCTGGGTGTGAAATTGAGAACCCTGAAATTTGTCGTGAAGACATGTGTAGAAAATACAGACCAGATCTTCATTATATTTTTCATTACATTCCAAAAAGTTGTTTATTCCTTGAAAATCAAGAAGTTCGATGATACGAGGAAGGTGCATGCGCTCCGTCGAGAGACGATAATATGCGTGTTGCTTGATTATAGCTCTTTTACTGAAGTTCTTCGTGAAACTTTCAGTGAACACTAGAGGTACCAAGGATACGGCGGAAATCGGAATGGAAGCAGATGAGGAGGTCCTTGAAGTTCTTTTACCTGTTACTCTTCTTGCAGCCATGATGGTTGAGTTCGAAGAGAGAATAGAGAGAGGTATGGATTGATGATGGTTTTCAAGGTAGGAGAAGATGTTTTGAATGTGTTAAGAGTTTTACCATTTTTGTAAAAGCTAGATAGGTTTTGGGGAGAGGAGAATAATGGAGTGTAGGTGTAATGTAGAGTCAATTTACAATGCAAATAGTAATGATAGACAATTAATGAGTCATACAAATTGAAATCATGGGGATTTTGAACGATTTTCAAAATTTTTTTTACAATTTTTGAGCGATGCGTCGACGCATACTGTGTTAAAATGGCCACGTTCAAAAATCAACAGGTATGCGTCGACCGGTAGGTCGACCTGAACATACACAAACAAAATTTCAATTTTGGGAACATTTTTGTGAGTCGACCGCACCCTGTTTGGGTCGACTCATGCAGACAAAACATGCAAATTTCATATTTATGAGCATGTAAGCAACAAAGATGCATAAATAACCAGCCACAACAAACTTCAAGCATTCAAATAGGCAAGATACATATGTTATGACAAGCAAATGCACAAACAAACCCTCTTGTTATTGATGATGCTTCCTCTTCTTGTCCCTTGATTCGAGTAGAATCAAGTCCTTCGATTGCTTGTGGATGAACCTCCGATTACAGCTCCTTAGTTGAACAACCTTGCGTTTTCAAACCCCAGCCTGGGTAATATCAAACACTCGCCAATTGAACCCGAATCTCTCCTTCACAATTCACCGATTCCTGCTACTAGATCGATGGAACCAACCGCTCCTCGATCACCTTCGCTCAGCTGAATGTATGTTGAGAAAATTCGTACCAAAAATACCCAAATTCGGCGAATCTTGGAGTACAAAACGTTCAAGATTTTATTCAAGAAAAACCTGCCAAACTCTCAACCCGAACCGGATTCCCAATCAACGGCTTCAGACGTTATCACTTCAAACAGTCCATAATGCACAACAAAAATTGTTATGTGTGATTGTTGTGGTATGAAATGTAGAAGATGAAGATGATGAGAACTAATGGCACCTCTTTCACTTTTCTTATTTTTCAATTAATTCAATGTTTCAATCTCTTTGTTGAAAATGAACAACTTTCTATTTATAGCATGCCAGAAATAACAGACAAAACCACTTTTCAAAATAAGTGGAAAGACCAGAATTATTTAGTAAAACAGCGAACGGTCGACCATACATAAAGGAGTGGTCGACCGGAACTCGTCAAACATAACAAATTATGCAAAGTAACAGGCTATGCATCGACCAAAACAGAACTATGTGTCGATGCAAAGTCTGTATTTTTAGACAAATAGAAATGTTATCAGTATGCGTCGACCCGTGGAAACTGCACTTTGCAGACACCTTTTATGAGTCGGCCGGAGCAGATGAACGGTCGACTCAAAGACCTGATTTTTACAAAAATGCTAATTTTTCTATTTTTGACTCTTCTAGATGCGACCTTTAACATACCAAAGATGTTTAACTCATAAGACGACACTCAATGCAATACTCAAGATGTTTGATGCAAGTAAATGAGATATGTAGGAAAAGGTAATAACTTCTTCCATGCGGTTGTGTTTTGACATCATCGAAACACATGTGTATAGTATATGAGGCTTTGCCCTCACATTTTTTGCTTTTGAAAAGGAGAACTTTAGAAATCTTTAAGAGGAAACTCTGTTGTGTTTGTCTGTACTAAATGTCTTATCAAGCCAGATAATGATCACATTTTTGAAAATAGTTTTCTCACTCCTGTATTAATACTTTTGCTTGTTAGTTGTCTAAAGAAGACAATTCAATATTCCTCTATCACTCATGATTCTTGTTTCAAGATAAAGTGTTAGTTCTAAATAGAATCTTAGAAACTTGTGACTGACAGATGATATCTCTATCTTAGTCTGGAATTACTAGACTCTGACGGTTGATAGCTTCTGAAAGTTGTTAGTTTCTGAAATTCAGAAGAAGATTATTTCAGTCTGACATAGCAGTTTAAGTAAAAAGTTTTCTAAAAGCTTTTGTAATACTTAATCTTTCATAAAGGTTAAAGTTATCTGGTGGAATTGAAATATCTGCTGGATAAAGAACCTTTGGGTAAGGTTATTTTCTCTTGTAGTACTTGCTTTTACTATTCTCTGTCTTGTGAAACATTATTGTGTCCTATTTCTAACAAGTTTCTTCTTTTTGGAAGACTCTTGTTCAATTTCTTTTTCTTTTTTCTTCTTCTTCTCTTTATTCCTTTCATGTTGTGTGTGTACTGATCAAGCCAAATCTGAGATGAGCTCTTCAGTTTATTCTCCTTTGAATCAGCAGGTTGTCATCAATGAAAAGTTTGTGGATTTTGATGAGTTGCTTAAGATTGGTTTCAACTTCTAGGAGACTGTGTCTAAAAAAAGGTGGAGTGGCTACTCTGAGATGCTTTGTGGTTTCACTTATCCAAATCTTGTCAAAGAGTTTTGGATTAATTCTTCCATTGTTGAGATGAACCTTGAGTATGCCATTCTGTCTAGAGTAACTAATGTTTCTATAATAGTAACCTCTAAAGTGATTGCAAATGTGATCAATTGTGAGGAGATTGGAGAAATCCTATGAACTCTTATTTGGGATCACTGTTTTCCTACTTGGCGTATCTTTGTAGATCCATCTAATACATCAGTGGTTTCAAATCTTCTTCCCAATGCTATTGTTTGGAGTCAGATTCTGAATTCAAACCTACTGCCTAAGGATCGAGATTTAAACCAAGTAGACCCTATTGAAAAAGATCTACTTCTACTTCTTAATTCAGATTTGAAGATTAATCTTCCTCAAGTTATGTTTAACCATTTGAAGAGGTCTCTTTCTTCTTTTGAAAAGGGAAATACCTTCTTCATACCTTTTGGACGATTTATTTCTGAAATGCTTGTTCAACAAGGGGTTAAGATACGTTATGAGGCTAGTTCTTCTAAGATTTGGAAAGATAAGTTTGAAGATATCTATAAAGGATTCTAATGTTGGATTTCTACATAGTTATGCCTTATATTGTTGATGAAATATTTTTTTTAAGTATCTTATTAATATATTCAAAAGTTTGTTCATGCTTGTGTTCAGTTTTAACTGATTAATATTTACTCGTGTTATTCACTGAGAATCTAAAATAAATGAAACCATTTAAATGTTTGCAACTTGTTTTTTTACTGAAAAAGGAAGTTATTACAAACAAAAAATTAGATTTTTCTAGTCTAATAGGTGTGTCCTAAGAAACTCCCTGGGATCATCTGACATGTCTAAATTGTCTAAGAAATCTTGCCATTCTTTCTTGGCAAACTCCAAAGCCTCCTTCCTTAGTTTGTTTCTGCGTTTGGATCCAAAAAACTTCTTTCTTCTGTGAGTCTTCATAAATGATGTTGAAGAGGAGAGCGCCTCTGGAGCGGTCTGCTTGCTTGCAGGTTCTTCAGCTGGTGTCTTGTTTTGATTTGCTTGAGTTTCTGCATTCAGTATTGCTGCCTTCCTGAAATCTCTCTTTGGAACCTAGATCTGTTTATGCTTCTACATATTGATGTTTTAAGGATTAAGTGATGATGGAAGAAAGGTTACATGAGTCCTTTTATAGACATATTACATTTATTATCTTGAGTTTAATATTATTTAAGTACTGATTAAATCAACATTTTAATAATGACTCTTGATAATGTAATCTAATATATTAAGATTCTCTGAATTTTTATGAGACTATGATTGATTTACTCTAACTGTTGTTTTTGTGTCATTTTCACTTTATTAAGTGTACCTTCAGAAAATCTAAAGAAAAGTTCTGGAATGTAAATGCACAATAAAGAAGTATTGGTCTGAAATAAAATTTTCATTAATTAAATGAGGATTACAATTTTTTTAACAAAAAAGGGTATAAGATAATGTCTAGAATTCATCCCTAGCCATTGAATCATGTCCCCAACGGCGTCCACTGTTGTTGTAGTCCACCTCCTCGTCCTCTGAATCAATCACTTTTCCCTTTTCTATATCAGGAAGAAAGCGGTAGAATGACTTGTTGACCCTCTTTTTCTTCTTCCTTGATCTCTTTGTGCTTTTTCTCTGAGGCTTCAAGGCAGCTAAAGAAGCAAGTTGTATTGAGAGTAGAGGTAGAGTTATAGAGGACTCAGAAGCAACTCGCCTCTGAGGGGATTGGACATCCAAGCTTGTAGAGCTCTCAGTTGTTTCTGTTATGACAGATGCATTAAGACTCTCAGTTCCTGATGCCATATCTTTAGGTTGATAATTGATGAAAATGACTTAGGAGTGGGATGTTTTTATAATGACTTATGTGGATACCAAGCGTTTAAAATTAATCCTTGTTTAATTCTTGAAACAATAACGATCACTAAAACTTCAATGCGTGCACTTTACAAACCTTAATGACTCTTATTACTTGATTACTCTTCCTTCCTTGAAACTGATCTTGTAATGATGATCTGAGTTGCATTTATTATTGATATTCTTTTCTTTTTATTCTTTTTGATGTGACAAAAGGGGAAGAAATAATAGTAAGTATTTAAGTGGAAACTGAATCCATTGAATACATATTGGTCATTTATTTTCTTGTCATTTATTTTTCTGTTACTTGCCAAGGGTGCATTTTGACTTTCTTGTACATAGGTCTAAGTATGAGCTTACAAACCTCATACTTTGCCTATTAGACCCAGAAGAAGCTTACAAAACTCATATTATATTGTTGCCAAAGAAATTTAAAAAGTGTGACATATTTTAACTCTCTTGTACATAATGTTAAGATAGAGCTTGCAAACCTCTGACTTAGCCTATCAGACCCAAAAGGAGCTTACAAACCTCGTATTCTGGTGTTGCCAAAAGGAGTTAAAATGAAGTCATTTTCGTTTTCTTGTATATGGAACTAAGGGGGAGCTTACAAACCTCAACCTTGAAACTGTTTGACTCAGGGGGAGCTTACAAACCTCAACCTTGAAACTGTTTGACTCAGGGAGAGCTTACAAACCTCAGACCCTGATGTTGTTCAGAAGACTAGTTTATTTTTCTTGAAAAATAGTTCTTAATGCTTGAACAAGCTCAAGTTGTGAACTATTAGACTCAAGGGGAGCTTAAAAACCCCAGACCCTGTTGTTGCAGTGAAAATTAAATGCCCAACATTGTCCTTTAAATACTTGTGTTTGTCATCATCAAAAAGAGGGAGATTGTTAGAACAATAATTTGTTCTTGATATTTTATCTTTTAGTTTTGATGACAACAAAAGTATTTAAAAAATAGTGGTTATTTGATGTGTATTTTATTTATGCAGGTTTTTATTCTTGTACATAAATAATCAGAATCTATTTACTTAAGATACACTTGGAGTTGCTTCATTTCTAGCTTCTGGTGGCAGAGTCTGAAGAATAATTTCTAGTATGGATTGACGAAGACTCTGAGCTGAAGGCCTCAACACTCAGATGAGTTTTTACACTTAGTAATTGTATATCATATTCTGGTACCATTCAGGGTTGGTGATAAAGTTGTGGACTATCTGTACTACTGAAAGCATGTTGTATTGTCTTATCAGCTTATTAGCTCGAGTCTACAAGATTACAAGGCTCAAGAAAAGCTGGTATGTTCTATTGATGTCTGCTCCCAACGACTCTATTAGTACAGAACCTCTTGAAGACTCAAATGTTAAACGTGTTACACAAAGGATTTTATAAATTTGTTGTGCATCCATCTTCTACGTCTCTTGTACTATAGAGCAAAAGCAAAGACACTTGATAAAGCCACCTTCTCAATAGCTAGTGTCTGGAAAGGCTATATATATGGCTGAAGATTCAAGCCTAAATTTTTAACAAAGATTCTTCTGTTGGAGTAGCAAGATCAAGCAATTATCAACTACATGTGATAGGCAGATTTTCTATTGTAGGTTGTAAAAAGCTTAAGATTTCTTACCCCTGAATATATTTAGAAATCTTAAGTGCTTTAGGTCTTTGTTATGGTGATCTCCCGTACTTATGATGCTTGCGTCATGTACACCTTATTCTCTATTCTGCTGAGCCTTCGGTAGTTTAGATTAAGTCTCCTGCTATTTGCTAGAGCAAAAAGTCTTGTCTCATTGGAATTCAAGCAACATGTCTTGAGACAAGATGCTTAAGCCACACAAGTCTCATTGCTTAAGTGCTTGAGCTGTGAAAGTCTTATTCAGCTAATTTGATTGAGCAAAAGTAAAGTCTTAGACATGTGCTCTAAGCAAAGATAATTCTCAGCCAGAAGACAGATGAGCAGGTGACTCAATCTGATGGTGTGAGCAAAGTAAAGTCTTAGACATGTGCTCTAAGAAAAGGAAAGTCTCAGCCAGGAGAAAGATGAGCAGATGGCCCAGTCAGATGGTGTGAGCAAGGGTAAGTCTTAGACACGTGCTCTAAGAAAAAAAGAAGTCTCAACCAGAAGGCAGATGAGCAGGCGGCTCAGTCTGATGGTGTGAATAAAGGTAAAGTCTTAGACATGCGATCTAAGCAAGGGAAGTCTCATATAGTTGGTCTGAGCAGTTGTAAAAGTCTTATACAGAAGTATAAGAGATTATAATTATGAAGTGTTTATAATAAAAAGCTCTTGTTAGACAAGGGGACTAGACTACCCTCAGTTAGGGGAAGAACCAGTATAAATCTTTTGTGTCTTCCGCTGTTATTTTATTTACTTTTGTTGTATATGTTGTCAACTGAATTGACTCAGAATCTGAACATAAGTTCTGATTTTGAGACTCAGATCAGAAGCTAAATAATAAGAAAAATGCGAAACACAATTTAATCCCCCTTTTTGTATATTTTTCACACCTTCACACAG
The DNA here is from genome assembly GCA_963859935.3 of Lathyrus sativus. Classification (NCBI taxonomy): domain Eukaryota; kingdom Viridiplantae; phylum Streptophyta; class Magnoliopsida; order Fabales; family Fabaceae; genus Lathyrus; species Lathyrus sativus. The sequence goes on from OZ012735.1 coordinate 953,303,881, forward strand.
GACTACCAATAAATTGTTTGGACAAACTTGAAAAAGAGAAATCACATGTGAATTATGGACATGTGCTAATTGTTTCAAATAATGGTTAACATTATATATTTAAACAAATGAATTTAAAATTAGCCATGCTACATAAACTAATACACAAAAGAGAACAACATATAGTTTCTTTTCAAATTCATTTTTTGAAAACAGTTTTTCCAATTATTAATTCTATAACTACCATCTTGCTCATAACTTATAGTATTCTTTTTATACAATCACATCAATTAGCGCATTGTACTATATCAAACCATACAAAATCATATGGTAAACTTCCATAATAAATGTCAACAAAAGCAAGGTGTGTGGTTTGCTAGGCAATCACCTTACAAAAACTAAATAAAGTTAGGACTATTGTATACTTAATAATCTTAATTTATTATTCTAATTAGCCCAATATTATTAAAGTTGTAACCGTATATTATCCAACTAAGTAATAACAAGTTCACATTCAGATATTATCCAACCAAGTGACAATACAGTTGAAAGGCAAAAAAAATATATTTTAAAAATCAAATTGAATTACTTATTCATAAGACCCTATAACAAATTCAACAAAATCAAAACAACTAAACTCTAAAATACTAACTGCTCATTAAAATTTAACAATAGTTTATAGAAAATGATTTATATAAGAATGTATATTATATAATTCTCTCCAAATCTTTTGTTAAAAACCTTTTGGAAAACTTCAAAAAATTTGAAAGATAGTAAGAAAAAGATAAGGAAGAGAGAAGTTCTAGAGAAATACAAAACTTCTTATTGGTATGCTAAAAAATAGAAAAGAGAGGTTGAATTATGGTGGGACCTACCACTTATTCTTTCTCCTCTAATCTTCAAAGATTTTGTGTTGCATCCTATTTTTTTTCACTTTTCATTGCCCCTTATCCTGCAATTACTTTGTTTATTTTTCAAAAGAAAATTAATGACTATTATTGTTGTTCTACGTAAACAGTACCAACATTTCTTTATTTTTTTCGCATAAATTGATTGTGTAATTTTCTGTATCCTCTATATGTGATTGATACAAATTTAGTTCTTAATAAATAAATTATTTATAAATAAAATAAAGGATCTAAAATAGTTCAATTAAGTTGATTATATTTTTAAATTATAAAATTATATATATCAACACAAATGATTTAATTAATTAATTAAAATTAAATAATATAAAATAAAAAGTGAACTAGTGAATTTTTTTAATAAAAGGATATTTCAGTACTTTTAAATTTTATAAACACCTCTCTCTTCTATTTCTCTTCTTTCTCCCATCTTTCTTTCTTACTATACCCTCTCTTTAGGATCGAAAATTGTTGAGTTTGTAATTCCTTGTATCAAAGCAGCGTAACTCGACAGAAACAAGATCTAGTCAAATTATCTAATAGGTATGTGTCGAGTTGTATTAGTGTGTCGAAGTGTCGAAGCAAGTTACTTCACACGAGATTTTGACTTAGGTCTATTTTAGTAATGTTAGCTATTTTGGACTTTTATAGTTTTGGGGTTTGCCTTGGGGTGCAAGCTAACCTAAATCTATAAATAGGGAGTAACCCTTATTTTGTAAACACAGCTCGTACATTGTATTTACAGTTTGCAGTTGCAAGTGAATAAGAGAAAGTTTCCACATTTAGTGGACAAAGAGAAACTCTACAGAATATTCATCTTCTTCTCCAACGTTATTTTTATTTCTTTCTTTCCCAATCCTTTCGTTGTCATTAGGTGGTTGATAACAATCTTGTTCATCAAGATTAAAATGAAATTCTCCATATGTTGTTGTTGAATTCCAACATCTGGTATCTACAGCTCCGGTTGCGATTCAAGGAAGCAAAATCATGATGGCGATGAATAATCCAAATGAGAACTTTCCTGCGAACCTACCGATTCTCAAAAAAGATAATTAAGAAAGATGCAAGAAAATTAAGGTGGTTTTCTGTTATCAAGATCTTTGGGATCTTGTGAAGGAAGGAGTAACACCGCTTGCAGAAAATGTGACAGATCAAGAAAAGGTTGCACACAAAGAATTGAAGAAGAGAGATTATAAAACTCTTTTTATAATCCATCAATGTGTTGATCCAGATAATTTTGAAAAAGGTTATTGATGTAGAATCAGCAAAGGAAACGTGAGAAATTCTAGAGAAGTCGTTTGGAGAGGAAGAGAAGGTGAAAGAGGTGAGATTACAAACTCACAAGAGAACCTATGAATTGTTTCTGATGGAAGAAAGTGAAAGTATAACAAATTTCTTCACTAGAGTTATAAAGCTGGTGAATCAAATCAAGGTATATGGAGAAGTGTTGACATGAAAATCAATTGTTGTAAAGATCTTGAGCTTTCGACCACGTGGTAGTTGCCATAAAAGAGTCGAAAGACTTGTCGGTATTGACGAGGGAAGAGCTTCAAGGGATGCTTGAGTCTCATGAACAGAGGATGGGTGAAAGAGCTGTAGGAAATTCGAAGAGTGATATGGCTTTGCAGGCGCAACTAGAAAAAGAAAAGAAAGGTAAAGGAAGTAGGAATAACAAAAAAGGAAGAGGAGGCTTTAACAATTCGACTGGTCAAAATCAGCAAGAAGCTAACTGGTCGAATCAAAGAAAACCCTATAACCAAAGCAACCCAAGAGGTGGTGCTGCAGGTAGAGGAATAGGTGGTGGTCAAAAACCTGACAAAAGTCACATTCAGTGTTTCAATTGTCAGAATTATGGTCACTATTTTAGTGATTATCGAGAAAATAAGAAGAATCAAGAAACTGATGCAAAACTGGTGAAACATGAAGAAGAAGAGATATTGATAATGGTCACAACAAGAGATGAAGAAAGATTCCAAGACCTGTGGTACTTGAACTCATGATGCTCATTACATATGACTGAAAGGAAAGATTGGTTTGTTAACATGAAGCCCCTAATGAAGAATATGGTGAAATTTGCAAATGACAATACTTTAGCCACTGATGGTATTGGTGATGTTCTGATTATGAGGAAAGATGACAAGAGGTCAATAATTTCAAATGTGTTGTACATACCAGGCATGAAGAGCAATTTGCTCAGTATATTGCAGTTGGTCAAAAAGAACTACAAGGTGTCGATGAAAGACAAGATGATGAGAGTTCTCGACTCAAGAGGAAGGTTAATCTTGAAGGCTCCAATGTCTCAAAATAGAACCTTCAAGATTGAACTTAACGTGATGGGGCATAAGTTCTTGTAACTGCAGCCAACAGAGATGAATGGATATAGAATTATCAACTTGGCCATCTCAATTTTAAAGACATCATAGATTTGAAAAGAAGAAATATGGTCTCATGATTACCAGAAATCGACATTCCAAGCGAAGTGTGTGAAGAATGTATTCAGGCAAAACAACACAAGAATAGCTTTAGCAAGGATGCAAGAAGCAAGTCGAAGGCAATTTTTGAAGTCATATATTCTGATGTATGTGGTGCTATCCAAGTGGATTCGATTGGAGGTAACAAATACTTTGTCACGTTCATAGATGATTTCAGTCGAAAGTTATGGACTTACTTGACCAAGAAGAAAAATGAAGTGATCGAGGTATTTGCCAAATTCAAATTTATGGTCAAAAGACAAAGTGGTCGAAAGCTAAAGACTCTGAGGACTGATGGTGGTGGAGAGTATGTGTCGAAATATTTTGATGCATTATGTGAGAAAGAAGGGATTGTGCATGAGGTGGTGCCACCCTACACTCCACAACATAAAGGAACCGCAAAAAGGAAGAATAGAACAATCATGAATATAGTGAGAAGTATGTTGAAAAGCAAGCATCTACCCAAATAATTATGGGGAGAAGATATGTCAACAGCAACATACATCTTGAATAGATGTCCGACGAAGAAGGTAGAAGTAATCACACCAGAAGAATGTTGGATATATAGCCCATAGACATGTGCCAGATCAGCTAGGAAGAAAGCTTGATGACAAGTCAAGTCAAATGATCCTGATAGGATATCATTCAATTGAGGATACAAGTTGTTCGACCCAATGAATAAGCAAGTTGTGGTCAGCAGGGACGTGATCATAAATGAGCTTAAGGAATGGGATTGGACTGATAATGTCAAGAAGAATTCAGTGAGAATCTTATATGAAGAGCCAACTAGTAAAGTCGAAATACAAGTTCGACAAGAAGAAGTTAGAGGTCAAGCAGGCCCAAGCATACCTCAATGAACAAGACACATGCCTGCACGGTTTCAAGAATGTGTGATTACATCATATGATGTGGTCGATGAAGAATGTGAGCTAGTACATTATGATTTTTACGCATATGTCGAACTAGTCAATGCAGCTGAGGCATTAAAAGATTCGAAGTGGGCGAAAGAAATGAATGAAGAGTTAGAGTCCATCAAAGTCAATAAAACTTGGTCACTTGACGAATTTCCTCAAGGCGATAAGGAAATTGATGTAAAATGTGTTTACAAGGTGAAGGTGAATCCTAAAGAAGAAGTAACTCGACAAGAGAAAAGACTTGTGGCGAAAGGATTTCTATAAAAGGAAGGAGTCGACTTCGATGAAGTTTTTGCACTTGTTGCTAGGATCAAAACAATCAAATTGGTTGTTGGTCTAACAAACATGAACAATTGGCACACATGTCAGATGGATGTGAAATGTGCATTCTTGAATGACCCCTTAGATGAAGAAGTTTATGTTGCACAACCAGTTGGGTTTGTGAAACAATGCAAAGAAAGAAAGGTGTACAGGCTGTATAAAGCCCCGTATGGACTTAAGCAAGCTCCAAGAGCTTGAAATAACAAGATCGACATCTTTCTACGGGAGAAGAAATTTGTGAAGTGCACAACTAAACATGGAGTATATGTAAGGAGAAGAAATAGTGAATTTCTTATATTATGTCTCTATGTCGATGACCTGTTGTTAACGAGAAGCTGCAAGAAGAAGATCGAAGATTTCAAACATGACCTAAGTGAGGAGTTTGAAATGTTAGACTTGGGAAATCTCTCATATTTCCTAGGCATCAAATTCTAAAAACGTGGTATAGGTTTGATGATACACCAAAAAAGATATGCATGCGAAATAATCAAGAGATTTGAGATGCAAGATTGCAATCTAACTTTGACTCCAGCTGAGACTAGATTGCAACTTTCGAAAGATTCATATTCAAATGATGTCGACCCAACCCAATATAGAAGACTTTTTCGGTCACTTCGATATCTTTTTCACACAAGGCCTGACTTAGGATACATTGTGAGTATGGTAAGTAGATTCATGCAAAAGCCAAAGGTATCACACCTAGCAGCGATGAATATGATATTGAGGTATCTGAAAGGAATTCTCGACTACAAATTTTTTGTTTCCTGCAGCTGATGAAGGAAAAAATGCAAGATAGTAAGGTAAACTGATTCGAGTTGGTGTAGTGATGATGTGGATAGAAAATCTATAGTTGGCTATGTGTTTATGTTAAGTGGTACACCAGTTGCTTGAAGTTCGAGAAAGGAGCCAGTAGTGGCATTGTCATCATGCGAAGCAGAATACAGAACTGCTTCTCTTTGTGCATGTGAAACAACGTGGATGCTGAACCTGATCGAAGAGATTACAGTGAAGAGTAAGGAAGCAATTACCATGAAGATCGGCAACATGTCAGCTATCAACCTAGGGAAGAATCCAATAGCACATGGTCGAAGCAAGCACATTGAAATGAGGTTTCATTATCTTCGAGAGCAGGTAGTAGAAGGGAAGATAAATTTGGAACACTGCAGAACTAAGAATCAGATTGCAGATATCATAACAAAAGGATTTCAAGTCTATGTGTTCAAAAATCTAAGGTCTATGATGAATGTAGATAGCTTAGATACAATAAATTAGATGATTTGTTGATTTTATAATTTCTTGTGTCAAAGTAGCGTAGCTCGACAAGAACAAAGTCTAATCGAATTACCGAATGTGTATGTGTCGAGTTGTATTAGTGTGTCAAAGTTTCAAAGCAGGTTGCTTCACACAGGATTTCTACTTACGCCTATTTTAGTAATGTTAGCTATTTTGGGCTTTTATAGTTTTGGACTTTGACTTGGGGTGCAAGCTAACTTAAATATATAAATAGGGAGTAACCCTTATTTTGTAAACACAACTCATACATTGTATTCACAATTTGCAGTTGCAAGTGAATAAGAGAAAGTTTTCATAGTTTGTGGAGAGAGAGAAACTCTGCAGAATATTCATCTTCTTCTCCAACGTCATTTTTTTTCTTTCTGTCTCTCAATTTTTTCATTGTCATTGCGTGATTGTTAACAATCTCTTTCGTCAATATTAAAGTGAAATTCTCCATAGGTTGTGGTTGAATTCCAAGAAAAATAAGTCGAGTTGAGTCGAACTCGCATCAACTAAGCTCGACATCAACTCAAATCCCGATTCGAGTTTGCCAAACTTTTTTTTAAGCTCAAACTCGACTCGTTATAAGTTCATGAGCAACTCAGTTTGACTCGTTAAGTTCATCTCATTAGGTTTCATCTCGCTTGCTTCACGGACTTTAAAGTCATTTCTTTAAAGTCCACTTTTTATATATTTTACATTTTAAATTAATATTATGCTAAAAAGAAAGTATTGAAATAAAATAGAAGTTATTAGATTGGAATTTAACTTTGTCTAAAAAAATATACTAATTCAAAAGTTAATTAACTTATATGATGATAATTTTATTTGTATAATTATTTTTAGAAATATTTTGCTCACTTGAGAATATAAATCATCAATTAACACCGTTTAATTAAAATAAAATATAAGGCTAAAATTTATATTAAGTTTTTAAACCTATTCGTAAAGACAATATAATCCTTCTCGTATATAATCGAGTTGACTCCAGAACCTAACGAGTCGAACTATGTATAGTTCAAGTTCAACTCATTTAGTTTACGAACATAGTTTTTCACTCATATTCAGCTCATTAGTTTCAAGAACCAAGTTCAACAAATTAATTGTTGAATCAAATTCTGAACTATTTTTGAGTTGATTCGATTTATTTTCAGTCCTACCTCTCTTCCTTATTTCTCTCTTCTCAACTTCTCACTACAACCAATTACACTCAAACCTAATTTCAAATTAAGTGTGCATTTGTTCTGCTGATAACTTTAAAAATTAAGTTTCAATAAAAAATAAAATTAGTGATTTTTATGGAAGTAGCTGAGTGGTTATATAAAAATGTAGGGTGCATAACATGTGTTCGATCTTGGTTTTGTTCAAATTTTGTAAAATTGTATTAATTCAAATTTAAAATAGAAATTTCTATTCAAATTTAAAATAGAAAATTCTTATAGAAACACAATCTTAACCTCAGGGACGGGGGTTCGAAACCTAGTGTTGAACATCATATACTATAATTGACTTAAATTCAAAAGAAAAAAAGTTTAAGATTAAGTTTAAGTCGCACTTCTGATTTAAATTCGAAAGAAAAAAAGTTTAAGAAACCGTACTGTTAAGTTTAAGCCGCACTCTAAAATGGTAACGAATAGGCAACTGTTATACAAAAGGGCACACATCTAAATTGTAACTTAAAGTGGTGAATAAGCGATGGTTTTAAACAAAAATATAGAAACTTGTCAACGAATAAAAAGTGTAGCATATTACCCCTATAAGGAACAATTTTTAAGTCGCTGTCTATTGTTCCACTGCCTTAAGTGAAAAATGATGTAATGTTTGTTATATTTTCTAGAATCTTCGGTATCTCTGATCATAAGGATTGGGCTTTGGGTAAGGTAGGGTTGTTTGTGGATTGTAATATACCATAGGACTTGAAGTGGAAGAGATCAATTTTCGTCTATTAGGAGGCAATGGTCCAAAAAATGCTTTCAATTATTTAGATGATTACATTATTCAATTTTACTGATGATGACTCTAATTTTATTCAGATGACAATGCTTTTTTCTTCGTTGTGTGGTCGGAGGGCAGAGTGGGTAACCCACTTGTTTGCTACTTGTGACCTCACACTGTCTGTTTGAAATGAGATCTTTAGGTGGATAGGGTGGTGCTTTGTTCTTCATTTGGACTTTAATGATTATTTCTTGGTCTTTAGATCCGGGGGTGGTATGGCTAAGGTGAGGTGTATAGGTGTTCAAATCCAAATCGATCCAAATAAAAACCGCAAACCGATCCAAAAAAATCGAAAACCGCAAAAAATAGAAAATTATTGGATGTGTTTGGATGTTATTTTATAAAAACCAATCGGTTCGGATTGGATTTTAGATTGATTATTCAAAACCGATCCAAACCGAACCACATGTATATACTTTTATACTTATCTATTTTTTATTAGTATAATATGTTGTGTTAATTTATTATTAGATGATACCTTTTTTTTTATAAAATACTATTTATTAGTTTGATTTAATCTATTAGTTATTATTATTTCATTTGTTTCAATCATAACCGATCATTATCATTTTATAATATTAACTTTTAGTATAATATATGTTAAGTGTTTTTACAATATTAATAAAATTATAATTTGTAATTTGAATATTAAAAAAAAACCATCCAAATTAAATCGCAAGAAATTGGATCAGATCAGATCAGATTTTTTTAACCAATCATTGTTGGAGCGGTAAATCAGTAAGTAAAAATATTAAGTATCCAGTTTTGTCATCTCATAAGAGATCGATGTGAGAAAAAGAATGTCATTCGACAATCTCCACGCCTCTAAGCTTGGGTTTGAATGGTTTGTGATAAAAATGCAAAAGGAAAAACTTAAAACAAGAAAATAAATACATTTTGTAAGTGCTTCTGATTGGCTGCATTTTGTGGCAAAACATTAGAGTGTGTATGGATGTTATAACTAATGATGCGACACACAATATGCAGGATAAGTAGTAAGTTGAGTTGGATGTCATACTGAATGTCATGACACTGATTGTACGACATCAGGTGTGCAAGTTTAGTTTTATGTTATTCAGAATGAGAAAGCTCAGGCTAGAATTCAGGAAACTTTATAGAAGCTCAAGCTGGAAGTCAGGAAACATTTTAGAAGCCCTGGAGAAATTAAATGTACCTGACCTAAGTGGTAAGTGCAGCTTTTTGAAGAGAGGTTTGGGTAAACCTAATTTATGCACCAAGGACTGACTGCTGCTATAAATAACAGAAGGAGAAATCCTAGAAGAGCAGCTCTTGACAGAAGATTAGAGAGTGCATGCTAAGTGTCCTTGTGAATGAAGAAGTTATGTTCTTCACGTGTGAAGTGTGTCTTAGGAATACTTGTACACCAAGAAACTGTATGCTGCGTTGGTTAGGTAGGTTCTAAGCTATTGTGTCACTCAAAGCTGTTAAGCAAGAGTGTGTGTTCCTTGATCAAAGCTGTGAAGCAAGATCAAGGTGTGTTTTTGGAGTGTATCTCCATAACTGTTCTGTAATTGTGTGTTAATATCACTGAGGTGATTGAGGGGGAGTGAGTGGGTATACTCAGGTCTAGAGTGTCTCTAGGCAGAAGTGTCATTAGGTAGGTCTTAAGTGAGGAGTGCAAACTGGGATTGTTTGACTCTGAATTAATTCTACTGATAGTGAATTTCCTCCCTGGCTTGGTAGCCCCCAGATGTAAGTGTGGTTGACACTGAACTGGGTGAACAATTACTTGTGTTATTTACTGCTTTCCATTTACAGCTTATTATTAAGTGCAGTAGTACATGTTACAGTGGATGTCATAACATCTACAATAACATCCATCGTGTGCTAGCCAGAATTACAATTGGCATCAGAGCAGGCACCCTGCCTGTTATATCTGGGTGAGATCTAGGGAAGATAAATTATGGTACTATGGATAAAGACATAGGATTCACAAACAGATCACACATTCTAGATGGCTCTAATTATGACTATTGGAAACCTAGGATGATTGCCTTCTTAAAGTCTTTAGACAGCAAGGCATGGAGAGCTGCAAACTCAGGCTGGGCACATCCAGTGAAGACTGATAAAGATGGATTGTCTGTGCTTATACCTGAAGAAGAATGGACCAAAGAGCAAGAAGCCCTGGCTCTTGGGAATTCTAAAGCTTTGAATGCATTATTCAATGGTATAGACAAGAATATCTTCAGACTTGTGCATCATTGTGAGCTAGCTAAAGAGGTGTGGGATACTCTCAAAACAACTCATGAGGGAACCTCTAAAGTCAAGATCTCAAGACTTCAAATGTTGACAACCAAGTTTGAAAGTCTAAAGATGAAGGAGGAGGAAACTATTCATGAGTTTTACATGAATATCCTTGAACTTGCGAACACCTCAGGAGCTCTGGGAGAAAAGATGTCTGAAGAAAAGCTATTGAGGAAGATCTTAAGGTCCTTGCCTAAAATATTTGCCATGAAAGTCACTGCCATTGGAGAAGCCCAAGACATGCAATATGAAGGAAAATGAACTCATTGGTTCTCTCCAAACATTTGAGATGGGCATGTGTGATCATGCTGTGGAGAAAAAGGACAAAAGCATAACTATTGTATCAAATACATCAGAGGTCTCAGATGAAGACAATGGTGGAAGAAAGGAGAATATCTCAGAAGCTGTAGCTATGCTTGGGAGACAATTCAACAGACTCATGAAATAGGGTATATAAGAAGGGTAGAACTAGTGACAAGTTCATCCCATCTGACATTAGCAGAAAAGCTAAGCATGCAGAAAAGCTCAATCAAGACAAAGGAGGTCAATGCCTTGAATGTGAGGGATGTGGACATAATAGAACTTAATGCCCCACCTATCTAAATAAACATAAGAGAGGCCTAAATGTAACCTGGTCTGATGGAGACTCTGAAAGTGGATCAGAAAAGGAGTATGCCAAGCATGTCACTGTTCTAAATAGTATATGTACATCTGATGATAACTCAAGGGAGGATGAGCTGACTTTTGATGAGCCTGCAGCTTCATACAAACAGTTGTGTTTCAGAAGTGCAGAGGTATGCCAACAAGGGGAAATCAAAAAGGGATCATTAAGAAGTTGGAGGCTGAGAAAAAGGAACATCTTGCAACAATAGACTCACTCAATAGTGAGGTCAGCCTGTTGAACTGTAAACTTGAGCAGATGACAAGATCAATCAGGATGCTAAACCCTGGGACTGACACTCTTGAAAAAATTCTACATAGTGGTCAGATAGCAGGAGACATGTCTGAACTGGGGTTTGTTGGTGAACAAAACCCCATCTTGGGGTTCAAGAGACCAGAGTCTGAAAATCAGAGGTCAAACCAGATGTCACGACCAATGTCACAACATTAGAGGAACAAGAACATGAATCAGACAAGAAGAAAGTTCCTAAGGTGGAGGTGTCATTACTGTCGAAAATTTGGTCACCTAAAACCTTTGTGCTTCAAACTGCATGGATATCCTAGCCACACTCATCAAAGTGCTCCTGCCAAGAAGCAACAATGGGTAACAAAGGAGGTTATTCTCATAGCTCACACCTCTCTAAGAGTGTCAGCTAAATAAGACTGGTACTTTGATAGTGGTTGTTTGTCGCAACTGCGAAAAAAGGTGTCGGCAATGACAGAATAGTCACCACCTATCGTTATTTATCCCAAAGGAGGGAAAGGAAACGATTAGGAAAAACCTAGAGAAAAGGGATTAGATCGGTCATCGCAACCAAATATCTGGGTTCGGGAGTCGGTTACGCAAGGGGGAGGTATTAGCACCCCTCACGTCCGTTGTACTCAACGGGATCCATGCTTGTTTGTTTATCTACAGGGTTGTTTATATATCTAACTAAGAGGTCTGGGACAAAAGAAAAGAAAAAGGACAGGACTCGACAGAACATCGTTGTTCTGGGCCTACGTATTCCCTTGTGCAATGGGAAAGTCAGAGTCAATGTAGTTCGGCTAACTACGGGTAAAAGATGGGGGAAGGTTGCTCGCCAATACATCGTCGTATTGTGCCTACGTACTCTCAACAGGTATGAGAGATTAGAGCGAACATAGTTCGGGATAAAAAGGAACACAGCTTTGTTCATGAATTTTATCCGAGTAAGGTTAAACTACAGTTCCAGCAGTTAGGGACAATGCCTGTTTGCGGTAGAACCGAAGCTTAACAACACTCTTTTCATCTGAAAAGGTTTTCCTTGATTAGAGAGAGCCCTAAAGGGCAAAAGGAGTTTGGTGTTTGTTTTTGTCTTTTATCGAAGAAGTGTTTTGAATGAATGTTTGTAATTCATACTGCACTAGAGACTATGACTTAGGAGCGAATGCGTCGCATGTCACCCAAAGGGTGCCACACTAAACATCCTGGATACTGAAAGGAAACCCTCCAATAACCATTTCCTGGGTAGCTTAAGGCTCGTAACGTACAATACTCATTAACCTTTATTAGATGTTTTGAAATTGTTTGAGGATGAGAAGAGAGAAGGACTCTACAGGGGGACTAATCAAACTTACTGTTGTCATGCAATATGGTCCTAATGTTGAGTTTAAAAGGGAATTTATCCTACTCGTTGTCATACATGGATTAGAACCTAGTGTCTATCATCACCATCCTTGAACAAGGAGGTGAGAGCCCTAAGGGTACATGTCAAAGGGAAAGATAAACACAACTATTAACCATGTGAAATAGGAATGTAAATAGATGCACATGCAATGCAATAATACAAGCAAAGGGAGGACACCTCAACCTTTAAATGCAAACAAGAGATGTGCAGAGAAAGCACACAAGCAAAGGGAGACAACCTCAACCTTTAGATGCAAGCATGAACTTAAGGAAAAAATGCCTACACATGCAATTCTATCCTAATGCATCACAGCAAACAATCAATCAATCATGAAGAAAAGATAAACAAGATGAGGAGCAATGAATTCATCCCAGGAATTCATCAAGTTTAGATGTGTATCAACATAATAGTCCATCAAAGGTTCAACCTCTTCATGGAATGCACTTTAATTATTTCAAGGGAAGAACCCGACTCTCACAAGAGGGATCCTAAGATTGTAGGACAGATGAGTGAGGTGGAACTTAGTGGAGATCTAAGGTATTAGGTTAATGTCTATCAACATAGGAGTCCTCAAAGGCTCATCCTCTTTATGGAATGCACTTTAATTCTTCCAAGGGAAGAACCAGGCTCTCACAAGAGGAATCCTAAGAATAATGGACAAAGAAGAGAATGATGACGGGAAGCATGGTGTAGACCAAGGGAATCCACCATGACACTCAACCAAAATCTTTAAGATATATCCTCAAGAGTTCTACCATTCATGGCATGCCTTTAGTTCTTCCAAAGGAAGAACTAGGCTCTCACCAATGGGAACCCTAAATCATAAGATAGAATAGGGTGGGAGGAACCAAGCAAAGCAAAGGAATCACATAAGGAAGAGAAACCAATCACTTAAAAGCTTCTAAGGAACCCTAAAAGTTAAGCTCTAAAGGAAGTCTATCCTAATCAATCTATGGACATGTTAAAGACTTGAAATTTAACCTACACAGGCTTCAACCTATGTACTATGGGAACATGCAAGGATTGGGTGCCTAAGGATTGCAAAAGGATCACCTAAAATGAAAAACCAGGTGAAGGTTCAATGGGAAACACACTAACATCATCCATAATGAAAAATATATTAAAAATAGTAAAAACAGCCTAAACAATCTAATAAAAACCCTAGGGAGTCTTCATGATGTAAGGAATCTATGGTTAAAATTGTGGAGCAAAACTCCAAGCCTAAGTATGCTAACAGGGGCCAAAACCCTAATGTGTTCTATGGATAAGGCAAAGGGAAAGGGTGCTAAAGATGTACTTCAACCTTAACTAAATGATATCTAAAAATCAGAACCGAAATACCTAGAAATCAATCAAGGTGTCTAGAATCATCACACCAAAAATCAGAAGTTTATTCTATGCTTTGACAAGGAAATAAAATTCAAGAAGTAAACATGTATATTTCTCACACTTAAAGAACAATCAATCATGAAAAAATCACATTAAATTGAAAAATGATCTAAAAATCAATCTAACAATTTGTAAAATCATTTAACATGCTGAGGTACCTTGGGGAAAAATTTCATGAATTTCGGATACATTTTACTATTTTTAATGAAATAAAAGTAAGCATCCATAAAACAAAGAAATTAAGAAAAAGGAAATAAAAATTGAAAAAAGTTGTGGTGTGGTTAGCAATCAACGCACGTTCAGAATCTTCATGGGCCATAAAGCGGGGTGGGAATATGAACTAGTCGCCCAGTCCAATTAAACTTCAGTCAATCAACCAAGACTCAAATCAAGGCCGTCTGTTTGGCATACTATCCATGGATCCAATGGTATATTACGCTGACACGTGTGCTAAAGGATCTTAACATAACGCAAGAACGAATCTCAGCCACTCACTACAAAGACCAGTCAATGATCTGATGGATGTGGGGTGCGCACATGAAACACACCATTTCATTAAAAGGGGATTCAACCCCTGAGAGCCAATCATGGCCATTGGTTTGGAGATGAGTCAAGCCATCCTAAAGTTATGAAGGTGCCACGCGTACACATCAATTTAACACAAAAATGAGATTAAACCAAAGCCGTGTGATGAATCCAAAGTCAAGAAGTCAGCATGGATCCAAGGGCTCACATCATGTCACGCATCATCATCAACATTTAAAAAGGAAAAGAGGGGGAAGTTTCAGACGGTGGTGAGGGATTTGCAGACGGCGGCCGGAGAGAGCTCCGGTCGTCTTCAACCTCTGGTTATGAACAGTGCCATTTCCAAAAACTCCATGAAACTTGCAATTAATTATACCAATCAAATCCTCATGCTACATACATCATGAATACGACATTCATTTTCATTTTCAGTCCAAGAATAAACCAAATCGAAGACCTAAAGTTTGTGCACCATTCCAAGAACTGCATCCAACAGCCCTAAAAACTACCCAGAATCCATCTAGACATCTCAAGGAACTCAAATACCTAAAAATGGCGCATAATTACGTCTTGAATAGAGAGTATGGATGAAAACGATTTACCTAATGGAGCACCTCCATTGGGCCTTCAAATGTTGTTGAAGCTTGCTGAAAAGTATCCAGAATCCATCAGTGATCTTCAATGGAGGTCTATGAATGCTTAACTTCCCTTGAAACATGATGAATCTTCAAAATCGATTTTCAACTTTCAACCACTTTTCTCAATCGTTTTTCTGTTATTTCTCCATCCAAAGTTAGTTTTTTTTTCCTGTTGTACATGATCACAACAATATATGGAATGGATATGGAATGATTTTGAAGCCCAATCATGGCCCATGAGGTCCAATTCAACAATCCAATTTTCTCATTTGAAGCTTGGTGATTCTCACAAAAACAGAGCTTAGACTGTTGCCAATTGACTCATATCAATTTCCTATGATGCAAGGAACATGAATGAATGAGATTAGTTCCTTGGATTTGAATCAATGGTTGATTTTGATTTTGTTACTTCAAGATGAAGTAACCTTGAATTTAGCCATGAAAATGACCTCAAAATTGGTTTATGGTTTTGGCATTGTATTTAGAACATTTAAGGCACTCAAAATATGCACACATATGACATGAATTGATTTAATTTGAATTGGATCCAAACTAGCCCTTTTCAAGTGTTCCTTCATGGAAATTTCTTCACCAATTCTCCAATCCAAGCCAAAGCAATGATACCTTGATGTTTAGTTAAGTAAATGATCCCATTTGGAGCAACTTTCAAGTTGCAAAGATCTTCATTTGAATTATGTAAAGTGGTGAAATTGACCTATAATCCAAAGTGACCTATAATCAAAGTTTCCTAAAATACCCTTGCCTTGCAAGCTTCATATCTTGAGTTCTACATATCCAATGAAGGACTTCTAGTACTCTTTGGAAATCTAAGATCACGAGGAACAAATCTCATGTTTGGGTCAATAATAGGAGAGACCCCCTTCTAGGTAAAAAATGGCATGGAAGTTGGTTGGCTTTCAAGGACCAAAATCACATTCATTTGATGACTTGTAACTTGTCTGCTTCATAACTTGAGTTCTAGAAATCAGATGAATGACTTCTAGTACTCAAAAGAAATCTAAGAACATGCTCTACAAGTCTCATGTTGGTGTCAAGATGATATGAAACTTATATCTTGAGTTATGTGGTCTTGAAGTTAGATACTAAACAGGGGGTTTTACACTGTCAAGCTTAGAAACCCTAGCTTAGCAACTTCTCACACTCTTAAGTATTGATGCGTTGATCTTGGAATAATCTCTTAGGTGTCTCAACACAACATTCCATGATCATAGTTGCTTGGAATTGAGTCTTAATCTCCTCAAGACTCACAGTTGACTTAGGGTTAACCAGATGAAAACCCTAGCTGCACACCTTTGGCTGTGGCCTCTTGTACTGGATATAATAACTTGTATAAGCTCCTCAATAACCCTCAAGGCACTCAATGAGCTCTCATAATGGATTCCACCCATGGCCATGGATTCAATATCATCAGATAATCTTCATTGACCCCCAAGATAGGAGGTAGGCATACTTGTATCCATCCTTTTTCCCAAGGGCGTTGACTTTTCATGAAGGCTTGTTGAGGATGATAACTTGACTATAGCTTCTTGATTAGCCCTAGAACCTTTGGTATCCTCTTCTGGATAGGCACATCTCTTGATCCCTTGCAGAAATGACAATGCAATGCATATTCTAATGAAACAATGAATGCAATGAAACATAAGCTAGGTGAAGAAAAAGGTTGGGCAAATTTTTGGGTGCAACAGCTGCCCCTATTCAAACGGCTTGGACCTGACTGGGCGAGAAGCGAACGACTCTTAAACAATCAAGGTGAAAAGTGGTTGAATACCAACAAACCCGAAAATTTTCCAACCGCAGAAATAAACTGCAAACTCTGATTGGTGCGAGATCTCCGGAAACTGAAATGATAGTTGTACAACAACTTGCTGGTGAATTACTATTTCAAATCCTTGCCACTAAGTCTGAAAATTATCTGACACTGCCATCAGGCTTCAATGCCAAATTGGGAAGAAACCACTGATTATTCAATCATTGATAAAGGATAGCTGATTTTTCCGTCAGGCACTCTGCATAAAACTGGAAGAATTCCTTGACATCACTGTCGGACTTCGTCATCAAATCGGTAAGGAAATTTGATATTGCTGTCTGACTTCATCATCAAGTCTGGAAGAAATCTCTGACATTACTGTCTGAATTCGTCATCAAGTCTGGAAGAAATCTCTGACATTGCTGTCTGACTTCGTCATCAAGTCGATAAGAAACTTTCCGTTGAACTTCGTCATCAAGTTCGGAAGAAAATTTGGCGTCGCTGTCGGACTTCGTCATCAAGTCGGAGGAACACTTCTAACATCACTGTTGGACTTTGTCATCAAGTCGAGAAGAAACCTTTATCGAACTTCGTCATCAAGTCGGTAGGTATACTTATAACATCGCTATTGGACTTCGTCATCAAGTCGTTGTCAGACTTCGTCATCAAGTCTGAAGAACATTCATGGCGTTGTTGCCGGACTTCGTCATCAAGTCAGAGAAACATTGGTCGTGGTCAGACTTCGTCATAAAGTCTGAGAAACATTTGTCATCGTCAGACTTCATCATCAAGTCGGTGAAACATTGGTCGTCATTGTCGGACTTCGTCATCAAGTCCATAAGAAATACATTTGGCGTCACTGCCTGAAACCTGCTAGGGATAGAACTTCCTGACATCTCCGTCTGACTTCCTCATCAAGTCTAAGGGAGATTTCTGACTTCTCCGTCTGAAACCTGCTAGGGATGAAATTTCCTGACATCTCTGTCTGACTTCCTCATCAAGTCTAAGAGAAATTTTGGACTCCGTTGGGGATTCTGGAGAACTTCCTCAAGTAACTCCGTCAAGTATCGACCTCAAGTCGAAGGGACCCATCTGACATCACCGTCAAGTATCGACCTCACGTCTAAGGGAAACATATGACATCACCGTCAATCCTTGGTTGGGGATAATGTTCCTGACCTCGTCACCAGGTTTCCACTAAGTTGATAACAACCATTGACATCACCGCCAAATAAAACACGAAGCTGATGAACCTTTGGCCTTGCCGTCGAGTAAACCATTATCCAATAACATCCTGACATCACCGCCAAGTAAATGGAGAACCGCAATCTTGGTAAATGCTTGACATCACCGTCAGATATCCATAAACCTTCCATCCTCACCGTTGGATAAACACACTATCGAGAACACATCTGACCTCACCGTCAAGATAGAGCATCTAAATTCATTGTCGGACAATCAAATATCTGATAAACACCTGACCTTACCTCCAAGATTCTCTAATCAATCGGAGGAAATCATCTGACATCACCATCGATCCTCTGTTGGGGATAACATTCCTGATCTCGCCACCAGTCATCCATGAAGTTGGTAACCAACTACTGACATCACCGTCAAATAAAGCATGAAACTGATAAAACTCTAACATCACCGTCGAGCAATCTTCTCTGATAACCTCATGACATCGCCGCCATATAAGTGGAGAATCACAATCGTGGTAAAATTTTGACATCACCGTCAGATATCCATAAACACATCATCTGAATTGGATAGCCCCTAACATCGTCGTCAGACCCTTGCAAAGAGAAGCTTCAACCATACTACTCTGAGGAGAGATGAGGAGAAATTTAGCCAAACAACTCTGCTTCGGGAGTTCTAGAGAACTTAACCGAATAACTCTGCTGAGGATTTCGGCGAACTTAACCGAGTAACTCCGTTGGAAAAACACCTGCACACAAGAACGGTACCCACCTAGCTCATGTTTCACGTGCATATGTTCAACAATGGTGTAATGCTCCACATAAAATGGAAATGTTATGCGTTTAGGGTAGATGCTATGCATGCATGCAAAAATGCTACGGAACCAAATCAACAAAATAAATGCTGAAGGGAGAACCACCCTGCCGGGGAGAAGGAATCATCCTGCTAGGGAGGTGAAACACGCCAATTTCAATTGGACTTAACTTGGGGGAACGAGCCTTGGACGGCTTTTCCGCTGGGAAATAGAGTTCTACGAGAACCTGTACCTGCTCAACTGGGTATACGAACCACAAACTGCTGAGGAAAAGATGCCAACCGCAGAAATAAACTGCACGACCTTCGCAGATAGAACTTTCCTGGAGATACGGACTCCGATGGGGAAATACAGCAACAGCTATTTAGCTACTCTCACCTGCTGGAGAAAGCAAACAATGGCCTGGACGGCCTTCCAGGATTCGGCTCTCTTGGGGAACTGCAAACTCGGCCGAGGATAGACAACCAGACGCTGGAATAAATCTTACCTTCCGGGGAGAATACAACTCTGCGGGGAAATCAACTCTGTCGGAGACCTCAGTCTGAACTACTGAGGGCTGAACATTTACAGCCAATCTGCTAGAGAAAACTGCGTGTTGACCCACTGTTGGGGGAAGATTCCATACCTTTTGGGTGGAAAGAAACCCTGATCTCGAATCGCTGGGGAGTAAGTACATACCTGCAATTTGCGGGGATTAACAGTGTACCGACCAAATACCAGGGATAAGGGTACACATTTAACTGCTCCTTTTAACCTGCATACCACTCTACTGGGGATGGAGATGCCAACTCCAACTGCTGGACTCTTGTTGGGGAGAATCTATCTCCGCTTGGGGAGACAAGTCAATGCTCACAGTTCAATATTCAGACTCTGTGGGGAAACGCAACTGAATCTGCTGAGGAGTAGGCTCAATACTCTGCATATGCCTCTACTAAGGATTTGATGAGGATACACTTTTGTCAGATGCCCCAAGGGTAATGAACTTGCAAAAATCTGATCTCTTGAACATAAAATCTTTCCATGAAACGAACTCGAGATGGCTTGCCCCAGAATCTATAACAACTTTTGATAAGCTCTGCAGATACGGAGAGGAACAATCCCTTCGCTTTCAACTTTTGCCCTAGCCTGTGGGATCTTCCTAACATCCTCTCGAAGGGAAACTTGAGATCTTCTGTACTCTGGCGGTTTGATATGAACGACCTCAACGATTTGAACCTCACAGAGGTGCTTCGAGTTAATCGTCTTCAGGATAAGGATAGCTTCGGTGCTCTCGGGGTGGCCTGCCCCAGCCTTGCCACGACTTTGCCCCTCATTGGCAGATTTGTGAAGCAGTACCTTTGGCCGCGAGAGATTTACCAAATCTCGACCTGATTGCCCCAGATCAGCTGACTTTTAGATGGCTGACTCCCATGCTGTGATCATCTGATATAGCTTTCCCCGGTTCACCGGAGTATTTAGGCATTCTGCATTTTATCCTGGTCAAAGTTTCCATTGTGGAAACTTTCCTGCTATCAAGCGCTTATTCGCAAGTAAAACAAATTGTTCTGCATAAAATATATATTAAATGCAATGCATATGACAGTTTCGAAATCCAATTTTGTTCACTGGAAAAAAATTTGTGACATAAAGTGTATGAATTACTCATTCAGAATGTCAACATTAATACCAACGCGGTGAGAAGAGTCCTTTTAGGAGTCAGTTTCGATGCGATCTTTACCGAAGTATGCTTTAGAAACAAACCTGTTTCAATTAGGACTTTTGAAGGTTGTAACGTGGTCAGGTTCATGGTTAAAAGGAAGGATAAAGGCTCAAAGTCTATCCTAACCCACCCATTCTCCTTGATGTTCTCCAATCCTACGTTTAGCTAACTCGACATGAGCGCTCACCTTTCAAAGGTTGATTGATAGGAGTGATGGTTCAGGGAATCACACGTTTTCAGAGTGACAGTCACTCGCTTTTCGTCTTTGGTGCCTAGAGTCACACGACTTCATTTTTTTTCTTGAGGATTTTCCTTTTATAATCCTTTTCGCTTTTCGTTTTTTCGTTTTCCCCTAATTTTTGCCTGGACTAACTCTTTTGAGTTTCTTCGATTTTAAAGTCCAGCAGGGTGCCCTAATTTTTTTCCTAAGTCGCTTGTTTGCAAGATTCGACTTAGCGGGCATTTTTCTTTTGATTTTTTCACTTTCTCTCTTTCTTCTTTTTTTTGTGGACAAATCGTGTGACATCGACTTGTCTGACTTGTTTGAAAAGAGACTGTGATTGTTTCACTCCTTATCGGCAAGGTTTAAACATTGTGGTTTTTTAGGTACGACCTATACAGGTGTGATTTATCCTCGAACGGGAACACTCCTTTTGTAATTTGAACGCTCGGTCAAATTAACTGACACCTACCCTGCCCCGGGTTATGATTTAGGGTTTTTCATTTTCAGAAAGAAACTCCTACTACTATGCTTAAAGGGGTTGACAATGGATTATCTTCCTTATATCTTCGATGTTTGTGGATTTGAAACAATGCATGTACATCATCAGCGGGTTTTTTATTCAAAAGCATACAATCGGAAGCTTACGCGTCTTTCGATTTCGTCATCCTCCCCGGATTCCACTTAAACAAGCGTTTGAAATAAATGAAAGCAATAGAGTGAACACGAATGGATTAATTCAAAACATGCATATTTATTTCATTATCAATGTCAATTGAAAAACAACAAGTTTTACAAACGAGATTTGCATATAGACAGGAAAGAAACTACAAATGCAATGAAATGACAGGATGAAATGAAAATTGCCAACTTCTCGGAACTGGGCTTTCAGCCTCGACTTGTTGGCGAATTATCCATCTTCAGAATTTTTTGTTAGAGGTAGTCTGATACCCTTCTGATCTGCTTCCAGTGAAATCTTCCACAATATGAACTGTTGAGCTCCCACGACTGGATGAAGGAAGATCATTAATCTTGAATCTCTGACGTGCAATAGAGATCATACTAGAGCCCAGCAGGGCCTAAATCTTGCTCCTGAGCACTTTAAAATCTCCGGTCGAGTGCCCCCACGCCCCAGCATGGTACTCGCAACGGCCGTCACATCAAAACCTGGCGGATACGGAGGGACCACTAGACAAATCTTCTGTGGCACTATCAGTCTGGCTTGGATTAGATCTGGCAACAACTGACTGTACGACACCGGCAACTGAGTAAAGTCCTTTTTGGCTTCCTTGTTCTTTATTTGGTGTGCTGTCCCTGTTGATGGCGATATGACTGTTGGTTCTGACGTGTGGACCTTGGAGATTGCTGACCCTGACCAATTGAAATGTCTGGAGGATGAGTCTGAGATATCAGGGACTCCTTTTGCTCAGGCACTTTCATCCTTAGGCTTGTCCCAGGTAAGGGCAACAACTGTGGGCAAGGGGACTCTGAGATCATAGATTGCAGCATATACTCTTGACCCGATGTTGCTTTAGGGGGAAGAATAGGAGCATCCACCTCTTTCGTAATGCATGGACCAACACCTCCTGGTATGCTTACGCCGCCAGGCGTGAATTTAATCGTCTCCGAATCAATTAAATCCTGGACCTGGTGTTTAAAAGCTTTACAGTCCTCAATGTTATGCCCTAGTGCCCTAGAGTGGAAATCACAATGGACACTTGCACTATATTCCGGTGGTGGGGTCCCAGTAAGCGGAGACAGGGTTCGAAGCTCAACCAAACGAAGCTGAAGCAATACTTGCAAGAATCGAGCATAGGTCATGGGTATCCGATCAAAGATTCTGACAGACTATCTCGGTCTCTGAGCATACGTTTTAGCCTTAGGACCATCCTGGGAGATAGGACGTAGCTATTGACGAGAAAATTCTGGAGCTCTAAGTTGTGCGAAAGATCTCTTAGGTTCTTCATGCCTTGGCATAGGTTCCACAGACAAAAGCGGAGCGAGCATCTTTGTTGCGGCTTCAGGTACCTGATCATCTTCTTTTCTGAGAACCTTCCTTATCACTTCCATGATCAAGCCTACCTGAGCCCTCAAATGCTGGTTTTCCTCTCTGAGCATCTCCTGATCTAGACGTAGTGCTTGCATGTCCTTCATGAATTGCCCTATCTGGCCTCGGACCTCTCTCAGCTCTGCTTGAACCTGTTCCATTTCTAGCTTCTTGATGTCTGAAATTCTGAAGAAAAAACCGGATCAGGGTAACGCAACCCAGCCTCAAACACCTGTTATGCAAATGAAATGTGAATGTCATGTTCGAGTATTTCCAAGGAACCTGTCTGCTTCGATTCATGCTTTACACAGACGAACCACAAGGAAAAAAGATTTAACGTTCAATAGCGAGTTTTGAAGTCAAGATCCTTGGAAATACCAGAACACGTATGTCAAAATGCAAACATGCTAGGATGATGCACATGCAAATGCAAAGATGCAAAATGCAACAAAGCAGCAGGAGATCAAGATTGATGTGCTGTTGATTGAGAAGGACCAAAGTTCTGCTTCAGCGAGAACATAACACAGCCTTGATAATAGGAACCCTCTGATACCAATAGTACTGATGCAAACTGTAGAGAAAACCGGGTTGTCTAAAGGTCAAAGTTTCCTGCATAACCCAGTCCCGCTCACAGGTATGGACCTATCCACAGATAAGGTTCGGCATCCTATGCGTTTCTCAGCGTCACAGACTTTCACGAAATGATGATAAGTTCACCATTTCTGGTTTGGCATCACCACTCCCTAAAGAGGCCTCACTTAGCTGAGTCACAAATGATCGGTCCCCAGAGTCGACAACTCTCAAGTCTAATATCCTCTCAAGCCCAAGGGGCTGGAAAAGAAATCATCCAGGAGAATCTCATCTGAGCGTGAATTTCATAGGAAAGTAGTACATGCAAAGCATGTACGCCCCCACTACTCTCCACTACTAAAGCTATGTATGCTCTCAAGCCTGGGTTTTGGCTTATCACTCATCAGAATCATCCCTCCCAACAACAGCACAACAAATAATAATATCATGCTGAAAGTAAAGTGTAGGAAAGTAAAGTGCGATAAATAAGTGCAAATCCAACAGATAAAAATACAAGCGCTAGGATTGACTCTCATAGGGAACCATCACCATCCCCAGCAGAGTCGCCAGTTGTCGCTACTGTGAAAAAATGTATCGGCAATGACAGAAGAGTCGTCACCTATCCTTATTTATCCCAAAGGAGGGAAAGGAAACGATCAGGAAAAACCTAGCGAAAATGGATAAGATCAGTCATCGCAACCAAATCTCTGGGTTCGGGAGTCGGTTACGCAAGGGGAAGGTAATAGCAACCCTCACGTCCATTGTACTCAACGGGATCATGCTTGTTTATTTATCTACAGGGTTGTTTATCTATCTAACTAAGACGTCTAGGACAAAAGAAAAGAAAAAAGCCAGGACTCGACAGAACATCGCTGTTCTGGGCCTACGTATTCCCTTGTGCAATGGGAAAGTCAGAGTCAACGTAGTTCGGCTAACTACGGGTAAAAGATGGGGGAAGGTTGCTCGCCAATACATCGTCGTATTGTGCCTACGTACTCTCAACAGGTATGAGAGATCAGAGCGAACGTAGTTCGGGATAAAAAGGAAACAGGTTTGTTCATGAATTTTATCCGAGTAAGGTTAAACTACAGTTCCAACAGCTAGGGACAACGCCTGTTTGCGGTAAAACCAAAGCTTAACAGCACTCTTTTCATCTGAAAAGGTTTTCCTTGATTAGAGAGAGCCCCAAAGGGAAAAAGGATTTTGGTGTTTTTTTTTGTCTTTTATCGGAGAAGTGTTTTGAATGAATGTTTGTAATTCATACTGCACTGTCGCTTCCGCGAAAATAAGGCGCCGGCAAAACAGAAGAGTCGCCACCTTTCATTATTTATCCCTCAGAACGGGAAAGTAAACGATCGGAAAAACCTGACGAAAAAGGTATAAGACAAGGTCATCGCAACCATTGTCTGGGTTCGGGAGTCGGTTACGCAAGGGGAAGGTATTAGCACCCCTCACGTCCATCGTACTCGATGATATCCATGCTTGTTGTGTTTATCGGACGGGTTGGTTTTACTATCTACCTATCAAGGCTGGCTTAAAAAAGAAAAGAAAATGACTCGGCAAAGCGTCGCACTTTATGCCTACGTATTCTCATCAGAGAATGAGAAATCAGAGTCAACGTAGTTCGGCTAACTACGGGTTACGGGGAAGGTGGCTCGCCAATACGTCAGTATTGTGCCTACGTACTCTTAACAGATATGAGAGATCAGAGCTTACGTAGTTCGGGATAGTACGGCTTACGGGGATTCAGATTCATCTATTTTATCGAGTAGAGTTAACAAACAGTTCCAGCAGTTGGATGTACGCAGCTCGACCCTTGGAGACTTAAGCGTTACCGTTTGCGGTAGAACTGGGAGTTAACGACACTCTTTTCTTCAGAAAAGCTTTCCTTTGAATTACGGGCCCACGGGGCAAAAAGGTTTGAAGTTTGTTTTCTGTATTTTACGAAAGAACTGTTTTTTATGTTTGTTTGCAACCAATATCGCACTAGAGACTATGACCTGAGAGTGAATGCGTCGCATGTCACCCAAAGGGTGCCATACTAAACATCTAGACTGTTGAAAAGAAACTCTCCAACAATCCTTTCTCAGATAGCTTAAGGCTCGTAACGTACGACGTCAGTTAACCTTTATTACTGTATTTTGATTTGTTTTGAGATGAGAAGAGAACAGGCTCAACTAAGGGGAAGACTATCAAGTCCTAATGTTGTCATGCCAAGGATTTGTCCTATGGTTGAGGTTTGAAACAGGGAACTCCTAGAAGTTATCATGCATAGGTTTCAACCTAAAGTTCTAATAATCACTTCCTTATCAAAGGAAGTAAGATTCCTTAGGGATCATGTCAATGATAAACAGAAACAGATAAAACATCAGCTTAAACAGTAAACGGTAAACGACTGTAAAATGCATGCAATGCAAGTGAGGGAGGAAATGTGTGTGGGGCACCAGCCTCCACAAGCTCATCTCAACCTCAAGCCAAGTATGAATAACTGCAATCATAAAGGAAAATAAAATGCTATCAAGCAAATCAATAACTGCAATCATACAGAAGAAGTAAAATGCTATCAAGAAACTACATAGGCAAGGGAGCTGGGCTCTACCGAATACCAGCAAGCAAAGCCACACAGTAAAAATACAAGCAGAGGGAGCAACTCAACCTCTAGTGCAATCATGGTCTTAACTTACATCAGTCTAAATATGAACTTATTCTAATGCATCAAGCAAATCAAACAAGTCACAGCAATACAGTTGCACAACAAGCAAACAGGCAGGAAAGAAGTGTTGCACCCTAAAATTTGCTCAACCTACTTCACTTGGTTTATGTTTCAATTGCATTATCATTTGCATAAAAAAAGTCATGTACATAATCTAATCATTTGCATAGCATAGCATGGGCAAGCCATCCAACAAGGGATCAAATGCAATTCTTATCTCTATGGGAATATCAAGTGATTCTTATTCAAATTCAAGCGCATCCAAGTCATCAGAAAGAAATTGAAATCTGAGAAGTTAGTGGACCAAGCACTAGATCTATCTCCTATCTTGAGGGTATTTGAAGATCATCAAAGAAGTTGTGAGTCATGAATTGAGACCATGGAGGGTATATAGACATCATGGAAGACCTAGAGATTCATTTTGAAAGTGAGGCAAGTCATTGATGTGATTACAAGAGCTGCAGTGGAAGACAGTCAACTAGGGTTTCATCTGGGTCAACCCTGGGTCAACCCTAGGTCAAATGCTTGATTGAAGGGCATCAAGGCCTGTTTGAAAGATGTGGGATGCCTCATTTGACATGTAGATATGGATGTGGTGTTGTGCCAAGGAGGAATCAAGAGAAATCAAGAAGAAGAGAGGTTTCTAAATTAGGGTTTCTGTGTAAAATCCCCTGATTTAGGGCAAACTTCCAAGCCAGATAATTCAAAATTCAAGTCTCAAATGGATCCTTGGTCAACATGAAACTTGTATATTATCTAAATACCTTTAATTTGAGTGGTGGAAGACATCAAGGAGATTTATAGAACTCAAGTTATGGTCCTTGCAAGTTACAGGTCGTCAGAGGCATCTGAAATTTGTCTGTGAAAGTTACTTGACTTCCAAGCAACTTTTATCCCTCAAGGAGCTTTAAAATGGATTTCTGGTCAACATGAAAGTTGTTCCTCATGATCTTAGCTTTCTAGAAAGGTATAGTATGCCTTCATCTGATTTGTGGAACTCTACTTATGACTTTGGCAAGCAAAGGGCATTTTGGTCATTTGGACATTATGGGTCATTTCAAGCATATGGCCATATCTCCTACTTCCAAGCTTCAAATGAAAAAACCTTAAATATTAAAGTTGCTTAGAATGATGTTTTAAGGCTAGTAGGATGGTCATGAGATGTTGGAAAGGCTCATAGAAAAAAGTGATAAAAATAGCCTAAAAATGGGACATAAGTTAATTCAAGTGAAATGGAAAATCCTAAAATCCAAGTTCCAAATCCAAACCATGGAATATGATAGGTCATTTTGACTCCCAAGGGCATTTTAAGAACATTGGTTAAGCCACAATTTTGATTTGAGGCTTAAATCTTGGGGTTGCTTTGTAAAAGTCTTACTTGCATAATGGCATACCAAACCAAAACAAAGAAAAGCTTCATAAACAAGGTGTTTAAGCTTTGTATCTTGTCCAAAATACCACTTAAGGAGAAAATCAAGTGAATTACTCAAGTTGTAAGGATTTTGTCATGATATCTCATGTGGTGGGAAGTGAAATGTAAAATATCTTCATGAAAGTTCAAGTTGCTACTAGATTGATCTAGATGATTCTAGACCCTTCCAAATTAGTCTATATATTAATTTCATTCTCCATTGGTGAGAGGTTGGTGATTGTTGATGTTAATGGTGGTAGAGAAAAGAGTTTGAACCAAAAATTCTCCATTTGCAAATTGAATTGAAACTCCATTTTTCTCTTCATTACCCTTCCATTTTCTTCCACAAATCATCACTACAAACCTCCCTGAACATGTTCATGCTAGAATGAGCCTCCATTGTTGAAGAATTGGAGCTTTTCAAGTGAAGTTGCAAGAGAGCAAAAAGGATTGAATCTGAAGATACAAGCCATCTCCATCAAATCTTGTGCAAGAAGAGTGTTATTCATCACATAGAGACCATTCTTGAAGATCCACAAGGCCTGGTTCGAAGCTTTTCAACACTTGCCATTGTAGGGTCAAGGTATGCAAAATCTTTCCCACACTCTGTTTTAGGCATGGTTAGGATTAGTTCTTGTTGTGAAACTATTAGAGACCATTAGTGGATTCATTTAGATGAGTTTTAGACCAATTAGTGAGGTTTCATTAATGGAGGTTGATTCTTGATGGAGGTAGAACACATGATTTAATGGATGATAATGCATGAGAATTGGTTGGTTGTGATCAGCATAGCATGAGGATTAATTATATACAAAGATTGTTGAGTTTTATGATGGTCGAAAATTGAAGAAAGTTTGGATCCATGGAGCTGTGTGGTTCGGTTAGGATGATATAGTTAGTTTCAACGAAATCCAAAGGCATGGTTGTATTCTACATAAAATTCTAGTCAAGTTTGGTTCTTGGATCATGGCATTTGATGGAGAAATGAGAGAGAATGAAGGTGATAAAGTTTCATGCATGGAGTTTGTTTTTTCATGGATTCTAAAACCCTAGATGGACCAAGGTTGAAGACATAATCTAGACCATTGATTGTATGTGGACTTGTTGACTTGGAAGACCATCCTGCGGCCGAGATTTTATTAAACTTCAAAAATTCATATAAAATTGAAAAATGCATATTTTTTAATGAGACTTTTTTTCCCATTTTTTATTTTCTGTAAAGAAAAATATGAAAACATAAAATTGTCATTTTACTTCATTTTCATATTTTTTGCATATTTTTACTTTTAATTGCTTTTTTAATTCTTTTAGTTAGTATGCTAATTTGTGGAATTTAAGTAGGATAGTTCCCTTAGGATTTTAAGTTCAATCTTTTTAGGATGATTAGATGAATGGTTTAGGGTCCCCCTGAATTAATTTCATAATTTTGTGATAATTTTTAGGATAGTTTTAATTAGGTGGTTCTAGGTAGTATAGAATTTGATTAAAACTTTAGTATAGGTCAATAACAATTTTAGATTTAGGTTTTTTAGGGCAACTTAGTCTATGGGGAGTATATGGGACTTAAGGGTAGTTATGTAGGGTACCCTAGCATTTATATTAGGAATTAATAGAATAATATACTATTTTTGGTTGATTTTTGAATTGATTGATTGTGTGGTGTGCCCTTTCTAGGGTTATTGTTTGACTGTGTGGGGTATTGGGCTTGTTTAGGGCTTGGGTTTGAGTTGAAGACTTTGTTGATGAAGCCCATTGAAGACAAAAGGAATGAAGACCCATTTCCAGAGTTGATGAGGAGTATATCTTGCTGGCAGCTGTTGAAGGTTATAGGATCTAAGAGCTAGGTAGAGCTCTAGAATAGCAACTTGATTCACAAACATGGAAGGTCTTGTTTGCCTCCATCCCTCTCTATGATGCAGAGTCTCTCTAGGACACTCACCCCCTTCCTTTGGAAGGCTTGGTGACAGTGTCTAAGAGATAGAACTCTTGAGAGAAACATTCTACATATTGTTAACAGTCTGTTTGCCACCTTTGGTGGTCAACTAACTGTTTAACATTCCAGTTCATCCTCTTAACTGTTACTCATCTTGGAGAGTGAGCCTTGAAGAAAATCCATTGGAAGATTGAAGATAGAGACCTTGCTTGGAGGCTTGAAGATGAAGACTGATGCTTGCTTGAAGCTTGTAGATGTTTGAAGATGACTTGAAGACAGATGGTGATAAAGCTTGAAGATGAAGACTGATGCTTGCTTGAAGCTTGTAGATGTTTGAAGATGACTTGAAGACAGATGGTGATAAAGCTTGTTGATGAAGACTGCTGTTTGCTGTTTATAATTTTTTCGTTTATAATTTTTGATGTATTGTTTGAATTTCCCTGACTGTATTGTTTGCCAGTTAACCTGTTAGGTTGAAAGCGAATTTCGTTCGCTTTTGCCTGTTGTTTTCTAGGTTCGAGGTTGAGTGGGACTCCCTTGCCTCGCTTGTATTGCTGCATTCATGCATTTTAATGCTTTATTGTATATGTTATTGTTTCTGTTTCCGTTTATCCCTTAGGATCTCTGTTTCTCTCTGCGCAAGAGAGGAACATGATAGACATTAGGTCTTAACCCATGCATGATAACATTAGGTTAGTGTGATCCCCTTTTCAACTGTAGGATAGAGTTCTGTCTCTTCTTTCTCAAAACAAACAGAAAAAACACAGTAAATCTTTCAAACACAATAAAAGACACTTCTTCCGTAAAAGAATGTGAACTCATCAAAACGTCATTTTTGTCCGCTTGGACCAGTAATCAGAAAAACCCTTTTTCAGAAGGAGATAAAAACAATCAAGACAGACTGGTGTCGTACGTGGCCCGAACTACGTTTGCTCTGATCTTTTATGTTGTATGAAAGTACGTAGGCATAGGATGCGATATCCTAGCGAGCAACCTTCCCCTCCTTTCCCGTAGGTAGGCGAACTATGTTGACTCTGATTTCTCGTTCCAGACGGGAATACGTAGGCATAAAGTGCGATACTTTTCCGAGTCATTTTATTTTATTTTAACCCCAGACCTGTAGAATAGATAGAATAACAATCCGTACTAGAAAACAAGCGTGGATCCCGTCCAGTACGACGGACGTGAGGGGTGCTAATACCTTCCCCTTGCGTAACCGACTCCCGAATCCAGGATTTGGTTGCGATGACCATTCCTTTCCCTGTTTTGCGGTAGGTTTACCTCGAGCGTTTCCTTTCCCTCCTTTGGGATAAATAACGCACGGTGGCGACTCTTCTGTTCAGCCGGCGCTGATTTTCGCAGTAGCGACAGCTGGCGACTCTGCTGGGGATCTGCGATAGTTCCCTATGTATTTAGGATCCAACGTCCCTGAAGAGAGTCAATCCTAGCGCTTGTTTTCCCGTCGAGGATTTTGTATGGATTTATATTTCTGTCATTTACTTTCAGCATTATATTATTGTTATTATTGTTGTATTGGGGTTGTGACGGGTGTTCTATGATTGAGAGATAAGCCGGACCTGGGCTTGAGTGCACCTAGAATTAGAGTGGAAAGTAGTGGGCGCGCACATGCTTTGCATGTCCTAGTGTCCTGCGAAATCCACACTCAGACGAGGTTCTTCTGGTTGGCCTCCTGTCCTACCCTTTGGGTGGCTCGGGTTGCTGGTTAGTTGGATTGTCGACTCTGGGAACCGATCATTTGGAAGTTGGCTAAGTGAGGCCTCTTCAGGATTTGATGATGCCACTCCTTCTGGGAATCGTATCATCAACCCTGAAAGTCTGTGACGCCGACGACCGCATAGGATGCCATACCTTGTGTCAGTTATTAGGACACCTACCTGTGAGAGGGGTTTGGGCATGCAGGTAACTTGACCTCCAGATTACCGGTTTTCTTGATTGAGATTCAATGATATTTGAAGACAACATTATGAGGTCTGTTGGAGGCCAGGTTCGAGTACCGTTTTGATTTGCTGACACCAGGTTCGAGAAGTGTTATGGGTCTGACTAAGACCAGTGCAGTGGATTCTTCTCAGCCAGGGGCACTTGGTCCCTTGTGTGTGCATTTTGCATTTTTGCATGACTGTTTGCATTTGCATTTCATTTTGCATATTCATCCTCATCCGGAACAGGGAGCTTACCCATTTTTGTCCGCTTCATCAGTTGATTTCCCGACATTCGCATTGGACTTGAGTTAGCATTGGGATAGATCATGGCTTCAGGAGAGCAGAACTTGGTTGTTACTCGGCAGGAGTTCGAATTGTTGAAGCACCAGGTGAGTCAGATCAGGGAAGCCATCACAGCTATGAATAGAGGAGATAGCAATGGTCAAAGAGCTCAGATGAACAATGTTGCTCAGCCTGCGCAAACCCCTGTCAGAGGTTCATATTCTCTCAATGACTCCGAGTATCACAATTCCACTTTCTCTACGCCAAATTCCCCAAAGATTTTGCCACCTCCAAGAGTTGTTCCGCAGGTTAATATTCAGGACCCACTGACTGCTGAGTATATGGGAAGACTTCAGACATTGGAAGACCAGATTGCTGCCTTGGTGAATAAGAACACTCTTGATCTGAATGCTGCGAGCATGTGTTTGGTTCCAGGTCTTGTGTTGCCTCCAAAGTTCAAAACGCCCAATTTCGAGAAGTACAAAGGGGATAGCTGTCCGAAGCTACATTTGGTTATGTTCTGCCGGAGAATGACTTCGTTCGTGCCTAACGACAAGCTGATGATTCACTGCTTTCAAGATAGTCTGACTGGGGCATCTCTGAGTTGGTATATGCAGTTAGAGAGTGATCAGATCCGATCATGGGTGGATTTAGCCGATGCTTTCCTGAAGCAGTATGACTACAATCTTGATGAAGCTCCTAGTCGCATGCAGCTGCAAGAATTGTCTCAAGGGAACAATGAACCTTTCAGGAAGTATGTTCAGAGATGGAGAGAATTTGCTGCTAGAGTGCAACCACCGCTTCAAGACCAAGAGTTGAAAGGCATGTTTGTAAACTCCTTGCAGAGTTCGTACTTTGAAAGAATGATTGGAATTGCGTCAAATTTCTATGAATTGGTAAAGGCAGGAGAGCGCACCGAGTATGGTGGAAGAATCCAGAATGTTTCAAGCGGTCAGGCTAGCGAAACAGAATCTTTCTATAGCTTTCAAACTGAAGAAGGAATTGTGGTCAATGCAATCATGAATGATGTGGGGTATCCTCAAGTCGAATCGGTAAAATCTGTTGGGTCTCCGTCTTCTCAGCGGTCAGTATCTTCTGTGTCTCGTTATTCTGGACAGACAATTGTGCCTAGGGCATCCCATCGGGAACTTCATGTCGCTCCTCATGCTAATCAACGAGCCCATGGCCGAGGTTATCAGAATCAGCGTCAGATTCAGAACCGACCTCGTAACAACGTGGAACGAAGGAATGCTCCTTTCCATCCAGTGCCTGTGCCGTATAGCCAGATTCTTCCGCATTTGATTCAGAATTCTCTGGTGG
Source organism: Lathyrus sativus (assembly GCA_963859935.3). Taxonomy (NCBI): domain Eukaryota; kingdom Viridiplantae; phylum Streptophyta; class Magnoliopsida; order Fabales; family Fabaceae; genus Lathyrus; species Lathyrus sativus. Next base: position 953,336,784 of record OZ012735.1, read on the forward strand.
AACCTAAAGCTCTTAAGGCCGTACCAGAGCCTTACCCTCCAGGGTACAATCCCCACGTCCAGTGTAGTTACCATGGTGGATCTCTGGGGCATTGAACCGAAGATTGCAAAGCTTTTCAGGCAAAAGTACAACAGTTGATCGACCAAGAGTACATTTCCTTTCCAGAAGGAGTTTTGTTCGTTCATGCCAACCTCTCAGCTGTCTAAGCTCGTAGATTCAGAGGGTCCTTTTCAAGAAGCCAGTGGTCCAGACAGGAGGGCACCCTCAGCATTGGCAGTCCTCGGACTTTTTATCATTTGCATTTGTAGTTTCTTTTCTGTTAGTTACTACTTGCTGTTAAATATTGATTGTTTTCGAATGGTAATATTGATAAAGTGACTATGCATTTTTCTGAATTAATCATGTCGTTGTCGCTCATTTATTGCATTGCATTGACACTTGCATTTTATTCACTCCACTTTATCACTGTGATTAGCAAAGATTGTAGGGGGGATGACGAAACTGAATACTCATAACCGATGATCGTATGCTTTCAGATAAAACCTTGTCGATGACGTACAAGGCATTGTTTCAAATCCCCAAACACTGGAGATATAAGGAGTTAGTCCCTTGTTAACCACTTCGAGCCAAGAAGTAGAAGTTTTTCGGACTTTTAAACCCTCACATCTTAACCCGGGGCAGGGTAGTTGTCAGTTAGCTTGACCGAGTGTTCAAGTCTTACAGAGGAATGTTGCCTTTCGAGGACCAATCAGTCTATACCTCTCAAGAGGTCGTATCTCGTCAACCACAATGATTAAACCTCACCAATAAGGAGTGAGACAGTTACCATCCTTTAGGAGCAATCAAGACAACCAGTGTCACACAACTTTGTTCCAAAAGAAAAAATAAGAAAGCCCGCTAAGTAAAAAGAAATGAAAAAGCTGGAAAGCTAATACTTAGGCAAAAATCAGGGCATCCCGCTGGACCTCAAAAAGAAAAATCGAAAAGAACTCAAAAGGAGTCAGTCCAGGCAAAAATTAGGGAATCAAAGAGAATGAAAAAGAAAGGATAGAAAAAAAATAGGTCCCCAGCGAAGGACAAAGTTGTGTATACAGACACCGAAAAGGAAGAAGGAGTAATTGTCTCTCCGAAAAACCGTGTGAAATTCTTGACCATGGTTCTTACCATTCAACACACCTCTCGAAGAGGCGAGCGCTCGAGCTAAGCTAACTGAACTTTAGGATCGGAGATCATCACATAGAAGGGGTGGGTACAAATCAAAATTTGAGCCAAATATCCTTTGTTTCATGAACCGTGAACCCGACCATGATACAACCCTTAAAAGACCTAATTGAGGTAGGGTTTATTCTGAAAGCGCATTACGATAAGGTTGAGTAACCTGACTCCTTCTTGATTTGCTAGTCATTTCCTTGTTGTATTTTTCACTGATCAAAACAGCACTACGTTTGAACTTAGGTTCATTCGTCACTCACAATCATGACACATAAATGAGTGACAGCACAAAATTTTCAAAATCTGCATAAACATTGCATTAAGATTACCATTCGTGAACAAACAATTTTACTTGCAGGTCAGTAGTTGACATAAAGGAAATTCCATCAGGGAATAATCAAGCGGGATTGAACAATTCAGCAGTCTAGATCAGAATGGTGTATGTTGTGGAACCCTGTGAATCAGGGGCATCGACTTCCAGTGAGTTCGGAATCAATTAGTCTGAGGAAAAGTCCCGAAGCATCAGTTGATTATGGGGAAGTTTACTTGAGAAGCAGTTGATCAGAAGCGAATCTTCTCGAGAGCCAATCAGGGGCAGTTATCCAGAATGTTATGTTTGATCAGGGCAGGTTAAGTCGCTCAACGCTCGTCCAGGGGCAAGTCACGATGTGGATAGTTGTTGAGTTAAGGGAAACACTGGGGTAAGCCACCGCAAGGTCGTATTGTAGCAAGGTGCTTTCGGTTCAGAGTGAGTTTTTCCGAGAACGAAATTGAGGCAAAGTCATTACAGACAGGGGCATGCCATCCCAAGAGTGCAGGGATTATTCTTTATTCGAGAGGCGTTCGATTCGAAGTATCTCGCGGAAGTTCAGAATGCTGGGGCAGTTCATATTAAACCGCCAGGGTACAGATTTTCAGACTATCCCACAGAGGGGCCTGCAGGCCGGGGCATAACAGAGGCGAAAGAATTGTTCTTCTCAGTGTCATCAGAGTTACTCAGAGCTACTTGAGCAGATTCAGTCGATCTTCAAGTTTGAGACAAATATCGGGAAGTCGTGCTGCCCTCCATTGACCCTTCTACTAGAAGCCGTGAATTCGGACAGGGTATTGTCCAGCATCAGGAGTGTATGACCTATCACGGATGTACAAAAGCCCCAGCCTACTTGGCGCGTTCGGTTATCCCCAGTAAAGTCGTACATCCGAGAATCAGTAAATCTGGGGCAATCAGGTCGAGATTTGGCAAATCTCTCGTAGCTATGGGCACTGCTCCACGAATCAGTCGATCAGGGGCAAAAGATTATCGCAAGACCGGGGCAGAACACCCTAAAAACAAAAGATGTTGTTGGGACATCAGTTTGGGGGTTTGACGTACAGAAACAGTTCAGATCTAACCGTCAGGGTACAGAGATCGAAGAGTCCTAACCAGAAGCTCGTAACGAAAAAACTTGATCGTTATGTGAAGTGAATCCCCATGCAGGTTGCTGATCGGGGGATTTTAGCTGTGTTTTCCAAACTATGTTTGTCGTTGGTTTCGCATTGTTTTATCTCTTTTTCTAGTCTTTGGTTTGTTTTGTCGTAGTTATTTGCAGTGTTTTCGCATGAGTCTTAGTTTAATAACTTTATTGCTTTTGCCGCCGATGCGTTTGATTTGGTTTCTTTTAGTGTATTTTTGGCAGGAATTGGTGGCCGGACATCCGTACTGTTTTGAAGACAAAGAAAAGCCGAAAAAGCACAAGTCAGAGGCATGACACGGGTGCCCGTGTTGCACAACACGGCCCGTGTCATGAGAGATACGGCCAGGAGGACACGGGTGAAAAGGAGAAAAGAAGAGTTGGAAACAGAAGAGCAACACGGGTGCCCGTGTCACACAACACGGCCCGTGTTGCAGCCCCTGATGCTTTTTTCTCAGTTTCGAGTTACAGCAGCCTGACACGGCCACCCGTGTCACACAACACGGCCCGTGTCAGGGCCACTGATGAGGAAAATGCTGTTTTTATTATTTTTCACTATTGAAGCCATTTTGAAGGGCATTTTAGACATTTTATCATGTAATTTGAATTGAGTTATATTAAGCCTTATTTTGGAAAGAGAGGAGGCACGTTTTGGATTAGGATTGAAAGGAGAGAACTGAAGCCGGAGAATTCGGAAGAACAAAGGATCGTTCAAGAGCGGAAGCAATTGATGATCCAAGTCCCCCAATTTTCAATTGTAATGATCTTCTCCTTTTTAATTCTAATTACTTTTATGTTGACTAAGAACATGAGTAGCTAAACCCCCAAGTTGTTAGGGGGTGGTCCTTAATGCGATGTAATGACATTTATTTAATTATTCTACGAAACTTATGTTTTTACCTTAATATATTCGATTTTGCATTAACCTTATTCGTATTCCTATTGGAAAGTAGAATTCGAATAGTGCTTAGGCTTAGTCTGGAAAGTCAACCTAACACTTTTGCAAAATAGTATCACGGTCGATATTGCTTAGGAATGAGGATATCCCGTATCACGTATTTTATGGTCGGAGTTATTGCTTGATGTTTTTCAGGGACACTGAGGAATTAGTGAACAGGAAAATCATCAAAGGGTTGCCATTAAGGAATTAAGGCAACTAAAGTGGCCAACTGATAGATTAAGGTTAATAACGAGTAAAGTAGAATAATCATACAGAGTCTGCACTCGTATTGTCTCCACTCCCCTAACACTGTTCTTAGATTAATTAATTCAGTCCGTCTTTACTGTGATATTACTCTGCTACCAAACAAACCACCAGACCTTTTGTTCAATTGAATTCTAAAAATTCTGTTAATTACTACGCAGTCCTCGAGATCGATACTTGGGACGTTTCCCTTATTACTACGAGTGGTAAAAATAGTACACTTGCTATTTTCCCGATCAGTTGCGCTTCTGAGATGGCAATGTCCCTTACCAAAGAAGGATCAAATTCCCCAGCTAGTCGTAGCTTATCCAAAGGACATTCTCCAGCAAAGTCGTTTATCCTCAGCAGAGTTTGGCGATTCCAAGATTGTAGGCTGTATTCAGACATCGTGGTGTCCCCCAAAAGGACCCCCCATCCCGAGCAGAGTGGTTTAGCCTCAGAAGATTAACATTTCCAACTCGTGAGCTGTACTTAGACAGTTTACCCTTCCCAGTAGGGTCATTTACTCTCCCCTAGCGGAGACAGTTGATTTTCCCCAAGAGAATCATTTCGTCCCCAGCGGAGTTCTCTTTTCAGCAAGTGTTTTCTTTCCTCCCAGTGGAACTCGAAGATTAAGACTCTCCCCGGTAGAGTTGGTTGTGTGTCCTGGCATTTATTTTTTCGGAATACCGTGTGATACCCGTTCACTCTCCAGCAGAAGTCCAATCATGATTGGCACATTCAGTTATTCCTCAGCGAAGTTGGCTTCACTCTTCCAGCATTTATTTTGCTGGAATAATTCTGTGACGCCCAGTTACCCCCAGCGGAGTCGGCATTGTCTTCAGCATTTATTTTGCTGAAGCGGTTTCCTGTATCCCAGCAGTTCGAGTCTGCATTTGCATCGGCATATAGTGTCATATTTGCATCCACCAAATAAAAACGCGTAGCATTTCCATGTCGAATGGAGCATTACGCCATTGTCAAACATATGCATTTTGAAACATAAACCAAGTTGGTTAACCGTTTGTTTTCAAGTATTGTTTCCCATGCAGGTGGAGAGAGCTCTTGCTCAAATTAATTACCAAACATTCAGGATCTCGGCGTGAGACGTATAATGATAATGTCTATTGTGGCATTGTTCCCCACAGAGTTGCTTGTTTAAGTTTCTCTTACCCCTCCAGTGGAGTATTTCTTCAAGGTTGTTATTGTGACAGCATCAAAAGAATTCGTGAATCGATCTTTGGAAGTCGCCGCCTATGTTAAAATAGGTGTCTGGCAGTGTGGATTCAGAAAATCCCCAGTAGAGGCCTTCTCAGATTTTCTGCCATGTCAGCACTGAAAATCAGAAGACTAGACTCATATTGTGTTACCCATGTGGTTGATGGAGCTAGCTGCTGCAAAGATAGGCAGAAAACCTGTATTTGACAGAGTATTTACCCGTAGCAGAGGCGGAGATATTTTCCTGTATTTGACAGAGTGTTACCCGTAGCAGAGGCGGAGATATTTTCCTGTATTTGACAGAGTGTTACCCGTAGCAGAGGCGGAGATATTTTCCTGTATTTGACAGAGTATTACCCGTAGCAGAGGCGGAGATATTTTCCTGTATTTGACAGAGTATTACCCGTAGCAGAGGCGGAGATATTTTCCTGTATTTGACAGAGTGTTACCCGTAGCAGAGGCGGAGATATTTTCCTGTATTTGACAGAGTGTTACCCGTAGCAGAGGCGGAGATATTTTCCTGTATTTGACAGAGTGTTACCCGTAGCAGAGGCGGAGATATTTTCCTGTATTTGACAGAGTATCTACCCGTAGCAGAGGCAGAGATATTTTCCTGTATTTGACAGAGTGTTACCCGTAGCAGAGGCGGAGATATTTTCCTGTATTTGACAGAGTGTTACCCGTAGCAGAGGCGGAGATATTTTCCTGTATTTGACAGAGTGTTACCCGTAGCAGAGGCGGAGATATTTTCCTGTATTTGACAGAGTATCTACCCGTAGCAGAGGCGGAGTTATTTTCCTGTATTTGACAGAGTATCTACCCGTAGCAGAGGCGGAGTTATTTTCCTGTATTTGGCAGAGTGTTTACCCGTAGCAAAGGCGGAATTATTTTCCTGTATTTGGCAGAGTACGTACCCGCAGTGGTGGCGGAGTCATTTCCCCGTAATAATGACAAAATTTTCCCGCAGTGGTGGCAGAGTGATTTCCCGTATGGGTAGGCGGATGAAATTTCCTGTGTTTAGCCAGATGATTTTCCCGTATGGATAGGCGGATGAAGTTTCCTGTGTTTAGGCAGATGATTTTCCCGTATGGATAGGCGGATGAAGTTTCCTGTATGTAGACAGATGATGTTCCCGTATGAATAGGCGGATGAAGTGTTCCTGTGTGTAGACAGATGATTTTCCCGTATGGATAGGCGGATGAAGTTTACTGTGTTTAGGCAGATGATTTTCCCGTATGGATAGGCGGATGAAGTTTCCTGTGTTTAGCCAGATGATTTTCCCGTATGGATAGGCGGATGAAGTTTCCTGTGTTTAGGCAGATGATTTTCCCGTATGGATAGACGGATGAAGTTTCCTGTGTTTAGCCAGATGATTTTCCCGTATGGATAGGCGGATGAAGTTTCCTGTGTTTAGGCAGATGATTTTCCCGTATGGATAGGTGGATGAAGTTTCCTGTGTTTAGGCAGATGATTTTCCCATATGGATAGGCGGATGAAGTTTCCTGTGTGTAGACAGATGATGTTCCCGTATGAATAGGCGGATGAAGTGTTCCTGTGTGTAGACAGATGATGTTCCCGGATGGATAGGCGGATGAAGTTTCCTGTGTTTAGACAGATGATTTGCCCGTATGGATAGACGAATGGAGTTTTCTGTGATTAGACAGAAATGTTTCCCCAGCGAAAGCGCCGGGATTTTTCCGTAATGTGAGTCCTGACGTGGACAGATTTGTGTTTATTCGTGATTTGGCGAAATTTGGGTCCATATGTGGACAAGGTTACTCCTGTGACAACAGAATCTCTATTCGTGTTGACGAATTTGTCTCTCTTCTTGTGTTGATAAGGTTAGTCCAATTGTAGACAGATGTGTTTTGCGAAAAGTGTTCAGTACCTGTGGCGTTACATAGGTTGTTGAAGTTGAAATCAGAATTATCAGACGTCGGATCAGTTGTTGCCGTAACAACCAGATTCAGTTGGTGGATGTCGTTCCCCAAACAGTGGTGCAGTTTATTTCTGCGGTTGGCAAATTTCCGGGTTCTTAGTATTCAACCGTCTCGTACCTCGAATGTTTGAAGGTCGTTCGCGCTTCACCCAGTCGGGTCCAAGTCGCTTGAATAGGGGCAGCTGTTGCACCCTAAAATTTGCTCAACCTACTTCACTTGGTTTATGTTTCAATTGCATTATCATTTGCATAAAAAAAGTCATGTACATAATCTAATCATTTGCATAGCATAGCATGGGCAAGCCATCCAACAAGGGATCAAATGCAATTCTTATCTCTATGGGAATATCAAGTGATTCTTATTCAAATTCAAGAGCATCCAAGTCATCAGAAAGAAATTGAAATCTGAGAAGTTAGTGGACCAAGCAGTGGATCTATCTCCTATCTTGAGGGTATTTGAAGATCATCAAAGAAGTTGTGAGTCATGAATTGAGGCCATGGAGGGTATATAGACATCATGGAAGACCTAGAGAGTCATTTTGAAAGTGAGGCAAGTCATTGATGTGATTACAAGAGCTGTAGTGGAAGACAGTCAACTAGGGTTTCATCTGGGTCAACCCTGGGTCAACCCTAGGTCAAATGCTTGATTGAAGGGCATCAAGGCCTGTTTGAAAGATGTGGGATGCCTCATTTGACATGTAGATATGGATGTGGTGTTGTGACAAGGAGGAATCAAGAGAAATCAAGAAGAAGAGAGGTTTCTAAATTAGGGTTTCTGTGTAAAATCCCCTGATTTATGGCAAACTTCCAAGCCAGATAATTCAAACCTCAAGTCTCAAATGGATCCTTGGTCAACATGAAACTTGTAGATTATCTCAAGACCTTTAATTTGAGTGGTGGAAGACATCAAAGAGATTTATAGAACTCAAGTTATGGTCCTTGCAAGTTACAGGTCGTCAGAGGCATCTGAAATTTGTCTGTGAAAGTTACTTGACTTCCAAGCAACTTTTATCCCTCAAGGAGATTTCAAATGGATTTCTGGTAAACATGAAAGGTGTTCCTCATGATCTTAGCTTTCTAGAAAGGTATAGTATGCCTTCATCTGATTTGTGGAACTCTACTTATGACTTTGGCAAGCAAAGGGCATTTTGGTCATTTGGACATTATGGGTCATTTCAAGCATATGGCCATATCTCCTACTTCCAAGCTTGAAATGAAAAAACCTTCAATATTAAAGTTGCTTAGAATGATGTTTTAAGGCTATTAGGGTGGTCATGAGATGTTGGAAAGGCTCATAGCAAAAAGTGATAAAAATAGCCTAAAAATGGGACATAAGTTAATTCATGTGAAATGGAAAATCCTAAAATCCAAGTTCCAAATCCAAACCATGGCATATGATTGGTCATTTTGACTCCCAAGGGCATTTTAAGAACATTGGTTCAGCCACAATTTTGATTTGAGGCTTAAATCTTGGGGTTGCTTTGTAAAAGTCTTACTTGCATAATGGCATACCAAACCAAAACAAAGAAAAGCTTCATAAACAAGGTGTTTAAGCTTTGTATCTTGTCCAAAATACCACTTAAGGAGAAAATCAAGTGAATTACTCAAGTTGTAAGGATTTTGTCATGATATCTCATGTGGTGGGAAGTGAAATGCAAAATATCTTCATGAAAGTTCAAGTTGCTACTAGATTGATCTAGATGATTCTAGACCCTTCCAAATTAGTCTATATATTAATTTCATTCTCCATTGGTGAGAGGTTGGTGATTGTTGATGTTAATGGTGGTAGAGAAAAGAGTTTGAACCAAAAATTCTCCATTTGCAAATTGAATTGAAACTCCATTTTTCTCTTCATTACCCTTCCATTTTCTTCCACAAATCATCACTACAAACCTCCCTGAACATGTTCATGCTAGAATGAGCCTCCATTGTTGAAGAATTGGAGCTTTTCAAGTGAAGTTGCAAGAGAGCAAAAAGGATTGAATCTGAAGATACAAGCCATCTCCATCAAATCTTGTGCAAGAAGAGTGTTATTCATCACATAGAGACCATTCTTGAAGATCCACAAGGCCTGGTTCGAAGCTTTTCAACACTTGCCATTGTAGGGTCAAGGTATGCAAAATCTTTCCCACACTCTGTTTTAGGCATGGTTAGGATTAGTTCTTGTTGTGAAACTATTATAGACCATTAGTGGATTCATTTGGATGAGTTTTAGACCAATTAGTGAGGTTTCATTAATGGAGGTTGATTCTTGATGGAGGTAGAACACATGATTTAATGGATGATAATGCATGAGAATTGGTTGGTTGTGATCAGCATAGCATGTGGATTAATTATATACAAAGATTGTTGAGTTTTATGATGGTCGAAAATTGAAGAAAGTTTGGATCCATGGAGCTGTGTGGTTCGGTTAGGATGATATAGTTAGTTTCAACATAATCCAAAGGCATGGTTGTATTCTACATAAAATTCTAGTCAAGTTTGGTTCTTGGATCATGGCATTTGATGGAGAAATGAGAGAGAATGAAGGTGATAAATTTTCATGCATGGAGTTTGTTTTTTCATGGATTCTAAAACCCTAGATGGACCAAGGTTGAAGACATAATCTAGACCATTGATTGTATGTGGACTTGTTGACTTGGAAGACCATCCTGCGGCCGAGATTTTATTAAACTTCAAAAATTCATATAAAATTGAAAAATGCATATTTTTTAATGAGACTTTTTTCCCATTTTTTATTTTCTGTCAAGAAAAATATGAAAACATAAAATTGTCATTTTACTTCATTTTCATATTTTTTGCATATTTTTACTTTTAATTGCTTTTTTAATTCTTTTAGTTAGTATGCTAATTTGTGGAATTTAAGTAGGATAGTTCCCTTAGGATTTTAAGTTCAATCTTTTTAGGATGATTAGATGAATGGTTTAGGGTCCCCCTGAATTAATTTCATAATTTTGTGATAATTTTTAGGATAGTTTTAATTAGGTGGTTCTAGGTAGTATAGAATTTGATTAAAACTTTAGTATAGGTCAATAACAATTTTAGATTTAGGTTTTTTAGGGCAACTTAGTCTATGGGGAGTATATGGGACTTAAGGGTAGTTATGTAGGGTCCCCTAGCATTTATATTAGGAATTAATAGAATAATATACTATTTTTGGTTGATTTTTGAATTGATTGATTGTGTGGTGTGCCCTTTCTAGGGTTATTGTTTGACTGTGTGGGGTATTGGGCTTGTTTGGGGCTTGGGTTTGAGTTGAAGACTTTTTTGATGAAGCCCATTGAAGACAAAAGGAATGAAGACCCATTTCCAGAGTTGATGAGGAGTATATCTTGCTGGCAGCTGTTGAAGGTTATAGGATCTAGGAGCTAGGTAGAGCTCTAGAATAGCAACTTGATTCACAAACATGGAAGGTCTTGTTTGCCTCCATCCCTCTCTATGATGCAGAGTCTCTCTAGGACACTCACCTCCTTCCTTTGGAAGGCTTGGTGACAGTGTCTAAGAGATAGAACTCTTGAGAGAAACATTCTACATATTGTTAACAGTCTGTTTGCCACCTTTGGTGGTCAACTAACTGTTTAACATTCCAGTTCATCCTCTTAACTGTTACTCATCTTGGAGAGTGAGCCTTGAAGAAAATCCATTGGAAGATTGAAGATAGAGACCTTGCTTGGAGGCTTGAAGATGAAGACTGATGCTTGCTTGAAGCTTGTAGATGTTTGAAGATGACTTGAAGACAGATGGTGATAAAGCTTGAAGATGAAGACTGATGCTTGCTTGAAGCTTGTAGATGTTTGAAGATGACTTGAAGACAGATGGTGATAAAGCTTGTTGATGAAGACTGCTGTTTGCTGTTTATAATTTTTGATGTATTGTTTGAATTTCCCTGACTGTATTGTTTGCCAGTTAACCTGTTAGGTTGAAAGCGAATTTCGTTCGCTTTTGCCTGTTGTTTTCTAGGTTCGAGGTTGAGTGGGACTCCCTTGCCTCGCTTGTATTGCTGCATTTTACTGCTTTATTGTATATGTTATTGTTTCTGTTTCCGTTTATCCCTTAGGATCTCTGTTTCTCTCTGCGCAAGAGAGGAACATGATAGACATTAGGTCTTAACCCATGCATGATAACATTAGGTTAGTGTGATCCCCTTTTCAACTGTAGGATAAAGTTCTGTCTCTTCTTTCTCAAAACAAACAGAAAAAACACAGTAAATCTTTCAAACACAATAAAAGACACTTCTTCCGTAAAAGAATGTGAACTCATCAAAACGTCATTTTTGTCCGCTTGGACCAGTAATCAGAAAAACCCTTTTTTAGAAGGAGATAAAAACAATCAAGACAGACTGGTGTCGTACGTGGCCCAAACTACATTTGCTCTGATCTTTCATGTTGTATGAAAGTACGTAGGCGTAGGATGCGATATCCTAGCGAGCAACCTTCCCCTCCTTTCCCGTAGGTAGGCGAACTACGTTGACTCTGATTTCTCGTTCCAGACGGGAATACGTAGGCATAAAGTGCGATACTTTTCCGAGTCATTTTATTTTCTTTTAACCCCAGACCTGTAGAATAGATAGAATAACAATCCGTACTAGAAAACAAGCGTGGATCCCGTCGAGTACGACAGACGTGAGGGGTGCTAATACCTTCCCCTTGCGTAACCGACTCCCGAATCCAGGATTTGGTTGCGATGACCATTCCTTTCCCCGTTTTGCGGTAGGTTTACCTCGAGCGTTTCCTTTCCCTCATTTGGGATAAATAACGCACGGTGGCGACTCTTCTGTTCAGCCGGCGCCGATTTTCGCAGTAGCGACAAGAAGGGAAAGCAGATCAACCACTCCTACAACTTCAAGTTTCAGCTCTTCAGTAATTCAGTCTTCAGACCTCCCCTACCCTTCAGGGCTATCATCTTCAACAGCAAGTGTCAACTTACTTCTTCAAGCTTCTAACACATCAAACATAAGTATTAACTTATTCCTTCTTTTCCAAGCCTTAGCTCTTCAATTAATTCCACCTTCAGGTTTCAACCCTAACTACAAGTATCAACTTGACTCCCTCAGGCTCTCAGTGTATCAACATAAGTATCAACTCATCCTTCATTCCTCAAGCCTCAGGTCTTCACTTAATCTCAATTGGATCTTCTTCACAAGTGTCAACTTGTTCTTCTTGACCTTCAAGCTTTAGCTCTCTCCTCTTTGCCAGTATCAACTTGGTCCTCTTCATCTGCAAGCTTCAGCTTCTCAGAGTAATCCTCAAACACAAAGAAGTATCAACTCCATCATCTCCATCTTCTTCAAGCAGGGAACTCCATCCTCTAGCAAGGGAGAAAGATTCATCTATCAAGAGCAAAGTTTGGATGATTGGTAGCAGAGTGAAGACCAAAGGTCACCACTAAGCATCCTATCATCAGAGAAAGGGACCCTCAAAGGTTATACCAACTTGTAAAGAGCCACACATCCTACCAAAGGAGGGATGAGGCCTTTATAAGGGGACCTTACATCATAGGGAAGAATGGAAGTGATCAACACCTTCCATGTTTATGAAGGAAGAGAATTTATCTAGAAGCTCTGCCTACAAAACCCTAATCTTAACACCTAATCACCACTACACCAAAAGAAGGGAAGATCTTCACATCCAAGCCTCTTCAAGAAATCCAATGCATCTTCAGCTTGTCTTCAACATCATCCAATAACAAACAAAGCAAAACCCTAATCTAAGGGAACTAAAGAAGTCAATCTAGTTGAATTAGTGCCTCAGAATCATCTAAAACTAGCATCTAAACTAAAATCAATCAAAAATAGTAAACTTCATTGAAAATTCCTACAAATATTCCTAAGGGACCGTAATTCAATCATGAATATATCCTACAAAAATCAGAGGTTGAATCATCCACCAAGTTCTAAAAATAAAATCTAAACCACAAGGTATCAACCATAAACCCTAAAAAGGGAGCTTCTAAAGCTTTCAACCTAAACTACCACTTATGTTCATCACAAAAATGTGAGAAAATCTATGGGGAGCACGCATATCTATGCTAACTACTCACAAAATTTCAAGGCCAAAATCATCATCACATGATCAAACCAAATTCACCAATATCAAGCATCAAACATGACTATTTTAATATCAATTAAAATGTAAAAATTCCCAAAAAATCAGAAAATGTATGAAATAATAATATTTTTTATCTAAAAAATACTAGATCCTATCATGAATCCAATGCAAAAAGAATGGGATTAATTGAATCATTTTTCCATTTTTTATGAATTAATCAATAACCATGAATAAAATGAAAAATAATATGAAAATCCAAATAAAATGATAAATGCGTGGTGTGGAAAGCAATAGAAATCAGTTCATTTCACAAACTGGGCCACGAAGGGGGTGTGATTAGCGCTTGGATCCTTAAGCCCAAAAACCACTGATTAATGAAACGCATCGTTTCATTAAGTTCAGAGCTCTTCACAAAAAAGAAACACGCGTGGCCGTTGGATGAGGTTCCCAGTCAAAGTCCAACCACAATCTGATGGCTATCAAGTCATCTTCTTCATTTTGAATCCCTGCAACTCAGGCCACCTGCGTGCCCAAAGTCACCGCCGGTGACATTTTCCGATCACCAATCCACAACTCTAACTTGTCATAGAGTCCACCATAGGCCACGATCCCTTGATCAAACTTGTCCCAAATCTCACAAGGAACTCAATCATACCATTAATTCAACCTAAAACCTCAAGATTTGTAAGAACCACTTCTCACCCGAAAATGGTAACAACCCTAATTAGTCACTAATTCTCAAATTATTGATCTGAAAACCTTCCTGCATCAATCCTCAATGCATCTAACATCCTAATTCCTCTTAATTCTAACTAATTCAAGCTGGGGATGGAAAGTTACTAACCTGAAAATTTCGTATGCACATAAGTAGTAATCCTTCAAATCAAGCTCTCAAATGCTCCAGACTCCTTCAGTGAATCACTTCCAAGCTTCTGTATGCAATAAACTTGATTGAAATGGCCTCAATTCTTGGAACCAACTCTGAGTTGCAGGTGGAAAAAACTGAGTTCAAGAACACCAATCATCCACGAATTTCCCTTGATTATGATCTAGAATCATTCCCTAGCATCCATGGAAGAGATTGCAATCAAGAAAATGGATGGAAAGTGCATGGAAATGAGTAACCGAATTCAGTTGCAAGCAATGAGTTTTCAATCTCAATCTCTGCTCTCTCCTTCAATCATCACCAACCTTGGCCTTGGATCACCTCTACTCAATATATAGACCATGTATGGATGATCTAGAAACCTCTAGATCCTTCTAATGAGAAATTTAATCTCTCATGCCATGAGAAGTTCAATCACATGCCATGGTATGCACCATTCTGCTAGAAGCTTGTAATCACCCTCATTCCCTTCCAATTTCTCCCCTAATGACATTTTGGATGCGTTTGGATTGCAAGAGGCCTTGATCATGCCTTGAATTTTGGTTTGGCAAATGTTACTTAAGATGTAAGTAACTACTTTTCAAAGAAAGTCCACAAATTAAACTTCAATTCAAAAATGTGGCTAAACCAATGTTCTTAAAATGTGTTTTATAATCAAAATGACCTATTACATGCCTTGGTTTGGACATGTAGATCAAATAATACCAATTTCCATCTTTGGTTCATTTGAAAATCCTCCTTATTTTAGGTCATTTTTGCAACTTTGAGCTACAAGCAATTCCAACCTCTCATGACCTCTTTACTAGCCTTAAACATCATTTTGAACAAGTTTGATGTTGAACATTTTCCCATTTGAAGCTTGAAAATAGGAGTTATGGCCTTATGCTTGAAATGACCTATAATCTCCAAATGACCAAAATGCCCTTGACTTGTCAAAGCCATAACTTGAGTTCTACGAATCCTATCAAGGACTTCTAGTACTCTCTAGAAATCTAAGAGGATAAGGAAAACCATTCATGTTGACCAAAAGTTCATAGGAATCATCCTTCTAGGGAAAAAGCTTCATGCAAGTTGGACAACTTTCAAACTCCAAATTCACATACCCCAGATGACCTGTAACTTGTCAAAGTCATAACTTGAGTTCTACAAATCCTATCAAGGACTTATAGCACTCAAATTAAAGCTAAAATCATGCTATACAACATTCATGTTGGGGGAAATATGAGATGACAATCCCATCTTGAGCTAAACTACCTTGAAGATAGGGGTCAAACTAGGGGATTTTACACTGTCAAGCCTCAGAAACCCTAGCCTGAAACTTCTCAAACTCTTCAATCATGATGAGTTGACCTTGGAATCATCCTTATAGCATCTCAATGCATCAATTCATGATCACATGGCTCTTGGATTAGGTCTCAACTTCCTCCAAGTCTTCAGTTGACTTAGGGTTGACCCAGTCAAACCCTAGCTGCACCACTCATGGCTGAGGCTTCTTAAACTTGCACAATGACCTGTCTAGGCCTCAAATTGATCTTCAAACCTTCTCATGAGATCTCTCAATATCTCAAGTCCATCTTCAGGGCCTCAGAGTCATCTGATGGCTTTCCACAACTCTCAAGTTAGGAGACACACCCTCTTGGCTTCACTCACTCTCTCTGAGGATCTTTTAACTTCTCTGACAAGGATATCTACCCTTGAACACTTGAATAACCTTCTTAGCTAGCTTCAAAGTCTTTATTGGCCCTTGACTGGTGACCATACCTCTTGATCTCCTGCACACATGTCAATGAAATGCAAATGATAATACTAATGTGAATGAAATGAAACATAAGCTAGGTAAAGAAATGTTGAGCAAATTTTGGGGTGCAACATGCACTAGAGACTATGACTTAGGAGCGAATGCGTCGCATGTCACCCAAAGGGTGCCACACTAAACATCCTGGATACTGAAAGGAAACCCTCCAATAACCATTTCCTGGATAGCTTAAGGCTCGTAACGTACAATACTCATTAGCCTTTATTAGATGTTTTGAAATTGTTTGAAGATGAGAAGAGAGAAGGACTCTATAGGGGGACTAATCAAACTTACTGTTGTCGTGCAATATGGTCCTAATGTTGAGTTTAAAAGGGAATTTATCCTACTTGTTGTCATGCATGGATTAGAACCTAGTGTCTATCATTACCATCCTTGAACAAGGAGGTGATAGCTCTAAGGGTACATGTCAAAGGGAAAGAGAAACACAATTATTAAGCATGTGAAACAGGAATATAAATAGATGCACATGCAATGCAACAATACAAGCAAAGGGAGGACACCTCAACCTTTAAATGCAAACAAGAGATGTGCAGAGAAAGCACACAAGCAAAGGGATACAACCTCAACCTTTAGATGCAAGCATGAACTTAAGGAAAAAATGCCTACACATGCAATTCTATCCTAATGCATCACAGCAAACAATCAATCAATCATGAAGAAAAGATAAACAAGATGAGGAGCAATGAATTCATCCCAGGAATTCATCAAGTTTAGATGTGTATCAACATAATAGTCCAAGGGAATCTACCATGACACTCAACCAAAATCTTTAAGATATATCCTCAAGAGTTCTACCATTCATGGCATGCCTTTAGTTCTTCCAAAGGAAGAACTAGGCTCTCACCAATGGGAACCCTAAATCATAGGATAGAAGAAGGTGGGAGGAACCAAGAATAGCAAAAGAATCACATAAGGAAGAGAAACCAATCACTTAAAAGCTTCTAAGGAACCCTAAAAGTTAAGCTATAAAGGAAGTCTATCCTAATAAAGCTATGGACATGTTAAAGACTTGAAATTTAACCTACACAAGCTTCAACCTATGTACTATGGGAACATGCAAGGATTGGGTGCCTAAGGATTGCAAAAGGATCACCTAAAATGCAAAACTAGGTGAAGGTTCAATGGAAAACACACTAACATCATCCATAATGAAAAATATATTAAAAATAGTAAAAACAGCCTAAACAATCTAATAAAAACCCTAGGGAGTGTTCATGATGTTAGGAATCTATGGTTAAAATTGTGGAGCAAAACTCCAAGCCTAAGTATGCTAACATGGGCCAAAACCCTAATGTGTTATATGGATAAGGCAAAGGGAAAGGGTGCTAAAGATCTACTTCAACCCTAACTAAATGATATCTAAATATCAGAACCAAAATACCTAGAAATCAATCAAGGTGTCTAGAATCATCACAAAAAAATAAGAAGTTTATTCTATGCTTTGACAAGGAAATAAAATTCAAAAAGTAAACATGTATATTTCTCACACTTAAAGAACAATCAATCATGAAAAATTCACATTAAATTGAAAAATGATCTAAAAATCAATCTAACAATTTGTAAAATCATTTAACATGCTGAGGTACCTTGGGGAAAAATTTCATGAATTTTGGATACATTTTACTATTTTTTAATGAAATAAAGTAAGCAGCTATAAAACAAAGAAATTAAGAAAAAGGAAATAAAAATTGAAAAAGTTGTGGTGTGGTTAGCAATCAACGCGCGTTCAGAATCTTCATGGGCCACAAAGAGGGGTGGGAATATGAACTAGGGTCCCAGTCCAATTAAACTTCAGTCAATCAACCAAGACTCAAATCAAGGCCGTCTGTTTGGCATACTATCCATGGATCCAATGGTCTATTACGCTGACACGTGTGCTAAAGGATCTTAACATAACGCAAGAACGAATCTCAACCACTCACTACAAAGACCAGTCAATGATCTGATGGATGTGGGGTGCGCACATGAAACACACCGTTTCATTAAAAGGGGAGTCAACCCCTGAGAGCCAATCATGGCCATTGGTTTGGAGATGAGTCAAGACATCCTAAAGTTATGAAGGTGCCACCCGTACACAGCAATTTAACACAAAAATGAGATTAAACCAAGGCCGTGTGATGAATCCAAGGTCAAGCAGTCATCATGGATCCAAGGTCTCACATCATGCCATGCATCATCATCAACATTTAAAAAGGAAAAGAGGGGGAAGTTTCAAACGGTGGCGAGGGATTTGCAAACGGCGTTCGGAGAGAGCTTCGGTCGTCTTCAACCTTTGGTTATGAACAGTGCCATTTCCAAAAACTCCATGAAACTTGCAATTAATTATACCAATCAAATCCTCATGCTACATACATCATGAATACAACATTCATTTTCATTTTCAGTCCAAGAATAAACCAAATCGAAGACCTAAAGTTTGTGCACCATTCCAAGATTTGCAACCAACAGCCCTAAAAACTACCCAGAATCCATCTAGACATCTCAAGGAACTCAAATACCTAAAAATGGCGCATAATTACGTCTTGAACGGAGAGTATGGATGAAAACGATTTACCTAATGGAGCACCTCCTTTGGGCCTTCAAATGCTGTTGAAGCTTGCTGAAAAGTGTCCAGAATCCATCAGTGATCTTCAATGGAGGTCTATGAATGCTTAACTTCCCTTGAAACTTGATGAATCTTCAAAATCGATTTTCAAATTTCAACCACTTTTCTCAACCGTTTTTCTGTTATTTCTCCATCCAAAGTTAGTTTTTTTTTTCTGTTGTACATGATCACAACAATATATGGAATGGATATGGAATGATTTTGAAGCCTAATCATGGCCCATGAGGTCCAATTCAACAATCCAATTTTCTCATTTGAATCTTGGTGATTCTCACAAAAACAGAGCTTAGACTGTTGCCAATTGACTCATATCAATTGGCTATGATGCAAGGAACATGAATAAATGAGATTAGCTCGTTGGATTTGAATCAATGGTTGATTTTTATTTTGTTACTTCAAGATGAAGTAACCTTGAATTTAGCCATGAAAATGACCTCAAAATTGGTTTATGGTTTTGGCATTGTATTTAGAACATTTAAGGCACTCAAAATATGCACACATATGACATGAATTGATTTAATTTGAATTGGATCCAAACTAGCCCTTTTCAAGTGTTCCTTCATGGAAATTTCTTCACCAATTCTCCAATCCAAGCCAAAGCAATGATACCTTGATGTTTATTTGAGTAAATGATCCAATTTGGAGCAACTTTCAAGTTGGAAAGATCTTCATTTGAATTATGTAAAGTTGTGAAATTGACCTATAATCTAAAGTGACCTATAATCAAAGTTTCCCAAAATACCCTTGCCTTGCAAGCTTCATATCTTGAGTTCTACAAATCCAATGAAGGACTTCTAGTACTCTTTGGAAAGCTAAGATCATGAGGAACAACTCTCATGTTTGGGTCAATAATAGGAGAGACCTCCTTCTAGGTCAAAGATGGCATGGAAGTTGGTTGACTTTTAAGGACCAAAATCACATTCATCTGATGACCTGTAACTTGTCGGCTTCATAACTTGAGTTCTAGAAATCAGATGAATGACTTATAGTACTCAAAATAAATCTAAGAACATGCTTTACAAGTCTCATGTTGGTGTCAATATGAGATGAAACTTGTATCTTGAGTTATGTGGTCTTGAAGTTAGATACTAAACAAGGGGTTTTACACTGTCAAGCTTAGAAACCCTAGCTTAGCAACTTCTCACACTCTTAAGTATTGATGAGTTGATCTTGGAATAATATCTTAGGTGTCTCAACACAACATTCTATGATCATAGTTGCTTGGAATTGAGTCTTAATCTCCTCAAAACTCACAGTTGACTTAGGGTTAACCAGATGAAAACCCTAGTTGCACCACCTTAGGTTGTGGCCTCTTGTACTGGATATAATGACTTGTATAAGCTCCTCAATAACCCTCAAGTCACTCAATGAGCTCTCATAATGGATTCCACCCATGGCCATGGATTCAATATCATCAGATAATCTTCATTGACCCCCCAAGATAGGAGGTAGGCATACTTGTATCCATCCTTTTTCCCAAGGGATTTGACTTCTTCATGAAGGATTTTTGAGGATGATAACTTGACTATAGCTTCTTGATTAGCCCTAGAAAATTTGGCATCCTCTTCTAGATAGGCACATCTCTTGATCCCTTGCACAAATGACAATGCAATGCATATGCTAATGAAACAATGAATGTAGTGAAACATAAGCTAGGTGAAGAAAAAGGTTGGGCAAATTTTTGGGTGGAACACTATTCTAAGCATATGACTGGCATAAAGAATCTGTTGGTGGACATCAAACCTCATTCCACTAGTTATGTGACTTTTCGTGATGGAGCAAAAGGAGAGATCAAAGATATTGGGAAACTAGACTTCCCTAGAGTACCTAATATGGACAATGTATTGCTAGTAAAAGGACTAACTGCCAACTTGATCAACATTAGTCAGCTCTATGATCAAGGGCTAAGTGTGAAATTCACTGAAGAAGAATGTGTGGTCACAAATGGTGATAACGAAGAAGTAATGAAGGGGTCTAAATCTAAATACAACTGTTACTTATGGGAGCCTAAGGACTCAAGTAGATCCACAACATGCTCTATGGCCAGAGAAGAAAAGGAGGTAAAGTTGTGGCATCAAAAACTTGGGCACCTTCATCTAAGAGGAATGAAGAAGATCATCTCCAAGGAGGCTGTGAGAGGAATTCCAAAACTGACTATTGATAAAGGAAAGGTATGTGATGACTGTCAAGTAGGCAAGCAAACCAAGACATCTCATCCAATGGTTGGTTACCTGATTACCTCTAGAGTTCTGGAACTATTGCACATGGACTTGATGGGACTAATGCAAGTAGAAAGTCTTGGTGGTAAAAAGTATACCTATGTAGTTGTGGATGACTACTCCAAATACATCTGGATAAGCTTCATCAGAGAAAAATCAGATGTATTTGAAGTCTTTAAGGAGCTGTGTATCAGACTCCAAAGAGAAAAAGAATGTGGTGTGGTCAGGATCAGAAGTGATCATGGCAAGGAGTTTGAAAACTCCAAGTTTGTTGAGTTCTGCTCATATGAAGGGATCAGCCATGAGTTTTCCTCTCCTATTACTCCTCAGCAAAATGGAGTAGTGGAAAGGAAAAACATGACTATCCAAGAATCTGCTAGAGCCATGATACATGCAAAGAAATTACCTATGCATTTTTGGGCAGAGGCTATCAACACAGCTTGCTATGTTCACAACAGAGTGACCTTGAGAAAAGGAACATCACCTACTTTGTATGAAATGTGGAAAGGGAGGAAACCAACTGTGAAGTACTTCCACGTTTTTGGGAGCAAGTGTTACATCTTGACAGATCGTGAACAAAGGAGGAAAATGGATCCCAAGAGTGATGAAGGCATTTTTCTGAGATACTCTATCAACAGCAAAGCTTATAGAGTGTACAACTCCAGAACAAAAGTCTTGATGGAATCCATTAATATTATCATTGATGACCAGTATGAAGAAATCAATGTCATAGAGGATGTTGGAACATTACTTGAGACACCAGTTGATGGTATAGTTAATACTGAAGATACTCAAGCTGTAACTCCAGATTCTGAACCAGAAACTATCATCAAAGAACCTTCTATCAGAATCCTGAAAGATCATCCCAAATATCTTATCATTGGAGACCTCAACAGTGGGATAAGGACCAGAGCTAGAGATGTCGTCTCAAATTCATGTTTTGTGTCCAAGATTGAACCCAAAAATGTGAAGGAAGCCTTAACTGATAAATACTGGATCAAGGCCATGAAAGATGAATTGGAACAGTTTAAAAGGCATGAAGTATGGGAACTGGTGCCAAGACCTGAAGGAACAAACATCATTGGCACCAAATGGATTTACAGGAATAAATCAGATGAACGGGGAATTGTAGTCAGAAACAAGGCTAGACTAGTGACACATGGGTATACTCAAGTAGAAGGAATTGATTTTGATGAAACCTTTGCACCAGTTGCAAGACTTGAGTCCATCAGGCTACTGTTAGGAATTGCCTGCATTCTAAAACTCAAACTATTCCAAATGGATGTGAAAAGTGCATTTATGAATGGATATCTAAATGAGGAAGTATATGTAGCACAACCCAAGGGATTTGAGGATCCTAACTTGATAGACCATGTATACAAGTTAAGGAAGGCACTCTATGGATTGAAGCAAGCTCCTAGGGCTTGGTATGAAAGATTGACTGAGTTTCTTACTACCCATGGATACAGGAAAGGAGGAATAGACAAGACCCTCTTTGTGAAAAATGAGGATGGAAAACTCATGATTACTCAAATCTATGTAGATGACATAGTCTTTGGTGGAATGTCTAAGAAATTGGTTAAACAATTTGTCAATCAGATGCAATCTGAGTTTGAGATGAGTTTGTGTGGAGAACTAACTTACTTTCTTAGGCTGCAAGTTGATGCGTCCGCAAGTGCACAGAAATATCGAAGTAATATAAAAGATTTGTCAAACCCACAGAGACCAATGTCAATCTACTATTATCAATTGTCGCGGCGTAAAGCTAAGGCTAATGGAATTTGGAAGGATAAATGCGAAAGAAAGTAAATGCAAAGGAAATAAATATTTTTAGTTTTAGAAATATATTGATATGGGATATCGGTATGCAATGCCTTAGTTATCGGGGATTCGACAGGTCACCGGTGCTTTTTAGTTTTTGCAAACATTTTTCAGGAGAAAGTACTCGTTTAAAGACCTTTGCCTCACGATGGTTGTTGACTCTAGTCATGACTCTAAGGCAGAATGTATGCTCTCGCAGTCCCATTCGGGGTTAAAATCACTTTTTGAAAACAAATAAGTTCTGATTTCTTTTAAAGCGCTTTCGCTGTATTTAAAATGAATGCCTAGTTTTTACTATCTGGTTTGAACCCCAGCTTTCGCGTGTCGGTTCGGGCCTTAATGAGTTTCCCACTTTCATGGCGAAACTACTGTAAATAATTTCTCACTTTCGCGACGAAGGTTTATTTAGAAAGATTAGATTTAAAACTAATAGCCAGAAAAGTGTTTGTAAAAAGGATGGCACCGGTTACTATCGAATCGTCCTACTAAGTTATTACATACCGACTTATGCGGTTTAGCTAGACATGGTAATTAATGCAAACGAAAATAAACGTAAACAACAAAATGATAAAACATACATTATGACAGAAAATAAAGTAATAATTCAATTAATAAGAACCTGGAAAGTAGTACTGAAATTGAAGAGTAGTCCTCCACAATGTCGGCAGGATTCTCCTTTGGCTAAATAAAATTGCAGAAAGAATACGGCAATATAATTGGATAAAAAGGGAAAGGAAAAAGGAAATAATGCAAGAGCGTAAATTTGGCTTCAATGGAAATTTCGGCAGCACTTCGATACGTCGAAGTCCCCCCCCCCCCCCAAATGATGTGAATCTTAGGCCTATTTATAGGAGATATTTCCTTTCTCAACTTCCAAAGATCATGCATGAGTTATGGGGAAAGTGGGAGTAACTTCCAGTAGTGGGCAGTTAGTGGAGAAAGTGTAGGAGAAAAGGAGGAGAGAGTCGGAAGAAATTAAGTTCGTGCACGCTTCTGTTATACTGAACTTGGGGTCGTGACGGTCGTTATGGTCTCATGACGGTCATGTTGATCGTGACGACCGTGATGGTCTTGTGACGAACGTGACGGCTGTGACGACCGTCATGCGCACAAATTCTGTACTTTGCATTTTTCTTCTCTATTTCTTTCTTTCTTCTTTCTTTTCCTTCCATTTCTTCTTCTTTTCTTTCTTTGATCCAAATTCTCCACAATCTGCAAAACAAAGTAAATTAACCGCATAATGGAACGTAAATTAAGATAAATTAACAATAGTCACAAATAAATGCATGTAAATCAAGCCAAATAAACAATATGATTTCGTGTTATCAAACACCCCCACACTTAAACCATTGCTTGTCCTCAAGCAATCAACCAACACGGTAAAAAGAAATAAGCATAGTTCGAAACAAAGACACAATGAGACTCTAATAATACGTGGCTGCTAGGCTAATGTTAGATCGACAAGTACTAAATATCAATATCAAGGATACCATAACGACACAATTTCAAAAACTCCCTACTTATGCAAACAAATCTGAATCATGCCATTATAACTCAACCTATATCTCATGCTCTCTTTTCACCCCATTTCATTATAGTGCAATCACATTAAGCCCGTTATCCATACACATTCATGGCAAGTAAACCTGTTAGTGACTATGATCTCATTGTTATTTTATTTTTCTCTGCAAATGTGCTTAAGCATCAATTGAACTTAAAGAGTTTGTACCATTGGGTTAAGTGATCGGGTGAGGAGCACCTAACTTAGAAGGAACATGTATTTTTATTCATAATTTCTTTTCTTTCTTAATTTCTCATTTTAACTAGAGATCATACACTTATTTGCATCGGTTGCTTACTTAGTGTGTTTAGGATGGTGCTGACTACTTAAATAAACTACTTAGAGATTTCTAAAAGAAACTGGAGCTTTAAGGTTTCGGCATAATGGGTACTCAAATTGATTTTGCATATTTAGGGGGTTAAGGGTGTCAGAACGATATCAATTTTATCGAAACTTTCCCACGTTTTTCTAACATAGCCTGAACAGCCTATATACTCTCAAAGTACCATGTCATGAATTGAAGCAAAAATTTGTTGGAGGTTGAAATTTTGAAAATTTTGAGATTATGTGGAAATTTGAATAACAAGCGAAAACTACGCATAAAGACTTGACAACACATGCAAAGACTTTGACATAACGTTAAAAATAGATAAAATTCCTAAAGTATAAAGTATAAATCAAACTAAAAAGCCATAAAATGAAAGCGATAGAGTTCCTCCCCCACACTTAAACCAAACATTGTCCTCAATGTTTTAGTAAAAGGTGGAAAAGGAAAGATAGAACCTGTATGAATGCTACTGCGTGCTAAATCCTCTTTGATCCTGCTCTTGATATAGCCAAAGTGTAACAAGCGATACATTTCTTTATTTTCTGCAAATTTAAACAAACGAATTAAAATAAAGACCTTATGGGTTGCCTCCCACACAGCGCTTTGTTTAACGTCGATAGCTCGACGACCAAGGAGTGCAAGTACTCATGGTGGTTCTTTCAAGAATGGTTCCTCGATCAAACTTTGAATAGTCTTCGATTTCCATGGTCACTTATCAAGCCATGTCTCATATCCCTCACCTTTTCTTTTATTTCTTCTGTAGGGTGGTTCATTGTTTTGAACTCGTGGTGGTGGTTCTGGATATATCCTGAGTATCAGTTTTTCAAATTTGGGCTTAGTTATTTCATCCACCACCTCAAAAGTTGATCTTACCCTTCTGACAGTAATGATGATCCTAGTTTCATGGTCCTCGAATTTTCTTTTGCTATGAAGGATCTTAGACCACATTTGTTTTGAATTGGGAGTCTACCTTAGCTTCCACAACCAATTTTGAGAAAGAATTAGGTGGGGTATAGGGAGGAGGAGCAACAATAGGTGCTTCCTTCTCTACCTCTTCGAAAACTTCCCTTTCGGGTGGTGTCGGTGGATTTTTCTCAATAATTATGCTTTTCTCACCAAAACTCCCCTCAGACTTATGATCACTATCCCTAGGATTTTCTAATTTATCTCCATTAATGGTTGTTACAACATTCACCTGTCCTTTTGGGAAGGGTCCTAGAGGTGTTAGTGTAAGCATGGAGGTTTGAATCTCCAAAGCCTCGCTGTGAGATGCGAGGGAATCGACCATATTGCTCATTTGCTTGAGATTTTTCATTAATTTGGAGATGTTGCTTTCTAAAATCCTTATTTTGGAGAGTTTATGTCTCCACAAAGCGCTCCATCATAGATTCTATCCTGGAGTGAGTAAGCGTCGCGTCGAATTCTTCTAGTAATAGTTCGAGGTTGGATGTGTCAAAATCTTGCGATTCCTCATAATATTGAGAGTCTTCATTGTAGATGGAATTTGGGTGAGAATGCGTCGGATTCAGATCTTCTAATAATATTTCGAGGTCAGATTTTGGTGGATCTTGTGGTTCCTCAAAATATTGGGGGTGGTAGTTATAAGGGAAATATGGGTTATACATAGTGATTAAGATAAGAGTGCCTTAGTCTATACTATGCAACAACGGAATCACAATATTGACTGTTGGTCCCCGGCAACGGCGCCAAAAACTTGATGCGTCCGCAAGTGCACGGAAATATCGAAGTAATATAAAAGATTTGTCGAACCCACAGAGACCAATGTCAATCTACTATTATCTATTTTCGCAGCGTAAAGCTAAGGCTAATGGAATTTGGAAGGTTAAATGAGAAAGAAAGTAAATGCAAAGGAAATAAATATTTTTAGTTTTAGAAATATATTGATATGTGATATCGGTATGCAATGCCTTAGTTATCGAGGATTCGACAGGTCACCGGTGCTTTTTAGTCTTTGCAAACATTTTTCAGGAGAAAGTACTCGTTTAAAGACCTTTGCCTCACGATGGTTGTTGACTCTAGTCATGACTCTAAGGCGGAATGTATGCTCTCGCAGTCCCATTTGGGGTTAAAATCACTTTTTGAAAACAAATAAGTTCTGATTTCCTTTAAAGCGCTTTTGCTGTATTTAAAATAAATGTCTAGTTTTTACTATCTGGTTTGAACCCCAGCTTTCGCATGCCGGTTCGTTCCTTAATGAGTTTCCCACTTTCATGGCGAAACTACTATAAATAATTTCTCGCTTTCGCGACGAAGGTGTATTTAGAAAGATTAGATTAAAAACTAACAGCCAGAAAAGTGTTTGTAAAAAGGATGGCACCGGTTACTATCGAATCGTCCTACTATGTTTTTACATACCGACTTATGCGGTTTAGCTAGACATGGTAATTAATGCATACGGAAATAAACGTAAATAGCAAAATGATAAAACATACATTATGACAGAAAATAAAGTAATAATTCAATTAATAAGAACCTGGAAAGTAGTACTGAAATTGAAGAGTAGTCCTCCACAATGTCGGCAGGATTCTACTTTGGCGAAATAAAATTGTAGAAAGAATACGGCAATACAATTGGATAAAAAGGGAAAGGATAAAGGAAATAATGCAAGAACGTAAGTTTGGCTTCAATGGAAATTTCGGCAGCACTTCGATACGTTGAAGTCCCCCCCCCCCAAATGTTGTGAATCACAGGCCTATTTATAGGAGATATTTCCTTTCTCAACTTCCAGAGGTCATGCATGAGTTATGGGGAAAGTGGGAATAACTTCCAGTAGTGGGCAGTTAGTGGAGAAAGTGTAGGAGAAAAGGAGGAGAGAGTCGAAAGAAATTAAGTTCGTGCACGCTTCTGTTATACTGAACTTGGGGTCGTGACGGTCGTTATGGTCTCATGACGGCCGTGTTGATCGTGAAGACCGTGATGGTCTTGTGACGAACGTGACGGCTGTGACGGTCGTGAGGGGGCTGTGACGACCGTCATTCGCACAAATTCTGTACTTTGCGTTTTTCTTCTCTATTTCTTTCTTTCTTCTTTCTTTTCCTTCCATTTCTTCTTCTTTTCTTTCTTTGATCCAAATTCTCCATAATCTGCAAAACAAAGTAAATTAACCGTATAATGGAACGTAAATCAAGATAAATTAACAATAGTCACAAATAAATGCATGTAAATCAAGCCAAATAAACGATATGATTTCGTGTTATCACAAGTCAAGAAAATGGAGGAGTCTATATTTCTCTCCCAAAGTAAGTATACCAAAAGCATAGTCAAAAAGTTTGGCTTGGATAATACTGGTCACAAAAGAACACCTGCACCTACTCATCTGAAGTTATCAAAAGATGAAAGTGGTACTAGTGTGGATCAAAGCCTGTACAGAAGCATGATTGGAAGCTTGTTGTATCTAACAGCCAGCAGACCTGATATTGCATTTGTAGTTGGTGTATGTGCCAGATATCAAGCAAACCCTAAGGTAAGTCACATAAATCAAGTCAAAAGGATTCTCAAATATGTGAATGGAACCTGTGATTATGGTATACTTTACTCACATGGGTCTGATCCTACATTGTCTGGATATTGTGATGCTGACTGGGCTGGAAGTGCTGATGATAGAAAGATCACCTCTGGTGGATGCTTCTTCTTAGGGAACAACCTCATATCTTGGTTCAGCAAAAAGCAAAATTGTGTCTCATTATCCACTGCTGAAGCTGAATACATAGCAGTTGGTAGTAGTTGTTCTCAGATGGTCTGGATGAAACAAATGTTAACTGAATACAATGTCACTCAGGATGTCATGACATTGTACTATGACAATCTCAGTGCTATCAATATTTCCAAGAACCGAATCCAACATAGCAGAACTAAGCACATAGATATAAGACATCACTTCATAAGAGACCTTGTGGAAGACAAAGTGATTTCCTTGGAACATGTGCCCACTGAACTACAACTTGCTGACATCTTTACAAAGGCTCTAGATGCTGCTCAATTTGAGAATCTAAGAGGAAAATTGGGTATTTGAATTTATGAGGACTCATAGCAATTAATGGCACGTGAGAGTTTTAAAACTTCAATGCAGTCCACGACCTTGACCACAAAAACTCTCCACTCCACGCAAACATGCTATATCACTGCATATACAATTTTCTCCGCCTCGTCCACTCTATAAAATTCTCAATCTGCACTCCACAACAAGATGTCTTCCTATCATGATGCCTCCTAATCCAAAACCCCTCCCAAATCCTCAAAAGATGCCCCTTTATACTGCTGAAGAACCCAAGCGCAAGTATCCTTCTCCCACTGCTGAAGAACTTAGATGAATCTGAAACAGGGAAGGCTCGGCATATGTGGACAAATCCATTGGGGAAATTATCGATGATATACTCAAGAAAAGACTGCCCTTTTGGGGCATCACCATTCCCCTGGCTCGCCGGGATCCACCTCACAATTTTGATATGCCAGAGGACGATCCTGATGACATCAATAAGGACATCTCACTATCAGATTCAGATGACAGTGATTCCAATTCCTCTGAGGAAGATGATTAATGTGGTCTGATAGACTGCTGTGGGGCTCAGTCTGCTGGTTGTTGAGCTAATGACATGTGCTGCTGGTTTGAGTATTTCATTGTTTTTTTTTTTTTTTTGTAACAGCAAGAATTTGTGATGCTCTCCATGAGCAGTTTTTGTTTGTAATGACCCCAAACATGTGTAATGTTACTCATTATGATCCCGACTATTTTATTAGTTTGATCTTGATTTATGGTTAAAAGGAGGGGAGAGAGAGTGGTAGAGAACAGCCAGCAGGTTAGAGATGATGCAGGTGGAAGACTCGTGTGGTAGATAACAGCCAGCAGGTTAGAGATGATGCAGGTGGAAGACTCTTGGCTGAATTGCTGCTACAAGTATGTTACAGGTGTGTGACAAGGGCTGCAACAAATATGCATGATTGAAGATTTTGCTAATGTATTTGTGTGATAACAGCTGATGCTGTTAGTATTGTGTGAATTCCTAGTTTATGTAGGAATGCATGTTAGCTCTGTGAGCTCCTAGCTGCTGCTTGGGAGTGTATGTGTGTGTCTGCAAGATAGTAGCAGAATGTGAGTGTAGTGCATCTCTTCAGGGGGAGTAGCACAAGAGTGTGTGACTTCAGGATGTTATCTTGAATGTCATGACATCCAGAACAAGTTGGATGTTGTGTATGTGACTTCAAGATGTGCAGGTTGTGCCCAGCTGATGTAGTGTGCATCAGTTGAGGGGGAGTAACTCAGAATGTTACTCAAAACTCTGTGACATCTGTAGTGCTGACTAACAGATGGTTGTGTGTGACAGGTTGATCCTGAGAAGCTGAAAGCTAACTGTGTGAATATATACAACTCTACTAGGGTGTTAGTAGCTTACCTGCATAAAAGGTTATATGTTAGACTTCTGCTGCTTGTAAACTCTGTTAACAGGGTGTTTTAGCCAAAAATTTGCCAAAAGGGGAGTTTGTAAGTGCTTCTGATTGGCTGCATTTTGTGGCAAAACATTAGAGTGTGTATGGATGTTATAACTAATGATGTGACACACAATATGCAGGGTAAGTAGTAAGTTTAGTTGGATGTCATACTGAATGTCATGACATTGATCGTATGACATCAGGTGCGCATGTTTAGTTTTCTGTTATTCAGAATGAGGAAGCTCAGGGTAGAATTCAGGAAACTTTATAGAAGCTCAAGCTGGAAGTCTGGAAACATTTTAGAAGCCCTGGCAAAATTAAATGTACCTGACCTAAGTGGTAAGTGCAGCTTTTTGAAGAGAGGTTTGAGTAAACCTAATTTCTGCACCAAGGCCCAAGGACTGACTGCTGCTATAAATAACAGAAGGAGCAATCCTAGAAGAGCAGCTCTTGAAAGAAGATTAGAGAGTGCATGCTAAGTGTCCTTGTGAGTGAAGAAGTTTTGTTCTTCACGTGTGAAGTGTGTCTTAGGAATACTTATACACCAAGCAACTATATGTTGCATTGGTTAGGTAGGTTCTAAGCTGTTGTGTCACTCAAAGCTGTTAAGCAAGAGTGTGTGTTCCTTGATCAAAGTTGTGAAGCAAGATCAAGGTGTGTTTTTGGAGTGTATCTCCATAACTATTCTATAATTGTGTGTTGATATCACTGAGGTGATTGAGGGAGAGTAAGTGGGTATACTCAGGTCTAGAGTGTCTCTAGGCAGAAGTGTCATTGGGTAGGTCGTAAGTGAGGAGTGCAAACGGGGATTGTTTGACTCTGAATTAATTCTACTGATAGTGAATTTTCTCCCTGGCTTGGTAGCCCCCAGATGTAAGTGTGGTTGACACTGAACTGGGTGAACAATTACTTGTGTTATTTACTGCTTTCCATTTACATCTTATTATTAAGTGCAGTAGTACATGTTACAGTGGATGTCATAACATCTACAATAACATCCATCGTGTGCTAGCCAGAATTACACATTCTTAAGAAATGAGAAAATTCGTCAGGAGTTGTATTTTGTTCCATCCATCATGTACTAAAAAATATATGGATCAAATGCATGCAACCTAAATCGCTCGTCAATATCATCACGTATCGCTCACAACAGAGCTTATGTCTAACGCAAAGTCGAGATATCAACCGTATCGTCTCATCGGTGATGTCTCACGTAACTTGATAATACATAGCATTAAGAATCGATACCCACGTGAATATTAGTCCTAAATCTATGTCTAGAGTTTAGAATCTAACAAATGTTCATCTTAGATCGAGTTCGAACCGTATATGTCTATAGCAATCCAAACCCATTAAGTAAAAAATCAAGATAACCATCGATAAAGAGTTGTAAAAGAGATTTTATACAAAGATCCATAAATATACATACAATCAAGATAAACTAACATACAAAACCCTAACAAATAGAGAGTACAAAGAGAAGAGAGAAGAAGAACACAAATCTCACGGTCTGTCAACTCTGGTTAAAGTAGATTCGACTCCGGATCATCAAGATGCACACTCTAATGTTGTTTCTAAGATAAATCTACTTAAGAATATTTTTGATGAAGTTGGGGTAAAAAGTTCCCAACAACATAACCTAAAAAATGCTGAAAAATCATTTAAATAGGCAAAAATGGGTTTTCGTGTTTGCCTAGCGAAGTCTCGTTCGCCCAACGAACTTATGCCGCCTTAGCTACTGCCAAAATAGTATTTTCCATGCTTTTTAGAACTTTTTGTTCGCCTACCGAACATGACAGCAAACCAGCACTTTTTTCGACCATAACTTTTGAACCGTAACTCAGATTTACGCGCGGTCTAAAGCTTTGGAAACCTCATTCAATGCTCTATACGACAAATACAAAATATTCTTACTTGTATATCTAAAAAAATGAGAGAGAAACAATTAAACTCAATCATTTTTATATGATACACAATATATACACTATAATGTAAACTATACAAAAAGTACATAAAATGGAGGATTATTAACGGAAAACCAACGAATTAAGTCAATAAGTGCCAATTATTCACACTCAAAATCAATACAATTTATCACTTATCAATCATCCAAAACCGAACCAAATCGCAAATAAATTTATCTTTGGTTCAGATGACATTTTGCTTCAAAATCGATCCAAACCAAACCGCAAACACCCCTAATGAGGGGTGGTTTGGTTATGATTTGACACTCTGTGATTTGACTAATTTGAAAGTCCGAGAATGATGTAGTTTTTTATGACTTTTATACCATTGTGAAGAATGTGGACGATAAGAGAATTTTCCTAACATGAAAATAATATCTTGGTATATTGACAGAGGGGTAAGTGATTTTTGCCTTGTGGGCGTGAGTTCTTGGTGGTTCTTGAAGATTGTTTTTTCTGATGGTGGTGGTTTCTTTCGGTTGAATCTAGCTTGCTTATTTTGGGTTGTTCCTTTTTTTTCCATAAATTTCTTATTGTGTATTGACTATTGAGTGTGGTTTTTTTTGTTGGTGTTTTTGTGTTTTTGGTCTTTGTAATTACTTCGTTTTACGTTAACACTCACATTTAATGATATAAATAAATTTTATTTTAAATTTTATTTTAAAATATCAATTTTAATGAACTTTATTTTTAAATTTTATTTAACAAATGAAATTACACTGTTTATCAGTTATTACAATTATAATTTATCTCCCCAGTTTATCATGAAATTTTCATGTGAATTGTTTTTAATCAATATTATGAATTCTATCTTACAAAAGACAATAATACATTTTTTAAAATATCACTAAATACTACGAAATTAAACATAGACTATGTTACCACATAATCAACATGCATTATTGTAACGTGGATAATAGTGTGTTTATCAAAGTATTTTAATGATATGCTTGTAATAAAAATGATAATTGTTAAATAAATACAAAATAGTTAATTGTGTACTATGGTAAATGAAAAGATAAGGAAAAAAACAATTGAACAACCAATATATTTGATGGGTAAAAAAGACCTTTTATTTTGTACAGAATAATGGATCCGTCCATTTTAAATTTAAAAAAACTGTTTTTTTCTTCATATTTAAAAAAATAATTTTTATGAAATTTTTTTAAAAAATAGTATAAGTTGTTTAAAACTCATTTTTCATAAATTAAAAGAGTAATTTTGACACCTTCTGATATAAAATTCATTATTAATAATTTATCGTAATTAATATCACATAATTTTTTTTAATATTCCTCAAAAATGATTTTTAGGAAAATCATTTCAAAATAGATTCAAATTTAGTGATTTTTATAATTTTTTATATAGAAAAAAAGGATGAAATTACCTAAAACAGCTTTTTAATAAAAATTATATTCAAAGGGATTTTCCATTATAAGTTCTTTATAAGAAAAATATTTTTAATATTTCTAACAAAATATATAATACTAAAAAGTTATTTTAGAAAAACCAAAACAAATGGTTCTACAAAGTTCGTGTGAAAAATTTAAGTATCAATTCTACCTGGAAATAGTAATATCTCCAATTTAATCCTATTTTTTCATTTTAGTCTTAAATAATCCTTTGTAAGTTGCATGTAATTTCGAGTGGTTAAAGGATTTATATCTTTGGTTATTAATTTAAACAAATAAAGTTTAAAAAGTTTAAAATATAAGAGATATTAAGCTAATTTACATTAATTAATTTTAAAAACTTAATGACAAATTATTTTTGTAATAAAATGGGATTCAACTAAATTTTCAATTACTTGTTCCATTATACTATAAATAGATTATCAGAGTGTCGTTTAAGAATTATCATATCATTAAATTTGATAATTCAAAACAAGAATTATCTCTTATCCCAAATTCTTATAATAGTGTATAAAAACCAAATATAGCGAAATAATGCTCATAATTTAACAAACTCCAAAGATGCCAACTTTTAAAATTACTTTATTGATATGTATTGTTGAAAAAGTTGTATAATTGTTACAACTTCCTGTTATCTTATTAGAAATTATTGACACTATAAAATAATCATAGATTTAACATCTATTATATAGAGGAAGAAATTGAGCACCAATCTTTCTCATAGATATACATAAATTTTAAGATACACAAATTCATTCAAACGATGGCGGGTGGAGTTTTAGTTGTTTCAAAACAAGGGAGGCAATATGAGGGGAAAGTTACAGTGTTTGTTTTGGTCACATGTTTGGTGGCGGCTATGGGTGGTCTACTTTTTGGTTATGATCTTGGTATTACAGGAGGAGTGACTTCCATGGAACCATTCTTAATTAAATTCTTTCCAGGTGTTTACAAACAAATGAAAGATGAATCTGAACACGAGAGCCAATATTGCAAATTTGATAATGAGCTTCTTACTTTGTTCACATCTTCCTTGTATATTGCAGCTTTAATAGCTTCTTTCTTTGCTTCAACTACTACAAGAATGTTAGGACGCAAGACCTCAATGTTTGCAGGTGGCTTGTTTTTTCTGGTGGGTGCATTGCTCAATGGTTTTGCTATCAACATTGAAATGCTTATCATCGGTCGCTTATTACTTGGTTTTGGTGTAGGATATTGTAATCAGGTAAAAACCGATAACGTTTTATGATTTTATGTTTTTATGTTTTTATGTATAAAGGATAAAGAATATTTTAAGTTTAATTGCATTCATTTTTTGTCACTCATAAACAGTCAGTTCCAGTGTATTTGTCTGAAATGGCTCCAGCAAAGATTAGAGGTGCGCTCAACATGGGCTTCCAAATGATGATTACTATTGGAATCCTAGTGGCAAACATTATTAATTACTTTACTTCCAATCTCGAGAGGGGATGGAGAATTTCTTTGGGTGTTGGAGCAGTCCCTGCAATTTTGTTGTGTATAGGATCCTTTTTTTTAGGCGACACACCAAACTCTATGATTGAAAGGGGCCAAAAAGAAAGAGCTAAGAAAATGTTGCAAAAGATTCGTGGTATTGATAATGTCGATGAGGAGTTCCAAGATCTAATTGATGCTAGCGAGGAAGCAAAAAAGGTGCAACATCCGTGGAAGAATCTTACACAATTGAGATACAGACCTCAACTAACATTTTGCTCTCTCATTCCATTCTTCCAACAACTTACAGGAATAAATGTTATCATGTTTTATGCCCCTGTCCTTTTCAAAACTTTGGGCTTCGAAAACGATGCTTCCCTCATGTCCTCAGTAATTACCGGAGGTGTCAACGTTCTCGCTACTTTTGTTTCTATTTTCACTGTTGACAAGTTTGGAAGAAAGATTTTGTTTATTGAAGGCGGTGTCCAAATGTTTCTTTGTCAGGTGACACTTGCAACTTACTAATAATTAACTCTTTATATTTATCGTTCAAATTAATCCATTTTCCAATCATAGTTAATATAAAAGTTATGATTATTCATTGTAGATTATTGTTGGAAGCATGATTGCTGTCAAGTTTGGAGTTAGTGGTGAAGGATCTTTTACACACATTGAAGCAAACCTTCTTTTGTTCTTTATATGTTTGTATGTTGCAGCATATGCATGGTCTTGGGGTCCATTGGGATGGTTAGTTCCTAGTGAAATATGCTCTCTTGAGGTTCGCTCTGCAGGTCAAGCTACCAATGTTGCTGTGAACATGTTATTCACCTTCGCCATTGCTCAAGTTTTTCTTACTATGCTTTGTCACTTGAAGTTTGGACTTTTCTTCTTCTTTGCCGGCTTTGTGCTTATAATGACAATTTTCATTGTCATGTTTTTTCCCGAGACAAATAATGTCCCAATTGAAGAAATGAATAAAGTGTGGAAGTCTCATTGGTTTTGGTCAAAGTTTGTTCCAGATGTTGTCGTTGATCATGACCGTAAAGCCGTTGTTTGATATTAAAAATTGCTGAGGATCTAGACTAATATATGTATGACATAATAATTTCAGTTAATTATATTTGATGCTTTTATATTCATTTTGTATTTAAGAATTTTTTTAAAAAGTATTTGTATTATTTTATGAATGGTTTTTAATATGCTCTAATATAATATGCATATAATTTTTTATAAAGTTGATTCTCCTTAATTTAATATCTTAAATATAAATTTTTATCCGATAACAAAATATTTCTATAAAATTAATTAAATAATTTTTGTGGCTTCGTAACTAAGATGATATAATACATGTATTTTCTCTAATGGAAATTCCTAATTTAATTATTTATTAAGATATAACACCCTCTTGTATACTTCTATTTATGATTGTATTTAACTAAGTCAAGCTAGAGTAAATGAGAATTAGACAATCCTTTTAGGTGCTTGAAATTAAATGGTCTTGGGACACTTGAAAATATGCGACCTTATCAGAGGCAAAGCTTGATAGACACCTCATACTAGAGGCTTGACTTGACTCATTGATAGTATTATTGTTGATATAATTGTACACTTTATACTAGAGTCATTATTCATCTTTCTTAGTTATTTAGATTTTCTAACTTAGAAATTCATCGTAGCAAGGAATTTTTTCTCATGTGCTTTGTTATCATAAAAATAAATTAAAGGTCATTGGTATTCAAAACCAACTTAGTTTTTACTATCTCTCTCTTTATATGTCATAAATTGATGAATATTTTTCCAAAATAGAATGAAGAAGCTATCTTTGAATATAATTCAACCAGGATCTAAATGAAATTGAGAATGCAAATATCTGAGAAATGCTAAAAAAATAGTTAGCATTTTACACAAGTTTAATAGATTGCATCAGAAATATTTCTCATTCCTTGTAATTATACAAAAAGATACGTTAAGAAATATAAATAAAATGGTTACATAGTGATAGATCAACATTGTGATAGTGAAAAATGAAGAAAAAAAACTTTAAAAAAAAAAGAAGAAATAAAGCAAGCATAGTTTGGCTAAGATCAAGTGTTAAGGTTGGAAATTTTTTATCCCATTAATTTCGTAGAAGATTATATTCTAATACTATCACAAACTTTATAGTTATATCTTTTATTGGATAGTTCATGTATTCATTGAAGGTGAGAAAATACTTAGAAGGGGGGTTGAATAAGTATGTAAAAAAACGTAGTAATAAAAACTCAAGGATTTTTATCCTGGTTCGTTGAACTCAACTACTCCAGTCCACCCTTATCAAGAGTGATTTTCCTTTCTCAAACAAGGACTTAATCCACTATTAAATTAACTGATTACAATAGTAAGCACTAAGAACAACTGTTCAAAGTCTTCTCAATAACTACTGATCCTAACTGGATCTTCTTAAGGTTCTTTTACAATCAAATGTAATAATAATACAAGTGTTTAAGTTGCTTCTAATAAAGCTTTATCACAACTGTGATTTTTCACTTAAGATGAACAATGAAATAAATTCAGCAAAAGAGTATAAGTTGTATGAGAGCTTGTAATGAATTCTTTCAAGTATTTCGTCAACTGAAGAAGATGAATGGAGTCTTGTTTTTATAGGCACAGAGGTCCAAGAGCTTTTCACGTTGAAGGCTGTGTACCAAAAAGGTCTGAGCCTTTTTGTCTTCACATCACATGACCTTTCCTAGAAGTAGAATGCAAAAAGAAATCCTTTTTGTCTGTGTTCTTGTGTCTAGCATAAATGAGGAAAGATTCGTTTGGTTATTCCAACGGACATAACTTTGAATTCTTCTTCAACAATTTTCAGCCAGAATCATCAGAGTCTAGATTGATCAGAGCCTTCTGATGTTCATCAGAGTTTGCTGAATCAGAGTCTTTGCAGCAGGTGTGCTTTCAGCGTGTAATTGTTCAGAGCACAGTTTAGAATCAGATCCTTAGTACTGGCAACATTAGTACTATCAGAGTCTTTTGAAATAACTGTGCTTGAAACTCTTCATACAGAATACTTCAATGCTTCAGATGCTTCTGGCTTCTGCTTCAGATTCTTCTGTTGCTTCTATTTCAGATCCTTCTGTAGACAGCACTCAAAATCTTCTAAGAGATGCTTCTGATGCTTTAGAGCCTTGCATAATTTCATGTTCAGATCTAATTTGCTTCCAGAAGAATATTCACTTTTAATGTCTGCAGCAAACAATCTTAAACAATTTTTAGAGTATATAATTCTTTAATACAAAATTTCATAATAGTTATCATCAAAACATAGAGATATTATTAAGAACTAATTTGTGTTCTAACAATCTCCCCCTTTTTGATGATGACAAAAACATAAGAAATTTTGTTCAATAAACAATATAATTATAACTCCCCCTAAGATGATGAATCTCCCCCTGAATTGAATACTTAGAAGGAATAGAAACTTCCCTTTTTGCATGAGTATTCTTTTCAGAATCAGAGCTTGATTGTTCCAAAAATTAGATCTTGACTTGGGATGCATGTTTCAGAATCAGAGCCTGATAGGTTAAAACTAAATCTGGGGATCTCAGAGTTACACTTAAAGAACTTGTCAGAGTTCTCAAATGTTCTGAAATACTAAGAGTTCACGTTAGTTAAAAATTATATAAATTTATATGTCTGAATTTTCATTTAGGTAGAGTTTATTTGAACAGTCAGATCCATTTTCTCCCCCTTTTTTGTCATAATCAAAAAGTAAAACTTTTAAAAGACAAATAAAAGGAAATATAGAAAAGATAAATCATGTAGAGAAAACACTGAGTCATTCATTCATTCAGAGAAAAAGATACAAATCATCAGATAAAATTCAAGTACATGTGCACAAACATCAGATACAGAAAAAAAACATAAACTAGGTTTGTTTGGATAGAATCATCTTCAACAGGTTAGTGATCTCAGATGAAGACTCTTCTTGCTTTGTCATCCACTTAGCTATGTTGTCATTTTTCTGATCTTGCTTGGACATCCATTGTGCCATGTCTTCAGTCTTCTGGTCTTGCTTGGCCACCCATGACTTAATCTCAGATTGTCCAGCTTCCAGAACTGCAATCTTATCTTCAAGATCTGGATTCTCTTTCTTGATCTCAGATGAAGAAGGTGGGGCAGAGTCTGAAGCAGGAACAGAGTCAATTTCCATAGGAGATGTAGAGTCATGAGCAACAGATCCAGAGGGATGTTCCACAATAGTCATAGCCAGAGGATTTTCTTCAGAAGCAGATTCAGCAAATACTTCTGTATTAAATACTTCAGAAGATGAAGGAACATCTTCAAGAAGAAATGGTTCAGATCTTTTTTACAGTCCAGAGCATGCTTCTAACAGTCTCAGCAAATATGAGCTTCGCATCATCAGAACATACATTCTTCAGATTTGAGGCTACAGTATTGAATCTGTTGATGAAGCTATTCCAGATAGCATCAGATTCATTTGCATCCATTATTGACAAACATCTCTTCTAAACAGAGCCTAAATGCATCTTTATTTCTTTCAGAAAAAATGTAAATAAATTATCAACATTCAGCCTAGATTTTGGTTTCAGAAGAATTTCCAAAGTGAAAGGCTTAGGTTAAGGTGGTGGTGGAATGGTGAATTCTAGAATAATAATTAGAGGGCTAGGATATGTTGGTTTCTTCTGAGCTGGTATAATACGAAAGAATGGTTTGATTCTGTGAATGGAAGGTATGACAACTTTTGGATTGTCAAAATAGGGAACAAACGCAGATTGTTTTTCCTTAACAAGAAAAGGAACAAAAGCTTATTGATGAGGTTGATCAAAAAAGTTTTCAATTTCCAGTCCAGATGGAAGAGGATCAGATGGAAATGGTTTAGCAGAAACAATTGAAACAAATTCAGATGTTCTTGGTTCAGGATTGGTAGTTTCAGAAGAAGTGGGTAGATCTGGTTGGTTAGATTCAAAAGTTTTGAGAGAAGGGGTGAGATGAAATCTGAATGGATATCAGATTCAGATGAATCAGATGAGGTTGTTGGGGGTACAAGATGTAGATGATACTTCAAATAAAGTCTTGAGAGGTTGGACATTCAGAATCTCAGAGTCATGAATATCTGATTCAGGAGGATTGAATGGTTCTGGTTGAATCTCAAAAGGTTTGGATGAAGGTGGTTCAGACACAACTGGGTCAGATACAACATGATCAGATGCAACAGTTTTAGATGCAACTGTTTTAGATGCAACTGTTTTAGATGCAACTTGCTCAGATGCAACTGGGTCAGATTGTATAGGTTCAGATGCAGCTGGTTGTTGAATTTCTGGTGGTTGTTGTGTTGTAGGTTGTTCTGTTGATTTTGTTTGAGGTGTTGGAATTTGGTCTGCAGGTGTTGTTATTGTTGGTTCAGATTGAGGAATGTCAGAAGTTTTAAGTTGAGTAGTGGAGATGGGATTAGATGATTTTGGTGGGGAAGGAATTTTTTATGGTTCAGATTTTTGAGATGGAGCAGGAATAGATTGTTTTTGAGTGGCAGGAGGTTTAGGAATAGAACTAAATGTTGATTCATTTATAACAATTTTAGAGAAAGAAGATACATATGATTTAGTACCTTTAGGCTTTATACGCTTGGTGGGAACATAGGGAACTTCTCCAGAAGCTTTTCTCTTGATCTGCTTCTGTGGCTTGTCAGCAACTTTTGGCTTCTTCTAAGCAGCAACTTCTTCTGCCTCTGATTGATTTCTCTTCCTCATCTTCTCATTGTAAACATCTGGCATAGGTTCTTTGGCACGAATCAGAATATCTGCAGGAATAGGCGTTCCATCTGCTTTGCATGCATCAATATACCTAACAATTATATCCCTTGGTTCTTCAGCACCAAAAAGTGGAACATCTTCAACTGGAATCCTCTTCTGACTAACTTCAGAAATATTTAGCTTCTTAGGTGCAGTTGTGAGTTCATCCACTATCTTTAGCCTCTGAAGACTCTTTGCATTTAGTGGTTTTCCAATGATTGAATCAAGCTCATCTTTAACTCCAACTTCATACAGAGCAGTTACCAGACCATTCTCTGTCAGAATGTCTGAAATCAACCTTCCAAAGGGAATCCATGTCCTGATCTTCTGACCCTTATCCTTTACAGATTCTCTTGATGCATTGATATTGTTGCACCCCAAATTTTGACCCCTTAGATCCTCATCATAATTGTAGCATCATACTCACTGGATTAACTAACCTTAACCCATTTCAAGTTTATCTTTGTCAAGATGCAGATGAATCAGGGTTCCGTACCGTCAAAAATCGAGGCTTCAATGGTTTGATCAATCAATGTATTGGATTGATTCAACTATAAACAAGATCAAGAATACTACATTGGATCAAGTATGAATCCAATTCGAGGTTGTCACCCAGGAATTAAGAACAGTGCAGTTCAGGATACCCGATTAGGGTTTTCGATCAGGAAAAGTCAACTGTAGTTTGAATTTTAATTTAAAAGGTGTTCCAATGGTAGGATCATGGTCCATGAAGTTTCTATACCTTAGTAAAGTCTACTCAAGAAGTTTCAAGGCCTCAAAATACCCGGAACATCAACAATCGACTCAGTAGCCACCGATCGATCGTTCAGTTGACCGAAAAGTCAACTCTTCACTCATGAGGAATTTGACCTCAAGATGGGAATAAAAAATGGTCCTAATGACATATTACACCTACCCATGAAGTTTCATGACCATTGGATCAAGGGTTAGGGAGTAATCGCAAAAGTTGGGAAATTAAGGTTTTGAAAAGGGCAAAGCCATAACTCCTTAACCACACAAGGGTTTTTGACCTAGTTTCAAGGGGAATGAGTTCCTAACACAAGCATAAATATTTTAGTACCTAATTGGGTCTTTCTAAAAAGTACAAGTGGGTTCCATAACTCTTCCTGGTTAGAGAAAACCGAGGTCCACAAGTTGGCAAAAACTCACATTGGCAAAACCAGGTCAACATGAGTTTTTTTGATTCCAAAACCTCTCCAAATTGATGCTAATCAAAGACTAAGCCTCATTTATGATGTTTACATTGTTAATAAACATGTTTAACATCAATTCCCACGAAAATGGACCAAAGATCAAAGGAAATCATTATTTAATGCAAGTTGTAAAAGTGAATAGTGAAGAAAGAGAAAAAAGGTGGCTACCCTTGTCAAATCATCAACTTTAACTCTACAAGTCACCTCCCATCCTATGAAGCATGATGAAAAAATCTATAGGGCATGGGGAATATCTTAGTAGAGTGGCTTAAAGATAAAGGTGAAGATTTCATTGGAAAACTCAAAGATTTTCATGATGGAAGGTTAAAATTGACAATTTGCTACACTTTTGCCCATACCTTGATCCAAGGCCTTTGGCTATAAATAGAACTCACTTCCTACATCAAAAACACACAAGTTCCATGCTAGAAACCAGCTAGAACTTTCTTCCTTACACAATCACAAGTTCTTACAAAATCTCATTAAGTTTCGAAAATCCCTCAAAATTTGCTTTTGAAAATCACCTTTCAAAACCATTTCCAAACTTCTTCCAACTCAAGAAACACTTCAAACACATAAAGTATGATGTATTGAAGCTATACAAGTCACTTCCACACTTATGTAACAAGATCTTGGAAGAGCTCTCAAGATCTCTGGTTTTCTTATTGCTTAAGCTTGCTTCAAGAGGTAAACCTAAAACTCATAAATGTGAACTTTCCACTTGCATTCCACATGTTACCATGATTGTTTTTTTTTACCATGATGATCTTGAAAATTTTCAACTTGTAACTTGATTTTTCTTGTGAGATTGATCTTGTATTATTCTTAAAATTTTGTTAACATGTTTAAATAATCAAATTTGTTTGATTCATTGTCTTACCATGTGCATTTTATTCCTTTTATCATTTAGATTTTCATGTTTTGTTCATCCAAACTTCAAAAAATCATAACTCATCCATTTTTCATCATTTTGAACCCATTCTTTTTGCATTGTGTTTGTCTTGATGCCTACTTTCATGTGATATTTTTTAATTCCATGTTTGTTCATATTTTCATGCCTTTTGTTTGCTTGTAAGTTGCCTTTGTATTGAGATCGTTATCTCACGTATGCAGATGAATTTCTTTTTCACCGTGATCATTTGTGTTATGATATTCACTCATTCTCATTTATACTATGTTAGTTAACATGCTAGGGTACTCTCCCTTGGTTGTTACCATGATTTCATATTGCTTTCCTCCTAAATTATGAGGTTAAACTAATTTGCTTGTATTTGATTGTCATCGATACATGTGGTTGTTACCTTCAACCTTTGTTAAGATATACCTTTAATCTTTGTTAAGATATGCTTTCATCTTTGTTAAGATACATGATCTTTGGTTATAACCATGCCCCTTTTGTTTAAAGTATTGATTACTTTGTTAATTATTTCTTCCCCAAGTGATGGAACTTTTTTAGTTCTCATCCAAGTTGCCTCATCTCCTCCCTTCCAAAGGAAAGTCTCTCTATTGACCCTTGGGTCATAGATAGCTCAATACCCTCATTGGCCTCGAAAGAGCCTTAACCCCCTTTTTGGTCTAGATAGAACCAATAGGATATAAACTCATAGGTCTGGATAGAACCTTCCCCTCTTTTGGTCTGGAAAGAACCAATTGATTCCTTAGTTCGAGCCCGAACTACGACCGCTCTGATTTCTCATTGGACAATGAGAATACGTAGGCACAAGATGTGATATCTTGACGAGCAACCTTCCCCCTCACTAGGAGTGTTTACAACTAGAACCCTAGGATAGAGTTGTTAACTCTATGTAAGGATCATGGATATGATCACTTACTTCCCCTTTTGAGTGTTACAACATAGACATAGAGAGTTTTGTGAAACTCTACACAAACATTATTATGTTTGTTCCCCTTTGAACCTTGATCGCAATCAAGCGTTCTTCAACCCTAGTGAGGTGAACTACGATTGCTCTGATTCTATCCTAGTTAGGATACGTAGGCAGAGGACGCGATGTCTTTGCGAGCAAACTTAGAAACAATCTTAGGTCTTCATCTATCATAACCTTCAACTTTTTACCCAATACCCAAACCTTAGCAAATATTTAACAAACTTAGCATACAAATAAACAAAAGGTTCCTGTAGAGTACTACAGATGTTTAGGATGTGAAATACCTACCCTATGCATAACCAACCCCCGATCCCTGAATCTCTTAGCGTTGTTGTAACATCGTGCAAAAGGTTCTTTCTTTCTTTAGACCTTTCCTTTGGATAAATTAAAGTCCGGTTGTAAAAGAATTAAGGTTCAAGTTAATTCAATAGCTTGATATCCGATTCTCACCGCAACAGAAATGGCGACTTCACTGGGGATAGCTTAACTTGAGGGTTTAGCCTATTTTGTTTGATTGTATGCTATATTTGTAAATATTTGCTTAACATGTATATTTGTCAATATATTTGTATGTTGGATATTGGGTGCTTTGAGCGGTGAGACGGTCCTATACCCGGACTCGAGTGCAATTATGATAGGATGGTGGTATATTCAAGAAGGCTTATAGGGAGTTGATTCCCGACCAAGCTAACTTGAGAAACCACCGCTCGGTGTAGGCCCTCTTGAAAGTTTAGTATCGTTGATCGAGTATTCGTGAAAACAATGCTACTTTCAACGAAGGAGCCTATGACACTGTGGACTTTTAGAATACATTTTACCCCACTTTGGCCATATTAGGACGTAGTGCGATGGCTATAAGGAAGTATTTCCGAAATAGTTGATACGCGATACTACACTCAGACGAGATTCTCTTGAGAATATTATCGATTACCAAGTGATTTGGGAAATTGATAATATCCGAAAGATGGGTTGATGACTCTGGGAACTCTGTAGAACCCGTTCGGCAGGTGCAAATTTACCCATAGTACAAATCCTTGGGGATGGGTAGACCTTTGACTCCTTGCTTTGATCTTGAGCCTAGGATTTCTTTGTATATGCTTTGTATTTGTGAATACTTGCCTTTGTGTTATGTGTGCATCATCCCATCATATCACCATAAGCATATCATGTCACAACTAGTTTTGTAAAACTCAGTCGATCTCTGGTATTTCTTTTAAAAGTTGTAACTTTTCCAAATGAATGAAATGGGGTTTTAACCTAATCAAACTTCTGAGTTTTGTAAAACCAGTTGCGTTTTTGCACTTGCATCAACATCTTACATATCATACTTCGTTGCATTGGTATTTTGGGTTCATTTTGTGTTCCGTTGACATCAGAGGGGGGATATCTAGCACAAATGGCAACAATGGAGGGACTTTTGAAAGCTCAGGA
Source organism: Lathyrus sativus (assembly GCA_963859935.3). Classification (NCBI taxonomy): domain Eukaryota; kingdom Viridiplantae; phylum Streptophyta; class Magnoliopsida; order Fabales; family Fabaceae; genus Lathyrus; species Lathyrus sativus. The sequence goes on from OZ012735.1 coordinate 953,381,666, forward strand.
AATACTGAAAGAGGACATCAGAATTCTCAAGTGTCAGATGAATTGGGTGCTTGAGACATTGCAGAATATGATAAAGAAAGAGGGTCACTCTGACCATGTTGCGTCCAGAGAAACTAGGGATGCATTATCTTCGATGGTTCCTCCAACTCAAGGACATCCTCGGCATCAACGAACAGATAATCGTCAATCGCGTCAGTACGCCCAACACTCAGTGTTTGTTCCTCCTCAAGCTTCTCAAAGCCGGAAATTGAACAAGAAGGATCATGTCAGGAAAAATAAGACTTGCGGTAGACAAACTCCAGTACCGTTAAGCAAACTTTACCCGCTACTGATTCAGAACTCACTAGTGACTCCGCGATTATCCAATCCTGTGCCAGGACCATGGCATAATGCGAACCTAAACTGTGAATTTCACAAAGGAGCTGAAGGACATAACTTGGATGCATGTATAGCATTGAGTTATCTTGTGCAAGAGCTAATCATTGACAAACGCTTGATTCTCGAGGAAGACCATCCAAGATTGGAATGTGGATATCATACTGGGACAACAGGGCACCTAGTTGAAGAGTGTGAAAGTTCTAAACTGAGACTGCAAGAGCTGCTGAAACCTCAGGAGGATAAATCAAATGACAGTGTTGCGATTCCTAAACCCAAAGGCCAAGGACCCGCGAGACCCCTTATAATTCTATATGACAAGGAGAAAGTGGCTGTTGAAGGTGTTTCCCCGCATGAGCCTGAAATTTGAAATTTGTTTTGTTAAACAATTTTAATTCCCTAAGACTGGCAGTTGTAGACTGTTTCAGCATTTTGTTGTGTTTCTTTGCATCTGTGTTGCTTGTAAATTGTTGTTTATTCGAATTTGGCAATATTTAATGAAATATTTGTGCATCTTTTGATTAAGTCCATTTGTTTCACTCTTTCTTTTTCATTGTTATGAAATACGAAAAATGCAAAATTTCTTTTGTTTACTAAACTGTTGTTTAAAATAAAGAGTGGGGAGGATGATGAAAATTATATCCATAGTTGTTGTTGATATGCTTTCAATTTAACTTTGTCGATGATGTAAGGCATTGTTTCAATCCCTAAACACTGGAGAAATAAGGAAGATAATCCCTCGTTAACCCCTTTGAGCCTAGAAGTAGGAGTTTTCTTTCTTTAAAAAAATAAAACCTTAAATCTCAAACCTGGGGCGGGTAGTCCTCGGTTAACTTAAAGATATGTGCATACAAGATACTTTTCATATAAAGGTGGTGCACTCAGGTTTTCCTTCGTACACAACAAGAAAGTGTCGAAGATGCTTTTCAACATAAAAGACGATGATGGTTCACCGTATCCATTAAACTAGGAAGTCACCTCCTTTCTAAAAAAAAAAGAGAGAGAAAAAAAAAGAAAAGTGAAAAAAGAAAAAAGCCCGCTAAGTCAAAAACTATGAAGGAGGCTTAGGCAAAAATGGGGCATCCCATTGACTGTATATTCAAACAAAGAAGTTCAGACAAAAGTCAAGGATAAAAAGAGAGGAATTTTGTAAGATTCTTCACTCTAAAAATCCTCAAATAGCAAAAAGCTATCAAATACTGTAAGGGAGTTGTGACTACCTTAGGTTTGTAAGCCATCACCAACTATCATCAGTCCAATTCTTAAGTCTGTAAGAACCTGAATGTATAGTTTGAGTTAACTGAGCGTAGGATTGGAGTTCATCATGGAGAGTGGGTGGGACCAAATCACTTTGAGCCTTTATCCTTTGTTTCATGAACCATGAACCGAGCCACGTTACAACCCTTAAAAGACCTAATTGAGGTAAGGTTGTTTTGAAAGCATATTACAGCAAGGTTGGATAACCTGACTCCTAATGATCTTTGATGTTTGTGTGTGTTAATCACTTTATCCATCATTTGTAAATGATTGGATCGCTTTCACTTTGATCACTTGATCACTCCGCTGTGTGTGTTTCATCAAAAATGTTTTCAAAAGATTGCATGAATTTTACATTGAAAATTGCCAATTTTTAATAAACAGCATTGCGTGCAAAACAATCCAATATCAAAGGAATCCCAACAAGCGCTATCAGCTAGGGAATTTGACTTGATAAAGGAAGCTTAGCCTGGGGCAACCAATTTGAAGGATTTGTTAATCATTTGTCACAACGTTCAGCTAATCAGAGCCAATCAGGTCAAGATCAGATGAAGCTCTCAATGAACAAGTTTAGTCTGGGGCAAATATTTTGCAGTTACCAGTAAGCAGGGGTAAGTTTGTTACCCAGTTGTTACTTCCACAGTCCGAGACTTTGTTGTGCAAGCACCATTAAACTGGGGCAATCACGTCGAGATTTATAAATCTCTCTATGAGTTTGAAGACATTGAAGCATCTTTATGCTAGTTATCTTGATGGTTTCTTCCCACAGACCATGTAATCTGGGGCAGAAAAGTTTAAAGACTGTTTATCGCAAGGGTCGTTGCTCACTGAAGAGGATTGTTATACTATTAATGGGGCAGAAAGATTTTGGTCTCATGATACCCTTTATCAGCTCCCCGATTAAGTTGTTACTTCGGTTGATCTTGGAACTTCCCTTGGTGATTTTCCTTCAACAAAGAACTCAAGCTCAGGATGGCAATCCAAATGAAGTCATGATGTTTTGGCCTAAGAAGATTACTCTCTCCCAAAGAAGGTGGTAACCTTGAAGTGGAATTGTTGTTCTTCATGATCATCCCTTTGATGTCCAATTTTGGTAAAGTTGGTTGGGTCTCCGTGTCGAGATGTTTATTTCATCTCCGGTGTTGTTTGTCTGTTTCGTCAGCATAAACATAAGCATGGCATAAGCATATGCATAACATCCGTGCATTTTTGCTATCTCTGGTTGTTATTTGTTCCTGTTTCACTTTGGTTCCCTCCTCAGTGACTGGGTATGTTGTCTCTCTCCAATAGAGTTGTCAGCCCTTAAGCATAAAATGTCCATCCTTTCTCAATTCCCCACAGAGTTTAATCCTTGTGGATGATGGTTGCTTCAGTTATCTTTTTCCATGATTAGATAAGGTAAGTCACCATTCGAGTTCATTTCTCAATGGTTGGAGTCTTGTTTGGCAGTTTCTTTCTAGATTGAACTTTGGTCCCTGTCGGTCGCCGAACCTACCTGGACGTGCATTTATTTTGCACTATCTATCAAGAAGGACATTTTTGTATCATCTTCAGCGATAAGTGGCAGTCTCATTGGAGAAGCTTATCATCTCAATGATAAATGGCAGTCTCTTCGGAGAAGTTTAATCGTCTTCAGTGGTAAGTGGCAGTCTCTGTAGAGAAGCTTAACCTTTCTCAACGATAAATGGCAGTCTCTTCGGAGAAGTTTAATCGTCTTCAGTGGTAAGTGGCAGTCTCTTGGGAGAAGCTTAACCATATTCAGCGATAAATGGCAGTCTCTTCGGAGAAGTTTAATCGTCTTCAGTGGTAAGTGGCAGTCTCTGTAGAGAAGCTTAACCTTTCTCAACGATAAATGGCAGTCTCTTCAGAGAAGTTTAATCGTCTTCAGTGGTAAGTGGCAGTCTCTGTAGAGAAGCTTAACCTTTCTCAACGATAAATGGCAGTCTCTTCGGAGAAGTTTAATCGTCTTCAGTGGTAAGTGGCAGTCTCTGTAGAGAAGCTTAACCTTTCTCAACGATAAATGGCAGTCTCTTCGGAGAAGTTTAATCGTCTTCAGTGGTAAGTGGCAGTCTCTGCAGAGAAGCTTAACCTTTCTCAACGATAAATGGCAGTCTCTTCGGAGAAGTTTAATCGTCTTCAGTGGTAAGTGGCAGTCTCTGTAGAGAAGCTTAACCTTTCTCAACGATAAATGGCAGTCTCTTCGGAGAAGTTTAATCGTCTTCAGTGGTAAGTGGCAGTCTCTGTAGAGAAGCTTAACCTTTCTCAACGACAAATGGCAGTCTCTTCGGAGAAGTTTAATCATCCTCAACGATAAATGGAAGTCTCTTCGGAGAAGTTTAATCGTCTTCAACGGTGAGTGGCAATCTTAACCTTCATCTCAACGATAAATGGCAGTCTCATTTGAGAAGTTTATCTTAAGGATGTCGACGCACGGTTGTAACCAGAATTGTTTGAAAATCCAGTGGATACTGGTATAAGTAATTTGGTGGTGACCAATCATATTTCAAGTGAGGCCTGTTGGTAACCGGCATTATGAAAATCAATGGACGACAAATACTAACAATTTGGTCATGTATCATTCCAAACTAAGTCACGATGATTTCCATCCTAAGCTCAGGATTTGTACCTTTGGAAGAGGTTTGTTTCTATCCCAAGCACAGGTTGTGTACCTTTGGAGATAGATTGTTTGATCCCAAGCTCAGGTTTCATACCTTTGGAGATGTATTATTTAATTCCAAGCACAGGTTTCGTACCTTTGGAAGAGGTTTGTTTCTATCCCAAGCACAGGTTGTGTACCTTTGGAGATAGATTGTTTGATCCCAAGCTCAGGTTTCATACCTTTGGAGATGTATTATTTAATTCCAAGCACAGGTTTCGTACCTTTGGAAGAGGTTTGTTTCTATCCCGAGCACAGGTTGTGTACCTTTCGAGATAGATTGTTTGATCCCAAGCTCAGGTTGTGTACCTTTGGAGATGTATTGTTTAATTCCAAGCACAGGTTTTGTACCTTTGGAAGAGGTTTGTTTCTATCCCAAGCACAGGTTGTGTACCTTTGGAGATAGATTGTTTGATCCCAAGCTCAGGTTGTGTACTTTTGGAGATGTATTGTTTAATTCCAAGCACAAGTTTTGTACCTTTGGAAGAGGTTTGTTTCTATCCCGAGCACAGGTTGTGTACCTTTGGAGATAGATTGTTTGATCCCAAGCTCAGGTTGTGTACTTTTGGAGATGTATTGTTTAATTCCAAGCACAAGTTTTGTACCTTTGGAAGAGGTTTGTTTCTATCCCGAGCACAGGTTGTGTACCTTTGGAGATAGATTGTTTGATCCCAAGCTCAGGTTTCATACCTTTGGAGATGTATTATTTAATTCCAAGCACAGGTTTTGTACCTTTGGAAGAGGTTTGTTTCTATCCCGAGCACAGGTTGTGTACCTTTGGAGATAGATTGTTTGATCCCAAGCTCAGGTTTCATACCTTTGGAGATGTATTATTTAATTCCAAGCACAGGTTTCGTACCTTTGGAAGAGGTTTGTTTCTATCCCGAGCACAGGTTGTGTACCTTTGGAGATAGATTGTTTGATCCCAAGCTCAGGTTGTGTACCTTTGGAGATGTATTGTTTAATTCCAAGCACAGGTTTTGTACCTTTGGAAGAGGTTTGTTTCTATCCCAAGCACAGGTTGTGTACCTTTGGAGATAGATTGTTTGATCCCAAGCTCAGGTTGTGTACTTTTGGAGATGTATTGTTTAATTCCAAGCACAAGTTTTGTACCTTTGGAAGAGGTTTGTTTCTATCCCGAGCACAGGTTGTGTACCTTTGGAGATAGATTGTTTGATCCCAAGCTCAGGTTGTGTACTTTTGGAGATGTATTGTTTAATTCCAAGCACAAGTTTTGTACCTTTGGAAGAGGTTTGTTTCTATCCCGAGCACAGGTTGTGTACCTTTGGAGATAGATTGTTTGATCCCAAGCTCAGGTTTCATACCTTTGGAGATGTATTATTTAATTCCAAGCACAGGTTTTGTACCTTTGGAAGAGGTTTGTTTCTATCCCGAGCACAGGTTGTGTACCTTTGGAGATAGATTGTTTGATCCCAAGCTCAGGTTTCATACCTTTGGAGATGTATTATTTAATTCCAAGCACATGTTTCGTACCTTTGGAAGAGGTTTGTTTCTATCCCAAGCACAGGTTGTGTACCTTTGGAGATAGATTGTTTGATCCCAAGCTCAGGTTTCATAAATTTGGAGATGTATTATTTAATTCCAAGCACAGGTTTCGTACCTTTGGAATAGGTTTGTTTCTATCCCGAGCACAGGTTGTGTACCTTTGGAGATAGATTGTTTGATCCCAAGCTCAGGTTGTGTACCTTTGGAGATGTATTGTTTAATTCCAAGCACAGGTTTTGTACCTTTGGAAGAGGTTTGTTTCTATCCCAAGCACAGGTTGTGTACCTTTGGATATAGATTGTTTGATCCCAAGCTCAGGTTTCATACCTTTGGAGATGTATTATTTAATTCCAAGCACAGGTTTTGTACCTTTGGAAGAGGTTTGTTTCTATCCCGAGCACAGGTTGTGTACCTTTGGAGATAGATTGTTTGATCCCAAGCTCAGGTTGTGTACTTTTGGAGATGTATTGTTTAATTCCAAGCACAAGTTTTGTACCTTTGGAAGAGGTTTGTTTCTATCCCGAGCACAGGTTGTGTACCTTTGGAGATAGATTGTTTGATCCCAAGCTCAGGTTGTGTACTTTTGGAGATGTATTGTTTAATTCCAAGCACAAGTTTTGTACCTTTGGAAGAGGTTTGTTTCTATCCCGAGCACAGGTTGTGTACCTTTGGAGATAGATTGTTTGATCCCAAGCTCAGGTTTCGTACCTTTGGAAGATGTTTGTTGCCAGTCCAAGCACATGTTTTGTACCTTTGGAAGATGTTTGTTGCCATCCCGAGCACAGGTCGTGTACCTTTGGAGATGTATACTTTGGATCCCGAGTTCAGAAATTCCCAGAAGCTAAAGTGGTTACATTTGCATGAGTATTATATATCCTAATGTATTGAGGATGTATTTTGATCCTAAAGCAGTGAGGGTCTTCACCCAATCCTATTGTGTTGAGGGTTGTGTCTCTGTTGTATCCTAATGTATTGAGGGTATTAGTTTTTGTTCCTAAGGTATTCAGGGATATATTCGGTATCTTGATTTGGTCGTCACCAACAATTTTCCAAACCCAGTCATCACTGATTCTGTTATAAAGCCAACCAATCGTCATTGGAGTCCTTTTGATTCGGTTTTCACCAATCTTTGCTAAAAAATCTAGTGGTTACTAGTATTGCCTTCTAAAACCAATGGTCATTGGTACTTGAGTTGGTCGTCACCAAAATTCCCTAAAAAGTCCAATAATTATTGGCATCGCCTGGAATCCAATAGTTATTGGTACCTGTTTGATTTGGTTATTACCAGTCTTTTTGAATCTAGTAGTTACTAGTATTACCTTCAGATCCAATTGTTATTGGTGGCTTTTGATTTGGTTATTACCAATCTTTCTAAGTCTAGTGGTCACTAGCATTGCTTGGAAAATCTAGTTTTCACTAGCAGTATCCAGTACCAGTTGTTATTGGTATACCCATGGATTTGGCCATCACCAGTTACCATAAGTCCAATGATTATTGGCATCGCTTAAATCAGATTGTTATCACCACTTTGGTCTGGTCGTTACCAAACTCTGTGAAAATCCAATGGTCATTGGTCTCCTAGGACTCGGTCGTTACTAATTTCTCCATTTAAGTCTAGTGGTTACTGGCATTATCCAGAATTAGTTGTTATTGGTATATCCTGATTTGGTCATCACCAGTCTCCTCTAAGTCCAGTAGTTACTGGCATTGCTTGAAAGCTAATTGTTACAAGTTGATCGTTACTAACTTCCCCAACCGAAGTCCTGTGTTTTACCAATATTGTTTGGGAATTCCCAATTGAAATTGGAACTTCGATTTGGTTGTCACCATATCCCCAGGAAGTCTAGTAATATTTAGCACATTTTGGAAACCGAACTTTGGATTGGTCATCACCATCCTGCCCAGTAAGTCTAGTGGAAACTAACATTGTTTGAAGCTATTTGTTATTCTGGTCGCCACCAGTTTCCCCGGTTGAAGCTTTTGCTTTTCCAGTCGAGTCTCGGAGAACTAGTGGGTACTAGTTTCCTCGGCACGTCCGGTCTTGTTTCTAACCTTTTCTTGAAGATCCCGTTTGAACTCTTCGTTATAGGAAATTTCTCATCTGGTTATCCTCAGTGAGACTCGTGTCTCCATTTTGTCTTTTCCCTGTTGAAGTTGTGCTTCCCCAGTGGATTTATTCCCCAATGAAGTTTTCCCCATTGGGTTTCTTCCCCAGTGTGGTTTGCGTTTCTTTTCTTTCATTTCCCCAGTGAAGAATTATTATCTTCCCCGATGGACTTCCTCATCTGGTTATCCCCAGTGAGATTCGTTTCTCCTTTCCCCAATGAAGATGTGTCTTCCCTGGTGGAATTTGTGTCCCCTGTGTGAAAGATTTCCTTGATAAGCATCTTTAGTCATGTCTGAACTATCTTGCTTACTTGGTCTTGAATCTTTCCCCAATGTGTTGGGTCCCTCGTGAGTGGTTACTCGTCTTATTGTCGTTCTTTTAAATTTGCTCGTGTGTCTGCATTTGTCTTGCATTCAAGCATCATAAAACACCATTTAGAACTCATTGCATTTCAGTATTGGTCCTTTTGCATACCATCGGATCTAAGGGACAAAATTTTTGGTTTGCTATATTTAAATACCTTTCACTACGATTCTATGAGGATTGTCATCTCTCATTGCCATCTAGTGAAGATATTTAAATAGGGGCAACTGTTGCACCCCAAATTTTGACCCCTTAGATCCTCATCATAATTGTAGCATCATACTCACTGGATTAACTAACCTTAACCCATTTCAAGTTTATCTTTGTCAAGATGCAGATGAATCAGGGTTCCGTACCGTCAAAAATCGAGGCTTCAATGGTTTGATCAATCAATGTATTGGATTGATTCAACTATAAACAAGATCGAGAATACTACATTGGATCAAGTATGAATCCAATTCGAGGTTGTCACCCAGGAATTAAGAACAGTGCAGTTCAGGATACCCGATTAGGGTTTTCGATCAGGAAAAGTCAACTGTAGTTTGACTTTTAATTTAAAAGGTGTTCCAATGGTGGGATCATGGTCCATGAAGTTTCTATGCCTTAGTAAAGTCTACTCAAGAAGTTTCAAGGCCTCAAAATACCCGGAACATCAACAGTCGACTCAGTAGCCACCGATCGATCGTTCGGTTGACCGAAAAGTCAACTCTTCACTCATGATGAATTTGACCTCAAGATGGGAATAAAAAATGGTCCTAATGACATATTACACCTACCCATGAAGTTTCATGACCATTGGATCAAGGGTTAGGGAGTAATCGCAAAAGTTGGGAAATTAAGGTTTTGAAAAGGGCAAAGCCATAACTCCTTAACCACACAAGGGTTTTTGACCTAGTTTCAAGGGGAATGAGTTCCTAACACAAGCATAAATATTTTAGTACCTAATTGGGGCTTTCTAAAAAGTACAAATGGGTTCCATAACTCTTCCTGGTTAGAGAGAACCGAGGTCCACAAGTTGGCAAAAACTCACATTGGCAAAACCAGGTCAACATGAGTTTTTTTGATTCCAAAACCTCTCCAAATTGATGCTAATCAAAGACTAAGCCTTATTTATGATGTTTACATTGTTAATAAACATGTTTAACATCAATTCCCATGAAAATGGACCAAAGATCAAAGGAAATCATTATTTAATGCAAGTTGTAAAAGTGAATAGTGAAGAAAGAGAAAAAAGGTGGCTACCCTTGTCAAATCATCAACTTTAACTCTACAAGTCACCTCCCATCCTATGAAGCATGATGAAAAAATCTATAGGGCATGGGAAATATCTTAGTAGAGTGGCTTAAAGATAAAGGTGAAGATTTCATTGGAAAACTCAAAGATTTTCATGATGGAAGGTTAAAATTGACAATTTGCTACACTTTTGCCCATACCTTGATCCAAGGCCTTTGGCTATAAATAGAACTCACTTCCTACATCAAAAACACACAAGTTCCATGCTAGAAACCAGCTAGAACTTTCTTCCTTACACAATCACAAGTTCTTACAAAATCTCATTAAGTTTCCAAAATCCCTCAAAATTTGCTTTTGAAAAACACCTTTCAAAACCATTTCCAAACTTCTTCCAACTCAAGAAACACTTCAAACACATAAAGTATGATGTATTGAAGCTATCCAAGTCACTTCCACACTTATGTAACAAGATCTTGGAAGAGCTCTCAAGATCTCTGGTTTTCTTATTGCTTAAGCTTGCTTCAAGAGGTAAACCTAAAACTCATAAATGTGAACTTTCCACTTGCATTCTACATGTTACCATGATTGTTTTTTTTTACCATGATGATCTTGAAAATTTTCAACTTGTAACTTGATTTTTCTTGTGAGATTGATCTTGTATTATTCTTAAAATTTTGTTAACATGTTTAAATAATCAAATTTGTTTGATTCATTGTCTTACCATGTGCATTTTATTCCTTTTATCATTTAGATTTTCATGTTTTGTTCATTCAAACTTCAAAAAATCATAACTCATCCATTTTTCATCATTTTGAACCCATTCTTTTTGAATTGTGTTTTTCTTGATGCCTACTTTCATGTGATATTTTTTAATTCCATGTTTGTTCATATTTTCATGCCTTTTGTTTGCTTGTAAGTTGCCTTTGTATTGAGATCGTTATCTCACGTATGCAGATGAATTTCTTTTTCACCGTGATCATTTGTGTTATGATATTCACTCATTCTCATTTATACTATGTTAGTTAACATGCTAGGGTACTCTCCCTTGGTTGTTACCATGATTTCATATTGCTTTCCTCCTAAATTATGAGGTTAAACTAATTTGCTTGTATTTGATTATCATCGATACATGTGGTTGTTACCTTCAACCTTTGTTAAGATATACCTTTAATCTTTGTTAAGATATGATTTCATCTTTGTTAAGATACATGATCTTTGGTTGTAACCATGCCCCTTTTGTTTAAAGTATTGATTACTTTGTTAATTATTTCTTCCCCAAGTGATGGAACTTTTTTAGTTCTCATCCAAGTTGCCTCATCTCCTCCCTTCCAAAGGAAAGTCTCTCTATTGACCCTTGGGTCATAGATAGCTCAATACCCTCATTGGCCTCGAAAGAGCCTTAACCCCCTTTTTGGTCTGGATAGAACCAATAGGATATAAACTCATAGGTCTGGATAGAACCTTCCCCTCTTTTGGTTTGGAAAGAACCAATTGATTCCTTAGTTCGAGCCCGAACTACGACCGCTCTGATTTCTCATTGGACAATGAGAATACGTAGGCACAAGATGCGATATCTTGACGAGCAACCTTCCCCCTCACTAGGAGTGTTTACAACTAGAACCCTAGGATAGAGTTGTTAACTCTATGTAAGGATCATGGATATGATCACTTACTTCCCCCTTTGAGTGTTACAACATAGACATAGAGAGTTTTGTGAAACTCTACACAAACATTATTATGTTTGTTCCCCTTTGAACCTTGATCGCAATCAAGCGTTCTTCAACCCTAGTGAGGTGAACTATGATTGCTCTGATTCTATCCTAGTTAGGATACGTAGGCAGAGGACGCGATGTCTTTGCGAGCAAACTTAGAAACAATCTTAGGTCTTCATCTATCATAACCTTCACCTTTTTACCCAATACCCAAACCTTAGCAAATATTTAACAAACTTAGCATACAAATAAACAAAAGGTTCCTGTAGAGTACTACAGATGTTTAGGATGTGAAATACCTACCCTATGCATAACCAACCCCCGATCCCTGAATCTCTTAGCATTGTTGTAACATCGTGCAAAAGGTTCTTTCTTTCTTTAGACCTTTCCTTTGGATAAATTAAAGTCCGGTTGTAAAAGAATTAAGGTTCAAGTTAATTCAATAGCTTGATATCCGATTCTCACTGCAACAGATATGATTCCACAGATGCATGAAGAGAATGTGTGGAAGATCTACCTTTGTACTCTGACTCAAACAGTACATGAAGTAGAGTTGTTCATTATTCACGTAATCTGGAGAATTGGTGGATTTTCTGTGATGGATGCATCCCAGAAAAATCTTTGCCCAGATCTTATAGTCAGGCTTCATATCCTTAAATTTGTTAGAGGCCTGTCCAGATGTAATGACTTCCTCATAGACTTCTTCCATTCCACACGCCCAGCTGGAAAATGACATACTCCATCAGTCTCCTCATACCCTATGAGTTTCCTGATGAGATCTTCAGTGATGATGATCTCCTTTGCCAGAACAGAAGAAAGTATAAATTTTGGATAGACAGAAGCATGGATCCAAAATTCCTTCACCAGATGTGGGTATACTGGTCCAAACAACCTGTCAAAATACTTAACCCAGCCTTGTGCATCAATTATAGAATGAAACTCAAACCCATTTTCAGCTAAAGAGTCAAATTCCACCATGGATTCACAGAGAACTTCAAGTTTATCCATAGGGATTAACAAAGTCCTCTTAGGTACCTTGAATGGAGTCACTGCCATATTTGCTGACGTAACTGCAACCATAGTTGATTGAAATTGAGCTGTTGTAGAGGATGAGGTTGCCATTGAAGAAGATGAAGATGATTTGGACGAAGGTTTAGGGTTTTTGTGGAGAGCAAAGAGAAGACAAAAATGCATAAAATGGTTTGTGAAGTGAAAAGTGTGAATTTGGTGTGAAATGTGATATATATAGAGAAAGCAATTAGGGCAATCAAACAGACACAAAAACACGTTTTCACATAGCAATAAATGACAATTAATGAAAAAGAATAAAAATCATTTCAAAACATTTATTGATTCTGACAAATTGGGGGGAAAATCAAGATTTTCATTATTCAAACCATACCTCAAATGTCTCTTCAGTAGTCTACACGCCATCTTTTCAGATTCAGAGTGACACGTGTTTGCTTGCATGTGCTTCTGAATTCTCTTGAGAAATGAAACGTTAGCCAACGTTCATATCCTCTAAGATTGGTTTGTTCAGATACACACAAATAATAATAACTAATCAAATAAATAACAGATGAAATACTTCAGAGTTTTAAACATTTTGCATCTGAGAAATTTGCTTCTGATAAATATCATTCTGGACAAAAATACATACCAATATTTTTCAAAATAAATTTGAACCTATCTTCAGCAAGGGGTTTTGTGAAAATATCTTCCCATTGATGATCTTGTTAGAACACAGATTGGTTCTTAATAATATCTCTATGTTTTGATGATAACTATTATGAAATTTTGTATTTAAGAATTATATACTCTAAAATTTGCTTGAGAATGTTTGCTGCAGATGTTAAAGTAAATATCACTCCAGAAGCAAATTAGATCTGAACATAAGAAATATACAAGGCTATAAAAGCAAGTCAGAAGCATCTCTTAGAAGATTCTGAACGCTGCCACCAGAAGATTCTGAGCGCTGCCTCCAGAAGGATCTGAAGCAGAAGCTACAGAAGAATCTGAAGCAAGCCAGAAGCATCTGAAGCAATGAAGAAGTCTGTATGAAGAGTTATTCAAGCACATTTACTTCAGAAGACTCTGATAGTACTAACACTGCCAGTACTGAGAATCTGACCGAAAACTCCGCTCTGAACTTATACACGCTGAAAGCACACTTGCTGCAAAGACTCTGATTCAGCAAAACTCTGATGAACATCAGAAGGCTCTAACTAACTTAGACTCTGATGATTCTTGCTGAAAATTGTTGAAGAAGAATTCAAAGATTATGTCCATTGGAATATCCAAACGACTCTTTCCTTATTTATGCTAGACACAAGAACACAGACAAAAAGGATTTCTCTGTGCATTCTTCTTCTAGGAAAGGTCACTTGATGTGAAGACAAAAAAGGCTCATACCTTTTGGTACGCTCTTCTCAACGTGAAAAACTCTTGGATCAATGTGCCTATAAAAGCAAGTCTCCACTCATCTTCTTCAATAGACGAAAACACTTGAAAAGAATTGACTAAAAAGCTCTCATACAACTCATATATTCTTGCTAGAATTATTTCATTGTTCTTAATCTTAAGTGAAAAATCACAGTTGTGATAAAGCTTTATTAGAAGCATTTTAACACTTGTATTTATTATTACATTTGATTGTAAGAAAACCTTAAGAAGATCCAGTTAGGATCAGTAGTTCTTGAGAAGACTATGAACAGTTGTTCTTAGTGCTTACTATTGTAATCAGTTGATTAAATAGTGGATTAAGTCCTTGTTTGAGAAAGGCAAATCACTCTAGAAAGGGTGGACTGAAGTATTTGAGTTCAACGAACCAGGATAAAAATACTTGAGTTTTTACTTCTAAGTTTTTATCTTCATACTTATTCAACCCCCTTCTAAGTATTTTCTCACCTTCAGTTGGCATCAGAGCTCTGGTTCTGTGTGTGCTACCACTTCACAGTGACAGAAAAGATTACTTATATTTGGTTGTTTATAATGGCTGATGTTTCAACATCCAACAAGTATGAAGAAAGAGACAGAATCAGTACAAAACCCCCTATGTTTGATGGGGAGAAATTTGATTACTGGAAAGACAGGATTAAAAGTTTTTTCCTTGGTTATGATGCTGATTTATGGGATTTGGTCATAGATGGATATGTTCATCCCATTGATGGGAATGGCAAGAAAGTAGATAGAAAATCTATGACAGAAGCCCAAAAGAAGGAATTTAGAAATCACCACAAGGATAGAACAATATTGTTAAATGCAATATCTCACACTGAGTATGAAAAGATCACAAATAGAGAAACTGCAATTGATATGTTTGAGTCCTTGAAAATGACTCATGAAGGAAACCTTCAAGTAAAAGAGACCAAGGCTCTGGCTCTAATTCAGAAGTATGAAGCTTTCAAGATGGAAGAAGCTGAATCTGTTGAAGTCATGTTCTCCAGATTCCAAATACTTACAGCTGGACTAAAGGTTCTGGGTAAAGGTTACTCTACTGCTGATCATGTGAAGAAGATCATCAGAAGCATACCCACCAGATGGAGACCTATGGTGACTGCGCTGAAAATGGCTAAAGATCTGAACAAGATCTCCTTGGAGGAACTAATCAGCTCACTGAGGAGTCATGAAATTGAACTTGAGGAAGATGAGCCTCAAAAGAAAGGTAAGTCAATTGCCTTAAAATCTAATAAATCTGCTAAGGCGTTGCAGATAATAGAGGAAAACTCTGAAGAATCCTCATCTGAAGATGAATTATCCATGCTGTCTAGAAGAATAAACAAACTCTAGAAGCATAAAGGAAAGAAGTTCAGAAACTTCAGGAAGCTTGACCAAAGAAAAGAATCTTCAGGACACGGAAGATCTGGCAAAAAGGAGGTTGTCTGCTACGAATGTAAAGAACCTGGGCATTACAAAAATGAATGTCCAAAGCTGTTGAAAGAAAAGCCTAAAAGAAAATCTGATAAGAAGAAGAAGGTTCTAATCGCAACCTGGGATGATTCAGATACATCTGAATCTGAATCTGAGTCAGAAGAGGAATGTGCCAACGTAGCATTGATGGCAGACATAGAAGATCAGGAGGAAGGAATTTTAGACTCTGAATCTGACTCTGACGCTGAAGAGGTAATGGCTAAACTTACTAAAGATGAACTTATCAAAGTGTTATCAGAGGTTCTGAAGAGCTATAATAATATTAAGCTCAAATACAAGGAGCGTCAAAGCAATCTTGTATCTGAGAATAATATTCTCAAATCAGAAGTGGCTGAGCTAAATGAAAAGAACTTAAAAATGAAAAATGATTTTGAATTAGCTCAACAAGACTCTGATTCTGAAACTGAGTCTGAATGCAAAAATATTTTGGAAAAATATGGCTACAGCTTTCAGAAGTTTCTTGCTAAAAGCATAGACAGAATCAAAATGGCTTCTATGATCTATGGAGTTAGCAGAAATAACAGAAAAGGAATTGGATATAAATCTTCCTCTGATTTAAATCCAAAACCTGTTGATAAAATTATCATCAAGAAGACTCCTTTATATTCCCATTTTAAATTTGGTCACTTGAATGATATTAAACACACTCGTTCTGAAAAGAACATTCATGTGTTTAAATCTAAGGCTAGTCAGAATAAACCTTATGTTGAAAAACAGAAGTTTAGACGAACCTTCAGAACAACTAACCCAAAAGGACCCAAGAAGATCTGGGTACCTAAGAGTAAAATAATTCCTGTTGCAGATGTTCTTAGCAGCAAGGTCAGGACGCCAGTCATGGTACCTGGACTCTGGATACTCACGTCACATGACGGGAGAAAGGTTTATGTTCCAAACCCTGGAGCTTAAATCTGGAGGAGAAGTGAAATTTGGAGGGAATCAGAAGGGCAAGATCATTGGATCTGGCACTATTGGAAATGGTAACCTTCCCTCTATTACTAATGTTTTACTTGTAGAAGGATTAAAGCATAATCTATTGTCCATAAGTCAATTAAGTGACAATGGTTATGACATAGTCTTTAATCAAAAATGGTGTAAAGCTATTAGTCAAAAGGATGGCTCAATCCTATTTAGTGGAAAGAGGAAGAACAACATTTATAAAATAAATCTTTCAGAACTTAAGGTTCAGAATGTTAAATGCCTCTTGTCTGTTAATGAGGAGCAATGGGTCTGGCACAGAAGATTGAGGCATATTAATATGAGACGTATATCTCAGATTATCAAACTTAATCTTGTTAGAGGACTTCCTAAGTTGAAGTTCACCTCAGATGCTCTTTGTGAAGCATGTCAAAAAGGGAAATTTTCAAAATCCTCTTTTAAATCAAAAAATGTTGTTTCTACTTCCAGACCATTAGAATTACTTCATATTGATCTGTTTGAACTAGTGAAAACTGCATCCATCAGAGGCAAGAAGTATGGATTAGTCATTGTTGATGACTATAGTAGATGGACATGGGTAAAGTTCTTAAAACACAAGGATGAGTCACATTCTGTGTTCTTTGACTTCTGCAAACAAGTCCAGAATGAAAAAGATTTCAAAATCATAAAAGTCAGAAGTGATCATGGTGGTGAATTTGAAAACAAATATTTTGAAAAATATTTTAATGAAAATGGCATTGCTCATGATTTTTCCTGTCCTAGAACTCCACAACATAATGGGTTGTAGAGAGGAAAAATATAACTCTGCAAGAAATGGCCAGAACCATGATAAATGAGGATAATCTGGCAAAGCACTTTTGGGCAAAAGCAATCAACACAGCCTGTTACATTCAGAACAGAGTGTCTGTAAGACCTCTTCTGGAAAAGACTCCCTATGAATTGTGGAGGAACAGAAAACCCAACATTTCATATTTTCATCCTTTTGGATGTATTTGCTATATGTTAAATACTAAAGAGAATCTGAACAAGTTTGATTCTAAAGCACAAAAGTGTTTCATGCTTGTGTATTTTGAACGCTCTAAAGGCTACAGAGTATACAATACTAAAACACAGATTGTGGAAAAATCTATTCATGTTAGATTTGAAGATAAGCTTGGCATTGAAAAGCCAAAGCAGTTTGAAAGTTCTGCAGATAGAGAAGTAATTCTCACAGACTCTGAAGACTCAGAGGCAGACAAAGCTCAAGTGAAGGAACCTAAAGCAACGCCAGATGCAATTCCTTTGACTTCTCAGATGAACAACTTAAACATTTCTGAAGAATCAACTGTTAGAGGATCATCTTCCAGAATCAAAGCTTCTCATCCAGAGAATGTGATCATTAGAAAGAAGGATGACCCTATCAGAACAAGATCCTTCCTCAGATCATCTGAAGCATCATTATTTGGATTGGTGTCAATAATTGAACCAACCTCTATGGATGAAGCTCTGCAAGACAATGACTGGATTATTTCCATGCAAGAAGAGCTAAATCAGTTCACTAGAAATGATGTGTGGGACTTAGTTCCAAGACCAAAAGGATTCAATATAATTGGAACTAAATGGGTCTTCAGAAACAAGCTTAATGAGAAAGGAGAAGTTGAAAGAAATAAGGCAAGGCTAGTTGCTCAAGGGTACAGTCAGCAAGAAGGAATTGATTATACAGAGACTTATGCTCCTGTTGCAAGGTTAGAATCTATTCGTTTACTCATTTCTTTTGCTACACAATATAACATCACTCTATATCAGATGGATGTTAAAAGTGCATTTCTAAATGGTATTATAGAAGAAGAAGTTTATGTCCACCAACCTCCTGGTTTTGAGAATGAAAAATTTCCAGAACATGTTTTCAAATTAAAGAAATCTCTGTATGGTTTAAAACAAGCTCCCAGAGCTTGGTATGAGAGCATCTTGAGGTTGAAACACCATTTTTAGATTTAAAAGAAGATTTTGAAAACTTTCCTTTTTGACATGCTTCACAAAGAGCATCTGAGTTGAACTTCAGCTTAGGAAGTCCTCTGACCATATTGAGTTTATTAATCTGAGATATACGTCTCATATTAATATGCCCCAATCTTCTGTGCCAGACCCATTGCTCATCATTAACAGACAAGAGGCATTTAACATTTTGAACTTTAAGTTCTGAAAGATTTATTTTGTAAATGTTGTTCTTCCTCTTTCCATTAAATAGGATTGAGCCATCCTTCTGACTAACAGCTTTACAACATTGTTGATTAAAGATTATATCACAACCATTGTCACTTAATTGACTTATGGACAATAGATTATGCTTTAATCCATCTACAAGAAGAACATTAGATATAGAGGGAAGGTTACCATTACCAATAGTACCAGAGCAAATGATCTTGCCCTTCTGATTCCATCCAAACTTCACTTCTCCTCCAGATTTAAGCTCCAGGCTTTGGAACATAAACCTTTCTCCCGTCATGTGACGTGAGCAGCCAGAGTCCAGGTACCATGACTAACGTCTTGACTTTTCTGCTAAAAACATCTGCAACAGGGATAATCTTATCCTTAGGTACCCAGATCCTTTTGGGTCCTTTTTGGTTAGATGCCTTGAAAGTTGGTCTGAACTTCTGTCTTTTTACAACAATTTTGTTTTGACTTACTTTTGGCTTAAACACAAGAACGTTCTGATCAGAACGTGTGTGTTTAATGTCATTCAGATGACCAAACTTGAAATAAGAGTACAAGGGAGTTTTCTTAATAACAAGTTTATCAACAAGCATTGGATTTAAATCCTTTCCAGAAGAAGATTCATATTCAATTCCTTTCCTGTTATTTCTGCTAACCCCATAGATCATAGAAGCCATCTTGCTTCTGTCTATACTTTTAGCAAGAAATTTTTGAAATCTAAAGTCATATTCTTCTAAAATGTTTTTGCATTCAGACTTACTTTCAGATTCAGAGTTTTGTTGAGCTATTTCAAAATTGGCTTTCATTTTCAAATTATTTTCTTTTAGCTCAGCAATTTTTGATCTTAACAGATTATTCTCATAGCCAAGATTGCACTTAAGCTTCTTGCATTTGAGCTTAATCTGATTATAATTTTTCAAGACTTCAGATAAGACTTTAATAAGCTCTTCCCTAGTGAGATCAGAAAGTACCTCTTCTGAGTCAGATTCAGAATCAGACTCAGATGCAGATGATTCTTCATTCTGATCTTCAATGCCAGCCATCAGAGCCATATTGGCGCATTCATCTTCAGATTCTGATGAGGATCCATATTCATCAGGGTCATCCCATGTAGCCATTAGAACTTTCTTCTTGTGCTCAGGCTTTCTTCTGGGCTTTTCTTTCTGAAGCTTTGGACATTCATTTTTGTAATGACCAGGTTGTTTGCATTCAAAACAAACAACTTCCTTCTTTCCATATCTTTTTGGTCCAGAAGACTCCTTGCGCTGATCTGGCTTTTTGAAGTTCTTGAACTTCCTCTGCTTGTGCTTCCAGAGTCTGTTGATTCTTCTGGACAGCAAGGATAGTTCATCTTCTTCTTCTTCAGAAGAAGATTCTTTAGATCTTTCTTCTAACACCTGCAAAGCTTTCACAGATTTGTTAGATTTTAAAGCAATAGACTTACCTTTGTTTTGAGGCTCATCTTCCTCAAGTTCAATTTCATGGCTCCTTAGAGAGCTGATTAGCTCCTCCAGAGTGATCTTGTTCAGATCCTTGGCAAGCTTCAGAGCAGTGACCATAGGTCTCCATCTGATAGGCAAGCTTCTGATGATCTTCTTCACATGATCAGCAGTTGAGTAGCCTTTGTCCAGAACTTTTAGACCAGTTGTAAGGATCTGGAATCTAGAGGACATTGTTTCTATAGACTCAGATTCTTCCATCTTGAACGCTTCATACTTCTGTATTAATGTCATAGCCTTGGTCTCTTTCACTTGAAGGTTTCCTTCATGAATCATCTTCAAGGACTCAAACATGTCAAATGCAGTTTCTCTATTTGTGATCTTTTTATACTCAGTGTGAGATATTGCATTTAACAAGATTGTTCTAGCCTTGTGGTGATTTGTAAACTCCTTCTTTTGGGCTTCAGTCATAGATTTTCTGTCTACTTTCTTGCCATTCCCATCAGTGGGATGAACATACCCATCTATGACCAAGTCCCATAAATCAACATCATAACCAAGGAAGAAACTTTATATCCTGTCCTTCCAATAATCACATTTCTCCCCATCAAACATAGGGGGTTTAGTGCTGATTCTGTCCCTTTCTTCATATCTGTTGTTACTGTTAGATGTTAAATTTTCAGCATAATAACAACCAAATATATATCAAAGTTTTTCTCACTGGATCTTTTCTGTCACTGTGAAGTGGTAACACACACAGAACCGGAGCTCTGATGCCAACTGAAGGTGAGAAAATACTTAGAAGGGGGGGGGGGGGGGTTGAATAAGTATGTAGAAAAACTTAGTAATAAAAACTCAAAGATTTTTATCCTGGTTCTATGAACTCAACTACTCCAATCCACCCTTATCAAGAGTGATTTTCCTTTCTCAAACAAGGACTCAATCCACTATTAAATCAACTGATTACAATAGTAAGCACTAAGAACAACTGTTCAAAGTCTTCTCAAGAACTACTGATCCTAACTGGATCTTCTTAAGGTTCTTTTACAGTCAAATGTAATAATAATACAAGTGTTTAAGTTGCTTCTAATAAAGCTTTATCACAACTGTGATTTTTCACTTAAGATGAAGAACAATTAAATAAATTCAGCAAAAGAGTATAAGTTGTATGAGAGCTTGTAATGAATTCTTTCAAGTATTTCGTCAACTGAAGAATATGAATGGAGTCTTGCTTTTATAGGCACAGAGGTCCAAAAGCTTTTCACGTTGAAGGTTGTGTACCAAAAAGGTCTGAGCCTTTTTGTCTTCACATCACATGACATTTCCTAGAAGTAGAATGCACAGAGAAATCCTTTTTGTCTGTGTTCTTGTGTCTAGCATAAATGAGGAAAAAGTCGTTTGGTTATTTCAACGGACATAACTTTGAATTCTTCTTCAACAAGTTTCAGCAAGAATCATCAGAGTCTAGATTGATCAGAGCCTTCTGATGTTCATCAGAGTTTGCTGAATTAGAGTCTTTGCAGCAGGTGTGCTTTCAGCGTGTAATTGTTTAGAGCAGAGTTTGGAATCAGATCCTCAATACTGGCAGCATTAGTACTATCAGAGTCTTATGAAATAACTGTGCTTGAAACTCTTCATACACAATACTTCAATGCTTCAGATGCTTCTGGCTTCTGCTTCAGATTCTTCTGTTGCTTCTGCTTCAGATCTTTCTGTAGACAGCGCTCAGAATCTTCTGTAGACAGCACTCAGAATTTTCTGTAGACAGCACTCAGAATCTTCTAAGAGATGCTTCTGATGCTTCAGAGCCTTGCATAATTTCATGTTCAGATCTAATTTGCTTCCAGAAGAATATTCACTTTTAATATCTGCAGCAAACAATCTTAAACAATTTTTAGAGTATATAATTCTTTAATACAAAATTTTATAATAGTTATCATAAAAACATAGAGATATTATTAAGAACCAATCTGTGTTCTAACATTCACGTCATGATTTTAATCCATGTACTTTTCTTTTCAATTTACAATTTGATTCATTCGTTGTATAATGTTAATATTGTGTATGCATCTTATTCTCCGTCACCCTAACTTTAGTTCAATGCTTTGTATGATAACATTAAGTTAGCTCCCTCCTAACCTCAAATATAGGACAATTTGATATGGCAACATCAAGGACCAAGTCTCCCTTAGACTTTCCGTTTTTCTCTTCTCTTTCTTAATACAAGTAAAATACTTAACAACTACGATGTATATTGTGCGTCACGAGCCTTAAGTACATGGGAAAATATGAACGAATGCATTTTAAACCTCATCTTATGATACTTTGTGCGCGAGACGTTTAGATCGTTAGCGCGAATTATTTGATCCTATGTCATAGACTTTAGAGCAATACACGTCACAACCAAAGTTAATCCACTTCTCTAAAATCCTTGAACAAATCAAAATCATTTTGTCCCTCAAAATGTTTTATCAAACCTTATTAGAAAGGGCATGTTACATCAGTTCTACCACAAACAGGCATCAACCCTAACTGATGGAACGTGAGCTTAGCATCGCTCATAAAAGACACCAACCAACCCGTGGTAGGTCGAACTACAAGAGCTCTGACTTCTTCATTTTCTTTTGAATGAGGATACATACGCACAAGACGATGAAGTCTTAGCGAGCACAATCCCCCCATTTACCCGTAGTCCTCCGAACTACGTTGACTCTTACTTTCCCATTGCACGAGGGAATACGCAGGCATAGGACGACGATGTCCTATCGAGTTACCCTTTTGTCCAGTTTCTGTGTTTAGAATATAGACTTTAGATAAACACACCATTTGATTAGAATAACAAGAGTGGATCTTGTTGAGTACAACGGACGCGAGGGAGTGCTAATACCTTCCTCTCGCGTAATCGACTCTCGAACCCAGGATTTGGTTGCGAGACCATGTCTTCTCCCTTTTGAGGTTTCTTCGACCGTTTCCTTTCCCACACCGGGATAAATAACGTTCGATGGCGACTTTTTTTTCCGCCGGATGTTTTTTGCGTTGCGACATTATTCAGCTAGTCTTATTAAGTAAAAGTAAAGTCTTAGACATGTGCTCTAAGCAAAGGTAAGTCTCATCCAGAAGACAGATGAGCAGGTGGCTCAGTCTGATGGTGTGAGAAAATTAAAGTCTTACACATGTGCTCAAAGTAAAGGAAAGTCTCATCCAGAAGACATATGTGTAGGTGGCTCAGTCAAATGATATGAGCATCGGTAATTCTTAGACATGTGCTCTAAGCAAAGGGAAGTCTCAACCAGAAAGGAAAATGAGCAGGAAACTCCATCTAATGGTGTGAGCAAGGTTAAAGTCTTAGACATACGCTCTAAGCAAGGGTAGCCTCATATAGTTGGTCTAAGTAGCAGTAAAAGTCTTATGCAGAAGCATAAATAATTGTAATCATGAAGTTGTTATAATGAAAAGCTCTTGTGAGACAAGGGGACTAGACTACTCTTAGTTTGGGGAGGAACCGATATAAATCTTTTGTGTCTTCTGCTGTTATTTTATTTATTTTCGTTGTATCCGCTGCCAACTGAATTAACTCAGAATCTGAACATCAATTCTGATTCTGTGACTCTGATCAGAAGCCAAATAATAAGAAAAACGCGAAACACAGGTCAACCCCGCCTTCTTGTGTACTTTTAAAACCTTTAATTGGTATTATAGCCTGGTCTGTGCTTAACAGTTAACAGTGGTGCAAATATTGATCCAATAAGAAAAATATATTTCTTCTTCAAGAAGGAATCAAGTGCCACATGAAAAACATCATACCTCTTTTCGTATCATATTCAAATGGGTGATTCCATTGAATTTAAATTATTGAAAAGATAAACATATTTTTAACTCATTGGACTTGATAAAAGAGTTGTTGAAGGTCTATAGAATATTTTTGAAAAATGTATTACTATAGATGTTGATGGTGTTATAGATGATCTTCTAAAAAATCTCTTTCACCAACTTAGAAGATGCATATTGAATATCTTCAGAGATATCTGTATTCTGGTAGATGCATTATCTCACTTTTGAGTCTATCAATATCATTGATATGTATGATGCTTAGACTATCTTTGAAGTCATGTGCTTGAGTTTGTTGGGATCAGTTTGTGAAGCTTGAAGTAGTTACACTTTACCTAATCTTTTCAAGAAAATTCTGATAGGACTATTTCTTGACTTAAATCTAAAGTCACAGTTTTTTTTGGTGTTTACATCCTGAATCTGCTATGGTCTGAAGATTTATCTTACAGTCTTTAAAGAAAAGAAATAAAGTTGGATGACGAAAAACTATTCAACAGATCATCTTCTCCTCCTTAGCTTAAGTTCTTTGGAATGAATAATGATGAGAAACTTAGGTTTCTTGTCAGAAGGACTTTCATACTGGCTGAATGGGTTGTGATATCTTTTGATAGAAGAGTAACTTCAAGAGCTTCTGAAATATATGTATTTCAACTTATTTACCAAATCTGAAAGCAAGAAGAAAATTCTACCAAAACCTAATATCAGATGCCTTTCAATTCTTAATCATTTGAAACTGATATTAGTGCAGGATGCAGATGAAAAGAAGCATCTGTGTTTTGAAATAAAAATCAAGTATTGAAAAGCAAGAGATATGGTTAAAGCTATCTTATTTCAAAATACTTTAATTATATCGAGTTTGTTATTTAAGGTGATATCTTAAGAAACTCCATTGCTTCTTGGTTAATGACCATTATGGAAGTTGTTTTAAAAGACACTTCTATGAGAAATATTCAACTTCTCTTTGAGCTCTGTTAGTTGTACTAAGACATTACTCTGATCTGCTTTATGTCAATGTCTGATAGTTATCGCCATGTGGTTTTGAGCTTGTAAATGATTTCAAATTCAAAATATTTAATCCAAAATAATTATATTATTGTCATTCCTTAGAACAAGATTTTTTTTCATATCTCATTCTAGACTTACACTCTGGAGTGACTTGTGATCTACTGATAGATTGAGATGTAAGGCACAAAAGAATTTGTTTGTACTTACATGTATGGCCTTATAGAAATATGAGTATCATAATGTATCTGCTACAAATATTAAGGAAAGAAGCAGATGCATTCACTACAAGAAAAACGATGGATTGCGACGGTTATTTTGGCAGGTTACGACGGTTAAAACCACCACCAATTACATTCTACGACGGTTGTAGTACAGTTGCAGAAACGTGTGTCCCCAGGTTGTTTAGCGACGGTTGAAAAAACCGTCACACACAACCGTCGTTATATTTCACTACGGGCTTGAACTGACCTAAACTGGAGATAGCGACGATTAAAGACCGTCGTTACTAGCCTTTTGATTTTTATTTTCATTGTTGATTGTGACGGTTTAAAACTGTCGTGAACTCTATTTCACGACTGGTTGGAACTGACATAAATTGGAAAAGACAACAGTTAAATACTGTCGTGAATATCCTTTTGATTTTTGTTACAATTGTTGATTGTGACGGTTTAAAACTGTCGTGAATGTGATATCTTGACAGTTCATTATTAATTTTTATATATTGTATTATATTGTTTTATAATATATTCTTTTATTTAAATTATTATCTACTAAAACAGTTATATTATTTTTTCTTTAAATTATTTATACAATAATATTTTTATTTATAATTTTTTTTAATTTTTTTCTATCACTTTTTAGCGTAGTAAAATTAATTCCAAAACTTAATATCAAATAAACATTATAATATCGAAAAAACGTGAGTTTCATAATCATGTAAAATGAAAGTTCCATAATCATGTCATGTAATACAAAAATCCGAAAACATATCAAATCATAATCTTATAAAATAAGTATCATTGTGCCAAAAATGAATAAGTATCATTATGCCAAAAATGAATACAGAATTGTCATCAAATTTTACAAGATCTTATGAAGCTGCTACGACCTCAGAAGCCTTTACTAATAGATCAGCTGCAGGCAAAAATCCGACAACCCTTCTCACAATAAGGTGGCGATAGTAGTCCTGTACAACCTGAAATTTCAAAAATTAAATGAATGAAGATTAACCATCACAACTCCTTATTGTTTTGTCAACACAAAAAAAATTATCGAAATAAAAAATGGATTAAAAATTAATAATATTGATGGGTGTAATACCCCAAATTTTGCCCTAAGATTTGTCGTCGCATTTCATTGCATTTTTATTGCATTTAATCAATTACTAACAAATTTGTGTAGTCGTTTGACTTTTTGCAGGTAAATATCATATGGCATGCATTTTTTTTCTAAAAAGTAAAAATGGCACAATTGGCAGGAGGACATGTGTAAGGAGTTATGAGTGTGAGAGGTTGAGAGTTTGAATCTCACCTTTGTCACTTTTTTTGTTTTTTATTATTTTTACTCTAAATTTTTCTATCTTTCATTAAAAAAATAACAAAAATAGTTTTTTATTATTATTTAATTATTATTTTCGTATTTTAATTAAATCATTTTTTAAAATATTATTTTTTTCACTTTTTTCTAAATTATTCATAAAAATATCCAAAAAATCATAAAATAAAAAATATTGAAAAAAATTTTGTTCTTTTTATAATATTTTTGATTTTAGGAATCAATAGGATTATTAGTTTTTATTTTAAGTTTATTTTAATTATTTTAAATTATTTAAATTTTATTTTTTCTTAACTAATTATTTAGTTTGGGCTTTAAAATGGGCTTTAGGGACATTATTGACAATTTGGTGTTAACCCTAATTTGTTCCCTATATATACATGTGTTGCCTTGTTGGAAAAAAGGGGAGAATGAAAAAAACGTAAGAGGAGTGAGTGCCGTTTGCCGTTATTTAGTTTTCTTCTTCATCCATTACTATTGTTTCTTTTTCTTCATCGTTTACCATTATTTCTTTTCCTTCATCTATTACTGTTGTTTCTTTTTCTTCATCTTTTACCGTTATTTCTTTTTCTTCATCTTTTACCGTTATTTCTTTTTCTTCATCTTTTACCGTTATTTCTTTTTCTTCATCTATTACCGTTATTTCTTTTTCTTTATCTATTACTGTTACGTTTATATATATATATATAATTTTTAAATTGTTAGAGTTTATATATATAAGATTAATTTTTGATCGAATTATGTCGATACGATGTTTGCACATTTGTGTGCATGACGCGTGACATTTGTGTTAGTTCGATCTGGTTGCGATGATCGCATTTTTGTGTGAGCAATAATACTATTTTTTGCTTAATTTCTTTTTCTTTGCGATAAATTTTGTTTCATCCGATTTAGATCTGGTTGCGATGAGCGCATTTCTGCGTTAGCAACATTGTTGGGTTATTTGGCACATTTAAAATTCATTATTGCTTTATTATTATTATTATTATTATTATTATTATTATTATTATTATTATTATTATTATTATTATTATTATTATTATTATTATTAGTATTATTATTATCATTATTTATTATTATTATCATTATTATCATTATTATTACCATTATTATTATTATTGTTATCATTAATTTATTAAAACTTGTTATAATATAAAAATCTGTTTTTTAAAATAAATAACATTAACATCTTTTCCAAATTAATATGAAAACCTATTATTTTTAAGAAAAACTTTTTTTTAGATAAATTTAAAATAATAACTAAAATCTTTTTTTTTATAATAACTAGAACCGTTATTTATTTTATTTTATTATTGTTCAATTCAAATTTCATTATCATATTGTATCTGCTCCTCTCATGTAACCTCGCGAACTTAACAATCGCTCTTTAAATCCTGCCTTTAAATTTCTGCTTGCATGGTTTAAATTATGACATTATCTCTCTGTTTGCAATTCAATTATCTCACGCGTTTACCATTATTTCTGTCACATTGCACACATCCGAAGGTTAGGTTTAACTGTTTGGCCGCCGCGCCAATAGTCCATAAACCCTCACACATTCAAACCCTCAAAACTACAAACTACAAACCCTAATTTTCACAAATGCCTCGCCGCAGGCAAAATTACAATTTTACCCCTAGCATTAGGTCAAAGAGCCGCCGCGCTCATTTTAGGGTTTCCCGCCGTGGAATCCCTAATTTAACCCTAATTACAACTTAACATTTCAACGTAGAGATTTGGAGTTTCTACACTCCACGTAAGCGTGTCCTTAAGATGCGTTTATTCCCCTTGAGACCTTGACCACAGTCAAGAAGTTTCTAACCTCCCTATTGAGGGGAACTATGATTACTCTGATTCCACTCCCGTAAGGATACGTAGGCACAAGATGCGATGTCTTGCCGAGTAAACTTAGAATTAACCCCTTAGGTCTCCTTTCTCACTTTTAATCCTTTGTACATATACCTTAAGCAAATGAATAAAGCAAAATAGTAAACATTTGAACAAAAGGTTCCTGTAGAGTACTACAGAAGTTTAGGGTGCTAATACCTTCCCTAAATTTAACCAACCCCCGAACCCTAGATCTTTCCCCGCATTGTGTTTACAATGCAAAAATAGGTTTTCCCTCTTTTGACCTTTTCCTTCGGATAAATCAAAGAGCGGTTGTGAATTGAATTGCGATTCAAACTCATTAATAGTTTGTGATCCTATTTCCACCGCAACAGAAAATGGCGACTTCACTGGGGAGTCCTAACTATTGAGGGTTGTCCCTAACTTGTTCATATTTATTACTATCTGTGTTATTATTCATTTGCATGTATATATTTGTGCTTTGATTGTGGGACTGTTCCTTGTGCTGTGAGATAAGTCCTACGCCCGGACTAGTGACATTATTATAGGATGGGGATATATTCGATGAGGCTTATAGGGAGTTGAATCCCGATCAAGCTGATTCGAGAATCACCGCTCAGTTGAGACCTTTTCGAAAATGGTTCGGTTGAACGAGTAATCGCGAAAACGTTTTCCATGGTCGATTGGAGTCTGTGATATTGAGGACCGTAGTACCTTAACACCACCTTGGCCTTATTTAGGACGTAGTGCGGGAACTATGTGGGAGTAGTCCTACAACGGTTGCTACGCGATACTACACTCAGAAGAGGTTCTCTTGAGAATATTATTAACCCCCGAGTCAATCGGAAGGTCGATAATATCCGAAGGATGGGCTGATGACTTTGGGCACTTTTTAGAACCTTGTTCGGCAGGTACAACTAACCTATAGTACACTCCTTTTGGGGATGAGTAGACCTTAACTCCGCTCACGTTCCGTTAACCTAGGACTTTATGTGTTTTCATGCATTGCATTCATAAAGCATCATATTACATTAAGACTTCATGGAATTCAAACTCTATCTATGAACATTGCAGGATACCATGGATCACTCTAGGAAGCATACTTTAAAATTTACTTTTAAGGGTTTTAATTTGGAAGTCCTAGAGAAGCTAAGGGAGTTGGTTCAAGATCAAGAAAAGTTTCAAAACAGATATGGAAGGCTATTGTCTTTGTTGAAGGTTCAAGTAAACGAAGGACTTCTTGCAACTTTGCTACAGTTTTATGATCCAGATTATCACTGCTTCACCTTTCCAGATTATCAGCTTTTACCTACCTTAGAAGAGTACTCTCAGTTGGTGGGATTACCTATCTTGGATAAGTCTTCATTCCCTTTCTTGGAGGAAGACCCTAAAGAACGAGATATTGCTAAAGCCATTTGTCTAAAGATATCCGATGTCAAAAACAATATGATCACCAAAGGGGGGACCTCCGGCTTTCTCAGGGACTTCCTAATTAAGAGGGCCCAATTTTATGCCGATCATAAAGACATGTTTGCCTTTGAGACAATATTTGCTTTGCTCATTTATGGGTTGCTGCTTTTTCCTAGTTTCGAGGGGTTTGTGGACCTTAATGCAATCAAGACCTTCATGAGAAGAAATCCAGTTCCAACACTATTGGGTAATACTTATCATTCAGTGCATCTCCGAAACTTTCATGGTGGAGGAATGATTACATGTTGTGTGCCATTACTATACAAGTGGTTTATTTCTCACTTACCCAAGTCCGGTCTGTTCTGGAAACCTAATCAAGAACGTTGGTCGCAAAAAGTTATGGCTTTAACCCACTCTGATATTGATTGGTATAATCGCATGTACGATGGGATATCGATCATTGATAGTTGTGGAAAATTCAACAATGTGCCTTTGCTCAGTTTCAGTGGAGGAGTTAGCTACAATCCAGTCTTAGCTCGCCGACAGTTGGGATATCCCTTGAAAGAACCGCCTAAAGGTGTTCATGTAGAGAAAATCTTTTTCAAAGACGACAAAAAGCTTCAAGATCAGATTCTATCTTCTTGGAATCATCTGCATAGGAAAGATAAAGAAAGTTTGGGAAGACCTAATTGTGTGTCCATGGAACCATACCTTCAATGGGTCCGAGGAAGAGCTATTGAGTTGAAGATGCCCTACCCTCGCCAAGATCCATTACCTCAAAGAGAAGAACCTGTCCAGTATTTCATGACTGAAGCTGAGACTTTGAAGATCACTTTGAAGAGATCACAACGCGAAACAGAATCATGGAAGAACAAATACCATGTGATGGTCAGCGAGTACGAAGAACTTCAAAAGCAGATTCAGTCGAAGAATGATGAGATACAATCCTACAAGAAGAGAAGGCTCTACGAATATTTATTTTCCTCCGACTCTCCGTCTGCTCACTGAAGTTGTGGAAGATGCTTCTCTAGGATTTTCTAGGCTTTTATTTAGCTGTTTTGGTTGCAAGAATATTATTTGTAATTTGTCTTCAATAAATTAATAAAAGCTTCCTGGGTATTCCGCAATATTCGTAAATATTTGAATTCCATGAAATCTTCATTTGCATTCACATTTTAGCATCATACTTTTGCATTGCATGTGTCTCTCGACTTCTCATACTCGGTTCTCTCACCTTCCAGTTTTGTCACCCTAAGTTCTCTGCATCAATACGACCCTTCAAAAGGATGGAAGATCAAAACCAAGAGATCAACCGTGTCAGCCATGAACTCGAAGATCTTCGAGGAAGTGTAGGACAAATTTTGGAGATGCTACGAGCTCTTAGTGTGAAGGTGGATGCTCAGTCTACTGTTGTTTCTGGGACTACTAATACCGTTATGGAATCTCAACCAGCTGTTACTGTCGAGAATGTACCTCCTCACGGTCTTCAATCCGGTTTGGTGCCTCCTAGTGCTCAACCAGTTCGACGAGCTACCCCTCCAAAGTGCAAAACCCCTAACTCCGACCATGGTAAGGGACCTGCACGTTCGAGGAACCGCAAAACGGCTACTCCTCAACCTTGGCGACATCAGCAGAGTTATGTTCAAGGTTATCCGTTTCCATATGTCCAACAACCCTATGTAGCTACTGTTGCACCTCCTTTCGATCAGCAGTTTCCTACATACCATCCTGTGCAGTCAGCTCAGGTATATCAAGCACCGGTTTATCAACAACCTTCCGGTTATCCGCCCATGCAAGCTCCTGTCAACAGTCAACGAGTGCCCAACGCTCCTGTTCATCAACAATCACAGGATCAGGTTCCTTATCTCCGCAAGAGTCAGTATAAGCCTTGTCCTCCAATTCCGATGGCCTTCACTGAATTATACTCCTATTTGGTACAACAAGGTCTGATTACCACCCGTGCTTTCGGTCCTCCGCCTAATCCGTTACCTGCAGGTTACAACGCTGCCGCTCATTGTTTATTTCATAAGGGTGCGCCCGGCCATAATCTAGAGAATTGCTATGCTCTTAAGAAAGTTGTCAGAAATTTGCTAGAAACGAAGAATTTGTCTTTTAGCAATGCTCAGCTGAAGATCGAGACTCCTCTCGGGGTCCCTCACTTGTCGAGTTCGAATTCTGCAAAGCATGCTACTCCTGTGGCAAATCAGTCGAATCCAGTAATTATTCAAAGGCCTAGCTCGCTTCATTTCAGTAACCCTCCAGATAATATGACCGGGATCAACAAAGAATCTGGGAAATTTATTTTGAAGCAACGACTGAAAACTGTTGAAGATGTGACCAGCATAACTGGGGCAAGCCATGACGACTCACAGTGATCATAAACCAGACGTCCTTTTCATTGAGGCTCCGCCAAAGGAAACTGTTACTCTTGAATGCAAGATTTCGTAAACATTTAGAAGGATTTTTCCGACAGTTCATTTGTTTATTTATATGTATTTCTCTTTGATAAGCATATTTAGCATGTACGAACTTGTTTATCTTTGATTAATGCAACGCATATGTTTGTCTTGAATAAGTCCATTCGTTTCACTCATTCAAAATATGTTTTTTCATAAATTATAATGCCAACTTTACCCGATCTCTTGTTCTGATGGAGAATTGGGAGGAGGATGACGAACCTAAAACGTCAGATTTATTGTCGTATGCTTTCAACTAAAACCTGCTGATGATGTAAGGCATTGTTTCAAATCCCAAACACTGGAGATATAAGGATGTTAATCCCTCGTTAACCTCTTTGAGCCTTGAAGTAGGAGTTTTTTTTTTAGAACCCTCATCTTAACCTGGGGCAGGGTAGGTTTCAGTTAAACCGATCGAGCACTTAGAATCTCAAAAAGGAAGAGCAAACCTTCGAGAATTTATCCTTAGCATCTTAAGGAGTCCAATACAATGACTATCCCTCAGTTACCTAAGGAGTGGGGCAGTCACGAGCCTTTCAGAAGATTTACACGACTTGTGCATAAAAGAATATTCAAAAAATAAGAGCCCGTTAAGTCAAAACCTATGAAGGAGACTTAGAAAAAACTGGGGCATCCCGCTGGACTCTAAAGTCAGATCAAAAGACGTTGTCCAGGCAAAAGTTAGGGAATAAAAGCAAAACAAGAGGGTACAATAAATAATCCCTAGTAAAATCGTGTGGCCAATTGCCATTAGAAATAGGTGAGTGACTGCCATGTCCAAAGCCTTGATAAGTTCTCGACCATAGCAAATCCGCTTGAGATATGAGCGTTCGTATCCGATTAACTGAATTAGGATTGGAGAACATCACGAAGAAGGGGTGGGTACAAATATAACTCTGAGCCTTTATCCTTTTGTTTCTTAAACCGTGAACCAAGCCACGATACAACCTTTAAAAGACCTAATTGAAGTAGGACTTCGGTTGAAAGCATACTCGACAAGATCACGTTTCCTGACTCCTACGAGCTATGCTCAGAAAAAATTCATGTTGGCATTATAATTAAAACTTATATCCTGACTAGTGATTTCGGTCACAAGTTATCGCGATATCTTTTTTCAAAACAAAAATTCAGGACAAATATATGTGTACATTGACAAGCTCAGGATAGGCATTTCAGGCATGACAACTTTGCTTGATATCTTAGAGATTTACATATGAACATAACCCGTGGAACTTGAAGATCCTGCTGAACAGGGGAAGGCAGTTTCCCAATTCGCTTACCAACGCGAGTCTGACATTCTTAAGAGCTATTTCCCAAAGATTTCATCGTAACACGATTAATTTGTGCCAGTTACGTCGAGACCTGACAAATCTCTCAAAGAGTTTGAGAACAATGGGGCAACCGGACTCGGTGTTCTCTATAAAATCCTCTTGAGATGACCCTACCTCGCAACGCAAGTATCCTGGGGCACCATGTTTTTAAAGGAAACAAATGGCGACTACTACAAGATCCTTCAAGATCAAAACTATGTGGTTTCACAACTTTTCCTCATACACCCAATGGATTTTACTCGCAGCGGCCTTCATTCCCCAATGAATCTCATTGTTGCAACAGGCTCCTAAACTGTTGCTGAATCAGAGTCTTTGCAGCAGGTGTGCTTTCAGCGTGTAATTGTTCAGAGCACAGTTTAGAATCAGATCCTTAGTACTGGCAACATTAGTACTATCAGAGTCTTTTGAAATAACTGTGCTTGAAACTCTTCATACAGAATACTTCAATGCTTCAGATGCTTCTGGCTTCTGCTTCAGATTCTTCTGTTGCTTCTGTTTCAGATCCTTCTGTAGACAGCACTCAAAATCTTCTAAGAGATGCTTCTGATGCTTCAGAGCCTTGCATAATTTCATGTTCAGATCTAATTTGCTTCCAGAAGAATATTCACTTTTAATGTCTGCAGCAAACAATCTTAAACAATTTTTAGAGTATATAATTCTTTAATACAAAATTTCATAATAGTTATCATCAAAACATAGAGATATTATTAAGAACTAACTTGTGTTCTAACAATCTCCCCCTTTTTGATGATGACAAAAACATAAGAAATTTTGTTCAATAAACAATATAATTATAACTCCCCCTAAGATGATGAATCTCCCCCTGAATTGAATACTTAGAAGGAATAGAAACTTCCCTTTTTGCATGAGTATTCTTTTCAGAATCAGAGCTTGATTGTTCCAAAAATTAGATCTTGACTTGGGATGCATGTTTCAGAATCAGAGCCTGATAGGTTAAAACTAAATCTGGGGATCTCAGAGTTACACTTAAAGAACTTGTCAGAGTTCTCAAATGTTCTGAAATACTAAGAGTTCACGTTAGTTAAAAATTATATAAATTTATATGTCTGAATTTTCATTTAGGTAGAGTTTATTTGAACAGTCAGATCCATTTTCTCCCCCTTTTTTGTCATAATCAAAAAGTAAAACTTTTAAAAGACAAATAAAAGGAAATATAGAAAAGATAAATCATGTAGAGAAAACACTGAGTCATTCATTCATTCAGAGAAAAAGATACAAATCATCAGATAAAATTCAAGTACATGTGCACAAACATCAGATACAGAAAAAAAACATAAACTAGGTTTGTTTGGATAGAATCATCTTCAACAGGTTAGTGATCTCAGATGAAGACTCTTCTTGCTTTGTCATCCACTTAGCCATGTTGTCATTTTTCTGATCTTGCTTGGACATCCATTGTGCCATGTCTTCAGTCTTCTGGTCTTGCTTGGCCACCCATGACTTAATCTCAGATTGTCCAGCTTCCAGAACTGCAATCTTATCTTCAAGATCTGGATTCTCTTTCTTGATCTCAGATGAAGAAGGTGGGGCAGAGTCTGAAGCAGGAACAGAGTCAATTTCCATAGGAGATGTAGAGTCATGAGCAACAGATCCAGAGGGATGTTCCACAATAGTCATAGCCAGAGGATTTTCTTCAGAAGCAGATTCAGCAAATACTTCTGTATTAAATACTTCAGAAGATGAAGGAACATCTTCAAGAAGCAATGGTTCAGATCTTTTTTACAGTCCAGAGCATGCTTCTAACAGTCTCAGCAAATATGAGCTTCGCATCATCAGAACATACATTCTTCAGATTTGAGGCTACAGTATTGAATCTGTTGATGAAGCTATTCCAGATAGCATCAGATTCATTTGCATCCATTATTGACAAACATCTCTTCTAAACAGAGCCTAAATGCATCTTTATTTCTTTCAGAAAAAATGTAAATAAATTATCAACATTCAGCCTAGATTTTGGTTTCAGAAGGATTTCCAAAGTGAAAGGCTTAGGTTGAGGTGGTGGTGGAATGGTGAATTCTAGAATAATAATTAGAGGGCTAGGATATGTTGGTTTCTTCTGAGCTGGTATAATACGAAAGAATGGTTTGATTCTGTGAATGGAAGGTATGACAAC
This sequence comes from Lathyrus sativus, assembly GCA_963859935.3. Classification (NCBI taxonomy): domain Eukaryota; kingdom Viridiplantae; phylum Streptophyta; class Magnoliopsida; order Fabales; family Fabaceae; genus Lathyrus; species Lathyrus sativus. Next base: position 953,416,939 of record OZ012735.1, read on the forward strand.
TTTTGGATTGTCAAAATAGGGAACAAACGCAAATTGTTTTTCCTTAACAAGAAAAGGAACAAAAGCTTATTGATGAGGTTGATCAAAAAAGTTTTCAATTTCCAGTCCAGATGGAAGAGGATCAGATGGAAATGGTTTAACAGAAACAATTGAAACAAATTCAGATGTTCTTGGTTCAGGATTGGTAGTTTCAGAAGAAGTGGGTAGATCTGGTTGGTTAGATTCAAAAGTTTTGAGAGAAGGGGTGAGATGAAATCTGAATGGATATCAGATTCAGATGAATCAGATGAGGTTGTTGGGGGTAGAAGATGTAGATGATACTTCAAATAAAGTCTTGAGAGGTTGGACATTCAGAATCTCAGAGTCATGAATATCTGATTCAGGAGGATTGAATGGTTCTGGTTGAATCTCAAAAGGTTTGGATGAAGGTGGTTCAGACACAACTGGGTCAGATACAACATGATCAGATGCAACAGTTTTAGATGCAACTGTTTTAGATGCAACTTGCTCAGATGCAACTGGGTCAGATTGTATAGGTTCAGATGCAGCTGGTTGTTGAATTTCTGGTGGTTGTTGTGTTGTAGGTTGTTCTGTTGATTTTGTTTGAGGTGTTGGAATTTGGTCTGCAGGTGTTGTTATTGTTGGTTCAGATTGAGGAATGTCAGAAGTTTTAAGTTGAGTAGTGGAGATGGGATTAGATGATTTTGGTGGGGAAGGAATTTTTTATGGTTCAGATTTTTGAGATGGAGCAGGAATAGATTGTTTTTGAGTGGCAGGAGGTTTAGGAATAGAACTAAATGTTGATTCATTTATAACAATTTTAGAGAAAGAAGATACATATGATTTAGTACCTTTAGGCTTTATACGCTTGGTGGGAACATAGGGAACTTCTCCAGAAGCTTTTCTCTTGATCTGCTTCTGTGGCTTGTCAGCAACTTTTGGCTTCTTCTAAGCAGCAACTTCTTCTGCCTCTGATTGATTTCTCTTCCTCATCTTCTCATTGTAAACATCTGGCATAGGTTCTTTGGCACGAATCAGAATATCTGCAGGAATAGGCGTTCCATCTGCTTTGCATGCATCAATATACCTAACAATTATATCCCTTGGTTCTTCAGCACCAAAAAGTGGAACATCTTCAACTGGAATCCTCTTCTGACTAACTTCAGAAATATTTAGCTTCTTAGGTACAGTTGTGAGTTCATCCACTATCTTTAGCCTCTGAAGACTCTTTGCATTTAGTGGTTTTCCAATGATTGAATCAAGCTCATCTTTAACTCCAACTTCATACAGAGCAGTTACCAGACCATTCTCTGTCAGAATGTCTGAAATCAACCTTCCAAAGGGAGTCCCTGTCCTGATCTTCTGACCCTTATCCTTTACAGATTCTCTTGATGCATTGATATTGTTGCACCCCAAATTTTGACCCCTTAGATCCTCATCATAATTGTAGCATCATACTCACTGGATTAACTAACCTTAACCCATTTCAAGTTTATCTTTGTCAAGATGCAGATGAATCAGGGTTCCGTACCGTCAAAAATCGAGGCTTCAATGGTTTGATCAATCAATGTATTGGATTGATTCAACTATAAACAAGATCAAGAATACTACATTGGATCAAGTATGAATCCAATTCGAGGTTGTCACCCAGGAATTAAGAACAGTGCAGTTCAGGATACCCGATTAGGGTTTTCGATCAGGAAAAGTCAACTGTAGTTTGAATTTTAATTTAAAAGGTGTTCCAATGGTAGGATCATGGTCCATGAAGTTTCTATACCTTAGTAAATTCTACTCAAGAAGTTTCAAGGCCTCAAAATACCCGGAACATCAACAATCGACTCAGTAGCCACCGATCGATCGTTCAGTTGACCGAAAATTCAACTCTTCACTCATGAGCAATTTGACCTCAAGATGGGAATAAAAAATGGTCCTAATGACATATTACACCTACCCATGAAGTTTCATGACCATTGGATCAAGGGTTAGGGAGTAATCGCAAAAGTTGGGAAATTAAGGTTTTGAAAAGGGCAAAGCCATAACTCCTTAACCACACAAGGGTTTTTGACCTAGTTTCAAGGGGAATGAGTTCCTAACACAAGCATAAATATTTTATTACCTAATTGGGTCTTTCTAAAAAGTACAAGTGGGTTCCATAACTCTTCCTGGTTAGAGAAAACCGAGGTCCACAAGTTGGCAAAAACTCACATTGGCAAAACCAGGTCAACATGAGTTTTTTTGATTCCAAAACCTCTCCAAATTGATGCTAATCAAAGACTAAGCCTCATTTATGATGTTTACATTGTTAATAAACATGTTTAACATCAATTCCCACGAAAATGGACCAAATATCAAAGGAAATCATTATTTAATGCAAGTTGTAAAAATGAATAGTGAAGAAAGAGAAAAAAGGTGGCTACCCTTGTCAAATCATCAACTTTAACTCTACAAGTCACCTCCCATCCTATGAAGCATGATGAAAAAATCTATAGGGCATGGGGAATATCTTAGTAGAGTGGCTTAAAGATAAAGGTGAAGATTTCATTGGAAAACTCAAAGATTTTCATGATGGAAGGTTAAAATTGACAATTTGCTACACTTTTGCCCATACCTTGATCCAAGGCCTTTGGCTATAAATAGAACTCACTTCCTACATCAAAAACACACAAGTTCCATGCTAGAAACCAGCTAGAACTTTCTTCCTTACACAATCACAAGTTCTTACAAAATCTCATTAAGTTTCCAAAATCCCTCAAAATTTGCTTTTGAAAATCACCTTTCAAAACCATTTCCAAACTTCTTCCAACTCAAGAAACACTTCAAACACATAAAGTATGATGTATTGAAGCTATCCAAGTCACTTCCACACTTATGTAACAAGATCTTGGAAGAGCTCTCAAGATCTCTGGTTTTCTTATTGCTTAAGCTTGCTTCAAGAGGTAAACCTAAAACTCATAAATGTGAACTTTCCACTTGCATTCCACATGTTACCATGATTGTTTTTTTTTTACCATGATGATCTTGAAAATTTTCAACTTGTAACTTGATTTTTCTTGTGAGATTGATCTTGTATTATTCTTAAAATTTTGTTAACATGTTTAAATAATCAAATTTGTTTGATTCATTGTCTTACCATGTGCATTTTATTCCTTTTATCATTTAGATTTTCATGTTTTGTTCATCCAAACTTCAAAAAATCATAACTCATCCATTTTTCATCATTTTGAACCCATTCTTTTTGCATTGTGTTTGTCTTGATGCCTAATTTCATGTGATATTTTTTAATTCCATGTTTGTTCATATTTTCATGCCTTTTGTTTGCTTGTAAGTTGCCTTTGTATTGAGATCGTTATCTCACGTATGCAGATGAATTTCTTTTTCACCGTGATCATTTGTGTTATGATATTCACTCATTCTCATTTATACTATGTTAGTTAACATGCTAGGGTACTCTCCCTTGGTTGTTACCATGATTTCATATTGCTTTCCTCCTAAATTATGAGGTTAAACTAATTTGCTTGTATTTGATTGTCATCGATACATGTGGTTGTTACCTTCAATCTTTGTTAAGATATACCTTTAATCTTTGTTAAGATATGCTTTCATCTTTGTTAAGATACATGATCTTTGGTTATAACCATGCCCCTTTTGTTTAAAGTATTGATTACTTTGTTAATTATTTCTTCCCCAAGTGATGGAACTTTTTTAGTTCTCATCCAAGTTGCCTCATCTCCTCCCTTCCAAAGGAAAGTCTCTCTATTGACCCTTGGGTCATAGATAGCTCAATACCCTCATTGGCCTCGAAAGAGCCTTAACCCCCTTTTTGGTCTAGATAGAACCAATAGGATATAAACTCATAGGTCTGGATAGAACCTTCCCCTCTTTTGGTCTGGAAAGAACCAATTGATTCCTTAGTTCGAGCCCGAACTACGACCGCTCTGATTTCTCATTGGACAATGAGAATACGTAGGCACAAGATGCGATATCTTGACGAGCAACCTTCCCCCTCACTAGGAGTGTTTACAACTAGAACCCTAGGATAGAGTTGTTAACTCTATGTAAGGATCATGGATATGATCACTTACTTCCCCCTTTGAGTGTTACAACATAGACATAGAGAGTTTTGTGAAACTCTACACAAACATTATTATGTTTGTTCCCCTTTGAACCTTGATCGCAATCAAGCGTTCTTCAACCCTAGTGAGGTGAACTACGATTGCTCTGATTCTATCCTAGTTAGGATACGTAGGCAGAGGACGCGATGTCTTTGCGAGCAAACTTAGAAACAATCTTAGGTCTTCATCTATCATAACCTTCAACTTTTTACCCAATACCCAAACCTTAGCAAATATTTAACAAACTTAGCATACAAATAAACAAAAGGTTCCTGTAGAGTACTACAGATGTTTAGGATGTGAAATACCTACCCTATGCATAACCAACCCCCGATCCCTGAATCTCTTAGCGTTGTTGTAACATCGTGCAAAAGGTTCTTTCTTTCTTTAGACCTTTCCTTTGGATAAATTAAAGTCCGATTGTAAAAGAATTAAGGTTCAAGTTAATTCAATAGCTTGATATCCGATTCTCACCGCAACAGAAATGGCGACTTCACTGGGGATAGCTTAACTTGAGGGTTTAGCCTATTTTGTTTGATTGTATGCTATATTTGTAAATATTTGCTTAACATGTATATTTGTCAATATATTTGTATGTTGGATATTGGGTGCTTTGAGCGGTGAGACGGTCCTATACCCGGACTCGAGTGCAATTATGATAGGATGGTGGTATATTCAAGAAGGCTTATAGGGAGTTGATTCCCGACCAAGCTAACTTGAGAAACCACCGCTCGGTGTAGGCCCTCTTGAAAGTTTAGTATCGTTGATCGAGTATTCGTGAAAACAATGCTACTTTCAACGAAGGAGCCTATGACACTGTGGACTTTTAGAATACATTTTACCCCACTTTGGCCATATTAGGACGTAGTGCGATGGCTATAAGGAAGTATTTCCGAAATAGTTGATACGCGATACTACACTCAGACGAGATTATCTTGAGAATATTATCGATTACCAAGTGATTTGGGAAATTGATAATATCCGAAAGATGGGTTGATGACTCTGGGAACTCTGTAGAACCCGTTCGGCAGGTGCAAATTTACCCATAGTACAAATCCTTGGGGATGGGTAGACCTTTGACTCCTTGCTTTGATCTTGAGCCTAGGATTTCTTTGTATATGCTTTGTATTTGTGAATACTTGCCTTTGTGTTATGTGTGCATCATCCCATCATATCACCATAAGCATATCATGTCACAACTAGTTTTGTAAAACTCAGTCGATCTCTAGTATTTCTTTTAAAAGTTGTAACTTTTCCAAATGAATGAAATGGGGTTTTAACCTAATCAAACTTCTGAGTTTTGTAAAACCAGTTGCGTTTTTGCACTTGCATCAACATCTTACATATCATACTTCGTTGCATTGGTCTTTTGGGTTCATTTTGTGTTCCGTTGACATCAGAGGGGGGATATCTAGCACAAATGGCAACAATGGAGGGACTTTTGAAAGCTCAGGAAATACTGAAAGAGGACATCAGAATTCTCAAGTGTCAGATGAATTGGGTGCTTGAGACATTGCAGAATATGATAAAGAAAGAGGGTCACTCTGACCATGTTGCGTCCAGAGAAACTAGGGATGCATTATCTTCGATGGTTCCTCCAACTCAAGGACATCCTCGGCATCAACGAACAGATAATCGTCAATCGCGTCAGTACGCCCAACACTCAGTGTTTGTTCCTCCTCAAGCTTCTCAAAGCCGGAAATTGAACAAGAAGGATCATGTCAGGAAAAATAAGACTTGCGGTAGACAAACTCCAGTACCGTTAAGCAAACTTTACCCGCTACTGATTCAGAACTCACTAGTGACTCCGCGATTATCCAATCCTGTGCCAGGACCATGGCATAATGCGAACCTAAACTGTGAATTTCACAAAGGAGCTGAAGGACATAACTTGGATGCATGTATAGCATTGAGTTATCTTGTGCAAGAGCTAATCATTGACAAACGCTTGATTCTCGAGGAAGACCATCCAAGATTGGAATGTGGATATCATACTGGGACAACAGGGCACCTAGTTGAAGAGTGTGAAAGTTCTAAACTGAGACTGCAAGAGCTGCTGAAACCTCAGGAGGATAAATCAAATGACAGTGTTGCGATTCCTAAACCCAAAGGCCAAGGACCCGCGAGACCCCTTATAATTCTATATGACAAGGAGAAAGTGGCTGTTGAAGGTGTTTCCCCGCATGAGCCTGAAATTTGAAATTTGTTTTGTTAAACAATTTTAATTCCCTAAGACTGGCAGTTGTAGACTATTTCAGCATTTTGTTGTGTTTCTTTGCATCTGTGTTGCTTGTAAATTGTTGTTTATTCGAATTTGGCAATATTTAATGAAATATTTGTGCATCTTTTGATTAAGTCCATTTGTTTCACTCTTTCTTTTTCATTGTTATGAAATACGAAAAATGCAAAATTTCTTTTGTTTACTAAACTGTTGTTTAAAATAAAGAGTGGGGAGGATGATGAAAATTATATCCATAGTTGTTGTTGATATGCTTTCAATTTAACTTTGTCGATGATGTAAGGCATTGTTTCAATCCCTAAACACTGGAGAAATAAGGAAGATAATCCCTCGTTAACCCCTTTGAGCCTAGAAGTAGGAGTTTTCTTTCTTTAAAAAAATAAAACCTTAAATCTCAAACCTGGGGCGGGTAGTCCTCGGTTAACTTAAAGATATGTGCATACAAGATACTTTTCATATAAAGGTGGTGCACTCAGGTTTTCCTTCATACACAACAAGAAAGTGTCGAAGATGCTTTTCAACATAAAAGACGATGATGGTTCACCGTATCCATTAAACTAGGTAGTCACCTCCTTTCTCAAAAAAAAAGAGAGAAAAAAAAAGAAAAGTGAAAAAAGAAAAAAGCCCGCTAAGTCAAAAACTATGAAGGAGGCTTAGGCAAAAATGGGGCATCCCATTGACTGTATATTCAAACAAAGAAGTTCAGACAAAAGTCAGGGATAAAAAGAGAGGAATTTTGTAAGATTCTTCACTCTAAAAATCCTCAAATAGCAAAAAGCTATCAAATACTGTAAGGGAGTTGTGACTACCTTAGGTTTGTAAGCCATCACCAACTATCATCAGTCCAATTCTTAAGTCTGTAAGAACCTGAATGTATAGTTTGAGTTAACTGAGCGTAGGATTGGAGTTCATCATGGAGAGTGGGTGGGACCAAATCACTTTGAGCCTTTATCCTTTGTTTCATGAACCATGAACCGAGCCACGTTACAACCCTTAAAAGACCTAATTGAGGTAAGGTTGTTTTGAAAGCATATTACAGCAAGGTTGGATAACCTGACTCCTAATGATCTTTGATGTTTGTGTGTGTTAATCACTTTATCCATCATTTGTAAATGATTGGATCGCTTTCACTTTGATCACTTGATCACTCCGCTGTGTGTGTTTCATCAAAAATGTTTTCAAAAGATTGCATGAATTTTACATTGAAAATTGCCAATTTTTAATAAACAGCATTGCGTGCAAAACAATCCAATATCAAAGGAATCCCAACAAGCGCTATCAGCTAGGGAATTTGACTTGATAAAGGAAGCTTAGCCTGGGGCAACCAATTTGAAGGATTTGTTAATCATTTGTCACAACGTTCAGCTAATCAGAGCCAATCAGGTCAAGATCAGATGAAGCTCTCAATGAACAAGTTTAGTCTGGGGCAAATATTTTGCAGTTACCAGTAAGCAGGGGTAAGTTTGTTACCCAGTTGTTACTTCCACAGTCCGAGACTTTGTTGTGCAAGCACCATTAAACTGGGGCAATCACGTCGAGATTTATAAATCTCTCTATAAGAGTTTGAAGACATTGAAGCATCTTTATGCTAGTTATCTTGATGGTTTCTTCCCACAGACCATGTAATCTGGGGCAGAAAAGTTTAAAGACTGTTTATCGCAAGGGTCGTTTCTCACTGAAGAGGATTGTTATACTATTAATGGGGCAGAAAGATTTTGGTCTCATGATACCCTTTATCAGCTCCCCGATTAAGTTGTTACTTCGGTTGATCTTGGAACTTCCCTTGGTGATTTTCCTTCAACAAAGAACTCAAGCTCAGGATGGCAATCCAAATGAAGTCATGATGTTTTGGCCTAAGAAGATTACTCTCTCCCAAAGAAGGTGGTAACCTTGAAGTGGAATTGTTGTTCTTCATGATCATCCCTTTGATGTCCAATTTTGGTAAAGTTGGTTAGGTCTCCGTGTCGAGATGTTTATTTCATCTCCGGTGTTGTTTGTCTGTTTCGTCAGCATAAACATAAGCATGGCATAAGCATATGCATAACATCCGTGCATTTTTGCTATCTCTGGTTGTTATTTGTTCCTGTTTCACTTTGGTTCCCTCCTCAGTGACTGGGTATGTTGTCTCTCTCCAATAGAGTTGTCAGCCCTTAAGCATAAAATGTCCATCCTTTCTCAATTCCCCACAGAGTTTAATCCTCGTGGATGATGGTTGCTTCAGTTATCTTTTTCCATGATTGGATAAGGTAAGTCACCATTCGAGTTCATTTCTCAATGGTTGAAGTCTTGTTTGGCAGTTTCTTTCTAGATTGAACTTTGGTCCCTGTCGGTCGCCGAACCTACCTGGACGTGCATTTATTTTGCACTATCTATCAAGAAGGACATTTTTGTATCATCTTCAGCGATAAGTGGCAGTCTCATTGGAGAAGCTTATCATCTCAATGATAAATGGCAGTCTCTTCGGAGAAGTTTAATCGTCTTCAGTGGTAAGTGGCAGTCTCTGTAGAGAAGCTTAACCTTTCTCAACGATAAATGGCAGTCTCTTCGGAGAAGTTTAATCGTCTTCAGTGGTAAGTGGCAGTCTCTTGGGAGAAGCTTAACCATATTCAGCGATAAATGGCAGTCTCTTCGGAGAAGTTTAATCGTCTTCAGTGGTAAGTGGCAGTCTCTGTAGAGAAGCTTAACCTTTCTCAACGATAAATGGCAGTCTCTTCAGAGAAGTTTAATCGTCTTCAGTGGTAAGTGGCAGTCTCTGTAGAGAAGCTTAACCTTTCTCAACGATAAATGGCAGTCTCTTCGGAGAAGTTTAATCGTCTTCAGTGGTAAGTGGCAGTCTCTGTAGAGAAGTTTAACCTTTCTCAACGATAAATGGCAGTCTCTTCGGAGAAGTTTAATCGTCTTCAGTGGTAAGTGGCAGTCTCTGCAGAGAAGCTTAACCTTTCTCAACGATAAATGGCAGTCTCTTCGGAGAAGTTTAATCGTCTTCAGTGGTAAGTGGCAGTCTCTGTAGAGAAGCTTAACCTTTCTCAACGATAAATGGCAGTCTCTTCGGAGAAGTTTAATCGTCTTCAGTGGTAAGTGGCAGTCTCTGTAGAGAAGCTTAACCTTTCTCAACGACAAATGGCAGTCTCTTCGGAGAAGTTTAATCATCCTCAACGATAAATGGAAGTCTCTTCGGAGAAGTTTAATCGTCTTCAACGGTGAGTGGCAATCTTAACCTTCATCTCAACGATAAATGGCAGTCTCATTTGAGAAGTTTATCTTAAGGATGTCGACGCACGGTTGTAACCAGAATTGTTTGAAAATCCAGTGGATACTGGTATAAGTAATTTGGTGGTGACCAATCATATTTCAAGTGAGGCCTGTTGGTAACCGGCATTATGAACATCAATGGACGACAAATAATAACAATTTGGTCATGTATCATTCCAAACTAAGTCACGATGATTTCCATCCTAAGCTCAGGTTTTGTACCTTTGGAAGAGGTTTGTTTCTATCCCAAGCACACGTTGTGTACCTTTGGAGATAGATTGTTTGATCCCAAGCTCAGGTTTCATACCTTTGGAGATGTATTATTTAATTCCAAGCACAGGTTTCGTACCTTTGGAAGAGGTTTGTTTCTATCCCAAGCACAGGTTGTGTACCTTTGGAGATAGATTGTTTGATCCCAAGCTCAGGTTTCATACCTTTGGAGATGTATTATTTAATTCCAAGCACAGGTTTCGTACCTTTGGAAGAGGTTTGTTTCTATCCCGAGCACAGGTTGTGTACCTTTGGAGATAGATTGTTTGATCCCAAGCTCAGGTTGTGTACCTTTGGAGATGTATTGTTTAATTCCAAGCACAGGTTTTGTACCTTTGGAAGAGGTTTGTTTCTATCCCAAGCACAGGTTGTGTACCTTTGGAGATAGATTGTTTGATCCCAAGCTCAGGTTTCATACCTTTGGAGATGTATTATTTAATTCCAAGCACAGGTTTTGTACCTATGGAAGAGGTTTGTTTCTATCCCGAGCACAGGTTGTGTACCTTTGGAGATAGATTGTTTGATCCCAAGCTCAGGTTGTGTACTTTTGGAGATGTATTGTTTAATTCCAAGCACAAGTTTTGTACCTTTGGAAGAGGTTTGTTTCTATCCCGAGCACAGGTTGTGTACCTTTGGAGATAGATTGTTTGATCCCAAGCTCAGGTTTCATACCTTTGGAGATGTATTATTTAATTCCAAGCACAGGTTTTGTACCTTTGGAAGAGGTTTGTTTCTATCCCGAGCATAGGTTGTGTACCTTTGGAGATAGATTGTTTGATCCCAAGCTCAGGTTTCATACCTTTGGAGATGTATTATTTAATTCCAAGCACAGGTTTCGTACCTTTGGAAGAGGTTTGTTTCTATCCCAAGCACAGGTTGTGTACCTTTGGAGATAGATTGTTTGATCCCAAGCTCAGGTTTCATAAATTTGGAGATGTATTATTTAATTCCAAGCACAGGTTTCGTACCTTTGGAATAGGTTTGTTTCTATCCCGAGCACAGGTTGTGTACCTTTGGAGATAGATTGTTTGATCCCAAGCTCAGGTTGTGTACCTTTGGAGATGTATTGTTTAATTCCAAGCACAGGTTTTGTACCTTTGGAAGAGGTTTGTTTCTATCCCAAGCACAGGTTGTGTACCTTTGGAGATAGATTGTTTGATCCCAAGCTCAGGTTTCATACCTTTGGAGATGTATTATTTAATTCCAAGCACAGGTTTTGTACCTTTGGAAGAGGTTTGTTTCTATCCCGAGCACAGGTTGTGTACCTTTGGAGATAGATTGTTTGATCCCAAGCTCAGGTTGTGTACTTTTGGAGATGTATTGTTTAATTCCAAGCACAAGTTTTGTACCTTTGGAAGAGGTTTGTTTCTATCCCGAGCACAGGTTGTGTACCTTTGGAGATAGATTGTTTGATCCCAAGCTCAGGTTGTGTACTTTTGGAGATGTATTGTTTAATTCCAAGCACAAGTTTTGTACCTTTGGAAGAGGTTTGTTTCTATCCCGAGCACAGGTTGTGTACCTTTGGTGATAGATTGTTTGATCCCAAGCTCAGGTTTCGTACCTTTGGAAGATGTTTGTTGCCAGTCCAAGCACATGTTTTGTACCTTTGGAAGATGTTTGTTGCCATCCCGAGCACAGGTCGTGTACCTTTGGAGATGTATACTTTGGATCTCGAGTTCAGAAATTCCCAGAAGCTAAAGTGGTTACATTTGCATGAGTATTATATATCCTAATGTATTGAGGATGTATTTTGATCCTAAAGCAGTGAGGGTCTTCACCCAATCCTATTGTGTTGAGGGTTGTGTCTCTGTTGTATCCTAATGTATTGAGGGTATTAGTTTTTGTTCCTAAGGTATTCAGGGATATATTCGGTATCTTGATTTGGTCGTCACCAACAATTTTCCAAACCCAGTCATCACTGATTCTGTTATAAAGCCAACCAATCGTCATTGGAGTCCTTTTGATTCGGTTTTCACCAATCTTTGCTAAAAAATCTAGTGGTTACTAGTATTGCCTTCTAAAACCAATGGTCATTGGTACTTGAGTTGGTCGTCACCAAAATTCCCTAAAAAGTCCAATAATTATTGGCATCGCCTGGAATCCAATAGTTATTGGTACCTGTTTGATTTGGTTATTACCAGTCTTTTTGAATCTAGTAGTTACTAGTATTACCTTCAGATCCAATTGTTATTGGTGGCTTTTGATTTGGTTATTACCAATCTTTCTAAGTCTAGTGGTCACTAGCATTGCTTGGAAAATCTAGTTTTCACTAGCAGTATCCAGTACCAGTTGTTATTGGTATACCCATGGATTTGGCCATCACCAATTACCATAAGTCCAATGATTATTGGCATCGCTTAAATCAGATTGTTATCACCACTTTGGTCTGGTCGTTACCAAACTCTGTGAAAATCCAATGGTCATTGGTCTCCTAGGACTCGGTCGTTACTAATTTCTCCATTTAAGTCTAGTGGTTACTGGCATTATCCAGAATTAGTTGTTATTGGTATATCCTGATTTGGTCATCACCAGTCTCCTCTAAGTCCAGTAGTTACTGGCATTGCTTGAAAGCTAATTGTTACAAGTTGATCGTTACCAACTTCCCCAACCGAAGTCCTGTGTTTTACCAATATTGTTTGGGAATTCCCAATTGAAATTGGAACTTCGATTTGGTTGTCACCATATCCCCAGGAAGTCTAGTAATATTTAGCACATTTTGGAAACCGAACTTTGGATTGGTCATCACCATCCTGCCCAGTAAGTCTAGTGGAAACTAACATTGTTTGAAGCTATTTGTTATTCTGGTCGTCACCAGTTTCCCCGGTTGAAGCTTTTGCTTTTCCAGTCGAGTCTCGGAGAACTAGTGGGTACTAGTTTCCCCGGCACGTCCGGTCTTGTTTCTAACCTTTTCTTGAAGATCCCGTTTGAACTCTTCGTTATAGGAAATTTCTCATCTGGTTATCCTCAGTGAGACTCGTGTCTCCATTCTGTCTTTTCCCTGTTGAAGTTGTGCTTCCCCAGTGGATTTATTCCCCAATGAAGTTTTCCCCATTGGGTTTCTTCCCCAGTGTGGTTTGCGTTTCTTTTCTTTCATTTCCCCAGTGAAGAATTATTATCTTCCCCGATGGACTTCCTCATCTGGTTATCCCCAGTGAGATTCGTTTCTCCTTTCCCCAATGAAGATGTGTCTTCCCTGGTGGAATTTGTGTCCCCTGTGTGAAAGATTTCCTTGATAAGCATCTTTAGTCATGTCTGAACTATCTTGCTTACTTGGTCTTGAATCTTTCCCCAATGTGTTGGGTCCCTCGTGAGTGGTTACTCGTCTTATTGTCGTTCTTTTAAATTTGCTCGTGTGTCTGCATTTGTCTTGCATTCAAGCATCATAAAACACCATTTAGAACTCATTGCATTTCAGTATTGGTCCTTTTTCATACCATCGGATCTAAGGGACAAAATTTTTGGTTTGCTATATTTAAATACCTTTCACTACGATTCTATGAGGATTGTCATCTCTCATTGCCATCTAGTGAAGATATTTAAATAGGGGCAACTGTTGCACCCCAAATTTTGACCCCTTAGATCCTCATCATAATTGTAGCATCATACTCACTGGATTAACTAACCTTAACCCATTTCAAGTTTATCTTTGTCAAGATGCAGATGAATCAGGGTTCCGTACCGTCAAAAATCGAGGCTTCAATGGTTTGATCAATCAATGTATTGGATTGATTCAACTATAAACAAGATCGAGAATACTACATTGGATCAAGTATGAATCCAATTCGAGGTTGTCACCCAGGAATTAAGAACAGTGCAGTTCAGGATACCCGATTAGGGTTTTCGATCAGGAAAAGTCAACTGTAGTTTGACTTTTAATTTAAAAGGTGTTCCAATGGTGGGATCATGGTCCATGAAGTTTCTATGCCTTAGTAAAGTCTACTCAAGAAGTTTCAAGGCCTCAAAATACCCGGAACATCAACAGTCGACTCAGTAGCCACCGATCGATCGTTCGGTTGACCGAAAAGTCAACTCTTCACTCATGATGAATTTGACCTCAAGATGGGAATAAAAAATGGTCCTAATGACATATTACACCTACCCATGAAGTTTCATGACCATTGGATCAAGGGTTAGGGAGTAATCGCAAAAGTTGGGAAATTAAGGTTTTGAAAAGGGCAAAGCCATAACTCCTTAACCACACAAGGGTTTTTGACCTAGTTTCAAGGGGAATGAGTTCCTAACACAAGCATAAATATTTTAGTACCTAATTGGGGCTTTCTAAAAAGTACAAATGGGTTCCATAACTCTTCCTGGTTAGAGAGAACCGAGGTCCACAAGTTGGCAAAAACTCACATTGGCAAAACCAGGTCAACATGAGTTTTTTTGATTCCAAAACCTCTCCAAATTGATGCTAATCAAAGACTAAGCCTTATTTATGATGTTTACATTGTTAATAAACATGTTTAACATCAATTCCCATGAAAATGGACCAAAGATCAAAGGAAATCATTATTTAATGCAAGTTGTAAAAGTGAATAGTGAAGAAAGAGAAAAAAGGTGGCTACCCTTGTCAAATCATCAACTTTAACTCTACAAGTCACCTCCCATCCTATGAAGCATGATGAAAAAATCTATAGGGCATGGGAAATATCTTAGTAGAGTGGCTTAAAGATAAAGGTGAAGATTTCATTGGAAAACTCAAAGATTTTCATGATGGAAGGTTAAAATTGACAATTTGCTACACTTTTGCCCATACCTTGATCCAAGGCCTTTGGCTATAAATAGAACTCACTTCCTACATCAAAAACAATTAAGTTCCATGCTAGAAACCAGCTAGAACTTTCTTCCTTACACAATCACAAGTTCTTACAAAATCTCATTAAGTTTCCAAAATCCCTCAAAATTTGCTTTTGAAAAACACCTTTCAAAACCATTTCCAAACTTCTTCCAACTCAAGAAACACTTCAAACACATAAAGTATGATGTATTGAAGCTATCCAAGTCACTTCCACACTTATGTAACAAGATCTTGGAAGAGCTCTCAAGATCTCTGGTTTTCTTATTGCTTAAGCTTGCTTCAAGAGGTAAACCTAAAACTCATAAATGTGAACTTTCCACTTGCATTCTACATGTTACCATGATTGTTTTTTTTTACCATGATGATCTTGAAAATTTTCAACTTGTAACTTGATTTTTCTTGTGAGATTGATCTTGTATTATTCTTAAAATTTTGTTAACATGTTTAAATAATCAAATTTGTTTGATTCATTGTCTTACCATGTGCATTTTATTCCTTTTATCATTTAGATTTTCATGTTTTGTTCATTCAAACTTCAAAAAATCATAACTCATCCATTTTTCATCATTTTGAACCCATTCTTTTTGCATTGTGTTTGTCTTGATGCCTACTTTCATGTGATATTTTTTAATTCCATGTTTGTTCATATTTTCATTCCTTTTGTTTGCTTGTAAGTTGCCTTTGTATTGAGATCGTTATCTCACGTATGCAGATGAATTTCTTTTTCACCGTGATCATTTGTGTTATGATATTCACTCATTCTCATTTATACTATGTTAGTTAACATGCTAGGGTACTCTCCCTTGGTTGTTACCATGATTTCATATTGCTTTCCTCCTAAATTATGAGGTTAAACTAATTTGCTTGTATTTGATTATCATCGATACATGTGGTTGTTACCTTCAACCTTTGTTAAGATATACCTTTAATCTTTGTTAAGATATGATTTCATCTTTGTTAAGATACATGATCTTTGGTTGTAACCATGCCCCTTTTGTTTAAAGTATTGATTACTTTGTTAATTATTTCTTCCGCAAGTGATGGAACTTTTTTAGTTCTCATCCAAGTTGCCTCATCTCCTCCCTTCCAAAGGAAAGTCTCTCTATTGACCCTTGGGTCATAGATAGCTCAATACCCTCATTGGCCTCGAAAGAGCCTTAACCCCCTTTTTGGTCTGGATAGAACCAATAGGATATAAACTCATAGGTCTGGATAGAACCTTCCCCTCTTTTGGTTTGGAAAGAACCAATTGATTCCTTAGTTCGAGCCCGAACTACGACCGCTCTGATTTCTCATTGGACAATGAGAATACGTAGGCACAAGATGCGATATCTTGACGAGCAACCTTCCCCCTCACTAGGAGTGTTTACAACTAGAACCCTAGGATAGAGTTGTTAACTCTATGTAAGGATCATGGATATGATCACTTACTTCCCCCTTTGAGTGTTACAACATAGACATAGAAAGTTTTGTGAAACTCTACACAAACATTATTATGTTTGTTCCCCTTTGAACCTTGATCGCAATCAAGCGTTCTTCAACCCTAGTGAGGTGAACTACGATTGCTCTGATTCTATCCTAGTTAGGATACGTAGGCAGAGGACGCGATGTCTTTGCGAGCAAACTTAGAAACAATCTTAGGTCTTCATCTATCATAACCTTCACCTTTTTACCCAATACCCAAACCTTAGCAAATATTTAACAAACTTAGCATACAAATAAACAAAAGGTTCCTGTAGAGTACTACAGATGTTTAGGATGTGAAATACCTACCCTATGCATAACCAACCCCCGATCCCTGAATCTCTTAGCGTTGTTGTAACATCGTGCAAAAGGTTCTTTCTTTCTTTAGACCTTTCCTTTGGATAAATTAAAGTCCGGTTGTAAAAGAATTAAGGTTCAAGTTAATTCAATAGCTTGATATCCGATTCTCACCGCAACAGATATGATTCCACAGATGCATGAAGAGAATGTGTGGAAGATCTACCTTTGTACTCTGACTCAAACAGTACATGAAGTAGAGTTGTTCATTATTCACGTAATCTGGAGAATTGGTGGATTTTCTGTGATGGATGCATCCCAGAAAAATCTTTGCCCAGATCTTATAGTCAGGCTTCATATCCTTAAATTTGTTAGAGGCCTGTCCAGATGTAATGACTTCCTCATAGACTTCTTCCATTCCACACGCCCAGCTGGAAAATGACATACTCCATCAGTCTCCTCATACCCTATGAGTTTCCTGATGAGATCTTCAGTGATGATGATCTCCTTTGCCAGAACAGAAGAAAGTATAAATTTTGGATAGACAGAAGCATGGATCCAAAATTCCTTCACCAGATGTGGGTATACTGGTCCAAACAACCTGTCAAAATACTTAACCTAGCCTTGTGCATCAATTATAGAATGAAACTCAAACCCATTTTCAGCTAAAGAGTCAAATTCCACCATGGATTCACAGAGAACTTCAAGTTTATCCATAGGGGTTAACAAAGTCCTCTTAGGTACCTTGAATGGAGTCACTGCCATATTTGCTGACGTAACTGCAACCATAGTTGATTGAAATTGAGCTGTTGTAGAGGATGAGGTTGCCATTGAAGAAGATGAAGATGATTTGGACGAAGGTTTAGGGTTTTTGTGGAGAGCAAAGAGAAGACAGAAATGCATAAAATGGTTTGTGAAGTGAAAAGTGTGAATTTGGTGTGAAATGTGATATATATAGAGAAAGCAATTAGGGCAATCAAACAGACACAAAAGCACGTTTTCACATAGCAATAAATGACAATTAATGAAAAAGAATAAAAATCATTTCAAAACATTTATTGATTCTGACAAATTGGGGGGAAAATCAAGATTTTCATTATTCAAACCATACCTCAAATGTCTCTTCAGTAGTCTACACGCCATCTTTTCAGATTCAGAGTGACACGTGTTTGCTTGCATGTGCTTCTGAATTCTCTTGAGAAATGAAACGTTAGCCAACGTTCAGATCCTCTAAGATTGGTTTGTTCAGATACACACAAATAATAATAACTAATCAAATAAATAACAGATGAAATACTTCAGAGTTTTAAACATTTTGCATCTGAGAAATTTGCTTCTGATAAATATCATTCTGGACAAAAATACATATCAATATTTTTCAAAATAAATTTGAACCTATCTTCAGCAAGGGGTTTTGTGAATATATCTTCCCATTGATGATCTTGTTAGAACACAGATTGGTTCTTAATAATATCTCTATGTTTTGATGATAACTATTATGAAATTTTGTATTTAAGAATTATATACTCTAAAATTTGCTTGAGAATGTTTGCTGCAGATGTTAAAGTAAATATCACTCCAGAAGCAAATTAGATCTGAACATAAGAAATATACAAGGCTATAAAAGCAAGTCAGAAGCATCTCTTAGAAGATTCTGAACGCTGCCACCAGAAGATTCTGAGCGCTGCCTCCAGAAGGATCTGAAGCAGAAGCTACAGAAGAATCTGAAGCAAGCCAGAAGCATCTGAAGCAATGAAGAAGTCTGTACGAAGAGTTATTCAAGCACATTTACTTCAGAAGACTCTGATAGTACTAACACTGCCAGTACTGAGAATCTGACCGAAAACTCCGCTCTGAACTTATACACGCTGAAAGCACACTTGCTGCAAAGACTCTGATTCAGCAAAACTCTGATGAACATCAGAAGGCTCTAACTAACTTAGACTCTGATGATTCTTGCTGAAAATTGTTGAAGAAGAATTCAAAGATTATGTCCATTGGAATATCCAAACGACTCTTTCCTTATTTATGCTAGACACAAGAACACAGACAAAAAGGATTTCTCTGTGCATTCTTCTTCTAGGAAAGGTCACTTGATGTGAAGACAAAAAAGGCTCATACCTTTTGGTACGCTCTTCTCAACGTGAAAAACTCTTGGATCAATGTGCCTATAAAAGCAAGTCTCCACTCATCTTCTTCAATAGACGAAAACACTTGAAAAGAATTGACTAAAAAGCTCTCATACAACTCATATATTCTTGCTAGAATTATTTCATTGTTCTTAATCTTAAGTGAAAAATCACAGTTGTGATAAAGCTTTATTAGAAGCATTTTAACACTTGTATTTATTATTACATTTGATTGTAAGAAAACCTTAAGAAGATCCAGTTAGGATCAGTAGTTCTTGAGAAGACTATGAACAGTTGTTCTTAGTGCTTACTATTGTAATCAGTTGATTAAATAGTGGATTAAGTCCTTGTTTGAGAAAGGCAAATCACTCTAGAAAGGGTGGACTGGAGTATTTGAGTTCAACGAACCAGGATAAAAATACTTGAGTTTTTACTTCTAAGTTTTTATCTTCATACTTATTCAACCCCCTTCTAAGTATTTTCTCACCTTCAGTTGGCATCAGAGCTCTGGTTCTGTGTGTGCTACCACTTCACAGTGACAGAAAAGATTACTTATATTTGGTTGTTTATAATGGCTGATGTTTCAACATCCAACAAGTATGAACAAAGAGACAGAATCAGTACAAAACCCCCTATGTTTGATGGGGAGAAATTTGATTACTGGAAAGACAGGATTAAAAGTTTTTTCCTTGGTTATGATGCTGATTTATGGGATTTGGTCATAGATGGATATGTTCATCCCATTGATGGGAATGGCAAGAAAGTAGATAGAAAATCTATGACAAAAGCCCAAAAGAAGGAATTTAGAAATCACCACAAGGATAGAACAATATTGTTAAATGCAATATCTCACACTGAGTATGAAAAGATTACAAATAGAGAAACTGCAATTGATATGTTTGAGTCCTTGAAAA
Source organism: Lathyrus sativus (assembly GCA_963859935.3). Lineage (NCBI taxonomy): Eukaryota > Viridiplantae > Streptophyta > Magnoliopsida > Fabales > Fabaceae > Lathyrus > Lathyrus sativus. The sequence goes on from OZ012735.1 coordinate 953,436,414, forward strand.
TGACTCATGAAGGAAACCTTCAAGTAAAAGAGACCAAGGCTCTGGCTCTAATTCAGAAGTATGAAGCTTTCAAGATGGAAGAAGCTGAATCTGTTGAAGTCATGTTCTCCAGATTCCAAGAAGAAGCTGAACCTTCAGAACAACTAACCCAAAAGGACCCAAGAAGATCTGGGTACCTAAGAGTAAAATAATTCCTGTTGCAGATGTTCATAGCAGCAAGGTCAGGACGCCAGTCATGGTACCTGGACTCTGGATACTCACGTCACATGACGGGAGAAAGGTTTATGTTCCAAAGCCTGGAGCTTAAATCTGGAGGAGAAGTGAAATTTGGAGGGAATCAGAAGGGCAAGATCATTGGATCTGGCACTATTGGAAATGGTAACCTTCCCTCTATTACTAATGTTTTACTTGTAGAAGGATTAAAGCATAATCTATTGTCCATAAGTCAATTAAGTGACAATGGTTATGACATAGTCTTTAATCAAAAATGGTGTAAAGCTATTAGTCAAAAGGATGGCTCAATCCTATTTAGTGGAAAGAGGAAGAACAACATTTATAAAATAAATCTTTCAGAACTTAAGGTTCAGAATGTTAAATGCCTCTTGTCTGTTAATGAGGAGCAATGGGTCTGGCACAGAAGATTGAGGCATATTAATATGAGACGTATATCTCAGATTATCAAACTTAATCTTGTCAGAGGACTTCCTAAGTTGAAGTTCACCTCAGATGCTCTTTGTGAAGCATGTCAAAAAGGGAAATTTTCAAAATCCTCTTTTAAATCAAAAAATGTTGTTTCTACTTCCAGACCATTAGAATTACTTCATATTGATCTGTTTGGACTAGTGAAAACTGCATCCATCAGAGGCAAGAAGTATGGATTAGTCATTGTTGATGACTATAGTAGATGGACATGGGTAAAGTTCTTAAAACACAAGGATGAGTCACATTCTGTGTTCTTTGACTTCTGCAAAGAAGTCCAGAATGAAAAAGATTTCAAAATCATAAAAGTCAGAAGTGATCATGGTGGTGAATTTGAAAACAAATATTTTGAAAAATATTTTAATGAAAATGGCATTGCTCATGATTTTTCCTGTCCTAGAACTCCACAACAGAATGGGTTGTAGAGAGGAAAAATATAACTCTGCAAGAAATGGCCAGAACCATGATAAATGAGGATAATCTGGCAAAGCACTTTTGGGCAAAAGCAATCAACACAGCCTGTTACATTCAGAACAGAGTGTCTGTAAGACCTCTTCTGGAAAAGACTCCCTATGAATTGTGGAGGAACAGAAAGCCCAACATTTCATATTTTCATCCTTTTGGATGTATTTGCTATATGTTAAATACTAAAGAGAATCTGAACAAGTTTGATTCTAAAGCACAGAAGTGTTTCATGCTTGTGTATTTTGAACGCTCTAAAGGCTACAGAGTATACAATACTAAAACACAGATTGTGGAAAAATCTATTCATGTTAGATTTGAAGATAAGCTTGGCATTGAAAAGCCAAAGCAGTTTGAAAGTTCTGCAGATAGAGAAGTAATTCTCACAGACTCTGAAGACTCAGAGGCAGACAAAGCTCAAGTGAAGGAACCTAAAGCAACGCCAGATGCAATTCCTTTGACTTCTCAGATGAACAACTTAAACATTTCTGAAGAATCAACTGTTAGAGGATCATCTTCCAGAATCAAAGCTTCTCATCCAGAGAATGTGATCATTAGAAAGAAGGATGACCCTATCAGAACAAGATCCTTCCTCAGATCATCTGAAGCATCATTATTTGGATTGGTGTCAATAATTGAACCAACCTCTATGGATGAAGCTCTGCAAGACAATGACTGGATTATTTCCATGCAAGAAGAGCTAAATCAGTTCACTAGAAATGATGTGTGGGACTTAGTTCCAAGACCAAAAGGATTCAATATAATTGGAACTAAATGGGTCTTCAGAAACAAGCTTAATGAGAAAGGAGAAGTTGAAAGAAATAAGGCAAGGCTAGTTGCTCAAGGGTACAGTCAGCAAGAAGGAATTGATTATACAGAGACTTATGCTCCTGTTGCAAGGTTAGAATCTATTCGTTTACTCATTTCTTTTGCTGCACAATATAACATCACTCTATATCAGATGGATGTTAAAAGTGCATTTCTAAATGGTATTATAGAAGAAGAAGTTTATGTCCACCAACCTCCTGGTTTTGAGAATGAAAAATTTCCAGAACATGTTTTCAAATTAAAGAAATCTCTGTATGGTTTAAAACAAGCTCCCAGAGCTTGGTGTGAGAGGTTAAGCAATTTTCTTTTGGAGAAAAATTTCATCAGAGGCAAAGTGGACACAACACTCTTTTGTAAAATATTTAAGAAAGATCTTCTAATTTGTCAAATATATGTAGATGATATTATATTTGGATCTACCAATACTATGCTGGGAAAGGAGTTTGCTCATTGTATGCAGGCAGAATTTGAAATGAGCATGTTGGGAGAATTGAGATTCTTTCTGGGAATTCAAGTCAACCAAACTCCAAATTGCACTTACATTCATCAGACCAAATATGTTAAAGAACTTCTGAAGAAATTTAACATAACTGATAGTAAGATGGCAAAGACTCCCATGGATCCAACTAGTACACTAGGCAAGGAAGAGGTAAGTAAGAAAGTAGATCAGAAACTCTACAGAGAAAATCTGAAGATTTCAAATTAGTTGGATTATGTGATGCTGATTACGCTGGAGACAGAGTGGAAAGAAAAAGTACTTCTGGAAGTTGTCAATTTCTAGGAAGAAATATAATCTCTTGGTACAGCAAGAAGCAACCCACAATTGCACTGTCAACTTCAGAGGCAGAATATATTGTTGCTGCTGGATGTAGCACGTAGATGCTCTGGATGAAAAGTCAGCTAGAAGACTATCAGATATTTGAAAGTAACATTTCTATATTCTGTGATAATACTTCTGCAATATGTTTGTCTAAAAACCCCATTTTACACTCTAAGGCAAAACATATAGAAATTAAACATCATTTCATCAGAGACTATGTTCAGAAGGGAATTATAAACTTAGCCTTTGTTGATACAGATCATCAATGGGCAGATATTTTCACAAAACCCCTTACTGAAGATAGGTTCAAATTCATTCTGAAAAATATTGGTATGGATTTGTGTCCAGAATAATATTTGTCAGAAGCAAATTTTTCAGATGTAAAATGTTTATAACTCTAAAGTATTTCATTTGTTGCTTATTAGATTTATGTTCATTTGTGTGTATCTGAACTAACCAATCTTAGAGGATCTGAACATTGGCTAACGTTTCATTTCTCAAGAGAATTCAGAAGCACATGCAAGCAAACACGTGTCACTCTAAATTTGAAAAGATAACGTGTACACTACTGAAGAGACGTTTGAGGTATGGTTTGAATAGTGAAAATCTTGATTTTCCCCCCAATTTGTCAGAATCAATTAATGCTTGAAATGATTTTTATTCACTTTCATTAATTGTCATTAAATGCTATGTTAAAAAACGTGTTTTGTATGTCTGTTGAGTGCCTTAATTGTTTTCTATAAATACCACATCTCACATCCATTTCACACTTTTCACAACACAAGCAAGTTTATGCATTTCTGTCTTCTATTCTCTCTTCACAGAAACCCTAAACCCTCGTCAAAATCATCTTTATCATCTTCATCATCTTCAATGGCAACCTCATCTTCTACAGCAGCTCAGTTTCAATCAACCATGGTTGCAGTTACTTCTGCAAATATGGGTGTGACTCCATTTACTATACCTAAAAGAACTTTATTAACTCCTGTTGACAAACTTGAAGTTCTCTATGAATCAATGGTGGAATTTGATTCACTAGCTGAAAATGGATTTGAATTTCGTTCAATAATTGATGCACAAGGCTGGGTAAAATACTTTGACAGATTATTTGGACTAGTTTACCCTCATCTGATGAAAAAATTCTGGATACATGCTTCTGTTTATCCCAAATTCATCTTGTCTTCTGTTCTGGGTAAGGAGATTATAATTACTGAAGATCTAATCAGGAAACTCATAGGGTATGAGGAGACTGATGGAGTATGTCATCTGCCAGCTGGGCGTGTAGACATGGAAGAAGTTTATGAGGAAGTCATCACTTTTGGACATGCCTCCAACAAATTCAAAGATCTGAAGCCTGACTACAAAATCTGGGCAAAGATTTTTCTGGGATGCATTCATCACAGAAAATCTACAAATTCTCCAGATTATGTGAACAATGAACAACTCTACTTCATGTACTGTTTAAGTCAGAGCACTAAGGTAGATCTTCCTTACATTCTGTTCATGCATTTATGGAACCATATCAATGCTTCAAGAGAATCTGTAAAGGAAAAGGGTCAGAAGATCAGAACATGGATTCCCTTTGGAAGGTTAATTTTAGACATTCTGACAGAGAATGGTCTGGTGACGGCTCTGTATGAAGCTGGAGTCAAGGATGAACTTGAATCCATTGTTGGAAAACCTCTGAATGCAAAGAGTCTTCAGAGACTAAAAACTGTAGAGGAACTCTCATCTGCACCCAAGAAGCTGAATGTTTCTGAAATCAGTCAGAAGCGAATTCCAGTTGAAAACTATCCACTGTTTTGTGCTGAAGAACCAAGGGAAATAATTGTGAGATATATTGATGCATGCAAAGCAGATGGAACGCCCATTCCTGCAGATATTCTAAAAACAGCAAGAGAACCAATGCCTGATGTATGCAATGAGAACACAAGGAAAAGAGGTCAATCAGAGGCAGAAGAAGTTGTTGCTCAGAAGAAGCCGAAAGTTGCTGATAAGCCTCAGAAGCTGATCAAAAGAAAAGCATCTGGAGACGTTCCCTCTGTTCCCACAAAGCGTATCAAGATTAAAGGTACCAAATCTTATGTATCTTCTTTCAATAACATTGTTTTAAATGAATCATCATTTAGTTCTATTCCAAAACCCCATCCTACTCAAAAACAATCTGTTCCTGCTCCATCTCAAAAATCTGAACCATTAAAAATTCCTTCCCCAGAAAAATCATCTGATCCCATTTCCACAACTCCATTAAAATCCTCTGTTATTCCATCATCTGAAACAACAACAACAACACCAGCAAATCAAACTCCACCACCTATAACAAAACCAACAGAACAATCTGCACCATAACAACAACCAGAACAACAACAACAACAAGAACAACAACAACAACCAGAACAATAACAACAACCAGAACAACAATAACAACCAGAAAAACAACAATCAAACACATCTGAACCTATTGCATCTGCACAAGTTATTTCTGAACCACCTATATCTGAACAACCTACTTCTGAACCACCTACATCTGAACAACCTGCATCTGAACCTCCATCAAAACCTTCTGAGCATCAATCAGAACCAACCAACCCATCTGAAACAAATATACCTGAGACAGAGGTTCTAGAAGTTACACCTCTCAAAACTGTTTTTGAAGTGTCTTCTACGTCTTGTACTCCAACCACATCCTCAAACTCATCAGAATCTGATATACACCCAGATATTCTGTCACCTCCCTCTCTCAGAAATCTTGCAGTTAATTAACCAGAACCACCTGTTTCATCAAACTCTCTCACTCAAATAGCCATTCCAAAACCTAAGCCAAGGAGATCTCAATTTGTATCCCTTGCTTCCTTTAAACCACTCCCCACTGATCCACTGTCTTATGTTTTGAAAGTTAAAAATTTCTATGACAGAATTGAACCATCTGACACTATCACCCCTCTTAAACCCAAGCTTTCCATCATTCTACCATCTTTTCTTCAAACCTATATAAAAGAACTGCCAGAAATGATTTCATCAGAACCTCTCTTATCTGATAAATCTGCATTCATTCCTTACTCTTCTACCGTATTTGATGTTGTTTCATATGCATTAGATGCAAAACCATCTCTGTTGAATGCTTTAGTCAGATCCAAAACTATCATTTCATCTGATCCTCCATCCATACCCTTCTACCCTCGCCCTCTGATCATCATTCCAAAATTCACCATTCCACCTTTACCTCAACCCAAGCCAATCACACTGGAAACTCTTCTAAAACCCAAACCTAGGTTGAATGTTGATCATTTATTTACAAGTTTTTGAAAGAAATAGAGTTGCATTTAGGCTCTGTACAGAGGAAGTGCTTATCAATAATGGATGCAAATGAATCTGATGCTATTTGGAATAGCTTCATCAACAGATTCAATATTGTAGCATCAAATCTGAAGAACGTATGTTCTGATGATGCGAAGCTCAGATTTGCTGAAACTGCTAGAAGTTTATTCTGGACTGTTAAAAGATCTGCACCATTGCTTCTTAAAGCTGCTCCTTCATCATCTGAAGTATGTGATACATAAGTGAATAATGAATCTGCATATGAAGACAACTCTCTGGCTATGACTCTTGTAAAACATCCCTCTGGATATGTTGCTCCTGACTCTGAATCCCCTATGGAAATTGACTTTGTTCCTGCTTCAGAATCTGTCCCACCTTCTTCATCTGAGATCAAGAAAGAGTATCCAGATCTTGAAGATAAGATTGCAATTCTGGAAGCTGGTCAATCAGAGATTAAGTCATGGATGGCTAAGCAAGATAAGAAGATGAAGACATGGCTCAGTGGATGTCCAAACAAGATCAGAAGAATGAAACCATGGCTAAGTGGATGTCAAAGCAAGAACAGTCATCCTCTGAGATCACTGATCTGTTGAAGATGATTTTGTCAAAACAAACTTAGTTTACTCTTTTTCATCTGATGTTTGCACATGTACTTGAATTTTCTTTCTGATGTTTGTATTATTTACTCTGAATGAATGAATGACTCAATGTTTTCTCTACATGATTTGTCTATTCTGTATTGCCTTTTATTTGTCTTTTAAAAGTTTTTACTTTTTGATTATGACAAAAAAGGGGGAGAAAATAGATCTGAACTGTTTAAATAAACTCTACCAAAATGAAACTTCAGATATACCAAATTTTATCTAACATAAATTCTAAGTGTTTCAGAACATTTGATAAATCTGATATATTCCTTAAAAGAAAATCTGAGACTTCCAGATCATTTTTAACGTATCAGACTCTAACTCTGAAACATGCAAGATCTAATGTTTAGAACATTCAAGCTCTAAATCTGAAAAGAATACTCAAGACAAAAAGAGAAGTTTATATTCCTTATTAATATTCAATTCAGGGGGAGATTCATCATCTCAGGGGGAGTTATAATTATTTTCTTTACTATTGAACAAAATTTCTGATGTTTTTGTCATCATCAAAAAGGGGGAGATTGTTAGAACACAGATGGTTCTTAATAATATCTCTATGTTTTGATGATAACTATTATGAAATTTTGTATTTAAGAATTATATACTCTAAAATTTGCTTGAGAATGTTTGCTGCAGATGTTAAAGTAAATATCACTCCATAAGCAAATTAGATCTGAACATAAGAAATATACAAGGCTATAAAAGCAAGTCAGAAGCATCTCTTAGAAGATTCTGAATGCTGCCACCAGAAGATTCTGAGCGCTGCCTCCAGAAGGATCTGAAGCAGAAGCTACAGAAGAATCTGAAGCAAGCCAGAAGCATCTGAAGCAATGAAGAAGTCTGTATGAAGAGTTATTCAAGCACAGTTACTTCAGAAGATTCTGATAGTACTAACGCTGCCAGTACTGAGAATCTGACCCAAAACTCTGCTCTGAACTTATACACGCTGAAATCACACTTGCTGCAAAGACTCTGATTCAGCAAAACTCTGATGAACATCAGAAGGCTCTGACTAACTTAGACTCTGATGATTCTTGTTGAAAATTGTTGAAGAAGAATTCAAAGATTATATCCGTTGGAATATCCAAACGACTCTTTCTTTATTTATGCTAGACACAAGAACACAGACAAAAAGGATTTCTCTGTGCATTCTTCTTCTAGGAAAGGTCACTTGATGTGAAGACAAAAAAGGCTCAGACCTTTTGGTACACTCTTCTCAACGTGAAAAACTCTTGGATCACTGTGCCTATAAAAGCAAGTCTCCACTCATCTTTTTCAATAGACGAAAACACTTGAAAAGAATTGATTAAAAAGCTCTCATACAACTCATATATTCTTGCTAGAATTATTTCATTGTTCTTAATCTTAAGTGAAAAATCACAGTTGTGATAAAGCTTTATTAGAAGCATCTTAACACTTGTATTTATTATTACATTTGATTGTAAGAAAACCTTAAGAAGATCCAGTTAGGATCAGTAGTTCTTGAGAAGACTTTGAACAGTTGTTCTTAGTGCTTACTATTGTAATCAGTTGATTAAATAGTGGATTAAGTCCTTGTTTGAGAAAGGCAAATCACTCTAGAAAGGGTGGACTAGAGTAGTTGAGTTCAACGAACCAGGATAAAAATACTTGAGTTTTTACTTCTAAGTTTTTATCTTCATACTTATTCAACCCCCCTTCTAAGTATTTTCTCACCTTCAGATCTGTATCAACAAAGGCTAAGTTTATAATACCCTTCTGAACATAGTCTCTGATGAAATGATGTTTAATTTCTATATGTTTTGCCTTAGAGTGTAAAATAGGGTTTTTAGACAAACATATAGCAGAAGTATTATTACAGAATATAGAAATATTACTTTCAAAAATCTGATAGTCTTCTAGCTGACTTTTCATCCAGAGCATCTGCGTGCTACATCCAGCAGCAGCAATATATTCTGCTTCTGTAGTTCATAGTTCAATTGTGGGTTGCTTCTTGTTGTACCAAGAGATTAGATTTCTTCCTAGAAATTGACAACTCCTAGAAGTACTTTTTCTTTCCACTCTGTCTCCAGCGTAATCAGCATCACAGAATCCAACTAATTTGAAATCATCAGATTTTATGTAACACAAACCCACATTAGAAGTACCTTTCAGATACCTTAGAATCCTCTTAACAGCTGTTAAGTGTGATTCTCTAGGATCTGATTGGAATCTTGCACATAAGCATACACTGAACAAAATGTCAGGTCTAGAAGTAAGTAGAGAAAAGATCCTATCATACCTCTGTAGAGTTTCTGATCTATTTTCTTACTTACCTCTTCCTTACCAAGTGTACTTGTTGGATGCATGAAAGTCTTTGCCATCTTACTATCAGTCATGTTAAACTTCTTCAGAAGCTCTTTAACATATTTGGTCTGATGAATGTAAGTGCACTCTGGAGTTTGGTTGACTTGAATTCCCAGAAAGAATCTCAATTCTCCCATCATGCTCATCTCAAATTCTGCCTTCATACATTGAGCAAACTCCTTTCCCAGAATAACATTGGTAGATCCAAATATAATATCATCCACATATATTTGACAAATTAAAAGATCTTTCTTAAATGTTTTACAGAAGAGAGTTGTGTCCACTTTGCCTCTGATGAAATTTTTCTCCAGAAGAAAATTGCTTAATCTCTCATACCAAGCGCTGGGAGCTTGTTTTAAACCATAAAGAGATTTCTTTAGTTTGAAAACATGTTCTGGAAATTTTTCACTCTCAAAACCAGGAGGTTGGTGAACATAAACTTCTTCCTCTATAATACCATTTAGAAAGGCACTCTTAACATCCATCTGATATAGAGTGATGTTATTCTGTGCAGTAAAAGAAATGAGTAAACGAATAGACTCTAACCTTGCTACAGGAGCATAAGTCTCTGTATAATCAATTCCTTCTTGCTGGCTATAACCTTGAGCAACAAGCCTTGCCTTATTTCTTTCAACTTCTCCTTTCTCATTAAGCTTGTTTCTGAAGACCCATTTAGTTCCAATTATGTTGAATCCTTTTGGTCTTGGAACCAAATCCCACACATCATTTCTTGTGAATTGATTGAGCTCTTCTTGCATGGCAATAATCCAGTCATTATCTTGCAGAGCTTCATCCACATAAGTTGGTTCAATAACTGACACTAACCCAAATAATGATGCTTCAGAAGATCTGAGGAAGGATCTTGTTCTAATGGGGTCATCCTTCTTTCCAATGATCACATCATCTGGGTGAGAGGCCTTGATTCTGGAAGATGATCCTCTAACAGTTGATTCTTCATAAATGTTCAAGTTGTTCATCTGAGAAGCTAAAGGAATTGCATCTGGCGTTGCTTCAGGTTCCTTCACTTGAGCTTTGTCTGCCTCTGAGCCTTCAGAGTCTGTGAGAATTACTTCTCTATCTGCAGAACTTTCAAACTGCTTTGGCTTTTAAATTCCAAACTTATCATCAAATCTAACATGTATAGATTCTTCCACAATATGTGTTTCAGTATTGTATACTCTGTAGCCTTTAGAGCGTTCAGAATACCCAAGCATGAAACACTTATGTGCTTTAGAATCAAACTTGTTAAGATTCTCTTTAGTATTCAACATATAGCAAATACATCCAAAAGGATGGAAATATGAAATGTTAGGCTTTCTGTTCCTCCACAATTCATAGGGAGTCTTTTCCAGAAGAGGTCTTACAGACACTCTGTTCTGAATGTAACATGTTGTGTTTATTGCTTCTGCCCAAAAGTGCTTTGCCATATTAGTCTCGTTGATCATGGTTCTGGCCATTTCTTGCAGAGTTTTATTTTTCCTCTCTACAACCCCATTATGTTGTGGAGTTCTAGGACAGGAAAAATCATGAGCAATGCCATTTTCATTAAAATATTTTTCAAAATATTTGTTTTCAAATTCACCACCATGATCACTTCTGACTTTAATAATTTTGAAATCTTTTTCATTCCAGACTTGTTTGCAGAAGTCAAAGAACACAGAATGTGACTCATCCTTGTGTTTTAAGAACTTTACCCATATCCATCTGTTGTAGTCATCAACAATGACTAATCCATACTTCTTGCCTCTGATGGATGCAGTTTTCACTGGTCCAAACAGATCAATGTGAAGTAATTCTAATGGTCTTGAGGTTGAAACACCATTTTTAGATTTAAAAGAAGATTTTGAAAACTTTCCTTTTTGACATGCTTCACAAAGAGCATCTGAGTTGAACTTCAGCTTAGGAAGTCCTCTGACCAGATTGAGTTTATTAATCTGAGATATACGTCTCATATTAATATGCCCCAATCTTCTGTGCCAGACCCATTGCTCATCATTAACAGACAAGAGGCATTTAACATTTTGAACTTTAAGTTCTGAAAGATTTATTTTGTAAATGTTGTTCTTCCTCTTTCCATTAAATAGGATTGAGCCATCCTTCTGACTAACAGCTTTACAACATTGTTGATTAAAGATTATATCATAACCATTGTCACTTAATTGACTTATGGACAATAGATTATGCTTTAATCCATCTACAAGAAGAACATTAGATATAGAGGGAAGGTTACCATTACCAATAGTACCAGAGCAAATGATCTTGCCCTTCTGATTCCATCCAAACTTCACTTCTCCTCCAGATTTAAGCTCCAGGCTTTGGAACATAAACCTTTCTCCCGTCATGTGACGTGAGCAGCCAGAGTCCAGGTACCATGACTGGCGTCTTGACTTTTCTGCTAAAAACATCTGCAACAGGGATAATCTTATCCTTAGGTACCCAGATCCTTTTGGGTCCTTTTTGGTTAGATGCCTTGAAAGTTGGTCTGAACTTCTGTATTTTTACAACAATTTTGTTTTGACTTACTTTTGGCTTAAACACAAGAACGTTCTGATCAGAACGTGTGTGTTTAATGTCATTCAGATGACCAAACTTGAAATAAGAGTACAAGGGAGTTTTCTTAATAACAAGTTTATCAACAGGCATTGGATTTAAATCCTTTCCAGAGGAAGATTCATATTCAATTCCTTTCCTGTTATTTCTGCTAACCCCATAGATCATAGAAGCCATCTTGCTTCTGTCTATACTTTTAGCAAGAAATTTCTGAAATCTAAAGTCATATTCTTCTAAAATGTTTTTGCATTCAGACTTACTTTCAGATTCAGAGTTTTGTTGAGCTATTTCAAAATTGGCTTTCATTTTCAAATTATTTTCTTTTAGCTCAGCAATTTTTGATCTTAACAGATTATTCTCATAGCCAAGATTGCACTTAAGCTTCTTGCATTTGAGCTTAATCTGATTATAATTTTTCAAGACTTCAGATAAGACTTTAATAAGCTCTTCCCTAGTGAGATCAGAAAGTACCTCTTCTGAGTCAGATTCAGAATCAGACTCAGATGCAGATGATTCTTCATTCTGATCTTCAATGCCAGCCATCAGAGCCATATTGGCGCATTCATCTTCAGATTCTGATGAGGATCCATATTCATCAGGGTCATCCCATGTAGCCATTAGAACTTTCTTCTTGTGCTCAGGCTTTCTTCTGGGCTTTTCTTTTTGAAGCTTTGGACATTCATTTTTGTAATGACCAGGTTGTTTGCATTCAAAACAAACAACTTCCTTCTTTCCATATCTTTTTGGTCCAGAAGACTCCTTGCGCTGATCTGGCTTTTTGAAGTTCTTGAACTTCCTCTGCTTGTGCTTCCAGAGTCTGTTGATTCTTCTGGACAGCAAGGATAGTTCATCTTCTTCTTCTTCAGAAGAAGATTCTTTAGAGCTTTCTTATAACACCTGCAAAGCTTTCACAGATTTGTTAGATTTTAAAGCAATAGACTTACCTTTGTTTTGAGGCTCATCTTCCTCAAGTTCAATTTCATGGCTCCTTAGAGAGCTGATTAGCTCCTCCAGAGTGATCTTGTTCAGATCCTTGGCAAGCTTCAGAGCAGTGACCATAGGTCTCCATCTGATAGGCAAGCTTCTGATGATCTTCTTCACATGATCAGCAGTTGAGTAGCCTTTGTCCAGAACTTTTAGACCAGCTGTAAGGATCTGGAATCTAGAGGACATTGTTTCTATAGACTCAGATTCTTCCATCTTGAACGCTTCATACTTCTGTATTAATGTCATAGCCTTGGTCTCTTTCACTTGAAGGTTTCCTTCATGAATCATCTTCAAGGACTCAAACATGTCAAATGCAGTTTCTCTATTTGTGATCTTTTTATACTCAGTGTGAGATATTGCATTTAAAAAGATTGTTCTAGCCTTGTGGTGATTTGTAAACTCCTTCTTTTGGGCTTCAGTCATAGATTTTCTGTCTACTTTCTTGCCATTCCCATCAGTGGGATGAACATACCCATCTATGACCAAGTCCCATAAATCAACATCATAACCAAGGAAGAAACTTTATATCCTGTCCTTCCAATAATCACATTTCTCCCCATCAAACATAGGGGGTTTAGTGCTGATTCTGTCCCTTTCTTCATATCTGTTGTTACTGTTAGATGTTAAATTTTCAGCATAATAACAACCAAATATATATCAAAGTTTTTCTCACTGGATCTTTTATGTCACTGTGAAGTGGTAGCACACACAGAACCGGAGCTCTGATGCCAACTGAAGGTGAGAAAATACTTAGAAGGGGGGGGGGGGGGGGTTGAATAAGTATGTAGAAAAACTTAGTAATAAAAACTCAAAGATTTTTATCCTGGTTCTATGAACTCAACTACTCCAATCCACCCTTATCAAGAGTGATTTTCCTTTCTCAAACAAGGACTCAATCCACTATTAAATCAACTGATTACAATAGTAAGCACTAAGAACAACTGTTCAAAGTCTTCTCAAGAACTACTGATCCTAACTGGATCTTCTTAAGGTTCTTTTACAGTCAAATGTAATAATAATACAAGTGTTTAAGTTGCTTCTAATAAAGCTTTATCACAACTGTGATTTTTCACTTAAGATGAAGAACAATTAAATAAATTCAGCAAAAGAGTATAAGTTGTATGAGAGCTTGTAATGAATTCTTTCAAGTATTTCGTCAACTGAAGAATATGAATGGAGTCTTGCTTTTATAGGCACAGAGGTCCAAAAGCTTTTCCCGTTGAAGGTTGTGTACCAAAAAGGTCTGAGCCTTTTTGTCTTCACATCACATGACATTTCCTAGAAGTAGAATGCACAGAGAAATCCTTTTTGTCTGTGTTCTTGTGTCTAGCATAAATGAGGAAAAAGTCGTTTGGTTATTTCAACGGACATAACTTTGAATTCTTCTTCAACAAGTTTCAGCAAGAATCATCAGAGTCTAGATTGATCAGAGCCTTCTGATGTTCATCAGAGTTTGCTGAATTAGAGTCTTTGCAGCAGGTGTGCTTTCAGCGTGTAATTGTTTAGAGCAGAGTTTGGAATCAGATCCTCAATACTGGCAGCATTAGTACTATCAGAGTCTTATGAAATAACTGTGCTTGAAACTCTTCATACACAATACTTCAATGCTTCAGATGCTTCTGGCTTCTGCTTCAGATTCTTCTGTTGCTTCTGCTTCAGATCTTTCTGTAGACAGCGCTCAGAATCTTCTGTAGACAGCACTCAGAATTTTCTGTAGACAGCACTCAGAATCTTCTAAGAGATGCTTCTGATGCTTCAGAGCCTTGCATAATTTCATGTTCAGATCTAATTTGCTTCCAGAAGAATATTCACTTTTAATATCTGCAGCAAACAATCTTAAACAATTTTTAGAGTATATAATTCTTTAATACAAAATTTTATAATAGTTATCATAAAAACATAGAGATATTATTAAGAACCAATCTGTGTTCTAACATTCACGTCATGATTTTAATCCATGTACTTTTCTTTTCAATTTACAATTTGATTCATTCGTTGTATAATGTTAATATTGTGTATGCATCTTATTCTCCGTCACCCTAACTTTAGTTCAATGCTTTGTATGATAACATTAAGTTAGCTCCCTCCTAACCTCAAATATAGGACAATTTGATATGGCAACATCAAGGACCAAGTTTCCCTTAGACTTTCCGTTTTTCTCTTCTCTTTCTTAATACAAGTAAAATACTTAACAACTACGATGTGTATTGTGCGTCACGAGCCTTAAGTACATGGGAAAATATGAACGAATGCATTTTAAACCTCATCTTATGATACTTTGTGCGCGAGACGTTTAGATCGTTAGCGCGAATTATTTGATCCTATGTCATAGACTTTAGAGCAATACACGTCACAACCAAAGTTAATCCACTTCTCTAAAATCCTTGAACAAATCAAAATCATTTTGTCCCTCAAAATGTTTTATCAAACCTTATTAGAAAGGGCATGTTACATTAGTTCTACCACAAACAGGCATCAACCCTAACTGATGGAACGTGAGCTTAGCATCGCTCATAAAAGACACCAACCAACTCGTGGTAGGTCGAACTACAAGAGCTCTGACTTCTTCATTTTATTTTGAATGAGGATACATACGCACAAGACGATGAAGTCTTAGCGAGCACAATCCCCCCATTTACCCGTAGTCCTCCGAACTACGTTGACTCTTACTTTCCCATTGCACGAGGGAATACGCAGGCATAGGACGATGATGTCCTATCGAGTTACCCTTTTGTCCAGTTTCTGTGTTTAGAATATAGACTTTAGATAAACACACCATTTGATTAGAATAACAAGAGTGGATCTTGTTGAGTACAACGGACCCGAGGGAGTGCTAATACCTTCCTCTCGCGTAATCGACTCTCGAACCCAGGATTTGGTTGCGAGACCATGTCTTCTCCCTTTTGAGGTTTCTTCGACCGTTTCCTTTCCCACACCGGGATAAATAACGTTCGATGGCGACTTTTTTTTCCGCCGGATGTTTTTTGCGTTGCGACATTATTCAGCTAGTCTTATTAAGTAAAAGTAAAGTCTTAGACATGTGCTCTAAGCAAAGGTAAGTCTCATCCAGAAGACAGATGAGCAGGTGGCTCAGTCTGATGGTGTGAGAAAATTAAAGTCTTACACATGTGCTCAAAGTAAAGGAAAGTCTCATCCAGAAGACATATGTGTAGGTGGCTCAGTAAAATGATATGAGCATCGGTAATTCTTAGACATGTGCTCTAAGCAAAGGGAAGTCTCAACCAGAAAGGAAAATGAGCAGGAAACTCCATCTAATGGTGTGAGCAAGGTTAAAGTCTTAGACATACGCTCTAAGCAAGGGTAGCCTCATATAGTTGGTCTAAGTAGCAGTAAAAGTCTTATGCAGAAGCATAAATAATTGTAATCATGAAGTTGTTATAATGAAAAGCTCTTGTGAGACAAGGGGACTAGACTACTCTTAGTTTGGGGAGGAACCGATATAAATCTTTTGTGTCTTCTGCTGTTATTTTATTTATTTTCGTTGTATCCGCTGCCAACTGAATTAACTCAGAATCTGAACATCAATTCTGATTCTGTGACTCTGATTAGAAGCCAAATAATAAGAAAAACGCGAAACACAGGTCAACCCCGCCTTCTTGTGTACTTTTAAAACCTTTAATTGGTATTATAGCCTGGTCTGTGCTTAACAGTTAACAGTGGTGCAAATATTGATCCAATAAGAAAAATATATTTCTTCTTCAAGAAGGAATCAAGTGCCACATGAAAAACATCATACCTCTTTTCGTATCATATTCAAATGGGTGATTCCATTGAATTTAAATTATTGAAAAGATAAACATATTTTTAACTCATTGGACTTGATAAAAGAGTTGTTGAAGGTCTATAGAATATTTTTGAAAAATGTATTACTATAGATGTTGATGGTGTTATAGATGATCTTCTAAAAAATCTCTTTCACCAACTTAGAAGATGCATATTGAATATCTTCAGAGATATCTGTATTCTGGTAGATGCATTATCTCACTTTTGAGTCTATCAATATCATTGATATGTATGATGCTTAGACTATCTTTGAAGTCCTGTGCTTGAGTTTGTTGGGATCAGTTTGTGAAGCTTGAAGTAGTTACACTTTACCTAATCTTTTCAAGAAAATTCTGATAGGACTATTTCTTGACTTAAATCTAAAGTCACAGTTTTTTTTGGTGTTTACATCCTGAATCTGCTATGGTCTGAAGATTTATCTTACAGTCTTTAAAGAAAAGAAATAAAGTTGGATGACGAAAAACTATTCAACAGATCATCTTCTCCTCCTTAGCTTAAGTTCTTTGGAATGAATAATGATGAGAAACTTAGGTTTCTTGTCAGAAGGACTTTCATACTGGCTGAATGGGTTGTGATATCTTTTGATAGAAGAGTAACTTCAAGAGCTTCTGAAATATATGTATTTCAACTTATTTACCAAATCTGAAAGCAAGAAGAAAATTCTACCAAAACCTAATATCAGATGCCTTTCAATTCTTAATCATTTGAAACTGATATTAGTGCAGGATGCAGATGAAAAGAAGCATCTGTGTTTTGAAATAAAAATCAAGTATTGAAAAGCAAGAGATATGGTTAAAGCTATCTTATTTCAAAATACTTTAATTATATCGAGTTTGTTATTTAAGGTGATATCTTAAGAAACTCCATTGCTTCTTGGTTAATGACCATTATGGAAGTTGTTTTAAAAGACACTTCTATGAGAAATATTCAACTTCTCTTTGAGCTCTGTTAGTTGTACTAAGACATTACTCTGATCTGCTTTATGTCAATGTCTGATAGTTATCGCCATGTGGTTTTGAGCTTGTAAATGATTTCAAATTCAAAATATTTAATCCAAAATAATTATATTATTGTCATTCCTTAGAACAAGATTTTTTTTCATATCTCATTCTAGACTTACACTCTGGAGTGACTTGTGATCTACTGATAGATTGAGATGTAAGGCACAAAAGAATTTGTTTGTACTTACATGTATGGCCTTATAGAAATATGAGTATCATAATGTATCTGCTACAAATATTAAGGAAAGAAGCAGATGCATTCACTACAAGAAAAACGATGGATTGCGACGGTTATTTTGGCAGGTTACGACGGTTAAAACCACCACCAATTACATTCTACGACGGTTGTAGTACAGTTGCAGAAACGTGTGTCCCCAGGTTGTTTAGCGACGGTTGAAAAAACCGTCACACACAACCGTCGTTATATTTCACTACGGGCTTGAACTGACCTAAACTGGAGATAGCGACGATTAAAGACCGTCGTTACTAGCCTTTTGATTTTTATTTTCATTGTTGATTGTGACGGTTTAAAACTGTCGTGAACTCTATTTCACGACTGGTTGGAACTGACATAAATTGGAAAAGACAACAGTTAAATACTGTCGTGAATATCCTTTTGATTTTTGTTACAATTGTTGATTGTGACGGTTTAAAACTGTCGTGAATGTGATATCTTGACAGTTCATTATTAATTTTTATATATTGTATTATATTGTTTTATAATATATTCTTTTATTTAAATTATTATCTACTAAAACAGTTATATTATTTTTTCTTTAAATTATTTATACAATAATATTTTTATTTATAGTTTTTTTTAATTTTTTTCTATCACTTTTTAGCGTAGTAAAATTAATTCCAAAACTTAATATCAAATAAACATTATAATATCGAAAAAACGTGAGTTTCATAATCATGTAAAATAAAAGTTCCATAATCATGTCATGTAATACAAAAATCCGAAAACATATCAAATCATAATCTTATAAAATAAGTATCATTGTGCCAAAAATGAATAAGTATCATTATGCCAAAAATGAATACAGAATTGTCATCAAATTTTACAAGATCTTATGAAGCTGCTACGACCTCAGAAGCCTTTACTAATAGATCAGCTGCAGGCAAAAATCCGACAACCCTTCTCACAATAAGGTGGCGATAGTAGTCCTGTACAACCTGAAATTTCAAAAATTAAATGAATGAAGATTAACCATCACAACTCCTTATTGTTTTGCCAACACAAAAAAAATTATCGAAATAAAAAATGGATTAAAAATTAATAATATTGATGGGTGTAATACCCCAAATTTTGCCCTAAGATTTGTCGTCGCATTTCATTGCATTTTTATTGCATTTAATCAATTACTAACAAATTTGTGTAGTCGTTTGACTTTTTGCAGGTAAATATCATATGGCATGCATTTTTTTTCTAAAAAGTAAAAATGGCACAATTGGCAGGAGGACATGTGTAAGGAGTTATGAGTGTGAGAGGTTGAGAGTTTGAATCTCACCTTTGTCACTTTTTTTGTTTTTTATTATTTTTACTCTAAATTTTTCTATCTTTCATTAAAAAAATAACAAAAATAGTTTTTTATTATTATTTAATTATTATTTTCGTATTTTAATTAAATCATTTTTTAAAATATTATTTTTTTCACTTTTTTTCTAAATTATTCATAAAAATATCCAAAAAATCATAAAATAAAAAATATTGAAAAAAATTTTGTTCTTTTTATAATATTTTTGATTTTAGGAATCAATAGGATTATTAGTTTTTATTTTAAGTTTATTTTAATTATTTTAAATTATTTAAATTTTATTTTTTCTTAACTAATTATTTAGTTTGGGCTTTAAAATGGGCTTTAGGGACATTATTGACAATTTGGTGTTAACCCTAATTTGTTCCCTATATATACATGTGTTGCCTTGTTGGAAAAAAGGGGAGAATGAAAAAAACCTAAGAGGAGTGAGTGTCGTTTGCCGTTATTTAGTTTTCTTCTTCATCCATTACTATTGTTTTTTTTCTTCATCGTTTACCGTTATTTCTTTTCCTTCATCTATTACTGTTGTTTCTTTTTCTTCATCTTTTACCGTTATTTCTTTTTCTTCATCTTTTACCGTTATTTCTTTTTCTTCATCTATTACCGTTATTTCTTTTTCTTTATCTATTACTGTTACGTTTATATATATATAATTTTTAAATTGTTAGAGTTTATATATATAAGATTAATTTTTGATCGAATTATGTCGATACGATGTTTGCACATTTGTGTGCATGACGCGTGACATTTGTGTTAGTTCGATCTGGTTGCGATGATCGCATTTTTGTGTGAGCAATAATACTATTTTTTGCTTAATTTCTTTTTCTTTGCGATAAATTTTGTTTCATCCGATTTAGATCTGGTTGCGATGAGCGCATTTCTGCGTTAGCAACATTGTTGGGTTATTTGGCACATTTAAAATTCATTATTGCTTTATTATTATTATTATTATTATTATTATTATTATTATTATTATTATTATTATTATTATTATTATTATTATTATTAGAATTATTATTATCATTATTTATTATTATTATCATTATTATCATTATTATTACCATTATTATTATTATTGTTATCATTAATTTATTAAAACTTGTTATAATATAAAAATCTGTTTTTTAAAATAAATAACATTAACATCTTTTCCAAATTAATATGAAAACCTATTATTTTTAAGAAAAACTTTTTTTTAGATAAATTTAAAATAATAACTAAAATCTTTTTTTTTTATAATAACTAGAACCGTTATTTATTTTATTTTATTATTGTTCAATTCAAATTTCATTATCATATTGTATCTGCTCCTCTCATGTAACCTCGCGAACTTAACAATCGCTCTTTAAATCCTGCCTTTAAATTTCTGCTTGCATGGTTTAAATTATGACATTATCTCTCTGTTTGCAATTCAATTATCTCACGCGTTTACCATTATTTCTGTCACATTGCACACATCCGAAGGTTAGGTTTAACTGTTTGGCCGCCGCGCCAATAGTCCATAAACCCTCACACATTCAAACCCTCAAAACTACAAACTACAAACCCTAATTTTCACAAATGCCTCGCCGCAGGCAAAATTACAATTTTATCCCTAGCATTAGGTCAAAGAGCCGCCGCGCTCATTTTAGGGTTTCCCGCCGTGGAATCCCTAATTTAACCCTAATTACAACTTAACATTTCAACGTAGAGATTTGGAGTTTCTACACTCCACGTAAGCGTGTCCTTAAGATGCGTTTATTCCCCTTGAGACCTTGACCACAGTCAAGAAGTTTCTAACCTCCCTATTGAGGGGAACTACGATTACTCTGATTCCACTCCCGTAAGGATACGTAGGCACAAGATGCGATGTCTTGCTGAGTAAACTTAGAATTAACCCCTTAGGTCTCCTTTCTCACTTTTAATCCTTTGTACATATACCTTAAGCAAATGAATAAAGCAAAATAGTAAACATTTGAACAAAAGGTTCCTGTAGAGTACTACAGAAGTTTAGGGTGCTAATACCTTCCCTAAATTTAACCAACCCCCGAACCCTAGATCTTTCCCCGCATTGTGTTTACAATGCAAAAATAGGTTTTCCCTCTTTTGACCTTTTCCTTCGGATAAATCAAAGAGCGGTTGTGAATTGAATTGCGATTCAAACTCATTAATAGTTTGTGATCCTATTTCCACCGCAACAGAAAATGGCGACTTCACTGGGGAGTCCTAACTATTGAGGGTTGTCCCTAACTTGTTCATATTTATTACTATCTGTGTTATTATTCATTTGCATGTATATATTTGTGCTTTGATTGTGGGACTGTTCCTTGTGCTGTGAGATAAGTCCTACGCCCAGACTAGTGACATTATTATAGGATGGGGATATATTCGATGAGGCTTATAGGGAGTTGAATCCCGATCAAGCTGATTCGAGAATCACCGCTCAGTTGAGACCTTTTCGAAAATGGTTCGGTTGAACGAGTAATCGCGAAAACTTTTTCCATGGTCGATTGGAGTCTGTGATATTGAGGACCGTAGTACCTTAACACCACCTTGGCCTTATTTAGGACGTAGTGCGGGAACTATGTGGGAGTAGTCCTACAACGGTTGCTACGTGATACTACACTCAGAAGAGGTTCTCTTGAGAATATTATTAACCCCCGAGTCAATCGGAAGGTCGATAATATCCGAAGGATGGGCTGATGACTTTGGGCACTTTTTAGAACCTTGTTCGGCAGGTACAACTAACCTATAGTACACTCCTTTTGGGGATGAGTAGACCTTAACTCCGCTCACGTTCCTTTAACCTAGGACTTTATGTGTTTTCATGCATTGCATTCATAAAGCATCATATTACATTAAGACTTCATGGAATTCAAACTCTATCTATCAACATTGCAGGATACCATGGATCACTCTAGGAAGCATACTTTAAAATTTACTTTTAAGGGTTTTAATTTGGAAGTCCTAGAGAAGCTAAGGGAGTTGGTTCAAGATCAAGAAAAGTTCCAAAACAGATATGGAAGGCTATTGTCTTTGTTGAAGGTTCAAGTAAATGAAGTACTTCTTGCAACTTTGCTACAGTTTTATGATCCAGATTATCACTGCTTCACCTTTCCAGATTATCAGCTTTTACCTACCTTAGAAGAGTACTCTCAGTTGGTGGGATTACCTATCTTGGATAAGTCTCCATTCCCTTTCTTGGAGGAAGACCCTAAAGAACGAGATATTGCTAAAGCCATTTGTCTAAAGATATCCGATGTCAAAAACAATATGATCACCAAAGGGGGGACCTCCGGCTTTCTCAGGGACTTCCTAATTAAGAGGGCCCAATTTTATGCCGATCATAAAGACATGTTTGCCTTTGAGACAATATTTTCTTTGCTCATTTATGGGTTGCTGCTTTTTCCTAGTTTCGAGGGGTTTGTGGACCTTAATGCAATCAAGACCTTCATGAGAAGAAATCCAGTTCCAACACTATTGGGTAATACTTATCATTCAGTGCATCTCCGAAACTTTCATGGTGGAGGAATGATTACATGTTGTGTGCCATTACTATACAAGTGGTTTATTTCTCACTTACCCAAGTCCGGTCTGTTCTGGAAACCTAATCAAGAACGTTGGTCGCAAAAAGTTATGGCTTTAACCCACTCTGATATTGATTGGTATAATCGCATGTACGATGGGATATCGATCATTGATAGTTGTGGAAAATTCAACAATGTGCCTTTGCTCAGTTTCAGTGGAGGAGTTAGCTACAATCCAGTCTTAGCTCGCCGACAGTTGGGATATCCCTTGAAAGAACCGCCTAAAGGTGTTCATGTAGAGAAAATCTTTTTCAAAGACGACAAAAAGCTTCAAGATCAGATTCTATCTTCTTGGAATCATCTGCATAGGAAAGATAAAGAAAGTTTGGGAAGACCTAATTGTGTGTCCATGGAACCATACCTTCAATGGGTCCGAGGAAGAGCTATTGAGTTGAAGATGCCCTACCCTCGCCAAGATCCTTTACCTCAAAGAGAAGAACCTGTCCAGTATTTCATGACTGAAGCTGAGACTTTGAAGATCACTTTGAAGAGATCACAACGCGAAACAGAATCATGGAAGAACAAATACCATGTGATGGTCAGCGAGTACGAAGAACTTCAAAAGCAGATTCAGTCGAAGAATGATGAGATACAATCCTACAAGAAGAGAAGGCTCTACGAATATTTATTTTCCTCCGACTCTCCGTCTGCTCACTGAAGTTGTGGAAGATGCTTCTCTAGGATTTTCTAGGCTTTTATTTAGCTGTTTTGGTTGCAAGAATATTATTTGTAATTTGTCTTCAATAAATTAATAAAAGCTTCCTGGGTATTCCGCAATATTCGTAAATATTTGAATTCCATGAAATCTTCATTTGCATTCACATTTTAGCATCATACTTTTGCATTGCATGTGTCTCTCGACTTCTCATACTCGGTTCTCTCACCTTCCAATTTTGTCACCCTAAGTTCTCTGCATCAATACGACCCTTCAAAAGGATGGAAGATCAAAACCAAGAGATCAACCGTGTCAGCCATGAACTCGAAGATCTTCGAGGAAGTGTAGGGCAGATTTTGGAGATGCTACGAGCTCTTAGTGTGAAGGTGGATGCTCAGTCTACTGTTGTTTCTGGGACTACTAATACCGTTATGGAATCTCAACCAGCTGTTACTGTCGAGAATGTACCTCCTCACGGTCTTCAATCCGGTTTGGTGCCTCCTAGTGCTCAACCAGTTCGACGAGCTACCCCTCCAAAGTGCAAAACCCCTAACTCCGACCATGGTAAGGGACCTGCACGTTCGAGGAACCGCAAAACGGCTACTCCTCAACCTTGGCGACATCAGCAGAGTTATGTTCAAGGTTATCCGTTTCCATATGTCCAACAACCCTATGTAGCTACTGTTGCACCTCCTTTCGATCAGCAGTTTCCTACATACCAGCCTGTGCAGTCAGCTCAGGTATATCAAGCACCGGTTTATCAACAACCTTCCGGTTATCCGCCCATGCAAGCTCCTGTCAACAGTCAACGAGTGCCCAACGCTCCTGTTCATCAACAATCACAGGATCAGGTTCCTTATCTCCGCAAGAGTCAGTATAAGCCTTGTCCTCCAATTCCGATGGCCTTCACTGAATTATACTCCTATTTGGTACAACAAGGTCTGATTACCACCCGTGCTTTGGGTCCTCCGCCTAATCCGTTACCTGCAGGTTACAACGCTGCCGCTCATTGTTTATTTCATGAGGGTGCGCCCGGCCATGATCTAGAGAATTGCTATGCTCTTAAGAAAGTTGTCAGAAATTTGCTAGAAACGAAGAATTTGTCTTTTAGCAATGCTCAGCTGAAGATCGAGACTCCTCTCGGGGTCCCTCACTTGTCGAGTTCGAATTCTGCAAAGCATGCTACTCCTGTGGCAAATCAGTCGAATCCAGTAATTATTCAAAGGCCTAGCTTGCTTCATTTCAGTAACCCTCCAGATAATATGACCGGGATCAACAAAGAATCTGGGAAATTTATTTTGAAGCAACGACTGAAAACTGTTGAAGATGTGACCAGCATAACTGGGGCAAGCCATGACGACTCACAGTGATCATAAACCAGACGTCCTTTTCATTGAGGCTCCGCCAAAGGAAACTGTTACTCTTGAATGCAAGATTTCGTAAACATTTAGAAGGATTTTTCTGACAGTTCATTTGTTTATTTATATGTATTTCTCTTTGATAAGCATATTTAGCATGTACGAACTTGTTTATCTTTGATTAATGCAACGCATATGTTTGTCTTGAATAAGTCCATTCGTTTCACTCATTCAAAATATGTTTTTTCATAAATTATAATGCCAACTTTACCCGATCTCTTGTTCTGATGGAGAATTGGGAGGAGGATGACGAACCTAAAACGTCAGATTTATTGTCGTATGCTTTCAACTAAAACCTGCTGATGATGTAAGGCATTGTTTCAAATCCCAAACACTGGAGATATAAGGATGTTAATCCCTCGTTAACCTCTTTGAGCCTTGAAGTAGGAGTTTTTTTTTAGAACCCTCATCTTAACCTGGGGCAGGGTAGGTTTCAGTTAAACCGATCGAGCACTTAGAATCTCAAAAAGGAAGAGCAAACCTTCGAGAATTTATCCTTAGCATCTTAAGGAGTCCAATACAATGACTATCCCTCGGTTACCTAAGGAGTGGGGCAGTCACGAGCCTTTCAGAAGATTTACACGACTTGTGCATAAAAGAATATTCAAAAAATAAGAGCCCGTTAAGTCAAAACCTATGAAGGAGACTTAGAAAAAACTGGGGCATCCCGCTGGACTCTAAAGTCAGATCAAAAGACGTTGTCCAGGCAAAAGTTAGGGAATAAAAGCAAAACAAGAGGGTACAATAAATAATCCCTAGTAAAATCGTGTGGCCAATTGCCATTAGAAATAGGTGAGTGACTGCCATGTCCAAAGCCTTGATAAGTTCTCGACCATAGCAAATCCGCTTGAGATATGAGCGTTCGTATCCGATTAACTGAATTAGGATTGGAGAACATCACGAAGAAGGGGTGGGTACAAATATAACTCTGAGCCTTTATCCTTTTGTTTCTTAAACCGTGAACCAAGCCACGATACAACCTTTAAAAGACCTAATTGAAGTAGGACTTCGGTTGAAAGCATACTCGACAAGATCACGTTTCCTGACTCCTACGAGCTATGCTCAGAAAAAATTCATGTTGGCATTATAATTAAAACTTATATCCTGACTAGTGATTTCGGTCACAAGTTATCGCGATATCTTTTTTCAAAACAAAAATTCAGGACAAATATATGTGTACATTGACAAGCTCAGGATAGGCATTTCAGGCATGACAACTTTGCTTGATATCTTAGAGATTTACATATGAACATAACCCGTGGAACTTGAAGATCCTGCTGAACAGGGGCAGGCAGTTTCCCAATTCGCTTACCAACGCGAGTCTGACATTCTTAAGAGCTATTTCCCAAAGATTTCGTCGTAACACGATTAATTTGTGCCAGTTACGTCGAGACCTGACAAATCTCTCAAAGAGTTTGAGAACAATGGGGCAACCGGACTCGGTGTTCTCTATAAAATCCTCTTGAGATGACCCTACCTCGCAACGCAAGTATCCTGGGGCACCATGTTTTTAAAGGAAACAAATGGCGACTACTACAAGATCCTTCAAGATCAAAACTATGTGGTTTCACAACTTTTCCTCATACACCCAATGGATTTTACTCGCAGCGGCCTTCATTCCCCAATGAATCTCAGTGTTGCAACAGGCTCCTAAACTATTGCCTCTTCATAGTCCCCAGAGAGACTATAAGCTGACAACTTTTTCTTGGGTAACTCAAAAGTGTCCCTCAGGTTTTCTTCTCCCCATGTGAAGACGTGATACTGTACACCCAAGCAGATTACCTTCTCCCCAGAGAATTCAGAACTTTAAAACCAGATTTGGTTCTACCATTGATCTTTCTTACCCATGATTGACGTATTGGTTGCAGAGAACGCAGGGTATTTCCGTCGAGATGTTTATTTCATCTCTCGTCCCGTCTCTAGTCTGTTTCGTCAGCATACGCAAGGGCATAAGCATCACATGCCTATTTCATTACATATTCATTACATACTCATTACATACTCATTTCATAACATCCTACATATTTACATACATAGACATCAACATACATTCATATTAACATATTCATTAACATACGCGTTAGCATGCACAGGTTCATTGTGTCTCTATCATTGGTCGTTACCGCCGAGTAACTGGGTTCGTCCATTCTCTTCAAATAGATTGTCAGCCCTAAGCATAAAATACAAATGTGTTTCCAAGTTTCCCTACGGAGCTCGATCCTCGTGGATGACGGTTACTTCAGCTATCTTTCCTCGCCAGGATAAGATATCTACCCTTCGAGTTCATTCCCTCGATGGAGTCTTGATTACCAGTTTTCTTTCTAGCTCGATCCTAGATTGAATCTCAGTCTTGTCGGTCGTCGAGCCCAACCTGACGTGCATTTATTTTGCACCATCTAAAGATTTTCACCATACCATGGCAGATACGCGACTGTTTTCGCCCGAGAAGTTTATCACTGTACCCAGACGTGCATTTATTTTGCACTATCTTTCAACTAATCCTTTACAGATGCACGCCAGTTCACGCCTGGAAAATCTATCAGTACAACACTTTACAATCCTACATTGTTACAGCATCGGTATGATACATTTCTCGCCTGAGAAACCTATCGATATGACAACCTTACACAACACAATACACGCCTGTTCTCACCAGAGAAGCTTATCATCATCTGTTATCACCTCTACAAGAAGTTCTTACATGAGAGGCTTATTATTGCTACTCTTGCAAAATAAGCGACATCTCTCGCCTGAGAAGCCAATCCTATCTTCGTTATGACTCGCAGCAAATGGCCATCTCCATTGAGCAGTTGGGCTTCCATTTTACCTGTCGTCTTGAAGTATGGGAAGGTTTGAACCAAATCGTATTCAGGAGAGCACGATCTTGAAGTACGGGGAGGTTTGAGCGGAATCATATTCAGGAGAGCACGATCTTGAAGTATGAAGAAGTTCATTTACCCTTTAGTAAAAGAAGGAGCGGAATCATATTCAGGAGAGCACGATCTTGAAGTATGAAGAAGTTCATTTACCCTTTAGTAAAAGAAGGAGCGGAATCATATTCAGGAGAGCACGATCTTGAAGTATGAGGAAGTTCATTTACCCTTTAGTAAAAGAAGGAGCGGAATCATATTCAGGAGAGCACGATCTTGAAGTATGAGGAAGTTCATTTACCCTTTAGTAAAAGAAGGAGCGGAATCATATTCAGGAGAGCACGATCGTGAAGTATGAGGAAGTTCATTTACCCTTTAGTAAAAGAAGGAGCAGAATCATATTCAGGAGAGCACGATCTTGAAGTATGAGGAAGTTCAGTTTACCCTTTAAGAAAAATCAGAATCGTATTCCAGGCACCGACCTTAAATATGAGAAGATTTATATATCAGATAAGCAGCAGCCTCTTTATTTGAGTGCTTATCCGTTTTGGCATGTAAGTCCCTTCCAACGATAAGTGACAGTTCTCCCTCGAGAAGCTTATCGGGGCATTTCCCATTAAAGTCCATTTACTTTGGCATACAGCCGGTCTTTACCCTGTATTTTTGATACGGATTTCCGAAAATCCATTCGATCCCACCACGAGGGATAGGTTATAGAAGCTTGGATGTTATTCTTTGCTCAATGCTCCAGCATTCTGTGATCGATCTTGCAATCGTGTAGGTCCAATTATTATTAGACATTCCCAAGTGGAGGTCATCTCATAGGTGCCATCTCCATTTAAGGATCTTATTCTAAAAGTCCATTTATTTTGGCATACAGCCGGTTCTTTTTTACCCTGTATATTTGCTACGGATTCCCGAAAAGTCCGTTTGATCCTGTCACGAGAGATAGTTTACAGAAGCTTGGATGTTATTCTTTGCTCAATGCTCCAGCATTCTGTAATCGATCTTGCAGTCGTACATGATCCAGTTTTACTTTTAGATTCCCCAGTGGAGGCCATCTCATAGGTGCCATCTCCATTTGAGAATCTCGTTCCCGGTCTAAAAATGATAATTGGTCGTGTTCGCACCAGCTGACCATCATTTTAGAATTCCCCAGTGTTGTACTGTGTCCCAACGCGTCGTTTTCCCCAGTGTGTTCTTCTCGTAGCGTCTGTCCCTGTGTCGTCGTATTCGTCAGCATTTTCGCACTCATCATTCCAGCATACACATCATATCATATTCATGGCATTGTCTGCATTAGTCTTGTTTGGTCCATAACATTGCATATCGCCACATATAAGGGCAAAATTTTCGGTTATCTATATTTAAATCCCTCCACCATGATTCCTCGAGTCTCCGCCACTCGAATCACCCAGTGAAGTTATTTAAATAGGGGCAACTGTAATACCCCAAATTTTGCCCTAAGATTTGTCGTCGCATTTCATTGCATTTTTATTGCATTTAATCAATTACTAACAAATTTGTGTAGTCGTTTGACTTTTTGCAGGTAAATATCATATGGCATGCATTTTTTTTCTAAAAAGTAAAAATGGCACAATTGGCAGGAGGACATGTGTAAGGAGTTATGAGTGTGAGAGGTTGAGAGTTCGAATCTCACCTTTGTCACTTTTTTTGTTTTTTATTATTTTTACTCTAAATTTTTCTATCTTTCATTAAAAAAATAACAAAAATAGTTTTTTATTATTATTTAATTATTATTTTCGTATTTTAATTAAATCATTTTTTAAAATATTTTTTTTTTCATTTTTTTCTAAATTATTCATAAAAATATCCAAAAAATCATAAAATAAAAAATATTGAAAAAATTTTTGTTCTTTTTATAATATTTTTGATTTTAGGAATCAACAGGATTATTAGTTTTTATTTTAAGTTTATTTTAATTATTTTAAATTATTTAAATTTTATTTTTTCTTAACTAATTATTTAGTTTGGGCTTTAAAATGGGCTTTAGGGACATTATTGACAATTTGGTGTTAACCCTAATTTGTTCCCTATATATACATGTGTTGCCTTGTTGGAAAAAAGGGGAGAATGAAAAAAACCTAAGAGGAGTGAGTGCCGTTTGCCGTTATTTAGTTTTCTTCTTCATCCATTACTATTGTTTCTTTTTCTTCATCGTTTACCGTTATTTCTTTTCCTTCATCTATTACTATTGTTTTTTTTTCTTCATCTTTTACCGTTATTTCTTTTTCTTCATCTTTTACCGTTATTTCTTTTTCTTCATCTATTACCGTTATTTCTTTTTCTTTATCTATTACTGTTACGTTTATATATATATAATTTTTAAATTGTTAGAGTTTATATATATAAGATTAATTTTTGATCGAATTATGTCGATACGATGTTTGCACATTTGTGTGCATGACGCGTGACATTTGTGTTAGTTCGATCTGGTTGCGATGATCGCATTTTTGTGTGAGCAATAATACTATTTTTTGCTTAATTTCTTTTTCTTTGCGATAAATTTTGTTTCATCCGATTTAGATCTGGTTGCGATGAGCGCATTTCTGCGTTAGCAACATTGTTGGGTTATTTGGCACATTTAAAATTCATTATTGCTTTATTATTATTATTATTATTATTATTATTATTATTATTATTATTATTAGTATTATTATTATCATTATTTATTATTATTATCATTATTATCATTATTATTACCATTATTATTATTATTTTTATCATTAATTTATTAAAACTTGTTATAATATAAAAATCTGTTTTTTAAAATAAATAACATTAACATCTTTTCCAAATTAATATGAAAACCTGTTATTTTTAAGAAAAACTTTTTTTTAGATAAATTTAAAATAATAACTAAAATCTTTTTTTTATAATAACTAGAACCGTTATTTATTTTATTTTATTATTGTTCAATTCAAATTTCATTATCATATTGTATCTGCTCCTCTCATGTAACCTCGCGAACTTAACAATCGCTCTTTAAATCCTGCCTTTAAATTTCTGCTTGCATGGTTTAAATTATGACATTATCTCTCTGTTTGCAATTCAATTATCTCACGCGTTTACCATTATTTCTGTCACATTGCACACATCCGAAGGTTAGGTTTAACTGTTTGGCCGCCGCGCCAATAGTCCATAAACCCTCACACATTCAAACCCTCAAAACTACAAACTACAAACCCTAATTTTCACAAATGCCTCGCCGCAGGCAAAATTACAATTTTACCCCTAGCATTAGGTCAAAGAGCCGTCGCGCTCATTTTAGGGTTTCCCGCCGTGGAATCCCTAATTTAACCCTAATTACAACTTAACATTTCAACGTAGAGATTTGGAGTTTCTACACTCCACGTAAGCGTGTCCTTAAGATGCGTTTATTCCCCTTGAGACCTTGACCACAGTCAAGAAGTTTCTAACCTCCCTATTGAGGGGAACTACGATTACTCTGATTCCACTCCCGTAAGGATACGTAGGCACAAGATGCGATGTCTTGCCGAGTAAACTTAGAATTAACCCCTTAGGTCTCCTTTCTCACTTTTAATCCTTTGTACATATACCTTAAGCAAATGAATAAAGCAAAATAGTAAACATTTGAACAAAAGGTTCCTGTAGAGTACTACAGAAGTTTAGGGTGCTAATACCTTCCCTAAATTTAACCAACCCCCGAACCCTAGATCTTTCCCCGCATTGTGTTTACAATGCAAAAATAGGTTTTCCCTCTTTTGACCTTTTCCTTCGGATAAATCAAAGAGCGGTTGTGAATTGAATTGCGATTCAAACTCATTAATAGTTTGTGATCCTATTTCCACCGTAACAATGGGTTATTAAAATTGGGGATCCCGTTCAGAAAAAGAGTATTCCCATTCATAGTAAATATAAATTTTGTTCATTTTCAGCAACAAACTTACCCAAAACCATGATATGTAAATTAGAGCTGGAAAATCTACAAAACTTCAATAGTACTAGTGATAAAAAGAAATACAAGCTGCAGACTTACTTGCCACTGAGAGGAAGCTAAAAGCACTCTCGGCCGAATTGACTTTACATATTCATATGCAGCATCAGGTGACATCAATTTGTGGTGCACCTACACCAAAAAGATCACAATGTAAGAAAATAACAGCACCAACCTGTCATACTTTGATTTTTCTACTCTTCTATGATTGGGAACTAACCAGATAATAAATAACAATAGTTGTGCTGCGACCCCGTCCAGCTTTGCAGTGGACATAAACTGTATATAAACTGTATATAAATGCATATAAACACTGAATATAAATATTTGTGTTTCTCACTAAATATTTGTGATTACAAACTGTATATAAATGCATAAATTCTAAGAATCAGTTTGTTAGAGCAGTAAATCCTTATATTATTTTAATGATAGTTTACTAACTTGTCAAACAATTACAATCAATCATAGTTTATGTCTCAGACTGCAAGAGTTATTGCAGTGTCTTTCTATTTTCCAACCCTAGAGTTACATATTAGAATTTATGTTTAAATACCGTATATGTGTTTACCTTGATGTTAGCACCATTTCCTAATATGATATCAGAGGTGAAATCCCTATCTGTTGTGCTAGCAGCAACAGTGATGATCCATGGTGCAAAGTTTCTTGCAGAGCCAGGAGTTCCTTCATTTCCAGCTGATGCTACTACAAGAACTCCATGTCTAGCAGCATGGAAAGACGCCACAGATATGGCATCATTGAAATAGTCGCCTTGAGGAGATTGAGGACCAAGAGATAATGATATAATGTGAACACCGTCTCTTATGGCATCATCAAAGGCAGCTAACAAGTCCACATCATAGCAACCTGAATTCCAACATGTTTTGTAAACAAAAATTCTAGCCATTGGTGCGCCTCCCCTAGCTTTTCCTGCTGCCAAACCCTTATAGTTCAGATCTGCAATGTATCGTCCTGCTGCTGTGGTAATAAATTTTTACATGAGACTTCTCTCGTTCAAGAAATTCATAGGGTGAGTTTTGAATGAATCATCTTTACTTGGCACTCCAACAAGCACAGCAACACCCCAACCCTTTGAATAATAACAAGTCAAGGTTCAGCATCAGTAAGTAGTATTAATATAAACTTTTTAGCAAAAATTAAAATAAACTATGTTTACTCACATCATGGACGCATTCAAATGCTGATATCATAGCTTGGATGCTACCGGTACATTCAACAGCACGATCTACACCTCCATTCGTCATTTAAGCAATAACCTGTTGTACAGGTTTGTCATGATCTTTCGGGTTCACGAACTCATTCACCCCAAACTTCTTAGATGGAAACAAGATCATTACCAAAGTTAAGTCATTGAATTTGTGTTGACCACAATCTTAAATCATTATATGGAACAAAGAAAGCAATGTACCTAATTCAAATCGGCTGGAAACTAAATCAACTCCAATGATTCTTGATGCACCTGAGATCCTTGCACCTTCAGCAGCCTACATCATGGTTTATAGAGAAGAACAGAAGTTAGTTTATATTGTCTCATTTCATTTCCAATCTTAACTGCAACACTCACACACATATACAGATAAAGGCATAATAAGAGTAATAACATACAGCAAGGCCAACATTCCAAACCCGATCCAGATTCTTGACAACAGAGAAAACGTTCATCAATCCTTGACAAACTCAAGAATATCCTTGACAAACTTAGAGACATAGTAAATTCTTTTCACGTGACTTGTATCACTGTTTCGTGTAATAAGGTAGCCATTGAATGGAAAACGATCATCAATCCCATAAAAGTCCCTTATACTATTAATAATTGTGTCATCTTTAAAAAAGACAACAGGGTCAACACCTCTCCATTGTCCTTGAAGTTGTAGCTTTCGTTTGCCTGGAGCCTTCTTTGCCATGTCCTGTGCATTATGTGGCACTTCAGTTTCCTCAGAGTTCTGTTCTTCACGTGTAAGAGGACTAACTTCCAAATCTTCTGTATTGGATACATTGTCAATCATATTTTCCTCTGGAACTGCTTTGACGACTTCTTCAATTGTACTGTCAGATGAATTGATTTGTGGTGCTTGTGCATTCTCAAGACTCTGGTTTGGTGGTTCTACATTTTGTTCATCAATTTGTTTGCTAGGTTTTTCTGTAACAGCTGCAAGAACAAAAACCATATCATGAGCAAAAGTCCAGGTAAAATGATAAAGTAGAAACTACAGCTTAGAGAGAGATAGAGGGATGTTATTATATATGAGACTACCTGGCAGAGGAGAAACTTTCTGCAACACAGCAATAAAGAAGGCCCCGATGTTCTGGTCATGAGGCAATATCCTCATACAATGCTCTAGAGGAAAAACTGAAACTTTATCAGAAGACTCGGATGTCACAGGATTCTCTAGTGTAGAAGCATGCTTCAGTCTCAAGTTTTGATGATGTCAACACTACTCAAGGTCATCTCTTGATTGCAAAAAGACAAGCCGTTCAAAGTTCTCAAGATCAAGTCAAGATATCTTTCAAGTCAAGCTACATATGGAACTATGATTCTTCAAGACTTGGATGCATTGTCGGTATATCAAATTCTACCCTTATAATTTGATATACAAGTGTTCAAAAATATCAAGCATTTTTGCATAATACATAAGCATGTTTTTTTTTGAATCCTTAGAATTGGTATAACATTATTTTTTAAAAGCATTTTTTTGAAAATTAGCAGTGTTAACCGATTAACCATATAGGTTAACCGGTTAACCAATTTGAATTTTGAAATTTCTGGGCTAACGTACCAGTGTTAACCGATTAACCATATAGGTTAACCGATTAACACTGAATGTACAGTGAAAAATTGCTTTGTTTCAAGTTCAAAAATTATTTAAAAATTATACCATTTCATTTTTAAGAGGTTTACTCAAATGTACCTTTTTGAAAGGGTATTTTACTCATATAAATTCTGAGTTTTTCAATTTTGAAAAACAACACAAAAACTTTTCAATCTCCAAACACTTTCTACATTCATTTTCAAATTATCTTAGAATCAAATTCACCATTTTCAAAAAAAATTCATTAAGTGTTCATATGTGCATAAATTTCATATTCATCCTTGAACACTTGTATTGAAAAATTGTAAGAGTGAATTCTGATCATTTGGAGAAGATCAACTTTGATATCATTATTCTCAAATCAAAATCTTTACAAACTTGTGTATTCTGACTTGTGATCCAGGATTGTTGGATACAAGGGTGAGTGTTTACAAGAGGATTGTTCTTGTACACTTGTTAGTTTTATTGTTTGATAGTAGGCCTCACCGGTTGATGGTGTGATAGGTTGTACTTTATTAAACAATAGTGAAAACTCTCTTTCATGTTGAAAGGGGAGTGGAGTACTCTCGGATTGTGAGGGGAACCACTATAAATCCTGGTGTCCATTGTTCTTTTATTTTTCTTCTTCTGCTTTCATAACCAAAAACACAAACCAGTAATATTTCAAGATACCATAAAAACCGAAAAAATTTCAAAAGTCCTAATTCACCCCCCTTCTTAGGCATACTCTGTTCTTACATCTAGTGCTTCAACACCATCCTCAGTTTTTCCATTTTCTACACTAGTAATGTCATCTTCCATGTCAACATTACAATTACCATTATCAAGATCCTAGTTTCCTTTGCCAGAAGGAAACATACTGGGAAAAATTACACTTCTACGAAACTTGGGAACATCACTGTAAGAGACCAACCAATTGCTCTTGTCATATACCTGTATCTCCAAAATAAAACAGCTTTAAAAATGATGATATTTAAATATATTCCTGAAAATTTAGGAATGGGATATTCTCTTGTAACTGTAAGTAGTACTGCTGATTGAATATTGATTTATTCCTGTGTCTTATATAATAGAACTCTGGTTTCATTAAATGTGATTTTCTTTCATTTTCGCTCTTTCAACAAAAAAAACTCAAAAGCAAACTGCTACGAAGAAAAACTTGACCCTTCTACATTTGAAGCCATAAGCCGAATCAAGTGCAAACCAAGACTGCAAGCTTGTCAAGATCGGGATCATGCATAAGATTGGATGGGGACAGTAAGATTGTAATTGAAAAAAGATTGGATCATGCATAAGATCGTTGATTATTATCGATTACCAATATTCTAATTGAAAAAAGCCAACAAATTTGAGCACAGTGACGATGCCAGATAAGGAAACAAAAGCACAAGCTAGCAAAGGCATACCCTAAAATATATGCAAAATATACATAAAGTACCTCGCATAGCAATTAAAATTTGTAGGCTATGAAGCGCTTGTCCCATCCCGAAATTCCTGCAGAAGTAAAATAAGTCAACAAAATATTTTAGGTTGAAAAGAAAGTGAAGTTGGAGAAGAAATTAAAACTACCATTTCCTCCACATATCAGGTGCCTTATAAAGTGTACCATCTCCACTACACGGGACATCACACAAAACACGATCAAATAATAGTTGTTGAATATTGTGATCTAACTCATTTCTTTTATGATTCCCTTTTAAATGGCATCCAGGGAAATGTGGTGCTTCGTGATTAGTAACAATTAGGCTGGCCGTGCACATTCTTTTGGTTTGGTGGATGAGAAGATTACATCTTTTGACATCATGATCATTTGATATGACCTATGATTACAAAAAGGACACTAGTTAGCAAATGGAGATTGCTGTCTTGGTCAATAATTTTAGCAAACTATTGAGTCCAATATATAAGATGTTGCTGACCATCAACTAGTGACCAACGCAATTAAAATTGACACAAATAATGTAAACAAACCATTCCGGCAGGTAGTGACCCTGCTTTTGTTGATTGGTGTATAATCTCGAGCAATTTGAATGTTTTTGAACCTGGTGCAGCACACACTAAAACAAAGAAAAGTGAAAAAAGGTATAAAAAAAATAAATAAATAAAAAGCAAAGCTTGAGTTTCAAATGTAGCAAATTGAATCATGGCTGGTAAAAAATAGGGTATTTAGTGCACCAGAAATTGCTTACTATCAAGTATAAAATAGTCTGAATGCACGTCCAAGAATAGGGGAGGAACCTGTCACAAACAACCATTAGAGTGGTATAAATTAATTCATAAGAGATCAAGAGTAATAGTAACCTACAAAAATTTAGCCATATAGAATTCTAGAACAAAAAGAAAACCACTATGTATGATCATGAAGATGAGAGAGCAGATAAAGCAACCCACCATACTGACAGCTTCCTGTCTTGTGATATTTCCAATTTCATTTTCTAGCTTTTAGAATTTGTGGAACCTGAGAATTCAGCAAATCAGAGGCAGAAATTGAAACATATCGGTATAATAAGAATAAAGTAAAATGTGTTATTCATTGATAGACAATATTCATGTCGCTGCATTTTGATGCGTGTCTCTCTCTTCCCGTGTGTAAATTAAAGATAATTACATGAACAATGTGCCCAGTACTACTCCAACTCCAAGGATCATATATCAACAACAACTGAGAAGTAAATTAGTTTAACATTATTCAATTTTGGAAATGTGTAATGATTTGTCTCTAAATCATTTTTTAAAAGGAGAAAACAAGCAAAAGCTCAATATACTCTAGAAATGGGGAGAGATCAATCATAATAACTGCGTAATAAGATGAAATTTTTTTAAAGAATGCACATGAATAAGAATGGTCTTTCTAGTTTTGCATCATCGTACAACTCAATACATGACCAAATACTCTCTATCATCATATTTTAAGAAAGGGAAAATTTTAAATAACACACAATCAACATTACATATTCACCTCTCTAGTGTTTGATTCTTCCTAAGCTGCATCCGCGAAAAATTTGAATGCCAAGCAAAGTTCCCTGGATACCAAAGTAATGGCCGAATAGCCTCTGTCTCACCCCCTTCAGCAACCTACAAAAAACCAATTCACATCATTTCAATACCACAGAATAAGAAAAAAAAACAGTTAATAATTTTCTCATAACTTCCACTTTAGCATTAAACACACCTCGGCACGTAGAGAATGCACAAAATCATTCTCCAATTGAGAACGAATATCATCAGCAAATTGACTACTGCAGCCCCAAATAAACAAAATTCATGTAAACAAATGCATAACAAACTAAAAAAACAGAAAGTAGCAATGAATGTGAATAGTTGCAGTGCACTTTACCTAACATTGATTCTAAATGATGCAGGCAACGGTGTTTTGAGAATTGTGATGAATTTGTCC
Organism: Lathyrus sativus; assembly: GCA_963859935.3. Classification (NCBI taxonomy): domain Eukaryota; kingdom Viridiplantae; phylum Streptophyta; class Magnoliopsida; order Fabales; family Fabaceae; genus Lathyrus; species Lathyrus sativus. The sequence continues at coordinate 953,474,106 of OZ012735.1, forward strand.
CATTCTTGTGGATCCACTATTAACTGTTCCTTGTAATATGAATCGATTATCCCAAATTGAAATTTGGGGATCGCGGAGTCGATGATGGAAACCTAGAAATTCGAAATTCTACAACAACAATAACTGGAACGAGGAAAACGAGAGAGAAAAAGAGGTTGATTCATAAAATAGAAATAGAAATTTTCCATGATCTATCAGAATATGGATGAGTGGTTGTTAAAATCTGCAAGGACGTGAGCGGCAAATTCTTAAAAAGAAGTGAAAAATACGTGGAAAGAATTCTCAGTTTTTGCGGGAAGATGAAATTTTGAAGCACGACAGTTGGATATCACTGTCACAGATGAAATTTTGACAATTTTAAACTAAAGATAACGACGGTAGCTTCCAATCATAATACAGTTTTATTTTAATAAATTTTTTTATTTCTCTATTTTAATTGAATTATTTTGTTTATTTGATATTTTATAATATTATGATTATGAGTATATATAGTTTAATTTTATATTTAATTTTTATTATAAAAATTATTTCTAAAATTTTGATATATAGTTTAATTTTAATACTTTAATTTTGGATATAATATTTTGAATTTAATTTTTACTATAAAAATTGTTTTTAAAATTAAAGTTTTATTTTGAGTATATATAATATTTTCATTTTTATGTATTTTAAGTTTAATTTATTACTATAATTATATTTTATAAATGCTTTTAGTTATTTATTTATTTAAAATACATAGACTTATTTAGATCCGCCATTGGTTATAGTTTGTGTTACTGGGTTTAAGGGGCGACAGTTGTTCTACCGTCGGGACATAAAATTTAGGGCGGCACTTGAGACAGTCATGAACTTATTTGTAGGACGGCTTAATGATAACAGTCATAATATTTAATAATCTTTTAAAAATATAAGGACGGTAGGTGTATACTATTGTGAAACGCGTCTCTATATTAGAGTTACGACAATTATCAAGTAACTGTCGCAATTTTTGTGTCGTAAAACTCTAATTTTCTTGTAGTGATTTTTCATAAGTTTGTTTACAACATTAATTGGGAGAAGAGCCAACATCCCAGATTCAAGTATTGGTGGTACTGAATTTGGTGAGAGTAGTGGAATCAGTGGTCAGACAACCATTGAATTAGAATCCACTCAAACTTGTGTTCAGACTCTCTTTGGTCAAGTATGAATATTAAATCGGGTCTGACCAAACAAAAAAACATGGTATGTTTGTTCTTGTCTGACTTATATTTTAATTCAATGAGACACTTGTTTAGATATAAATGCAAAGTTTTTGTTAGATCTCTAGAGAATTTTTGGCTTTTGAAAAGGAGAACTTCAGAAATCTTTAAGAGGAAACTCTGTTGTATTTTTCTGTACTAAATGCCTTATCATGCCATATAATGACCATATTTATGAAAACAGTTTTCTCACTCTTGTGTTGATACTGTTGCTTGTTAGTTGTCTAAAGAAGACAATTCAATATCCGTCTATCACTCATGATTCTTGTTTTAAGAAAAAATGCTAGTTCTAAATAGAATCTTAGAAACTTTTGACTGACAGATGATATCTCTATCTTAGTTTGGAGTTACTAGACTCTGACGGTTGGTAGCTTCTGAAAGTTGTTAGTTTCTAAAATTCAGAAGAAGATTCTTTCAGTCTGACATAGTAGTTTAAGTAAAAATCTTTTATAATACTTAATCTTTCATAAAGTTTAAAGTTATCTGGTGGAATTGAAATATCTGTTGGATAAAGAACCATTGGGTAAGGTTGTTTTCTCTTGTAGTACTTGCTTTTACTATTCCCTGTCCTTTGAAACATCATTGTCTCCTTTTTCTAACAAGTTTCTTCTTTTTGGAAGACTCTTGTTCAGTTTATTTTTCTTTCTTCTTCTTCTTCTCTTTCTTCTTTTCCTCTTGTGTGTGTGCTGATCAAACCAAACCTAAGATGGGTTCTTCAGTTTATTCTCCTTTGAATCAGCTAGTTGTCATCAATGAAAATTTTGTGGATTTTGATGAGTTGCTTAAGATTGGTTTCAACTTCTGGGAGACTGTGTCTAAACAAAGGTGGAGTGGCTACTTTGAGATGCTATGTGGTTTCACTTATCCAAGTCTTGTTGAAGAGTTTTGGATTAATTCTTCCATTGTTGAGCTGAACTTTGAGTATGATATTTTGTCTAGAGCAACTGATGTTTCTATAACAGTAACCTCTAAAGTGATTGCAAATGCGATTAATTATGAGGAGAATGGAGAAATCCTAGGAACTCTTATTTGGGATCACTATTTTCCTACTTGGCGTATCTTTTTAGACCCATATAATACATCAGTGGTTTCATATCTTCATCCTGATGCTATTGTTTGGAGTCAGATTCTGAATTCAAACCTACTGCCTAAGGATCAATATTTAAACCAAGTGGACCCTATTGAAAAAGATCTGCTTCTACTTCTTAATTCAGATTTGAAGATTGATCTTTCTCAAGTTATGTTTGACCATATGAAGAGGTCTCTTTCTTCTTTTGAAACAAGAAAGACCTTCTCCATATCTTTTGGACGAGTTTTTTCTGAAATGCTCGTTCAACAAGGGTTTAACATAAGTTCTGAGGCTAGTTCTCCTAAGATTTGGAGAAATAAGTTTGAAACTATCTACAAAAGATTCTAATGTTGGATTTCTACATAGTTATGCCTTATATTGTTGATGAAATATTTGTTTTAAGTATCTTATTAATATATTAAAAAGTTTGTTCATGCTTGTGTTCAGTTTTAACTGATTAATATTTACTCGTGTTATTTACTGAGAATCTAAAATAGATGAAAGTACTCAAATGTTTGCAACTTATTTTATTACTGAAAAAGGAAGTTATTACAAAAAAAATAGATTTTTCTAGTCTAATGGGTGTGTCCTAAGGAACTCCCTAGGATCACCTGACATGTCTAAATTGTCTAAGAAATATTGCCATTCTTTCTTGGCAAACTTCAAAGCCTCCTTCCTCAGTTTGTTTCTGCGTTTGGATCCAGAAGAATTCTTTCTTCTGTGATTCTTCACAAAGGATGCTGAAGAGGAGAGCGCCTCTGAAGTTGTCTTCTTGCTTCCAGGTTCTTCAGCTAGTGTCTTGTTTTGATTTGCTTAAGTGTTTGCATTCAATATTGCTGCCTTCCTGAAATATCTCTTTGGAACCCAGATCTGCTTATGCTTATACATCTTGGTGTTTTAAGGATTAAGTGATGATGGAAGAAAGTTTACATGAGTCCTTTTCTAGACGTATTACAATTTATTATCTTGAGTTTAATATTATTTAAGTACTGATTAAATCAGCATTTTAATAATGAATCTTGGTAATGTAATATAATCTATTAAGATTCTCTGAATTTGTATGAGTCTATGATTGATCTATTCTAATTGTTGTTTTTGTGTCATTTTCACTTTATTAAGTGTACCTTAAGAAAATTGAAAGAAAAGTTATAGAATGTAAATGCAAATAAAGAAGTATTGGTCTGAAATAAAAATTTTATTAAATAAATGGGGATTATAATTTTTTTTAACAAAAAAAGGTACAAGATAATGTCTAGAATTCATCCCTAGCCATTGAATCACATGCCCAACAGCATCCACTGTTGTTGTAGTCCACCTCATCATCCTCTGAATAACTCACTTTTTCTTCTTCTATATCAGGAAGAGAGCGGTAGAATGACTTGTTGACCCTCTTTTTATTCTTCCTTGATCTCTTCGTGCTTCTTGTCTGAGGCTTCAAGGAAGCTAAAGAAGCATGTTGTATTGAGAGAAGAGGTAGAGTTGTAGAGGACTCAAAAGCAGCTCGCCTCTGAGGGGATTGGACATCTAAGCTTGTAGAGCTCTCAGTTGCTTCTGTTACGACAAATGCATTATGACTCTCAGTTGCTGATACCATATCTTTAGGTTGGTTATTGATGAAAATGAATTAGGATTGGCATGTTTTTATAATGACTTCTGTGGATACCAAGCGTTTAAAATTAATTCTTGTTTAATTCTTGAAACAGTAACGACCACTAAGACTTCAATGCGTGCACTTTACAAACCTTAATGACTCTTATTACTTGATTACTCTTCCTTCCTCCAAACTGATCTTGTAATCATGATCTGAGTTGCATTTATTATTGATATTCTTTTCTTTTTATTCTTTTTGATGTGACAAAAGGGGGAGAAATAATAGTAAGTATTTAAGTGGAAACTAAACCCATTGAATACATATTGGTCATTTATTTTCTTGTCATTGATTTTTCTGTTACTTGCCTAGGGTGTATTTTGACTTTCTTGTAATTAGGTCTAAGTATGAGCTTACAAACCTCATATTTTGCCTATCATACCCAGAAAGAGCTTACAAATCTCATATTATGGTGTTGACAAAGAAAGTTAAAAAGGGAGACATATTTAACTCTCTTGTACATAGTGTTAAGATAGAACTTGCAAACCTCTGACTTAGCCTATCAGACCCAAAAGGAGCTTACAAACCTCGTATTCTGGTGTTGCCAAAAGAAGTTAAAATGAAGTCATTTTGGTTTTCTTGTATATGGAACTATGGGGGAGCTTACAAACCTGAACCTTGAAATTGTTTGACTCAGAGGGAGCTTACAAACCTCAGACCCTGATGTTGTTCAGAAGACTAGTTTATTTTTCTTGAAAAATAGTCCTTAATGTTAAAACAAGCTCATCTGTGAACTATTAGAATCAAGGGGAGCTTACAAACCTCATACCCTGTTGTTGTAGCGAAAATTAAATGCCTAACATTGTCCTTTAAATAATTGTGTTTGTCAACATCAAAAAGAAGGAGATTGTTAGAATAAGATTTGTTCTTGATATTTTATCTTTTAATTTTGATGACAACAAAAGTATAAAAAAAACAATGGTTATTTGATGTGTATTTTATTTATGCAGGTTCTTGTTCTTGTACATAAATAATCAGAATTTGTTTACTTAAGATACACTTAGAGTTGCTTCATTTCTAGCTTCTGATGGCAGAGTCTGAAGAATAATTTCTAGTGTTGATTGACGAAGACTCTGAGCTGAAAGCCTCAGCACTCAGATGAGTTTCAACACTTAGTAATTGTATATCAAATTCTGGTACCATTCATAGTTGGTGATAAAGTTGTGGACTATTTGTACTACTGAAAGAATGTTGTATTGTCTTATCAGCCTATCAGCTCGAGTCTACAAGATGACAAGGCTTAAGAAAAGCTGGTGCGTTCTATGGATGTCTGCTCCCAACGGCTTTATTAGTATAAAATCTCTTGAAGACTCAAAGGTTAAACGAGTTACACAAAGGATTCAGAAATCTGTTGTGCATCCATCTTCAACGTCTCTTGTACTATAGAGAAAAAACAAAGACACTTGATCAAGTCACCTTCTCAACGGCTAGCGTCTGGAAAGTCTATATATATGGCTGAAGATTTGAGCCTAAATTTTTAATAAAGATTCTTCTGTTGGAGTAGCAAGATCAAGCCATTATCAACTATATGTAATAGGCAAATTTTCTATTGTAGGTTGTAATTTTAAAAGCCTTAAGATTTCTTACCCTTGAATATATTTATAAATTTTAAGTGTTTTAGGTCTTTGTTATGGTGATCTCCTGTAACTATAATGCTCGCATCATGTACACCTTATTCTCTATTCTGCTGAGCCTTCAGTAGTTTAGATTAGGTCTCCTACTATGTGCTAGAGAAAAAGTCTTATCTCATTAGAATTCAAGTAACAAGTCTTGAGACAAGATGCTTAAGCAACGTAAGTCTCATTGCTTAAGTGCTTGAGCTGTGAAAGTCTTATTCAGCTAGTCTACTTGAGCAAAAGTAAAGTCTTAGATATGTGCTCTAAGAAATGGTATTTCTCATCCAAAAGACAGATGAGCAGGTGACTCAGTCTGATGGTGTAAGCAAAGTAAAGTCTTAGACATGTGCTCTAAGCAAAGGAAAGTCTCAACTAGGAGAAAGATGAGTAGGTGGCTCAGTCAAATGGTGTGAGCATGTGTAAGTCTTAGACATGTGATCTAAGAATAAAAAGTCTCAACCAGAAGGCAGATGAGCAGACGGCTCAGTCTGATGGTGTGAGCAAAGGTAAAGTCTTAGACATGCGCTTTAAGCAAGGGAAGTCTCAGACAGTTGGTCTGAGCAGTTGTAAAAGTCTTATGCAGAAGTTTAAGCGATTGTAATCATAAAGTGTTTATAATGAAAAGCTCTTGTGAGACAAGGGGACTGGACTACTCTCAGTTAAGGGAAGAATCAGTATAAATCTTTTCTATCTTTTGTTCCTATTTTCTTTACTTCTGTTGTATCTGCTGCCAACTGAATTAACTCAGAATCTGAACATAAGTTCTGATTCTGAGAATCAGATCAGAAGCTAAATAATAAGAAAAACGCGAAATACAATTCAATCCCCCTTTTTGTATACTTTTCACACCTTCACACAGGACTACCAATAAATTGTTTGGACAAACTGGAAAAAGAGCAATCACATGAGAATTATGGACATGTGCTAATTGTTTCAAATAATGGTTATCATTATATATTTAAACAAAAGAATTTAAAATTAGCCATGCTACATAAACTAATACACAAAAGAGAACAACATATAGTTTCTTTTCAAATTCATTTTTTTAAAATACTTTTTCTAATTATTAATCTATAACTACCATCTTGCTCATAACTCATAATATTCTTTTTATACAATCACATCAATCAGTAGTGTATGTACTATATCAAACCATACAAAATCATATAGTAAACTTCCATAATAAATTTCAACAAGAGCAAGGTGTGTGGTTTGCTAGGCAATCACGTTACAGAAACTAAATAAAGTTAGGACTATTGTATACTTAATAATGTTAATTTATCATCCTAATTAGCCCAACATTATTAAAGTTGTGAGCGTATATTACCCAACTAAGTAATAACAAGTTCACATTCACATATTATCCAACCAAGTGACAAAACAGCTCAAAGACAAAAAAAATATATTTTAAAAATCAAATTGAATTGCTTATTCATAAGTCCCTATAACAAATTCAACAAAATCAAAACAACTAAACTCTAAAACGCTAATTGCTCATTAAAATTCAACAATAGTTTATAGAAAATGACTTATATTATTATATAAGAATGCATATCATATAATTCTCTCCAAATCTTTTGTTAAAAACCTTTTGGAAAACTTCAAAAAGTTTGGAAGATAGTAAGAGAAAGATAAGGAAGAGAGAAGTTCTAGAGAAATACAAAACTTCTTATTGGTATGCTAAAAAATAGAAAAGAGAGGTTGAATTATGGTGGGACCTACCACTTTTTCTTTCTCCTCTAATCTTCAAAGATTTTGTATTACATCCTATTTTTTTTTCACTTTCCATTGCCCCTTATCCTGCAATTACTTTGTTTATTTTTCAAAAGAAAATTAATGACTATTATTATTGTTCTACGTAAACAGTACACACATTTCTTTATTTTTTTTTACAGAAATTGCAAACATTTTTTTATTTTTTTCACATAAATTGATTGTGTAATTTTCTGTATCCTCTATATGTGATTGATACAAATTTAGTTCTTAATAAATAAATTATTTTAAAATAAAATAAATGATCTAAAATAGTTAATTAAGTTGATTATATTTTTAAATTATAAAATCATATAGATCAACATAAATGATTTAATTAATTAATTAAAATTAAATAATATAAAATAAAAAGTGAACTAGTAAATTTTTTTAATAAAAGGATATTTTAGTACTTTTAAATTTTATAAACACTTCTCTCTCTTCTATTTCTCGTCTTTCTCTCATCTTTCTTTCTTACTATACCATCTCTTTAGGACTGGAAATTGTTTAGTTTATAATTCCTTGTGTCGAAGCAGCGTAGCTCGACAGAAACAAGATCTAGTCGAATTATCTAATAGGTATGTGTCGAGTTGTATTAGTGTGTCGAAGTGTCAAAGCAAGTTGTTTCACACAGGATTTCGACTTAGGTCTATTTTAGTAATGTTAGCTATTTTGGACTCTTATAGTTTTGGGGTTTGGCTTGGGGTGCAAGCTAACCTAAATCTATAAGTAGGGAGTAACCCTTATTTTGTGAACACAACTCATAGATTGTATTCACAGTTCGCAGTTGCAAGTGAATAAGAGAAAGTTTCCACAATTAGTGGACAAAGAGAAACTCTACAGAATATTCATCTTCTTCTCCAACGTTATTTTTATTTCTTTCTTTCTCAATCTTTTCATTGTAATTGCATGATTGATAATAATCTTGTTCATCAAGATTAAAGTGAAATTCTCCATAGGTTGTGGTTGAATTCCAACATCTGGTATCTAGAGCTCCGGTTGCGATTCAAAGAAGCAAAATCATGATGGCGATGAATCATCCAAATGGGAACTTTCCGGCGAACCTACAGATTCTCAAAAAAGATAATTGAGAATTGGTGCAAGAAAATTAAGGTGGTTTTCTGTTATCAAGATCTTTGGGATCTTGTGAAGGAAGGAGTAACACCGCTTGCAGAAAATGTGACAGATCAAGAAAAGGTTGCACACAAAGAATTGAAGAAGAAAGATTATAAAGCTCTCTTTATAATCCATCAATGTGTTGATCTAGATAATTTTGAAAAGGTTATTGATATAGAATCAACAAAGGAAACATGAGAAATTTTGGAGAAGTCGTTTGGAGGGGAAGAGAAGGTGAAAGAGGTGAGATTACAAACTCACAAGAGAACCTATGAATTGCTTCAGATGGAAGAAAGTGAAAGTATGACAGGTTTCTTCACTAGAGTTACAAAGCTGGTGAATCAAATCAAGGTATGTGGAGAAGTGTTGACATGAAGATCAATTGTTGCAAAGATTTTGAGGTCATTGGCTTCAAAGTTCGACCACGTGGTAGTTTCCATAAAAGAGTCAAAATAATTATCGGTATTGACGAGGGAAGAGCTTCAAGGGACGATTGAGTCTCATGAACAAAGGATGGCTGAAAGAGCTGCAGGAAAGTCGAAGAGTGATATGGCTTTGCAGGAGCAGCCAGAAAAAGAAAAGAAAGGTAAAGGAAGTAGGAATGGCAAAAAAGGAAGAGGAGGCTACAACAATCCAACTGGTTAAAATCAGCAGGAAGGTAACTGGTCGAATCATAGAAAACCCTGGAACCAAAGTAACTCAAGAGGTGGTGTTGTAGGTAGAGGAATAGGTGGTGGTTAAAAAACTGACAAAATTCACATTCAATGTTTCAATTGTCAGAATTATGGTCACTATTTTAGTGATTATCGAGAAAAGAAGAAGAATCAAGAAACTGATGCAAAACTGGTGAAACATGAAGAAGAAGAGATGTTGATAATGGTCACAACAAGAGATGAAGAAAGATTCCATGACCTGTGGTGCTTGAACCCATGATGCTCATCACACATGATTGAAAGGAAAGATTGGTTTGTCAATATGAAGCCCCCATTGAAGAATATGCTGAAATTTGTAAATAATAATACTTTAGCAGTTGATGGTATTGGTGATGTTCTAATTATGAGGAAAGTTAGCAAGAGGTCAATAATTTCAAATGTGTTGTACATACCAGGCATGAAGAGCAATTTGCTCAGTATATGGCAGTTGGTCAAAAAGAACTACAAGGTTCCGATCAAAGACAAGATGATGAGAGTTCTCGACTCAAAAGGAAGGTTAATATTGAAGGCTCCAATGTCTCAAAATAGAACATTCAAGATTGAACTTAACATGATGGGTCATAAGTTCCTTGCAACTGCAGCCAGCAAAGATGAATGGTCTCAGGATTACCAGAAATCGATATTCCAAGCGAAGTGTGTGAAGAATGTGTTCAGGCGAAACAACACAAGAATAACTTTAGCAAGGTTGCAAGAAGCAAGTCGAAGGCAATTTTTGAAGTCATATACTCTGATGTATGTGGTCCCATCCAAGTGGATTCCATTGGAGGTAACAAATACATTGTCAAGTTTATAGATGATTTCAGTCGAAAGTTGTGGACTTACCTGATCAAGAAAAAAAGTGAAGTGATCGAGGTATTTGCCAAATTCAAATCTATGGTCAAAATACAATGTGGTCGAAAGCTAAAGACTATGATGACAGATGGTGGTGGAGAGTATGTGTCGAAATATTTTAACGCATTATGTGAGAAAGAAGGGATTGTGCATGAAGTGGTGCCACCCTACACTCCACAATAGAAAGGAACCACAAAAAGGAAGAATAGAACAATCATGAATATAGTGAGAAGTATGTTGAAAAGCAAGCATCTACCCAAACAATTATGGGGAGAAGATATGTCAACAACAATATACATCTTGAATAGATGTCCGACGAAGAAGCTAGAAGGAATCACGCCAGAAGAATGTTGGATATATAACCCATAGACATGTGCCAGATCAGTTGAGAAGAAAGCTTGATGACAAGTCGAGTCAAATGATCCTGATAGGATATCATTCGATTGGAGGATTCAAGTTGCTCGACCCATTGAACTAGCATGTTATGGTCAGCAGGGACGTGATCATAAATAAGCTTAAGGAATGGGATTGGACTGAGAATGTCAAGAAGAATTCAGTGAGAATCTTATATGAAGAGCCAGCTAGTGAAGTCGAAATAGAAGTTCGACAAGAAGAAGTCAAAGGTCAAGTAGGCCCAAGCACACCTCAATGAACAAGACACATGCCTGTAAGGTTGCAAGAATGTGTGATTACATCAGATGATGCAGTCGATGAAGAAGGTGAGTTAGTACACTATGCTTTTTACGCATATGTCAAACTAGTCAATGCAGCTGAGGCATTAAAAGATTCGAAGCAGGTGAAAGAAATGAATGAAGAGTTAGAGTCCATCAAAGTCAACAACACTTGGCCACTTGTCGAATTGCCTCAAGGAAATAAGGAAATTGATGTAAAATGTGTTTACAAGGTGAAGGTGAAGCAATATGTAAGGAGAAGCAATAGTGAATTGCCTCATGAAGTATATGTAAGGAGAAGCAATAGCGAATTGTTTATATTATGTCTTTATGTTGATGACCCGTTGTTAATAGGAAGCTGCAAGAAGACGATCAAAGATTTCAAACATGACCTAAGTGAGGAGTTTGAAATGTCAGACTTGGGAAATCTCTCATATTTCCTAGGCATCAAATTCTACAAACGTGGTATAGGTTTGATGATACACCAATGAAGATATGCAGGCAAAATAATCAAGAGGTTTGCGATGCAATATTGCAATCTAACTTTGACTCCAGCTGAGACCAGATTGCAACTGTCGAAAGATTCAGATGAAGATGATGTCGACCCAACCCAATATAGAATACTTTTTGGGTCACTTCGATACCTTTGTCACACAAGGCCTGACTTAGCATACAGTGTGGGTATGGTAAGTAGATTGATGCAAAAGCCAAAGGTATCACACCTAGCAGCGATGAAGAGGATACTGAGGTATCTGAAAGGAACTCTCGACTACAAATTTTTTGTTTCCTACAGCTGATGAAGGAAAAAATGAAAGATAGTGAGATGCAGTGATTCAAGTTCGTGTAGTGATGATGCAGATAGAAAACCCACAGCTGGTTATGTGTTTATGCTAGGTGGTACACCAGTTGCTTGGAGTTTGAGAAAGGACCAGTAGTGGCATTGTCATCATGCGAAGCAGAATACAAAATTGCTTCTCTTTGTGCATGTCAAGCAACGTGGATGTTGAACCTGGTTAAAGAGATTACTGCGAAGAGTCATAGAGCAATTACCATGAAGACCTACAACATGTCAGCTATCAACCTGGGGAAGAATCCAATAGCACATGATCAAAGCAAGCACATCGAAATGAGGTTCCATTATCTTCGAGAGCAGGTAGCAGAAGGGAAGATAACTTTGGAACACTGCAGAACTGATAATTAGATTTCAAATATCATGACGAAAGGAGTGCAAGTCGAAGTGTTCAAAAAGCTAAGCTCTATGATGAATGTAGATAGCTTAGATAAAATAAATTAGATGGTGTATTGATTTTATAATTTCTTGTGTCAAAGCAGCGTAGCTCGACAAAAACAAGGTCTAGTCGAATTATCGAATGTGTTTGTGTCGAGTTTTATTAGTGTGTCGAAGTGTCGAAGCAGGTTGCTTCACACAGGATTTCGACTTAGACCTATTTTAGTAATGCTAGCTATTTTGGGCTTTTATAGTTTTGGACTTTAACTTAGGGTACAAGCTAACTTAAATCTATAAATAGGGAGTAACCATTATTTTATAAACACAATTCATACATTGTATTCACAGTTTGCAGTTGCAAGTGGATAAAAGAAAGTTTTCATAGTTTGTGGACAGAGAGAAACTCTGCAGAATATTCATCTTCTTCTCCAACGTTATTTTTATTTCTTTTTGTCTCTCAATTTTTTCATTGTCATTGCGTGATTGATAACAATCTTGTTCATCAAGATTAAAGTGAAATTATCCATAGGTTGTGGTTGAATTCCAACAGAAATAAGTCGAGTTGAGTCGAACTTGCATCAACTAAGCTCGACTCGTTAAGAATTGGTTCAACTCAAATCCCAGTTCGAGTTTGATACGAACTTTTTTTTAAGCTCAAACTCGACTCGTTATAAGTTCACGAAAAACTCGATTCGACTGGTTAAGTTCATCTCGCTTGCTTCACGGATTTTTAAGTCATTTTTTTAAAGTCCATTTTTTTAAGTATTTTACATTTTAAATTAATATTAGGCTAAAAAGAAAGTATTGAAATAAAATAAAAGTTATTAGATTGGAATTTAACTTTGTCTAAAAAAAATACTAATTCAAAAGTTAATTAATTTATATGATGATAATTTTATTTGTATAATTATTTTTAGAAATATTTTGCTCACTTGAGAATATAAACTATCAATTAACACTGTTAGATTAAAATAAAATATAAGGCTAAAATTTATATTAAATTTTTAAACCTATTCCTAAAAATAATATAATCCTTCTCGTATATAATCGAGTTGGCTCATAAACCTAACGAGTTGAACTATGTATAATTCAAGTTCAACTCATTTAGTTTACGAACATAATCAACATGCATTATTGTAACGTGGATAATAGTGTGTTTATCAAAGTATTTTTATGATATGCTTGTAATAAAAATGATAATTGTTAAATAAATACAAAGTAGTTAATTGTGTACTATGGTAAATGAAAAGATAAGGAAAAAAGCAATTGAACAACCAATATATTTAATGGCTAAAAAAAACCTTCTATTTTGTACAGAATAATGGATCCGTCCATTTTAAATTTAAAAAAAATGTTTTTTTCTTCATATTTAAAAAATAATTTTTATGAGAATTTTTAAAAAAATAGTATAAGTTGTTTAAAACTCATTTTTCATAAATTAAAAGAGTAATTTTGACACCTTCTGATATAAAATTCATTATTAATAATTTATCGTAATTAACATCACATAATTTTTTTTAATATTTCTCAAAAATAACTTTTAGGAATATCATTTCAAAATAGATTCAAATGTAGTGATTTTTATAATTTTTTATATAAAAAAAAGGATGAAATACCTAAGTGCGGTGTCTAAAGAAGTTAATAAGATTTTAAGTGACTTCTTGTGGGGAAGTGTGGAAGAGAGGAGGAAAATTCATTGGGTGAGTTGGAAGAAGGTGTGTCTCCCTATTGACAAAGGGGGCCTTGGTATGAAATACTTGCCGGATTTCAATGTGGCTCTTCTTAACAAGTGGAGGTGGAGAATTCTAAAAGGCGGAGATGAAGTGTGGCTTCGTTTATTGAAGGCTCGCTATGGTGACATTTCATCCGTCATGTTAAGCAAAGGTACGCATTCTCTTATCTCTAACTCTTCTCCTCCTCATTCTACTACTTCATCCCCTTCTTCCTCTTATTGGTGGAAAGACCTTATTTCCATCGGTAAATTTGGCCATTTGGATCCGATGGTGCGTTTGTGCAATTTCAAGATCGGAAGAGGTTTCACCACCCCTTTTTGGGAAGTGAATTGGACGGGTAATTTTTGCTTGATGGACGAGTTTCCGAACTTGTATAAAGAAACTAGATTGAGATTGGTTTCGGTAGCGGGGATGGGAGGATGGGTTGATCATGTTTGGAGGTGGGGTGATTTGGGATTGGCCCCGGCGGAGGTCTCGGGAGGCAGTGGGCCGAACGGGCAGGAAGTAGGGTCACTTCGTGAGTTGATTCAACCGTTTGAGCCGGAGAGTAGTGGTTCGGACACGGTTTCTTGGGTTGGAGAACCGGACGGTATTTTCTCGGTCGCTTCGTGTTATAAATTTTATGAGTTTTTTCGGATCCCTATGGGTCCTCCGAATATTCATGATGACGCTTTTCGATTGATTTGGAAATATGAGGTCCCGTTCAAAATCAAAGCTTTTGCTTGGAGGTTATTTAATAATAGACTACCAACAAAAGATTTGCTAGCGGCTAGAGGGGTCGTTTTTTCCGGCGAGAATTCTCTTTGTGTGTTTTGTGGGATTCACCCGGAAGATTGTGTTCATTCTTTTTTTAAGTGTAATGTTTTGAAGGTGGTTTGGCGGAGTATAGCTAATTGGATTGGAAAAAGTTGGATAGAGGAGGATGATTGTTTTTGTAGTTATAAGGATTGGTTCATATATTGTAAAGATAACAATTTCAAGAAAGGTAAATTAGGTGTAGTGTGGTTAGCATTGACTTGGTGCATTTGGCTCACGAGGAATGGGTTTTGTTTCCGGAATGAAGCTTGGAATGTGGATAGTTTGATTTGGAACGTGAAAATCTTGGTTTGGAAATGGAGGCCTATTGGTGAAATTACTTACCCCAATTGTTGTTTTTATGACTTTAGCAAAGAGCCCTTATTCTTTCTAAAGTAGGTCTTCAATTTGGTTTGTATTTTCTTGATTTTAGGGTCTTGTCCCTTTCCTATTTTTGTAAGTGGTGTTTAGAGAACGCTTAGTTCTCTTTAATATAATTTATTGCTTGCTTACAAAAAAAAAAAATTATATTCAAACGGATTTTTCATTATAAGTTTTTTATAAAAATAATATTTTTAATATTTCTAACAAAATATATAATACTAAAAGGTTATTTCACAAAAACCAAAACAAATGGTCCTACAAAGTTCGTGTGAAAAATTTAAGTATCAATTCTACCTGGAAATAGAAATATATAATCCTTTGTAAGTTGCATGCAATTTCGAGTGGTTAAAGGATTTATATCTTTGGTTATTAATTTAAACAAATAAAGTTTAAAATTTAAGAGATGTTCAGCTAATTTATATTAATTGATTTTAAAAACTTAATGACGAATTATTTTTGTAATAAAATGGGATTCAACTAAATTTTCAATTACTTGTTCCGTTATACTATAAATAGATTAACAGAGTGTCATTTAAGAATTATCATATCATTAAGTTTGATAATTCAAAACAAGAATTATCTCTTATCCCAAATTCTTATAATAGTGTATAGAAACCAAATATAACGAAATAATGCTCATAATTTAACAAATTCCAAGGATGCCAACTTTTAAAATTACTTTATTGATATGTATTGTTGAAAAAATTGTATAATTGTTACAACTTCATGTTATCTTATTAGAAATTATTGACACTATAAAATAATCATAGATTTAACATCTATTATATAGAGGAAGAAATTGAGTACCAGTCTTTCTCATAGATATACATAAATTTTAAGATACACAAATTCATTCAAACGATGGCGGGTGGAGTTTTAGTTGTTTCAAAACAAGGGAGGCAATATGAGGGGAAGGTTACAGTGTTTGTTTTGGTCACATGTTTGGTGGCGGCTATGGGTGGTCTACTTTTTGGTTATGATCTTGGTATTACAGGAGGAGTGACTTCCATGGAACCATTCTTAGTTAAATTCTTCCCAGGTGTTTACAAACAAATGAAAGATGAATCTGAACACGAGAGCCAATATTGCAAATTTGATAATGAGCTTCTTACTTTGTTCACATCTTCCTTGTATATTGCAGCTAGGGCTGGCAATGAACCAAACCAACTCGAAGATAGTTCGGAATTCGACTCGACAATTAAATCGTTGAACTAGGTTCATGAACCAAATGAGTTGAGTATGAGCGAAAAATTAAGTTCGTTAACTAAATGAGCTGAACTTGAACTATACATAGTTCGACTCGTTAGGTTCATGAGTTAACTCGATTACATATGAAAAGAATTATACTGTCTTTAAGATTAGGTTTAAATATTTACTTCAAATCTTAGACAAATTTAATCTTCAATTTAGTAGTTTTTGAATTAGACTCTCAAATGTATCTCTTGAAAGTTGTGTAGGTTTTGAATTAGTAGATTTCGAAGTTAAAGTTAAATTTCAATATGATAAATTTTATTTTATTTTAATATTTTATTTAAAATATATATATTTATTTAAAATGTCAAATATACTAAAAAATATATATATTTAAAAAAATAGTTTTTAAGTTCGTGAACCATGTGAGCTGAACCTAATGAGATGAACCTAACGAGTCGAACCGAACTGTTCGTGAACTTATAACGAGTCGAGTTTGAGCTTAAAAAAAAGTTCGTGTCTAACTCGAACTCGAACTCGAATTCGAACAATTCTTAACGAGTCGAGCCGAGCTGAGGTGAGTTCGACTCGACTCGACTCATTTCCAGCCTTAATTGCAGCTTTAATAGCTTCTTTCTTTGCTTCAACTACTACAAGAATGTTAGGACGCAAGGCCTCAATGTTTGCAGGTGGCTTGTTTTTCCTGGTGGGTGCATTGCTCAATGGTTTTGCTATCAACATTGAAATGCTTATCATCGGTCGCTTATTACTTGGTTTTGGTGTAGGATATTGTAATCAGGTAAAAACCGATAACGTTTTATGATTTTATGTTTTTATGTTTTTATGTATAAAGGATAAAGAATATTTTAAGTTTAATTGCATTCATTTTTTGTTACTCATAAACAGTCAGTTCCAGTGTATTTGTCTGAAATGGCTCCAGCAAAGATTAGAGGTGCGCTCAACATGGGCTTCCAAATGATGATTACTATTGGAATCCTAGTGGCAAACATTATTAATTACTTTACTTCCAATCTCGAGAGGGGATGGAGAATTTCTTTGGGTGTTGGAGCAGTCCCTGCAATTTTGTTGTGTATAGGATCCTTTTTTTTAGGCGACACACCAAACTCTATGATTGAAAGGGGCCAAAAAGAAAGAGCTAAGAAAATGTTGCAAAAGATTCGTGGTATTGATAATGTCGATGAGGAGTTCCAAGATCTAATTGATGCTAGCGAGGAAGCAAAAAAGGTGCAACACCCGTGGAAGAATCTTACACAATTGAGATACAGACCTCAACTAACATTTTGCTCTCTCATTCCATTCTTCCAACAACTCACAGGAATCAATGTTATCATGTTTTATGCCCCCGTCCTTTTCAAAACTTTGGGCTTCGGAAACGATGCTTCCCTCATGTCCTCAGTAATTACCGGAGGTGTCAACGTACTCGCTACTTTTGTTTCTATTTTCACTGTTGACAAGTTTGGAAGAAAGATTTTGTTTATTGAAGGCGGTGTCCAAATGTTTCTTTGTCAGGTGACACTTGCAACTTAACTAATATTTAACTCTTTATATTTACCGTTCAAATTAATTCATTTTCCAATCATAGTTAATATAAAAGTTATGATTATTCATTGTAGATTATTGTTGGAAGCATGATTGCTGTCAAGTTTGGAGTTAGCGGTGAAGGATCCTTTACACACATTGAAGCCAACCTTCTTTTGTTCTTTATATGTTTGTATGTTGCAGCATATGCATGGTCTTGGGGTCCATTGGGATGGTTAGTTCCTAGTGAAATATGCTCTCTTGAGGTTCGCTCTGCAGGTCAAGCTACCAATGTTGCTGTGAACATGTTATTCACCTTCGCCATTGCTCAAGTTTTTCTTACTATGCTTTGTCACTTGAAGTTTGGACTTTTCTTCTTCTTTGCCGGCTTTGTGCTTATAATGACAATTTTCATTGTCATGTTTTTTCCCGAGACAAATAATGTCCCGATTGAAGAAATGAATAAAGTGTGGAAGTCTCATTGGTTTTGGTCAAAGTTTGTTCCAGATGTTGTCGTTGATCATGACCGTAAAGCCGTTGTTTGATATTAAAAATTGATGAGGATCTAGACTAATATATGTATGACATAATAATTTCAGTTAATTATATTTGATGCTTTTATATTCATCTTGTATTTAAGACTTTTTTTAAAAAGTATTTGTATTATTTTATGAATGGTTGTTAATATGCTCTAACATAATATGCATATAATTTTTTATAAAGTTGATTCTCCTTAATTTAATATCTTAAATATAAATTTTTATCCGATAACAAAATATTTCTATAAAATTAATTAAATAATTTTTGTGGCTTCGTAACTAAGATGATATAATACATGTATTTTATCTAATGGAAATTCCTAATTTAATTATTTATTAAGACATAACACCCTCTTGTATACTTCTATTTATGATTGTATTTAACTAAGTCAAGCTAGAGTAAATGAGAATTAGACAATCCGTTTAGGTGCTTGAAATTAAATGGTCTTGGGACACTTGAAAATATGTGATCTTATCAGAGACAAATCTTGATAGACACCTCATACTAGAGGCTTGACTTGACTCATTGATAGTATTATTGTTGATATAATTGTACACTTTATACTAGGGTCATTATTCATCTTTCTTAATTATTTAGATTTTCTAACTTAGAAATTCATCGTAGCAAGGAACTTTTTCTCATGTGCTTTGTTATCATAAAAATAAATTAAAGGTCATTGGTATTCAAAACCAACTTAGTTTTTACTATCTCTCTCTTTATATGTCATAAATTGATGAATATTTTTCCAAAATAGAATGAAGAAGCTATCTTTGAATTTAATTCAACCAGGATCTAAATGAAATTGAGAATGCAAATATCTGAGAAATGCTAAAAAAAAATAGTTAGCATTTTACACAAGTTTAATAGATTGCATCAGAAATATTTCTCATTCCTTGTAATTATACAAAAAGACACATTAAGAAATATAAATAAAATGGTTACATAGTGATAGATCAACATTGTGATAGTGAAAAATGAAGAAAAAAACATTAAAAAAAAAAGAAGAAATAAAGCAAGCATAGTTTGGCTAAGATCAAGTGTTAAGGTTGGATATTTTTGATCCCATTAATTTCGTAGAAGATTATATTCTAATACTATCACAAACTTTATAGTTATATCTTTTATTGGATAGTTCACATATTCACGTCATGATTTTAATCCATGTACTTTTCTTTTTAATTTACAGTTTGATTCATTCGTTGTATAATATTAATATTGTGTATGCATCTTATTCCCCTTCATCCTAACTTTAGTTCAATGCTTTGTATGATAACATTAAGTTAGCTCCCTCCTAACCTCAAATATAGGACCATTTGATATGGAAACATCTAGGACCAAGTCTCCCTTAGACTTTCCGTTTTTCTCTTCTCTTTCTTAATACAAGTAAAATACTTAACAACTACAATGTGTATTGTGCGTCACGAGCCTTAAGCACATGAGAAAAGATGACAGATTCATTTTTAACATCATCTTATGATACTTTGTGCCCGAGACGTTTGGATCGTTAGCGCAAAGTATTTGATCCTATGTCATAGACTTTAGAGCGATACACGTTACAACCAAAGTTAATCCACTTCTCTAAAATCCTTGAACAAATCAAAATCATTTTGTCCCTCGGGATGTTTCATCAAACCTTATTAGAAAGGGCATGTTACATTCGTTCTACCGCAAACAGGCATCGATCCAAATTGATGGAATGTGAGCTTAACATCGCTCATAAAAGACACCAACCAACCCGTGGTAGGTCGAATTACGAGAGCTCTGACTTCTTCATTTTCTTCCAAATGAGGATACGTAGGCACAAGACGACAAAGTCTTGGCGACCACAATCCCCCATTCACCCGTAGTCCTCCGAACTACAATGAATCTTACTTTCCCATTGCACGAAAGAATACGTAGGCATAGAATGACGATGTCCTATCGAGTTACCCTTTTGTCCAGTTTCCGTGTTTAGAAAATAGACTTTAGATAAACATACCATTTGATTAGAACAACAAGAGTGGATCTTGTTGAGTACAACGGACGCGAGGGGGTGATAATATCTTCCTCTCGCATAATCGACTCTCAAACCCAGGATTTAGTTGCGAGACCATATCTTCTCCCTTTTGAGGTTTCTTCAACCATTTCCTTTCCCTCGTCGGGATAAATAACGTTCGATGGCGACTTTTTTTCCCGCCGGATGTTTTTTTGCGTTGCGACATTATTCAACTAGTCTAATTAAGTAAAAGTAAAGTCTTAGACATGTGCTCTAAGCAAAGGTAAGTCTCATCTAGAAGACAGATGAGCAAGTGGCTCAGTCTGATGGTGTGAGCAAATTAAAGTCTTAGGCATGTGCTCAAAGTAAAGGAAAGTCTCAGCCATAAGACATATGTGCAAGTGGCTCAGTCAAATGGTATGAGCATCGGTAATTCTTAGACATGTGCTCTAAGCAAAGGGAAGTCTCAACCAGAAAGGCAAATGAGCAGGCAACTCCATCTAATGGTGTGAGCAAGGTTAAAGTCTTAGACATACGCTCTAAGCAAAGGGAAGTCTCAACCAGAAGGCAAATGAGCAGGCAGCTCTGTCTGATGGTGTGAGCAAGGGTAAATTGTTAGACATGTGCTCTAAACAAGGGTAGCCTCAGATAGTTGGTTTGAGCAGTTGTAAAAGTCTTATACAGAAGCATAAATGATTGTAATCATGAAGTTGTTATAATGAAAAGCTCTTGTGAGACAAGGGGACTGGACTACTCTCAGTTAGGGGAGGAACCAATATAAATCTTTTGTGTCTTCTGCGGTTATTTTATTTACTTCTGCTGTATCTACTGCCAACTGAATTAACTCAGAATCTGAACATGAATTCTGATTCTGAGACTCTGATCAGAAGCCAAATAATAAGAAAAATGAAAAATGCAACTCAACCCCGCCTTCTTGTGTACTTTTCAAACCTTCAATTGGTATTATAGCCTTGTTTGTGCTTAACAGTTAACAGCGGTGCAAATATTGATCCAATAAGAAAAGTATATTTCTTCTTCAAGAAGGAATCAAGTGCCACATGAAAAATATCATACCGCTTTTCCTACCATATTCAAATGGGTGATTCCATTGAATTTAAATTATTGAATAGATAAACATATTTTTAACTCATTGGACTTTATAAAGGGTTTTTGAGGGTCTATAGAATATTCTTGAAAAATGTATTACTATAGATGTTGATGGTGTTATAGATGATCTTCTTAAAAATCTCTTTCACCAACTTAGAAGATGCATATTGAATATCTTCAGAGATATCTGTATTCTGGTAGATGCATCATCTCACTTTTGAGTCTATCAATATCATTGATATGTATGATGCTTAGACTATCTTTGAAGTCCTGTGCTTGAGTTTGTTGGGATCAGTTTGTGAAGCTTGAAGTAGTTACACTTTATCTAATCGTTTCAAGAAAATTTTGATAGGACTATTTCTTGACTTAAATCTAAAGTCACAGTTTTTTTTGGTGTTTACATCCTGAATCCGCTATGGTCTGAAGATTTATCTTGCAGTCTTTAAAGAAAAGAAATGAAGTTGGATGACGAAAAACTATTCAACAGATCATCTTTTCCTCTTTAGCTTAAGTTCTTTAGAATGACTAATGATGAGAAACTTAGGTTTCTTGTTAGAAGGACTTTCATACTGGCTGAATAGGTTGTGATATCTTTTGATAGAACAGTAACTTCAAGAGCTTCTGAAATATATAAGGAGAAGCAATAGTGAATTGCCTCATGAAGTATATGTAAGGAGAAGCAATAGTGAATTATTTATATTATGTCTTTATGTCGATGACCCGTTGTTAACAGGAAGCTGCAAGAAGAAGATCGAAGATTTCAAACATGACCTAAGTGAGGAGTTTGAAATGTCAGACTTGGGAAATCTCTCATATTTCCTAGGCATCAAATTCTACAAACGTGGTATAGGTTTGATGATACACCAAAGAAGATATGCAGGCAAAATAATCAAGAGATTTGCGATGCAATATTGCAATCTAACTTTGACTCCAGCTGAGACCAGATTGCAACTGTCGAAAGATTCAGATGAAGATGATGTCGATCCAACCCAATATAGAATACTTTTTGGGTCACTTCGATACCTTTGTCACACAAGGCCTGACTTAGCATACAGTGTGGGTATGGTAATTAGATTGATGCAAAAGCCAAAGGTATCACACCTAGCAGCGATGAAGAGGATACTGAGGTATCTGAAAGGAACTCTCGACTACAAATTTTTTGTTTCCTACAACTGATGAAGGAAAAAATGCAAGATAGCGAGATGCAGTGATTCAAGTTCGTGTAGTGATGATGCAGATAGAAAACCCACAGTTGGTTATGTGTTTATGCTAGGTGGTACACCAATTGCTTGGAGTTCGAGAAAGGATCCAGTAGTGGCATTGTCATCATGCGAAGCAGAATACAAAATTGCTTCTCTTTGTGCATGTCAAGCAACGTGGATGTTGAACCTGGTTAAAGAGATTACTGCGAAGAGTCATAGAGAAATTACCATGAAGATCGGCAGCATATCAGCTATCAACCTGGGGAAGAATCCAATAGCACATGGTCAAAGTAAGCACATCGAAATGAGGTTCCATTATCTTCGAGAGCAGGTAGCAGAAGGGAAGATAACTTTGGAACACTGTAGAACTGAGAATTAGATTTCAGATATCATGACGAAAGGAGTGCAAGTCGAAGTGTTCAAAAAGCTAAGCTCTATGATGAATGTAGATAGCTTAGATAAAATAAACTAGATGGTGTGTTGATTTTATAATTTCTTGTGTCAAAGCAGCGTAGCTCGACAAAAACAAGGTCTAGTTGAATTATCGAATGTGTCTGTGTCGAGTTTTATTAGTGTGTCGAAGTGTCGAAACAGGTTGCTTCACACAGGATTTCGACTTAGACCTATTTTAGTAATGCTAGCTATTTTGGGCTTTTATAGTTTTGGACTTTGACTTGGGGTGCAAGCTAACTTAAATCTATAAATAGGGAGTAACCCTTATTTTATAAACAGAACTCATACATCGTATTCACAGTTTACAGTTGCAAGTGAATAAGAGAAAGTTTTCATAGTTTGTGGACAGAGAGAAACTCTGCAGAATATACATCTTCTTCTCCAACGTTATTTTTCTTTCTTTTTGTCTCTCAATTTTTTCATTGTCATTGCGTGATTGATAACAATCTTGTTCATCAAGATTAAAGTGAAATTCTCCATAGGTTGTGGTTGAATTCCAACAGAAATAAGTCGAGTTGAGTTGAACTCGCATCAACTAAGCTCGACTCGTTAAGAAATTGGTTCAACTCAAATCCCGGTTCAAGTTTGAAACAAACTTTTTTTAAGCTCAAACTCGACTTATTATAAGTTCACGAGCAACTCGGTTTGTCTCGTTAAGTTCATCTCATTAGGTTCATCTCGCTTGCTTCACGGACTTTAAAGTCATTTTTTTAAAGTCCATTTTTTAAAGTATTTTACATTTTAAATTAATATTATGCTAAAAAGAAAGTATTGAAATAAAATAAAAGTTATTAGATTGGAATTTAACTTTGTCTAAAAAAAATACTAATTCAAAAGTTAATTAATTTATATGATAATAATTTTATTTGTATAATCATTTTTAGAAATATTTTGCTCACTTGAGAATATAATTATTAAATAACACCGTTAGACTAAAATAAAATATAAGGCTAAAATTTATATTAAAATTTTAAAGCTATTCTTAAAGACAATATAATCCTTCTCGTATATAATCGAGTTGGCTCATAAATCTAACGAATTTAACTATGTATAGTTCAAGTTCAACTCATTTAATTTACGAACATAATCAACATGCATTATTGTAACGTGGATAATAGTGTGTTTATCAAAGTATTCTTATGATATGCTTGTAATAAAAATGATAATTGTTAAATAAATACAAAGTAGCTAATTGTGTACTATGGTAAATGAAAACATAAGGAAAAAAGCAATTGAACAACCAATATATTTAATGGCTAAAAAAGACCTTTTATTTTGTATAGAATAATGGATCCGTCCATTTTAAATTTAAAAAAAAATGTTTTTTTCTTCATATTTAAAAAAATAATTTTAATGAGAATTTAAAAGAAACAGTATAAGTTGTTTAAAACTCATTTTTCATAAATTAAAAGAGTAATTTTGACACCTTCTGATATAAAACTCATTATTAATAATTTATCGTAATTAATATCACATAATTTTTTTTAATATTTCTCAAAAATAATTTTTAGGAATATCATTTCAAAATAGATTCAAATGTAGTGATTTTTATAATTTTTTATATAAAAAAAGGATAAAATACCTAAAACAAATTTAAGAATTATCATATCATTAAATTTGATAATTTAAAATAAGAATGATCTCTTATCCCAAATTCTTATAATAGTGTATAGAAACCAAATATAGCGAAATAATGCTCATAATTTAACAAATTCCAAGGATGCCAACTTTTAAACTTACTTTATTGATATGTATTGTTGAAAAAATTGTATAATTGTTACAACTTCATGTTATATTATTAGAAATTATTGACAATATAAAATAATCATAGATTTAACATCTATTATATAGAGGAAGAAATTGAACACCAGTCTTTCTCATAGATATACATAAATTTTAAGATACACAAATTCATTCAAACGATGGCGGGTGGAGTTTTAGTTGTTTCAAAACAAGGGAGGCAATATGAGGGGAAGGTTACCGTGTTTGTTTTGGTCACATGTTTGGTGGCGGCTATGGGTGGTTTACTTTTTGGTTATGATCTTGGTATTACAGGAGGAGTGACTTCCATGGAACCATTCTTAGTTAAATTCTTCCCAGGTGTTTACAAACAAATGAAAGATGAATCTGAACACGAGAGCCAATATTGCAAATTTGATAATGAGCTTCTTACTTTGTTCACATCTTCCTTGTATATTGCAGCTTTAATAGCTTCTTTCTTTGCTTCAACTACTACAAGAATGTTAGGACGCAAGGCCTCAATGTTTGCAGGTGGCTTGTTTTTCCTGGTGGGTGCATTGCTCAATGGTTTTGCTATCAACATTGAAATGCTTATCATCGGTCGCTTATTACTTGGTTTTGGTGTAGGATATTGTAATCAGGTAAAAACCGATAACGTTTTATGATTTTATGTTTTTATGTTTTTATGTATAAAGGATAAAGAATATTTTAAGTTTAATTGCATTCATTTTTTGTTACTCATAAACAGTCAGTTCCAGTGTATTTGTCTGAAATGGCTCCAGCAAAGATTAGAGGTGCACTCAACATGGGCTTCCAAATGATGATTACTATTGGAATCCTAGTGGCAAACATTATTAATTACTTTACTTCCAATCTCGAGAGGGGATGGAGAATTTCTTTGGGTGTTGGAGCAGTCCCTGCAATTTTGTTGTGTATAGGATCCTTTTTTTTAGGCGACACACCAAACTCTATGATTGAAAGGGGCCAAAAAGAAAGAGCTAAGAAAATATTGCAAAAGATTCGTGGTATTGATAATGTCGATGAGGAGTTCCAAGATCTAATTGATGCTAGCGAGGAAGCAAAAAAGGTGCAACACCCGTGGAAGAATCTTACACAATTGAGATACAGACCTCAACTAACATTTTGCTCTCTCATTCCATTCTTCCAACAACTCACAGGAATCAATGTTATCATGTTTTATGCCCCCGTCCTTTTCAAAACTTTGGGCTTCGGAAACGATGCTTCCCTCATGTCCTCAGTAATTACCGGAGGTGTCAACGTACTCGCTACTTTTGTTTCTATTTTCACTGTTGACAAGTTTGGAAGAAAGATTTTGTTTATTGAAGGCGGTGTCCAAATGTTTCTTTGTCAGGTGACACTTGCAACTTAACTAATATTAAACTCTTTATATTTACCGTTCAAATTAGTCCATTTTCCAATCATAGTTAATATAAAAGTTATGATTATTCATTGTAGATTATTGTTGGAAGCATGATTGCTGTCAAGTTTGGAGTTAGCGGTGAAGGATCCTTTACACACATTGAAGCAAACCTTCTTTTGTTCTTTATATGTTTGTATGTTGCAGCATATGCATGGTCTTGGGGTCCATTGGGATGGTTAGTTCCTAGTGAAATATGCTCTCTTGAGGTTCGCTCTGCAGGTCAAGCTACCAATGTTGCTGTGAACATGTTATTCACCTTCGCCATTGCTCAAGTTTTTCTTACTATGCTTTGTCACTTGAAGTTTGGACTTTTCTTCTTCTTTGCCGGCTTTGTGCTTATAATGACAATTTTCATTGTCATGTTTTTTCCCGAGACAAATAATGTCCCAATTGAAGAAATGAATAAAGTGTGGAAGTCTCATTGGTTTTGGTCAAAGTTTGTTCCAGATGTTGTCGTTGATCATGACCGTAAAGCCGTTGTTTGATATTAAAAATTGTTGAGGATCTAGACTAATATATGTATGACATAATAATTTCAGTTAATTATATTTGATGCTTTTATATTCATTTTGTATTTAAGACTTTTTTTAAAAGGTATTTGTATTATTTTATGAATGGTTTTTAATATGCTCTAATATAATATGCATATAATTTTTTATAAAGTTGATTCTCCTTAATTTAATATCTTAAATATAAATTTTTATCCGATAACAAAATATTTCTATAAAATTAATTAAATAATTTTTGTGGCTTCGTAACTAAGATGATATAATATATGTATTTTCTCTAATGGAAATTCCTAATTTAATTATTTATTAAGACATAACACCCTCTTGTATACTTCTATTTATGATTGTATTTAACTAAGTCAAGCTAGAGTAAATGAGAATTAGACAATCCGTTTAGGTGCTTGAAATTAAATGGTCTTGGGACACTTGAAAATATGCGATCTTATCAGAGGCAAAGCTTGATAGACACCTCATACTAGAGGCTTGACTTGACTCATTGATAGTATTATTGTTGATATAATTGTACACTTTATACTAGTCATTATTCATCTTTCTTAGTTATTTAGATTTTCTAACTTAGAAATTCATCGTAGCAAGGAACTTTTTCTCATGTGCTTTGTTATCATAAAAATAAATTAAAGTTCATTGGTATTCAAAACCAACTTAGTTTTTACTATCTCTCTCTTTATATGTCATAAATTGATGAATATTTTTCCAAAATAGAATGAAGAAGCTATCTTTGAATTTAATTCAACCAGGATCTAAATGAAATTGAGAATGCAAATATCTGAGAAATGCTAAAAAAAATAGTTAGCATTTTACACAAGTTTAATAGATTACCTCAGAAATATTTCTCATTCCTTGTAATTATACAAAAAGACACATTAAGAAATATAAATAAAATGGTTACATGGTGATAGATCAACATTGTGATAGTGAAAAATGAAGAAAAAAACATTAAAAAAAAAAAGAAATAAAGCAAGCATAGTTTGGCTAAGATCAAGTGTTAAGGTTGGATATTTTTGATCCCATTAATTTCGTAGAAGATTATATTCTAATATTATCACAAACTTTATAGTTATATCTTTTATTGGATAGTTCACATATTCACGTCATGATTTTAATCCATGTACTTTTCTTTTTAATTTACAGTTTGATTCATTCGTTGTATAATGTTAATATTGTGTATGCATCTTACTCCCCTTCATCCTAACTTTAGTTCAATGCTTTGTATGATAACATTAAGTTAGCTCCCTTCTAACCTCAAATATAGGACCATTTGATACGGAAACATCTAGGACCAAGTCTCCCTTAGACTTTCCGTTTTTCTCTTCTCTTTCTTAATACAAGTAAAATACTTTACAACTACGACGTGTATTGTGCGTCACGAGTCTTAAGCACATGGAAAAAGATGAACAGATGCATTTTTAACCTCATCTTATGATACTTTGTGCGCGAGACGTTTGGATCGTTAGCACAAAGTATTTGATCCTATGTCATAGACTTTAGAGCGATACACGTTACAACCAAAGTTAATCCACTTCTCTAAAATCCTTGAACAAATCAAAATCATTTTGTCCCTTGGAATGTTTCATTAAACCTTATTAGAAAGGGCATGTTACACCCGTTCTACCGCAAGCAAGAATCGACCTTACCTGATGGAATGTGATCTTAACATTGCTCATAAAAGACACCAACCAACCCGTGGTAGGTCGAACTACGAGAGCTCTGACTTTTTCATTTTCTTCCGAATGAGGATACGTAGGCACAAGATGACGAAGTCTTGGCGACCACAATCCCCCCATTCACCCGTAGTCCTCCGAACTACGTTGACTCTTACTTTCCCATTGCACGAGGGAATACGTAGGCATAGGACGACGATGTCCTATCGAGTTACCCTTTTGTCCAGTTTCCGTGTTTAGAAAATAGACTTTAGATAACACACTATTTGATTAGAACAACAAGAGTGGATCCTGTTGAGTACAACGGACGCGAGGGGGTTGTTAGACGATGGCTTGGATCTAGAAGGGGGGTTGAATAGATCCCAATTAAAATCAATCAGCGCTACCAATTAAAAATTGGTTTTTCAAAATATTAGTTTTAAATTTGCTGAAGCTGCCGTGGAAAAATTACGTCTAAGAACGAACAGTTATTAGAAGACCGAATATGCGTCTAGCCTTATGGAAATGATAATAAGCAAAATTTGATTCAACACACTAGTCACACTATAAGTTGATTTTATCACTTATTAGTAGAACTAGCACCAATGATCTATAATGCCCACAAAATAGGCAAATGGACTAAGTAAACTTTGGTGTAGGCAATTTTTCAAACACTTGGTGTGCAATACACTCCAAGTGTGGTTTGGCTTGAGTAAGATGCTTTAAGTTCCTTGTGCAATGTATTGTTACACTAAAGTTCAAAACAGTAATAAGTACTTACTCAAATCAACCCAACTTATGATATAACTGCTTATACTAAAATCCCTTAAATTTTAAGCCAAAATTGAAAGTGCTGAAAAGTAAAGGAGACAAAGATTTGTTGAGGCAGTTCCCCCGCCGTCTTCTCTTCAGGGTACGTCTGCCCTCAATTCTAATAATAGAATTGAGATCAATATATTAGATATCACCTGTAATGTAGAAATTTTTATACAAGAATTGATAAGCAAAATGTACAATCAAGCCCTCTTGAAGTTGATGATGCTATCGCTTCTTTCTCCTTGATTCGAGTCGAATCAAGTTCTCCGATTGTTGTGAGTAGACCTTCGATTCCAGCCCCTTTGTTGAACAACCTTCAGTTCTTCAAACCCTCGGCCCGGCTGATCTTGGGCACAAACAAATCGAACCCAGAACACTCTTGAACGCTTCCCTGATTCCCGCTACTAGATTGACGAAGACTACCGCTTCTCAATCACCTTCACTCAGCTGAAGTAGGTAGAGATGCTCTGTACCGAAAAACCCCCCAAAATCTCCAAATCTTGGAGGGTAAAGCCTGCTAGGTTTTATCCATGAAAAACCTGCCTTCAAAATCACCCCAAACCGGATTTCCGATCACGGTTTCGGACCTTATCACCTTGAATAAAATCACAATCACCCTAAGAATTGTTGTGTGTAATTGTTGTGTTATGGGTTGTAAAAGATGAAGATTGATGAACTTTGATGACACCTCTTTCACTTTTCTTGATTTGTGACAATTGACTCAAATTCACAATTTTTACTGATAAAAATGAACAAAGTTACTATATATAGTAACCAACCAAAACCACACTTAACATCTTTTCAAACATTGTAAAAAGTCTTAAAAAAACAGCACAAACGCGTGAACGGTCGACCATAGCAGGTCTATGCGTCAATGCATAGCCTGGAGATTTGGACAGTTTTGAAAGTGCAGTAGTGTGCGTCGACCATAGGTCGGCGTGCGCTGACCCGTGAGAGAGACAAAATCTTCATGCGTCGACTCATGCCTTCATGCGCTGACCCGTGAGAAAAACACAACCTTCATGCATCGACTCATGCCTTCATGCGTCGACTCATAGCCTTAAATTCTGCAAAAATTTGTTATTTATTTGGTTTTCATGCATTTAGACATATCCACATATCATTTGTATATATTGTAGTAATTAAAGCATTTTAAATGATATAGGAAGGATATGGTGGATGGAATATTTGCATTTGTCTTTGTAGAGGCGGAACCGATAATGCCGATTCATCCATGGTTATAATTTGTCATCATCGAAACTCAAGATCGTATGTTGTATGACGGTTTGCCCTCACAGGGGTGCTAATACCTTCCTCTCACATAATCGACTCCCAAACCCAGGATTTGGTTGCGAGACCATGTCTTCTCCCTTTTGAGGTTTCTTCAACCATTTCCTTTCCCTCGTCGAGATAAATAACGTTCGATGGAGACTTTTTTTTTTCGCCGGATGTTTTTTGCATTGCGACATTATTCAGCTAGTTTGATTAAGTAAAAGTAAAGTCTTAGACATGTGCTCTAAGAAAAGGTAAGTCTCATCTAGAAGACAGGTGAGCAAGTGGCTCAGTCTGATGGTGTGAGCAAATAAAAGTCTTAGACATGTGCTCAAAGTAAAGGAAAGTCTCAGCCAGAAGACATATGTGCAGGTGGCTCAGTCAGATGGTATGCGCAACGGTAAGTCTTAGACATGTGCTATAAGCAAAGGGAAGTCTCAACCAGAAGGCAAATGAGCAGGTAGCTCTGTCTGATGGTGTGAGCAAGGGTAAAGTCTTAGACATACTCTCTAAGCAAGGGTAGCCTCAGATAGGTTGTCTGAGCAGTTGTAAAAGTCTTATGCAGAAGCATAAATGATTGTAATCATGAAGTTGTTATAATGAAAAGCTCTTGTGAGACAAGGGGACTGGACTACTCTCAGTTAGGGGAGGAACCAGTATAAATCTTTTGTGTCTTCTGCTGTTATTTTATTTACTTATGTTGTATCCGCTGCCAACTGAATTAACTCAGAATCTGAACATCAATTTTGATTCTGAGACTCTGATCAGAAGCCAAATAATAAGAAAAATGCAAAATGCAACTCAACCCCGCCTTCTTTTGTACTTTTCAAACCTTCAATTGGTATTATAGCCTGGTTTGTGCTTAATAGTTAATAGCGCTGCAAATATTGATCCTATAAGAAAAGTATATTTCTTCTTCAAGAAGGAATCAAGTGCCACATGAAAAATATCATACCGCTTTTCCTACCATATTCAAATGGGTGATTCCATTGAATTTTAATTATTGAATAGATAAACATATTTTTAACTCATTGGACTTTATGAAGGGTTGTTGAAGGTCTATAGAATATTCTTGAAAAATGTATTACTATAGATGTCGAGGGTGTTATTGATGATCTTCTTAAAAATCTCTTTCACCTACTTAGAAGATGCATATTGAATATCTTCAGAGATATCTGTATTCTAGTAGATGCATTATCTCACTTTTGAGTATATCAATGTCATTAATATGTATGATGCTTAGACTATCTTTGAAGTCCTATGCTTGAGTTTGTTGGGATCAATTTGTGAAGCTTAAAGTAGTTACACTTTATCTAATCTTTTCAAGCAAATTCTGATAGGACTATTTCTTGACTTAAATCTAAAGTCACCGTGTTTTTTTTGGTGTTTACATCCTGAATCTGCTATGGTCTGAAGATTTATCTTGCAGTTTTTAAAGAAAAGAAATGAAGTTGGATGACGAAAAACTATTCAATAGATCATCTTCTCCTCTTTAGCTTAAGTTCTTTAGAATGACTAATGATGAGAAACTTAGGTTTCTTGTCAGAAGGACTTTCATACTGGCTGAATGGGTTGTGATATCTTTTAATAGAAGAGTAATTTTAAGAGCTTCTGAAATATATGTATTTCAATTGATTTCCCAAATCTGAAAGCAAGAAGAAAATTCTACCGAAACCTAATATCATATGCCCTTCAATTCTTAATTGTTTGAAACTGATATTAGTGCAGGATGCAAATGAAAAGAAGCATCTGTGTTTTAAAGACACTTCTATGAGAAATCTTCAACTTCTCTTTGAGCTCTGTTAGTTGTACTAAGATATTACTCAGGTCTGCTTTATGTCAATGTCTGATAGTTATCGCCATCTGGTTTTAAGGTTGTCAATGATTTCAAATTCGAAATATTTAATCCAAAATAATTATATTATTTTCATTCCTTAGAACAAGATTTTGTTCATATCTCATTCTAGACTTACACTCTGGAGTGACTTGTGATCTACTGATAGATTGAGATGTAAG
Organism: Lathyrus sativus; assembly: GCA_963859935.3. NCBI lineage: Eukaryota > Viridiplantae > Streptophyta > Magnoliopsida > Fabales > Fabaceae > Lathyrus > Lathyrus sativus. Next base: position 953,506,362 of record OZ012735.1, read on the forward strand.
ACACAAAAGAATCTATTTGTAATTACATGTATGGTCTTATAAAAATATGAGTATCATAATGTATCTGCTACAGATATTAAGGAAAGAAGCAGATGCATCTTTCATAAGTTTGTTTACAACATTAATTGGGAGAAGAGCCAACAACCCAGATTCAATTATTGGTGGTACTGAATTTGGTGAGAGTAGTGGAATCAGTGGTCAGGCAACCATTGAATTAGAATCCACTCAAACTTGTGTTCAGACTCTATTTGGTCAAGTAAGAATATTAAATTGGGTCTGACCAAACAAGAAAACGTGGTATGTTTGTTCTTGTCTGACTTATGTTTTAATTCAATGAGACATTTGTTTAGATATAAATGCAAAGTTTTTGTTAGATGTCTAGAGAATTTTTTGCTTTTGAAAAGGAGAACTTCAGAAATCTTTAAGAGGAAACTTTGTTATGTTTGTATGTACTAAATGTTATATAAAGCCAGATAATGAACACATTTATGAAGATAGTTTTCTCTCTATTGTGTTAATATTGTTGCTTGTTAGTTGTCTAAAGAAGACAATTCAATATCCGTCTATCACTCATAATTCTTGTTTTAAGAAAAAATGCTAGTTCTAAATAGAATCTTAGAAACTTGTGACTGACAGTTGATATCTCTATCTTAGTCTGGAGTTACTAGACTCTGACGGTTGGTAGCTTCTGAAAGTTGTTAGTTTCTGAAATTCAGAAGAAGATTCTTCCAGTCTGACATAGCAGTTTAAGTAAAAAGTTTTCTAAAAGCTTTTATAATACTTAATCTTTCATAAAGGTTAAAGTTATCTGGTGGAATTGAAATATCTGCTGGATAAAGAACCTTTGGGTAAGGTTGTTTTCTCTTGTAGTACTTGCTTTTACTATTCCCTATCTTGTGAAACATCATTGTCTCCTTTTTCTAACAAGTTTCTTCTTTTTGGAAGAATCTTGTTCAGTTTATTTTTCTTTCTTCTTCTCTTTCTTCTTTTCCTCTTGTGTGTGTGTGCTGATCAAACCAAACCTGAGATGAGTTCTTTAGTTTATTCTCCTTTGAATCAGCTAGTTGTCATCAATGAAAATTTTGTGGATTTTGATGAGTTGCTTAAGATTGGTTTTAACTTCTGGGAGACTGTGTCTAAACAAAGTTGGAGTGGCTACTTTAAGATGCTATGTGGTTTCACTTATCCAATTCTTGTTGAAGAGTTTTGGATTAATTCTTCCATTGTTGAGCTGAACTTTGAGAATGCTATTCTGTCTAGAGCAACTGATGTTTCTATAACAGTAACCTCTAAAGCGATTGAAAATATGATCAATTATGAGGAGATTGGAGAAATCCTTTGGTCATGCTTGTGTTCAGTTTTAACTGATTAATATTTACTCGTGTTATTTACTGAGAATCTAAAATAGATGAAAGTACTCAAATGTTTGCAACTTATTTTATTACTGACAAAGGAAGCAATTACAAAAAAAAAATAGATTTTTCTAGTCTAATGGGTGTGTCCTAAGGAACTCCCTAGGATCACCTGACATGTCTAAATTGTCTAAGAAATATTGCCATTCTTTCTTGGAAAACTTCAAAGCCTCCTTCCTTAGTTTGTTTCTGCATTTGGATCCAGAAGAATTCTTTCTTCTGTGATTCTTCACAAAGGATGTTGAAGAGGAGAGCGCCTCTGAAGCTGTATGCTTGCTTGCAGGTTCTTCAACTGGTGTCTTGTTTTGATTTGCTTGAGTTTTTGCATTCAATATTGTTGCCTTCCTGAAATCTCTCTTTGGAAAGATCTGCTTATGCTTATACATCTTGGGGTTTATAGATTAAGTGATGATGGAAGAAAGTTTACATGAGTCCTTTTATAGACGTATTACAATTTATTATCTTGAGTTTAATATTATTTAAGTACTGATTAAATCAACATTTTAATAATAAATCTTGGTAATATAATATAATCTATTAAGATTCTCTGAATTTGTATGAGTCTATGATTGATCTATTCTAATTGTTGTTTCTGTGTCATTTTCACTTTATTAAGTGTACCTTAAGAAAATTTAAACAAAAGTTCTGGAATGTAAATGCACAATAAAGAAGTATTGGTCTGAAATAAAATTTTCATTAATTAAATGAGCATTACAATTTTTTTAACAAAAAAGGGTACAAGATAATGTCTAGAATTCATCTTTAGCCATTGAATCATGTGCCCAACAACATCCACTGTTGTTGTAGTCCACCTCCTCGTCCTCTGAATAAATCACGTTTTCCTCTTCTATATCAGGAAGAGAGCCGTAGAATGACTTGTTGACAATCTTTTTATTCTTTTTTGATCTCTTCGTGCTTCTTCTCTGAAGCTTCAAGGCAGCTAAAGAAGTATGTTGTGTTGAGAGAAGAGGTAGAGTTGTAGAGGACTCAGAAGCATCTCGCCTCTGAGGGGATTGGACATCCAAGCTTGTAGAGCTCTCGGTTGCTTCTATTACGACAAATGCATTATGACTCTCAGTTACTGATGCCATGTCTTTAGGTTGGTGATTGATGAAAATGACTTAGGAGTGGCATGTTTTGATAATGACTTCTGTGGATACCAAGCCTTTAAAATTAATCCTTGTTTAATTCTTAAAATAGTAACGGCCATTAAGACTTCAATGCGTGCACTTTACAAACCTTAATGACTCTTATTACTTGATTACTCTTCCTTCCTCGAAACTGATCTTGTAATGATGATCTGAGTTGCATTTATTATTGAATTTATTTTCTTTTTATTCTTTTTGATGTGACAAAAGGGGGAGAAATAATAGTAAGTATTTAAGTGGAAACTGAACCCATTGAATACATATTAGTAATTTATTTTCTTGTCATTTATTTTTCTGTTACTTGCCCAGGGTGTATTTTGACTTTCTAGTAATTAGGTCTAAGTATGAGCTTACAAACGTCATACTTTGCCTATCAAACCCAGAAAGAGCTTACAAACCTCATATTCTGGTGTTTCCAAAGAAAGTTGAAAAGGGCGACATATTTTAACTCTCTTGCACATAGTGTTAAGATAGAGCTTGCAAACCTCTGACTTAGCCTATCAGACCCAGAAGAAGCTTAAAAACCTCGTATTCTGGTGTTGCCAAAAGAAGTTAAAATGAAGTCATTTTGGTTTTCTTGTATATGGAACTAAGGGGGAGCTTACAAACCTCAACCTTGAAATTGTTTGACTCAGAGGGAGCTTACAAACCTCAGACCCTGATGTTGTTCAAAAGACTAGTTTATCTTTCTTGAAAAATAGTTCTTAATGTTAAAGCAAGCTTATGCTATGAACTATTAGAATCAAGGGGAGCTTACAAACATCATACCTTGTTGTTGCATCGGAAATTAAATGCCTAACATTGTCCTTTAAATACTTGTGTTTGTCATCATCAAAAAGAGGGAGATTGTTAGAATAAGATTTGTTCTTGATATTTTATCTTTTAGTTTTGATGACAACAAAAGTATTAAAAAAACAATGGTTATTTGATGTGTATTTTATTTATGCAGGTTCTTGTACATAAATAATCAGAATCTGTTTACTTAAGATACACTTGGAGTTGGTTCATTTCTAGCTTCTGGTGGCAGAGTCTGAAGAATAATTTCTAGTGTGGATTGGCGAAGACTCTGAGCTGAAGGCCTCAACACTCAGATGAGTTTCAACACTTAGTAATTGTATATCAAATTTTGGTACCATTCACAGTTGGTGATAAAGTAATGGACTATCTGTACTACTGAAAGCATGTTGTATTGTCTTATCAGCTTATTAGCTCGAGTCTACAAGATTACAAGGCTCAAGAAAAACTGGTGTGTTCTATGGATGTCTGCTCCCAACGACTATATTAGTACAGAACCTCTTGAAGACTCAAAGGTTAAACGGGTTACACAAAGGATTCAGAAATCTATTGTGCATCCATCTTCAACGTCTCTTGTACTATAGAGCAAAAGCAAAGACAGTTGATCAAGTCACCTTCTCAACGGCTAGTGTCTAGAAAGGCTATATATATGCCTGAAGATTCAAACCTAAATTTTTAACAAAGATTCTTCTGTTGGAGTAGCAAGATCAAGCAATTATCAACTATATGTAATAGGCAAATTTTCGGTTGTAGGTTGTAATTTTAAAAGCCTTAAGATTTCTTACCCTTGAATATACTTAGAAATTTTAAGTGTTTTAGGTCTTTGTTATGGTGATCTCCCGTACCTCTAATGCTCGCATCATGTACACCTTATTCTCTATTCTGCTGAGCCTTTAGTAGTTTAGATTAGGTCTCCTAGTATGTGCTAGAGCAAAAGGTCTTATCTCATCGGAATTCAAGCAACAAGTCTTGAGACAAGATGCTTAAGCCACGTAAGTCTCATTGCTTAAGTGTTTGAGCTGTGAAAATTTTATTCAGCTAGTCTGATTGAACAAAAGTAAAGTCTTAGACATGTGCTCTAAGAAAAGGTATTTCTCAGCCAAAAGACAGATGAGCAGGTGACTCAGTCTGATGGTGTGAGCAAAGTAAAGTCTTAGACATGTGCTCTAAGCAAAGGAAAGTCTCAACCAGGAGAAAGATGAGCAGGTGGCTCAGTCAGATGGTGTGAGCAAGGGTAAGTCTTAGACATGTGCTCTAAGAAAAAGGAAGTCTCAACCATAAGGCAGATGAGCAGGCGGCTCAGTCTGATGGTGTGAGGAAAGGTAAAGTCTTAAACATGCGCTCTAAGCAAGGGAAGTCTCAGACAGTTGGTCTGAGCAGTTGTAAAAGTCATATGCAGAAGTATAAGCGATTGTAATCTTAAAGTGTTTATAATGAAAAGCTCTTGTGAGACAAGGGGACTGGACTACTCTCAGTTTAGGGAAGAACCAGTATAAATCTTTTGTGTCTTTTGTTGTTATTTTATTTACTTCTGTTGTATCTGCTGCCAACTGAATTAACTCAGAATCTGAACATGAGTTCTGATTTTGAGACTCAGATCAGAAGCTAAATAATAAGAAAAACGTGAAACACAATTCAATCCCTCTTTCTGTATAATTTTCACACCTTCACACAGGACTACCAATAAATTGTTTGGACAAACTTGAAAAAGAGCAATCACATGAGAATTATGGACATGTGCTAATTGTTTCAAATAATGGTTATCATTATATATTTAAACAAAAGAATTTCAAATTAGCCATGATACATAAACTAATACACAAAAGAGAACATCATATAGTTTCTTTTCAAATTCATTTTTTGAAAACATTTTTTCTAATTATTAAATCTATAACTACCATCTTGCTCATAACTCATAATATTTTTTTATACAATCACATCAATTAGTAGTGCATGTACTATATCAAACCATACAAAATCATATAACAAACTTCCATAATAAATGTCAACAAAAGCAAGGTGTGTGGTTTGCTAGGCAATCACGTTACAAAAACTAAATAAAGTTAGGACTATTTGAAGGTGAGAAAAACACTTAGAATGGGGTTGAATAAGGGTTTTGAAATAATTATGGCAATAAAAACAACACAGTATTTTTATCCTGGTTCGTTGAACTCAACTAATCCAGTCCACCCTACCAAGGTGATTTGCCTTTCTCAACAAGGACTTAATCCACTATATTCAAACAGATTACAGTGTCAACCACTAAGAACAATTGTCTTAGTCTTCTCAAGAAATCCTGACCATAACTTGGCCTTCTTAAGGAACCTTTTACAAATAAATGTAAATTAACAAGTGTTTAAGATGCTTCTAAAAAGATATATCACAACTGTGATTTTTACACTTAGATTAAGAACGAATAAAAATTATTCATCTTATGAAATAAATTGTATGAGAGCTTGAGAGTAGTTTTCAATTTGATTTCTCAATAATCCGTCAACTTTGAAATGTTGTTGAAGACATCCTTTTATAGAGCAGAAAGTCCAAAGCTTGAAGACTGTGCGTAGAAGAGTAGTTGTAGCCTTTTTGTCTTCTATTGACTTTAGCTTTCCCAGAAGAGGAATGTTCAGACAAATCCCTTTTATCTGATTTCCTGTGCCATACATGAATAAGGAAAGAGTCATTTGGAATATGCCAACGGATATATCTTTGAATAATATTTTCTTCAACAAGCTTCTGTATCAAAGTTATCAACATCAGAGTCTTGATGTTATCAGAGTTTTGCAGCCAAAGAGCTTCAGCGTGAATATCAATCAGAGCAGAGTTTGAATAACAGAGCCTCTGTACTTGCAGCGTAAAGTACTTTCAGAGTCTTCTTGAAACAATGCTTGAAAATCTTCATACAAAGTCTTCAACTACGCTTTAGAGTCTTCTGCAGCTTCTGCTTCAAAGTCTTCTGCTTCAGAGTCTCTTCTGGCAGCGCTCAGAGTCTTCTGATGACTTGCTTCTGATGCTTCAGAGCTTTGCATAGAATAATGTTCAGATACATTTTTGCTTCCATAGGAATATTTATTTTAATATCTGAACAAAAACACTTGAACAAAATTAGAGTATATATTTTCTTAATACAAAATTTCATTAGTGTTATCATCAAAACCATAGAGATATATTAAACACCAATTTGTGTTCTAACAATCTCCCGCTTTTTGATGATGATAAAAACATAGGAAATTTTGTTCAATAAAAGGATAAATATATAACTCCCCCTGAGATAAAGAATCTCCTCCTGAAATGAATACTCTAATAGAAGAAAATACTTCCCTTTTTGCATGAGTATACTTTTCAGATTAAGAGTCTGGTTAGAATCTTGGTTAGAATATACTTTCCAGAATCAGAGCTTGATTTACTTTCCAGAATCAGAGCCTGGTTTGAATTAAGATCTGGTTTGGGGATTCTCAGGGTAACTTCAATGAATTTTGTCAAATGATACGTTATAGTTCTGAAAGACTAAAATTCAATGTTAGTTATAAATTGTTATGTCTGAATTCCATTTTAGTAACTGTTTATTTTTGAACAATCAAAATTTATTTTTTTCTCCCCCTTTTTGCCATAATCAAAAAGAAAAACCTTTTAAGACAGAAAAGAACAGAGAAAGTAATATAAAAACAGATACGGAAATAGTCAACTTCATTGATAAACAGATATTTAGAAAACATTCAGATAAACAACAAAATAGCATCAACAACAAACACAACAAACAGGTGCACAAACATAACAGAAAAGAAACTAAGGTTGGCGAGAGGCTATCATCTTCAGAAGATCTGTAATCTGAGAAGTAGATTCCTCTTGTCTAGACATCCAAGTTTTAATCTCATCTGTGGTTTGTTCTTGCTTGACCATCCATGTTCTGATCTCTTTGTTGCTGGCTTCTAGTAGAGCAAACTTTTCTTCTAAATCTGGTCTTTCTGTCTTGATTTCAGAAGAAGCAGAAGCAGATGTAGATGCAGAAGCTGGAGCACTATCAGTGACCATAGCAGATGCAGATGCAGTCTCTTGAATCACAGAATTAGATGTTGGTTCCACAATCATTAGAGTTGACTGATTAGGCACAAGAGTTTCTTCAGCAGCAACCGCTTCTGGAGGAGTATCTTCAGACATAGGTTCATCAGCAGGTGCATTTTCCAGAGGAAGAACTGGAGATCTACTCATGTTTAGAAGAGTTTGTCTGATAACTTCAGCAAATTTCACCTTTGCATCATCAGAGCAAATGGTGCGAAGATTTGAAGCTACAAAGTTGAACCTTGAGATGAATTTGTTCCAAGTGGCTTCAGAAGCATCTGGATTCACACTAGACAAGCACTCCTTTACATAAGATATCCACATGTTCAGTTCCTTCTTGAATCCATCAAATAATGTACTAACATCCATTCTAGGTTTTGGTTTCTGAAAGTTTTCTAGAGATGGTGTTTTAGGTTGTTCTGGTGGGGTTGGTATTGTAAAGGTTGGGATAATGAACATAGGACGAGAGAAAGATGGAAAAGATGTTTGGCCAGATGATTCAGCAATAGCCTGACGTTTTAGATAAAAGTGTTTAAGTTTGAGTCCAGAGGGAAGGTCATCAGATGGTAAAGGTTTTAATGAAGCAAAAGAAATAAAATCAGATGATCTTGGTTCATAGCCACAGAGTGAGGGGATGAGTTTACTTCTAGGGGTACATCAGATTCAGTAGAATCAGATGATGCAGAAGAATGACAAGATGTGGAAGAAACGTCAAACATAATTTTCAAAGGTTGAATATCAAGAACCTCAGAATCAGATATGAATGATTCAGAAGGTTTAGGTTATTCTGGTTGAGGAACAGAAGGAATGGGTTGTTCTGGTTGTGGTTCAGTAGTTTGTGGTTTTGGTGGGGGAATTTCAGAAGTTTGTTGTGGTGCAGAGGTTTGTTTGTCAGAGGGGGGAATATCAGATGGTTTTTTTTCAGATGGAGTTGGTTGTAGTTGGGGTGCAGAAGGAGTTGTTTTAGACGTTTTCTTTGGTTTAGGTATAGAAGGAGATGGTTGAGATTGTGTTGGTTCAGATGGAATTGGTTCATGAGGAGGAGAAGGTGAAGGTATGGGTTCATAGATAGGGGGATCAGATGTTAGTACCTCTTTGACAGTTTCCAAGATTGAATCTAAATTGGCTTCAGGAGGATTAGCTTTTTGCTTCTTGACCCTCTTGGGTTTAACAGAAGCTGCTTCACCAGAAGCCTTCCTCTTGGGTTTTGAAGATCCTTCTTCATAAACGTTTATCTTCTTCTTGTGTCTTGCACCATAAAGATCTGGTTCAGGTTCGCCTGCTTTCTGAATCAGATGTTCTGGTATAGGAGTTCCATCTGCCAGACATGTTGCAATGTACTTCAGAATAATCTCCCTAGGTTCATTAGCGTAGAACAGAGGAAAATCATCCACTGGTATCCTTCTTTTGCTAACCTCTTCAGAGTTTATTTGTTTTGGTGCAGAGGTGAGTTCTTTTACAACCTTCATCCTCTGAAGACTTTTCCCATTTAGAGGTTTCCCTACCACAGAAGCTAACTCTTCCTGCAGTCCAACTTCTATCAGATGTCTAACCAGACCATTCTTAGTCAGAATGTCTGAAATGAGTCTTCCCATTGGAATCCAATTCCTTATCTTCTGATGTTTAGTTCTAACTTCTTCCCTTGATTTTTTCACGTGAGTCCATAGATGATTGAAAAGTAGATAGGGCAGATCCACTTTTGTGCTCTGACTCAAACAGTACATGAAGTACATCTGATCAATATTTACATAATCAGGAGAGTTTGAAGACTTCATGTGATGTATGCAACCCATAAAGATCTTAGCCCAGATCCTGTAGTTTGGCTTCAGATCTTTCACTTTGTTAAAAGCTTCTCCAGATGAGAAAACTTCACTATAAACTTCAGTCATATCAACACACCCAGCTGGCATATTTGTAACGCCATCAGTTTCTTCATAACCTATGAGCTTCCTAATCAGATCCTCAGTTATGATGATTTCCTTACCCATAACATATGAAACAATGAACTTGGGGTATGTGGTAGCATGGATCCAAAATTCCTTCACCAGGCATGGATAAACTGATCCCATCAGCCTATCAAAGAACTTTGTCCAACATTGAGCATCAACAATGGGACGAAGATCAAACCCATTTTCAGCAATTGATTCAAAGTTCACAATAGATTCACACAATACTTCAAGTTTGTCAACTGGTGTGAGTAAGGTTCTAACTGGTACCTTGAAAGCAACAGTACCCATATTTGTAGAAGAGACGACAACCATGGTTGATTGAAACTGAGCAAAAGTTGATGAATAAGTAGCCATTGTTGTTCTTGAGAGAGATTTAGGGTTACAAATGGTTTTGGGTTTGGGAGAGAGATGAAAGTAGTGAAGCAAATAGAAATGCATACAAGAGTGTGAGAGAGTGAAAAGTGTGAAAAGTGAAGTGTTGTGGTATTTATAGAAGAAATTAGGGCACACAAGAGTCACAGGTTTAGCACGTTTACACTTAGCATTTAATAAAAAGAATATAATCATTTCAAGCAATTAATGATTCTGACAATTTAGGGGGAAAACGAGAAACTAAATATTCAAAAACAGTACCTCAAACTTCATTTCAGTAATGTGCACTCCACCTTTTCAGATTTAGAGTTACACGTGTTTGCTTGCATGTGCTTCTGAAGCTTCTTTGAGAAATGAAACGTTAGCCAACGTTCAGATCCTCTGAGGCTTGTTAGTTCAGATTTGCACACAATAAATAAAATATTAAATAATAAATAAATAGATGTAATACTTCAGAGTTAAAACACTTTCCATCTAAGAAAGTTTTCTTTTGATAAACATTTTATTCTAGACAGAAATCCATACTTATATTTTTCAGAATAAATTTAAATCTATCTTCAGCAAGGAGTTTTGTAAAGATATCAGCCCATTGATGGTCTGTATCAACAAAGTTCAAACTGATAATTCCCTTCTGAACATAGTCTCTGATGAAGTGATGTTTTATCTCTATATGCTTAGCTTTAGAGTGTAAAATAGGGTTTTTAGACAAGCATATAGCAGAAGTATTATCACAAAATATTGAAATGTTACTCTCATGAATCTGATAGTCTTCTAGTTGACTCTTCATCCAGAGCATCTGAGTGCTACAACCAGCAGCAATGTATTCTGCTTCTGTTGTTGAAAGCGCAATTATGGGTTGCTTCTTGCTGAACCAAGATATCAGATGACTTCCAAGAAACTGGCAGCTACCAGAAGTACTCTTACGCTCTACTCTGTCTCCAGGATAGTCAGCATCACAGAATCCAACTAATTTATAATCATCAGATTTTCTGTAACACAAACCCACGTTAGTAGTACCTTTCAGATACCTTAGAATCCTCTTAACAGCTGTTAAATGAGATTCTCTAGGATCTGATTGGAATCTGGCACACAGACAAACACTGAATAGAATATCAGGTCTAGAAGCAGTCAAATACAAAAGAGATCCAATCATACCTCTGTAGAGCTTTTGATCTACCTTCTTGCTTACCTCTTCCTTACCAAGAGTGCTTGTAGGATGCATTGGAGTTTTTGCTAATTTGCTTTCAGTCATGTTAAACTTCTTCAGAAGCTCATTCACATACTTAGTCTGATGTATGTAGGTGCATTCTGGAGTTTGGTTAACTTGAATCCCCAGAAAGAATCTGAGTTCTTCCATCATGCTCATCTCAAATTCAGCCTGCATAGATAGAGCAAACTCCTTTCCAAGCGTAATATTGGTAGATCCAAATATAATATCATCTATGTAAATTTGACAAATTAACAAGTCTTTCTTAAATGATTTGCAGAAGAGAGTTATATCCACTTTGCCTCTAATAAAATTCTTTTCCAGGAGAAAATTACTTAATCTCTCATACCAAGCTCTGGGAGCTTGTTTTAAGCCATAGAGTGATTTCTTAAGTTTGAAAACATGTTCTGGAAATTTATCATTTTCAAAGCCAGGAGGTTGATGAACATAAACTTCCTCTTCTATAATACCATTTAACAAGGCACTTTTAACATCCATCTGATATAGAGTGATGTTATTTTGTGCAGCAAAAGAAATGAGTAGGCGTATAGACTCTAACCTGGCCACAGGAGCATAAGTCTTTGTGTAGTCAATTCCTTCTTGCTGACTATATCCTTGAGCAACTAGCCTTGCATTGTTTCTTACAACTTCTCCTTGCTCATTCAATTTGTTTCTGAAGACCCATTTAGTTCCAATGATGTTGAAACCTTTTGGTCTTGGAACCAGATCCCAGACGTCATTTCTGGTGAATTGATTTAGCTCTTCTTGCATAGCAAGTATCCAATCATTATCGTTCAGAGTCTCATCCATAGAAGTTGGTTCAATTATAGACACCAACCTAAAAAGTGACGTTCCAAATGATCTGAGAAATGACCTTGTTCTGATAGGGTCATCCTTCTTTCCAATAATCATTTCTTCTGGATGAGAATATTTGATTCTGGATGATCTTTTAACATTTGGTCCTTCAGAAATATTTAAATTGTTCATATGGCATTAGCGACTTAGCCATCTCAATTTCAAAGACATCATAGATTTGAAGAGAAGAAATATGGTCTTATGATTACCAGAAATCGACATTCCAAGCAAAGTGTGTGAAGAATGTGTTCAGGCAAAACAACACAAGAATAACTTCAGCAAGGATTCAAGAAGCAAGTCGAAGGCAATTTTTGAAGTCATATACTCTGATGTATGTGGTCCCATCTAGGTGGGTTTGATTGGAGGTAACAAATACTTTATCACGTTCATAGATGATTTCAGTCGAAAGTTGTGGACTTACCTGATCAAGAAGAAAAGTGAAGTGATCGAGGTATTTGCCAAATTCAAATCTATGGTCGAAAGACAAAGTGGTCGAAAGCTAAAGACTATGATGATTGATGGTGGTGGAGAGTATGTGTCGAAAGATTTTGATGCATTATGTGAGAAAGAAGGGATTATGAATAAGGTGGTGCCACCCTACACTCCACAACATAAAGGAACCGCAAAAAGGAAGAATAGAACAATCATGAATATAGTGAGAATTATGTTGAAAAGCAAACATCTACCCAAATAATTATGGGGAGAAGATATGTGGACAACAACATACATCTTGAATAGATGTCTGACAAAGAAGCTAGAAGGAATCACGCCAGAAGAATGTTGGATATATAGCCCATAGACATGTTCCAGATCAGTTGGCAAGAAAGCTTTATGACAAGTCGAGTCAAATGATCCTGATAGGATATCATTCGATTGGAGGATACAAGTTGCTCGACCCATTGAACAAGAAAGTTGTGGTTAGCAGGGACGTGATCATAAATGAGCTTAAGGAATGGGATTGGACTGAGAATGTCAAGAAGAATTCAGTGAGAATCTTATATGAAGAGCCAGCTAGTGAGAATCTTGTCGAATTGCCTCAAGGCAATAAGGAAATTGATGTAAAATGTGTTTACAAGGTGAAGGTGAAGGAATATGTAAGGAGAAGCAATAGTGAATTGCCTCGTGAAGTATATGTAAGGAGAATCAATAGTGAATTATTTATATTATGTCTTTATGTCGATGACCCGTTGTTAACAGGAAGCTGCAAGAAGAAAATCAAAGATTTCAAACATGACCTAAGTGAGGAGTTTGAAATGTCAGACTTGGGAAATCTCTCATATTTCCTAGGCATCAAATTCAAAAAATGTGGTATAGGTTTGATGATACACCAAAGAAGATATGCAAGCAAAATAATCAAGATATTTGAGATGCAAGATTGCAATCTAACTATGACTCCAACTGAGACCAGATTGTAACTGTCGAAAGATTCAGATGAAGATGATGTCGACCCAACCCAATATAGAATACTTTTTGGGTCACTTCGATACCTTTGTTACACAAGGACTGACTTAGCATACAGTGTAGGTATGGTAAGTAGATTGATGCAAAAGCCAAAGGTATCACACCTAGAAGCGATGAAGAGGATACTGAGGTATCTGAAAGGAACTCTCGACTACAAATTTTTTGTTTCCTGCAGCAGATGAAGGAAAAAATGCAAGATAGTGAGATGCAGCGATTCAAGTTGGTGTAGTGATGATGCAGATAGAAAACCCATAGTTGGCTATGTATTTATGCTAGGTGGTACACCAGTTGCTTGGAGTTCGAGAAAGGAGCAAGTAGTGGCATTGTCATCATGCGAAGCAGAATACAAAATTGCTTCTCTTTGTGCATGTCAAGCAACGTGGATGCTGAACCTGGTTGAAGAGATTACAGCGAAGAGTCATGGAGCAATTACCATGAAGATCGACAGCATGTCAGCTATCAACCTGGGGAAGAATCCAATAGAACATGGTCTAAGAAAGCACATCGAAATGAGGTTCCATTATCTTCAAGAGCAGGTAGCAGAAGGGAAGATAACTTTGGAACACTGCAGATCTGAGAATTAGATTGCAGATATCATGACGAAAGGAATGCAAGTCGAAGTGTTCAAAAAGCTAAGCTCTATGATGAATGTAGATAGCTTAGATAAAATAAACTAGATGGTGTGTTGATTTTATAATTTCTTGTGTCAAAGTAGCGTAGCTCGACAAAAACAAGGTCTAGTCGAATTATTGAATGTGTCTGTGTTGAGTTTTATTAGTGTGTCAAAGTGTCGAAGCAGGTTGCTTCACACAGGATTTTGACTTAGACCTATTTTAGTAATGCTAGCTATTTTGGGCTTTTATAGTTTTGGACTTTGACTTTGGGTTTAAGCTAACTGAAATCTATAAATAGGGAGTAACCCTTATTTTATAAACACAACTCATACATTGTATTCACAGTTTGCAGTTGCAAGTGAATAAGAGAAAGTTTTCATAGTTTGTGGACAGAGAGAAACTCTGCAGAATATTCATCTTCTTCTCAATCGTTATTTTTCTTTCTTTTTGTATCTCAATTTTTTCATTGTCATTGCGTGATTGATAACAATCTTGTTCATCAAGATTAAAGTGAAATTCTTTATAGGTTGTGGTTGAATTCCAACAGAAATAAGTCAAATTGAGTCGAACTCGCATCAACTAAGCTCGACTCGTTAAGAATTGGTTCAACTCAAATCTCGGTTCGAGTTTGATACGAACTTTTTTTAAGCTCAAACTCGACTCGTTATAAGTTCACGAGCAATTCAGTTCGACTCGTTAAGTTCATCTCATTAGGTTCATCTCGCTTGCTTCACGGACTTTAAAGTCATTTTTTTAAAAGTCCATTTTTTATATATTTTACATTTTAAATTAATATTATGCTAAAAAGAAAGTATTGAAATAAAATAAAAATTATTAGATTGGAATTTAACTTTGTCTAAAAAAATACTAATTCAAAAGTTAATTAATTTATATGATGATAATTCTATTTGTATAATTATTTTTAGAAATATTTTACTCACTTGAGAATATAATTATTAATTAACACCGTTAGACTAAAATGAAATATAAGGCTAAAATTTATATTAAATTTTTAAACCTATTTTTAAAGACAATATAATCCTTCTCGTATATAATCGAGTTGGCTCATAAACCTAACGAGTTTAACTATGTATAGTTCAAGTTCAACTCATTCAGTTTACGAACATAATCAACGTGCATTATTGTAACGTGGATAATAGTGTGTTTATCAAAGTATTCTTATGATATACTTGTAATAAAAATGATAATTGTTAAATAAATACAAAGTAGTTAATTGTGTACTATGGTAAATGAAAAGATAAGGAAAAAAGCAATTGAACAACCAATATATTTAATGGCTAAAAAAGACCTTTTATTTTGTATAGAATAATGGATCCGTCCATTTTAAATTTTAAAAAAAAAATGTTTTTTTCTTCATATTTAAAAAAATAATTTTTATGAGAATTTAAAAGAAATAGTATAAGTTGTTTAAAACTCATTTTTCATAAATTAAAAGAGTATTTTTGACACCTAATATAAAACTCATTATTAATAATTTATCGTAATTAATATCACATAATTTTTTTTAATATTTCTCAAAAATAATTTTTAGGAATATCATTTCAAAATAGATTCAAATATAGTGATTTTTATAATTTTAAATATAAAAAAAAGGATGAAATACCTAAAACAAATTTTTAGTAAAAATTATATTCAAACGGATTTTTCATTATAAGTTTTTTATAAAAAAAAATATTTTTAATATTTCTAACAAAATATATAATACTAAAAAGTTATTTCAGAAAACCCAAAACAAATGGTCCTACAAAGTTCGTGTGAAAAATTTAAGTATCAATTCAACGTGGAAATAGTAATATCTCCAATTTAATCCTATTTTTTCATTTTAGTCTTAAATAATCCTTTGTAAGTTGCATGCAATTTCGAGTGGTTAAAGGATTTATATCTTTGATTATTAATTTAAACAAATAAAGTTTAAAAAGTTTAAAATTTAAGAGATGTTCAGCTAATTTACATTAATTGGTTTTAAAAACTTAATGACAAATTATTTTTGTAATAAAATGAGATTCAACTAAATTTTCAATTACTTGTTTCGCTATACTATAAATAGATTAATAGAGTGTCATTTAAGAATTATCATATCATTAAATTTGATAATTTAAAATAAGAATGATCTCTTATCCCAAATTCTTATAATAGTGTATAGAAACCAAATATAGCGAAATAATGCTCATAATTTAACAAATTCCAAGGATGCCAACTTTTAAAATTACTTTATTGATATGTATTGTTGAAAAAATTGTATAATTGTTACAACTTCATGTTATATTATTAGAAATTATTGACACTATAAATTAATCATAGATTTAACATCTATTATATAGAGGAAGAAATTGAGCACCAGTCTTTCTCATAGATATACATAAATTTTAAGATACACAAATTCATTCAAACGATGGCGGGTGGAGTTTTAGTTGTTTCAAAACAAGGGAGGCAATATGAGGGGAAGGTTACCGTGTTTGTTTTGGTCACATGTTTGGTGGCGGCTATGGGTGGTTTACTTTTTGGTTATGATCTTGGTATTACAGGAGGAGTGACTTCCATGGAACCATTCTTAGTTAAATTCTTCCCAGGTGTTTACAAACAAATGAAAGATGAATCTGAACACGAGAGCCAATATTGCAAATTTGATAATGAGCTTCTTACTTTGTTCACATCTTCCTTGTATATTGCAGCTTTAATAGCTTCTTTCTTTGCTTCAACTACTACAAGAATGTTAGGACGCAAGGCCTCAATGTTTGCAGGTGGCTTGTTTTTCCTGGTGGGTGCATTGCTAAATGGTTTTGCTATCAACATTGAAATGCTTATCATCGGTCGCTTATTACTTGGTTTTGGTGTAGGATATTGTAATCAGGTAAAAACCGATAACGTTTTATGATTTTATGTTTTTATGTTTTTATGTATAAAGGATAAAGAATATTTTAAGTTTAATTGCATTCATTTTTTGTTACTCATAAACAGTCAGTTCCAGTGTATTTGTCTGAAATGGCTCCAGCAAAGATTAGAGGTGCGCTCAACATGGGCTTCCAAATGATGATTACTATTGGAATCCTAGTGGCAAACATTATTAATTACTTTACTTCCAATCTCGAGAGGGGATGGAGAATTTCTTTGGGTGTTGGAGCAATCCCTGCAATTTTGTTGTGTATAGGATCCTTTTTTTTAGGAGACACACCAAACTCTATGATTGAAAGGGGCCAAAAAGAAAGAGCTAAGAAAATGTTGCAAAAGATTCGTGGTATTGATAATGTCGATGAGGAGTTCCAAGATCTAATTGATGCTAGCGAGGAAGCAAAAAAGGTGCAACACCCGTGGAAGAATCTTACACAATTGAGATACAGACCTCAACTAACATTTTGCTCTCTCATTCCATTCTTCCAACAACTCACAGGAATCAATGTTATCATGTTTTATGCCCCCGTCCTTTTCAAAACTTTGGGCTTCGGAAACGATGCTTCCCTCATGTCCTCAGTAATTACCGGAGGTGTCAACGTACTCGCTACTTTTGTTTCTATTTTCACTGTTGACAAGTTTGGAAGAAAGATTTTGTTTATTGAAGGCGGTGTCCAAATGTTTCTTTGTCAGGTGACACTTGCAACTTAACTAATATTTAACTCTTTATATTTACCGTTCAAATTAATTCATTTTCCAATCATAGTTAATATAAAAGTTATGATTATTCATTGTAGATTATTGTTGGAAGCATGATTGCTGTCAAGTTTGGAGTTAGCGGTGAAGGATCCTTTACACACATTGAAGCCAACCTTCTTTTGTTCTTTATATGTTTGTATGTTGCAGCATATGCATGGTCTTGGGGTCCATTGGGATGGTTAGTTCCTAGTGAAATATGCTCTCTTGAGGTTCGCTCTGCAGGTCAAGCTACCAATGTTGCTGTGAACATGTTATTCACCTTCGCCATTGCTCAAGTTTTTCTTACTATGCTTTGTCACTTGAAGTTTGGACTTTTCTTCTTCTTTGCCGGCTTTGTGCTTATAATGACAATTTTCATTGTCATGTTTTTTCCCGAGACAAATAATGTCCCGATTGAAGAAATGAATAAAGTGTGGAAGTCTCATTGGTTTTGGTCAAAGTTTGTTCCAGATGTTGTCGTTGATCATGACCGTAAAGCCGTTGTTTGATATTAAAAATTGATGAGGATCTAGACTAATATATGTATGACATAATAATTTCAGTTAATTATATTTGATGCTTTTATATTCATCTTGTATTTAAGACTTTTTTAAAAAGTATTTGTATTATTTTATGAATGGTTGTTAATATGCTCTAACATAATATGCATATAATTTTTTATAAAGTTGATTCTCCTTAATTTAATATCTTAAATATAAATTTTTATCCGATAACAAAATATTTCTATAAAATTAATTAAATAATTTTTGTGGCTTCGTAACTAAGATGATATAATACATGTATTTTCGCTAATGAAAATTCCTCATATCATTATTTATTAAGACATAACACCCTCTTGTATACTTCTATTTATGATTGTATTTAACTAAGTTAAGCTAGAGTAAATGAGAATTAGACAATCCTTTTAGGTGCTTGAAATCAAATGATCTTGAGACACTTGAAAATATGCGATCTTATCAGAGGCAAAGCTTGATAGACACCTCATACTAGAGGCTTGTCTTGACTCATTGATCGTGTTATTGTTGATATAATTGTACACTTTATACTAGAGTAATTATTCATCTTTCTTAGTTATTTAGATTTTATAACTTAGAAATTCATCGTAGCAAGGAACTTTTTCTCATGTTCTTTGAATTTACTTCTACCAAGATCTAAATGAAATTGAGAATACAAATATCGGCCAAAAACGCATCCACAATCCAAAGTAAAATGACTAATGCATATATACACGCTAAGGCCAAAGGGTTAGTAAGAAGAAGAATAGAGAATTACCGAAAATGGACTCGAGCTGGCAGCTATGATGCAGGTAATGAGTTCTTTCAAACTCTCATTCTTCAATCGGTGTGCTATCTGCTTCGTGAAGCTAGGTGTGCCACAGGAGATTCAAATACTGTTGAAGCTTTATGTGTGTTTATGTGTGTTCATGGTCCCCAACAGGCCATGTTGAATTCAGGTGGATATGAAAGAAGGACCCACCCTCATTCTAATGGTCATATGGTCAATACAAAGCCAAGCTTTCTCAAGAATTCTCCAAAAAGGACCGGAGTTTCCTACCTTTTGGTTTTGAGTTATAAGCTTGAATAAGAGAGTTTTGGATCAAAATTTAAGGAGCTTTCAAGGAGAGTTTTATTTGGTTCATCATTTGTTTTTCTACAAGATTCAAGGCCAAAGTATGTTTTAAGCTGCAAGGGGCTCTCGTGTTAGTCTTCATCGAATGTTAACTTCAAATTCAAGTACTCATTTCAAGGGAATTAAATTTAGCAAAATTCAAAGGGTGCAAGCTAGTCAACTCAAGCTCATAAATCCAAATTCCAAATTTTAATTTGTATCAATTCAAGGCATATATTTTGTTCACACGAAGTTGAAAGAAAGTATGTGAGGATTACTTGAAATTCGAAGGCATACCTCATTCACTACTGTTTTTCAAGAACATAAGTTCATCACAAAGCTCAAGAGGCCTTTGTCTTAGATTATGATTATAGTGGAATCCGTAAAATTCGAAGAAGCTATCATAGCGCAAGACATGATTGTTGGATTTCCATTTGATTTGCGGTCGTGTTTTGAACATGGCTTATAGTGTTTTCACAAGATTTTTCAAGTGATTCAAGAATATTTCTGCCATTGATTTAATGCCATAAAATGGGTGAGCATCTTTGTTTCATGCTGTGTTTGAGGCCATAAGAGGCGTGTTTGCAATGATTAAAAACGATTAAGGTTTACAAGTTCAAGGGATTCAAATCCACCAATTTCAAATCCATAATTCCAAATACAACGTTTTTGTTTTCTTGTCTATAATTGAGTTCGAAGAAGATGCATGAGCTATAAAAGCCCTCCAAGCACGCTAAAGCCAATAATGTCATAAAGTTGGAAAAGATACATGTTACACATATTACAAATGTTTGTTCTCACTATCATTATCAAAATTTTACAGCCAAGGCAAACTAAAAGATACAATTTGTAACAAAATTCAGCAAATCTTTCAAAGTTCTTGAACGACATATCATCATGATTGGGTTGCTTAACAACTTGAACACGTCGGTCCAATCTCGGCAATACAGTTGCTTCATCCCATAAGAGTCATGTATTTTCTGCACAAAATTACAGCATCAAAAATATCACGAATCAAACAAACATTCGCCAATATAACAGAACAAGGCCTCACGAACCGCCTTGCCTTTTTTTTTTACCGTTTAACTCAAACAAAAGTATAGCGGCCGCTATTTCCGCTATCGCGGATAGTGGTTAGCATCCCAAAAGCATGGCGCCGTGGTCCTGTACTGCTACCTTATGCTGCTATAGCGTGCTATCGACAACCTAGCCGCAGGGTATAAAGCATGCTTCTCTGTTGCAACATGAAAATGATGACTTGGAAGGTAATATTATTAGTCATTTCTATGGCAATGACTTGGTATTGGACCAAGATGCATGACCCTTGAATTGAACTAGATATCTGTATTGCAGATTCCTTTTGAAATGCTTGTGTTTTGGTCTGTCAAATATTACAATTATTGATTAACTATTAGACAAAAGATGTATGTACAGTTACTCTGCAAAATCGGTCATGGATTCATGGGAATGTGATAATGCTATCAATTATTTTATTTCATTATTGCAAAAAAAATCCATACCTATATATATATATATATTTTTTTTCATTACGCAACTTTCCCCCGTGTTAACACGGGTTTGAAATCCTAGTACATAGCACATAAAAGAAAACAATATCTGAAACAATTTCCTCTCCCCATTATATTATGGATCAATCTTTTCCTTTTTTTTTACATGATTTCAGTTTCGGTTTCTCCTAAAGATAGACAGGATCAGTGCTATTAAATCAGCAAAAAATCCACTAGCTTCAATAACACTCGTATCGGTTACTTCAGACCATGGATATGACTTCACTGATTTGGTTGCTTCAAGAAGAATCTCCAATGGAATCTTCGGTTTTGACCTTTCCATAGGAACCGTGTAATGATAGTATTTCTCTGGGTCCGGACAATAATCCTGCAAAATTTTATCTTTGATTAGTTCACTTCAAACACGACTGATTATAAAAATACCAATATCTTTTAATTAACAATACCTGATCAGCATGCATCTTTTTCACAAAGGTTTTGAATATATCAAAATTTTGTTTCTGGAATAATTCTTCTGTCAAACGTAGGTATGTGACTCCATACATCCTTAGTTTTGGAGGGCCCTTTTTATTAACACCATTTGGTCTAGCGTTTAGAAGGATTTGGTTGTAACCTTCAGTGTCATACCTTGGAAGTGCATTTTCCCCAGCTACTTCAAGGTTCTCTCTCCATCCTCCACTCAGAACCTACAAGTAAATACACAATTTACAATAAACTCATGCAATGTGTAATGGAATTTATCAGTCTCAATTTCTGTTCGATTTTGCAAAGAGCAGCATATTAGATTAGATGTCAAGTTGGAATAGATTACCTGCTGAACAAGTTCCTGGGCACAACTTTTGGCTTCTTCTGGTTGCTCAGAATTTCTCATCTCAAGACATGTGAAATTCAAAATGGCATTATGTCTAGAGAACATCCTTGCTATGGGACGGTATCCATCTCTATCGCTTAAGTTGTAATATCCTGAAGTAAGCTCTGTAGCATGGCTATCAGTTTTATACCACCAGTGGATTCCAGCAATCTGTTTTGTATTAAACTTTCACTGTATTGATACGAAAAAATTGAATTGCTAGTTTAACATAGATATACATATATATTTGAAGAAATGATTTTTTTACAACCGACAATTTTTGAAGTGGTTAACTAGGGTCAACATTGCAGTTAATTACGTTCGGTAGATATTGAATGAATATATCGGGTGGCCAAACACATGAACCACAAATTTGGATGTTGTTAGCCATACTTTTTCAGTGTTCAATTACATATATGAACACCAGAAATTTTTGGTTAATCACATTCAAATTTGTGGCCGGTGAATTTTGACATCTGGTATATTCATTAACAATCTATTTTAATGTAATACGATCTATTTGAAATGTGTTAACTTAACAGCTTAAATTGTTGTTGCAAAAAGTGTCCAATTTTTTTGTTCAAATAACAGAACTAAATATTTGAGAGTTTACTTTTGCTGCTAACTTCACTTTGCATCCTAGGAATATTTTGTTGGCTTCATCCAAGATATCATCACCATGTGTCAGCAACTTGTTGGAATACCAAGTAAGAAAAAATTTCCCTTTCTCTGTTTGATAAGTTCCTTTTGATCTGAAAAACTCCGTAGATTCAGGTATGTCATTACATAACCCTGCATTATCCGGCAGCTCCCATTCAGGATGGCCTGCCTTTGTTGCAGCCTCTTTGAAATCAGCTTGAAGATATTTATCATAGCACTGCAAGATTTCAAGTGCAAGTACACAAAATTTGAAATCTGAATATCTGATATGGTTTACGTTATTGATATGAGTAGCAAATACTATTTGTTTTGGATTCGAATACTCTCCATCGACGCAATGGTGCAGCAATATTTTATGCAGAATTTTGTTTTGCTGCACCATGAGAGAGGATCTGAGTCCATTTGTTTTCAACAGTGTTATGTGGAAATGTGCACTAATTTCTACAACGAAAAAAGTCACAAACTCACGATAAATTCTCCGATACCAGGAAATTTCCAGCCTAGACAGTCTGAATAAGAAGGATATCTGAGTTCTCCAGCAGGGCCAAGTCCTACTTCAATATCTATCAGTAGCTCAGATTCTAAGAAATCTGCCATATTCTCTCTAAAACTCTTCATATAGTCCCTATACATCTGAATGGGAGTTCTTCCATTAAAGAAAGGTTTATCATCCACACCAAGGGAAATACATTCCTTGTTCCGAATTCCTGTACGGTTGGTGTAAAAAATATCAGGATCTGATTCACCAACTTCAAGAACCCATTTAGGTAATGGAATGAAAACAGAATCTCCAACGTTCCCTCCACATTGATGAAACGACATTATAGCTTGTAATTTCAGTTTGCAGTCCTGAACGAGCTGAAACAAGGACCTGTATCCTGACCAATCATACTGCTGAGGACCTTTTGATTCTACAATACCCCACCAGACATCAACCATAACTCCATCAACACCTGCCGCTCGTAGCTCCTTCAGCTGTTTCTCGAGTCCTGCTCTATTCGCCAAGACATTGTCACCTGTAATCACTCCTAGCTGGAATGAAGAAATAATACATTTTTGAAATGGAACATGTATTTTTATAGATGGAAATTTGAAAATAATTGAGTTACTTACTTGGAGCATCACATATACAGGTACATAATTTGCAAGCATTGGATTTTCGTATGTTTCAACTTTTGGTGCCTGCATTTTATGACAAAAACTGTTATGTTAGGACTATATATATGGTGATCCAACTACGTGATTTTCTTTGCTTCATTCATTTTTTGAAAATTGAAATACTAACAACATATAGATACATAGCAGATGTGTCTATATAGAACAAGTAAAAAACAGTCCAAAATTTTGTAAATAAATAGCTCATGTTTTTTAATTGCCTATTGTGAATAAAGAAATAGCTCATGTTGTTTAATTGCCTATTGTGAATAAAGAAATAGCTCATGTTGTTTAATTGCCTATTGTGAATAAAGAAATAACTCATCTTTATTATAAATAATAGACTAAAAATATTAAATTTAAAATCTTCAAATAAAATTAGTTAAATTATAAAATTATAAAGAAAAAATTAATATGTCAGAAATAATTAATGTTAAGAAAATGTTAACTTGTGGCCCTAAGTTCTAAGTTAAAGTCAAAAACTTAAATATGAAATTTTTGTTCCGTTTGAAAATTTTTAAATTCATGATTAAGTAAAAAAATTGACGGTAGAGAATCGTGATCCTTCTCATTGCTCCTGAATACGTGGACCACTCAAATAACTCACAGCTAGTTTCATCCTCTCACAACAACACCATCAATTACAGAGACGAAGACGAAGACGAAGACTTAGGGTCATTATAGTAAAACCAGACTCTGGTTCATGAACACTAAATTATATACTAATAACACATAAAAGTGAAAAAATGTTACCTCTGCAGGTTCAGCAATGGCAGCTTTTAATGCTGTCACAGACA
Source organism: Lathyrus sativus (assembly GCA_963859935.3). Classification (NCBI taxonomy): domain Eukaryota; kingdom Viridiplantae; phylum Streptophyta; class Magnoliopsida; order Fabales; family Fabaceae; genus Lathyrus; species Lathyrus sativus. Next base: position 953,530,499 of record OZ012735.1, read on the forward strand.
CAGAACGTTGTTTCTTGATGGAACCACGATGAATATCACAAAATTTCAAAGCTTGTTTTGTCTTTGAATTTGGCTTCCTTGCTCTTTCAACACGTATTCCCATTCTTCCCTGTTGAAAATACCTTTCGCGAACCTCAAAGGTATTAACCGTCATCCTCATTCTAAACACCAGTTAATCAAGATTACTCCTAATGCTGATTATATGAAGCTTAGTTGGTTTAATGCATGTGATGAAATGAAGAAGCAGATTAATTAGTGTTTAATAACACTAATCACTGGTTAATGTGTTTTTTTTTGTGTTTGTGTATTTGAAGGGTTTGGGATGTTATTGTTATATATGGACCAAATTTTAGGAAATAAAGAGAGGACAGTGTTGCTTGAAGCAATGATCAAAGATAATAGACAGAGCTTGTAGACCGTCAGTGTCCTTTTTCACTCTTGTTTCTTCATGTGCTTTTCATTATGCCGACCTCTTTTTTTTCCTTTGGGCTTTGATTCTCAAATGGGCTTCACTTAATTTGTCTTTAATTTGAAGTCCGATAAGTAAGTTGTGAGAATTTCTTCTGCCACCCTCCAAATTTAATGGCATCTCTCCAAAATGTTATGATTTTATCTAAAATTAAAAAATCCATTTCATTATTTTACTATAACATTTCGAGTTTTTTTAAACAATCTCATTCATATCGGATTTTTTTTACTCAAACTATATCGCATTTATGACTACTAAGTATACAATTTCACCAGATTTTTTTACTGGATTTAAAAAAATATGCATTTTTATCGTTTTTGTTTTTTTTAGAAATGTCTAATAAAAATTCATGTGTTCTCATGCACTTTTACCGATATTTTGAAAAGATCGATAAAAATGCATATTTTTTACCATATATTTCAAAATAACCGATAAAAATGCATGTTTTCAACCGGCTATTTTGAAAAAAACGGTAAAAATGAAAGTAGTTATACCGATGATTTTGAAAAAAATCGATAGTGGAAAATGTTGCTTAGGTTAACCAAAGGATTAGATGGCACAATCACTTTTAGGCAGCGTAACCGAGTTGCAACTGCAAGAACGAGGATTCGTGCAAGGGGAGATGATGCCAAGGACTCGTATATCCAGTAGGGAAGAGTATGAAGGTGAGAAAAACACAAGAAGAGGGTTGAATTATGTGAACTTTTTATTTCTTTTGGTCAGATTCTAAACACACACTTCCTTGAAGCCAGTTATGATAAATTCTTGAAGAGCCATTTCATGCTCATCAAGAGTTTTATCACACACTCCTTTACTAAAGAAATATGATCCTTATCTATAACTTCAGTTTTATTTTGAACATAATTTAATTCTTCTTTCAAAAGATCATATTGCTTTTTCAATATTTTCACGTGTCTGACTTTCTCTTAACATCTTCTTATGAGATCTTGAATGAAATTAATCAAATCAGAACAAGATAGTTTAAAAAATACCTCATCCTCTTCCTCAAACTCTGAACCAGAATCTGAGTTAGATTCTTCTTCAAAAGATGTAAGAGCCATCAAGGTAAGGTTGGCTTGCTATTCATCCTTTTCAGAGTCTTCTTCATTATCAAATTCATCCCATGTTGCCATGAGACTTTTCTTGAATTTATTTCTGAAGTTATCCTTCTGAAAGCTTCCCTTCTTTGACTTGTCCTTTTGTAGTTCAAGACATTCAGTAATGAAGTGAACAAGCTTCTTAAGTTGAAGCATCCTTTCTGATCATCCTTCTTTTCTATGAAGCTAAATCCTCTGAAGTCATTGTTTCTGTCAGAGAAACTCTTGTTCTTCTTAGCCAGATATTAAAACCTTTTAATGATGAATGCAATTTCCTCATCATCTGAGTCATTTTCAGAACCTTCTACAAGATAAGTTTCTTCAGACTCCAGACTTGAGGAACCTTAGCAATTTTAGCAATAGATTTTAAAGCCATAGGCTTTGACTTTCTAACAGGTTCATCTCCATTGAACTCCATCTTATGGCTCTGAATATTACAGATAAGACTTTCAAGACGTAATGTGTTTAAGTCTTTAGCCTCCTTAATAGATGTCACTTTAAGCTTGTATCTGATAGGAAGACTTCTAAGAATCTTTTTGACATGATCAAATGTAGTAGGGCTCTTGTTCAGAACCTGAAGTCCAGACACAAGAATTTGAAACCTAGAAAACATGGTTTCAATGTCTTCATCGTCCTTCATTTTGAACAGGTCATATTTAAGAACTATAAGGTTAGCCTTAGCTTCCTTAACATGTTGATTCCTTTTATAAATGACATTGATGACTTCTTGGAAAGTGTACCAATAGTGTCGCAGTAATAAAATATCAAATCCACAGGGATTTTGTTCGAACAAGACAATAATTGTGCAATAAAACTAAAATAGTAAATAAGAGGGGTTTCAAGTTTCAGAGCGAAAAATAAAATAAGAGTTTTAAACAGAAATACTAAGATAGTCAGGTTGTGTATCGAATCCCCTTATAATGCCTTGCATGAATGATCTTATCCTTATAATCTCATGACAAATTAACAAAACTGTTATAAATGGTCCCTTACGAAATAACTCGCTTATCACTACTCGGAGCTTCCTATTCCTAGTCCATCAACTTAAGTAGGATTATGAGATGTACATAATGTTAATGCCCTATGCCACTACTTTAGGTCTCATATCCCTATTCAACCAACGTAAGTAGAACAATTGCCCTAGGTCCAACATATAGGCTACAGGTCAGTAATCCATATGTGTTAAATATAAGATTAACAAATTATCTCAAATATAAAACATGAAGAACGATAAGCAAATGAATAAAATTATAATTCAAAGGATTTATACAAAGTCAAATCAACATATAATCCAACAAGATTGGATAAGGTTCATCATAACACAACCTAACCTACAGGAGCTTAGCTACTCATAATTCAGATAACAATACCACAATTGATAGATGAAAATAACATATGAATTTCCTTAATGTAATGACCTCAAATGGCTTTCAAATGCCCTAAAATAACCATTGGTTCTCTCAAAATCGTGTTTTGCTCTCCCAAGTTCGTAACATTGTCAAAATGCTGAGAATCCCCTTAAAAAGAGCTCGGAGCAGGCTAGAACACGTCAGGAAAAAAAAGCCCAGAAAAAGTGTCCACCACGCGTATTATAAATGTATCGTGCGTGCGATGTAACTTATACATCCCTATCGTGTGCGCGGTGGTGCACATGATTATTCCATTAGTTCCACCAAAAAACACCCCTTTTCACCTAAATTTTCACTAAGTTCCATTGTTCCATATTGTTGTACCCCAAAATTTGACCAACCGTTTCTTGTAATTTGGCTTATGTTTCATTTGCATTTGCATCTGCATATCGCATATTGTGCATTTTTTCAGCCGAATAGATTTTATCGGGATTACAGCCCTTTCTCGCGTCTCTGGAGATTCAAACCAGTTCGAATAAACAGGTTTATTTTGGAAGTGGTGCTCTTCCCGGTGTTTTCGGTCTATGCTGTTGTTTTTGGGGATATTTTAGTATCCGTTTTTTTACCGTTTATTTCGTTGCGTTCTCGCATTTTTATTCATTGCTTTTCTTTGGAGTTGTCTTGATTTTCTAGGTTTTATTTCATTAGATTTTTAATAGTTTTTATCCTTTATTTTCTATTTTAGAATATTATTAGATTTTTTTAATAGATTTTAATTGAGTTTTTGTAAAAATTATTAGTTTGTAGAATGTTTTAGGTTATTAATTCTTTTAGATTTTTGGTTAGAGTTTATTAGAATTTATTAATCTAGTTTATTTTAACTAGGGTTTTAGAGTTTTATTTTAATTAACTTGTTTATCTTTATTATTAATCTCAGTTTTAATTAATCAACTTTTGAGTCAGATTTCTGCAGGTCCAATGCAGCATGTTCCGCGTGTGACAAGTGTCAGGGCTATAAATAGCCCTGTTCACTCTCTCTCTCAGGTGGCTGGCACACATCACGAAAAAACCCTAGATCCGCCCACCAGCAAAATCAAATGGCATCCATAGGCCGCCGGAAACCTCATGAACATCACCGGAAAATTCATGATACCCACCAGAAAACACATCGTGTTCTTCATGTGTTCATACATTTTTTCCCCAGCAATTTTCATCCAAGTTCATAAACACATTCATCCCGTTCATCCTACTTTTTCCAGATTTCTTCATGTTCATACAATTTCTCCAAAAATCTTCATACAATATTCATCTGTATTCATATCTTCATAGACATTTTCCAGATTTGCTTCATCAACCTCCATAATCATCAACATCGTTTCCATATTTCAAGATCTGAACTCAACTCATCATAGATCTACCAACACAAATTCCAAACTACATCATGATTTTCCAGCAACATTCAAACACTCATCAGTTTTTTCCAGAAACCTTCATACATTCATACAATTTTCCAGAGTTCGTTCATCAATATTCAAACATTTATCCATTGAATTTCCAGAAAGTCATCACCATGAACAAACTTCAGATCTTCATACGAAACACATAGATCTTCATCCTGTTTTCCAGAATCATCACAACATTTCCCAGATCTTCATCCTTTCGACCTTCAACCTTTAATCAACTTCAAACCTACAGATCTACAAATTACCATAGCACATTCTTCAGATCTATCTCAACTAACCTCCGATCTGCCATTTCCACGGATCATCACGAAACCGTAGATCTTCGTCACCATCTCAACTCTCGCCATCAACAACTTCCACGAAGCTGCACAAACTTCTAGATCCAGATCCGCAAGCTTGTTTTCATCATCAATCATCTTCAAGTAGCTTCATCTGAACAACGTCATCCTACATGCATTCGAAACCACCTCCGAAGCTCATCCTCGCAGCTTTCTCATTTTCACCGAAAATTGCATCAATCATAAAGAAATGGAAGGATCAATTTGGATTCTTGAGTGTTGTTTGTTTGCTGGCTGGTTTTGTTTTTACAGGGGAGCATGAGATAGGAGAAGGAGAGGTTAAGCGTGAAGAGATGGCGGCGGAGATGATGTTGAGAGAGAAGAGGACGGCATGAACAGGGTCTAGGGTTTGTCAAGGTGAAGAAAGAAGAAAAGGTTCACGGATTTTCTGATGTGGGTTAGGGGGCCTTTGGCCCTACCGTTTCTTTGGATTTACACCCCCCACATCCATTGTTGCGCCCCCCTGTTTGATCTTTTCTTTTTTTTTTACTTCCTCTCCATTCGTACATACCCCCTTTGCTTGTTGTATGTTGTTGTGAAGCTGGGTCGGGCCCAACCATTGGTTTTAATTCTGCTATCCCCCTGTTGCTGCTATACCCCTCCTGTTTCTTTTTTTTTTTAATATTGTTGTATAGTTTTTTTTTGTGGATATTGTTTTAAAATCAATTTGTAAATATATTTCACATTATTTTTTTTTTGAAATTATGTTTTCTTTTAGAATATTATATTTTACATATTATTTTATATTCTATTTTCTATTCCAATTTCTTTTAATATTTTTATTAGAGTTTCTTTTAGAACTTATTTTCTTTTTAGAGGTTTATTTCCATTTTCATTTGTTATTGGACTTGTATTCTCATTTTCATTTTGCTTTTCGATGATGAGACCTCCGTAATTCGTTATTAATCAATTTGTTGATGGATAATGTAGGATATGAGACCATTTCTTTCTCTCCTTATTTTTCTCCTTCTTCTGATTTTATTTTGGTTTTCGTCTGTTTTGGTCCGTGTGACACGATTCAATTGGAGAAATCGAGAATATGTAGGCACAAGACGCGACTTCTTGGCGAGCACACTAACAATTAACTTCTCTGTTATCTCGCTTCCGTGCGATTGAGACTTTCCCGCTGACAACTAATCTTTCCCTTTCTCTTGTCCTAGTGAAATTGAGACCAGCCCGTAGTTCTAGAACCCATAGGTTCCCGTAACTTTAAACCAACGACATACTACGTCCGTTCCACCACAAACTGGTAACGCCTAAGTTTCCAATGATCGAGCAGCAATACACCTAACTGCTAGAATGCGTACGCTAGTATCGTCAACCTTTTCTCTCACCCTCGTGTGATCGAGAACACTCGTTCGTCCCGTAGTTGGCCTGAACTATGTTTTGCTCTGATTTCTCATGCCAGATGAGAATATATAGGCACAAGACGCGACCTCTTGGCGAGCAATACCCCCGTAGTTTCCCGAACTACGTTGACTCTGACTTTCCCATTGCACGAGGGAATACGTAGGCATAGAGCGGCGATGCTCTATCGAGTCAGTTCTTTTCATTTAGCTTTAGCAGCCGTAGATTAGATTGTTTTTCACCCTTAGACTAGACAACCCAAGTGTGGATCTGGTCGAGTACGACGGACGTGAGGGGTGCTAATACCTTCCCCTTGCGTAACCGACTCCCGAATCCAGGACTTGGTTGCGATGACCTTGTCTTTCCCTTTTTCGTCAGGTTTTTCCGATCGTTTCCTTTCCCTCTCTTTGGGATAAATAACAAAAGGTGGGGACTCTTCTGTCATGTCGGCCTCCTTTTTCGCAGTAGAACACATACTTTTCTATTTTTTCCTCATTCTAGGGTCTTTATTCTTCCTTTTAGCTCCTCTTTCTCTTATATTTCTATGATTCTTTGCCAACTTTCATGCAATGACAAACTGTCATCACAACCCCAAACTTGAATTGTTACTTGTCCTCAAATAACTCGCCTGCAACTGCACATTTTAACAAACAACAAGTCGTACAATAAAAATTAAACATCACTATTTTTTTTGTTTCCTGACCATTATTCCAGCTTCCAACTTCCATCCTCCAAATTAGGAAACTTTTCTTAAACATTGACGAGTACTCAACCTGTTTCTCAGCTCATTTTACTCACTTAATGGATAAAGTCATCTCTCAATCAACATTTAAAATAAATTATACTTAGTTTGATCATGTTATAATATAGTTTATCATGGAAATCATAACACACATATTAGTGGTCTTTTCAGGTTGTAACTTGGCTTATGTTTGGGTAGGATATTTTTATAAAGGTAGGTTTTGTCGCAACTGTGAAAAACAACCGGAGGAAACAAACAGAAGAGTCGCCACCGAACGTTATTTATCCCAAAGAGAGAGAGAAATGAAACAATTGAAGAAAACCTAAAAGAAAGGAGAAGACAAGGTCATCCAACCAAATCTTTGGTTTAGGAGTCAGTTACGCAAGGGGAAGGTATTAGCACCCCCTCACGTCGTTGTACTCAACAGAATCCACGATTGTTGTCTAATTAAAGGGTGTGTTTATCTAAAAGCTACTGCTAAACGGAAAAGGGAAAGGGAAAAGAAAAAGGAGACTCGATAGGACATTGTCGCCCTATGCCTACGTATTCCCTCGTGCAATGGAAAAGTCATAGTCAACGTAGTTCGAAAGGATTATTTCTAAGACATCGTTGTCTTGTGCCTACATATTATCATCTGGTATGAGAAATCAGAGCAAACGTAGTTCAGGAAACTAATTGTTAAGTATTTTTTTATGAGCAACGTTAAGCTCTCATTCCAGTAGTTAGGGTTGATGCATGTTTTCTCTAGAACGGAAAAGTAACGTACTCTTTTCTGAAAATGAGTTTGAAACAACAATCCCGAAGGATAAAAAACTTAGAATTTTGTTTATGATTTTTAATGAAGTGAATTGGTTGGTTTGATATTCACGTTGCACTGAAGACTATGATATAGGAACGAATGCGCCGCATATCGCCCAAGGGACATACACTAAACACTCTAGACAAGTGAGGAGAAACCCCTCACTCATCATTTCCCATATGCTTAAGGCTCGTGGAGCACAACGTTTATCATTTTTATTAAGTGTCTTAGAGTTGTTTGAGATGAGAAGAGAATGGACTCAAAGGTTGAAAAGAAAAAAACTAAGGGAAACTGAATCCTAATGTTGTCATGCACGATGATCCTAAAGTTTAGGATGAGAAGGAAGTCTACCTAATGTCATCATGCAAATGATGGACCTAAAGTTAAGGTTTAAAAGGGACTATCCTAATTTTTATCATGCAAAGGATTGAAAGCCTAATGTCTCTCCTACCTCCTACTTAATCAGAAATCAAGTGGAACTAGGAATCCTAAGGGATCATGTGAATAAACACAAGTAAACATTACACCAATCAATCATAAACATAAGCAAACTCAATACTTAACCAAGTCTCAAGAAAAGAAAGAGAGAAAGAAGAATGAGAGATAAAGGAGAAGATGCAACATCAAGTGAAGAAACAAGGAAGTTCACTCCATAAGACATAAGCATTAAACAAATGCAAGCATTAATCTCAATCACACAAAGTAAACATCAACATCATTTTAAAGTAATAAGAATGTGTTCACATGTCAAACCATAGCCAAATATTAGAAGTCAAAGCAATTAGGCAAAACAAGGCAGCAATGCATACACAAATGACTTAAGATCAACCATGAAAAAATTTCAATCATCAAGCAAGGTGAAATGAATTCATATGATGTGAGAAACAAGGTAGGGCAGTAGAAATGTCAAGATGCATTCAACTCATGTCAAAGGTCAAAGGATGAGCAAAAAGATTCAAGTCATGCATCATATCCAAACACAATCAATTGTCACACAAATAAGGATGCAAAGGCACACCTCAAAGGAGGATCACATGTAAATTCAAGGTATGAATCCAAGTAGGGGCAGTAGTTTGTGTTTGAAGGTAAATCCAAGTTCAAGTTCAACATCATAAGTAAGAAACATGAGCATCACATCATAACAAGTTCACACAAACAAGCAAGTATCAATCAAAATTCTTCATGAAAAGGAATCAAAGTTCATGTGAGGTTCAAGAATTAAGAAGCATGTTATTGAGCATCAAAGACAAGTCAAGATAGCATTTAAAAACAAGTATTCATGTCCTCCAAACATCCTAAGCATCAATCAAACACATGTGAACAAGTAGGACCAAAACTAGGTCAAGTAAGCATGTATATCCATCTAAAAGCAAAATCACATTAATGCATCAATTAAAGATAGGATAATAGCCAAATGAGACTAAGAATAAGGCTCTAAAACATGGTATTTCAATCAAGAACAAGAGATAAGATCAAACCATGAGTGGTTGCACAAGTGCACCCCTAAACAAATCATAAACTTCAAGCACATCTAAATAATTAGGCATGTAATGAATGCATCACACATGAAAAATATGTAAGAGCCTTTAAAAATCAAGGAAAATGTTCATGATACCAAGGAGGAAGTAGCTCAATGTTCCCTAAAAGGAATGCCTAAACATGTGTACAAAGAATGCTCAAATCGTCTCAAACATTAAGCAAATACACAAAAAATCATTCAAACAAGTTAGGCATTAAAAGAGATCCAAACATGAACACAAAATACATGATCAAGCCATCAAATTAACACTAAAATGCCCTACATACATGTGCCTAAGTGTGTGTAAAAGGATGGATCAAGGATCAATTAGAAAGATCACGAATGAAAGCATTGTTCCAAAACTAGGTCGAAGAAACATACCACACAGTTAATTCAAATTAAAATAGCAAAAATAAATTAAAATTATAAAAAATTAAATAAGACCTAAAGGAAAATAAAAATTATTTTTTGTATTTTTTTAATAAATGGAACTATTTTTAATAAACCAAAATGAAAACAGAATATTAAAAAAAGAAAATAAAACACAAAGAAAATGAGGGGTGCAGTAGTAAACTGAAATAAGTTAAATGCAATTGGGCCAGAAATGCAGGGGGTGCATATAGAAATTCGTTGGGCCCATATGAAAGTCATGTAACAATTAAATAAAAGTGTAACAAATAAAATCATGTGGTAATATAATATTAGTTAGTCACATTTTGTTTAAATGAATAAGACCAAAACATATGAGACAAAACCCAAAACAACAAATCACATGGTGACACCTCATCATCTTCAACCTTGGGACAAGAGAGTACTGTCGGAAAAGCATCGGCCATCGCGGGCTGCCAGTGCCACCGCAGGTGTTGGCGCCGGCGACCATCAGATGTGGTCCGGTCGCCTGAAAAATGCAAAAGGGGGACTACCCCACCCGATTTTTCGCGTAGGTTCCATTTTTTGACATTATTTTTCACTAATTCCCACTCTAACACCTTGAAAATTCAGCATGAATAAAACACACAAATACTTTCATGTCAACAAATCAAAATAACATGACAACTAACTTCAAGTATTTTCCATGGAGATTCTAAATATCACATTATCTTTCAAAAACAACGAATAAAACCTCATGAAAAAGCACATTAAAGTAAGCCCTAGAATATGAAAAATCAAATATCACACACAAGCAAGCTCTAAACCAATGCCTACACAGTGTAGGACTTCAGATGCACATGAATGAACCTAAACACGTTCTAAAATGATGGAAAGGAGCTCATGAAAATACCTAACAGAGTAGCTTCGTTGGCCCTTGAAAAGTTTGGAAGATTCGAATAAACTCTTCTAATAGCCTCCTTATGCCTCAATGTTGATAAACCAAGCAAAAAGTGGGAGAAAACTTGGAGTAAAACCCAAAAACCAAGTGAGAGATTCTAGAGAGAAAAAGTAGGGTTTTGGATGTGAAAGAGGTAGAATGAAGCTTTTTTCTTCATTAGGGTTTGTTTTCTAATTATATATGATGGATTAGAGGTTATTAGAGGCCCAAAATAAATGTTTGAAAATTTGGCCAAAAAAAAGTGGTGTGAATAGTAATACAGGTTTGGCATGTGCGTGGAGTACTTTGTGTGGTATGAGTGAGCAAAATGGAGTGTGAATGGTATATGATGATCATGAATGAGGCGTGGTGTGATTAACAAATGGAAAGTGGGAGTTCTTGGTGAATTTTGAAAATTTTCTCAATATGGCAAATTATTTAAATTTCATGGCATGCATAGTACATGGTGTTGGCTCAAATAAGGTAAAGAATGATGTATGAGGTGTATGGAACGATTATATCACTCTTGTGCCATAAAATTCTCATTTATTTGCCATGAGAGTGATTCCATAAGCATGACCTCATGAAGAATATTTGCATGATGATGAGATTCTTGAAGCATTGGGAAGTTGGCATGATAAGGAACAATACTGGTGTTGATAACATCTTGAAACAATGCTTGGAAATGACTTGAAATGGGGCACGAAAATTGCATGAAATTCTAGCCATCTTGAAACTTAGAAAAATTCCAAGTGTTGGAAATTTGCCATTTGAAATGCCTCACTTTAATCAATGATATCGTGCTCTCTAATGATCCTATGATGACAAAATTGATATATTTGGAAAGATCAAAGGAAAATGAATAACTTTAGTGTTGAAGAGATTTTGAATTGAAACTTGATTCAATCAATGTGTAATTATCCATGGAAAGTGATAATTCATGCATGCAAACTTACCAAAAATGGAAAATTTAGAAAACCCTAACTTGCCAAATTAGGTAAGTTTCATCAATTCTTGATTTTTGATAATTTTCTTGACTTTTATTGATCAAATTTCATCCATTGATCACGTTTGACTTATAGGACACAATTTTGACCATAAAAATCAAGAGTTGACTTTTTCTTTGCACAATTGACTTTTTTCCAATTTCAACTGATTCAACTACCATCTGAGCCATTGAACCTCTTCTGATCGACACTCAATCTTCCTCCCATAGATGCTTAAAGACATATAGTTGTCCATAGACTCAAGTTTTTTTCCTCAAAGAATCAGAAATAAACTGATTTTATCACAAACCCTAATTTCAATTCAAAAAGATAGAAGATGTTAACCAATGCTTGTAACCCTAACCCAGATGATTGTTTGAGATGATTGAGCATGCCTTGAGGAAAATAGGACTTTGAAGCTTGAGAACACCACAAGATTTAGTACATACAATCTCTTGCTTTGGCTTTAAGAAACCTACCTTCCTCAAAGATACTCTGATCCCATGTTCAGAAACAATTTTATGCACAAATAAAGATGCGAATGATAAGAAACATAAGCCAAGAGTTTAAGAAAAGAGAAGGAAAATTTTAGAGTGCTACAACTGCCCCTATTCAAACAACTTGGACCTGAAGGGATGATAACAATGACTTTCAGACATTCAAGGTGCAGGGAGGTTGAATATCAAAAGAACCCGGAAATTTATAAATTTTGGGAATGTATACAGTAAAGTGGTTGCCAGCCGAAGATGGACTTAAAAGTAATGGGTACCAACCAAAAGTTGGGATAACCAAAGGACACAATCTACCAACCAAAATTTGGGATAACAAGAAATAGTAAGCAAAAAGATACTAACCAAAAGTTAGAATAAAGCCTACTAACCAAAAGTTAGGATCGCCGGAAAGAGTAATAATCAAAAGTTGTGGGAAAAAGGCTACTAACCAAAAGTTAGGATCACCCGGACGCCGACCGAAGGCGAACACACAAAAATGAAGACTACCAACCAAAATTTGGATCATCAACAACAAAGATTACTAACCAAAATTTGGGATGAAAGGATACTAACCAAAATTAATGATTTCCAGAACACCGACTGAAGGCAAACTCACAAAAATGAATACTACCAACCAAAAGTTGGGATTATCAACGAGAAATACCAACCAAAAGTTGGGATAAAAAGGCTACTAACCAAAAGTTAGGATCGCCAAAATGCCGATTGACGGCGAACTCACAAAAATGAAGACTACCGACCAAAAGTTGGGATCATCAACAAGAAATACCAACCAAAAGTTGGGATGAAAAGGCTACTAACAAAAAGTTAGGATCGCCAGAACACTAACCGAAGGCGAACTCAATGATGAAATAATACCAACCAAAAGTTGGGATAAAAGATTACTAACCAAAATTTAGGATCACCACAAGGGACACCAACCAAAAGTTAGGATACGGCCCATAAAAGGTACCAACCAAAAGTTGGGATAAACAGGGTATACAAGAAGTATAATCAACTGACTTACAACCTGAATTGAAGACTCCGCTGGGGGAAAGAGAAGTTTAAACAAACGAACTCTGCTGAGGAGTGCAAGTAAGATGAACACATCTATCAATGATTTTTCTGCTGGGGATAAAGATAACAAAAACATCCTAAGTTATGCCATTATCTGCTGGAGAGACAACCGACAATAAAGATATCAAACTTGACTTATGCTTCAGATGTATATGTTTGAATATGGCGTAATGCTCCAAACGAAATGTAAATTCCACGCATTTGGGAGGATGCAATGCAAAAATGCCTATGATATACAAAAGAACACCATAGGGAGAAGTGCTGAGAAGATCAGCACGTAAACTCTGCTGAGGAAGACACTACTAGATGACCTTCCCGAATACAACCTCTGCTGAATATTCCGCTCTGCCGGGAATTGAAAGTTACATCTACTTGGAGATCATCCTAAGAATATGACTTTGAAGAATTCCAATGATCATTGGACTTTGCTAGAGATATCAACCTGTCGTTGATTTACCTGTCAAGGGAATCAACACTAATCTTTGCTTGGGGAGAGAAGTCAATGACATAAATCTTGTCGGGGAATAGCATTGAGTTTACCCTGTTGTTGGGAATAACCTTCAACCTTACCCTGTTGGGGATAAGTGTACATCATTGCTGGTGAAAGTACTTCTAATCTAACAACAGGACTCTGTGGGGAGACAAAAATCTCTACTGTGAGAAGACGACAAGTCTTCTGCTGAATAAATGCCTGGTTGCATATCAATACCCTGTCTGATGTAATTAACTTTTAAACACTCGCTAGGGAATACAAATTAAACTGGCTGGGGAACATAAAACCCTGAACTCCTATTGGAGGAGGAATGATTCACCATGCATTATTGATACTGTTAGAACTTCACCATTGGGGAGAAACCTCTACTAGGGAGAAGTGAGATCAAACAAGTATCATGTCGAGGAGTGTGACAGCATAGGATCCATTGGGTATGATTGTACCAAATATAGTTGGTTTTTTAGGTTTAGGCTTGGGACCAGATTTATGGTGATTGGATTTTTAGGGATTCATTTTTGGTTGCCAATGAAAGTGGACTTTGGAGGTGAACTACCAAACGAGAACTGGTATTTAAAGGGTAGACTATCAGACGAGAATTGGTGGCAGAAGTTAAGTTATCAGAAGAGACGGACTTCTTGTTTTGGTATCAGACGGGAACTGATTTTGTGGCTTGCTAGACGAGAACCAGACTTTAAAACCGTGTTTACTAGATAAGAACTAGCTAAAGAATGGGTGACCAGACAAGAACTGGTTTAAAAGCTGATGTGTACCAGGTGGTAACTAGTATTTAGTAAAGGGTTGGCCAGACGGGAACTGACTTTGTGGTTTTCCAGACGTGAACTGGACTTTGGAAGTGATTTAGGTTACAAAGTTCTGACAGGTAACAGGTTTAGGCTGTGGGATAAAACCCAATGAAGATTTCCCAGTAACGGAAGGGAGATCCTCTGCAGCAAGGCTTTTTCAGAAGGCTAAGGTTATTTGATAAGGTGATGGCACAATTCCCCGACACTCGTCTTTAACTCAATAGTTGATGATGAAATGAAACTTGCTTGAGTAATTTGAAAGCAATGAAAGGTCTTGCTCCAGTATAGTTCAAGTTGCCCCAGTCAGATCCTTGGAAAAGTTCACCTTGAAAAGAAATTAGCTTGCCATTAGATGACCTCGAGATGGCTTTCCCTAGAATTTGTACCATGAAAAGATTTGTCCTTGATTAACCGACTCTCATATTGGTTGGCTTCAATGTACTCTTGAAGTAGCTTACCCCTGAATGAGCATTAAAGTGACTTAACTTGTCCTGGTTGAACACTAGAGGAATCTGCCCTTAATCAACAAAATATCTAGGTGACCTGCCTCTGATTGGTAGAGTCTCAAGATGATTCACTTCTGATTAACCGCTCCTTGAATAATTTTCCCATAATCAACTGATGATTGGGGAATTGCCTTAGACTAACTGATTCCAAATTCATGTGATGACAATGCCCCAGACCCATAGGGATACAAGGTATACTCGATTCTGATCCAGACTGCTGAATGATCCAGTCCTGTTTGATTTCTCCCTGTTGGAATTTCCTCAATGTCAACTATTGACTTGCAATTAAAATTGTTCATTCATGAATCGTAATTTTAATGTGATACTCATTCAAATTTTGAAAAATCAATCATTATTAGAATGATGTGATAGTGTGTGACGAATGGACCAATAGTCCAACATAGTGTTGATTTAGCTAGTCAAAGATACAACAAGAACAAGATTAGCAAATCTTGTAGGAGTTAGTTTACACAACCTTGTTGTAGTACGCCTTTAGAATTAACCCTGCCCCAATTAGGTCTTTTAAGGGTTGAAACATGGTCTGGTTCACAGTTATTGAAACAAAGAATGAATGGCTCAAGGTTTTGATATTACTCACTCCTTCTCCGTGATGATATTCAATCATACGTTCAGCTAACTTGGTATAAGCAATCACCTTTCAAAAAGTTTATTGAATTGTAGGAGTGATGTTCAAGGAACCCACAAGGTTTTAGGAGTGACAGTTACCCCTCTTGTCTTCTGTGTATGTAGTCACACGACTTTGTTCTTGTTCGAGGATTTTTTTTTGTGTGATCGTTTCTTTTATTCTTTTGTTCCCTAATTTTTTTCCTGGACTGATTTTTTTTGAAGTCCAGCAGGATGCCCTAATTTTTGCCTAAGTCCCTTGCTTTCAAGTTTTTTTTCCGACTTAGAAGGCTTTCTTTCTTCTTTTTTTTTTAAACAAGTCATGTCACACTGGATGTCTTGATTTCTCCGAAAGGGTTGTGACTGTATCACTCCTGGTTGGTGAGGTATAACCATTGTGGTTTATGAGGTGCGACCTCTTGAGAGGGATAGGATGTGATTGATTCTCGAATGAGGACACTCTTTTATAAAATTTGAAAGCTCGGTCAAATTAACTGACAACTACCTTGCCCCAGGTTAAGATGTAAGAGTTTGAAAGCCTGAAGAAAAATCATACTTCTAGGCTCGAAGTGGTTAACTAGGGACTAACTCCGTATCTCTCTGATGTTTAAGGGATTTGAAATAATGTTTGTACGTCATTAGCAGGATTTTATCTGAAAGCATATGATCAACAATTATGAGTATTCAATTTTCGTCATCCTCCCTCCAATCTTTGCTAAACAACAGTGATACAATGAAGTGGATAAGAGGTGTACGTGTCTGTGTTTTGCAATAAATGAGAAAATTGAGCGAATGCGACATGATTAATTCATAAAATGCACAATCACTTTATTAATATTACCATTCAAAACAATAATGTTTAAAAACAAGTAGCAATTAACAAGAAAGAAACTACAAATGCAAATGATAAAAGGTACCCAAGGACTGCCAATGTTGAGGACGTCTTCCTGTCTGGACCACTAGCTTTAGGAGATGACCCTTGAAGTCTCTAAGCTCAAACAGATGAGACGTTGATATGCACAACTAAATTTCCTTCTGGAAAGGATAGGTACCCTTTGTCAATCAATTGTTGCACCTTGGCTTGGAATGATTTGCAATCTTTGGTTGAGTGTCCCATGGATCCTCCATGATATCCATACTTCACATGGGGATTGTACCCAGGAGGATAAGGTTCTGGCATAGGCTTAAGAGTTTTGGGCTCCACTAATGAGTTTTCAATCAGATGTGGCAGAAGCTGGTTGTACGACATAGAAACTGGATGAAGATGAGCATTCCTTCTTTCCAAGTTGTTGTGAGGCCTACTTTGATTATGGCGCTGATTCTGACATTGATTCTGATAACCTCAGCCATGGGCTTGCTGATTTGCATAAGGGGCGGCCCATGGTTTCTGATATGGTGCCCTAGGCACGGTTGTCTGTCCATAAGAAAAACATGACACCGAAAATAATGACTGTTGGGAAGATGAAGAACCAAAAGATTTCACCAATTTACTTTGAGAATACTCAACATTTGCCATGACTGTGTTGATTACATCCTATTCTTCCCCTGAGGAGTTACTGAGGGGTTTAGTTTCACTGTATTGACTGTTCGAGACATCCTGAATTTTTCCACTCTTTAGGCCACTCTTAATGTGTTCTCCTGCTATTACTAGGTCAGAGAAGCTCGATATCCCACCACTGATCAATTTATCCAGGTACGGATCTTGTAAAGTATCCATGAACGCTGGAAGACAAGATGAGGAGCATAGAAAATCAGAACACATTGGGCGTTGACATGTCCAACCTCGGGTTGATTGCTGACTTTAAAGTACCCCACAAGTTCAAGGTGCCTACCTTTGAGAAGTATAAGGGCACCACTTGCCCCCGGGGTCCACCTCCGATCTTATTATAGAAAGATGTCCGCTTATTCTGACGATGAGAAGCTGCTGATGCACTTCTTTCAGGATAGTCTTTCTGGGCCATCGCTCGAATGGTATATGGGCTTGGAGCCCGCTGCTGTGCGCACCTGGAAAGAGCTTGCAGAAGCGTTTGTTCTCCACTATCAATATAATAGCGACTTGGCTCCCAACCGAGTTCAGCTTCAGAATCTCTCACAGCGGAACAATGAAAGCTTCAAAGAATACGCCCAGCGGTGGCGTGAATTGGCTGCCCGGGTTCAACCGCCGATGGTTGAGCGTGAGTTGGTGCAAATGTTCGTGGCTACCCTTCCCGGAATCTACTATGAAAAGCTGGTCAGTGGCATGTCTGGAACATTCTCGGCTCTCATCACTTTGGGCGAGCATGTTGAGAACGGTATAAAGATCGGAAAAATTCAGGGCGAATCATCCTCAGCTGGAGGAGGTAGCAAGAAACCCTATACTGGCAAGCGTCGAGAGGGAGATGCCAGTGCTGTCACTAATGCTAGGAGAAAGGGCAAGGGCCCTCAGCCTCAGATCGCCAGCATAAACATTCCAGCTGCTCCGCCGCAGCCGCAGCCGCAGCAACCTCAGCAGCATAATAATCAGGGGTATAAAAGATATCAGAATCGGGCTCCTATGGCAAGCCGTCAGTTTGATACTCCACCTATGTCATATGCGCAGCTTCTGCAAACTTTGCTGCAGCTTCAGCTAGTTCAAAAGAGGACGTTGGCTCCCTTAACAGGGGCGCCACCACCGGGGTATGATGCCAGTGCTACTTGTGAGTTCCATACTGGGGCACCTGGCCATACGATTGAGAATTGTAAAGCTTTTAAGCACAAAGTCCAGGACTTGGTGGACGCCAAGGTTATCAACTTTTCTGACAACGTGCCCAACGTCACCAAGAATCCGATGCCTCATCATAAAGGGGGCGGGGTGAATGCTGTCATCACCGAGGAGAGTGCGGACTTGCTGACTGATGTCAGAGATTTGAAAACTCCACTCAGTTTTGTCAAGGCTAAGTTGCTGAAGAGGGGCTTCTTTCCTGGATGTGGAGAATTATGTATGGCTTGTGCTACGCTTCCTGACGGGTGTGAGCAGCTGATCGAAGGTATCCAAAGTCTGATGTCCGAGGGTATTTTACAGTTCAGCCGGAGCGTTGAGAGTGCATCAGGGGAAGTTGTGCTGAAGCAGGCAGACGAAGTTGCTACCATTACCATTCCTCGCCACCCTATTACTATCTCGGCGCCTCGTCCGCCTACCATCACCATCACCAGGGCCGGACCAATCCCATTCGAGAGCACCAATGTCGTTCCATGGCATTATGGCGCCGAAGTTTATTGTAATGGTCAGAAGATAGAGCTTGAGCCGTGTGGATCGACTGTGCAGAATCTTACTGAAGTCAGTGGCATCACTAGGAGCGGTAGAGTGTTCGCACCAGCAGAGGTTGCAGCAGAGAAAGTGGTCCAAGCTGACGCTGTGGATAAGGGTAAAGGTAAAGCTGTCGAAGAGGTCCCTGCAGGGGCAGAGAAGGACTTGCTGGTTAAAGATGCTGAAGAGTTCATGCGACTAATCAAGAAGAGTGACTACAAGATTGTAGATCATCTTCATCAGACTCCGTCAAAGATCTCGATTCTTAACCTGTTGCTGTGCTCGGAGGCGCACCGCAATGCATTGCTGAAGGTATTGAATGCTACATATGTGCCGCAGGAGATATCAGTAAATCAACTCGAGGAAGTAGTAGCCCATGTCAATGCTGGTAATGGGCTGGGATTTACAGATCTGGAGCTGACTCCTAAGGGAAGAGATCACAACAGCGCCTTGCACGTCTCGATAGAGTGCAGAGGCACGATTATGTCGCATGTCCTGGTGGATACGGGTTCCTCGCTTAATGTGCTTCCGAAGAAGGCACTGATGAAGTTGGATACCCGTGGACTGCTGTGCACGCCCAGTGATCTGGTCGTGAAAGCCTTTGACGGAACCAAGCGCCACGTCTTCGGGGAATTGACCCTGCCAATTCAGGTTGGTCCAGAGACGTTCAATGCAGTTTTCTATATCATGGATATCATGCCCGCCTATAGTTTCCTCTTGGGACGGCCATGGATCCATTCAGCTGGCGCCGTGACGTCCACGCTGCATCAGAAGCTTAAATATGCTGTTGGGGGCAGCATAGTGACAGTCTGTGGAGAGGAAGACATCATGGTAAGCCACCTGTCGTCCTTCAAGTACGTTGAAATGGATGGTGAGATCCATGAGACTCTTTGCCAGGCATTTGAAACCGTCAGGGTGAAGGAAGTAGCGCCTGTCGTCGCAGAGAGGCAAGAGTTGAACCTCTCCTCGTTTAAGGAAGCTAGGGCCGTTGTCGAAGCCGGTTCTACCCTAGGCTGGGGGCATGTTTTGGATATACCAATCAAGCAGGATAAGTTTGGATTGGGATATTCTCCGCAAGCTGAAGCTTCATCTTCTTCTGGCAGCTCGTCTCGTGGGAAAGGGCCGATCCTATTCACCAAGGGGGGAGTAATCTTCGAGGGTATCAATGCTGCGTCGGAGGACAGCGGGGACAGTGATTGCGATCTTGACGCCTGGATTCAACCGAGCAAGCCGGGCGAGCGCCTCCACAATTGGACCATCAAGGAGATTATCGAGCTGACAAGTGAAGAGTAATGATTCGCTTTTTACAATCTTTGTACAACCCTATGTCCTGCCCGGGGCATAGTAGTTTTACTGTCAGGGCCTTGTTGGATTATGTGTATGCATTTTGTTAATAAATAAAAGGCGTTTTCTTCGTAATCAAATATTGTGTTCTCTGTTATTCCTATTTTATGTTTATTTCGAAAAACAGCAAAATGGCAACGAGGTGCGTGCTAACCTGCATATTCCTGCTTTAAACTTAACCCTTGTTATTGCAGGATCCACGTAACAGATGACATCGACTCTGGACCCTCTACGGCTCACTACGACTTTGATTGCCCGATCTATCAAGCCGAGGATGAGATTGATGAAGACGAAGACCTTCCGGAAGAATTGGCCCGCTTGTTGAGACAAGAGGAGAAGGTTATTCTGCCTCACGAGGAGGACATTGAGATTGTAAATTTGGGTTCGGAGGAGCTCGTCAGAAATGTCAGAGTTGGGGCTGCGCTGCAGTATGACGTCAAACATAGACTGGTCGAGATGCTTCGAGAGTTTAGCGACGTCTTTGCTTGGTCGTATGAGGATATGCCCGGACTCGGCACTGATATCGTGGTTCATCGCTTGCCGTTGCGAGACGATTGCCCTCCAGTCAAGCAGAAGCTCAGGAGGACGAGACCAGACATGGCTGTAAAAATCAAAGAAGAGGTCCAGAAGCAGTTGGACGCAGGATTTCTAGCCGTTACCACTTACCCTCCGTGGGTCGCCAACATAGTGCCTGTACCGAAGAAGGACGGTAAGGTACGCATGTGCGTCGATTATCGGGATTTGAACAGGGCGAGCCCTAAGGATGACTTCCCGTTGCCTCATATCGATGTGTTGGTCGACAATACAGCCCAGTTTTCCGTGTTTTCGTTCATGGATGGCTTCTCCGGTTACAATCAGATTAAGATGGCACCGGAGGACATGGAGAAAACTACGTTCATTACCCCCTGGGGAACATTTTGCTATAAGGTAATGCCCTTCGGTCTGAAGAACGCAGGGGCCACTTACCAGCGAGCAATGGTGACTTTGTTTCATGATATGATTCATCATGAGATCGAGGTCTATGTTGATGACATGATTGCAAAGTCCCAAACGGAGGAAGAGCATCTGGTCAATTTGTTGAAGCTGTTTGAAAGGCTTAGGAAGTTCAGGCTGAGGCTGAATCCTAACAAATGCACTTTTGGAGTGCGGTCCGGAAAGTTATTGGGGTTTATCGTTAGTGAACGAGGGATTGAAGTTGATCCTGCGAAAATAAAAGCTATCCAAGAAATGCCAGCGCCGAAAACAGAAAGAGAAGTTCGTGGTTTCTTGGGCCGAATAAACTACATTGCAAGGTTTATCTCTCAGCTCACGGCCACTTGTGAACCGATGTTCAAGCTGTTAAAGAAAGATCAGGCGATTACTTGGAATGAGGATTGCCAGAAGGCATTCGACAAAATAAAGCAGTATCTTCAAGAACCTCCAATCTTGATACCCCCAGTGGCTGGACGACCATTAATCATGTACCTGACGGTTCTGGAGAATAGTATGGGGTGTGTTCTCGGTCAGCACGACGAGACGGGCAGAAAAGAGCATGCCATTTATTATTTGAGTAAGAAGTTCACTGAGTGTGAATCTCGATACTCGATGCTGGAGAAGACGTGTTGTGCATTAGCTTGGGCTGCCAAACGTCTACGACAGTATATGCTCAATCACACCACTATGCTAATTTCGAAGATGGATCCGATCAAGTACGTCTTCGAGAAGCAGGCTCTTTCGGGCAGGATTGCCAGATGGCAAATGGTGTTAACGGAATATGATATTCAGTACGTCTCCCAGAAGGCCATTAAAGGAAGCGTATTGTCTGATTACCTTGCCGAACAGCCAATCGAAGACTACCAGCCGATGAAGTTCGAATTCCCTGACGAGGACATTATGTTTCTCAAAGTAAAGGACTGCGATGAGCCATTGCCCGATGAAGGGCCAGATAGGAGATCTCAGTGGAAGTTGATATTCGACGGAGCGGTTAATTCCTATGGAAGTGGCATCGGGGCTATCATCACGACTCCTCATGGATCCCACATCCCTTTTACTGCGAGATTGACGTTTCCAGTTACCAACAATGAAGCCGAGTATGAAGCATGTATTATGGGTCTAGAAGAGGCAATTGATTTGAGAATCAAGAATCTAGACATATATGGTGACTCAGCGCTTGTAATCAATCAGATTAAAGGGGAGTGGGAAACTCGTCAAGCGAATCTAGTGTCGTACATGAATTATGCCAGGAGGCTGCTTCCGTTCTTCGACCGAGTGGAACTTCATCATGTACCCAGGGCTGAAAATCAAATGGCTGATGCCTTAGCCACGCTAGCTTCAATGTATAAAGTCAATTATTGGAATGAGGCTCCAAGAATTATACTTTCACGTCTTGATAGACCGACATTTGTCTTTGCAATCGAGGATGCCACTGACGGCAAGCCATGGTTCCACGACATCCAGACCTTCCTTATGACTAAGGAGTATCCTGCAGGTGCGTCCACCCAGGATAA
This sequence comes from Lathyrus sativus, assembly GCA_963859935.3. Lineage (NCBI taxonomy): Eukaryota > Viridiplantae > Streptophyta > Magnoliopsida > Fabales > Fabaceae > Lathyrus > Lathyrus sativus. The sequence continues at coordinate 953,553,003 of OZ012735.1, forward strand.
GAAGACTCTGAGGAGGCTATCTGGAAACTTTTATCTCAATCCTGACGGAGTGCTGTATAAGAGGAACCACGATCTCGTGCTACTCAGATGTGTGGATGAAAAAGAGGCGAGTATGCTCATGGAGGAAGTCCATGAGGGCACATTTGGTACGCACGCCGGCGGGCATGCCATGACGAGAAAGATCCTGAGAGCAGGGTATTACTGGCTGACTATGGAGTCGGATTGCTTCAGATTCGCGAGGAAATGTCACAAATGCCAGATTTATGCTGATAAAGTTCATGTACCGCCGTGCCCATTGAATGTCATGTCTTCCCCTTGGCCGTTATCCATGTGGGGCATCGACATGATAGGCAAGATCGAGCCCACCGCATCCAATGGTCATCGTTTCATTCTCGTAGCTATCGACTACTTCACCAAATGGGTGGAGGCAGCCTCGTACGCTAATGTGACCAAGCAGGTGGTGGCTAAGTTCATAAAGAGGGACATCATCTGCCGCTATGGAATTCCCGAGCGGATCATTACTGATAATGGTTCGAATCTGAACAACAAGATGATGAAGGAGCTGTGCCAGAGCTTCAAGATTGAACACCACAACTCATCTCCCTACCGGCCGAAGATGAATGGCGCTGTTGAAGCGGCCAACAAGAACATCAAGAAGATCGTTCAGAAGATGGTTGTGACGTACAAAGATTGGCACGAGATGCTGCCATTTGCCTTGCACGGTTATCGTACGACGGTGCGTACGTCGACTGGGGCGACTCCTTTCTCCTTGGTGTATGGTATGGAAGCTGTCCTACCGTTAGAAGTGGAGATTCCCTCTTTACGAGTTTTGGTTGATGTAAAACTCGATGAGGCAGAATGGATTACGAATCGTTTGAACCAACTCAGCCTGATGGACGAGAAGAGGTTAGCATCGATTGCATTTGGTCGCCTGTACCAAAGCCGAATGAAGAAAGCTTATGATAAGAAGGTGCGTCCTAGAAGCTTTCAGACGGGTGATCTCGTCCTGAAGAAAATTCTTCCGCCACACTCCGATCACCGGGGCAAGTGGACTCCGAATTACGAAGGGCCGTATGTCGTCAGCAAGGTCTTCTCGGGAGGAGCTTTGTTGTTATCCACGATGGATGGTGAAGATTTTGCATCCCCGGTGAACGCGGACGCAGTTAAAAAATACTTTGCTTGAAAGAGACCCGCTGGACAAAAAAGAAAGAGTCCAGGCAAAAAAGGGGCATCCCGGCGAACCAAAAACAGAATAAAAGGTTCGGGCAAAAATTAGGGATATATTGAAAAATGTACACCCGCGAAGTCGAAAACCTACACTGGGCGGCTTCGGCAAAAAAGGGTATCCCGGTGAACTGAAAACCCGAAAGGGCGGTTCACGCAAAAGTTAGGGATTTGAATAAGCAAATGACTGCGTTCCGCGTATGGACTTTCATTGTTTAGTGGTTCGGAAGACCTGAGGGCCGTTTATCTGAATCAATCTCTTCCAAAGCTGAAGCGTCGGAGAGGTATCAAAGTCGAGTGGGTCTTAGAGGGATCAACTCATGGTGTTCGTCTACGCCTCGATTGCCAACATTTGTATATACTGATGTATATTTATGTTTTCTTTTTTCGTGCGGCTTCCTCATTCCAGGAGCTTGCCTCCGTTGTAAAACATTTTTGCCCATTCAGGGGTTCATCATCAATAAAATGCACATTATTCAGCAATTCTACTTGTCTGTTTAGCATTTATCTGTTTTGTTTGTGAATGAAAACGCCGATGTTTTTGATAAAATGCGCATACATAAACTTACGGGCCTAGGCCCATTGATTGTTAAAACAATTAATTACCTGAAAAGTGTCACGAGATAATAACCTTGATAGGCCCCCTTTAAGGAGGGTATCTTGTCTGTTTGTTTGTGTTGTTGCAGGTATAGCGCCTTCCAGAAGATGTGTCGGGCGCATCCCCGAAGCAGGGCGAGCCCTCCTTCTCCAGCAGAGTTCAGTAGTCTCTCATCCGCAGAATCTGAACGAAGAGCAGTGAGCATTGATATGTCTCCCCAGGCAGAGAGGATTCTCTTCCCCAAGCAGACGCATCCTGAAGGAGCGTCACCCCATCAGCTGAACCAAGCACTGAAGAATGATGTCGTCTTTCCCCAGCACCGGGTCACAAGTGCAGATTTCATAGAAATGTTTGGATGCCGAAGCTCGTGTTTCCCCATACTGAAGTCTCTGGCGGAATTGAGATTCCCCACCAGAGTTATGCTCTCTCCTGAAGTTGGATGATTCCCTCTTTCCCCAGCGGAGTGTGGAGCAGCTGAAGTTGTTTCCCCACAGAGTGATCATCCCTAGAAGAGTTAGCCGAGACGGCCACGCAGTTCGCTCCCGCGATTGACATCGCTTTCCTTCAGCAGGTTCGGGTTCTCGTAGAGCTTCGTCCCCTGCAGCAGTCAACCGGAAGATCATTTCCCCAGGCGGAGTCCAATTGATATCGGCGTGCCCACGATCTCCTCAGCAGGATGATTCCTCTATCTGAGTAGCTCTTTCTCCTTGACAGGAGAATTCCCCTTCGGCATTTATTTTGCTGACGGGATTGCATCATTGTGCATAGCATTGCATAGCACTGTGCATGATTACATAGCAGTTAGTATAGCATCTAACGTTGTATAACATCGTGCATGATTGCACAGCATTTAGCATATCATTCCCACCGTGTGGGGCATAGCGCAGAAGCATATGCATCATAAGCATGATCTAGGTCATTATTATTCTTGCCTTACAGGTTTTCAGCCGAAGGATCAGTTGCTCAGGAGGATTCCTGACATTCTCTCCAACAAGGTCACTCTCTTGAGATGATTCCCAGGACCCCGGTGTAATCCCCACGGTCGCTCGCTCAAGACGATTTTTGAGATCCCCAGCGAAGTCTTCAGTTCGAGACGATTCTGGAATTCCTCAGCAGGGCCGTTTGCTTAAGGTGATCCTTAAGACCTCAACGCAGCTTCCCGATTTGTTTGCTTAGGATGATTCTTGAGCTCCCCAGTAGCGTTCCCAGCAAGAGTTGCCCAGAAAGATTCCTGGAATGCCCAGCAGAATAAAGTCTCCAGAATGGTTATCGGTCCAGGATGATTCTCGAAAGTGCCCGACGGAGTTGTTTGTTCAAGATAATTCTTGAAGTCCTTAGCAGCATGATATGTCTGCTCCAACAGTGATGTCTAATCTGAAGATGGACTTCGTAAATGCCTGAGGGCGATACCAGAAGGTTCCTGTGAGCTCAGATGTCCTTGTTGATGAATCAACGTGTGGCTGAAGACAGGGTTCCAAAGTTTGTAGATATAACAAGATGATCCGTGTTGGTCTGAAGACCAAGTCAGTTGTCCTGAGGAGATGATTGATTGCGATCAAGTGGATAGTCTTTCTTTAGACTGAAGTCGAAGATACCTCCTGCAGAGTGGCCGACGGGCAAAGTTTACATCTTTGAAGGTCAAGGATGTTTATCTTCAGAAGTACTTGAAGATCTTTTCTAGCTGAAGCTGGAATCGCCGACGGCCAGGGTTTCATCTATCTTCAGAAGAACTTGAAGATTCTCCAGCGGATCTGGAGTGGCCAGGGGCCAGGGTTTCATCTATCTTCAGAAGAACTTGAAGATCCTCCAGCGGATCTGGAGTGGCCAGGGGCCAGGGTTTCATCTAGTTTCAGAAATGCTTGAAGGTTCTCCAGCGGATCTGGAGTGGCCAGGGGCCAGGGTTTCAAATATCTTTAATGTTGAAGTTCTACGGTGGGCAGTGTGCATCAGTATCCCGATGTTCGTTATGGTTCTGAGGGTGAACCCCAGATCAGAGCGTGCTCGGTGAAGTCTCTCATTCCCAGCGGAGTAGTTTCAAATACGCAAGTGTACCTTTTGTTCCATTCACCAGGGGTGAACCCCAGGCCAGAGTTGTTCAGGGTTGCATATTTTGTCCAGCGGCGAGGTTGGATGTTTGTTCGACGGCGAGGTTGAACGTTTGGATTTGACGGCGAGGTCAGATCATTATTTGTCCGGCGGCGAGGTTGGATGTTTGTTCGACGGCGAGGTTGAACGTTTGGATTTGACGGTGAGGTTAAATCATCATTTGTCCGGCGGCGAGGTTGGACGTTTGTTCGACGGCGAGGTTGAACGTTTGGATTTGACGGCGAGGTCAGATCATTATTTGTCCGGCGGCGAGGTTGGATGTTTGTTCGACGGCGAGGTTGAACGTTTGGATTTGACGGCGAGGTTAAATCATCATTTGTCCGGCGGCGAGGTTGGACGTTTGTTCGACGGCGAGGTTGAACGTTTGGATTTGACGGCGAGGTCAGATCATTATTTGTCCGGCGGCGAGGTTGGACGTTTGTTCGACGGCGAGGTTGAACGTTTGGATTTGACGGCGAGGTCAGATCATTATTTGTCCGGCGGCGAGGTTGGATGTTTGTTCGACGGCGAGGTTGAACGTTTGGATTTGACGGCGAGGTTAAATCATCATTTGTCCGGCGGCGAGGTTGGACGTTTGTTCGACGGCGAGGTTGAACGTTTGGATTTGACGGCGAGGTCAGATCATTATTTGTCCGGCGGCGAGGCTGGATGTTTGTTCGACGGCGAGGTTGAACGTTTGGATTTGACGGCGAGGTTAAATCATCATTTGTCCGGCGGCGAGGTTGGATGTTTGTTCGACGGCGAGGTTGAACGTTTGGATTTGACGGCGAGGTGAAATCATCATTTGTCCGGCGGCGAGGTTGAACGTTTGGATTTGACGGCGAGGTTAAATCATCATTTGTCCGGCGGCGAGGTTGGATGTTTGTTCGACGGCGAGGTTGAACGTTTGGATTTGACGGCGAGGTCAGATCATTATTTGTCCGGCGGCGAGGTTGGATGTTCGTTCGACGGCGAGGTTGAACGTTTGGATTCGACGGCGAGGTCAAATTATGTTTGTTTGACGGCAAGGTCAGACTCTTTAAATCCCCAGTAAAGATGATGTTTGTACGACGACGATGTCGAGTGTCTCTAAGAGGATGTTTGTTTCCGACGGCGATGTCAGATTCAGTTTTCCAGCGGCGATGTTGGGCGTGTCAAGGTGATCCAGTCTTCCGACGGCGATGTTAGGTGACGCAGATCCTTTAGTTCTCCAGCGGCGATGCGGGGTACTTTGTTTAAAGAGGTATTTTCTCCAGCGGCGATGCGGGGTATTTTGTTCAGTGTTGTATTCTCTCCAGCGGCGATGCGGGGTATTTTGTTCATTGTTGTATTTTCTCCAGCGGCGATGTTGGATATTTTGGTGATTCAGGTTTAGGTCTCCGGCGGCGATGTTGGGCGCTTGTTTCCCCGAGTTATGGTTGTTCTTGACAGTGATGTCAGATGATTTGGTGTTCCAGCGGCGATGTTAAGCGTTCCTCAGAATCTTGTTCGACGATAATGTCAGGTGGTTTAGTCTTCCAGCGGCGATGTTGGATGTTGCGGTTGTCTGAAGGCAATGTCAGAAGAAGTTAGTGTGGATAACTGGCGGCGATGTCAGATCAGTATCTCTCCAGCTAGCGGCCGTGCAGCTAGCATTGCAATATTCGAAGATTTGTTCCCCGCAGAGTACCGTGTGCTCGTGCAGTTGGCAAATTTTCGGGTTTACCGGTATTCAACCGTCTCGCCCCTTGATTGGCTGAGAGTCGTTCGCTTCTCACCCAGTCAGGTTCAAGCCGTTTGAATAGGGGCAGCTGTTGCACCCCAAAATTTGACCAACAATTATTTATCCATCTAGTGTTTGAGAGTTGATACATTCATCAGAAAGTTCAAGAGATCCTCAGAGGAGTGGATTGAAACCAGGGTTGTGTGCTTCATAGCTTGAGAGTTGTGGGTGCTCCTCAGATGATTCTGAGACTTTAAGAATGAACTTGATGTTTTGAGAAAGCTTATGAGATGTCTTGATAGCCATCATGAAGCCCAGAGAAGTCATTGTGCAAGAGTTCAGAAGATTCAACCATGAATGGTAGAATTAGGGTTTTGACTGGGTCAACCCTAGGATAACTGAAAATTTGGAGAAGGTTGAGACCTAATCCAAGGGCTATGAGATCATGGAATGATGTATGGAGATGTTATAAAGATGATTCCTAGACCAACTCATCATGATTGAGGAGTTTGAGAAGTTTCAAGTTAGGGTCTCCAAGGATTGTCAGTGAAAAAACCCTAATTTGACCCCTATCTTCCAGGCAGTTTTAGCTCTAGATGTGATTGATATCTCATCTTCCCCACAACATGAATGTTGTATAGCTTGTTCTTAGCTTTAATTTGAGTGGTGGAAGTCCTTGATAGGAGTTACAGAGCTCAAGTTATGGTTTTGACAAATTACAGGTCAGCAGAAGTATGTGAATCTGGGTCCTTGAAAGTCACCCAACTTGCAGACAACTTTTTCCCTAGTAGGATGATTCCTATGGTTTCTTGGTCAACATGAATGTTGGAGGGCATCTTCTTAGCTTTAATTTGAGTGGTATAAGTCCTTGATAGGATTTATGGAACTCAACTTATGGTTTGAACAAGACAGGGGTATTTTGGTCATTTGTCAGTTATAGGTCATTTGAGCCAATGCCTAAAACTCCTATTTCCAAGCCTCAAATGGAAAAACTCAAAACATGAAAGTTGTTCAAAATGTGATTTTAGGTCTATAAAGAAGGTCACAAATTGTTGGAAAAGCTCATAGCATGAAGTTACATGATTGGTCAAAAATGAACTAAAAATGGCATATAAGTTTGAAAAGTTGAATTTGAAAATTGGTTTGGAGGATCTAGGAATCCAAAATAGGTCATCCAATATATCATTTTGATTGGAAACATTATTTTGAGAACTTTGGTTCAAATAGATTTTTCATTGGAGGTCTAAAAAAGGGACTTTCTTTGTAAATCTATTACTTGCATTATAAGGCAATGTTGAAAAACCTTACACAAGCCAAATGTAAGGGCTGATTTCCTTCATACACACTTAATATCTCATGTAAAGACATATTCAAGGGATTTTGGCAAAGTATGAAAGAAGATATCATGATATTTCAAGTTCTCATGTGGTGATATTTTCAATACTTTCTAGAAAGATCTAGATGATTCTAGCCCCTTCCATCACTTGTTATTTAAAGAGGGCCATGAAGAGAGTTCAGGGGTTGGTGAAAGTTGAAGAATTGAGGAGAGAAGAAGGAGCTTCGAGCTAGGGTTTCAAGGTGCACCATAGTTGCATTGCAAGAGCAAAGTCACTACTACAAGCTCTCATCTTCAAGGATTTTGCATACAGAAAGTAAAGCATCATTGGAAGATCATTGTGGAGAAGTTACAAGGCTTGACTCGTGCCATAGCATCACCTTCTTCTCATTCTTGACAGGTTCTTTTCCTTCTCCCTTTCACTTTAATTATGCATAGATAGATACCATGTTAGGTTTAGAATGGCTAGGCTAGACTAGGTGATGAAATTCTGAGAGTCAGAGCCAATTCCATGGAGTTTGATAGCAGGTGCAAGAATCTGTTGTGATTAAGAACAGGCTGGTTTAGTGGTTTTAGAACGTGATTAATAGCTCAGGATGGTAGGCATAACATAGAGAACAAGATTGGATCATCCAATTTGAGTTTTAGAAGATTTGATTTCAGAGAAGTATGGTGGTACCCGAGCTTTGAAGTTCTTGGTTTGAAGGATTCATGGAGAATTAAGGAAAACTACTCGTCCAACCTTATTCCTCTTGATAAGTAGCTTTTTTTTCCTTTTGGAATTTTTGAGAATCATTGCGTGTGGAGGGAGAACGAACCAGGGGAAGTTCTTGCATGAGGAGCTGCGCCTGAAAACCCTAGGGGTCCATTTGGGACGATGACTAGCATCCATTGGATTAGCTTGACTGGTTGACTAATTCGCTGCATCCAACGGCCCAGATCAATCCAAGAAAACGGAGGGAAATTTAAAAACCTAAACGCTGCGTTTGGTTTAGTGACTGAGTCTGGGCTTAAGTCAATGTGCTACGCGCACCCCCCCTTTGATTCAGCCCAATGAAATGAACTGCATCCACTACTATTCTCACCCCCTCTCTCCTTCTCTTGTATATTTTAATTTTCAATTTTCTTCACATTTCATTAATTTTCTAAAAAATCATAACTAAATGAAAAAATATTATTTTTAACTCATTCTTTTTTTAACATTTTCATTAAAATGTCTAGAAAATTAAAAAATATAAAAATTGCATTTTATATTTTAATTGGTATTTTTTGCATATTTCACAAATAAATGCACTTTTTTAACCACTCATTTCATACATGGATTTGTATATTTTTGTTCATGCATTTAGAAATAGATTTTTTGCCCATTTTTTTTTTTGGTGATTCATATTGCATTGTAGTACTCTCTGGATTTATTACTAGATTTGTGGATTAAAATTTGATGTATTTTGATTGTTAGACATTTAGGTGCTCTAATTAGGGTTTTAGGTTGTGTACTTGAACGTCAACATTTTATTTTTGGGGTTTTTAGGACAAGTTAGCCTATGGGGAATATATGGGACTTAAGGGTAGTTAAATAGGATCCCCTAGAATTTATATTAGGAATTTGTATGGTATTTTAGTATTTTTCATTGATTTTTGAATGTATGGATAGTATGTGTGTTGCTTAAAGGCATAAGTTGTATTGTTGTGTTTTCTTTCCTTCTCTTTTGAGTGTGTGAGCTTTGAAGATTGAGTTGAAGACCTTGTGGATCATCATGGAAGCTTTGAAGACCTTGCAGAGGAGTTTAGCATAGCTTTTGTTGTTTTGTTTATAGGTTTATAGGTGCATAGGCAGAGCCCTAGATAGAATACTTTGTTCAATAAACAAGGAGTGTCTTGTTCACCTCCTTTCTTCTCTGTGACATAGAGTCCCTTAAGGGTATTCACCTCTCTCCTTTGGAGGGATTAGTGACCTTGCCCTCTGAGGTAGAACTTTGAGAGAGCCTGTCTTTTGATGTTAAGTCCTCAATGGCATCCTTTGGAAGTCAGTGAGTACTGTAACATCCCCACCTCATCTTATTGACTGAATCTTGTTTGCTGGAGCATTGGAGCCATTGAAGATAGAAGCTGAAGCTTTGAAGAGGATGATTCCTTGAAGATTGTTGAAGTCCGGAGACTCTGTGAAGATCAAATTGATGCCTGAAGATCCCTGGAGATAGTGAAGCCTGAAGGTGGAGCTGATCAAAGGAGCTGAAGCTCAAGGGAGAAGATGAGTTGATACTCATGTTGTAGGGTTGATACCTGGAAAGCAAGTGATCTCTGAAGTCTGAAGACTGGGTTGCTGCTGGAGGAGCTGAGGCTTTCTTCTGTTTTCTTTGATGTATTGTGTGTTTTGTCTGATTTGCCTGTTGCATTAGACTAAGCCCATTTAGAATAAGTTCAGTCTAAGAGCATGAGTGCATCTGATTGTGTTGTTATTGCTTGGCTTTGCTTGCGGGTATTCGGTAGAGCCCAGCTCCCTTGCCCATGTGTTTATTTTGCTTGATAGCATGATTTCATTTTCTGTCTGTATGATTACAGTTTACTGTTTTTGCTTGATAGCATGTTGTTTATTTCAGTATGATTACTGTTATTTCATGACTGGCTTGAGGTCGAGACGAGCTTGTGGAGGCTGAAGCCCCACACACATTTCCTCCCTCACTTGCATTGCATGCATTTTACTGTTAAAGCTGATGCTTTTGTCTGTTTTGGTGTATCATTGACATGATCCCTTAGGACTCTCATTTCCTCTGATGAGGATTTGACGATAGACTTTTAGGGTGAAACCTATGCATGACAACATCTAGGAGTTCCCTGTTCAAACCTCAACCATAGGATGAATCCATGGCATGATAACAGTAGGACTTGATAGTCTCCCTCCTAGTTGGGCCTGTTCTCTTCTCATCTCGAAACAGTTTAAGATACAGTAATCATGAATGATTTCTTTCGTACGTTACGAGCCTTAAGCTATCTGAGAAAGGATTGTGGGAGAGTTTCTTTTCCGCAGTCTGGATGTTTAGTATGGTACCCTTTGGGTGACATGCGACGCATTCACTCTCAGGTCATAGTCTCTAGTGCGGTTGAAATCGCAAACACAATAAAAAACACTTCTTGTAGGAGATAACCCGTAGTTTCCCGAACTACGTTTGCTCTGATCTTCCATACAGTGTGGAAGTACGTAGGCATAGGATGCGACGTCCTAGCGAGCAACCTTCCCCATCTTCACCCGTAGTTAGGCGAACTACGTTGACTCTGATTTCTCGTTCCAGACGGGAATACGTAGGCATAAAGCGCGACGCTTTGCCGAGTCATTTTTCTTTTCTTTTTCAGCCAGCCTTGATAGGTAGATAGAATGAAACCAACCCGTCCAAGTAAACAAACAAGCGAGGATCCCGTCGAGTACGACGGACGTGAGGGGTGCTAATACCTTCCCCTTGCGTAACCGACTCCCGAACCCAGACAATGGTTGCGATGACCTTGTCTTACCCTTTTCGTCAGGTTTTTCCGATCGATTCCTTTCCCGCTCTGAGGGATAAATAACGAAAGGTGGCGACTCTTCTGTCATGCCGGCACCTTATTTTCGCGCAAGCGACACAGGCAAAATAAATCAAAAAAGGAGATCAATGAAGTAAATGCTAATGATGATATAATTGCTACTGTGAGCAAAATTATGGCAATCAAAGGCAAAGTCCAAGGCTGGTGGTATGATACATGTGCCACGGTTCATGTCTCATATGACAGGGCTGCATTCAAAACATATTCTGAGACAAATGATGAACAAGAAGTACAAATGGGAAATGAAGTACGATCCAAAGTTGTTGGAACTGGAACGGTCGAACTCAACTTCACTTCTGGAAAGAAAGTTACTCTTGTTAATGTGCTTCATGTCTCAGACATGAATAGGAATCTTGTTAGTAGGGATTTATTGGGAAAACCGGGTATTAAATCTGTGTATGAATCGGGCAAACTTATTTTGACCCGTAATGGTGTGTTTGTTGGAAAAGGATATTCCGCTGAAGGAATGATCAAATTATGTATTACTGATAACATGATTAATGAAATTTCTAATTCTGCTTACATGCTTGATTAAGTTACTTTATGGCACAATAGATTAGCACATATTGGTATTAGTTCAATGAAGAGACTAATTAAATTTGGCTTGATCTCATGTAATATCAATGATTTCAATAAATGTGAATTATGTGTTAAATCAAAAATGATTAAGAAACCTTTCAAAAGTGTTGAAAGAAATACAAATCTGCTTGATCTTGTACATTCAGATTTGTGCGAATTTAATGGCATGTTGACCCGTGGGGGAAATAGATATTTCATTACATTTATTGATGATTGTTCTAGATACACTTATGTATATCTCTTAAAGCATAAAGATGAGGCTTTTAATTCCTTTAAGATTTATAAAGCAGAAGTGGAAAATCAATTAAGTAGAAGTATAAAAGTCCTTAGGAGTGATAGGGGCGGTGAATACTTTTCTACTGAATTTGATGCATTTTGTGAAGAACACGGTATAATACATGAATGTTTGGCACCTAGAACACCACAACAAAATGGAGTAGCCGAAAGAAAGAATCGAACATATCAAGAAATGATGAATGCCATGTTATTGCATTCCGAACTACCTTTCAATTTGTGGGGCGAAGCCTTATTATCCGCTTGTCACATAATAAATAGAATTCCCTTAAAGAAAACTGGAATTTCTCCATATGAGGTATGGAAGGGCATGACACCAAATATTGGCTATTTTAAGGTGTGGGGGTGTGTGGCATATTACAAAAACATGGATCCTAAGAGAACCAAGTTGGGTCCTCGAGGGATAAGATGTGCCTTTGTAGGATATGCACAAAATAGCAAAGCATATAGACTTTTAAATTTAGAGTCTAATATTATTGTTGAATCCTGGGATGTAGAATTCTTTGAAAAACTTATCACTAAGGATAAAGAATCAGAGTCGGCCATAAATAAAGAGTCTTGTGAAAAAGACTCTTCTCGGATTGTAGAAATACAACCTGAAGGCACATCTCGAATCATTGAACCACAACCCGAACCTAGGATAAGCAAAAGAGTCCGGAAAATAAAGAACCTAGGACCAGACGAAATTGATTCTCAATCCATTTCATTTTATCTGGTTGAAGGAAATAGTACAAATTTTATTAAAAGCATTCCGGTAATTCTTCAAGTAGGGGAAGATCCTAAAACTTATAAGGAAGCAATAGCTTCAAGAGACTCCTCCTTTTGGAAAGATGCTATCCGAGATGAAATGGATTCAATTATGTCCAACCACACTTGGGAACTTGTTGATTTACCAAAGGGATCAAGACCCATTGGATGCAAGTGGGTGTTTAAAAAGAAATATCATAGTGATGGTACATTAAAAACTTATAAAGCAAGATTAGTGGCAAAAGGATTTAGACAAAAGGAAGGTATAGATTATTTTGACACTTATGCACCTGTAGCAAGAACAACCACTATACGGTTGTTATTTGCTTTAGCATCTTTGAATGATCTGATTGTTCATCAAATGGATGTTAAAACAGCATTCCTAAATGGAGACCTCGATGAGGAAATCTACATGGAACAACCAGAAGGATACTTCCTTCCTGGGAATGAACAAAGGGTGTGCAAACTTGTCAAATCTCTATATGGCTTAAAACAAGCACCAAAACAATGGCATCAAAAGTTTGATTCTACGATAATGTCAAATGGATTTATTCCTAATTCTTGTGACAAGTGTTTATATACAAAAGTGTATAATAACACTGTAATATTTTTGTGTCTTTATGTTGATGACATGCTAATAATTAGCAATAAACTTAATGGAATTTTAGAAACAAAAAGGTTTCTAACTTCCACTTTCAAGATGAAAGATCTTGGACTTGTTGACACAATTTTAGGAATAAAAGTTAAGCAAAATAGTGGGGGTTATGAAATTAATCAAACACATTATATTGAGAAAATACTTGAAACACCTGAAATTCAAGGAAGTAACTACTCCATTTGATCATGTAATCAAACTTAAAAAGAATGATGGAAGAGCAGTGGCTCAATTAGAATATGCAAGTGCGATTGGATGTCTTATGTACTTAATGCAATGTACTAGACCCGATATATCATTTGCAGTTAGTAAAATGAGTAGATTTACTAGTAATCCAAGTAATGAACATTGGAAGGCAATCACGAGGATATTTGGTTATTTGTTGAAAACCAAAGATCTTGGCCTTCATTATGGTAGGTTTCCGGCTATATTAGAAGGATATACCGATGCAAGTTGGATCTCTAATGTGGGAGATCATAAATCTACAACTGGGTGGATATTTACACTAGCTGGAGGAGCAATTTCTTGGAAGAGCAAGAAACAAACATGCATTACTCTTTTGACCATGGAATCAGAGTTCGTGGCTCTCGCTTCAGCTAGTCAAGAGGCAGAGTGGTTGAGGGATCTTCTTTTGGAAGTTCCATTGGCTAAAGACAATGTTTCAAAAGTAATGATACACTGCGATAGTCAGGCCACTTTGGCAAGAGCATTTAGCGAAGTGTATAATGGAAAGTCTAGGCATATAGGACTTAGACATTCGTTCGTGAGAAAACTGATTAAGGATGAAATCATTTCACTTACGTATATACGAACAAGCTATAATTTGGCTGATCCATTTACTAAGCCACTGGCCAGAGACTTAGTAAAAACAACCTCGAGAGGTATGGGGTTGAAACTCCTTGAGTAAGAGTTCCGACAACGGCGGCAACCCAATCTTAAGTTAACAGAACATTAACTTTAAGATTTTCAATGGGTAATAACAAGTCGTTGATTTGGATAATTGTCTAACATTTCGTAATTATGTTGACATTGGAAATGAGGGTTGAGTTTTATTTTAAACTCTTAATGAAGTTCAATACCGAGGGTACGTATCCATTGGAAACAAATACTATATGAACTTCACCTATGTGAATTCTGAGATGGTGTCGTCTCAAAGTGAGAGTTGGAGTTTCTCTCATAAAAAATTCATGAAACAGGATAGCACATGACCATAAATAAGTGCTAAGCGAGTTATGCAGAGGAAGAATCTTTAAGGAGTGTGTGTAAGGTAACACTAGTCTATTCATATGGATTCATGGTTTAAAAGCATTGCTACCTAATGTTCCGATTAAACCTTGTGTTATCCTTACTAAGGTTAAGTTTAAAATCGAAAGATACTTAACTGTATTAATACTTCTTATGTCTCATTTCTGGAATTATTATTTTGTCATTATTAGAACAAGTGGGGGATTGTTGGAAATAATGAAGATTTATTTCCATTAAAGTTGTTCCAAAATGACAAAGTGGGTGATATAGTTAATTGACAATAAATGCTTAGTCCCACATTGGAAGTGGAGTAAAATTAAATAGCATTTATAAGGCCCTTGGAACAATGTACTTTCCAAAGGAGCCAAAGAGGATAAAGTGCCACATAGTCATATGTGGTGGTCTCAAGTCTTATGTCACTTGTCTCATACAAAACACCCCTCGCCAGTGTCGCCACCGGCGACACCGGCTCCGGAACCGGAACCGGATCCAAGGGCGTGGGCGTAGAGGCGCTAGTGGCGGCTTGTAGACGGCACTTAGGCACGACGCATCGGAGCAATCGGGCTATTCGCGGCGTTAATGAGGCGGCGCTCCGGCCGCCTCCGGCGGCCGGTCCGGCCTTCGGCCGGTATACTGCGAATTTGTTTTAATTGTCGCTCCAGATTTTATTCGTTGCCTAGAGTTTGATTTTTGAATTTGAATTCGAAATATATGACACTTCATGAAGTGGTGCATGACATTTTATTTGAACCATTGCAAATGCTCATTAGAGAGTGTTGTTTATGAAGAGTTGCAAACTTCCGAAACGACACATGCATGGCTATAAATATATGTTTGATACTTCGAAATCATATACTCCAAAATCTGATATCCTCTTCTATATAATTCCAAACGTTTTCCTTGCATTCGAAACTTCACCAGTCTTGTGCAGTTTCGAGAAAAAGGCTGACTTATCCTGGGTATTCAGGCCGTTCCAACTCTAAGACAATTTGAGAGTGTGCTTGAAATACTTTTAAGGAAAGTGATTTCGTTCACGATTCAGTCTGGATCCATTCGATATTGAAGCATTATCTAACACCCATCACCACTGTTCACTTTTGCCACCACACTTTGTCTTAAATCATCGTCCCTCAACAACCTCAAAACCTGCTCCCTCTGTCTCTTTCACTCTCCATCTGCACACCATCAACCATCTTCACTAAAGCTACCACCAACAATGGTCATTAATCCTACCACCTACACATCTCTAACCACGACACCTTCCTCCTCTTCGTTGAAACGAAACACGAATTCAACATCGTTCATCATTATTTCGCCGAGAATCAGCACTTGTTGATTACAAATCGCCGCCACTCCAATAGCTTAAAGATTCCGGCAACGCATTTCGAGTAACAAGATCCAAGTAACTCAATTCATGGATCCCCATACAATTTTCGATTCTACATCAAATTACCTTCTTCATCTTCCCTTCAACAATAACGATATCAGCATCATCGCAACACAACGTTCAACAACCGGCTAACAGCGTGCACTTTTTGGTAACGTTTCGAACCGAGAGCATCATTACAAGTTTGAACCGTTTTATGTCGTGATTCTGTCACTTTTTGTATTCATGATGTTAGCTCTCGATGCATCATGTCGAATGTTGATGCAATTTTGAATATTCTTCGGTGCAGTGTCATTGATGATATACTGTCAGTTCAATTGTGAATTGTTCGCAGGAATCTATAATAATGTTTGAGGGATGAAGTGTTTCCTATGCAGTGCGTGTTGTTTTAGAATGATTCTTTTTTGATAGTTTGCCTCATTACTGTGTTTGGTCTTAATAATAAAATAATGGATATATTGAAAGATAATTTCTCCTTTGTTGGTGGCCCTGCGTGTTTACTATGCTGAGAAAATTAGAAGAAGGTCACATGGTTTCTTTATGTAGTGGAATGACCCAATTTAACTATCATATTAGTTAGTTCTTAGACCTCACACATTAATATATAGTTTATATTATCTTTGTTTCATCCATTTTGTAGTTAAGTTTACTTTAATCTTGTTAATTAGAAGAAATTTATATTTGGGTCAATTAAAGAATCTGATTGTTAAAACACTCATGTTATTTAAATTAAAGTATGGTTATTGGGCTCCTTCTAAATCATATATTACTTAGGCAGGTCCATTGAGTTTCTCTTATTAATTTTTGGTGACTCTAGTTCATTAGAGTAAATTTGGTGATTATTTTCTAATTTTGATTTAGATCTTAATTTTGATTAATCTTCTAATTTTGTTTTCAATTTTAATTTTGATTGAAATTTTGTGATGATCTTAGATGCCTATCCCGAGTAATTGATAAAAGTCTCAAATTCAATTTATTTTCCAATACTTAATTTCTTTTTAATTAAATTTTAATTAATTATTTTCTCAATTTAAGATGACTAATTATTTCCTTAATTAAATAATGGAAGTAGTGGGTTCTTGGAGTCTAGCACTCCTTGAACCCTTGGACGATCGCTCTTGAGGCGCACGTCTTGAGTTGTGTTCGTTCCGTCTTTCATTTTTTAAAGCACTTAATTCTTTTCAAAACTCTTAATCCACGTAAACCATAATTCAAGTAAAACACTTAACCTGATATTTTCAAGATATTCTCTTAATTAATAATGGAGATATTGAACTCTTGAAGTCTAGCACTTCTTGGGTTCTTGAATAATCGCTCTTGAGTTGGGTTGTGATCATTTCGATCTTTCATTCCTAAAAACACCCAATCCATTTAAAATAATTAATGCGTCTAATCAAAATACACATCAAGTTCAAATCTTTTTCCTAATTAAATTACAAAAGAACTGAGTTCTTGGAGTCTCGCACTCCTTGGATTCATGAGTGACCGCTCTTGGGGCGCACGCCTTGAGTTGTGGGTTGTTCGACCTTTCGTTCTTAAAACACTTGCCCTAATTACTTGGATAAAGACGTTCATTGTCCAACAAACACATTTTTTCGTAGTTAATTGAATGAAAAAGGTGTCGTTGGGATCTAGCATTCCAATAATGCCCTGATTAATTAGTTGTGAGGCTGACATCTCGTTTATCGAATAGTCGTCATTCTCCCTTAAAATACTTAATGAATCGAACCATTATTCTCTCGTTTCCGTGCGATCGAAACCCTAAAGCCTCTTAAATCAAACTATTTTTCTCAATCAAATCCCTAATACTGTTTAATCTATTCAAACAACTTTTCGCAAAGAACATTGTTTAGTCCCTTCTTCCGTGCATATGAACTAGTGCTTCAGCCTCCCCTAGCGAGTAGACAAGCCAATGTTTAGCAGTTAGAATGCGACCTAAACTCTCGTTCATAAAACACACAAACCAACCAACCGTAGTTGTCCGAACTAGGATTGCTCTGACTTTCTCATTGCACAGTGAGGGTACATATGTATAGGATTGCGAGATCCTAGCGAGCTGCCTTTTTTCTTTTTACTCCAAATCTTTTCCCGTAGTCCCACGAACTACGATGCTCTGACTTTCCCATTGCATGAGGGAATATGTAGGCACAAGAGCCTCAATCTTTGGTGAGCACCATAATATAAAAACCACTCATTCTCTCCTTAGAAGCGAATCCTTAAAAGAAAACAAACAACCTAGCTAACGCTTCTCTCGAATCAAATCAAGAGGTTCCCGTTGAGTACAACAGACGTAGAGGGTACTAATACATTTCCTTTGCGTAATCGACTCCCGAACCTAGAATTTGGTTGCGATGACCATGTTCTTATCTCTTCAAAGGTTTTACCAATATTTTCCTATTCCTTCCTTGGAATGAATAAAGTTTGGTGACGACTCTGTTTGAACTTTTTTTCCGCGTCCATCGCGAGCATCATATTTTTCAAGGTACGACACTCTTCCCATTATATTATCAATAATTATTCTTAATAAACAAGTTTGTACGTATTTTTTTTAGAACAAGTTCTAAATTTAGCATTGAACAAATGATCTAAGAAAATAAAAAAAAGTGAGACTTGATAATGATGAAAGCAATTGACAACTTGAAGGCAAAGGAGGAGAAAAGAATCAAAGGATTTGTACTCAACCTTCATATACCTCATATAGAAAGGTTTTAGCCTAAATAATTTCCACTATTCACTTTTCTTTCTTTTGAGTGTACCCGTGCAATTTTATTTTATCTGGTTTGATCTATTTCTAATTAAGTTCTTTAGTTTGAGTGACACACACTGAGGCAATTCCTTGTTAATAACTTTGAGGCTTTGTAGCCACCCTGTCGTAATAGGAATATCCTTTTGCTAGTCACTTTGAGCTTAAGACTTTCTTTTGATGACGTAGCCTACAACTCTTAGCCATATGACTTGAAAGATTCTTTCTTTCCACCCCCTCTTTGGAGTTAGGTTGAATTTTAGTTTTTAAAGTGTATGAAAAAAATTAAGTTTAGGGTTGCTCTTGGAAGTGAGAAAAGTTATACGTTTGGGGCTAGGGTACTAGAGATAATTGGTCAAAAAATATTTTTTTTCGAGAAAATAAGAAGTGGAAAAAGAAGCTTCTTCAAAGAAAAAAGAGAAAAAGTATAAAGAAAGACCAACTCTCTAGCACTCTTAAGAAGGAACAAAAGGGATGAGAATAAAAGGAGGACTAGGCACCTAACTCCAAAGGTTTAAACATGTAGCACCCCAAAATTTTCCTTCTCTTTTCTTAAACTATTGGCTTATGTTTCTTATCATTCACATCTTTATTTGTGCATAACATTGTTTCTGAACATGGGATCAGGGTATCTTTGAGGAAGGTATGTTTCTTAAGGCCAAAGCAAGAGATTGTATGTACTAAATCTTGTGGTGTTCTCAAGCTTCAAAGTCCTATTTTCCTTAAGGCATGCTCAATCATCTCAAACAATCACCTGGGTTAGGGTTACAAGCATTGGTCGACATCTCCTATTTTTTGAATTGAAATTAGGGTTTGTGATAAAATCAGTTTATTTCTGATTCTTTGAGGAAAAAACTTGAGTCCATGGACTGCTAAATGTATTTAAGCATCTATAGGAGGAAGATTGAGCATCGATCAGAAGAGGTTCAATGGCTCAGATGATAGTTGAATCAGTTGAATTTGGAAAAAAGTCAATTGTGCAAAGAAAAGTCAACTCTTGATTTTTATGGTCAAAATTGTGTCCCATAAGTCAAACGTGATCAATGGATGAGATTTGATCAATAAAAGTCAAGAAAATTATCAAAAATCAAGAATTGATGAAACTTACCTAATTTGGCAAGTTAGGGTTTTCTAAAGTTTCCATTTTTTGGTAAGTTTACATACATGAATTATCACTTTCCATGGACAATTACACATTGATTGAATCAAGTTTCAATTCAAAATCTCTTCAACACCAAAGTTGTTCATTTTCCTTTGATCTTTCCAACTATATCAATTTTGTCATCATAGGATCATTAGAGAGCACAATATCATTGATTAAAGTGAGACATTTCAAATGGCAAATTTCCAACACTTGGAATTTTTCTAAGTTTCAAGATGGTTAGAATTTCATGCAATTTTCGTGCCCCATTTCAAGTAATTTCCAAGGATTGTTTCAAGGTGTTATCAACACCAATATTCTTCCTTATCATGCCAACTTTCCAATGCTTCAAGAATCTCATCATCATGCAAATATTCTTCATGAAGGTCATGCTTATGGAATCACTCTCATGGCAAATAAAAGAGAATTTTATGGCACAAGAGTGATATAATGGTTCCATACACCTCATACATCATTCTTTACCTTATTTGAGCCAACACCATGTACTATGCATGCCATGAAATTAAAATAATTTGCCATATTGAGAAAATTTCCAAAATTCACCAAGAACTCCCACTTTCCATTTGTTAATCACACCACACCTCATTCATGATCATCATATACCATTCACACTCCATTTTGCTCACTCATACCACACAAAGTACTCCACGCACATGCCAAACCCGTATTACTATTCACACCACTTTTTTTGGCCAAATTTTCAAACACTTATTTTGGGCCTCTAATAAACCCTAATGAAGAAAAAAGCTTCATTTTTCCGGCGACCGGACCACCTCCGGTAATGGTCGGCGCCGACGGCGGTTGGTTTTTTTTCGGCATCCCCTCTTATCCCAAGGTTGAAGATGATGAGGTGTCACCATGTGATTTGTTGTTTTGGGTTTTGTTTCATATGTTTTTGTCTTATTCATTTAAACAAAATATGACCAATTGATATTACATGACCACATGATTTTATTTGTTACACTTTTATTTAATTGTTACTTAGATTTCATATGGACCCAATAAATTTCCTTGTTCACCCCCTGTATTTCTAACCCAATTGCATTTAACTTATTTCAGTTTACTACTGCACCCCTCATTTTCTTTGTGTTTTATTTTCTTTTTTTAATATTCTGTTTCCATTTTGGTTTATTAAAAACAGTTCCAATTATCCAAAAAATACAAAAAAAATATGTTTTATTTTCCTTGAAGTCTTATTTAGTTTTTTATAATTTTAATTTTAATTTTAATTTATTTTTGCTATTTTAATTTGAATTAATTATATGGTGTGTTTCTTCGACCTAGTTTTAGAATAATGCTTTGATTCATGATCTTTCCAATTGATTATTGATCCATCCTTTTGCACACACTTAGGCAAATGTATGTAGAGCATTATAGTGTTCATTTTATGTATTGATCATGTATTTTGGGTTCATGTTTGGATCTCTTTTAATGCCTAACTTGTTTGAATGATTGTTTGTGTATTTGCTTAATGTTTGAGACGATTTGAGCAATCTTTGTACACGTGTTTAGGCATTCCTTTTAGTTAACATTGAGATACTTAATCCTTGTTATCATGATCATTTTTCCTTGATTTTTAAAGGCTCTTACCTATTTTTCATGCGTGATGCATGACATGCTTAGTTATTTAGAAGTGCTTGAAGTTTATGATTTGTTTAGGGGTGCACTTGTTCAACCACTTAGGGTTTGATCATATCTCTTGTTATTGATTGAAATACCATGTGGTAGAGCCTTATTCTTATTCTCATTTGGCTTTTATCCTATCTTTAATTGATGCATCAATGTGATTTTACTTTGAGATGGATATACATGCTAACTTGACGTAGTTTTGATCCTACTTGTTCACATGTGTTTGATTGATTCTTAGGATGTTTAGAGGACATGAATACTTGTTTGTTAATGCTATATTGACTTGTCTTTGATACTCAATAACATTATCTCAATTCTTGAACCTCACATGAACTTTGATCCCTTTTCATTAAGAACTTTGATTGATACTTGCTTGTTTGTTTGAACTTGTTGTGATGTGATGCTCATGTTTCTTTCTTATGATGTTGAACTTGAAACTGGATTGATCTTCACACACAAACTACTGCCCCTAATTGGATTAATACCTTGAGTTTACATGTGATCCTCCTTTGAGGTGTGCCTTTGCATGCTTATTTGTGTGACAATTGATTGTGTTTGAATATGATGCATGACTTGAATATCTTTGCTCATCCTTTGATCTTTGACATGAGTTGAATGCATCTTGACATTGCTAATGCCCTACATTATTTGTCAGATCATATTAATTCATTTCACCTTGCTTTATGATTGAAATTGCTTCATGGTTGATCTTAAGTCATTTGTGTATGCATTGGTGCCTTCTTTTGCCCATTTGCTTTGCCTTCTGATCTTTGGCTACGGTTTGACATGTGAACACATTCTTGTTAATTTGACATGATTTTGATGTTTACTTTGTGTGATTGAGATTAATGCTTGCATTTGTTTAATGTTTATGCCTTATGCAGTGAAATGATGAGTGAGGGGTTTCTCCTCACTTGTCTAGAGTGTTTAGTGTATTCCCCTTGGGCGATATACGATGCATTCGTTCATATTTCATAGTCTTTAGTTTAACGTGAATCTCAAACCAACCAATTCACTTCATTAAAACTCATAAACAAAATTCAAACTTTTTTATCCTTCGGGATTGTTGTTTCAAACTCATTTTCAGAAAAGAGTATGTTACTTTTCCGTTCTACCGCAAATAGGCATCGACCCTAACTGTTGGAATGAGAGCTTAACGTTGCTCATAAAAAACACTTAACAATTAGTTTCTCAAACTATGTTTGCTCTGATTTCTCATACCAGATGAGAATACGTAGGCATAAGACAATGATGTCTTGGCAAGCAACCTTCCTCCATCACTTGTGGTTTTCTGAACTACGTTGACTATAACTTTCCTATTGCATGAGGGAATACATAGGCATAGGGCGACGATGTCCTATCGAGTCTCATTTTTCTTTTCCCTTTTCCATTTCTATTTAGCAATAACTTTTAGATAAACATACCCTTTTATTAGACAACAAGTGTGGATCCTGTTGAGTACAGCGGACGTGAGGGAGTTCTAATACCTTCCTATTGCGTAACTGACTCCCGAACCCAAGATTTGGTTACGATGACCTTGTCTTCTCCTTTATTTTAGGTTTTCTTCGATCGTTCCATCTCCCTCTCTTTGGGATAAATAACGTTCGGTGGCGACTCTTTTGTTTGTTTCCGTCGGTTGTTTTTTCGCAGTTGTGACAGTTGGCGATTCTGCTGGAGACTCTGGTTCCCTATGTGAGTTAATCCTAGCGCTTGTCTGTTTTATATCTATGGGTGCTTATATTTATGCATATGTATGTTGTATGTGTATATTTACTGTTGTATATTATTGCATTTGCATTTTACTTTTTGCACTTTATATTTGTTATCATATTATATTGCTATGCTGTTGGGTGGGTTGCTCCATGAGAGATAAGCCCAATACCTAGGCTTAAGTATACACATAAGAAAAGTGTAGAGAGTAGTGTGGACTTGTGTGGCATCTTGACACGCAAGAGTTCATACGAAATTCACGTCCAGACGAGGTTTTCTTTGGAGACATCCTATTCTGTGCATCTTGGGCAGTTGAGGGGGTGTTGAATTAGAAAGCTAACGACTCTAGAGACCGTTCATTGGGAAGTCAGTTAAGACCTCCTTGATTGACCATGATGCCAAACCAGAAATGGTGAACGTATCATCCTTTCTTAACCTGAGAGTCCGTGATACTGATAACCTGCATAGGATGCCACACCGTCAAGACTAGAACCCACATGTGAGAGGGATGGGTTTTGTAGGAAAATTTGACCTTCAACCAACTCGGTTTCTGATTTTCTTGTCAGAGCGGACTTTTAATATTGGGTATTCTGAGTTTCTAATCATCTCAGTACTTTGGTATTCTGGTATTCCAGTATTTTCTTATTAGAGCGAAGTTCTGGATTTATTCAGTCAACAACACAACAATTATCTAGAGTTTATGGGGGCTTTGATTCCATGTCTTTTGTATTACATAACATAAACATCTGCGTCATTTTTGCATATCATTCTTCAGCTGGCCAGAACTCTCATTTCGCCTTTGTCTTGGACTAGCTAGTTAATTCCCTGGTGTTCGTTCTTAACAAGTGGTGACTGTTGATAGATGACCAAGTGTTTGAAGCAGGATCAAGCAGTGTTAGGAAGTAAAGTCAAGTTGGTAGTTGTTGGTAGCTATGTCAGAGAATAACATCTAGAATGTTGACCCTCCACCAGGTTTTACTGTGACGACTAAACCTATGTATGGTTCTTTGTATAATGAATATCTTCCACAAGTGAACAACCTTACTCGAGCTCAGTCTGTGCAGCTCTCTATTGAGAATCAGGATTTACATGAACGGTTTATTGGCCAAAGTGGACGTTCCTCTTCTCCTGATACTAAATATTATCATGGTGTTGCTTTCTCTATGTCGAATTCCAAAAGGGAGGTCCCGATGATGAAGACTAAGGACCCGATAGCTCTTGAATATGCTAAAAGATTTTGTGTGTTGGATGAAAAACTTAAAGCCTTGGAAGTTCAGAATACTTTTGGTCTCAATGCTTTGGACATGTGCTTGGTACCCGACCTAGTATTACCTTCAAATTTCAAAGCACCGAGGCTTGAGAAATACAAGGGGGTAGTTTCCCGAGACAACATTTGGTGATGTTTTGTAGAAGAATGATCTCATTTGTGCACAACGATAAGCTAATGATTCACTGTTTTTAGGATAGTTTGAGTGGGGCATCTTTAAGTTGGTACATGTAGTTAGAGAGTGGTCAGATTCAATCATGGTTGGACTTAGCAAAATCTTTTCTGAAGCAGTATGAATATAATCTTGACATGGCTCCCAGTCGCGTGCAATTGCAAAGCTTGTTGCAAGAGAATAGTGAATCCTTCAGAGGGTATGCTCGGAGATGGAGATAATTGGCTTCTAGAGTACAACCACCACCACCAGCATTGCCGTTGACCGGCCCCATGTTAACATTGGCTCCCAAACTACCATTGACGGCGCCAGCCGCGTTGAGTCCGAGATTAGTCATCAGATTGCCGTTAGCACTGCCGTTGCCTCCGGCAGCAGGAACAACGTTCTGTGGAGTATCCCCTTGAGGAGGAGTAGGCACGGCCCCTCCATGAAGTATGCCATTACTGTCGACCCTGGAGATCAGCGGTTGAACTAGAGTACGAAGCTGGTCTTGACCATTCGCAACCACCTGCATCAGCTCCATAAAACGATCCATCCGTTCACGGAGTTCTTGGACATCTGACTGTACCTGGTCCATGATTCTCGTCTGATTAGCGCGAGTTGAGTAGCGGTGGATGAGTCTTTGATCAATCCTGGAGATCGGAAGCAGCGCGGAACCTGAAAAACCTGTCAACAATAAAGGTTAGGAAAAGCAATAAGATATACACCATGCAAATATGCTTCATGCAGATGCATGCGCGTGTCTGTGTGCGTGGGAGATTTTTCCCCGATCCTAGTGCCTTAGTGACGGTGCTGATAATAACAAGAGGAAGAAGAAATCCGAGCCCAATCGTGGAAACATCAATCTCATATATATATGGAAAGGCCTGTCAAGGCAGTACACAGTATCAGCGAGTACAAGTCAACAGCATGACCTCAGCCAACAAGTCTGGTGATGGTCAGCATACATCAAAGATCAAAACAACAGGAATACAACTAGTCAAGTACGGCCACGGGCGCGATACTCTGCTAATAATTCCTTCGTCTCTGGATGATCTGGCGAAGTGAGCAACCCCTCGACGAGTAGTTCCCTCTGCCTGATAGTATGCTGAAGCCCCTGAAATGAACTCTCCCAAGCGCCTTCGCCAAAGCAATCTTCCAGCTTCCGCTTCTTAGACTCAAACATCAGCTTATGCTCCTTCAGGCTAGCAATGGCTTTGTTGAGACGGGCTTCAGCGGAGTACCTGCGGGCGGTCTCTTCATCAAACCTCCGCTCACTGTCCTTCACTTCAGTCTCTAGCTTAGAAATCTGCAGCATCAGCTTGTCTTCTCGCTCCTTCCTGGTGGCCATGGAAGTCTTCCAATGCTGGTCGAACTTAGATATTCTCCGGTATGCTTCCTCCAAATGCGTCTTCTTCGTAGCCAGCACATCATTAGCAGCTCTGAAGTCTTGACCTAAGCGTTCCCGATCAGCAATCTGCTTTGCCAAGTCTGCACTCAGCTGGCTCACCGACTCTGTTTGCTTTTTGAGAGCATGCACGGCTTCGTTCCTCTCACTTCGAAGCTGAGCTAACTCCTTCTCTAATTCTGCATTTGCCTTCTTCAATTCATCACGCTCGGCTAATACCTGGTTGTGCTAATGAATGGACACAGTGGTAGGCTCTTCGACTGGTGGAGGACTCTCTGGTCTGACATGAGGGAATGGCATCCCTATAGCGCTGGCTCTGGCTCTGATCCAATCTGAATAAGGAGGATAAGCTTGGTTGTCGCTCTTCCCCAACAAAGACTTTCCTCTCGTGCTGATATTGTTCCACGCATACTGAAGCTTGGACAACAACTCCCCCTCTAGAATACCCGTGTGGTACAGAGATTCCCGTACCTCTTCTTCCTTCGGTGGATTCCTCAAAGCATATGCAAACTGACGAACTAACAATGATGGGTTGTAGTTGATGCAACCCTTCCTACCTATCATAGGTACGTTAGGAAACCCACCACAACTGAAGATCATCTCGGTGCCTAACCTGCTTCTGTCGACGAACCAAACAACGTCTTCTGCCGACAAGCTCATCAGACGCTCAGGCCACTCAACCGTGGCTGCAGACAATACAGAAGAACCCCTCTTGGGCAAATGACTATCAAACCACTTGTACAACAACGGTACGCAGCATGAAATATTCTTCCCTCTCCAGTTCTCATTCTTGTAATGCACTGAATGGTAAACGTCTCCGATCAGAGTAGGGACTGGATTCCCTGAGGCAAATATATGGAATGCATCAAAGTCTACGAAATCAGGCATGCTGGGAAATAGGATGATGCCATATATGCATAAAGCAAGGATGGCGCTGAAGGCGTCCCAACATTTGTCCTTGGCACACTGCTGAGCCTTAGCTGTCAGAAACTGCAGAGAGAACCCTGGGACCTTGTTCCAACTCGTCACCACTAACTCAGAAGCGCTCAAATGGAGTGAGGAAGCCAAGCTAACCAGATCAGGCTCAGCATCCATGTGGACAAAAGGCACCTGCCTTTTGATAGGCACACCCAACATATCAGCATACTCTTCCAATGTCGGCGCGAGAACGAAGTCGTGAAAAGTGAAACACCTCAAGGGAGGATCATAAAACTGCAGGAGAGCATGTAACCCATTCAACTCAGACGCGGAAGGTTTGTAGACCAGACTAAGCAACTTGCCATAAGACTTCCTGAACCTATCCTTCACAGAATTCCCTGCCAGGGCTATCAAACCAGTCAGCTTCGACACATCGGGGGTCGGGAATTTGTACGCAACAGTCTTCCTGAGAGAAGCCATAACAACAGTAGGAGACGGGAAATCCTGGATCGGGGAAACGGTACCTGCAACACAGACACACGTTAATGGAATGCAGATGAATGCATAAACTAATGCAGAATGCAGGTATGCAATAATATATCCAGGTGGCCGCTGTGGAGATTCGGTATCAACAGTCACTGATGAGAAGGAAACCCCGGTGTAAACCACTGATCTGATCTGCTGAGAATAACCATCTGATAGGACCGAGATCAAAATTCTGTTCTGCCAAGAGTAAGTGCATGATAATAAGGACCCCGGGCGCAAGATCAAGGAACATCTGTTGAAGTCTTCAGACCCCAAATCAAAGATCTGCCCTATCAAGAACAAACACACAGCTGCTGATGAGATCTTCAGACCTCACTCAAAATCTGCCCTATCAAGAACAAATAACATCTGCCGATGAGGTCTTCAGACCTCACTCAAAATCTGCTTCGTCCAGAACAAACCACTGACGATAATACACTGATCAAAGCCTGCTCTATCAAGAACAGACAAACACCCGATGATAAGATCCTCTGACCAAACTCTTGCTCTATCAAGAACACATCTGTAACTGAGAACCCAACATAACTGACTTGCTGTCAAGAAAACCAGGTAGTCTAAAGGTCTAAGTTTCCTGCAACAAACCCAGTCCCACTCACAGGTATGAACCTAGACTGACTCAAGGTACGGCATCCTATGCGTTCATCAGCGTCACAGACTTTCAAAACTGATGATACGATTCCCAGAAGGAGTGGCATCATCAAGTCCTGAAGAGGCCTCACTTAGCTGAATCACAAATGATCGGTCCCCAGAGTCGACAATCCACCAAACCAGCAACCGTCTCAACCCAAAGGGTTGAAAGTGAAGCCAACCGGATGAACCTCGTCTGAGCGTGGATTTCATGAGACACTAGTGCCTGCAAAGCAAGCACGCGCCCACTAATTTCCACTCTAAGTCTATGGTGCACTCAAGCCTGGGTCTGGCTTCTCACTCAATCAGAACTCCCGTCCCACAACAGCACAAATAATCATATTATACTGAAAATAAAATGCGGGAAATAAAGTGCGGGAAGTAAAGATGCGATAAATAGACGCAACCCAACAAGAAAACATACAAGCGGTAGGATTGACTCTCTTAAGGGACGTTGGATCCCAAAACTGACTCGCTTTCGGGACGTTGGATCCCTAGGAAACTATCAAGTCCCCAGCAGAGTCGCCAGCTGTCGCTTGCGCGAAAATAAGGTGCCGGCATGACAGAAGAGTCGCCACCTTTCGTTATTTATCCCTCAGAGCGGGAAAGGAATCGATCGGAAAAACCTGACGAAAAGGGTAAGACAAGGTCATCGCAACCATTGTCTGGGTTCGGGAGTCGGTTACGCAAGGGGAAGGTATTAGCACCCCTCACGTCCGTCGTACTCGACGGGATCCTCGCTTGTTTGTTTACTTGGACGGGTTGGTTTCATTCTATCTACCTATCAAGGCTGGCTGAAAAAGAAAAGAAAAATGACTCGGCAAAGCGTCGCGCTTTATGCCTACGTATTCCCGTCTGGAACGAGAAATCAGAGTCAACGTAGTTTGCCTAACTACGGGTGAAGATGGGGAAGGTTGCTCGCTAGGACGTCGCATCCTATGCCTACGTACTTCCACACTATATGGAAGATCAGAGCAAACGTAGTTCGGGAAACTACGGGTTATCTCCTACAAGAAGTGTTTTTTATTGTGTTTGCGATTTCAACCGCACTAGAGACTATGACCTGAGAGTGAATGCGTCGCATGTCACCCAAAGGGTACCATACTAAACATCCAGACTGCGGAAAAGAAACTCTCCCACAATCCTTTCTCAGATAGCTTAAGGCTCGTAACGTACGAAAGAAATCATTCATGATTACTGTATCTTAAACTGTTTCGAGATGAGAAGAGAACAGGCCCAACTAGGAGGGAGACTATCAAGTCCTACTGTTATCATGCCATGGATTCATCCTATGGTTGAGGTTTGAACAGGGAACTCCTAGATGTTGTCATGCATAGGTTTCACCCTAAAAGTCTATCGTCAAATCCTCATCAGAGGAAATGAGAGTCCTAAGGGATCATGTCAATGATACACCAAAACAGACAAAAGCATCAGCTTTAACAGTAAAATGCATGCAATGCAAGTGAGGGAGGAAATGTGTGTGGGGCTTCAGCCTCCACAAGCTCGTCTCGACCTCAAGCCAGTCATGAAATAACAGTAATCATACTGAAATAAACAACATGCTATCAAGCAAAAACAGTAAACTGTAATCATACAGACAGAAAATGAAATCATGCTATCAAGCAAAATAAACACATGGGCAAGGGAGCCGGGCTCTACCGAATACCCGTAAGCAAAGCCAAGCAATAACAACACAATCAGATGCACTCATGCTCTTAGACTGAACTTATTCTAAATGGGCTTAGTCTAATGCAACAGGCAAATCAGACAAAACACACAATACATCAAAGAAAACAGAAGAAAGCCTCAGCTCCTCCAGCAGCAACCCAGTCTTCAGACTTCAGAGATCACTTGCTTTCCAGGTATCAACCCTACAACATGAGTATCAACTCATCTTCTCCCTTGAGCTTCAGCTCCTTTGATCAGCTCCACCTTCAGGCTTCACTATCTCCAGGGATCTTCAGGCATCAATTTGATCTTCACAGAGTCTCCGGACTTCAACAATCTTCAAGGAATCATCCTCTTCAAAGCTTCAGCTTCTATCTTCAATGGCTCCAATGCTCCAGCAAACAAGATTCAGTCAATAAGATGAGGTGGGGATGTTACAGTACTCACTGACTTCCAAAGGATGCCATTGAGGACTTAACATCAAAAGACAGGCTCTCTCAAAGTTCTACCTCAGAGGGCAAGGTCACTAATCCCTCCAAAGGAGAGAGGTGAATACCCTTAAGGGACTCTATGTCACAGAGAAGAAAGGAGGTGAACAAGACACTCCTTGTTTATTGAACAAAGTATTCTATCTAGGGCTCTGCCTATGCACCTATAAACCTATAAACAAAACAACAAAAGCTATGCTAAACTCCTCTGCAAGGTCTTCAAAGCTTCCATGATGATCCACAAGGTCTTCAACTCAATCTTCAAAGCTCACACACTCAAAAGAGAAGGAAAGAAAACACAACAATACAACTTATGCCTTTAAGCAACACACATACTATCCATACATTCAAAAATCAATGAAAAATACTAAAATACCATACAAATTCCTAATATAAATTCTAGGGGATCCTATTTAACTACCCTTAAGTCCCATATATTCCCCATAGGCTAACTTGTCCTAAAAACCCCAAAAATAAAATGTTGACGTTCAAGTACACAACCTAAAACCCTAATTAGAGCACCTAAATGTCTAACAATCAAAATACATCAAATTTTAATCCACAAATCTAGTAATAAATCCATAGAGTACTAAAATGCAATATGAATCACCACAAAAAAAAATGGGCAAAAAATCTATTTATAAATGCATGAACAAAAATATACAAATCCATGTATGAAATGAGTGGTTAAAAAAGTGCATTTATTTGTGAAATATGCAAAAAATACCAATTAAAATATAAAATGCAATTTTTATATTTTTTAATTTTCTAGACATTTTAATGAAAATGTTAAAAAAAGAATGAGTTAAAAATAATATTTTTTCATTTAGTTATGATTTTTTAGAAAATTAATGAAATGTGAAGAAAATTGAAAAATAAAATATACAAGAGAAGGAGAGAGGGGGTGAGAATAGTAGTGGATGCAGTTCATTTCATTGGGCTGAATCAAAGGGGGGGTGCGCGTAGCACATTGACTTAAGCCCAGACTCAGTCACTAAACCAAACGCAGCGTTTAGGTTTTTAAATTTCCCTCCGTTTTCTTGGATTGATCTGGGCCGTTGGATGCAGCGAATTAGTCAACCAGTCAAGCTAATCCAATGGATGCTAGTCATCGTCCCAAATGGACCCCTAGGGTTTTCAGGCGCAGCTCCTCATGCAAGAACTTCCCCTGGTTCGTTCTCCCTCCACACGCAATGATTCTCAAAAATTCCAAAAGGAAAAAAAAGCTACTTATCAAGAGGAATAAGGTTGGACGAGTAGTTTTCCTTAATTCTCCATGAATCCTTCAAACCAAGAACTTCAAAGCTCGGGTACCACCATACTTCTCTGAAATCAAATCTTCTAAAACTCAAATTGGATGATCCAATCTTGTTCTCTATGTTATGCCTACCATCCTGAGCTATTAATCACGTTCTAAAACCACTAAACCAGCCTGTTCTTAATCACAACAGATTCTTGCACCTGCTATCAAACTCCATGGAATTGGCTCTGACTCTCAGAATTTCATCACCTAGTCTAGCCTAGCCATTCTAAACCTAACATGGTATCTATCTATGCATAATTAAAGTGAAAGGGAGAAGGAAAAGAACCTGTCAAGAATGAGAAGAAGGTGATGCTATGGCACGAGTCAAGCCTTGTAACTTCTCCACAATGATCTTCCAATGATGCTTTACTTTCTGTATGCAAAATCCTTGAAGATGAGAGCTTGTAGTAGTGACTTTGCTCTTGCAATGCAACTATGGTGCACCTTGAAACCCTAGCTCGAAGCTCCTTCTTCTCTCCTCAATTCTTCAACTTTCACCAACCCCTGAACTCTCTTCATGGCCCTCTTTAAATAACAAGTGATGGAAGGGGCTAGAATCATCTAGATCTTTCTAGAAAGTATTGAAAATATCACCACATGAGAACTTGAAATATCATGATATCTTCTTTCATACTTTGCCAAAATCCCTTGAATATGTCTTTACATGAGATATTAAGTGTGTATGAAGGAAATCAGCCCTTACATTTGGCTTGTGTAAGGTTTTTCAACATTGCCTTATAATGCAAGTAATAGATTTACAAAGAAAGTCCCTTTTTTAGACCTCCAATGAAAAATCTATTTGAACCAAAGTTCTCAAAATAATGTTTCCAATCAAAATGATATATTGGATGACCTATTTTGGATTCCTAGATCCTCCAAACCAATTTTCAAATTCAACTTTTCAAACTTATATGCCATTTTTAGTTCATTTTTGACCAATCATGTAACTTCATGCTATGAGCTTTTCCAACAATTTGTGACCTTCTTTATAGACCTAAAATCACATTTTGAACAACTTTCATGTTTTGAGTTTTTCCATTTGAGGCTTGGAAATAGGAGTTTTAGGCATTGGCTCAAATGACCTATAACTGACAAATGACCAAAATACCCCTGTCTTGTTCAAACCATAAGTTGAGTTCCATAAATCCTATCAAGGACTTATACCACTCAAATTAAAGCTAAGAAGATGCCCTCCAACATTCATGTTGACCAAGAAACCATAGGAATCATCCTACTAGGGAAAAAGTTGTCTGCAAGTTGGGTGACTTTCAAGGACCCAGATTCACATACTTCTGCTGACCTGTAATTTGTCAAAACCATAACTTGAGCTCTGTAACTCCTATCAAGGACTTCCACCACTCAAATTAAAGCTAAGAACAAGCTATACAACATTCATGTTGTGGGGAAGATGAGATATCAATCACATCTAGAGCTAAAACTGCCTGGAAGATAGGGGTCAAATTAGGGTTTTTTCACTGACAATCCTTGGAGACCCTAACTTGAAACTTCTCAAACTCCTCAATCATGATGAGTTGGTCTAGGAATCATCTTTATAACATCTCCATACATCATTCCATGATCTCATAGCCCTTGGATTAGGTCTCAACCTTCTCCAAATTTTCAGTTATCCTAGGGTTGACCCAGTCAAAACCCTAATTCTACCATTCATGGTTGAATCTTCTGAACTCTTGCACAATGACTTCTCTGGGCTTCATGATGGCTATCAAGACATCTCATAAGCTTTCTCAAAACATCAAGTTCATTCTTAAAGTCTCAGAATCATCTGAGGAGCACCCACAACTCTCAAGCTATGAAGCACACAACCCTGGTTTCAATCCACTCCTCTGAGGATCTCTTGAACTTTCTGATGAATGTATCAACTCTCAAACACTAGATGGATAAATAATTGTTGGTCAAATTTTGGGGTGCAACAGCCTGCAATCTCGAGCATAATGTCCAGGTTTTCCACATACAAAGCATCCATTTTTCGGACCCTTAGGACCACCAAAGTTCTTGAATTTGGTATGTTCCCTTTTTGGTGCGATATGATTTTTCTTGACATCATGTTTTTTCTTTTCTTTTTTGGTCACAGCATTGGCTTTGGAAAGACTCGCAGATTCTGATTTTTCCCTCTCCTTCGATTCCTCCTCGATTCAAAGATGTTTCTGGATTTTCTCCAAGGAAAAGTCATCAGAACTGTGCAACAGTTTCTTTTTATAGCCTTTCCACGAACTTGGTAACTTAGCAATGATTGCACCAACTTGAAAGGTTTCAGGAATGTCTATTTTCACCGCTTTGATTTTATTCACCAGGACTTGCAATTCGTGCACTTGGGGAAGTATGGGTTTGGAATCTATAAATTTAAAATCAAAGTATTTAGAAATTAAGAACTTCTTCGTACCTTCTTCTTCGGCTTTGAATTTAAACTCCAGTGAATTCCATATGTCTCTAGCGGACGGATTGTCCGTGTATAGGTCGTATAGGCGGTCAGACAGCGTGTTCAGAATATGTACACGGCATAGTAATTCGTCATCCCTTCGCAGCATGCGCTTCTTCTTGAGTTCGTCAGAATCATCTTCAGTTGGTTCTGGAATTGGTGTCAGATCAGGATCCAAGACGTAGTGAACCTTGAGCGCAGTAAGCAGGAATGTCATCTTGTCTTGCCATCTGGTAAAGTTGTTTCTATCGAAGCGATCCAATTTGACAAGATCCTGATTCATAACCTTGATGCTTGAAACAGCAGTGTCGGAATCCATGATACAAATACTTTTAAGATTGTTAGATAATGCTTCAATGTCAAATGTATCCAGACTGAATCGTGAACGAAATCACTTTCCTTAAAAGTATTTCAAGCACACTCTCAAATTGTCTTAGAGTTGAAACGGCCTGAATACCCAAGATAAGTCAGCCTTTTTCTCAAAACTGCATAAGACTGGTGAAGTTTCGAATGCAAGGAAAATGTTTGGATTTATATAGAAGAGGATATTATATTTTGGAGTATATGAATTCGAAGTATCAAGCATATATTTATAGCCATGCATGTGTCGTTTCGGAAGTTTGCAACTCTTCATAAACAACACTCTCTAATGAGCATTTGCAATGGTTCAAATAAAATGTCATGCACCACTTCATGAAGTGTCATATATTTCGAATTCAAATTCAAAAATCAAACTCTAGGCAACGAATAAAATCTGGAGCGACAATTAAAACAAATTCGCAGTATACCGGCCGAAGGCCGGACCGCCCGCCGGAGGCGGCCGGAGCGCCACCGGCGCCACCTCATTAACGCCGCGAATAGCCCGATTGCTCTGATGTGTCGTGCCTAAGTGCTCAAGTGCCATCTACAAGCCGCCACTAGCGCCTTTACGACCACGCCCTCGGATCCGATTCCGGTTCCGGAGCCGGTGTCGCCGGTGGCGACACCGGCGAGGGGTGTTTTGTATGAGACAAGTGACATAAGACTTGGGACCACCACATATGACTATGTGGCACTTTATCCTCTTTGGCTCCTTTGAAAAGTACATTGTTCCAAGGGTCTTATAAATGCTATTTAATTTTACTCCACTTCCAATGTGGGACTAAGCATTTATTGTCAAGTAAATATATCACCCACTTTGTCATTTTGGAACAACTTTCATGGAAATAAATCTTCATTATTTCTAACAATGGGAAGTGTGAATCGGAGGGAAATGTGGACGGTGATGGTGACGCGAAGAAGAAGAGAACAATCCTTCTCTTTTCTTTATATATATATATATATATATATATATATATATATATATATATATATATATATATATATATATATATATATATATATATATATATATATATATATATATATATATATATATATATATATATATATATATATATATATATATATATATATATATATATATATATATATATATTAATTATTATTATTAAAATTTGCCAACACACCAAAGGTTATGTGTCAATTCTTAATTGGTTAAGGTGACAAAAATTTAAAAAACACTTAATTATGGGTGGACAATTGTCTTAATGACATGAATAAATATGTTTATATATTTTTCTGATTTTCTTATCAATTAAATCAAAATAAAATAAAATGCTAAATTACAATTGACTAATGAGGAAAAGAGGATAATGTATGTACATTCTTGATTAAATTTAAATCTAACTGTTGCGGTGAGAATAGGATATCAAATTATTAATTAATTTGAATCACAAATCTTAGATTCACAACTGGTCTTTAATTTATCCGAAGGAAAGGTTAAAGAAAGGAAAAACCTATTTTGCATCGTAAGCACAATGCGAGAAAAGATCTAGGTTCGGGGGTTGGTTAAGCTTAGGGAAGGTATTAGCACCCTAAACTTCTATAGTACTCTACAGGAACCTCTTGTTTTAACGTTGCTATTTTGCTATAATTATCTGCTTCGGGGCATATGCTAAGGGTTAGAAGGTGAAAAGAAAGACCAAAGGGTTAGTCCTAAGTTTACTCGCCAAGACTCGCATCTTGTGCCTACGTATCCGAGGTAGGGGATGGAATCAGAGTAATCGTAGTTCCCCTCGAAAGGGAGGAATTGAAACTTCTTAACTGTGGTTAAGGTTTCAATGGGGAATAAGCGTTCTTAAGGAAGCGCTTACGTGGAGTGCGGCGACTCCTATTTCTACGTTGAAATTGAATTGAATTGAAAAGGGTAAGATAGGTATTCCGCGGCGGGAAAACTTATACGGAGTGCGGCGACTACTTATCCTAATGCTAGGGTAAAGGGTAGTTTGGTCCACGGTTATTAAGGAAACGCTTACGTGGAGTGCGGCGACTCCTATTTCTACGTTGAAATCAAATTAAATTGAAAAGGGTAAGATATGTATTTTGCGGCGAGAAAACTTATACGGAGTGCGGCGACTCCTTATCCTAATGCTAGGGTAAAGGGTAGTTTGGTCCACGGCGGGACGCCTATGCAATAAGGGTTTGAATGATGAAAGAGTCAAAGGTAAGGGCTATTGACGCGACAGTCAAACGGCTAGACCTATTCCTTCTGATGGAAATTTATCGGCAAATAAATATAATGAAAGATAATTAAACAACGGTGTTGAAATATGAGAAACGAGCAAGAATAATAACGAAATAAAAGCGACGATGTCCTCGCATAACTTACAACCATAAAAATAAAATACGAAAAATAAAGGATTAATAACTATACAAATGAGATATACGAAAGCCAGATGACAATTGACGAAGATATTAAGCAGTTTTATTTTTAAGTTAGAAATTAATATTTACAAAAATTTAGATTTTTAATTGAAAAAGAAAAGAAAAAGAATTGTATCAATAAATTAAGTTTAAATTAAGTT
Source organism: Lathyrus sativus (assembly GCA_963859935.3). NCBI lineage: Eukaryota > Viridiplantae > Streptophyta > Magnoliopsida > Fabales > Fabaceae > Lathyrus > Lathyrus sativus. The sequence continues at coordinate 953,589,394 of OZ012735.1, forward strand.
TTTTGTTTTAAATTATGGTTTTAATCTAAGTCTTTTTAAAAAAAGATTTTATTTTAAGTTTTAAGTTAAACTTTAAGAAAACGTTTTTATTATAAGTTTTAAAAAATTTGGCTTCGATGTTAGTTTTAAAATGGGTTTTCATTATAAGCTTTAAAAAAATTGTTTAATTAAATTTTAAAAATTAATTTTAATTTATCAAAACTAAATATGAGTTTAACTTAATAGAGTTTTAATAATTTAATTAAACTAATAAATAAAATTATAAAATAAAATGAAAATACAAAATAAATAGGGGAAAGGGCAAATGGTGTTGCTGAATTGTCATTAGGGTTTGAACAACCCATCCCCTCCCTCTTGCATGCGTGGCGGCCATGGGAAGCTCCTGCGGAGCTTTTTCACTTTTTTATTCTTCTTCTTCTTCGTTGCGGCGCAGCTTCCATGGGAGCTTTTTGAAGCTTTTTCTTCCACTTTTCGTCTGACATGGCCTTCCTGTTCGTCCCTTTATGATTCTTGCAAAAAAACCCACCCGAAATCATGTTGAAAAGTTGCTCACCTCCGGGTTTGAAGCGATTTCGCCGATGATTTACGGTGGCTTGCGGTGATGACAAGGTTGTGGGTGACGACCGATGATGAAGAAAACTGAGGCTGTTGTGGATTTCAGTTTGTCCGCCGGTTGATTTGTTGACGGATGATGGTTGATGAGGTTTTCGCTGCGGATCTTCTGATTGGCTTTATGGTTGTTTGAAATCCCCTTTTTCCCCTCTTTGCTGATGAGCACTGATGATGTTTTATATTATTGATGTTTTGGGCCTGGATCGTGTTAGGTTGTTACGATTTTTCTGGCTTTGTTGTTGGATTTGTTGCGATTTTCTGAAAAGTTTGTTTTGTTGTTATGAATGTTATGGCTTGGTTGAGGAACGCAGATGCTTGCGTTTTGCTTGCTGATTTTGCTGCGTTTTTGTTGGATTTTTCCAGGAAATTTGCTTGATTTGTTATGTTTTGGAGTAGCAATTCGCGAAAGTGTTGCTGTTGCGTTTGATTTCTGTTTTGGTTGCTGTGAGCTGAACACTTTGGATATCCATGGATTTCACTTTGGGTATCCATGGATGTTTTTGACAGATTTGGCATTGAACTGGATATCCATATTTTGCTGGATTTTCCTAAGTCCTGTTTGGCTGAAACCAGAAAAATCATTTTTTAAAATAATCACTTTTTTTCCAAACCTTTCTCTCTCTCTCTCTCTCTCTCTCTCGGAAAAAAAAATTGAACAGATATTGCCGGATTTGTCGAGGTCGGAAAATGGAGTTGGGAGCTGGCGGCGACCTTGTCGTTGTTGCCCTCCCGACACGCCCAGTGATGAAACTTTTCTGAGGGCGTCGAAATAATTAATTAAAAAACCATTTTTTTTATTAATTCTAACCACTTAACAATAATTTTCATGTGTTATCAGTTTTGCAGGTTCGAAAAGTCGAAGATTGAAGATCGGCGTGAAGAACTCTTAGAGAAAATTAGGACCTTTCAGGACAAGTAGGACCTTAGGAAAATTAGGAGTTTTTTGTAATTTTCTCAAATGCAAATTGTAATAAAGAAATTGAATAAATAAATTGAATAAAATGAATTCTTAATTCCCAACTCAAAATTCATTTCGTATTTCTTTCGAATAAACTCGACGTTTCATAACCCGAATTCAGCAATTAACGACTTTGCACCATACTTGAAATTAAATTACATCCGACACACTTCTGAATTCAACCGAACCCTTGAAAACTAATTCGCACTTGATAATAAAATTATTGAATACGGCCTTGAACAGATAAACAGAGCAATCCAAACTAACGGCAAAACGAACTTTCCTCCGAATTTAAAATTCGAATTGCATCTCGAATGATCTAACTCTATAACCTGAATCAATTCAACTGATAATCATAATCAAACTGACTGACATTTATCATGAATTCAATGCAAACAACAATTCCACTGCTCCTCTAAAATTGACTTATAACTAGCAGAAAAAACATGAAAAGTGCACCTGTTAGAATAACTTCTGTGAAGCCAATTCTCGCACCGATTCAACCCGAGTTCATTTATACTTTGACGCCCTCAACTCTGTACGGTTCAGGAATCACATAACATTTTACAACTCAACTGATGACTACTTCTGGTTCTTGAACAAAATGTATTGTGTCCCGAGAAACCTGACGTCAAAACCGTCGTAAAATTCACCCCTTCTCAGATGAACGTCACATGATTTGGAGATAGAAACCCTAATTGTTCGAGGTATTGCTGATGATGACTTTGCTTCATAAATTGCCAGCAGACTGTAAATTAATGATCGCCTTTCATAAGTTAAAGCGCGCACAATGTGATTTTCCTGCAAAAACCAATAGACTGGAGAAACCGGTTAGCGGTTAGTTAAAATGCAATGCAGAATGAAATGGAATGCGAAATGAACCTGATAATCTAAGGGTAAAATTTGGGGTATGACGCTAACGATCCATATTTAATCAAAGAAACACACTAAATTTAAAATGTCAAAGTTGTCATTTCTAGAAGCTTTAATTAGTTTAATAGAATTAAATCAATAAAAAACCGCTAAAATTCACAACTTATTAAATAAACATGATAAAAATAAAATAAAAATACGGAAAATTATAATTAATTATTTCGGACCTTTTGATAAAAATATAAAAATAAAATCAGATGAAAACCTAAAAATAAATTAACTGCACACAAAAGATTATCACGAAATAAATGACTTGGAAAGAGGCAGCACTTAGTCAACTTTGAAAATTGATCGGGACCGGTAAAAAAGCTCAGACTGATCAAAAGTGACTAAAAATAGGTGCTCTATTATACGCTCCCTTAGGTTTGATATCCATTCTTCTAAAAAATAAATCTTAAGCACAAAATAAATTAGAGCTCTTGATACCACTTGTTAGACGATAGGCTTTGATCTAGAGGGGGGGAATAGATCACAAAAGTAAAAATCAAATTTTAGGCAAAAATGGTTTTCAAAAGTTTTATGGCACAACGAAAACAACCCGGGTCGAATCGTCTAACCGAACCTATTACCGAAAAGCTCAGATATGCGTAAAATTATACAATTGAATGATAATAAACACAAATTATTCAACAACAATTAATCACAACACAATCAAATGTAAAGCTATATGTAGAGCTTATTTCCAATGATCAAACACACACACAAAATACAGAATGTAATTTATCAAACACTTTGTGTGCGATCGATATCGTTTGAAAATTTACTTTGTTTTGTTGATCTTAAAACAAATTACAATCAACCAGATTATGATTCTATAAACAAAACCTAATTCAAGACTATGATAAAAAATAATTCCTAATCGATTGATAAAAAAACTTTTGAATTCAATAATTTGCAAAGATAACAATTAAGAGAGAGAGAGAGAGAGAGAGAGAGAGAGAGAGAGAGAGATAGATAGAGATAGAGAGAGATAGAGAGAGAGAGAGAGAGAGAGAGAGAGAGAGAGAGAGAGAGAGAGAGAGAAAGTGTGTGTGTGTGTGTGTGTGTGTGTGTGTGTGTGTGTGTGTGTGTGTGTGTGTGAGTGACAAAGATTTATTTAGGCAATTCCTCAATCGCCATCGCTATGAGTACATCTGCCTCAATTTAAAATCGAATTGAGATACTTGCAATTAACCTTACTTTGCAAAAAGTGTTTATATAAGAGATGAAGACTTATAACCCTAAAAACCCTATGGTTTATTGTTGAATCTACCACCTCCAAAACCTTTGATCAAAGATTGATCAAGTTACCAACAATGTCGCTTCAATTCACCAATTTTTGCTACTTCCTTACAAGGAACCAACTAGTTCCAAGGCTTTCGCATGGTTAAATTAATTCCAAGCACACACTTGTTAAACCCAAGAATTACCAACACGATCAACCATCTCACGCTACTCGCATGAAAGGAACCACCTTGTCCCAAGGCTTTCAGTCGATCAGATCCAAATTGCGTAATCTTGTCCAAAACTTTTAAATCTTCAATGATCATGAAGAAAAACCTCAGCTCAATTTTCTTATTTGAAATACTCAAAGAACTCAACCAAATATTCTCAGTACACCAATATAATTGGACGTTATCAACCCTAATCTAGATGGTCACCCGATCAAAAATGATCATGTGTAGTTTGATTATGTGTATACATAGAAGAGAGGTTGAAGATGATGAGTATGCTTTGAAATCTCGGTTTTGTATATGTTTTAAACTAGAACCTTACTAGAAAAAGATGCATGTAACTGTGTGTGTGTGTGTGTGTGTGTGTGTATGTGTGTGTATAAAGTTTGTATTTAGCGGAAGCAGGATCGAAATAGTTTGTATAAAAGAGAAGTATAGAAAGTGAATGGTAGAGACAATATTACAAGAAACTTCAAACTTGTTATTCAAAGGTGTCTTACAAAGTAAACTGAAATCCCTTTATATAGCGAAGAAAAAGCTTACTATTTAAGTCGGTAACCACTACTTACAATAGCCGGTAAACTAAAACACAACTTGTATAATTATTGTCGGGTACTCTTTGGGCCCCATCGACACAACAATTAACAAGAAACCAAAAAACATTAACAAAAGAAAGAAAATGCATGCCTAGAAATTCTAAAGACAAGATAAGATTCTTATTCCCTTGTCTTTTACAAAAAAAAAGGAAAATGCATGCAATTATGCCTAGAGGTTTTAAAGACAAGATAAGATTCTCTTGTCTTTTGTTTTTGTAAAGATTCTTCTTCTATTATTTCTTGTCCTCTAGCCTTTGTCCATTGATTCTTATTCCATTGTTTCTAGACAAGATAATAATTTAATTCTTTGCTTTTCCTTTCACTTTCATACATTGAATCATTGCATCCCAGAAATCTTCTGCAGTAGCTTCATCTGCTTGACCTTCTCCTACTAAACCACCAAATTTAGCCCACCATTCATAAAACCAATTTGGTATGGGTTTATTAACCATCTCTTGATTAATAGAGAAAAACTAAGAATGCTTGTTCTTGGGATTTTGGTAATAAAAGGCTTGAGTTAAAGCTTGGACATAGTCCCAATAATTAAAGTAAATATACTTTCCTTTTGCAATTCTTATTGCCTTTTCAGCATTTGGGCTGAGACCCCATTCTCTTGGTAACAATATTTTGTTAATGTGACATTTATTGAAGTTTATAAAACTTTCAGGGTTATTGTTTTGGTAATGGTGAGTAATTGTTACCGATTCGGTAACAGTCAGGAGAATTTCTAGGTTGGGCCTAGATTTTCCATGAAGACCTGAATATCCTCTTGATTCGAGGTATCTAGTTTTGATAAACCAACCATCATTTGGATTTATCTTCATATCTTCATCATCAATATACATGATTTTTTCAGTTACTGGATTTTCAAAATAATCCATTTGTTCTTGAGGTGGGTTATTAATCGCAACTTCCTTGTAGGATGTAGTTTTATTAGAGGAAGAGGAAGCAATATCTTCCTTTTTTTGCTGAAGATGCAGGTAATTGCTGCATTTTTCTACCTTTGTAGACAGTAGTCCAATCCCCTATTAGAGGAATGATTAATTCTAGCTGAGGTAACCTATTGTTACTCCCTCTCCCATCACGGCCATAACCGCGGCCTCTACCCCTATATGGGGTCATCATTTTTTCCCTACAAAAATTCACGAGTTAAATAATCAGCAAGTGAATTATTTTCACCTTTAAATTGATTTAGCTGAGCTACAATCAATTTTTAATAAATTTTTTTATTAAGAAGATCATCTTGAAATTTTGAAATGCATTTTATAATAGAAAGCATATCTTTCTTGATAGTTGAATATTTTACTTGTGTTGGATTCCATTTTCCAGAAGTAAATCTAACCAAAACTTCTTTTGATGTTTCAGGTATTATTTGTTTAAGGATTCATCCATAACCTATGTCTGAAGCATCATTTTCAACAATTTTGAAATATTTAGGATTAGCAAGAGATAAACAAGGCAAACATTTCACCTTATTTTTAATTCTTTGGACTGCCTGATAATGTTTTTCAGTCCAAGGGCCAGGATTCCTTTTAAGCCTAGCATGTAATATTGTCGTATCTTTAGCAAGATTTTCATAACAATCTGCTATGTAATTAAGGTTACCCAAAAACCTTTGTAATTATTTCTTATTTGTAATAATATCAGGGAATTTAGAAGCAAATTCAATACTTCTTTGTATAGGAATTATAGTTCCTTGGTCAATTTCATGTCCTAAAAATCTAACCCTTGTTTGAAAAAGTTTCATCTTAGGACCAGATATTACTAATCCATTATGCTTAATTAATCCTTTGAATATTTTTAAATGTTTAATATGTTGATCTATAGTTTTTGAAAAAACTAAAACATCATCAATATAAACAATTATAAATTCCGTATAAGGATTAAAAATACCATTCATAATATTTTGAAATTCAGAAGGGGCATTTTTAAGACCAAAAGGAACGACATTCCATTCATAATGTCCAAAAGGTACGGTAAAGGCTGTTTTATACTTATCAGATTCATTAATCTGAATTTGCCAATAACCAAATTTCATATCAAATATAGAGAAGATTAAAGCATTGTTTAATCAATCTAAAAGATCTTTTTTATTAGGAATATGATATCTAATCCATTTTAACACTTTATTAAGTGGTTTGTAATTAATAACGAGTCTAGGAACTCCACATTCCTTTTCTGCAGCATTATTGACATAAAAGGTTGTGCAACTCCAAGGGGATTTGAATTTTCTTATTAATTTTTTCTCTAATCTCTTTTTTGCATAAATCCAAATACTCGTGGTTCATTTGAGTAGGCCTAGCTTTAGTGGGAATCTGACTTTCATTAAAGTCATCAAGATAAGGTAAGGAAATAACATGTTTCTTTCTATCCCAAAAGGCATTAGGTAAATCATTGCAGATTTCATCTCTAAACTGTTGATCAATTAATTTAATTTGATTTTGAATTTCGGGTTTGTTAAGATGAGAAGTGATGTTTAATAGATCAACTTCTTCTTTAAGGAAACAAATTTGTTTTTCTTTTTTAAAAGAATATCTTTAACTTCATTAATCATCCTGGTATGGGGATCAGTAATAAATTCAAAAGTAATTCTTTTATTATTAATAATGGAGGTAATTTCCTTTTGATCAACATTAATTAGAGGCATAATTTTATGCAGAAAGGGAATTCCTAATATAATTCTATGAGTTAAATTTTTTACAAGAATAAAGTCAGTGGGTAAACAAATATCTTTATTACAAACATAAGTATTAGACAGTTTATAATTAACTGTGAGTTTATCTCCTCCAGCTTGTGTAAGAGATTGAGTAGTTTTATCAAAATATTTAGTGGGAATTATTCCTTCTTGAAGGCAGTTTAAATCAGCTCCACTATCAATAAGGGCAACTTCATTTTCTAATATGAAATTTCTATTAATAACTAATGTTATTCTAACAAACCATTTTTGAGAAGTTACTCTATCAATGAGAGAAAGGAATCTATCACTAGGTGAAGGATTACTAGGGGAAGTTATTTCTTCAATTTTTGAATTATTGGACTCTAAGAAAGTGAGCCTTTGAGATAAACCATAATTTTCTTTTTTAATTTGAGCTATCTCATTTTTTATGAGATTTATTTCTCTATTTAAATCCATAATAGAAATAGGAGTTTCACGAATGTTAGATTGTCTAAATCTAGACAAAACCTCACTTAATTGGTAAGGTGCTTATGTAATAACAGGAGATTCTCTTTTAGAGTTTTCTTGGATTAGAACCTCAAACATTTTTCTTTTAAGATTTTTATCAGAAATGGACTCTATAGCCTTTATAGCTTCATCCTGTTCTGAGGTTAAAACATTTAACCCATTCATATCCACTATTAATTTCCAGTAATCTAATTGATTACATTGACAATTATTATTGTTAGAAGATTCAGATGAGTAATCAGAAGAAGATTCATAAATCATATTAATATCTTCTTCAGAAGAGTAATCTTCAGAGTCAGATTTGAGAAGTAAAACTTTCTCTAATTGAGAACGTAATTGTTCATCTTCTATTTCGTTAAGAGTTTTTTTAGTCCAGCATTGGTTGGTATAATGGCCAGGTTTGTCACATTTATGATATGTTATGTCAAGCTTTTTGGCTTTTCTTTTACCTTTAGGGTGTGTTTGGTTCGGGGTAGATGGAGGGGAGGGGAGGGGAGGGGAGGGGAAAGTTTTAATTAAATATGTTTGGTTCAAAATTTAGAAGGGGAGGGGAGGGGAGGGGAGCAAAATCCCTCCAAAACACACTTTTTGGTTCCCTCCGAATTGGGGGGATTTGGAGGGGAGGGGAGGGAATATGACTTTTGATATTTAAAAATTATTATATTTACTAAAATATCCTCAGTTTAATTTTATTATTTCAAAACTATTTGTTATCTTTTGTGTTACTGTTTTTTCTCGATTGTTTTCATCAACTTATTATAATTGTTCTCCACCTTCAAATTATTTTATAATTTTTGTAATTAATATAAATCATAATCATTGTCTTTTTTTATTAAAAAAATTATGTTTCGTTATATTCGTTTTTTTCTTTTAATTTTGTTATGTACTCTATCATATTTTCTTTTATATCAAATTGTAAACCATATCATTTTATTTATTTTTGTTTATTCATTTTATTAAATATTTTGAACCATTAATATTTAGTAATAATTTATTTTATATATTTGTTTTGTTATATGATTCATCACAATTTAAACGATGTTATTGGCATATAGTTTAATTTATGTTGGAAAGTTATAAGTCGAATCGATTGTACTCAATTTTTTTAACTTTATGTGACAAATAAGTATTTTTTTAATCACTCAATATTATAAATTTTATTACCAACAAAAATGCGCACGAATTTTTCACATTTTAATATCATATGACTTATATAAGATCATAAGGATAAAAATGTAAATTATTAATAAAACCCCTCCCCTCCCCTTCTGAACCAAACACATTTTTAATTAAAATCCCTCCCCTCCCCTCCCCTCCTCTCTTTTGAACCAAACACGTATTTGATTAAAAAATTCCTTCACCTCCCCTCCCCTCCCCTCCCCTTCATTAAAATCCCTCCCCTCCCCTCCCCCTCATTTGAACCAAACAGACCCTAGGGTCAAAAGATTTTTCTTTAGGTCTACCCTTATTGTAGTGACCCCTTTTCTTATTCTTATAAGAATTTTTATAAGAATTTTTTGGCTTATCCCTATAAGGCTTATTGCGGAAATTTTTTCCTTTTTTCTTTTTATTATCTGGAGATTCTCCAAGATCAAAAGCAAATTGTTCGCAAAATTCACCAAGTTGGTGTTTCTCAGAAAGCTTTTGCTTTTTAAGTTGATTTCTAAGCTTTATGTCATTACATAAAGTTAATCCTTCATTAACACAAGTACTAATTATTTGACCATAAGTAAGGTCAGAATAATTTATATTTATTCCATCATTTTTTTGTCTTAAAGATTGTCTAACCTTTTCAGAAAAGAAATGGGGTAATCCATCAATAAATTTTGCTTTCCAGTGCAAAGAATTAGGATTGTTTAGTTGATAAACTCTTGAAAGAAAAGTATCCTTATACCATCTAAAGTGGGTAAGAGAAGGACACCTAAGGTTTTGGAGAAGTGTCTGGATTATTTCTCCAATGGGGACATTGGTTCCTAAAAAATGTTGTAAGATGGAAAGACACAGTGTATACACTGCATCTTCTTCTCCTGTGGTGGTCGTAGCCACAATAGTGCTCGTATTAGTTCTTGGTTCGTTCTTAACGATTTTTTTGTGATTAAGAATCTCAAATTTTTGAGATTCAGTGAGATAATGATCCCACCAGCCTCTAAGTTGGCCAACAAATCCTGTTGTTATAAAGGGCGCTATTCAACTATCAGAATTTTCATGTTACTTGCAAACAGTAGAGTACATGATCATCCTATGGATTGTATCTATAATTTGTTTTTCATTAAGACCATCAACATTCCATTCATAAATGGCTTTTCCTGAATAAGAATTCTGGAAAGGTTCTGATTCCTCAAAAATCAAATCGTGCAGTGAGGGACGCTTGTAATAATAATTTTCTATAGGTCTTGGGGAATAAACAGGGTTTATACTATTAGTATTATTAATATCAAGGTTACTAATGTCTAAATTAGCAAACATATCAGAAAGCTGGTCAATATGGTAATCATTATTATCCTCAGAATAATCTTCATGGGACATGACAGTGATATTAAGTCCTTTTAATTATTGTTCTAAAATATGAACAAATTCTTCTCCATTGGTTTCCATTTTAAATCCTTCTATGGAAACAGGAGGTTGCACTATAGGAACATCTGAAATAGTGGATGTGGATATTTGGTCTTTAGGTTTATTTATGTGGTCAATAATGATATCTTGACGCTCTATTTGTTTTTCTAAAAGATCTTTTATGGATAAGAGATCTCTTTCCATGGAGATAAATTGTTCTCCTAATAAAACAAGGTAAGCATTGGTATAATTTTGAGACCTGATGACTGAGTTTAATTCCTTAAGAGTAACTTGACTTTGTTCAACCTTTTGTAACTGAAGACTAAGGTAAGGGGTAGCTTCAGTATTTTGACTCAAACTTATTGTTTGTACAGGGGGAAAAGGAGATTCCATTACTTCTCCTCTAATGTTTTCCCAAGGTCTTTGTAACACAAGAATTTCTTCTTGCTTTATATTTATGAAATAATTAACAAAAGGAACGAAATCCTGCTCAAGGTTCATTTGAGTGTAATACTCATCTTTAAATTGGGCTAATTCAGGTTTTGAAAATTTTTAAAAAAAGCAATTTCTAAATTGAGAGTATCTCTCATGTTGAAACTCATCATTGACGAGTTGTCTCATCTTACTACCAGGGGAGTAATCTATCATTATAAATGGAAATCCATATCTTACTGAGTAGGTGATTCTACTCTTGGAGTATGAGGTTTTTGATAAATTCCATAGGGAACTCTATTTTCTCTTAGTCTTATATTCTCAACGGCCTCTATTTCTTCTCTTATTTGAGAAGTAGAAGGTCTAGGTAATTGGCTAGGAGCTGTGTAAAATTCACTAACTGAGTGCCTAGCAGATAGAGACCTGGGTATTCTAGTTATTCATTTTGAAGTGAAGTTTATTTCTAAATCTCCTTCAGTAGTCTGAATAATTTGGTCTATATCCCTATTAATGATAGGTTTAGGATCTATTTCCTGGGGGAGAGACCATGTCTCTGGAAAGTTTATTTCATCCCACTTTATTAATCTATTGGTTGCAACATTGGATGTTAATAAATTTGTTTGAACCAAAGTAGTTGTTCCAGGAAATGATAAATGCTTTGTTTTAGGATAAAGCGTAGTAAGAACCTTATAGTAGATTATATAGCATATTGCTATGATTTCACTTCCAGGTTCAAAATTGTAACCATTAGTATGAACTGTTAATTGCATATCATCTAATAAATTTTTATCAGTTAAAGATAGATTTAAGTTAGGTGAGACATCAAAGTAAACTGGTCCATGAGACAGACTTGTCTCAACCATAGCAGTTAAACATTGTTTGAAATCTTTACATCTACCATCTCTAACATAAGCCATTATGCTAGAATTTAAACCTAATAATGTTAAAGGTTTTAAAGCAATTTGAACTAATCCAATATGGATAAAATTATAATTTTTAAAAGTTTTCAAATCTTTTTTAGTGAACAGTTTTATTGTCTGAGTTTCTTTAGAAATTTGAATCGTTTGCTCTAAAGTTTTAACAGCAAAACGAGAAAAAACATATATCTTACCAAATATATAAATTTGATTAGAAGGAACGGAAGGTATAACCCATCTGTTGAGTTTATCCATATTTTTTGGATACTCAACTAATTCTTCATTTTTTATTAAATTAGTTTGATGATTATCATCATCAGAATCCATAAAGCAGCAGGCTAAGAATGTTGTGATTGGTTGATACGCAAAGTTAAATCTAAATAGATAACTTGGACTCATAACATAATGTTAACAGAAACAACAACCAATTATAAGTCATCTAAGCAAACAACAAATTGTTTAACTATCAACCCGAAGGGATAGAAGGATTTCTCCCAAATCAAAGATGTCAAAATGTTTTTAGCAAAAATTTTCTTTTTTGAAATCATCAACAACTCTCTTCCCTAGGAAAAAGATGAATGTGAGAGAAAACACTAAAAATGCTTTTTAGTTTTTTAAAAACACTTTGAAAAGGTTGTTTGCTTGTTAATAAAATGTTATGAGAAAAAGTTACCTACTTAGTTTTGTCTAAGCATAATCAACCTCTCACAACATAAATTTAGCCACTAATTTTCATAATAAATTTTGCAAAGAAGAAATATACCTTAGATTTGGTAAGTCCAGGTGATGATACCAAAGTTTGTATTTAGCGGAAGCAGGATCAGAATAGTTTGTATAAAAGAGAAGTATAGAAAGTGAATGGTAGAGACAATATTACAAGAAACTTCAAACTTGTTATTCAAAGGTTTCTTACAAAGTAAACTAAAATCCCTTTATATATGGAAGAATAGGCTTACTATTTAAGCTGGTAACCACTACTTACAATAGCCGGTAAACTAAAACACAACTTGTATAATTATTGTCGGGTACTCTTTGGGCCCCATCGACACAACTATTAACAAGAAACCAAAAAACTTTAACAAAAGAAAGAAAATGCATGCCTAGAAATTCTAAAGACAAGATAAGATTCTTATTCCCTTGTCTTTTACAAAAGAAAGAAAATGCATGCAATTATGCCAAGAAGTTTTAAAGACAAGATAAGATTCTCTTGTCTTTTGCTTTTGTAAAGATTTTTCTTCTATTATTTCTTGTCCTCTAGCTTTTGTCCTTTGATTCTTATTCCATTGTTTCTAGACAAGATAATAATTTAATTCTTTGCTTTTCCTTTTACTTTCATACATTGAATCATTGCATCCCAGAAATCTTCTGCAGTAGCTTTATCTGTTTGACCTTCTCCTGCTAAACCATCAAAGTTATGGGAATCCATTGATCCCATGGAAGAGCTTGTCTTCATAGATGAATCCTCATCTTTTGATGCTTTTGTTGGAAAAGTATAGAAGAATTGGTTCTTCATATGATCCAAAATTCTAACCATGATTTCATCTTCTGATTCATTGGGATATTTTCTCTGGAAGAAGTTCTTCATGTTTTCCATAGACATTTGTTGGGAGCTTTGCTCCTTGACCTTATTATTCTGGTCTTCAGCTATAGCTTCTTGAATTAATTTTATTTTATTCTGGACGTCCTCTGAACTCATCTTGTTCCACCATTTATAAAAGAAATTTCTTTCTAAAATGGGAATGTTGAATTTATTTTTTGATATGGTGATTGACCATCTCCATATCTATGGAATCTGAAATTTAGTAAAGAATAAGAATGGACATTGTCCAGTGATCAAATTATCAGATAAATTTTTTACAATAAGTGGACTATTATCACACCATGGATTGTATAAGTTAAGAATTTCTTTAGGAAGAATCTCCAAAGTTGGACCAAATTCAGCCCACCATTCATAAAACCAATTTGGTATGAGTCTATTAACCATCTCTTGATTAATAGAGAAAAACCAAGAATGGTTGTTCTTGGGATTTGCTTATAAAAAGCTTGAGTGAAAGCTTGGACATAATCCCAATAATTAAAGTAAATATATTTTCCTTCTGCAATTCTTATTGCCTTTTCAGCATTTGGGTTGAGACCCCATTCTCTTGGTAACAAGATTTTGTTAATGTGACATTTACTAAAGTTTATAAAACTTTCAGGGTTATTGTTTTGGTAATGGTGAGTAATTGTTACCGATTCGGTAACAGTCAGGAGAATTTCTAGGTTGGGCCTAAATTTTCCATGAAGACCTGGATATCCTCTTGATTCGAGGTATCTAGTTTTGATAGACCAACCATCATTTGGATTTATCTTCATATCTTCATCATCAATATACATGATTTTTTCAGTTACTGGATTTTCAAAATAATTCATTTCTTCTTGAGGTGGGTTATTAACCGCAACTTCCTTGTAGGATGTAGTTTTATTAGAGGAAGAGGAAGCAATATCTTTCTTTTTTGCTGAAGATGCAGGTAATTGCTGCATTTTTCTACCTTTGTAGACAGTAGTCCAATCCTCTATTAGAGGAGTGTTTAATTCTGGCTGAGGTAATCTATTGTTACTCCCTCTCCCACCACGGCCATAACTGCGGCCTCTACCCCTATATGGGGTCATCATTTTTTTCCCTGCAAAAATTCACGAGTTAAATAATCAGCAAGTGAATTATTTTCACCTTTAATGTGTTGAATATCAAATTCAAACATAGATAATTGCGATTTCCAACTAGCAAAAATTTGCTTAGCAACAAGATTTTTAACATCTTTTTTAATAATTGATTTAGCTGAGCTACAATCAATTTTTAATAATAATTTTTTATTAAGAAGATCATCTTGAAATTTTGAAATGCACTTTATAATAGAAAGCATCTCTTTCTTGATAGTTGAATATTTTGCTTGTGTTGGATTCCATTTTCTAGAAGTAAATCTAACCAAAACTTCTTTTGATGTTTCAGTTATTATTTGTTTAAGGATTCCTCCATAGCCTATGCCTGAAGCATCAGTTTCAACAATTTTGAAATATTTAGGATTAGCAAGAGATAAACAAGGCAAATATTTCACCTTATTTTTAATTCTTTGGACTGCCTGAGAATGTTTTTCAGTCCAAGGGCCAAGATTCTTTTTACGCCTAGCATGTAATATTGTCGTATCTTTAGCAAGATTTTCATAATAATCTGCTATGTAATTAAGGCTACCCATAAACCTTTGTAATTGTTTCTTATCTGTAATAATATCAGGGAATTTAGAAGCAAATTCAATACTTCTTTGTATAGGAATTATAGTTCCTTGGTCAATTTCATTTCCTAAAAATCTAACCCTTGTTTGAAAAAGTTTCATCTTAGGACCAGATATTACTAATCCATTATGCTTAATTAATCCTTTGAATATTTTCAAATGTTTAATATGTTGATTTATAGTTTTTGAAAAAACTAAAACATCATCAATATAAACAATTATAAATTCCTTATAAGGATTAAAAATATCATTCATAATATTTTGAAATTCAGAAGGGGCATTTTTAAGACCAAAAGGAAGAACATTTCATTCATAATGTCCAAAAGGTACGGTAGAGGCTGTTTTATACTTATCAGATTCATTAATCTGAATTTGCCAATAACCAGATTTCATATCAAATTTAGAGAAGATTAAAGCATTGTTTAATCTATCTAAAAGATCTTTTTTATTAGGAATATGATATCTAATCCATTTTAACACTTTATTAAGTGGTTTGTAATTAATAACGAGTCTAGGAACTCTACGTTCATTTTCTGCAGCATTATTGACATAAAAGGTTGTGCAACCAAGGAGATTTGAATTTTCTTATTAATTTTTTATCTAAAAGAGATTCAATCTCTTTTTTGCATAAATCCAAATACTCGTGGTTCATTTGAGCAGGCCTAGCTTTAGTGGGAATCTGACTTTCATTAAAGTCATCAAGATAAGGTAAGGAAATAACATGTTTCTTTCTATCCCAAAAGGCATTAGGTAAATCATTGCAGATTTCATCTCTAAACTGTTGATCAATTAATTTAATTTGATTTTAAATATCGGGTTTGTTAAGCTAAGAAGTGATGTTTAATAGATCAACTTCTTCTTTAAGGAAACAAATTTGTTTTTCTTTAAAAAAAAATATATTTAACTTCATTAATCACCCTGGTATGGGGATCAGTAATAAATTCAAAAGTAATTCTTTTATTATTAATAATGGAGGTAATTCCCTTTTGATCAACATTAATTAGAGGCATAATTTTATGCAGAAAGGGAGTTCCTAATATAATTCTATGAGTTAAATTTTTTACAAGAATAAAGTTAGTGGGTAAACAAATATCTTTGTTACAAACATAAGCATTAGACAGTTTATTATTAACTGTGAGTTTATCTCCTCCAGCTTGTGTAAGAGATTGAGTAGTTTTATCAAAATATTTAGTGGGAATTATTCCTTCTTGAAGGTAGTTTAAATCAGCTCCACTATCAATAAGGGCAACTTCATTTTCTAATATGAAATTTCTATTAATAACTAATGTTATTCTAACAAACCATTTTTGAGTAGTTACTCTATCAATGAGAGAAAGGAATCTATCACTAGGTGAAGGATTACTAGGGGAAGTTATTTCTTCAATTTTTGAATTATTGGACTCTAAGAAAGTGAGCCTTTGAGATAAACCATAATTTTTTTTTTAATTTGAGCTATCTCATTTTTTAAGAGATTTATTTCTCTATTTAAATCCATAATATAAACAGGAGTTTCACGAATGTTAGATTTTCTAAATCTAGACAAAACCTCACTTAATTGAGAAGGTGCTTATGTAATAACAGGAGATTCTCTTTTAGAGTTTTCTTGGATTTGAACCTCAAGCATTTTTCTTTTAAGATTTTTATCAGAAATGGACTCTATAGCCTTTATAGCTTCATCCTGTTCTGAGGTTAAAACATTTAACCCATTCATATCCACTATTGATTTCCAGTAATCTAATTGATTACATTGACAATTATTATTGTTAGAAGATTCAGATGAGTAATCAGAAGAAGATTCATAAATCATATTAATATCTTCTTCAGAAGAGTAATCTTCAGAGTCAGATTTGAGAAGTAAAACTTTCTCTAATTGAGAACGTAATTGTTCATCTTCTAATTTGTTAAAAGCTTTTTTAGTCCAGCATTGGTTGGCATAATGACCAGGTTTGCCACATTTATGACATGTTATGTCAAGCTTTTTGCCTTTTCTTTTACCTTTAGGGTCAAAAGATTTTTCTTTAGGTCAACCCTTATTGTAGTGACCCATTTTCTTATTCTTATAAGAATTTTTATAAGATTTTTTTGGCTTATCCCTATAAGGTTTATTGCGGAATTTTTTTCCTTTTTTTTTATTATCTAGAGATTCTCTAAGATCAAAAGCAAATTGTTCGCAAAATTCACCAAGTTGGTGTTTCTCAGAAAGCTTTTGCTTTTTAAGTTGATTTCTAAGCTTTATGTCATTACATAAAGTTAATCCTTCATTAACACAAGTACTAATTATTTGACCATAAGGTCAGAATAATTTATATTTATTCCATCATTTTTTGTGTCTTAAAGATTGTCTAACCTTTTCAGAAAAGAAATTGGGTAATCCATCAATAAATTTTACTTTCCAGTGCAAAGAATTGGGATTGTTTAATTGATAAACTCTTGAAAGAAAAGTATTCTTATACAATCTAAAGTGGGTAAGAGAAGGACACCTAAGGTTTTGGAAAAGTGTCTGGATTTTTTCTCCAATGGGGACATTGGTTCCTACAAAATGTTGTAAGATGGAAAGACAAAGTGTATACACTGCATCTTCTTCTCCTGTGGTGGTCGTAGCCACAATAGTGCTCGTATTAGTTCTTGGTTCGTTCTTAACGATTTTTTTGTGATTAAGAATCTCTAACTTTTGAGATTCAGTGAGATAATGATCCCACCAGCCTCTAAGTTGGCCAACAAATCCTGTTGTTATAAAGGACGCTATTGAACTATTAAAATTTCCATGTTGCTTGCAAACAGTAGAGCACATGATCATCCTATGGATTGTATGTATAATTTGTTTGTCATTAAGATCATCAACATTCCATTCATAAATGGCTTTTCCTGAATAAGAATTTTGGAAAGGTTCTGATTCCTCAAAAAGCAAATCGTGCGGTGAGGGACGCTTGTAATAATAATTTTCTATAGGTCTTGGGAAATAAACAGGGTTTATACTATTAGTATTATTAATATCAAGGTTACTAATGTCTAAATTAGCAAACATATCAGAAAGTTGGTCAATATGGTAATCATTATTATCCTCAGAATAATCTTCATGGGACATGACAGTGATATTAAGTCCTTTTAATTATTGTTCTAAAATACGAACAAATTATTCTCCATTGGTTTCTATTTTAAATCCTTCTATGAAAACAGGAAGTTGCACTATAGGAACATCCGAAATAGTGGATGTGGATATTTGGTCTTTAGGTTTATTTATGTGGTCAATAATGATAGCTTGACGCTCTATTTGTTTTTCTAAAAGATCTTTTATGGATAAGAGATCTTTTTCCATGGAGATAAATTGTTCTCCTAAGCAAACAAGGTAAGCATTGGTATAATTTTGAGACCTGATGACTGAGTTTAATTCCTTAAGAGTAACTTGACTTTGTTCAACCTTTTTGTTGCGGTGGAAATAGGATCACAAACTATTAATGAGTTTGAATCGCAATTCAATTCACAACCGCTCTTTGATTTATCCGAAGGAAAAGGTCAAAAGAGGGAAAACCTATTTTTGCATCGTAAACACAATGCGGGGAAAGATCTAGGGTTCGGGGGTTGGTTAAATTTAGGGAAGGTATTAGCACCCTAAACTTCTATAGTACTCTACAGGAACCTTTTGTTCAAATGTTTACTATTTGCTTTATTTATTTGCTTAAGGTATATGTACAAAAGATTACAAGTGAGAAAATAAACCTAAGGGGTTAATTCTAAGTTTACTCGGCAAGACATCGCATCTTGTGCCTACGTATCCTTACGGGAGTGGAATCAGAGTAATCGTAGTTCCCCTCAAAAGGGAGTTTAGAAACGTCTTGACTGTGGCCAAGGTTTCAATGGGAATAAACGCATCTTAAGGACACGCTTACGTGGAGTGTAGAAACTCCAAATCTCTACGTTGAAATGTTAAGTTGTAATCAGGGTTAAATTAGGGATTCCACGGCGGGAAACCCTAAAATGAGCGCGGCGGCTCTTTGACCTAATGCTAGGGGTAAAATGGTAATTTTGCCTGCGGCGAGGCATTTGTGAAAATTTAGGGTTTGAAGTTTGTAGTTTTGAGGGTTTGAGGGTTTGAAGTTGAGGACTATTGACACGGCGGTCAAACGACTAGACCTAATTCCTTCGGAGGAGTGAAATTATTGGTAAAGACGCGATAAACATACAATGGCAGAACATAAAGTGCGGAAAGATAAATGCGACAATTGTCTCGCAAAATTACATCCTATAAGCAGTTACAAATATGATAATTGAATATTTAAACTGAAAATAAAATCAATTGAACTTAGTCAGCTGCAAAAAACCAAAACAAACCGAGACTGTTATTATACGGGGTTAGACAAAAAATTAGACAGGAATTTTAGGAATTTAAGTAGAAAATTATAATTTTAACGAAACAAGAAAAAAAGTTAGAAATTTGGATCTTAAAAATGAGGATGTTAGCGAAAAAATAATAAACAATAAAAGTTGATACGCAATGAAGATAGTGATAATATACAAGTGATAATGGAATATGAAATAGCAACGATGATGTTAGATTATGTACAAATATAAAAATAAATACAAAAATAAATAAATAAATAAATATTAGTGAACAGGTTCATGGATAATCAATAATACTGTTAGGAATGAAGGATGAAAATTGGAATTGACGATAATTAGAAGTTAAGTGATGAACGTCTTGAGACGATGAGAATTTAGGTAATAAGAAAAGAGTTAGAATGGAATTAGGTTTTTTTGTGAGATTTGAAAAAGTTAGAGTTTTTAATGTGATTAAGAAAAAGAAAATAGATTAAAAGTTAGAATTAAAAGTTAGCAAAAAAATTAGAACTTCGAAATTTGGTTTTTAAAAAAAAGGTTAGAAAATAAAAATAAAAGTTTGAAAATAAAAGAGAAAGGTTAGAATTTTAATAAAAAAAGAGTTAGAATGTTAGAATTTTAATTAAGAAAAAATGGTAGAAATTTTGAAAAAAGATATAAAAAAGATTAGAAATTAAAAAAAAAGAAGAGTTAGTTACTTTTGATGAAGACTGTAAGAGTTTTTGATGCTTGTCGATCCCCCCGTTTTGTTGCTTCTGAGGGTCCTTTTATACTTGATTTTTAAATCTTTTTCAATCTCAGATTTGATTTGAATATCTCAATCTTTTTCAATCTCTGATTTGATTTGAATGAATTTTTATGATGATTTCAGATTTGATTCAATGATGGTGATGTTGATATTTAGATCTGATTTTCTTATGATGATGATATGATCTGATTGATTTGATTTTGCTCCATCTGGAATTCATTGGGATTGGATTTGATTAAAAAAGTGTTGGATTTAAATTTAAAAAGTTAGCAAAGAAAATAAGAGTTTCAAGTTAAATAAAAATTAGAATTTTAAGTTTAAAAAAAAATGAGTTAGAATTTTAAAATAAAAAACATTTGAATGTTGATTTTAAAAAATGTTAGAATTATTTTGAAAACTGTTAGAATTTAATTTTAAAAGGAATTTAGATCTTAATTTTAAAAAAGAAAATAAGATGGCATTAGAATTTAATTTTAAAAGGAATTTAGAATTTTAATTTGAAAAAGGATGGTGTCAAAAAGATTTAGATTTAATTTTAAAAAAAAAGGATAGATTTAATTTATAAAAAAAAGGTTAGATTTAATTTTTAAAATAGTTAGAAAAAAAGATTTAATTTTAAAAAGAATTTAGAGAAAAAAAAAGATTTAACTTTAAAAAGAAGTTAGAGAAAAAAAAAAGATTTAATTTTTAAAAAGAGTTAGACAAAAAGATTTAACTTTAAAAAAGTTAGAAAAAAAATTTTAACTTTAAAAAGGTAGTTAGAAAAAAGATTTAACTTTAAAAAAGTAGTTAGAAAAAGGATTTAACTCCTAAAAAAGTTAGAAAAAAGATTTGACTTTAAAAAAGAGTTAGAAAAAAAATATTTAACTTTAAAAAAGTTAGAAAAAAAGATTTAGCTTTAAAAAAGTTAGAAAAAAAGATTTAGCTTTAAAAAAGATAGAAAAAGATTTAACTTTAAAGAGGAGTTAGAAAAAAGATTTAAAAAAAGTTAGAAAAAAGATTTAATTTTAAAAAAGGAGTTAGATTTTTATTTTAAAAAAGGTATTAGAATTTGATTAAAAAAATGTGTTAGAAATTAATTTAAAAAAGGTTATAAAAAAATTTACTCTTGAAGAAAAGAAGAAAGAAAAAAAAAGTTAAATTTTAATCTAAATCCTAAAAGTTAGTAAGAAGAGCTTAAAATGATTTAAATAAATAAACTAAATAGAAAAAAAAAAGTTAATAAAAAAACATTAGTAAAGTTATAAAAAAAAATTTAATTAAATTATTATTAGTTAAAAAAACAAGATTTAAAAAAAAAGGTTAATTTATTAAGTTAATCAGAATTTAAAACAAAAATAAAAAAGAAAGGGTAAAATTTGGGGTATTACAGTTGCCCCTATTTAAATAGCTACACCAGATGATTTGAGTGACGGAGACTCGAGGAATCATGGTGGAGGGATTTAAATATAGATAACCGAAAATTTTGCCCTTATATGCGGCGATATGCAATGCTATGGACAAAGCGAGAACAGATTAATGCAGATGATGCCGTGAATATGATGTGATGCGTATGCTGGAATGATGAATGCGAAAATGCTGACGAATGCGACGACACAGGGACAGACGCTACGAGAAGAACACACTGGGGAAAACGACGCGCTGGGACACAGTACAACACTGGGGAACTCTAAAATGATGGTCAACTGGTGCGAATACGACCAATTGTCATTTTTAGATCTGGGATGAGATTCTCAAATGGAGATGGCACCTATGAGACGGCCTCCACTAGGGAATCTAAAAGTAAAACTGGATCATGTACGACTGCAAGATCGGTCACAGAATGCTGGAGCATTGAGCAAAGAATAACATCCAGGCTTCTGTAACCTATCCCTTGTGACAGGATCAAACGGACTTTTCGGGAATCCGTAGCAAATATACAGGGTAAAAACCGGCTGTATGCCAAAATAAATGGACTTTAAGAATAAGATCCTTACATCAGAATCATCTACGTCAGAATCGTGCACTCCTGAATATGATTCGGCTCTTTCTTGTAAATGAAATTCTTCATACTTCAGAATCGTGCTCTCCTGAATATGAAAAGGGCTAATTGAACTTCCTCATACTGCAGAATCGTGCTCTCCTGAATATGATTCGGCTCTTTCTTGTAAATGAAATTCTTCATAATTCAGAATCGTGCTCTCCTGAATATGAAAAGGGCTAACTGAACTTCCTCATACTTCAGAATCGTGCTCTCCTGAATATGATTCGGCTCTTTCTTGTAAATAAAATTCTTCATAATTCAGAATCGTGCTCTCCTGAATATGAAAAGGGCTAACTGGACGTCCTCATACTTCAGAATCGTGCTCTCCTGAATATGAAAAGGCTAACTGAACTTCCTCATACTTCAGAATCGTGCTCTCCTGAATATGATTTGGTTTCTTCTTTTACTAAAGGGTAAATGAGCTTCTTCATAATTCAGAATCGTGCTCTCCTGAATATGATTCCGCTCAAACCTCCCCGTACTTCAAGATCGTGCTCTCCTGAATACGATTTGGTTCAAAACCTCCCTATACCTCAAGACGACAAGGAAAATGGAAGCCCAACTGCTCCATGGAGATGGCCATTTGCTGCGAGTCGTAACGAAGATAGGATCGGCTTCTTAGGTGAGAAATGTTGTATATTGATGCTGTAAGATGTAAAATGTTGTAAAGTGTTGTAGTGTTGTAATGATAGATTTTCCAGGCGTGAACTGGCGTGTATCTGTAAAGGATTGTAGTTGATTTTCTTGAAAGATAGTGCAAAATAAATGCACGTCCGGGTACGGTGATAAACTTCTCAAGCGAGATAGTCGCGTATTTGTCATGGTATGGTGAAAATCTTAGATGGTGCAAAATAAATGCACGTCCGGTTGGGCTTGACGACCGACAAGACTGAGATTCAATCTAGGATCGAGCTAGAAAGAAGACTGGTAATCAAGACTCCATCGAGGGAATGAACTCGAAGGGTAGATATCTTATCCTGGCAAGGAAAGATAGCTGAAGTAACCGTCATCCACGAGGATCGAGCTCCGTGGGGAAACTGGAAACACATATGTATTTTATGCTTAGGGCTGACAATCTATTTGGAGAGAATGGACGAACCCAGTTACTCGGCGGTAACAACCAAATGATGGAGAGACACAATGAACCTGTGAATGCTAACGCATATGTTGATGCATATGTTAATGTGAATGTATGTTAATGTCTATGTATGTAACTATGCAAGATGTTATGAAATGAGTATGTTGAGTATGTAATGAATATGTAATGAATATGTAATGAATATGTAATGAATATGTAATGAAATAGGCATGTGATGCTTATGCCCTTGCGTATGCTGACGAAACAGACTAGAGACAGGACGAGAGACGAAATAAACATCTCGACGGAGATACCCTGCGTTCTCTGCAACCAATACGTCAATCATGGGTGAGAAGGATCAATGGTGGAACCAAATCTGGTTTTAAATGTTCTGAATTCTCTGAGGGAAGGTAATCTGCTTGTGGTGTACAGTATCACGCCTTCTTATGGGGAGAAGAAAACCTGAGGGACACTTTCAAGTTACCCAAAAAAAAAGTTGTCAGCTTATAGTCTCGCTGGGGACTGTCACTGGGAGCATGTCAGTGAAATCTCTGATGCCTTAGGGACCACTGGCTCCATCCAAAGTATTGTCATCTTAGAGTCTCGCTGGGGACTAAATCAGAGCAATGGTTTAGGAACCTGTTGCAACACTGAGGCTTACTGGGGTATGAAGGCCGCTGTGAGTAAAATCCATCGGGTGCATGAAAAAATTGTGAAATCCCATGGTTTTGATCTTGCAGGACCTTATAGTAGCCGCCATTTGTTTCTTCAAAAACATGGTGCCCCAGGATACTTGCGTTGCGAGGTAGGGTCATCTCAAGAGGATTTTATAGAGAACACCGAGTCCGGTTGCCCCATTGTTCTCAAACTCTTTGAGAGATTTGTCAGGTCTCGACGTAACTGGCACAAATTAATCGTGTTACGACGAAATGTTTGGGAAATAGCTCTTAAGAATGTCAGACTCGCGTTGGTAAGCGAATTGGGAAACTGCCTGCCCCTGTTCAGCAGGATCTTCAAGTTCCACGGGTTATGTTCATATGTAAATCTCTAAGATATCAAGCAAAGTTGTCATGCCTGAAATGCCTATCCTGAGCTTGTCAATGTACACATATATTTGTCTTGAAGTTTTGTTTTGAAAAAAAGATATCGCAACAACTTGTGACCGAAATCACTAGTCCGGATATAAGTTTTAATTATAATGCCAACATGAATTTTTTCTGAGCATAGCTCGTAGGAGTCAGGAAACGTGATCTTGTCAAGTATGCTTTCAACCGAAGTCCCACTTCAATTAGGTCTTTTAAAGGTTGTATCGTGGCTCGGTTCACGGTTTGAGAAACAAAAGATAAAGGCTCAAAGTTATATTTGTACCCACCCATTCTTCGTGATGTTCTCCAATCCTAATTCAGTTAATCGGATACGAACGCTCATATCTCAAGCGGATTTGCTATGGTCGAGAACTTATCAAGGCTTTGGACATGGCAGTCACTCACCTATTTCTTTTGGCGTTTCTATCACACGACCTTGTTCTTTAATAGGGATTATAAAAAACTACTGGTTTGTTGTTCTTATTCCCTAACTTTTGCCTGGACAACGTCTTTTGATCTGACTTTGGAGTCCAGCGGGATGCCCCAGTTTTGCCTAAGTCTCCTTCATAGGTTTTGACTTAGCGGGCTCTTATTTTTTTTTTAATATTCTTTTATGCACAAGTCGTGTAAATCTTTTGAAAGGCTCGTGACTGCCCCACTCCTTAGGTAACCGAGGGATAGTCATTGTATTGGACTTCTTAAGATGCTAAGGATAAATTCTCGAAGGTTTGCTCTTCCTTTTTAAGAGTCTAAGCGCTCGATCGGTTTAACTGAAACCTACCCTGCACCAGGTTAGGATGAAGGTTCTTTAAAAGAAAGAAAAACTCCTACTTCAAGGCTCAAAGGGTTGACTAGGGATTAACATCCTTATATCTCCAGTGTTTGGGATTTGAAACAATGCCTTACATCATCAGCGGGTTTCAATCGAAAGCATACGACAAGAAATCTGACGTTTTGGGTTCGTCATCCTCCCCCCAATTCTCCATCAGAACAAGAGATCGGGTAAAGTTGGCATTATAATTTATGAAAACATTTTTGAATGAGTGAAGCGAATGGATTTATTCAAGACAAACATATGTGTTGCATCAAAGATAAACAAGTTCGTGCATGCTAAATATGCTTAATCAAAGAGAAATGCATATAAATAAACAAATGAACTGTCGGAAAAATCCTTCTAAATGTTTATGAAATCTTGCATTCAAGAGTAACAGTTTCCTTTGGCGGAGCCTCAATGGAAAGGACGTCTGGTTCATGATCACTGTGAGTCGTCATGGCTTACCCCAGTTATGCTGGTCACATCTTCAACAGTTTTCAGTCGTTGCTTCAAAATAAATTTCCCAGATCCTTTGTTGATCCCGGTCATATCACCTTGAGGGTTACTGAAATGAAGCGGGCTAGGCCTTTGAATAATGACTGGATTCGGCTGATAGGCGTAGCATGCTTTGCAGAATTTGCACTTGACGAGTGAGGAACCCCGAAAGGAGTCTCGATCTTCAGCTGAGCATCGCCAAAAGACAACTTCTTCGTTTCTAGCAAATTTCTGACAACTTTCTTAAGAGCATAGCAATTCTCTAGATCATGGCCGGGCGCACCCTCATGAAATAAACAATGAGCGGTAGCGTTGTAACTTGCAGGTAACGGATTAGACGGAGGACCCAAAGCACGGGTGATAATCAGACCTTGTTGTACCAAGTGGGGGTATAACTCAGTAAAAGTCATTGGGATCGGCGGACAAGGTTTATACGTTCTTCTGTTTGGCATATTCTGGCGAGGAGCCGGACTCTTTGGCTGTTGAGGAGCAGGAGTATTGGGTGCCTGTAGGTAGTTGACAGGAGGCGGATAAACAGGAGGTTGTTGCATAGGTTGATACATGGGAACCTGTTGATTGAAAGAAGGTGTAATAGCTGCCACATAGGGTTGTTGAGCATATTGGACCGGGTACCCTTGAGGTTGAGCATAACCTTGCAGATGCCGATAAAAGCGTTCCCTTGGTTTACCAGAGGATATAGCATTAGTCTCACTCTCCTTCTTTTTCTGGGAGCTATAAGGAGGTTTCTTCGGATGATCCTTAGAAGCGCCATGATTATTTGTCATTTTACCACTCTTCATACCCAATTCAATCTTGACACCCACAGCAACGATGTCGGAGAAATTTGAAGTCACACTACCCACCATTCTCTCGTAAAATTCTGGACGGACTGTGTCGACAAACCAATCAGCTAACTCTTTCTCGGTCAAAGGAGGTTCTACCTGCGAAGCAGTTTCTCTCCACCTTTGAGCATACTCTTTGAATGACTCAGAATTCTTTTGCGACATACTCAACAACTGTCTTCTGTCAGGAGCCAGATCCATATTATACTTGTAGTGTTTGATGAAAGCGTCAGATAAATCCTGGAAACTCTTAATGCGAGACTGGTCTAAAGTTAAATACCACTTGGAAGAAGCACCCTTCAAACTGTCTTGGAAGCAATGAATCATCAGTTTATCATTCTCAACATGGGCAGCCATTTTGCGATAATACATGATCAAATGACTCTTAGGACAGGTGGCACCTTCATAGCGATCGAAGTTCGGAGTTTTGAACTTCGGGGGAATAACTAAACCTGAGACCAAACAAACATCCGTTGCAGCAGTCCCAAAAATTTGATCACCCTCTACCTTTTTCAATCTCTGGACGATAGTGTTTACTTCCTCACGAAGCTTATCATTTTTCTCATAACCCTCAACATTCTCATCAAGATTATCAAAAACTGTCTCATTGAAGTACGGTTGCGCACGAGTGTGTACAACAGGTGGTGCAAAGATAGGAGCCCCCCTAGAAACTTCAGAAAACAAGGGCACGGCTTGCTGAACAGGTTGATTAATCGGAACAGTGGCTTGGGGAGGCACAAAACCCGGAGCGAGACCATAAGGTGGGTCCCTTGCTACGGTCACACTTGGTGGAGGGTCCACAGTAACGCCGGTAATCTCAGAAACAACAGTGGGCTGGGTATCCATCTTAGCATTCATGACATGTAACAATTCCATCATACGCCCCATACCCCCTCGAAGGTCTTCGAGTTCATTGCTAAGGCGATCAATCTCTTTTGCCTGATCCTCCATTCTTTTCCGAGTTTGAGCTCTGGTGTTGTATTGGTGCCGAGAACTCAGGGTGACGAAACTGGAAGGTGAGAGAACCGAGTGTGAGAAATCGGGAGACACATGTAATGCAAAAGTATGATGCTAAAATGTGAATGTAAATGAGGATTTCATGAAATTCAAAACATTTACTAATGCCGTGGGGTACCAAAGAAATCTTTTTCTTGTTTTTTTCATTCTATTTTTTTTATTTATGGTATCCCGCAATATCCATAAATGATGTTTGAACTTCATGAAATACAATGCGATGAGATGCTTTATGGATGCAATGCATGAAAACACACAAAGTCTTAGGTTAAAGGCTTGCATGAGGTTCAAAGGCAAATACCCTCCCCTGAAGTTAGATGGTTCATCCTGTCCTACAAAAGTAACCAGGTTCTAAGGGATCTCAATATCATTGATCCTTCACAAGGGTGGTTGTTCAGAAGGCAACTTACTTGCCAACCAAAACCCTCCAAGTTTAAGATCTCAATGAGCGTAGTATCGAGTGTCAACCAACTTTAGTCTGCACCAAAGCCGGTTACCTCACTACTTTCTAAAGGCCAAGATGAGTTAACTAGGGTTCTAAAAGTCAGTTAGTGCGTTGACAACATATGGCAGCCTCAATATTATCCTCAACTTGACTTAAGGAATATAAGCACCAACCAAGAAGTCGCACTAACCATGGCCACCAGATCAACCGTATCGATATACGTCGTACAATTTCCTTGGTCTATTGCCATTTACCTAAGGTACACTAGATCCGGGTTAGGACCTATCTCACAGCACAAGGAACAGTCCCACAATCAAAGCGCAAATATATACATGCAAATGAATAATAACACAGATAGTAATAAATATGAACAAGTTAGGGATAACCCTCAAAAGTTTAGAACATTCCCCAGTGAAGTCGCCATTTTCTGTTGCGGTGGAAATAGGATCACAAACTATTAATGAGTTTGAATCGCAATTCAATTCACAACCGCTCTTTGATTTATCCGAAGGAAAAGGTCAAAAGAGGGAAAACCTATTTTTGCATCGTAAACACAATGCGGGGAAAGATCTAGGGTTCGGGGGTTGGTTAAATTTAGGGAAGGTATTAGCACCCTAAACTTCTATAGTACTCTACAGGAACCTTTTGTTCAAATGTTTACTATTTGCTTTATTTATTTGCTTAAGGTATATGTACAAAAGATTACAAGTGAGAAAATAAACCTAAGGGGTTAATTCTAAGTTTACTCGGCAAGACATCGCATCTTGTGCCTACGTATCCTTACGGGAGTGGAATCAGAGTAATCGTAGTTCCCCTCAAAAGGGAGTTTAGAAACGTCTTGACTGTGGCCAAGGTTTCAATGGGAATAAACGCATCTTAAGGACACGCTTACGTGGAGTGTAGAAACTCCAAATCTCTACGTTGAAATGTTAAGTTGTAATCAGGGTTAAATTAGGGATTCCACGGCGGGAAACCCTAAAATGAGCGCGGCGGCTCTTTGACCTAATGCTAGGGGTAAAATGGTAATTTTGCCTGCGGCGAGGCATTTGTGAAAATTTAGGGTTTGAAGTTTGTAGTTTTGAGGGTTTGAGGGTTTGAAGTTGAGGACTATTGACACGGCGGTCAAACGACTAGACCTAATTCCTTCGGAGGAGTGAAATTATTGGTAAAGACGCGATAAACATACAATGGCAGAACATAAAGTGCGGAAAGATAAATGCGACAATTGTCTCGCAAAATTACATCCCATAAGCAGTTACAAATATGATAATTGAATATTTAAACTGAAAATAAAATCAATTGAACTTAGTCAGCTGCAAAAAACCAAAACAAACCGAGACTGTTATTATACGGGGTTAGACAAAAAATTAGACAGGAATTTTAGGAATTTAAGTAGAAAATTATAATTTTAACGAAACAAGAAAAAAAGTTAGAAATTTGGATCTTAAAAATGAGGATGTTAGCGAAAAAATAATAAACAATAAAAGTTGATACGCAATGAAGATAGTGATAATATACAAGTGATAATGGAATATGAAATAGCAACGATGATGTTAGATTATGTACAAATATAAAAATAAATACAAAAATAAATAAATAAATAAATATTAGTGAACAGGTTCATGGATAATCAATAATACTGTTAGGAATGAAGGATGAAAATTGGAATTGACGATAATTAGAAGTTAAGTGATGAACGTTTTGAGACGATGAGAATTTAGGTAATAAGAAAAGAGTTAGAATGGAATTAGGTTTTTTTGTGAGATTTGAAAAAGTTAGAGTTTTTAATGTGATTAAGAAAAAGAAAATAGATTAAAAGTTAGAATTAAAAGTTAGCAAAAAAATTAGAACTTCGAAATTTGGTTTTTAAAAAAAAGGTTAGAAAATAAAAATAAAAGTTTGAAAATAAAAGAGAAAGGTTAGAATTTTAATAAAAAAAGAGTTAGAATGTTAGAATTTTAATTAAGAAAAAATGGTAGAAATTTTGAAAAAAGATATAAAAAAGATTAGAAATTAAAAAAAAAGAAGAGTTAGTTACTTTTGATGAAGACGGTAAGAGTTTTTGATGCTTGTCGATCCCCCCGTTTTGTTGCTTCTGAGGGTCCTTTTATACTTGATTTTTAAATCTTTTTCAATCTCAGATTTGATTTGAATATCTCAATCTTTTTCAATCTCTGATTTGATTTGAATGAATTTTTATGATGATTTCAGATTTGATTCAATGATGGTGATGTTGATATTTAGATCTGATTTTCTTATGATGATGATATGATCTGATTGATTTGATTTTGCTCCATCTGGAATTCATTGGGATTGGATTTGATTAAAAAAGTGTTGGATTTAAATTTAAAAAGTTAGCAAAGAAAATAAGAGTTTCAAGTTAAATAAAAATTAGAATTTTAAGTTTAAAAAAAAATGAGTTAGAATTTTAAAATAAAAAACATTTGAATGTTGATTTTAAAAAATGTTAGAATTATTTTGAAAACTGTTAGAATTTAATTTTAAAAGGAATTTAGATCTTAATTTTAAAAAAGAAAATAAGATGGCATTAGAATTTAATTTTAAAAGGAATTTAGAATTTTAATTTGAAAAAGGATGGTGTCAAAAAGATTTAGATTTAATTTTAAAAAAAAAGGATAGATTTAATTTATAAAAAAAAGGTTAGATTTAATTTTTAAAATAGTTAGAAAAAAAGATTTAATTTTAAAAAGAATTTAGAGAAAAAAAAAGATTTAACTTTAAAAAGAAGTTAGAGAAAAAAAAAAGATTTAATTTTTAAAAAGAGTTAGACAAAAAGATTTAACTTTAAAAAAGTTAGAAAAAAAATTTTAACTTTAAAAAGGTAGTTAGAAAAAAGATTTAACTTTAAAAAAGTAGTTAGAAAAAGGATTTAACTCCTAAAAAAGTTAGAAAAAAGATTTGACTTTAAAAAAGAGTTAGAAAAAAAATATTTAACTTTAAAAAAGTTAGAAAAAAAGATTTAGCTTTAAAAAAGTTAGAAAAAAAGATTTAGCTTTAAAAAAGATAGAAAAAGATTTAACTTTAAAGAGGAGTTAGAAAAAAGATTTAAAAAAAGTTAGAAAAAAGATTTAATTTTAAAAAAGGAGTTAGATTTTTATTTTAAAAAAGGTATTAGAATTTGATTAAAAAAATGTGTTAGAAATTAATTTAAAAAAGGTTATAAAAAAATTTACTCTTGAAGAAAAGAAGAAAGAAAAAAAAAGTTAAATTTTAATCTAAATCCTAAAAGTTAGTAAGAAGAGCTTAAAATGATTTAAATAAATAAACTAAATAGAAAAAAAAAAGTTAATAAAAAAACATTAGTAAAGTTATAAAAAAAAATTTAATTAAATTATTATTAGTT
Source organism: Lathyrus sativus (assembly GCA_963859935.3). Classification (NCBI taxonomy): domain Eukaryota; kingdom Viridiplantae; phylum Streptophyta; class Magnoliopsida; order Fabales; family Fabaceae; genus Lathyrus; species Lathyrus sativus. The sequence goes on from OZ012735.1 coordinate 953,620,524, forward strand.
AAAAAAACAAGATTTAAAAAAAAAAGGTTAATTTATTAAGTTAATCAGAATTTAAAACAAAAATAAAAAAGAAAGGGTAAAATTTGGGGTATTACACTTTTGTAACTGAATACTAAGGTAAGGGGTAGCTTCAGTATTTTGACTCAAACTTATTATTTGTTCAGGGGGAAAAGGAGATTCCATTACTTATCCTCTAATGTTTTCCCAAAGTCTTTGTAACACAAGAGTTTCTTCTTGCTTTTTATTTATGAAATAATTAACAAACCATTTAACAAAAGGAACGAAATCCTGCTCAAGGTTCATTTGAGTGTAATACTCATCTTTAAATTGGGCTAATTTAGGTTTTGAAAATTTTTAAAAAAACCAATTTCTAAATTGAGAGTATCTCTCATGTTGAAACTCATCATTGACGAGTTGTCTCATCTTACTACCAGGGGAGTAATCTATCATTTTAAATTGAAATCCATATCTGACTAAGTAGGTGATTCTACTCTTGGAGTATGAGGTTTTTGATAAATTCCATGGGGAACTCTATTTTCGCTTAGTCTTATATTCTCAACAGCCTCTATTTCTTCTCTTATTTGAGAAGTAGAAGGTCTAGGTAATTGGCTAGGAGTTGTGTAAAATTCACTAACTGAGTGCCTAGCAGATAGAGACCTGGGTATTCTAGTTATTCTTTTTGAAGTGAAGTTTATTTCTAAATCTCCTTCAGTAGTCTGAATAATTTGGTCAATATCCCTATTAAGAATAGGTTCAGGATCTATTTCCTGGGGGAGAGGCCATGTCTCTGGAAAGTTTATTTCATCCCACTTTATTAATCTATTGGTTGCAACATTGGATGTTAATAAATTTGTTTGAACCAAAGTAGTTGTTCCAGGAAATGATAAATGCTTTGCTTTAGAATAAAGCGTAGTAAGAACCTTATAGTAGATTCTATAGCATATTGCTATGATTTCACTTCCAGGTTTAAAATTGTAACCATTAGTATGAACTGTTAATTGCATAGCATCTAATAAATTTTTATCAGTTAAAGATAGATTTAAGTTAGGTGAGACATCAAAGTAAACTGGTCCATGAGACAGACTTGTCTCAACGATAGCAGCTAAAGATTGTTTGAAATCTTTACATCTACCATCTCTAACATAAGCCATTCTGCTAGAATTTAAACCTAATAATGTTAAAGGTTTTAAAGCAATTTGAACTAATCCAATATGGATAAAATTATAATTTTTAAAAGGTTTCAAATCTTTTTTGGTGAACAGTTTTATTGTCTGAGTTTCTTTGGAATAAATTTGAATCATTTGCTCTAAAGTTTTAACAGCAAAACGAGAAAAAACATCTATCTTACCAAATCTATAAATTTGATTAGAAGGAACGGAGGGTATAACCCATCTGTTGAGTTTATCCATATTTTTTGGATACTCAACTAATTCTTCATTTTTTATTAAATTAGTTTGATGATTATCATCATCAGAATCCATAAAGCAGCACGCTAAGAATGTTGTGATTGGTTGATACGCAAAGTTAAATTTAAATAGATAACTTGGACTCATAACATAATGTTAACTGAAACAACAACCAATTAAAAGTCATCTAAGCAAACAACAAATTGTTTAACTATCAACCCGAAGGGATAGAAGGATTTCTCCCAAATCAAAGATGTCAAAATGCTTTTAGCAAAAAATTTCTTTTTTGAAATCATCAACAACTCCCTTCCCTGGGAAAAAGATGAATGTGAGAGAAAACACTAAAAACACTTTTTAGTTTTTTAAAAACACTTTGAAAAGGTTGTTTGCTTGTTAATAAAATGTTATGAGAAAAAGTTACCTACTTAGTTTTGTCTAAGCATAATCAACCTCTCACAACATAAATTTAGCCACTAATTTTCATAATAAATTATGCAAAGAAGAAATATACCTTAGATTTGGTAAGTCCAGGTGATGATACCAAAGTTTGTATTTAGCAGAAGCAGGATCAGAATAGTTTGTATAAAAGAGAAGTATAGAAAGTATAGAAGTAAAGGGCATGCATGAGGAATTGAAAGAAAAATAAAATTTAAAATTTTTGTCTATAGATCGACTTATGAAAAAAGGTGTGTTGACCTATAAAGGTCTCAGGTCGACCTATTTAAGGCGACACATAGGCAGTGGCTACAGACTTTATTATTTAGGCATGAGTGTCGACCTAAGTGAGTTATGTGTCGACCTATACAGTGATTTTCACACTAGAAACTGAATTTTGAATGCATGGATCTTGCCTAAGTCAATTTCAATCATTTCCAAACATGTTTATATGAAACTTAATGTTAAGATGAATAATGCACATCTAGAATTTGGTTGATACTGTCCAATGTACAAAAATGCTAAAGTTGCTTCTAGTTTTGACATCATTCAAAATATAAGTAAACGGAAAGATGCACTCACATGATGGTTAACATTGCTGTCAATGGATGTGACGCCTGATGCGAGGGACCGCTGGATAGATTCCAACCGTCGAGATGAGCGCAATGTCGAGCTCTTGTGTTTAGCTCCTTGATAAAAGTACACATGTTTGTCGTGAGTGGAACTCTAGATTGAGTCATGTTAGGTTGTTCTTATATGACCATTTGACCGGTCTGGAGCTAATATACTTATTTGACTTTTAAAAATAAAAATAAATTGATGTTTTTGTTTCATTTTGTATATGACATATACGTCTTAAATATTATCTTAACGAAAATTTGGAAGATAATTTTTTTGTAATTTCTTCTATTCTTCTTTGTGTTCTTTTTCATATGAACTGTCTTCTTCTTCCATTAGGAAATTTGTTCAAATCCAACTCATCATCAACATTTTTAACATGGATATTTAAGTTAATATCTAAATTGTCTTCAACATCTCCTCCATCTAAAGAATTTAGAACCATCTCTAAATCAACAGAGTATTCAGCATCTTGTTCATTCAAAGAGTCTGGTACTATTTCTGAAAATGTCAGATATTCATCCTCTTCATTATTCGAAACAATTTAAGAATTTAAAAAAATCCTCTATTACTTCAAAAAATATTGTTAAATTGTTGGAAGTTTTCATGATAAAAATCTCAAATACAAATATGTCTTCAACATATTTAAAAAAAGGAATGCTATGATCATGTTTATAATAAATATGTCATATTCTCACTAAAATAGACTAAAGAGATCTAATGACATTAATGTTGGAAAGAAAAAAAATTTGAAAATCAATATTCACAAGTTAATTTTTTTGAAAATACAAGAGTCTGAACTGATTTGTTTTATTACAATATATGAAAAAGACAAAAAGACAAAAAGAGAATACATAAGAGTAATTTAGAAAAAACAAACTGAATTCTACATTGATTTTGTATAACAACTTATAATTTAGAATAATACTTCCACCGTCTTGCAATGAGTGATCTATTTAGAATAAAAAAAATATTTTAAAAAGAATTATCCATTTTAATTTTCAATGGATCTTTTTCAATTTTACCATTTAATTAATACTCTCTCCGTTCTTTTATAAGTATCACTTTTGAAATAATTTTTTGTTCCTTTTTAATTGTCACTTGTTAAGTTCAAGATAGAATTAAATACATTTTTGTCAAAATTACCCTTAGATAATTATTACATAAGAGAAAAAATAAAATACATGTAATAAATAATTAATAATATTATATTTAAAATAATAATTATTGTATAGAAAAGTAATAATATTGATTAGTTTTTTTATTATATATAAAAAATTAAAAAATAACACTTAAAATAGTATTATTTTTATCATTTTTAATACATAATAAGATATTTTAATAAAAATATCATTATCTCTTATTTATTTACTCATTTTTCTTAATATTAGTCAACTGATCACTCATTATAAGACGAAAAGAGTAGATACTAAAGAAATGAATATACTTGAGCCTGAGTCCTTGTGAGTCATGCTATCCTATTCACATGAATTTTGTTCTATCTAACGGTTGAGGCCAGGATACTGAGTCAAGTGATTAGAGCAGGAAGACCATCCTATAACAAAGGTCAACGTGGCAGACATGCACATCTGTCATGCTCGATTCTCTATATGATAATTGACTGCTTCCGCTTTTAACGGTTACTTTCAAACACCTTCACTAGCATTAGCAACCATCCTCGTTTACCCTAGATTCCCATCCCCCACATTATATCAAATAATGGACCCCGGTGCTATCAACAACATCCCCTGCCTATACCTTTTTTTGCAAGAATATTCATTTTCATACCGTCTATATGTACCAAATTAACAAATTGTTAGCATTCCAGTCAAAATAAATAAGCCAATATTAAACTAACAATTAGCTGTGTAAATAAATATTTTTCTTATTGTGTGTAGTAAATGGGTTAAGATTGGTACTAGTGTTTTTTACAATATGTCATTATAATATCAAAAACTCTTACGACACACAGTGGCCAGTAAGGTGCATAACTATTAACTTCCTTGACTTTGGTCTTTATTTGGCAATACCAATATTCACTTTTCTTCTCAACTTTTTTACTAACATTTAAATCACCCATCACATGTCTACCCACTCAATATACCTTTATTTATAAACCATTCCCACAACACCAACAAAACAACCAGTAGTTAAGTATTCTTGATATGCCCACTCCCACTCCTTACTCTCTCTCCCTCAAAGCGCCATGAGAAAAAGACGAAAAACAACCCATAAACCCCACATTCACATCTTTCTTCTAAACAAACAAAAAAACATAGTGATAGAAAGATAGAAGAAAATCAAATTTCAGAAAATAGCCCCACCATTATCACACATCTACACTTGCAGAACAAGTTCAGAAAAGAAAGGAACAATGTGCTACGTGGGAAAAGCAACAAAGATCTTCATCTTCATCGTCTCTGCGCTTCTTGTTACTGGTCTGATCATAGGATTCGGTCTTTCACGCCACCGTCGCAATAATAACAACAACGCCAAATGCTCCGATGAACCTTGCGGTAGTTTTCCGACACCCAATTTCAATTTACCTACTCCTCCTTTTACTCCAGAGAACCCCATTTCTCCCCCTGCTCCTCCGGTACAATCAGAATCTCCTCCGGTAACAAATCCAACCCCTCCGCCGCCGCCTGACTCCACCTCCACCTCCAACCCTCCTCCTCCTCCTCCTCCTCCTCTGCCTGACTCTAACCCTAACAACCCTCCTCCACCGTCAATTCAGTCGCCGCCGCCTCCTCCGGCGAATGTAGCAGAGCCACCGACGAGTAGTACGCCGGGATCGGCGGTAGTGAGTCCAGGTCCTGTACATGCTATTTTCTAGGTTTGTTGATTGGCATTTTGGTTTTATCGATCATTGAAGAAAGGGGAAAATTCGTTGGTGGTTGTGGATTTGGATCTGATAGCTTTTTTACTTTTTATTTATTTATTTACTGAGAGGTGATTATGTTTTTGATTGAGGATTGGGGCATGGGGTGAGCATCTTTGTGAGCTGGCCTTGTGTAAATTTACTGAGTTGTCCCTACCACTTTAATTTAATAATGACTCTTTGCTTAAATTCTTGTTAATGTTTCCTTAAATTTAACTGCCAATATTGTTGAAAATATTGTTTAAACGATTTCAAGTTTGCTATTTTATTATTTTGAGAAAATTTATTGACAACGTCTCACACATTCATAGATCAAAATGGATTACAATCATACAATCATGATTCCATTTCTCTTTTATGCTTATGTATGTTTGAAATTGTGTTGAATATAAACATGTGATCAATTGTATGATTTTGTTATGTGTGAAATTACCATGGTCAGAACTAAAGTTTTGGCAATGATGAGATTTAGACTTTGTTCATATGATGTTATCGGATTATTTGGACGACTTTCATCTTAAATATTTTGTCTTTTTGAGTCTCATGAGATTGAGTTCATTTCAAAAATTAAGGTAGGTCGGGTTATGGCTTATAACCAAATTGGGCACAACCAATTTCTGTGGGCTGGCACGACAAAGACCACTATAGGTAGAGGTGCAGATAGGTTGGGCCAAGTTAGACTTTGTCAAACTTAAGTCAGACTTGCTAAAAAATTTAAAGTCTAAGTCTGACCTGTGATCTATCATAGACTTATTTTTTGACTCGAGCCTAACTTTTTCGAAGGTTTGATTAGCCAATTAGCTTGCCTAAAAAACTTATATCATTTAACCATAAGCACATAAGCAATTCAACTAATGTTTAAATATACTAGAGAATCAAAAGTACAATGAGACTGAATGTTTTTCACATTGACTTATTTGAGTTTACATAGTAGCATAAGTTTCATGAAATTATTTGTTTGGGAGAAGTTATGAAAACAACTTATGACATTAAGCATAAGATTTTTTCAAATTATTTTCACAAGTTCTTTGAAATAACTAAACTTTACTTTTGGTGCCTTGGGCAGTTATCCCCTTTGTACTTCTCAAAGCTGGGCACTTTGAATTTCGAAGGTATAACCAGATCTGGCACGAAACATATGTCATCAAGACTCAATGTGCTAAATCCTTCCATAACCCTCAATTGTTTCTCCTTATCACGATTTTTTTCTACGCATTCAGCAACTTGATAACGCTTCATTTTTTGTCATCAGGTGGGCATCCTGAGAATTTGTCATGTTCCTTGTAAATTGAGGATTCCCTTCATCAATGTGAACACTGGGGTTCTTCTGCATAATGAGGAATTCGTTAGACATTGGGATAGTCAGGAAGAAGACCGTACATTGGGTTAGTCACCATGATAAAGCCTGATGGGGGACCGACATTCTCTGTAACAGCATGCTGAAGATTGTTCTTTGTCATAGAAAATAAAACTTACAACATCTGGTCTACCTGGCCTTTTAAGATGTCTATATTCCCTCTTATCTCTTCTTGATCCTACTTCAAGTGCTCTATTATCCTTCAACAACTACCACAAATTAACTATGTATGTCAGGAAATTAACTGGTTGGTTATGGACAAAAGATGAATGGTTTTTTTTTACAGGCATGCATGTTGATGAATGCAGATGCAATGCATGTGAATGAATGCAATTATTTTTTATGGTACATAGATTCAAAAGTCTAGAGTACGAATGGATCTGATTGCTTTCCATAAAAAGGATCTCACTGGGTATGATCTAGAGTTCGCAAAGGTTTCCAGAGTTACAAATCCACAAGAATGTTTGCCAATTATGAAAAATATTCTGAGTGAGGTTCTTCGGTTCTGAACATGGTTCCCATAGTCATGGGTTCACAAAAATGTTTTCTTCTTGCGGCAAATACTTGCAGGGCGTCAATTTTTGAGAAAATCTATTATGAGCGTCAATTATTTCGAACCTTATGAGATATGCACCTCGGGGACCCATACCATACAACCATCATTCCTAGTTGGCGAAAGGGGTTCAATGTTCTGCAAAGGTTCTTTGAGTCACGAACCCCTATGAAACATTGAAGCGTACGGTAAATATTTGTCAGACGACAACACTTTCAAGAGGATCTACTCTAAGTGAGGTTCTCGTGTCGACCCTTACGAGGTATCTACCTTGGGGACCCATACTACTCAACTATCATCCTATCTCATGTTTTCACTATAGATTCGGGTAGAAATTCCTTCCCACAGTGTCTTTGCAATCAGAGTATCAATCCAATACCGTGTCACAATAGAGCCATATAACAGATTATAAGATATAGTAACACAATAGCGATAACAAAAGCATATGATAAAGAAAATCCATACGAATAAACAAACATAAGCACATAACAAACCAAACTAGACTTGACTCACTTGAGAGGAATATTCCCCAACCTAGTTTCCATCTGTCATACCTTAAAAAAATAATATGACGCTCGTAAAGCGCAATCACACGCTCGCAAAGTGAACTAACAAAATCACCACCGAACTTTATTTATTCCCAAATACGGAAAGGGAAAATATAGATAAAACCCCTAAAAGAACGATAAAGATATTGTCATCGTAACCAAATTAGGGTTCGGGAGCCGATTACGCAAGGGAAAGGTATTAGCATCTCTCACGTCTATTGTACTCAATGGGAACCATTTATTTACTTGTGCGCATAAGTTTTAGCTTTCAAATTTTTGGCTTCTTGAGTTATTAAAAGGTTTGAAAAAAAAAGAAAGGGGTCGTAAATTTTTTTATATTAAGGTGCCTGACGAGATTGCAGGTCTCACTCCTACGTATCTCTAGATGTGATGGAGAACTCAAAGCTACATATTTTTGGATATAAAATGTTTGTTTTTTGGTCAATTTTAGCGAAATATATATTGTAACAATCGACAGAAAAATATTGTTTGCTACCCAAAACAGTGGATAAGGGAACGTTTGCATCACGACAGAATGGATAGACATATCAATATTCGCAAGAAAACGTTGCTAGATTACTCACGCATATAAGTGGACAAAGCATTGTCTTGCATCATCTTGAGATAAAACATCTTTCATTTGAAAAAGGGTTTTAAGGTAATCGGGCGACAGCGAGAAAAGAGTTTGGTATTTTGGATATTTTTGGGTGATTACGAGAGCTCGAATGGGCGAGATATCCATCTCGTGTCCTAGCCTCTAGAGCTTGTGATATACACTACGTTCCTTTTTCATCTTATTTGCAAAAGGGTTTGATATTTTTAGGTATTTTGAGGGTTTTCAACCGAAAAAGATTTGCATCAATCGCGTTGAATTTTTTTATGGGATTATGAGAGCTTGGATGAGCGAGATATCCATCATGTTCCTTTTTCTTCCTTATATGCGAAAAATTGTTTAGTAATGATTACACGTTTTGGTTTTGTTTGGAAAAAGAGATTGATGTTGGATTAAGTGTTTAATTAGCGATGAGAAATGGTTCGTCAAAATGGTTTGAGAATAGTTTTGAAATGATTCATGAGGAAGTCTTATAAGGATCAACTTTTGATCTGGTTAGATAAGCTTCCTTTGATTTTACTTTCTTTCTCTTTTTCCTGCCTCAAGACTTGGAAAGCACAAGCTGGAATTAATCTGTGTCATTTTCTGAGATATTTACTTTAGTAGAATCATCTTTATTTTCTACCATGTTAGTTCACGACTCTTTGAGAAACTTTTCATTTTTGTCCTTAGAAACCACATTTATCTCCTCAACATTGATAAGTTGTGTAGCATCCACAAACTCTAAAGTTTTGCTACTTGAAACTTCTGTTGCATCACTTAGTTTGCCACTGTCCGAAGATGGATATTTATCTAGAGGAACCACATCTGGTATGAGGATAACCGTTTCAACATTCTTCTCTTCAAGACCTTTGTTAACTCCATTTGTCAACCCTCTTATAGACTATTCCTGGTCACCTTTATGATGATTCACAACAACGGTAGGATAAACATGTTCCTTTTCTCTATAGATTACCTTTGTTTTCATAGTTTCAATTCTTCTACCCATATTCCTATCCTAAAGTTGGGGTTTTCTTCTGCAACTTACATCAGAGTGGCCTGAAACTTTGCAAAAATGGCACAATTCTAGAACTTTCTCATATTTTATATCAACGAAGAAAGCGAACCCAACTTTTTCCACCAGAATGTTATCTTTGCTTTCTTTCTATAATTCAATGTCCATTAACACACTGACGTAGTGCCTAAAATACCTCTCCAAAGGTGATCTATTAAAGGCCGAGTCAATGTAAATGGGGGTTCCTAGGCTGCTTTTTATGAAAAAAATTATTTTAGGGCGCTGATATTTTAGAGATAGACCATGTAATCGAACCCAGATCTGAGCAGAAGTGTAATCAACATTGTTAGGAACAAAATCACTTGTCCAATATAACAACTTCAATACACCCATGCTTAGGTTCCAAGAAGGCATGGAACAAACACACCTAACATCCTCAATATTTGAGAAAGAGAACTTAAAAAAACCATTACGGAGCAAAGTGATGCCCCATTTCAATGCAAATTCCAAAGCTTTTCCAAATTTGTTCTTAGTTGAGCCACGACTAATGGTGAGGAACCCTTAGGTCACATGATCATTCCATTTAAGTTATGCTTGCAAGAATCAAGGAATCAAGCCCAATTAGGTATTCATCCCATGCAATCAAGATGGTAAGCCTATCCCTCTTCACACAAGGAGTTGGGAGTTGGCTAAATGGGATGTCGCAAACATTTCCTAACGCTTAAGCGAATGATTTACTGGGTTCACTAAGAAGCTTCTCTTTGTAAGTAGAGATTGCACCTAAGAGGGGGGGGGGGTGAATTAGGTACTTTGAAAATTTTCCAGTTTTAAACTTATATGTTATAATTTTTCCAATTGGTTGCTAAGCTTTGAAAGCGATAAAGTGTAGAAAAATAAAGAACACAAAGGGATTATACTAGTTCCTCTCACAGTTTGAGAGTACGTCTAGTCCCCTTACAACATGTAAGAGACTTTACTATCTTGTTTGAACTTTGTACAAGTTATCCTAACCACTATACACAAGATCCTAACAAATCAATAAGGACAGTTCCCTTATGATTTACACTAAGTGAAATAAGAGAACAATCCTCCCTTAATCACTTTCTTGCTTCCAATAATCCTGGACAGCAAGAAATTCAACAATATTCTAAATTTTTACAAGAGTTTTTGAAGTTGCATACAATGTATCAATCACTTAGATTGATCTTCTCCTTCAAGAAAATAATTCTCAATATGTAACACAAGTACTCAATAATTTATGTGGTTGAAACTATATGAATTTGCAATGAAAATTAAGTGCATAAGTTTCAACAAAAATTCTGTCAAGAACACTTGAATTTTGAAAGATGAAAGAAAATGTGTTTTGAATTGTGAATGAAAGAGGTGTATTTGAAAATCTGAAAGTTAAGGTATGTATGGTGCCTTAACACCTCTCTAAATATGTACAAATGCATGAATAGATTCCATGGTTCAAAAATTATTTAAAATTTTGTCAGTACCAGAAAATACATGAAACACTATCACTGCTTCAGTGGTAACCAGTTACACTTGAAGTGGTGCCTTAAAATATTTGAAAACCACGCACATGTAATCGGTTACAGGTTCTTAGGTAACCGGTTGCATCATTTGAAAAAGGCCACATAAGGTAACGTGAAGGTGTGGTAACAGGCTACACGAATATTGGTAATTAGTTACATGTGTAGGCAGAATAAAAAATGTTTAGAAAAAATTGTAGGCTGGCCAATTTTGATGCAACAAAAGTTATAATGCAATATGGCATGATTGTGCATGAATTTTTTGAGCACATATATTTAACATAGAGAAAATGTACACTTGTACCTTATAATGTCGCGATCAATGCATAAGAGCATCCAAGACTTGATCTTTAATACTTGAAAATTGGACTTTATTGCAGTTGCTCTTGATATGAGTCTTGATCCATTCTTGTTGACATAAGCACATTCTTGTAGTTTGTCTTCATCAAAACAATCATTTGAAAAGCTTGTCTTCACATTCTCCCCCTTTTTGATGATGATAGCCCATTGAAATTTAGATGCAATTTGCTTCCTCTAACAATGTAACTCCCCTTGATCAATGCTCCCCCTTGATCCATGAGTGACAGATTTTGAAAATGTATGCTTGCTGCAAATTAGACAAACTTACAAAATAACACTATATCTTCTCCCTCTTTATCATTAACAAAGAGGATGGGAAAAGACTTGACATTTTTCAAGCATTCGAGTAGCATATACCAAGTACCGCAATGAAACATAATGTAATTGTAACATAACAATAAAACTAACATAGAATACTTTTATAACATAATGATACGGTCTTACATAGAATACCAAAACAATACTAAAAAAATTTAAAAGATATCAAAAACAACTTAAGTCAAGTTTGACACATTACATAAACTTTTACCAAAACATACTAGAGAACCAACTGGTGAAACATAAATTTAGACATAATAAAGCATAACATAATAGCATAAGACACAAAGAGACCCTAGTCACTTTCATCCATGTTAACCTCTTCTTCCTCACTCTCCTCCTCACTACTTTGGCCTTGTGGTTGGTTTTGGTTAAGGACAAGGTTCTTGAGTGAAGCCATTTCTAGGCGGAGATCCCTAAATCCAGAAATCATGTAAGACTCTATGGAGCAAAGTTTGTTGTAGAGAATTTCATTTATATATCCGCCTTCGGGAGCAGGTGGAGGAACATTGGCGGTAAGATCATCCTTGTATTTGAAAATTCCATCCTTTTCTAGAATAATTTCGGTGTTCCTTAAAATAGTTCCTTTATTGATTTCACATTCTTTTGGGTTCATCCTCTTCTTTGGTTCTCTCTTCAAATAAATTTCACAAAATTCCAAGATTTTGGTAATCACCCTAGCATAAGGTAATCCACCACTTAATCCTTGTTGGTGTTGCATGTGTAACATAATAGTGTATACCTAATTCACTTTGATCTTTTTATTGATAGCATAAATAAGTTGCATTTCTACATCTCCAATTTGTGAGTGATTTGAGTGTTTTGGAATCAATATGTAATCAATAATCAAGTGTAGCATTCTATCACTAACATTCTATTTTTTTCCAAACAAAATCAAACGGAAAAGGAGCTGGATTTTTCTTACTCAAAATAGATTGCTGAGTTAGACGAGAGATGCTGAAGTAGTAGTCAATCTTGTTGTATCCTTGCCAATATGAAACAAAACCATGTTGAATAGCTTGACCTTTATATGGGACACCCAAACGCTTACCAAAATCCTCCAAAGATAGTACAATGTTCTTATCCTTAACTTTGGATAAGAGAACACAACCAGTACAAATTCATAGGTTAGAAAAAAATTCTCTAACTAAGTCCGAGTATACGGGTCCAGAGTTAGAGATTAGTGAAACCACTCCTTGAAAGGTTAGGGCTTCATGGAAGTCAAAGCTATGTGTAGGGAAAGAAGTTAAGTTACCATATTTTGTCGGAATGAGTGAACAATTTCTGATACCGAATGTTAATCTCCTGGACTTAAGTATGGGTTCAAAGATGACATTTTCACCATGAGAGTGTTGGTCAGAGCTTACTTCACCCATATTTGATTCTCCTATAACCGGTTACCACAAATCATGTATCGGTTACAACATGCAAAAAAAGCAATGGCATTTTTAGGATAACATGCAAGGGAAATCAAGAAAGTATCAATTGGACATGTTAACATATATTCCATCCGTCCCACAATGAGTGACCCATTTGAAATAAAATTATGCCCCAAAATGTATGACCCATTTCAATTTCCAATGCAACTTTTCCTATTTTACCCTATAATTAATATTGCTTTCATCATTTCCAATACATCATAAGGATACTTTCATAAAAATATCATTCTCTCTCTTTCATTTATTCATTTTTTTTAATCTGTGTGAAAAGTCAACTAGGTCACTCATTGTGGGACAGAGGGAGTAGTATTTAGCAACTTTGTATCATATAAACATACCACATAAGTATTAGATTTATCATAAAAAGTTGAATTTTTCACAAAACTTATGAATAATTCACACAATAAAATTGTGAGTTAAAATAGATGTGAAAGTATGCATGTACCTTAGTGATTTTAACCAATTATTGATGAACACTTTTGAAGAATCATACATCGAACGCATCTAATATGCCAAGTTGCCTTTGAATTTTTTAAAAAGATTCTTTTGCAAGCACATGTTCACGTAGAAAATGATGTCAAATATCGACATGTTTTGTCCTTGAGTGCATGACTGGATTTTTAGTTATGTTTATGGCACTTGTATTATCACACTTTAGTGGAATGCATCCAAGGTTCTTGCCGTAGTCGCTGAGTTTTTGTTTTAACCAAAGTATTTGAGCGCAACAATTTCCTGCAATAATGTATTCTGCTTCAGCCTTACTAAGAGCTACGCATGCCTGCTTTTTGCACGACCACGATACAAGATAGCTTTCAAGAATATGACATGTGTCGCTTGTGCTTTTTTGATCTGTTTTACAGCCTGCATAATCTGAGTCAGAATAACCAATCAAGTTACATACACTACCTTTAGGATATCATAAGCCAACATTCATTGTTCCTTTGAAATATTTCATGACTCTCTTCACGAAGGCAATATGTGATTCCTTCTGATTGGCTTGAAATCACGCACAAATACATACACTAAACATTATGTTAGGACAACTTTCTGTCAAATATAATAATGAACCAATCATACCTAGGTATTTTGTGACATCAATTGAAACATCAGTTTCATCTTGATCAATATAAGTTCCGGATCCTATTGGAGTATCTATTGCTTTGCAATTGTCCATGTCGAATCTTTTCAACAACTCTTTGTAGTACTTGGATTGGTTGATGAAGGTGTCATTCTTTAGTTGCTTAATTTAGAGTGCAAGAAAATAGTTCATCTTACCCATCATGGACATCTCGAATTCTCTTTGCATCATAAATGAAAATTCTTCACATGGATCTTAGTTTGTTGAACCGAATCCGATGTCGTCAACGTAGACTTGAACCAATAAAGTGTTACCTTTTATTTTCTTAATAAATAAGGTCTTGTCAGCTTTACCTTTATCAAACCCTCTTTCACATAGAAAGTTGTTGAGTTGATCATACCATGCTCTTCGTGCTTGCTTTAAGCCATAAAGAGCTTTCTTCAACTTGAAGACATGTGAAGTATTCTTGAAGTCTTCAAATCCCGGGGGTTATTTAACATAGAATTCTCATTGATGTGGCCATTCAAGAAAGTGCTTTTGACATCCATTTGGAATAATTGAAAATTCAATGAACACGCATAAGAAAGTAATAAATGAATAGCTCCTAACCTTGCAAATGGAGCAAAAGTTTCTTCAAAATTGATCTCTTCTTCTAGGTCGTACCTTTGAGCCACCAACCTTTCTTTGTTTCAAATAATTATACCATTTTCATCAAGTTTGTTCTTAAACACCCACATGGTACCTATGATGCGTTTACCACTTGGCCTAGCAACAAGTTCCCAAACTTAATTCCTTTTAAATTGGTTTAACTCTTCTTGCACTGCAAGTATCCATTGGTCGTCACCTAAGGCTTCATCAACTTTGTAAGATTCAATTTGAGAGATGAACGCCATATTCAAGCATGCATATTTGAGATTCAATCTTGTTGCAACATTTTGACTTATATAACCAATGACTTTATCAATTGGATGATCCCGATGGGTTCTCCATTTCTTATGTAGATCACTATTTTTTTATTCTTGTTGAATTGGTTCTTCTTCTTGGTGTTTTGTTTGATTATCATTGTTGACTTTTGAAGTATCTTCCTTAGGGACTTCTGCAAAATCATCATCACCATCATCACACACAATAATATCCTCATTGGAGGGGTTAGATTCATCAAATGAAACATGCATAGATTCTTCAATTGTTAACTTTCTTTTATTATATATTATATATGTTTTACTAGTAAGTGAATAGCCAAGAAAATACCTTCATCGGATTTTTCATCAAACTTACCAAGATTGTCTTTGTTGTTGTTTAGGACAAAGCATTTGCATCCAAATATGTGAAAATGAGCAATATTTGGTTTTCTTCTCTTGAAGAGTTCATAAGGGGTCTGTTTAAAAATAGGTCTAATAATAACATGATTACTTTCATATCATTTCGTGCTTACCGCATCCGCCCAAAAGTATTTTGGAAGATTTGAATCACTAACCATTGTTCTAGTAAGTTCAACAAGAGATATATTTTTTTCTCTCCACCGCTCCATTTTTTTGAGGAGTCCTTGATGATGAAAAATTGTGAAGGATTCCATGTTCTTCACAAAACTATTAAAAAGGGGAATTTTGGAACTCTCCACCATGATCACTTATTATGGAGGCAATCTTTAGAGATTTTCATTTTGAATTTGCTTTGTGTCGCTACTCAAAAAAATGCATCGCGCAACGACGGGGAGGCGAAAAAGATAGACAGAAGAGTCGCCACCGAACTTTATTTATCCCATGAGGGGAAAGGAAAATATCGAGAAAACCTTAAGAAACGAACGGATAAGATGGTCTCACAACCAAGAACAGGTTCGGAAGCCGGTTATGCGAAGGGAAGGTATTAGCACCCCTCGCATCCATCGTACTCGATGGGAACCTTTTGTTTGTCGATATGTGATTATATTTGCTTAAATATTATGCTATAAAGAGTCTTCCACAAGATAGAGAGAAAGGTTTAGAAACGGAGAAAGAGAAGGAACGGGGGAGAAAAGAGAAAGAACAGACTCGGTAGGACTTCGCAATCCTATGCCTACGTATTCTCAAAAGATATGGGAAAGTCAGAGTCGACGTAGTTCGGGGCTACGGATATAGGGGGAATGTGCTCGACAAGTATTGTGGCCCTTGTGCCTACGTATCTTTACTTGAAAGAAGTAAAGAATCAGAGCAGCCGTAGTTCGGCCTACGGTGTGTTGATTTTTTTTTATGGATGACGCTATCGTGCGCATTCTAGCAGTTAGGTGTTTTGCTGCTCGCTCGTTGGAGACTTAGGCATTACCTGTTTGCGGTAGAACGGACGTAACATATCCTTTTGAAAGATTGATTAATTTTCGCCACGCGGGGCAAGAAGTCACGTTTGATTGATTGGATTGTTTTTTAGGGGGCGAGACAGGTCCTCAGATAGTAACCCCTACGGGTAGTACCCAATTCGTTATCTCAAAGTTTTTGTTATAAAAGGGGGTGGCGAACGAGGCGTCTTCGTATTGAAAGACGAGTGTCAAAACCACCCTCACTACAGTGGGCATCCCAATACTCGGAGAGGAAGAAAGACTACACTTAATCCTCTCTCTTTAATTCAATGCAAAGAGAACTTCGTTCTCTTATTAATGATGTTTTTTGGTTTTGAATGGTAAGTGCTTTGCGACAGAGAACCCTACGGTAAACGTCAGCACTCGGGATAGGAGAAGGCCTACGCCTAACTACTCCACGACCATTCAAGTTTTTTGTTGTGAAAATAATTTGAAATGCACTCGGTGCGGGACCGAGGTTTTTAGGTGACAAGGGTTGCGGGATGAAATTATGAAAGTGAGATGGTGGATAAAGGCGCGTCTTCGTATTGAAAGACGAATATCAAGACCACCCTCACTACAGTGGGCATCCCAACATTCGGAGAGGAAGAGGTCTACACCTAATCCTCTCTTTTTAATTCAATACAAAGAGAAATCAATTTGTTATGGTTTGAAAATGGACTCGGTACGAGACCGAGGTTTTAGGAGCAAAAGGGGTGGAAGCGTCTTCGTATTGAAAGACGAGTGTCGAAACCACCCTCACTACAGTGGGCATTACAACACTCGGAGAGGAAGAAAGTCTACACTTAATCCCCTCGTTTAGTTCAATACGAAGATGATTTGATTTTGAAGTTGGTTTGAAAATGTTTTTCGAATCGAGTTGGGATAAGAAGCGAGGAGAGAAAAGAGGTGGTCTCAGATCCAACGATACTTATCAATATATTGACTTAGTAACTGATTTACGGAGGTCTCGTCATCAACCCAAAAAGGCAAAAAATGCCCAAAAACAAAAGAGAAAGAGAATTTAACTTCTAAAAGAAAAAGCTTAACCTCTAAAAGGAAAATTAATATAAATTAATTAAACTAATATAATACATATGAAAATTGTTTTATAATATATACAAAATAATAATAATAATAATAATAATAATAATAATAATAATAATAATAATAATAATAATAATATATTTACATATAAAAAATGAAAATTTAAACTAAAATACTTTTTTTTTTTTAAAAAACTTAAAGAAATAAAAAAAAACAGGGGGTATAATGAGAAACAGGGGAGTATGGGTCAAACGGTGGGCTTTTGAAGCCCAAGACACCCAAAACAATCTTATCCATTTTTATATATATAAAAAAAAAGAAAAACATAAAATAAAATAAATTGAAAATAAAATAAATAAAATAATAAAAAAAAAAGTAAAAACGAAATCCTCATCAGCTTCTACAACCGCCCACCGTCCGTCTCCAACTCTCTTGAAAAAAAACATACAACAAGAACAGACCAAAAACAGCGATGAAGAACAATCGAACTTCTCGATTTCAATCTCTCCTAACTGTGGCTCGAATCGAAGCACTTCCTCCATTTCACTTCACCGGCGGCACAAACCCCGACTTCTCAGGTTTTGATTCAATGAAGTTTGGTTGGTTTACGACGGCGGAGGAACGACGGAGGTTGTAGAGATGGTTTGCATCTGGGCTTTACAGGTGCGTTTAGGGTTCTTCGATTGGTGTTGTGAGGATTATGTTTCTGCGATTAAAGGGTTTGGAAGGTGAGACGGAGGACTTTGAGGGTTGAACGAGATTTACAGATGAAGGGGCGATGAAGATGATGGTTGGGAATCGTGGGTTTGATTTGGATTTGAAGGTTGTGGTTTGAGTGTGGTTTGAAGAAACTAAGAACCAACAGTGGAGATCAATGGAAAAAGGTGCTGAACAGAGACGTAAAAATCGCCCACCATATGTTCGATGAAAGTTCTATTATGGCTTTGAGGGTTTCATGGAGATTTCTGGGTTCGAAGGAAGTTTGAAGATGAAGTGAGTTTTGAGGTATTTGAGTGGAGAAGAATGGTTAGTTTGATGGAGGAAGGGGTTGAGGTATCGAGAACGGCGCCGGAGAAGGTGGTTGAAAAAAATGGGTTATTGATGTTGGATGAGTTGCAGGGTCAGGGGGTTTTGTGGCGGTGATTTGAAGTGGTGACGAAGTTTCGATTTGGAGAGTTGAGGACAGATTGGGGTTTTGTTGGTTTTTGTGAAGAAGAATGGAAGCTAGTTGTGAGAAGATGAAGTAGAAGGGATTAATGGAAGTCGATTCGATTTTTGTTTGATTGAAGATGATTGTTGTTGAGTGTTAATGATTTTCTGAGCTATGTTGAAGAAGATTCGTTCGGTGGTGGAAAATGGTGGGGGAGTTATGGTTGACGGTATTTGACATTCTGGGGTTGTGTTTGGAGGTTATTTGGTTTTAGGGTTGGGGGCTGATGTTGTTGTTTGTTAATGGAGGTGATGTTTGAGGAAGGAAATGGTGAAAGGGATACGATATTGAAATCTGGAGAATGGGGTTCACGATTTAGAAGCTGTTATTGTTTAACAGGTTGAGTGAAATGAAGTGGAAATTTCATGGTGAAAGATGTGGTAGTTCGTAGAAGGTTCTGAGATGAGGTTTAATGGAAAAAGTAAATCACGGTATTGATGGTGATGTTGTGGATTCAGTTGTGAAGATGTTGTGAGATGGTTTTGAAGAGGGAAGATGGTTGGTTGAAGGTCGAAGACCACCCCCCCCCCCCCCCCCCCTTAGATGATTTTGCCGCTGGTGTTTTTTGTGAGAACCAACCCCCAATGAAGAGTCCCCTTTTCTCTCTTTTGTAGAGGTCCTTTTTATGAATTCTTGTCCTTCAATTTTCTTGCTTTTTCTGATGTAGTGTGGCTGTTGTTGTTGCAGGTTTGTACAGGCTAGCAGGTTTTGTCTGCTGTGGTGAATTGGTGTAGCAGGCATGGTACGATTTTGCAAGGTTTTGTCTGGTGTGGAGAGTGGTTTTAGGTGTAGCAGGGTGTGTGGGCTGGTTTGTTGGGTCTTTGCAGGTTTTGTACAAGATGGGAGGCTGTTTGTGCAGAGACAGCAGAATGGTTTGTTGGTCTGCTATGTATGTTGTCCTTTTTTCATTTTTATTTTCTTCGCAGCTTGGTGTAATTTTCCTGGTTTTATTAACAATGCCATGTGCTGAGCCTAACAAAACATATGCAACATTGCTTAAAGTACGGGCAATGCAGCTTCCAATTAGCAACTGGCCATTGAAGATAAGTGTATTCTTCACAGAGAGTAGAGGTCTGATATTCTCAATGGTGACTTCAGACAGTGGCTGATTACAAGTAATAGTAAATAACCTTCCCCCCAAATTCCAATCAGAAATGCAGACAGATACAGCATGGCTGAGAGCAGAGTCAGAATCAGGGTATGGTTCCATCACAACATTGAGAATTTTCCTCTGCAACTTCTAATCACTATCAACAAAATGTCCTGTGAATTCATCAAAATACTTCATAAGGTTTTGCTTTTCTGTCAGGTAAGTTGCCACGCAGTCTCCTTGAATAGTATTAAAGGTCACCATGTTGAACTGGGGTTGCAGATTTTGAACAAGTGCAACAAATCCAGGATGCTCAACCATGTGAAGGGGGTAATCATGCATAATGATCATCCTAGCAATCTCTTGACGACAACGATCTTGATCAAAAATCATGTAAGGTGTGCTAGCGGTTCTATAACGTCGTTTTGGTGCAGTGCTAGCATTGCCAGCACCACTCCCCCTCGAACGCGGGGTATACGGGGCATACTGATTTGGACCTAAACTATGCAGAAGAGCTGGGCATGCGCCTTTGGCAATGTGCCTTTTAAGGTGGCTGGTACCAGCAACTTTAGGGCCAGTACTGTAGAACCTTCTTTTTTTGTAACTGTTGTTGGATTCTAGGCTAATACAAACTTCCAACATAATTCGGTGACATCAAATATTGTTTATGGAATTCATTACATGTTGTTAACGTGCAATAACAAAGGTGTATGTCACTTTAATATTTTTTTTTAACCAATAATTTGCTAGCTTCATTATTCTCCAATTATGAAAACTTGCATACACCTTGACCCACCTTATAACATGACAATAAGTAATAGTAAGAATGCACATTTTGAATCCATGAATTTATTCGTTATTTGGAACAAACTTTTTCCACGACCAAACCTTCTCACCTCAAGAAATATTATTCTTCATGCTTGGAGTTTGACACCAAATTCACAATGCCTAAAGCACACAACCCATATATTAAATATCTTCGCAAATGTTGCATGGTTCATTATGGTACACCCTCACCCTTGGAATTAATTCCCAGAGACATTCACGATCTTGAATCTTTACCTAAGGATGAATAAAGGCGTGATTCCATGTTTAAACAATCATAACCACTTTCACCAAGGCTTTGGACCTTATTTGATCAAATGTGAACTCAACATAAAACAAAACCGTGCGTTTGCAAACTCCTTGGGAAAGTCATGACCACATGTGGTCATACTTTGATGAATGGATCCTCAAATGAATAAATCTTGGGCGCAACCACTTGAGCCATAATTAACTATCTTGAATCCATTCCAAACCATCTTGAGCTGGAACAAACCTAATCTCAAACATACCTCACTTAATCCGCGCACACCCGGTCCCAATCATGAAACTAAATCTTGCCTGCCCATATTGAGAACATCACTTCACACACAACCTTAAAACGAATCCTCAAACGCACCCTAATTTAAATGTAGTTCGTCCTTGCAATCTTCTGAGTTTAGTCAGCAAGCCAAACAACATATTCTGGATGCCAATAGACGGACGCACAAATGAAGTCTATACTGGTAAGACAAATTTGGGGTATGCTTATGCAATGTGATATGCTAATGCAATGAAATGAAACATAAACCAAATGGAGAAAAGGTAGGGCAAATTTTGGGATACAACAGCTGCCCCTATTCAAGCGACTTAGACCTGAATGGATGAAAAGCGAACTGCTTTCAGACGATCATGGTAAAAGGCGGTTGAATACCAAAGAGACCTGAAATTTGCCAACCGTAAAAGGAACTTCTGACATCGCCGTCAGGTACCCATATTAAGTAGAACGTCCGACCTCGCCGTCAGCTCCTTTAACATCATCTAACCTTGCTGTCAGATCTTAGTGTCAAAATTATAAATCAACTGACTTTATCTCGTAGGTCCTCAATATTTTCTGACTTCGCCGTCAATTTTCCCAGAACTTTGGTAAAGCCCCTGACTTCGCCGTCAGCTCTTCAAAATAATCTTCTGACCTCACCGTCCAGTTTACAATATTTTCTGACTTCGCCGTCAAATTTCTTTTCAAAATCGTCTTCTGACTTCGCCGTCAATTCCCATATTAAGTGGAACATCTGACTTCACCGTCAGTCATAAATCAAGTAAACATCTGACCTCGCCGTCAATTCTCACATAACCTGACTTCGCCGTCATTTCTTAAAACAATCTTCTGACTTCGCCGTCATTTCCAACAGTTTTGACTTCGCCGTCAATTCTTAAAATAATCGGTAAAAGCATCTGACCTCACGGTCAGGCCTCGACATTGAGTCGGTAAAAAGATCCAACCTCGCCGTCAGTCCTCTGTTAAATACAAACGTCCAACCTCGCCGCTGAACAAACAAATCATTCTGACATCGCCGCCAGAAACAAACATCCAACCTCGCCGCTGAACAAACAAATCATTCTGACATTGCCGCCAGAAACAAACATCCAACCTCGCCGCTGAACAAACAAATCATTCTGACATCGCCGCCAGAAACAAACATCCAACCTCGCCGCTGAACAAACAAATCATTCTGACATCGCCGCCAGAAACAAATATCCAACCTCGCCGCTGAACAAACAAATCATTCTGACATCGCCGCCAGAAACAAACATCCAACCTCGCCGCTGAACAAACAAATCATTCTGACATCGCCGCCAGAAACAAACATCCAACCTCGCCGCTGAACAAACAAATCATTCTGACATCGCCGTCAAAACTAACTTCTCAACATCGCTGCTGAAAAACTAAATCATCTGACATCGCCGTCAGAACAAACTTTCAACATCGCCGCTGAAGAATTAAATCATCTGACATTGCCGTCAGAACAAACTTTCAACATCGCCGCTGAAGAATTAAATCATCTGACATCGCCGTCAACACAAACATCTCAACATCGATGTTGAAGAACTAAACCATCTGACGTCGCCGCCAAGACAAACATCTCAACATCGCCATTGAAGAACTAAACCATCTGACATCGCCGCCAAGACAAACATCTCAACATCGCCGTTGAAGAATACAATTACTTTTGACATCGCCGTTAAAACAAACTTCTCAACATCGCCATTGAAAAAATAGACCACTTGACATTATCGTCAAAACAAAATTACTTGACATCGTCGCCAAGACAAACATTCAACATCGCCGTTGAAGAACTAAATCGCTTGACATCGCCGTCAAAACAAAATTCTCAACATCGCCGTTGAAAAACTAAATCACTTGACATCGCCGTCAAAATAAACTTCTCAACATCGTCGTTGAAGAATACAATTACTTTTGACATCGCCGTCAAAACAAACTTCTCAACATCGCCGTTGAAGAATCAAATCACTTGACATCGTCGTCAAAACAAACTTCTCAACATCGCCGTTGAAGAATCAAATCACTTGACATCGCCGTCAAAACAAACTTCTCAACATCGTCGTTGAAGAATCAAATCACTTGACATTGCCGCCAAGGCTTCGTTGAATATATGAGCAACAAGATTCAAACGAAATTAAGACCATCCATTGGTGACGACCACAAAAGAATTCCGTTGGGGAAACAGCACGAGCTGGGGTATAAACAACACTACGGGCAAAGATGCTGATCGTCTGCGAGATTCACTTGAGACAAAAGGGGTAACGACCTGGCTTATGTTTCACATGCATATGTTTGAATATGACGAAATGCTCCATGTGAAATGGAAATGCTTAGCGTTTGGGTAGATGCCATGCATGTATGTAGAATGCAAACAAACCACTTTAGCAAAATAAATGCTAAAGAGAAAGAGCCAACTCCGTTGAGTCAGAGCTAGGTACGCCTAGCGCAAACAAACTCATGCTGGGGAATGAAAGCCGTGGATGACCTCCGAGAAAAACTTCTGGGTAAAACTGCTCCGTTAAGAACAAAACCACCCCGCTGGGGATCCAAATCAAACTCTGCTGCGGAAAACGTCCCGGATGGCCTATCAGCCTACAACTCTTCTGGGGATCAAGCAACTTGGCTGGAGGCAACAACTCCACTCTACCAGGGAAATCAGCTATGAATGATTAGCCAGAATAACTCTACTGGGGAAACACAGCAGATTGCTGAGGAATAGCTCCATTCTGTCGGAGATTGAATCCGCTATCTGCTAGGGATTTTGAATAAGACTTACTGGGAGCTTATCCCAAACTATCTCTGCTGGGGATGGAGATAAACAATCTCTGAGTCAGTTCCACTCTGTGGGGAGGAAAATTAACTCCGCTGACTTGGCTGGGGATTAAATAAGGAGGGAATCAACATCAATCTCTGCTTGGGGAAAATGAGAAGTAAACTCAACAATAATCAACTTCCGCTTGAGGGACAAGTCAATGATCTAGACTCTGATGGGAAAGGAGTCAATTGTTCAGACTCTGTGGGGATAACAATATTGCACTCGTCCCACTGCTGGGGAAATAAACCCAAATCTGCTTCTATAACTCTGATAAGCTCTGAAGATATGGAGAGGAACACATCTCCTTTGTTTTCGATTTTGCCCCAGCCCGCGGGACTTTTGTAAAAACCTTCCTCGAAAGGAAACCTGAAATTTCGGTACCCTGATGGTTAGATATGAACTGCCTCAGCGCTTCGAACCTTGAAGAGGTACTTCAAGTCAATTTCCTTTCTGGGTAAGGATGGTTGTCGTGCTCCTGGGGTGGCCTGCCCCAGCTTTGAAGTGATTTTGCCCCTGATTGGCTGAATTGGAGAAGTGCCTTTGACTTCGAGAGATTTACTTAATCTCGACCTGATTGCTCCAGATTAATGGACCTTAGGAAATGGCGGACTCCTTTGATGATCATTTGATATGCCTTGCCCCTGCTCAACGGAGTACTCAGGCGTTCCGCATCTTATCTTGATCGAACTTTCCACTTTTGGAACTCTCCTGATGTCAAGTGCTTAATCACAAGTAAAACAAATCATTTTGCAAAAGATAATGTTAATGCAATGTATATGACAGTTTTTTAAATCCAAGCCTGTTCACTTAAAAAAAAGTTGTGATGTATAGTGAATGAATCACTTATCGGAATGTCAATATCAATACCCATAGGGTAAGAAAATCCTTTTAGGAGTCAGTTTCGACGCGATCTTTACCGAAGTATGCTTTCGAAACAAACTTGCTTCAATTAGGACTTTTGAAGGTTGTAACTTGGTTAGGTTCATGGTTTGAGAGAAAGGATATAAGGCTCAAAGTTCTGTTTAACCCACCCACTCTCCTTGATATTCTTCAATCCTATGTTCAGCTAATTCGACACAAGCGCTCACTTCTCAAAGGTTAAATGACCGGAGTGATGGTTCGGGAAACCATAAGTTTTCGGAGTGACAGTCACTCGCTTTTTGTCTTTGGTGTCTGGCTCACACGACTTGTTCTTCGTCATTCTTTTTATTCCCCTATTTTTGCCTAGACTGACTCTTTCGAGTATATCTTCTGATTTCGAAGTCCAGCGGGATGCCCTAATTTTTCCTAAGCCACTTGTTTTCAAGTTATCGACTTAGCGGGCTTCTGTTTTTTCTTTTCTTTTTTCGGAACAAATCAATGTGACACCAGCTGGTCTGACTTGTTGAAGGGATTGTGACTGTCTCACTTCTCGGCTTTTTAGGTACGACCTCTATGGGTGTGATTGATCCTCGAACGGGGAACACTCCTTCTGCAATTTGGATGCTCGGTCAAATTAACTGACATCTACCCTGCCCTAGGTTAAGATTGAGGGTTTTTCGTTTTCAGAAAGAAACTCCTACTACTAGGCTCAAAGGGGTTGACAAGGGATTAACATCCTTATATCTCCGGTGTTTAGGAATTTGAAACAATGCCTATACATCATCAGCAGAGATTTTATTCAAAAGCATACATTCGGAAGCTTGCGTCTTTAAACTTCGTCATCCTCCCTCAAGGAATTCCGCTTAAACAAGCGTTTGACATTAATGAAAAAGCAATATTGAGTGAACACGAATGGATCTAATCAAAACACGCATATTCATTTCATTATCATTATCAATTGAAAACAAACAAGTTCTACAGATAAGATTCGCAAATAAGTTCGCACTTTAACAGAAAAGAAAATACAAATGCAAAGAAATATCATAAAAAGATTTCCAGCTTTATGGAACTGGGCTTTCAGGTCTTGACTTGCTGCTGAGCCAGCCATCTTTAGAATTGTTCATCGAAATCCGTCTGATACTCTTCTGAACATATGCTCTCGGTGAATCCCTCCATAACATTAGCTGCCGAACCCACATGACTGGACGAATGAGGATCATTGATCTGGATACCCTGAGGTGTGATTGAGAACATGTTGGAGTCAAGCAGTGTTTGAATCTTGCTTCTCAGCACCTTACAGTCTTCGGTTGAATGCCCTTGCGCCCCAACATGGTACTCACAACGGGCGTTGACATCAGAATCTGAAGGATGTGGAGAAGTCTCTGGATCAGTTTTCTTCGGCACTATCAAACCACCTCTGATCAAGTCTGGCAATATCTGACTGTACGTCAACGGCAACTGAGTGAAATGTCTCTCTGGCTTCCTCGGTCTTCGTCGGGCGTGTTGACGCTGCTGACGACGGTATGAATGTTGACTTTGTAGGGAAGCAGATATCTGATACGCAGACCTAACAAGTTGCTGACTCTGAATACTTGAAACTTCTGAAAACTGAATCTGAGGTAATGGAGATTCTGGGATAGCATTACTTTCTTTCTCCCATTCCTCTTTAGAGTTGACAACTGATTCACTTTCATAAACTGAGGTATCTGAGATGTCTCGGATCTTTCCACTCTTGATTCCGCTCTCAATACGTTCTCCTGCTTTTGCCAAGTCAGCAAAGTTTAACGTTCCGCCACTAATCAATATATCATAGTAATGGCCCTTCAAAGTACCCAAGAAGATGTCAACCAATTCTCTATCCTGAAGCGGTGGTTGAACACGAGCAACAAACTCTCTCCATCTCTGCACATACCCTCTAAAGGATTCGTTCTCCGCTTTAGATAATTCTTGCAACTGCATGCGGCTGGGATTCATGTCGAGATTGTAGTTGTACTGCTTCACAAAGGCATTGGCTAAATCTGACCATGATCGGATGCAACCACTTTCCAACTGCATATACCAACTCAACGATGCCCCACTCAGACTTTCCTGGAAACAGTGAATCATAAGCTTGTTATTGTGGACATGCGAGGTCATTCTTCTGCAATACATCACCAAATGCTGCTTCGGACAACTATCCCCTTTGTACTTCTCAAAATCGGGCGCCTTAAACTTCGGAGGCATCACAAGACCTGGCACCAAACACATGCTCGAAGCATTCAAATTAAGAGTGTTTTGACTCATCAGAGCATCAAGCTTCTCATCCAACAGACGACACCTTCTCATAAACTCAACAGTCTGTGGATTTTTAGGATTAATCTTTGGAACAACCCTTTGGGAATTTGGCACAGAGAAAGTGAAGTTCTGATAGTCCGAGTCATGGAGAGAAGATGAATCTCTATCTCTAACAATAGTATGCTCTTGATCTTCGACAGGAACCTGCACATGCTGAGCTTGAGCAACATTGTTCACTGGAGTCCTCTGAACATTGGTCTCTCCTCTTGTCATAGCTGACATGGCCTCCATGAGTTGATCCAACTGATTCTTCATCATCTCAAACTCTGCCCTCGTAACAACCAAATTCTGCTCCTCTGAGTCCATGATCCTTCCAGAAGCTAACTCAAATCCAATGTGAATGTCGGGAAATCAACTGCGGGTTGGACAAAAGACTGATAAGCTCTCTGCTCCGGTTGAAGATGGATATGCAAGAATGAGATGCAAATGAAATGTAATGCAAAATGCTAATGCAACATACAAAGGATCAAAGTCACAAATTCTGCAAGAAAATACAACGAGATACCTCTCACCTCGGGTGGGTAATATATTGGTTTATAAGAGGGTATTCCAAAGGCTTTTCAAACAAAGTCCCATGCACTAACCCCTAAAAGTTTCTCATCAGAACGACTACTCGTAAGACGGTAATCCCTTCAAAAGGATGAACACAGAGTTATATTTTAGCAACCTTTGGAATAAGGTTCTACAAAAGGTCCTCAGAATCGCGGACTCCCAAGTTGAAGATAAGAACGCCATTACGACTACACGTAAGACATAATTATTCCAACGGGGTCTCATCTGAGAGGTGGAATTCGATCCAACTCAACGAGTCCTAAGTCTCGCAAATCAGAAAGAAACCACCTCCTAACTTAGTGCATACTCGAAAGCTCGGGTAGAAAGCTTTATCCTCACAAACCAAATCAAATAAACCCAACAGGTAGAGAATAAAACACAAAATAAATTAAAGCAAAAAACAAAACACAAACACGACAAACAAAGTAGGCTTGGCTCGCTAGGCTATCCCCAGCAGAGTCGCCAGCTGTCGCTACTCAAAAAAATGCATCACGCAACGACGGGGAGGCGAAAAAGATAGACAGAAGAGTCGCCACCGAACTTTATTTATCCCATGAGGGGAAAGGAAAATATCGAGAAAACCTTAAGAAACGAACGGATAAGATGGTCTCGCAACCAAGAACAGGTTCGGAAGCCGGTTATGCGAAGGGAAGGTATTAGCATCCCTCGCATCCATCGTACTCGATGGGAACCTTTTGTTTGTCGATATGTGATTATATTTGCTTAAATATTATGCTATAAAGAGTCTTCCACAAGATAGAGAGAAAGGTTTAGAAACGGAGAAAGAGAAGGAACGGGGGAGAAAAGAGAAAGAACAGACTCGGTAGGACTTCGCAATCCTATGCCTACGTATTCTCAAAAGATATGGGAAAGTCAGAGTCGACGTAGTTCGGGGCTACGGATATAGGGGGAATGTGCTCGACAAGGATTGTGGCCCTTGTGCCTACGTATCTTTACTTGAAAGAAGTAAAGAATCAGAGCAGCCGTAGTTCGGCCTACGGTGTGTTGATTTTTTTTTATGGATGACGCTATCGTGCGCATTCTAGCAGTTAGGTGTTTTGCTGCTCGCTCGTTGGAGACTTAGGCATTATCTGTTTGCGGTAGAACGAACGTAACATATCCTTTTGAAAGATTGATTAGTTTTTGCCACGCGGGGCAAGAAGTCACGTTTGATTGATTGGATTGTTTTTTAGGGGGCGAGACAGGTCCTCAGATAGTAACCCCTACGGGTAGTACCCAATTCGTTATCTCAAAGTTTTTGTTATAAAAGGGGGTGGCGAACGAGGCGTCTTCGTATTGAAAGACGAGTGTCGAAACCACCCTCACTACAGTGGGCATCCCAATACTCGGAGAGGAAGAAAGACTACACTTAATCCTCTCTCTTTAATTCAATGCAAAGAGAACTTCGTTCTCTTATTAATGATGTTTTTTGGTTTTGAATGGTAAGTGCTTTGCGACAGAGAACCCTACGGTAAACGTCAGCACTCGGGATAGGAGAAGGCCTACGCCTAACTACTCCACGACCATTCAAGTTTTTTGTTGTGAAAATAATTTGAAATGCACTCGGTGCGGGACCGAGGTTTTTAGGTGACAAGGGTTGCGGGATGAAATTATGAAAGTGAGATGGTGGATAAAGGCGCGTCTTCGTATTGAAAGACGAATATCAAGACCACCCTCACTACAGTGGGCATCCCAACATTCGGAGAGGAAGAGGTCTACACCTAATCCTCTCTTTTTAATTCAATACAAAGAGAAATCAATTTGTTATGGTTTGAAAATGGACTCGGTACGAGACCGAGGTTTTAGGAGCAAAAGGGGTGGAAGCGTCTTCGTATTGAAAGACGAGTGTCGAAACCACCCTCACTACAGTGGGCATTCCAACACTCGGAGAGGAAGAAAGTCTACACTTAATCCCCTCGTTTAGTTCAATACGAAGATGATTTGATTTTGAAGTTGGTTTGAAAATGTTTTTCGAATCGAGTTGGGATAAGAAGCGAGGAGAGAAAAGAGGTGGTCTCAGATCCAACGATACTTATCAATATATTGACTTAGTAACCGATTTACGGAGGTCTCGTCATCGACCCAGAAAGGCAAAAAATGCCCAAAAACAAAAGAGAAAGAGAATTTAACTTCTAAAAGAAAAAGCTTAACCTCTAAAAGGAAAATTAATATAAATTAATTAAACTAATATAATACATATGAAAATTGTTTTATAATATATACAAAATAATAATAATAATAATAATAATAATATATATTTACATATAAAAAATGAAAATTTAAACTAAAATACTTTTTTTTTAAAAAAAAACTTAAAGAAATAAAATAAAACAGGGGGTATAATGAGAAACAGGGGAGTATGGGTCAAACGGTGGGCTTTTGAAGCCCAAGACACCCAAAACAATCTTATCCATTTTTATATATATAAAAAAAAAAGAAAAACATAAAATAAAATAAATTGAAAATAAAATAAATAAAATAATTAAAAAAAAGTAAAAACGAAATCCTCATCAGCTTCTACAACCGCCCACCGTCCGTCTCCAACTCTCTTAAAAAAAACATACAACAAGAACAGACCAAAAACAGCGATGAAGAACAATCGAACTTCTCGATTTCAATCTCTCCTAACTGTGGCTCGAATCGAAGCACTTCCTCCATTTCACTTCACCGGCGGCACAAACCCCGACTTCTTAGGTTTTGATTCAATGAAGTTTGGTTGGTTTACGACGGCGGAGGAACGACGGAGGTTGTAGAGATGGTTTGCATCTGGGCTTTACAGGTGCGTTTAAGGTTCTTCGATTGGTGTTGTGAGGATTATGTTTCTGCGATTAAAGGGTTTGGAAGGTGAGACGGAGGACTTTGAGGGTTGAACGAGATTTATAGATGAAGGGGCGATGAAGATGATGGTTGGGAATCGTGGGTTTGATTTGGATTTGAAGGTTGTGGTTTGAGTGTGGTTTGAAGAAACTAAGAACCAACAGTGGAGATCAATGGAAAAAGGTGCTGAACAGAGACGTAAAAATCGCCCACCATATGTTCGATGAAAGTTCTATTATGGCTTTGAGGGTTTCATGGAGATTTCTGGGTTCGAAGGAAGTTTGAAGATGAAGTGAGTTTTGAGGTATTTGAGTGAAGAAGAATGGTTAATTTGATGGAGGAAGGGGTTGAGGTATCGAGAACGGCGCCGGAGAAGGTGGTTGAAAAAAATGGGTTATTGATGTTGGATGAGTTGCAGGGTCAGGGGGTTTTGTGGCGGTGATTTGAAGTGGTGACGAAGTTTCGATTTGGAGAGTTGAGGACAGATTGGGGTTTTGTTGGTTTTTGTGAAGAAGAATGGAAGCTAGTTGTGAGAAGATGAAGTAGAAGGGATTAATGGAAGTCGATTTGATTTTTGTTTGATTGAAGATGATTGTTGTTGAGTGTTAATGATTTTATGAGCTATGTTGAAGAAGATTCGTTCGGTGGTGGAAAATGGTGGGGGAGTTATGGTTGACGGTATTTGACATTCTGGGGTTGTGTTTGGAGGTCGTTTGGTTTTAGGGTTGGGGGCTGATGTTGTTGTTCGTTAATGGAGGTGATGTTTGAGGAAGGAAATGGTGAAAGGGATACAATATTGAAATCTGGAGAATGGGGTTCACGATTTAGAAGCTGTTATTGTTTAACAGGTTGAGTGAAATGAAGTGGAAATTTCATGGTGAAAGATGTGGTAGTTCGTAGAAGGTTCTGAGATGAGGTTTAATGGAAAAAGTAAATCACGGTATTGATGGTGATGTTGTGGATTCAGTTGTGAAGATGTTGTGAGATGGTTTTGAAGAGGGAAGATGGTTGGTTGAAGGTCTAAGACCCCCCCCCCCTTAGATGATTTTGCCGCTGGTGTTTTTTGTGAGAACCAACCCCCAATGAAGAGTCCCCTTTTCTCTCTTTTGTAGAGGTCCTTTTTATGAATTCTTGTCCTTCAATTTTCTTGCTTTTTCTGATGTAGTGTGGCTGTTGTTGTTGCAGGTTTGTACAGGCTAGCAGGTTTTGTCTGCTGTGGTGAATTGGTGTAGCAGGCATGGTACGATTTTGCAAGGTTTTGTCTGGTGTGGAGAGTGGTTTTAGGTGTAGCAGGGTGTGTGGGCTGGTTTGTTGGGT
This sequence comes from Lathyrus sativus, assembly GCA_963859935.3. Lineage (NCBI taxonomy): Eukaryota > Viridiplantae > Streptophyta > Magnoliopsida > Fabales > Fabaceae > Lathyrus > Lathyrus sativus. The sequence continues at coordinate 953,652,379 of OZ012735.1, forward strand.
CTTTGCAGGTTTTGTACAAGATGGGAGGCTGTTTGTGCAGAGACAGCATAATGGTTTGTTGGTCTGCTATGTATGTTGTCCTTTTTTCATTTTTATTTTCTTCGCAGCTTGGTGTAATTTTCCTGGTTTTATTAACAATGCCATGTGCTGAGCCTAACAAAACATATGCAACATTGCTTAAAGTACGGGCAATGCAGCTTCCAATTAGCAACTGGCCATTGAAGATAAGTGGATTCTTCACAGAGAGTAGAGGTCTGAGATTCTCAATGGTGACTTCAGACAGTGGCTGATTACAAGTAATAGTAAATAACCTTCCCCCCAAATTCCAATCAGAAATGCAGACAGATACAGCATGGCTGAGAGCAGAGTCAGAATCAGGGTATGGTTCCATCACAACATTGAGAATTTTCCTCTGCAACTTCTAATCACTATCAATAAAATGTCCTGTGAATTCATCAAAATACTTCATAAGGTTTTGCTTTTCTGTCAGGTAAGTTGCCACGCAGTCTCCTTGAATAGTATTAAAGGTCACCATGTTGAACTGGGGTTGCAGATTTTGAACAAGTGCAACAAATCCAGGATGCTCAACCATGTGAAGGGGTAATCATGCATAATGATCATCCTAGCAATCTCTTGACGACAACGATCTTGATCAAAAATCATGTAAGGTGTGCTAGCGGTTCTATAACGTCGTTTTGGTGCAGTGCTAGCATTGTCAGCACCACTCCCCCTCGAACGCGGGGTATACGGGGCATACTGATTTAGACCTAAACTATGCAGAAGAGTTGGGCATGCGCCTTTGGCAATGTGCCTTTTAAGGTGGCTGGTACCAACAACTTTAGGGCCAGTACTGTAGAACCTTCTTTTTTTGTAACTGTTGTTGGATTCTAGGCTAATACAAACTTCCAACATAATTCGGTGACATCAAATATTGTTTATGGAATTCATTACATGTTGTTAACGTGCAATAACAAAGGTGTATGTCACTTTAATATTTTTTTTTAACCAATAATTTGCTAGCTTCATTATTCTCCAATTATGAAAACTTGCATACACCTTGACCCACCTTATAACATGACAATAAGTAATAGTAAGAATGCACATTTTGAATCCATGAATTTATTCGTTATTTGGAACAAACTTTTTCCACGGCCAAACCTTCTCACCTCAAGAAATATTATTCTTCATGCTTGGAGTTTGACACCAAATTCACAATGCCTAAAGCACACAACCCATATATTAAATATCTTCGCAAATGTTGCATGGTTCATTATGGTACACCCTCACCCTTGGAATTAATTGCCAGAGACATTCACGATCTTGAATCTTTACCTAAGGATGAATAAAGGCGTGATTCCATGTTTAAACAATCATAACCACTTTCACCAAGGCTTTGGACCTTATTTGATCAAATGTGAACTCAACATAAAACAAAACCGTGCGTTTGCAAACTCCTTGGGAAAGTCATGACCACATGTGGTCATACTTTGATGAATGGATCCACAAATGAATAAATCTTGGGCGCAACCACTTGAGCCATAATTAACTATCTTGAATCCATTCCAAACCATCTTGAGCTGGAACAAACCTAATCTCAAACATACCTCACTTAATCCGTGCACACCCGGTCCCAATCATGAAACTAAATCTTGCCTGCCCATATTGAGAACATCACTTCACACACAACCTTAAAACGAATCCTCAAACGCACCCTAATTTAAATGTAGTTCGTCCTTGCAATCTTCTGAGTTTAGTCAGCAAGCCAAACAACATATTCTGGATGCCAATAGACGGACGCACAAATGAAGTCTATACTGGTAAGACAAATTTGGGGTATGCTTATGCAATGTGATATGCTAATGCAATGAAATGAAACATAAACCAAATGGAGAAAAGGTAGGGCAAATTTTGGGATACAACACTTTGCATACTTCTTGAACGCCTTGAATGCATCACTTTTCTACACTAAAAAGAATATCTAGAAAAATCATCAACAATAACTAAATCATATACATTACCTATGAAGTCTCTTGTTCTTGATGGACCAAATAAGTCCATATGCAACAATTGTAGTGGCCTTGAAGTGGACACCACATTCTTAGGTTTGAAAGTTGATTTGGTTTGTTTTCCCTTTTGACAAACATCACATAATGTATCGTTGACAAACTTTATCTTAGGCCAACCAATGATAAGATCACGGTTGACTAATTTATTTAAATGTTCCATATGAATATGAGCAACTCTTTTATGCCAAAGCCATGAGTCATTGTTGTTTGCCATGATTTATTGTTGTTTACCATGACATTTTACTTTCAAAGATAAATCATCAAAGGAAACCATAAATATATTATTAATTCTTTTACCTTTGAGTTTTATCTCATGTGTGACTTCATCTTCAGTCAAACATTCATCCTTGGAGAACTTGATCTTGAAGCCTTTATCACAAAGTTGGCTAATACTTAGAAGATTGTGCTTTAGTCCTTCAACATAAAGAACATCTTTAATGGATGTGAAAGGTAGTGTTCCAGCGTTGTCTATGCCAATAATTTTTCCTTTGTTGTTGTCTCCATAAGTGACATATCCTTTGTCTTTAAGTACTATATTTGAAAATTTGTTGATATCTTTCGGTATATGCTTAGAATAACCACTATCGAGATACCATATATTTGATGTGGTCTTCAAGCATACCTACAAAACAAATTAAGTTTTGTTAGGTACCTAAATTGCCTTGGGTCCTTCATAATTAGTCCCTTTCTTGACCCACACATAATGTCCACTAGCCACATTAAAGTTTCTAACATCGTTGGCATTTGGTGTGTGACCAATTATACCACAATAAAAGCAAGTAGGAACAAAGTTATTTCTATATCTAGGAACATAAGATTTCTTTTTAACAAATCTTTTCCTTTTAGGATAAGGATGAACAACTTTGGATTTGTTTACTTTCTCTTTGATGGATTGGTCACTAGCCTTAACAAAGATAGTTTTGCTAGAACTTGGTTTACTAAATTTTGAATAACCAAGACCAATTTTATCATTGGAGTATCTTTGTTGACTAAGAACACTCTCCAATCCAACTTGCCATTTTACATATATTTTTTTAATTGGACAATTTGGAAAGAAAGTGATTCACATTCTTTGCATACAAAATTTTGTTTTTGCTCACTAATAATATTTTGTTTTTCAACTTCAAAATCTTTTTCCATCGTGTCAATTTTTTCTTCTAAAGATAAAATTTGTTTCTTTTGGTTTGACACGGTTTTGTATAGAATTTTGCATTCATTAAGAAGTTCATCTATAATACCTTGTGCATCATTATCATAAATGGAAAATTCATTACTAACCTCTTTATCTTCATCATCAAAATGGTGCGAAGCCATCAATGTAAGATTTACACATTTTTCGCTATCCGAACTGGATGAAGAACTTATCTCATATCTTCCCATGCAATGCAGGATCTTTTATTATTCTTATCTTTTCTATTTTTGAAGCCACCTTTCTTGGAGATTTTAGATAATCCATCTTTATATGGCCTTGCTTATCACATTTATAACATGTGAAATCTTGTGTTAAAGTGGAAGCCTCCTTTTTCCTGAAAGATTTCTTTCTTTTTGTATAATTAAAGGATTTATCATTTTTACCAAGAATCTTAACAAGCTTTTCACAAGAAGCATAAAGTTTTCATCTTCTTTTGGAGCATCATCATCTTGTTCTTCTTTTGAATCCACTTTCAAAATGATGCCTTTAGATTTCTTCTCTTGATTCCAATGCTTTTCAAGTCTTCCAAGTTTAAGTTCATGTTCTTGGAGCTTTCCAAACAACGATGCAAATGTCATGGTAGACAGACTCTTCTTTTTCGATATTGTCGTCACTTTTGGTTGCCATTATCTGATTAAAGACCTAATCACTTTAAGATTAAGATCATCGTTAGTAAAAGTCTTACCGAGAGCAATCATGTGATTTATCAAGTGTACAAATCTCTTTTGCAACGTGACGATAGATTCTTCAGGCTACATTTTGAACATCTCGTACTCTTAACTTAAAGTATTTAATCTCGGTCTCTTTACTTCAGCGGTTCCTTCATGAGTTTCCACCCATGTATCCCAAATTTGCTTTATCGGTGTACATTGAGAGATACGAAAGAATTCATCCATGCTAAGTGCACTTTGAAGTATATTGATTGCTTTATTTTTATTTAGAACTTTTTTCTTATCATTTTCATCCCAAGAGCTTTGAACCTTTGGAATACCGACACCATTAACGACACTTGTAGATTTATGTGGATCATTTTCGACAGTTTCCCATATTCCTTCTCCTTGTGCTTCTAAGTGAGTCTTCATGCAAAATTTTCAAAAATCAAAATATTAAATAGAAAATAGTGGGGGTTTGTTGCTGCTACCACCATCTTTAAAAATCGGATTTGCATTTGCAGAAGTCATACTAGATATGTAGGAACAAGTTACCTATACCATACTCTGAAGTCAATTTTAAATAGAGATTGCACCTGAGACGGGGGTGAATTAGGTAATTTGAAATTTTTCCGATTTTAAACTTATATGTTATAATTTTTCCAGTTGGTTACTAAGTGTTGAAAGCGATAAACGTGCGGAAAAAACAAAGAACACAGAGGAATTATACTAGTTCCTCTCATAGTCCGAGAGTACGTCTAGTCCCCTTATAACATATAAGAGATTTTAATATCTTTGTTTGAAATTAGTACAAGCTATCCTAGCCAATATACACAAGATCCTAACAAATCAATAAGGACAATTTCATTATGATTTACACTAAGTGAAATAAGAGAACAATCCTCCTTTAATCACTTTCTTGCTTTCAACAATCTTGGACAACAAGGAATTCATCAATATTCTGAATTTTTACAAGAGTTTTTAAAGTTGTATACAATATATCAATCACTTGGGTTGATCTTCTCCTTCAAGCAGACAATTCTCAATATGTAACACAAGTGCTCAATAATGTATGTGGTTGAAACTATATGAGTTTGCAATGAAAATTAAGTGCAAAAGTTTCAACAAAAATTATGTCAAAAACACTTGAATTTTGAAAGATGAAAGAAAATGTGTTTTGAGTTGTTAATGAAAGATGTGTATTTGAAAGTTTGAAAGTTAAGGTATATATAGTATCTTAACACCTCTCTAAATATGTACAAATGCATGAATAGACGCAGTTGTTCAAAAATGCATTTAAAATTTCGTTTGTACCAGAAAATACATGAAACACTGCCACTGCTTCAGTGGTAACCGGTTACCATAAATGGTGTAACCAGTTACACTTGAAGCGGTGTCTTAAAAAATTTGAAAATCACGCACATGTACTTGGTTACAAGTTTTTAGGTAATCGGTTACATCATTTTAAAAAGGTCACATAAGGTAACGTTAAGATGTGGTAACCGGTTACATGAATATTGATAACTGATTACATGTGTAGACAAAATCTAAAATATTTTAAAAAAAATTATAAGTTAACTAATTTTGATGCGACAAAAGTTTTAATGCAAAATTTTTTGAACACTTATATTTAACATAGAGAGAATGTACACTTGTACCTTATAATGTCATGATCAATCAATCCACAAGAGCATCCTTGACTTTTAATACTTGAAAATTGGACTTTATTGCCCTTGCTCTTGATATGAGTCTTTATCCATTCATTTTGACATAAACACATTTTTGTAGTTTGTCTTATCAAATCAATCATTTGAAAAGCTTGTCTTCACACTCTTTAGAAATTACTTGTTTCACCGTAAATTTTTTTGAAAAAAGAATATAAATTTGTGAAGATTCTATGGATGGACTCTCTAAGTCAACAATATTTTTACTCTCCTACTTCTAATTTCAATCTCTTTATCCGATATTACATAGATGTTAGATAAATTATAACCATTAGTGAGTATCAAATAATACATGGTGAATGACCTAATAACCATTTTCTAATTCTTTTTTCATTTTTTTTTATGTTCTCATTTAACCAATTTTACTCATACAAATTTTTATTACAAAACTTTTTGTTAGTCTCTCCGTTTTATATTTAAAATAAAATAATATCTTAAAATAAGTGATCCATTTTAATTTTTAATATATTTTTTTATAATTATATTATCTAATTAATATTACTTTTATCATTCTCAATACATAATAAAAATATTTTAATAAAAATATCATTCTCTCCTTTAATTATTTATTTTTCTTAATATATATGAAATAATCAACAAAATCTCTTATTACGGAAGAAAAGGAATAAATTTGTACAAGAATAAATGACCCTACCCCCAACATCATACTTGTTTGTAGAAGATGATGAGATAACCTATGTCCAATCCTATGCAAAGCTTCAATCGAAGCTTCAGAAGTCGTAACGGTTTTTTCATCATTTCAGCAATACAAAAAGGACAAAGATATAAATCTCGCAGCAGATGGTTTTTTATGTTGATATTAAAATTTTAAAAGGCCAGTTGAACAAGATTAGTTGGATCATATACTATGTTACTATTAATTCATAACTCAACATTATAATCCAAGAATTAAATCCAACCATAACGAAAAGTTAGTATAAGTTTAACATCCCATTTAATTATTTAAACATTTATTCACTAACATGCTGTCACATCAACTAAAGGCATGAATCAAGCCATCACAAAGGGCAGCTTGTTGGATTTATTATACTCCCCACAGAGCATAAATATAGTATTAAGAATTTATTAATCAATAAAGATTGGTATGTTGTTTGAATATAAAAAAGGGTTAGGATGTTTTGTAAATTAATAAGGTATTAAGATGTCAATTTTAGTAACGTGATTACCAGAAACGTCACTATAGGTGCCCCACCCAACCCTTATTAGTCACCATCCAAAAAAAAGGAGAGCTTCTAGGCTTCTAGAAATATATTAATACATTAACACATCTTAATAAAATATTTTTTTGTTTGATTATTGTTTTTTACGAATTTAATTAAAATACATTATGTAAAAAAAATTTATACGGTCAATTAATTATAGATGTTAGATGATAAAAAAAATTTAATTTTTATTTTAATAATTTATAAAGTAATGTAAACGGATGATGGTTATGAATTGGCAGTGTAAGTTTTTTTACACAGTTGGTACATAATAATTTATCTCTTTTATGAATATGTGTAAATTAATAGATTAATTTAATCATTTTAAAATGAAATAAGTATATTTTAAACGAATTTTTGTTGTAAATAAATTAACTACATGGGCAAAAGTATATTAAATTAATTGTTAAATAAGTTATTATTTAATAAATTAATGTAATGTTATTTTAAATTGTAATAATTAAACATGTTAAAATAATATAGTAGAGAATTTTTTTTTGTGTTTCGTTATTTTGCATGTGTTTTTTTTAAATATAAAAAAAATTATGGTATATGTTTCATACATGAACTAAAAAGTGACGGATATGAAGATGTGAAGTCGATTGGAGCGGCAACTAGTGCTTTTTGATACGGCGGGGAGGCACGGACTCGTAAGGTTAATGTTCTAAAGTTCAAATCAATGAGATGTAAGAAAAGTGGTGAAGGGATAAGAAAAGTGGTGAAGTGATAATGGTGAGTACATACTTCACTATGCCAAAAATGGTCTTTAGCAGCGCTTTTTTTGACCTTTAGCAGCGCTTTAAAGCGCTGCCTAAAGTGGCGCTATTAAAGGTAAAGGCAGCGCTTTTTTTTGTGGAAAAAGCGCTGCTAAAGGCATCACTTTTAGCAGCGCTTTTTTACCCCTTTAACAGCGCTTTACAAAGCGCTGCCTATTCTCCCTCCCCCTCCCCCCCTTTAGCAGCGCTTTATGAAAGCGCTTTTGTAGACCATCCTTTAGCAGCGCTTTTTTAAAACGCTTTCTTAGACCCCTCTTTTCCTAACCTATAGCAGCGCTTTTTTATGCCTATTTTTTCCCCTTTAGCAGCGCTTTCTTGTAAAAGCGCTGTCTATACTTTCCGTTTTTAAATTTTTTTTTTTTGAAAAATCACATTTTTTATATATTTTTATACAAACCTGCTTATAACAATTAAATTCCCTGCTTATAATTCAGGCCTTAAATATAACTTGGTCTTTAAACATTGTAATTCAACACTTGGCCTTTAATTCAACACAATATAACTAAACATTGTACATTATACAATAACACTTTGCAATTTACACATAATTAACTCAAGTATAATTTACACATAATTTAAACATTGTACATTATACAATATACAATATACAATATACAATATACAATTTACACATAATTACAAATCCAATATACATTATAGAATTCTTAACTCAATCATAAATTGACACCATTCTTCCTTAATTTCTTCCAATTTTACTTTCGAGTACGTAGCGCATTTGAATTCATCAAAATACTACATAATATAACAGAACAAGCACGATTTAATACTAATTACTCAGATGAAATATTAGTTAATTATCAAAATGAATCATATAACTCATGAATTGATCCATACCATGATTGGAATCTCTAATTGACCAGAAAGAATGATTTCCTTCATAAAGCGCAGTACAAAATATCCGCAGTCAATCCCACCACGCTGACGAGGACACTGTATTAGGAAAAAAGTGAACGAACATTTATCAGGATATATAGTTTAAATAGTTTTATAAGTAGAACCACTATAACAGTCAAACATGGGAAAATATACCTCCACTCTGATCCAGTTGATGTTGCTAGCCCTGCTTTTTGGCACTGTTGCATCTCTCTGTGCTCTGTATATTTGTATAACTCTAACATAATATAAACACATATTTAGAACAATGTCACATAATAAATAAACATATATAATTATTCAGAACACTATATATCATCACTTACGTATCAACCATGTTCTTTAGATTTTCATATTTGTTTGTATCGCCATCCAATGAATCTATATAATACACTATTTCTTTAATCGGATTAATTGCGACCAACAACCAGTGACCACTATAAAATAAGACAACAGTTTAGACGGAAATGTTATATAATATGGCAAAAATCGAACAATTATAATAAATGAATTTAGAATAAAAACTAACCCATGGCCAGTATTATATGGCAACATAAACAACTTCTCCATATTCGCACCCATAAATCTCTGGACTGTGTACTCTTTGACTGCTTCTAGTGTCTGGTCTATTGTCCGTGAGTTGACACTGCTAGCAGATAAGAATGCGAATACTGAAGTCAAATCAGCGGGGACCAACAACTTGTCATACAAGAGCCTAAAAAAAATATAATCAACATTAGATTATTCAGTTAAACGAGCGAATTTTAAAATGTTCAATTATCTAATTAAAATGGATCGAAGTACCTGATGTAGGAATGCATAACCCCGACGCCCAATTCTAAATGTTTGGAAACCTGGTCGAAATCCTCCTTAGCAAGTGTTTCGGGATATTCAAAACCGAAAATACCTTGATCCATATGTATTAGACGGATGCCGCCCTCAGGCACGTCTGTTGTCCCTACATATGTTTGAAGGCACATCCTAAATTGAGGAACAAATGCTCTTTTTGTCTCGACCTTTTTTTTGGGCACCTTGGAAGTTTCAGGCATGTTTCCCTTGCTGACTTGTTGCGACTGCTGATCAAGAACCTAAAAGTCATATATAAGTTCAGTAAATAATTTATAATAAAATAATCACTTAAACTGTAGTACTAGTACATGTAACTTTGATGCAGCTGAATCGGTATCCCGCACAATAATTTTATCATCTTTTGTTTTGGATTTTGTGGGAGTCTAAGATCATCATGTCAATAAGAAAGTGTAAATGTCAGAATAACTTTCATGTATGGGTAATAAAACATTGGAATATTACAAGGTTCAACCTACCTCATCATCTATGAAAATGAGATTCGCCGGCCATGCTACATAAGCTCCTATCGCGTCTCCCACCACTGTTGCGTCTGATACATCGTCTGGTATAGGCAACAACGCCCCCCCTAATGCAATATCAACAGATACTTTCAAAAATCCAGCAGGGAGGGGTTTATGGTGAAGTAAGTCTCCTAGGGTGTTATGCACCTTTCCCTTGCCAACCATGCGATAAGTCGGCGACGATAAATATAGTCGACAAGGTGAAATGCCCTAAACAAATAATGATTAGTTAATGTGTCAATTAAGAAAAATGTGCTAAATTAATTTCAATGTAATATATACAATTACCTCTGGAAGCTTCTGCGGACAACCGATACTATCTTTGTCACTAGTAGCTTTACCGGCCTCTGGAGCGCGCCTTTTGGACATGTATCTCTCCTTATCCTTCTGTAATTCACGAATTTGAGCTTTCATTTCCTCCAAAGTAGCCATCACTTCTTTATTGGTTGGATTTTTTTTCCTTGGCTGCTTATACAGTTTGGATGGAGTGACACCAAATCCCTTGCCCCTCACACGCCCAGAGTACTCAGGAATATTCAACACCCGACTCAATAAACTCCTGCAATCATCGTCTTCAGCAGGAGTTATAGTCTGGGATAGGGACTCCTGAAATATAGATAAAAGCATATTTAAATATTTTATACACTTTGTTCAAACACTTTGTTCAAAAACTAATGTTGTACTTACACATTGTTCAAACACTTGTTGAACTTCTTCTTGGACGACTCCATCTCTTCCCACCCGGGCAGCCTTCCATACGACATGGTCCGGAAGAGATGTCGCATCACTTTTCTCCTCTTCCAACTACGCATTAAGACGAACAATAAAGCATTATATCCTATTATGTATACTTACTATTTTTTGTAAATAGATCATATTAAAGCATATATATGCACTTACTAATTTTTGTTCTAAGCGTGCATATCCCAAACGCCCCTTTCTATATGGATACGCAGGGTTTGATGCCCGTTCCCGATTTACGCCACTCTTAACCTGAAAAAACAAGTTTAAGTCATATCAGTTTGTTTGTGGAATAGGTATATATACTATACATTGTTCATGATAAGTTGTACTTACTTCAAATTCTTTGGTTCTTCGCTTCGCAACAAATGTCTCCCATTCTGCATCCGAAATCAAATCAGCGTACTTCGCTGGACGCTCCGAGTCTACAAAGTTGCCATCAGAATCTTTAAGAAATTTGTTGGTTAAAAACGCTCTAAATCCCCTCAAGCGTTTTCCGGCCAACTGAATACAATATTTTCTCCTAGAATCCTCAATATTAAAAGATCTCTGCAAACAAATACACATACATATAACATGTTAGTATAATTAATTTAAAGATGTAACTGTCAACATAATTAAAAATGATCAAATCTCATACTTGAATCTTGCTCCAATCCTTAGCCGCTTCTAATGCAGGAATTCTCCAGTTATTGCAAGTAATCGGAACTTGCGAACGTACAACTGCTCCAATATAACTTGTCAGCAGTGCACCATTAGGCTCAACCAACTGATCTCTTTCATTCCAATGGACATCGTACTTTACACCTCTATCTCTCGCACGGATGATTCTTTTCATTATCGTTATGCCTCTTTTAATTTCGCCTTCAACGTCTTTGGGTGTTTCTTTTCCATCATGTGATGTTTCCTCGTTGCTGGCCATAATATACCTGTAATTCAGAATAACAACAACAACAACAAATATCAACAACAATAACAACAAATGTCATATTAAACAACAACAACAAACCATCTATATCAAATATAAACTATATCTCATATTTATAATCAACAACAACAACAAATATCATATTAAACAACAACAACAACAATCTATATCAAATATACACTATATCTCATATTTCATATCAACAACAACAACAAATATCATATTAAACAACAACAACAACAATATATATCAAATATATATATATATATATATCTCATATTTTACATCAACAACAACAACAAATATCATATTAAACAACAACAACAACAATATATATCAAATATATATATCTCATATTTTACATCAACAACAACAACAAATATCATATTAAACAACAACAACCATAATCTATATCAAATATAAACTATATCTCATATTTTACAACAACAACAAACAACAAATATCATATTTTACAACAACAACAAACAACAAATATCATATATCAAATATTAAACTATATCAAATATCAAATATCAAATATATCTCAATAACACTAAAAACATCAAATATCATATATTAAACTATATATATATATATATATATATATATATATATATATATATATATATATATATATATATATATATATATATATATATATATATATATATATATATATATATATATATATATATATATATATATATATATATATATATATATATCAACAACAACAACAAAAACAATCAGAACAACAACAACAACAACAAATAACACAACAACAAATAACACAACAACAACAACAAAAAAAACTCAAATATCTCATATTTTACATCAACAACAACAACAATATCATATATATCTCATATATCATATTAAACCTTCAATATCATATTTTACATAAACCTTCAATATCATATTTTACATAAACCAACAACAAAAACCATCAGAACAACAACAGCAACAACAAATAACACAAAACCTTCAATATCATATTTTACACTAAACCTTCAATAACTCAGATAACACAAAACCTTAAATAAAAACAACAACAGCAACAATATAAAACCATCTATTATGTTCAAATACCATCTATATAAAACCATCTATATCATCAGAACAACAATGGTGAAAAGATAAAAAAAAAACAAGAAAAGCAGAGCAAGCTTCATGTACCGTAACAATGGTGGACCGACAATGCAGACGGATGGATGAACTCAAAAACGGATGGTGAACGGTCGGTGATGGTCGGAAGGATGATCGGACGGAAGAAGGCGATGGTCGGACGATGAACAGTGGGTGGTTGGTTCGTGTTTTCGTTCGCCAGAGAAAGAAGAAATAGTTAGCATGACTGTTCTGATTCTATTAAAATTCTGGAGGGTATTTTAAAATTATAATATGAATACCTTTAGCAGCGCTTTTAAAGGACTTTAGCAGCGCTTTTAAAAGCGCTTTCATAGGGTGCCTTATCAATTCCATATAGCAGCGCTTTATATAAAAAGCGCTTTCTAAGGGTCCCCCTTTAGCAGCGCTTTTAAAAAGCGCTTTCTTAGGGCCCCCCTTTAGCAGCGCTTTCTTAGACCCACCATTTAGCAGCGCTTTTTTAAAAGCGCTGTCTTAGGTAGGCGCTTTTTTTCTTTTTTTTTATGGCCCTTTAGCAGCGCTTTTGTAAAAAGCGCTGTCTTTCTATGCGCTGCTAAAAGTGATTTCTGGCGTAGTGCTTGTAAATAACGCGTGGTGAAACTTTTATATATATATATATATATATATATATATATATATATATATATATATATATATATATATATATATATATATATATATATATATATATATATATATATATATATATATATATATATATATATATATATATATATATATATATATATATATATATATATATATATATATATATATATATATATATATATATATATATATATATATATATATATATATATATATATATATATATATATATATATATATATATATATATATATATATATATATATATATATATATATAGTTAAAATTGTCTCTTATCTTTTATCATGACATGAAGGGAATCATTTGATTAAATTTATCGGAAGGTGATCATTGGACGAAGGGATAAAATGTCTAATCCTTTAGTGCGACTTTCATCATTTGGGCTTTTGTCTAGTTTGAAATTGTATTAAAATGTTAAAAAAATGTCAATTATATATATTTTTTAATACATACAAAAGTGTATGTGAAATAGGCCTTACCTTTTTTTTTAATGTTTGTCGTTATTATTAGTATTAGCTAATAAAAAAAACTTTTTTAAATATTTGTATGAAATTTAGTATAAATTTTGTACTTGCTAAAATTATAATTGTGAGAAAATGTGAACCTGCTTACGTGAAGACTATGAGAGATACTGCATTCTTTCTCTTGGAAACTTTGTTTGTCTCCAACCGTAGAGGTCTAGAATCTTTATGGAGACATGGACTTAGTTGAGGTCGGATTCCACGACCCCATCATAGAGAACGTGGGGTTAAAAAGAGTTCTTTCTTCCATATCACAGGGAGATAATTATCTTCTCTCCCTGATATAAAGATATCAGGACAAACAGGTCATATTGTGGGTGGGAGACTCAAATCCCATTAGGCGACTATCAAACCCTATGCGTGAGACCATGCCACTTCGGGCTCCCACGCCAGCTTTGGGTGACTAACCCATCTTTCCTCCTTAGTTTAGCTTTAACTAGAAGCATACTATAGCACATACTGAAATTTTGGCACTCTAACACATGCTGATACTGATACCCTCATATCAGAACATAATGTCAAGACAGATGTTTCAACATCTTCTATTTGATAGAACAAATAAACCAGACTGAAAAATAAATTGTAGAAATAAAAATAACATTGTTAATTGGTAACCCAATTCAGTGCAATCTCACCTACATCTCGGGGAATCTAAACCAGGAAGGAAATTCACTATGATAGGATTAGTTCAAAGCTAAACTCCCCCGTTTACAACTTCTCACCTAATCACTATCTTGTGCAACTTCTACCTAGAAATCCTCTAGATATGAGATCCTCCTCTCACTTCCTAATCAGTCACAATTTAATAACAATAAACAATATAAGTAGCACACTTCCAAGACAATACTTGGTTTTGCTTAAAAGTTTCAACCAAGAACAATACACTCTTGCTTACAAGCTTTAGAGTGGACAAATAAAAATACAAAATCAGTCTACCATAATGCATCAACAGACACAAAGGGTGACAAACAAAGTAACACTAAAGAGACTGTCAAAACCTAAGATTCTAAAACCTCCCCTTTTTTAAAAGTGAAAGTCGTATCTTTATTAGGTTTAGGTCTTCTTTAAATAGCCTTCAGACCTTGTGGGCGTGGGCTCTTGACGCACAATTCATCAGGAATCAACTTGGAATCATAAGCGTAATCTCCTGCACAAAATAGGAACAAAATACAAAGTTTCCTAAAAAGTCTTAACGATCCTTTTTTAGAAAACCATCACAATCTGTCAAAACAAAAGTTTTCACAATATCCCTCCTTAGATAACGCATACGTGTGAAATAAGATACATTAAAAGTACCAAAATAGTCATGCCCTAACTTTCTGGTACAATATGTCCTGGAACATGTCATAACATTATGCAGAACATGATGTCTGACTGTCATGGCAGAACATCTAATTTAACATATTGCTAACAAAATGTTGTTTTACCAAAATGTAACAAATCCAAAAATCACAGAACTTACAATCTTCCCCTTTGGAAAATTTTGGCTAAAACAACCTTTGCACAAAAATTATGGAGAAAAGGAATAGTACCACAAAATATGCAATCATAAAGATATCAGAGATAGCTACAGATCATTAGATATTATAGCTCTTTCAAACTCCAAAAAATACTCTAGAGATCAGATGTCAAGACATGTGGTCTGACATCACATCAACACAACTTTAACACATCAACCTCAGATAGGTCCATTTCTCCCCCTGTCACAAATAACCAATACTCCCCTTGAAAGGGAAAACCCAAATCACATGACATCCAAATCTCAACTGCCTCAGTTCACACATCCATCTCAAGGGGAAAACCAAAGGACAAGACATATAAGCATGAACTATCCAAGTTCATACATTAAAAATGCATAAAACAAAAGCCACACATATTAGAAACACATATAGAAGAAACCACACATATTACTCAGAGTATCAGAGTAATAAATTACCATAGAGCATCCAAGGTTCTCCATAACCACAACATGTCAGGACATGTGATTGCACATCATTGCACGCATATCTCACTTCAGTGGCAGCAACATAAGCATAACAAATTATCATGTTCCCCCTAAATAATTGCATACAGTCCAATAATAAAAACTACTTCCTAAGCAGTATTAAAACACAATACATGACATTAAGTCGTGACATCTGATCCAACATTAGAAACAAACACAACCAGAAACAACCTAACACTTTAATCCCCCTTTTAGCCAAAAATTGACAAAAAGGAAAACAAAGTAAATGTAAACAAACATGAATGGAAACACAAAGTAATAGAGGCTACAAACAGTACTAATGGAAGCAAACAACAACGAAACAGATGGAAGAAAAAATAGTAAAGGAATTATTACAACACAAACATCAAGACAAAATAAAACAAAAACAAATCAAAAGAAAACTGCAACAATGGAGCTGGAAATCTACTCCAACCTCCCGAGTTAATAAAATTAAAGCAATCTTCATCACCATCCTCATCATAGTCATGGTTTTTCTTGATGGACCTCATCGTTGTCATAGATGCCTTCCTTGTCCTAGATGCTCCAGAAGATGAGCCAGCAGATGTCCCAACTTTGGATTCAACCTTCTTTGAACCCGCACTTTTATCATTCTTGGCATCCAGCACACAAGCCTTTGTAGCATCAGTAGTTTTGGAATTTTTGCTCATGTTGAAACATGATTAGGCACACAGCTGAAACTGTAATTTTTTTAAACAATGAATAACAAACTTGCTTAAAACGTCTGGACAGTCAAGAATAGGATTGTGGTACAAAGTGAAAATTTCCTGGGTAATAGAGGCATTATTGTTTTTCGCTTTCCCAACTTTAACTGCAGTATTGAAATGACATTTTCCATGTCATTGAAAAACCGCTTTCATTGAGAAACGCATACACAAAAAAACATGTTTCATGCCTCCTAAATGTTAGATGCTATATCTCTTCATTAATACAAAACTCCCAAAGCACCCCTGACAAGCTGATGACCAGTCACAATAACGTTGTCCAGCTGTGCAGAGTGAGAATCCTTGAAACTTCTGATTGTGACTAGCTTGTCATAGTACAATGTCATAACATCCTGATTGACATTGTAAACTATTAGTATCCAACACACTTTTGAGCAATAAATCCCTCAACAAACTTAGACAAGCATAAATTATATTCTTGCTAATCTAAAATACAAGGTTGTTTCTCAATGAAGAGACACATTTAAACCAAATCAGAATCACACACACAGCGGAAATAACTCAGAATCCAAACAAGAATACCATATTGAGATAACCAACTCTCTCTAGATTGCATAGCTTATGAACTTCAGCAAGGTGTAGCTGAACAGCTAAGCACAATGTCAAGAGATTTAGTTCAACATCACAGAGCTACCAGAGCAACACAAGCTACATGTGAACATTTAAGCTCAAAATGCAACCTTGCAGCTACATATCAGACAAGTACACATCTCCCCCAGAACACCACAACCTTCTGCAGAAAATAACTTCTATCAGACCACATTCTCAAAGGCATACCCATGCACTCATAAACTGTCCCAATTCATATATCAGGGTCACATGCATAAAAAAGAAGGATAAGTATAAAAGACATATAAGAGAATGCATGGTTCTCCACAACATTAGGCCAAATATCAGAATCTTTTAATGATCACAAACTCCACATTATCGAATCTCATGCACAATCTGCTTCATTTTTTGGAGAGATAATTTGCTACATTGATGTTTCAACATTTGTGTGGATATCAATCCTTTGAACCAATAACTTTGGTCTGTACAACATTCATAGGTTCTGTTAATATCATAGCAACCCAGGCATATCCACTTGCATGCACTACTTGAGAACCAACAATTTAAACACAACAGTAAAGAACCACACTACAAGAGAAAATCAGAGACACTCAAGATAACCTTCATAAAAACAAATATTTTCTCAAACATAACAAGAACCATAAGAAGCTCCTACAGGAAGTCACAATGTCCAAACATCTTGTCTGTCATTACATAACCACCAACGAAAGCACCAGTTTAGCTGACCAGAATACCAGGGTGCTGACAGAGTAAACCACCATTATCGGTCTTTGATCCTCTATTAGCTGGCCTCCACTTGGCCTCATAGGAACCACGTGAGAGGTTACAACATTTTATGATTACATCTTCCTTGGATCTTAAGCTTAAGTAGCACTTCCTTGGAATAAGCACAAATAGCAACTGTCTCTTGACTCAACTTCCTCATCATCACTTTATACAACTCATTAAGGACCAAATGTTATCCCTTAAGACCTTAATCATAAAGCTGAGTTGTGTTGATCTCACTACTCGACAACCCTATACTACGTGAAACTACATCAGAACTAGAAAATCCAGTTCACAAACCCTTTTGAATTCACGCTTTTGACATATCATTTCAGGAACAAAGTTGGGAATAGATACTTAGAGTCCATCATAACCACCTTTACTCTAGTCATGAGTCTAGAACACCCACAACCAGAATACAAATCTTGCTTAGTTGCAACTCCAAACAGATGTGAGGTATGAGAGATAAGACAATTTTCACTTTCCTGGAGCTCTAACCACTGCTTGGTTAGATATAGGACAAGTTGATCCTTTAAAACAACCCTTTAGTTGAAACAAAAGTACCTAATAAGATAAACTTAACCTTAGAAGAGAGACACCCTCAGATCAAGTTCCTGCCTCTAACATGAATGTTTTAATGTTCAACACGATGTCGAGACATGACGAAGACATCATTGACTCAACTTGCCTCTTGATAGAAACAAATTCCTCTATCCTTGAGATCTATCTTTCTTGATATAGTCTTTAACACCCTAACCTTTTAAGTATTTTCATTCATCAACCCAACTTAAATCACACCTCCAACACATCATGAACAAAACTCTGAACTACCAACATGCAGTTAGAAACATCTTCAACAGAAATTCATCTTCAAAAAATAACAAGGTAGACCGATTCATTTTCAAGCTCACTCCATTTATCAGATATAAGATAGACAATTCTTTAAGTTGCTTATTAAAATAGGTAAAGCAATTTGTTCTAACACATTGATAGAACCCTTAAAGTTCTTGACACTAAGTGTCTCTACTCTTACACCAAGTCTAACTTGTCCTTGAGCAACAAAATCTTGAAGATGTTATGATGAATGTTCTTGACATTTAACCTTGTCCATCTATTCACTTTCCTCAGAGCCAGGTTTAATTGCCTCTTCATTAAAAGCCAGGTCACAAACTCCTACAGAGTAGGAGACAAAATCCATGCTCTTGTTCTTTAAATCACACTTGTCACTCTCAAAGACAGATCAATAATATAGTGACCTAAAAGGTTCACCTGTGCTGATGGTGACTTGATTTACATCTTCAACAACAGTTACATTCATAACAAGTCTCTTGGGTAGAGACCTCTAAAATCTATTGACCTGACCAGATGTGCCTTTATGAAAGATCTTGAGAGACTCCCAAGCATCTTTGGTCACCACACATGTGTTTATCAATCTGAACACATGATAAACAACTTCATTGGATATGGACTTCAAATCTTTACAATGAACAATCCAAACACATTCTTTGGTGGTACATTTTTCAATAGTTGTTGTCCTTTCAATGATCATACAATACCAGAAAAAAAAATCTCCCTAAAGCTCACCCAAAACTGACTATGGTGCCAACTCTGATGCCAATTGAAATTCTGGCACTCTAACATATATTGATACTGATGTCCTCACATTAGAACATAATGTCAAGATAGATGTTACAACATCTTCTGTCTCACAAAACAAATAAACCATACTAAAAAATAAATTGCAGAAATAAAAATAACACAGTCAATTGGTAACCTAGTTCAGTGCAACATCACCTACATCTGAGAGCATCTATGCCAGGAAGGAAATTCATTATGATGACATTAATTTAAATCTAAACTCCCACATTTACAACTTCTCGCCTAATCACTACCATATGCAACTTCTACCTAGAAACCCTCTAGATATCAGATCTTTCTCTCACTTCCTAATCAGTCACAATCCCAATGACAATTTAACAACAAACAATAGAAGTCACACACTTCCAAGACAATACTTAATTTTGCTTAAAAGCTTCAACTAATAACAATACATTGTTGCTTACAAGCTTTAGAGTAGAAGAATAAAAATACAAAATCAGTCTACCATAATGCATCAATAGATACAAAGGGTGACATACAAACTCACACCAAAGAGACTCTCAAAACCTAAGATTCTAAAACCTCCCCTTATTTTTCAAAAGTGAAAGTAGTATCTTCATTAGGTTTAGGTCTTATTTAAATAGCCTTCAGACCTTGTGGGCTTGGGCTTTTGAGGTGCAGCTTATCAAGAATCAGCTTGGAATCATAAGTATAATCTCCTGCACAAAAATAGGAACAAAATACAAGGTTTCCTAAAAATGATCAACAATCCTTTTTCAGAAAACCATCACAATCTGTCAAAATAGAAGTTCCCACAATATCTCTCCTTGGATAACACATACGTGTGAAATAAGACACACTAAAAATACCAAAATAGTCATGCCCTAACTTTCTGGTATAACATATTCTGGAACATGTCACAACATCATGCAGAACATGATGCCTGACTGTCATGACAGAACATCTGGTTTAACATCTTGCTAATAACATGTTGTTTTACCAAAATGTAGCCAATCCAAAAACCATAGAACTTACACATACCATTCTTTATTCAGATCCAAATATATTATTTCAGTCCACAACCCCTCAAGCACGAGGCCTTAAAAAATTCGAAGTGATTTAATTTCTATGTACTACTATCCTTAAAAAATTCGAAGTGATTTAACTTCTATGTACTATCACCCCAAATATATTAAAGAATGGGGGGAGTCCTTTAAGCGTAGCATGGGGTGAGTCCCTCAAGTGTATCATAGGTTGATTCCCTTAAGCGCCAACACGGGAAACACATCCAACAATAAATGCTCATAATGATGGACCGACTCGGGTAGCCAAATCTGCAGAAGACCTTTGGTTCGCCAACACGTGTCAAGATGTAAGACGTGTAACGGTTCATTCTATGATCATTGGTGTGTACTTAGTAAATGACAATTATATCCTACATGAACTAGGTGTTCCGTCTTTATAAAGGGAGCCTCAGCTCATTAGTACTTACACTATTCCAAAATTTTTACTCTTACCAAATCAAACTACACTTAGCCTGTCTCCAGCTTTTGTCTTCCCCGCAATCAGGTATAATCCCTTCCTCTCTTTCTTCAACTTTATTTTTTTTGGGAGATATCAATTATTAGAGAGTTAAATGAGAGTGGTAATGAAATTGAACCTTCCAATAGTAGGGAACTCATGAAGTTGTATGACCATTGCATGAATAATGACAAGCAAGTTGATGGACAATTAGATATAGGCATCTCGAAGTACTAATCTTTGGGACTTATGAGAACACCTCTAACTATATCAGTGATGATAACTCTCATTCTTCTTATTTTTTAGCTGGAAATCTAACTTTAATGATTGTGGTTAGTAAAGGAAAATGCTCAGGAGTAGAGGACTCTGAGACACACGTGTGATCATAAACTTTCCTTCCTTAGGAGACACCTGATCTTTCTTAGAACTTGTGATAAGGGGGATGTAGCTCTAGAGTCGTGTTCCAAAGTAGAGAGGGCTAATATAATCGGCCCAACAGGTTATCCCCGCACCTTCTTTTATATGTATATGTCAGTCACTCATGACCTAGGAGTGCTCATACTCTTCAACCATTTATACTATGAGGTCCTCACGATCATCAACATCAACCTCTCACAGGTAACGACCAATGGTTAGGCTTCATAAGAGTGTTTGACATCATTTGACAGTGCCTAAAGGTTAACCCAACATTAGGGACTTCTTTAATTTCTCTGGTACTAAAGAGTGACCCAAAATTTGTTGGGTGACTATAGGCGCTATGTCAATAAGACTCTTATTAACCACAAATACAACCATTACAAGTACTATAAAGATATATCCGTGAGGTTAATGGGTCATGTGGGGCATATTTAGTCACCTGTGGGGAAGATGGTACCACCATTTTTCTCTATACTCGACAAAGAGTCCCTTTACCATAATTGGCTATGATTATGAGTTCTTAACCAAAACGGAGAAGGAGGTGGTAAATGTCTTGGACGAGTTTATGGTTGAGTTATAGGAATATTATAGAGATGATCGAGGTGAAGATCACAACATTGACAAATACTTGAGTAAGTTGAATTTTCATATGCATTGTCAATTAGGAATATATTCTCGTTTAATAATTGATATTTTCTTTTCCTTTTATAGAAAAAATTTCCCTCTTTAATTTAGTTGCGAGAAAGGCACATCTAGCATGGAAGAAGGCCGATCGGATGAGCAATGAACCGACAGTCCTAAAATCCACCCAAGAGGCATCTTGGTTAAGGGTAGCAAGATAAGCGTTAGGGATGTAATTGTGAATCCCACAGATCTTAAGATGATGAAACCTAATTCACCTGGAGAGAGTTCCTCCTCTGCCTCATATATGAGGAATAAAGGCGTTATACATGCTAAAACTATTATCTTTGAGGATGAGGTAGAGGGAAATGACCAAAGAGGCTTCCCATTCGTGAAGAGGCCCCTCAAAGCCATCCCGAAGGCATGGCTTATCCTTCCTTATGAGATAAGCATTATGATGCTAAAAGATATTCTAGAGTTCAACTCCCATTTGTTGAGGGCTTCCTCAACAGGTTTAAGGTTGTAACCAAAATGGGGACCAAATTCTTATCAAACATGCTAAAAATAAATTTACTATAGGGCTTGATATTAGAGCTTGTACTCTTTAGAAATCATGATCAGGTGGACAATTGTGTTAGAAAGTTGAAGGCCTATTTATACAGTGAGAGGGTGATAACGAGGAATCTTACCTTATTTTTAGGCCAATTGCATAGATGTTTTTGTCCGTATTTTATTATGTTTTGTCACTTTTACTTTATTTTCGTTGTTTTGCAGTTGTCGGCCCCGTTCGTTGCGGATTCGGGAGAAAAATCGGAAAGAGTAGCTAAAAGAGCAGCAAAAAGTGAAATTTCTGCCCATTCTGCTGATATGGCATTCACCACCTCCAGATGGCACTCGCTATTGCCCGTCTTTGCCACGTCAGATTAATGAAGAGGCAATGGCGTTCGCCATTTCCCCAAAATGGCATTCACCATAATTTCGCAGATGGCAGTTCTGCATCAGAGGTAGTTTTCAAGCAGTTTTTGCCAGCTGCTTTTCCTTCCACTTCTCTGACACGTCCAGAGCAGTTGCTAGAGAGGTTCCCTCTATATATAAACCCTCTGAGGGAAGTTTTCAGAGATCTGAGACGTGCGGAAGCGCTGCAGATTTTCCATTTTAGTGTTTAAGCATAAAATACTTGTAAAAGCGACAATAACTCACATTGAGGAATTGTGGCAATTGTTTACTTTTCCTTTTTTTATTTGCTGTATTATTGGATTGCAAACGAAGTCTGCCGACATTTCTAATACAAGTTATGTTATTTAATTTTCAGTTTTTCCCTGTTTATTTACTTGCAATTGTTATTGTTTTAAATACCGCTTAACATGTTAGTTATAAGTTTAATTATTGTGAACATGTTAGTTTTAGATAAAATTATGTCTTGTTAAATTGCTTGAGTTCGCCATATGAGGACCGTTGTTATCGACAAGACTCAGTAGAAATGTTAGGTGCGAAATTATGACTATGTGTTGTTTTCGTTGTGGTTTCCATTTTGCATGATATATTGTTTTGACACGAGAGTGAAAAATAAATCAAGGTTCAGGCCAATAGTGCGAGAGTGTGAGGAATGAACCGGATAATGGAAACTAGGCAACGATCCTAAAAACAGCGAGAGCGTTTTAGGCATCGTTTCGAATCTTATTGACTTTTAAAACACGCTTTTTAATTGAAACGAGCGGGCGAGAGAAAAATCCTGTGGTTAAGAAGTGTGGTTCTTGTCAATAGCGCGAGATTGTGAGACAGAGTTTTTAAGTCGGTATTTTCTACGGAACTTATCGTAATTAGCACCAGGATTTCACAAGTCCCTTAGGAGCACGAAATTCATATTCTGGACTCGTTTCCTTATCATTTTCAAACCTTTAGAAATTAGTATCTTTATTTCTGTTCTTATCGTTTTGTCCCTTAGCTTTAGCTTTGCACAGTAACAATAGATAAAATTAATTTGATTATCAATCCCAGTGGATTCGACAACCTTTTAAAACTAAACGAACAACTGTATACTTACAGTTATTATCCGACAGACACGTTAGTGTCGTGCGGTCAAGTTTTTGGCGCTGTTGTCGGGGGCAGATTTAGTCAATATTGTGATTCTATTGTTGCACAGTATAGACTAAGGCACCCAATTTCCCTTTTTCCTATTTCTTCAATTGTATGCCAAACACTCGCTCTCGAGGCGATAAGCTTGACCAGCCGATTGATGATATCGAGCGTTTTATTAACTTAAGACATCGAATCAACGAATTCTAAATTAAGTATAATCTTCTTGGACCCTAAATCTCTTATCCAGAATTAAGAATTCCCATGGCTGAGAATCCACTGAACGTCCTCTTAAGGATTGCGCTGTTCCATCGCAAGATGAACCACGTAAAAGCATTGCTGCCCCTGCCATCAATCGAAATGATTTTGAGTTGAAACCTTCGCTGTTACAAGCCATTCAACAGAACGAATTTTCTGGGAGTCTGACAGATGACCTGAACCTTCATTTATTTATGTTTGTGCAATATGCTGACACTTTAAAATCAAATGGTGTTAGTAACGAAGCCTTAAGGCTACATATTTTTCCTTTCTCTTTAAGAGATAAAGTTAGAGCTTGGATCCAATCTCTACCATCCAACTCCATTACTACATGGGACGAGTTGAAGAAAGTCTTCTTAGCCCAATATTTTCCGCCTAGCAAAATTGCTATGCTAAGAGCCCAAATCAACGGATTTAGGCAAAAAGAGAATAAATCTCTTTTTGATGCTTGGGAAAGATACAAGGACATACCGAAGCTCTGTCCGCATCATGGACTTGAACAATGGTTGATAATTCATACTTTCTATAATGGTCTTCTATACAACACAAAGTTGAATCTGAACGCTGCATCTGACGGTGCTCTGATGGACAAACCATACGAAGATGCCTACCAACTCATTGAAAATATGGCTCAAAACCATTTCCAATGAGAAGGTGAGAGAACTCCTGTAGAAAAACCTGCTATGAAGAATGGAATTTACGAATTTTGCGTCAGTGCTAAAGTGGATGCGCTTACTCAAAATATTGAAAGTTTGACTGTAGCTCTAGCAGCCATCGTGGTCGTTGTGACACCGAATTGTGAATTGTGTGGAACCCCTGGGCACAATAACATTGAATGTCATTTATTGGCTGGTATTCCTACCAACCAAGTAAATTACGCTCAAGGAAACCCGTACTCAAACACTTATAATCCTGGCTGGAGGAATCATCCAAATTTTTCCTACAAGAGCAACAATGCTTTGTTCGCTCCAACTCAAGCCCCTGTTGTTCCTCTAGGATATCAGAAAGGAGCCTCCGCTTCCCCTCAACCATCCAGAAAATCAAACGTTGAGCTGTTATTAGAAAATTTCATTGCAATTCAAACTCAACAAAACAAAGAGTTTGCCAACCAAAACGTACACACGAGTGAATTATTGAAGTAAATAGCAACTAAACTTGATGCTATGGCTACCCATAAAAAAATGTTAGAAACTCAAGTTTCTATAGTAGCCCAACATCAAGCAACGATAGCAGCCCCATTCAGAACGTTCTCTGGCTAACCACAATAGAACCTAAAAGGTCATGTTAATGTTATCATACTGCGAAGCACAACAAAACTTGATGGACTAGTTGACCCAAGACTCCAAAATCCATCCATGTACCAAAACTCTGGTAAATGAACTGAAAAAGAGAACGAATCAAACCATAATGAAAAGGAAGACAAAAGTAGAAAGGCCGTAGAGAAAGAAACATTATATGTGCCTCCGCCACCATACAAGCCTCCTATACCTTATCCTTAAAGACTTGCTAAGTCTAAAAATGAAGGACAATTCAAGAAATTCATATAACTTCTGAAACAACTTAATATCACTATACCATTCACAAAAGCCATATCGCAAATTCCTTCATATACTAAATTCCTTAAATAGATTCTATCCAACAAGAAAAAGCTTGAGGATAATGAAACCGTTATGCTTACTGCTGAGTGTAGCGCTATTATTCAAAATAACAAGCCTCCAAAGCTGAAAGACCCAGATAGTTTTTCCATACCTTGTGTAATCGGAAAGTTTGTCATACACAGAGCTCTATGCGAATTAGAATCCAGTGTTAGTCTAATGCCTTTATCCATATGTAAGAAACTCGATTTAGGAGAAATAAGACCAACGAAAATGTCTCTACAACTAGTGGACCGATTTGTTACATTTCCTATTGGTATGCTAGAGAATGTTCTCGTTTGTATAGGTGAATTCTATATCCCTATAAACTTTGTAGTAGTGGACATAAAAGAGGATTCCAACATACCTATTATTTTAGGAAGACCCTTTTTAGCTATAGTTGGAGCCATAATTGATGTCAAGAAAGGAAAGCTGACTTTTAAAGTTGGCGAAGAAAAAGTAGAATTTATTTTAGCATAATTCTTAAAGGCTCCAGATATAGATGATACATGTTACTTTCTAGATGTCATCGAAGAATCCATGAAAGAAATGGAGATGGAATCATCTAAGTATACTGAAGTACTAAAGATTCCAACACATCCTTTATTTGAAGGCGATAATTGGCGTAATCCGTATGTAAATGATAGTCTGAAAGAATGTCTGGCACTAATGCCCGATCCAATATCGTGCCCGAAGAAACCTTCAAAATAACTACCCAAAATCTAAGGTATGAATTCCTAGATACCGAGCTTGAACAACCAGTAATAGTCAATGCTGACTTAGGACAGATAGAAACCAAAAATTGCTACATGTCTTAAGAAAGTATCCGACAACACTAGGGTATACTATCTCGTACCTAAAAGGAATAAGACCCTCTATATGTATGCATCACATTATGCTAGAGGAGGACTGTAAAACCTTTAGAGAGCATCAGAGAAGAATAAATCATATCTTAAGCGATGTAGTTAAAAAGGAGGTACAAAAGCTACTAAAAGCAGGAATTATATACCTGATATCTGATAGTAATTGGGTCAGTCCAATACATGTCATATCAAAGAAGGGAGGTGTTATAGTTGTTAGTAATGAAAAGAGGGAATCTATAGCGAAAAAAACTCAAACTGGATGGAGAATGCGCATAGACTATAGAAAACTAAATAAAGCCACTCGTAAAGACCATTTCCCTTTACCTTTCATCGATCAAATGCTTGAACGATTGACTAAACATTACCCTTTTTGTTATTTAGACAAATACTCAGGATTCTTTCAAATTCCTATTCATCCTGATAATCAAGAAAAGACCATTTTTACCTGTTCTTATGGTACATTTGCCTATCGACGAATGTCGTTTGGACTATGTAATGCTCCTGCAACATTTCAGAGATGTATGATGTCAATATTTGCTTATTTTATAGATAACATAATGGAAGTATTTATGGATGACTTCTTTTTCTGTGGGCAATGTTTTGAAAGATGTTTATTGAACCTATAAATGGTACTTGAACGACGCGTTAAAGTTGATCAAGTGCTGAATTGGGAAAAATGACATTTCATGGTCCGAGAAGGAATTATGCTTGGACATGTAGTATCCGGTAGAGGGATTGAAGTGGATAAAGAAAAAATAGAAATTACAGAAAATTTTCAACCTCTGAAAACCATTAGAGAAATTCGTAGTTTTCTAGAACACACCGGTTTCTAGCGATGATTCATTAAAGATTTCTTTAACATTACCAAGCCACTAATGGGATTATTAATGAAAGATACTGAATTCATATTTGATGAAGACTTGTTGAAAGCGTTCAAACATCTGAAAAATGCTCTTATTACCGCACCTATTATGCAGCCACCCGATTGGAGTAAACCATTTGAAATAATGTGTGATGCTAGTGATTATGTAGTTGGCGTTGTCTTAGGAAAAAGAAAGGATAGGAAGCTTCATGCTATCTACTATGCAAGTATGACCTTAGACAATGTGCATATGAACTACACTACTACATAAAAAGAATTCCTAGCTGTTATGTTCGCTTTAGATAAATTTCATTCCTACTTGATAAGAGCAAAAATAATTGTCTATACCAATCACGCCGCAATTAGGTACCCGCTAAGTAAGAAATATGCTAAACCAATACTTTTATGATGGGTTATGCTTTTACAAGAGTTCGACTTAGAAAAAAAGATAAGAAAGGAACTGAAAATGTAGTAGCAGATAATATTTCTAGACTTGAGGACCAAAAACCCGAACAAGTGCCCATTAATGATGATTTTCCTTATGATCGACTTGTAGCCCAGTTAGAAAGTGAAAGTGAAACAAGCGAAGGCTCTTTAATTTATCATGATGCAGAAATGAATGAAGTCGTGGAGTCGATTTTTACCAAAACCACACTGCCATGGTATGCTAACTTTGTCAACTACCTAGCAGCTAGGGTACTTCCACCAGACTTAACCTACCAACAAAAGAAGAAATTCTTCCATGATCTTAAACATTACTATTGGGATGAGCCCATGCTTTTCAAGAGAGGCGCCAAAGGCATTTCCATCGACGTGTCCTTGAATCAGAAGTAAAGGATATCATATCTCATTGCCACTCTGCACCGTATGAAGGGCATGCAAGCACTTCAAAGACTTGTGCGAAAATCTAACAATCTGTTCTATTTTGGCCTAACCTTTGGAAATGTCCACACTGTGGTTATAAATTGCGACCGATACCAACACACTGGAAATATCTCTAGACGCGATGAGATGTTGTTAAAAGGTATTTTAGAAGTATAAGTCTTTGATGTTTATGGTATAGATTTCATGGGTCCTTTCCCGTCTTCTTTTGGCAACAAATACGTACTCATCACAGTCGATTACGTGTCAAAATGGATCGAGGCAGTAACTTCTCCTACTAATGATGCACGAGTAGTCATTAAACTTTTCAAGAATGTGATTTTTCTTAGACTCGGTGTGCTGAGAGTTGTCATTAGCGACAGTTGATCCTATATAATCTCAAATATGTTTGAAAAATTGTTGCTCAAATATGGAGTCCGACACCGAGTAGCAACACCTTATCATCCTCAAACAACTGGATAAGTAGAGGTTTCTAATAGGGAAATTAAACAGATATTAGAGAGAACCATTGCGACTTATAGGAAGGATTGGTCTGCAAAACTTCATGAACCTCTGTGGGCTTATAGGACAACTTACAAAACTTCGATAGGAACCAGTCCATTTAAATTAGTTTATGGTAAATCATGTCACCTGCCTGTCGAACTTGAGCACAAGGCTTATTGGGCCATTAAGACCCTAAACATGAATTACATAACTGCAAGAGAGAAGAGAATTCTAGATATCCATGAGCTAGAAGAACTTAGACTAGATGCCTATGAAAATGCCTGGATCTACAAGGAAAGAACTAAATAGTGGCATGATAAATGAATAGCAAGGTGAGAATTTAACGGGGTGACATAGTCCTTCTCTTTAATTCTCGACTTAAATTATTTCCAGGCAAACTTCGTTCTAGATGGTTTGGCCCTTTCGAGGTTATAAGAGTTTTCCAAAGCGGAGCCATAAAAATAAGAGGAAAATCCAATAAGACATCTGTTGTAAACGGGCAACAACTTAAGCATTACCACAACATAGAAAACAAGGATTTCTGCATAAATTACAAATTAGAAGAGTTGCCCACTCTTTCGAAGAAATAGCCAGACTGCAATCTAATGTCGAGCTATCAATATTAAACAAAGCGCTGCGTGGGAGGCAACCCACGATTTTTAGTCTTTATTCTTTCTTTTATTTTTAATTTTTTTATTATAACTATTACTTCTACGTCTTGTTTTCATTATTATTATTATTATTATTATTATTATTATTATTATTATTACTATTATTATTGTTATTATTATTATTATTATTATTATTATTATTATTATTATTATTACTATTTGTCGCATACTACGAAAAAGGGCAGGCAAAAACAATCAGAAGAGTCACCACCGAACATTATTTATCCCAAAGAAAAGAAAAGGAAACGATAGAAGAAAATCTAAAATAAAGGAGAAGACAGGGTCATCGCAACCAAATCTTGGGTTCGGAGTCGGTTACGCAAGGGGAAGGTATGAGCACCCCTCACGTCCGTTGTACTCAACGGGATCCATATTTGTTGTCTAATCAAAGGGTGTGTTTATCTAAAAGCTACAGCTAAACGGGGGAGGGAAAATAAAAAGGAGACTCGATAGGACATCGCCGCCCTATGCCTACGTATTCCCTCGTGCAATGGGAAAGTCAGAGTCGACGTAGTTTGGAAGACTACGGGTGATGGGGGAAGGTTGCTCACCAAGACATCACCGTCTTGTGCCTGGGTATCATCATCTGGCATGAGAAATCAGAGCAAACATAGTTTGGGTAACTAGATCACAGGTTGGTTAAGTGTTTTTTATGAGCGACGTTAAGTTCTCATTCCAACGGTTAGGGACGATGCCTGTTTGCGGTAGAACGGAAAAGTAACATACTCTTTTCTGAAAATGATTTTTAGAACAATCCCGAAGGATAAAAAAATTTGAATTTTGGGTTTAAGAGTTTTAATGAAGTGTATTGAACTTGTTTGAGATTCACGTTGTACTAAAGACTATAACATAGGAGCGAATGCGTCGCATATCGCCCAAAGGGCATACACTAAACACTCTAGAGAAGTGAGGAGAAACCCCCACCCATCATTTCCCACATACTTAAGGCTCACGGCGCACAATGTTCACCATTGTTTATTAAGTGTCCTAGAGTTGTTTGGGATGAGAAGAGAAGACACAAAAGAACACTAAAGGGAAACTGAAAACCCTAATATTATCATAAAAAATGGTCCTAAGGTTGGGGTCAAAGGGACTATCCTAATTGTTATCATGCAAATGATTGAAAACTTAATGTCTCTCCTACTCCCATCTTAAACAGAGGGACTAGGAATCCTAAGGGATCATGTGAGCAAGCACAAGTAAACATTATCCAATTCAATCATAAATGAAAAACAAAAATGAAACTTAAATAAGTCTTAAAGAAAGAAGATGAAGAAGAAAGTAGGACAAAAAGGAGGATACAATCAAGAAGAATAAACATGGAAGTTAAATGACAAAGAAATATCAAACACACGCACATCTCAATCTCATGCAAAGTGAACATTTACATCATGTTAAGAATAACAAATAGCAAACTCCATGTCAAAATATTTGAAAATCAAAACATAATGGCAAAACAAAGTGCCCATACACATCCAAATGACCTAAACAACTTACAAGAAGCATCAAAAAACACAAGGCAAAGTAAAATAAAGTCGAATGAGATAAGAAACATGGTAGGGTAGTAAAAAAATATGGTTATCAATTCAAATATTCATCCATGAACACACAAAAGAAACATCAAAGGTTGAACTCAAAATATGCCTTAAGAACAAACACACACCAAAGTCAATCCAAGATAGGAGATACTCATACAAAGGAATTCACAATCAAACATCAGACAATCATGATTAGAAACAAACTCACATGGCATGTATCATGTTCACATTGCAATCCACAATCAAAGTCAAGAAGAGGCAAACACAAATTGAAACACCAAAGTCAAGCAAACACAAACTCAAATTGTTCATGTTATCATGCAAGGCAAATGAAAAAAAATGAGCATAAAATGGACCTCTAATAATGAAAAATAGAACCTAAGAAACATTGATGGAAGCCAAGAGAGATCATCAAACACTCATTGGATCATTCAAGAATCAAACTCAAAAGATCATGGCAAGACATGCACAAACTCATAGTTAAAACAAACACATTTTGATGCTTCATCCAAAAATAACAACAAGAGAAAATAAAATCCAAATAAATACTAAAAATCATACCATGTGCATTATGAATCATATGGAAAAGCATCACAACAAAAGTGGCAAGGAAACATCATCAAATGAAGAAAAAAAGGGCAAACACTCAACTAATCGAGTAAGAATCGAGGGTCAAACAAAGTCAAATAAAAATCAACCAAAAGGTGATAATCAAGGAATGAAAACATCATCCAAACACTCATCAAATATGTGTTAGAACATGGTGAAAAGCTAGGGTTACAAGCCACAAAGATAGGCCACGAAGTAAGGTCAAAGTTCCAAACTAGGTCAAATGAACAACCCACACAATTAATTCAAAATAAAATAATAAAATAAAGTGAAGTTCATAATGCGAACAGAGAGCTTGTAGTGCAAGTGAGATAGATTTTATAAAGATATTTATGTACTATTTATTACTTTTTGGGGATCATAACCTCATATCCTTTTTTTTCTTCCTAAAATAGACACATTGGCTTAGAGAGAAAAACCCTAAGTTCTTCATTTCTTCATCAAGAAGTGATATTTTCCAAGTAGAAGCTGGATTCGCATCCTAGATCGATTCTTCATCTTAGATGCACATTTATCTTCTTCCTTTTCTTATGAAGCAAGCTACCATGGTGATGGGTAGCTAAATCCTTTGTATCAAAGGTAGATGTAGTCTATCTTAGCTTGTATGTATTTCTTTTAATCTATTTGTATGTGTCGCTACTGCGAAAATCGGCGCCGGCTGAACAGAAGAGTCGCCACCGTGCGTTATTTATCCCACGGGAGGGAAAGGAAACGCTAAGAGTAAACCTCGCACAACACGGGAAAGGTATGGTCATCGCAACCAAAACCTGGGTTCGGGAGTCGGTTACGCAAGGGGAAGGTATTAGCACCCCTCACGTCCGTCGTACTCGACGGGATCCACGCTTGTTTTCGGGTATGGATTGTTATTCTATCTACGCTAAAGGTCTGGGGTTAAAAGAAAAGAAAATGAAAATAAAAAATGAAAAATGACTCGGCAAAGTATCGCACTTTATGCCTACGTATTCCCGCCTGGAACGAGAAATCAGAGTCAACGTAGTTCGCCTACCTACGGGAAAGGAGGGGAAGGTTGCTCGCTAGGATATCGCATCCTATGCCTACGTACTTCCACACAGCATGGAAGATCAGAGCAAACGTAGTTTGGGCCACGTACGACACAAGTCTGTCTTGGTTGATTTTATTCCTTCTGAAAAAGGGTTTTCTTGATTAGCAGTCCCGGCGGACAAAAATGACGTTTTGATGAGTTCACATTCTTTTACGGAAGAAGTGTCTTTTATTGTGTTTGAAATCTTTATTGTGTTTTTTTGATTGTTTTGAGAAAGAAGAGACAGAACTCTAACCTACGGTTGCGAAGGGAAACAAACTAACCTAATGTTATCATGCATGGGTTAAGACCTAGTGTCTATCATGTTCCTCTCTTGCACAGAGAGGAACAGAGATCCTACGGGATAGGCAGAAACAGAAACAATAACAGATATAATAAAGCTGTAAAATGCATGGATGCAACAGTACAAGCGAGGCAAGGGAGTCCCACTCAACCTTGAACCTAGAAAACAATAGGCGAAAGTGAACAGGCTTCACTTTCAACCCAACAGGGTAACCAGCAAACAATACAACCAGGAAACCAATCAATACATCAGCAATGAAATACAACGGCAAAAGAAACAGCATCAGCAGCTCTGAATCAACATCCATCTTCAAGTAATCTCCAATCAGCTACAAGCTTCAGCAAGCATCAATCTCCATCTTTATGACCTTTAGGCAAGGGCTTTGATCATCATTCTTCCATCTGCAATGGCTTTTCTTCAAGTTCAAACCTCCAGGATGAGGAATCAGTCACAAGAGTGAATTGGGTGTTAAGCAATCAGTTGACTACCAAGGGTGGTGAACAGACTGCTTCTAACACAACAGACATTTTCTCTCAAGAGTTCTATCTCTTAGACACTATCACCAAGCCTTCCAAAGGAAGGGGGTGAGTGTCTTAGAGAGACTCTGAATCACAGAGAAGAATGGATGCAGACAAGGCAATCCATGTTTGAAAAACAAACTTTCTAATCTAGAGCTCTGCCTAGCTCCTAAACCCTAGTCTCCTCAGCATCTGCTAGCAAAAACCTCCTCTCCAACTCTGGCAGTTGATCTTCTGAATCTCCAATGGCTTTCATCTCCTCAAGTCTTCAGCTCTCCCAAGTCCCCAGACAATCCCAATACCCAAGCAAGCAAGCAATAATCCCCAGAGGGCACACCACACCAGTCAATCAGCCATATACAGAGTATTAATAGCAATAGGGGAATCCTGACTTTTCTAAGGGGATCTAATAACTACCCATAGCCCCTATAGTCCCATAACTAATCTAGTCAAATCCTAAGTCCTAAGGGAAAGAATCAAACTTCTTAAGTCATCACCTAAAAACCCTAATTTGTTCATGTTGTTCAAGCCTACATTAATCACCTAAAATTAATTCCTAAAAAATGGGAACTAAATTGTTTCTACAAGTTCAATATCTAATCTAAACAACCTAAAAAGAATGAACAAAAAATATTACAGCATTTAGTAGAACAAAAATTAGCAAAATCATGCATGAAATGAAACTACATAAAATGTCATTTATTTGGAAAATGTGGGAAAAATATGAAATAAAAATAAAAATGCAATTTTATTAAATGACAATTTTCTAGACATTCTAATGAAAATGATGTAAAAAGAATGAGTTAAAAATGATTTTTTATCTATTTATTATGAATTAATGAAAATCAAGAAAATAGTAAGAGAAATTAAAAATCAAAATGAAAGAAATAAATGGGGAGAGGGGTGTGGTTAGCAGGCGCCCTAGTTGATTTCAGGATGGGCCAAGCAGTGGTGGGGTGCGCATAGCAAGTTGGTTAAGGCCCAGAACCAGTCAGAATCAATGAAAATAAAAAAAACACGCAGGGGGTGAAAATAGCAGGAGTTATCACGTTCAAAAGATAATGGGCTCAAAATTGGGGGGTGGGGATATCACTCAGCACTCAGGCCCGCCCGTTTCAATTAATGAAACGGTGCGTTTAGGGCACCTATAGCTTCCCTCCAAAATCTGAATCAAATAAGAGCCACACGATTGGCTCTGAGTCAAAGGTCTTGCATGAAATGGACGTTCCAGATTTCGTCTTCCTCATTGGATCACAAAGCTAGGGTTTACATTCCATGGAAGCCATGCACGAGCCAACTTCAAGCTCTCAGTTCTCCCTCTCCAGTCCATGGATCAACACGATATAAACATGAAAAACACTCAGAATCTCTCCCTCTATATGTCTATGCCATTAGCTCAATCTGAAATTCAGCAAATCACTCAACCCGAGCACAACAAGTTCTGGTCACCATGGAAATACTCTGCAACTTACCAGCACAATTCTCCATCAAACCTAGACTAATCTCTTCCATGACTAATGGTGATCATCCTGCGCTAACAACCTAAGATTCTAATGCACTATGCCACGAGTTCTACATCCTAACAGTTCTAACAACCTGCTAACAATCATCACCAAACTACTCCAAACTCATCCTAATTGCTCTACTAACATCTTACATCATATCTAGACTAACAAAACTATGCTAAACTAACTGAATTAATCAATTTGAATGAAAACGCACCTGATGCAAAAGCTTGAAAACAGCTATGGAAACTCGTGAATCCACCAACACCAATGCTCAGATCTTGATCAGTGAGTGAAGCTCTTGCTTCTGTATGCAACACCTCTTGTTTCTTGGCCTTGGATCTTGCTAACCGATTGATTCCTCACTTTTGAAGAGGATGATAACAGCACATGAGAATGGATCAAAACCAGCCAGATATTGAGTGATCTTTGATCTTTGATGATTATGGAGTGGAGTAGAATCAAGGATTATGAGAATTGATGGAGAATTGATGAAGTTTGAAAAGAATTTGCAAGAGGAAGAATGAGAAACTTTGGGAGATTTTTGGTGAAAAATGAATCCAACCCTTGATCAATCTTCATTTCATGTTTATATAGGGCTCAAATGAACTTTCTAGATCCATCTTACAATTTCCCTTGCCTTCCAACTTTGATCCATTTTTGAAATGTTTCTTCAAATGCAAGTAACCATGAATAACTTTTCTTTTTCCTTCTAAACTCAAAAAAGTGTTTGAACCATTGTCTCTAGAATGTCTTTTGGACCCAAAATCATATATTGGAAGTCTCCATTTGGACTTATAAATCTCCCAAACCATTTTCACTTTGACTTTATTCAAATTATAAGCCATTTTAGTTCAAATTTAACCAATCATGCAACTTCATGCTATGAGCTTTTCCAACAATTTGTGGCCTTCTTTCTAGACTCAAAATGTCATTTGGAGCAAGTTTGATGTTGTAAGTTTTTCCATTTGAGGCCTCCTTGTATGAGTTTTGGACATGAGTTAAAATGACCTGTAATTCACAAATGCCCAAAATACCCTTTGCTTGCCAAGACCATAAGTTGATCTCCACACATCATATGAGGGCATGCTATACCATTCTAGAAAGCTAAGACAATGAGGAACAATTCTTATGTTGACCAAGAATTCATTTGAAATCTCCTTGAGGGGTAAAACTAGCTTGGAAGTCAAGTCACTTTCACAGACAAAATTTCAGATACCTCAGATGACCTGTAACTTGCAAGGACCATAACTTGAGTTCTATAAATCTCCTTGATGTCTTCCACCACTCAAATTAAAGGTATTGATATCCTCTACAAGTTTCATGTTGGCCAAGGAGCCATTTGAAGCTAGCATTTTGACTTATCTTGCTTGGAAATTTGACCTAAACTAGGGGATTTTACACAGAAACCCTAATTTAGAAACTCCTCTTCTCCTTGATTTCTCTTGAATTCTCCTTGGCATATCTCCATATCCTTCTTTATATGTCCAATGATGAACCCCACATCTCTCCACTAGACTTGAATGCCCCTTAAATCAGTCAATTGACCTAGGGTTGACCTAGGGTTGACCCAGAGGAAACCCTAGTTGACTGTCTTCAGCTATAGCTCTTGTGCTCTCATCAATGACTTGTCTCCTTCTCCAAATGACTTTCTAAGTCCCTCATAATGTCTAGATACTCTCCATGCCTCCAACTCACAGCTCACAACCCTTTTGTTGACCCTCAAATACCCTCAGCTAGGAGATGGACTCAAGGCATGATCTGCTGAACTCTTTGCTTTCAAATTCTTTCCTGATGACTTGAATGAGATTGAATTAGGATAATAACCTCTTGATATGCCTCTAGAGATGAGAATAATGATTGGTCCCCTGTTGAATGACTTGCTATGCTTATGCTATGCAGATGGTTAGTCTATGTACATGACTCTATATGCAAATGCTAATAATATTGAAACATAAACCCAAGGAATAAGGTTGGGCAAATTTTAGGGTGCAACAGCTGCCCCTATTCAAGCGGCTTGGACCCGATTGGGTGAAGAGCCCGGAGCCTTCAGACATTCGCGGTACGAGACGGTTGAATACTAGTGAAACCAGAAATTTGCCAACCGCAGAACTAAATTGCGCTCCTGCTTGGGGAACGACATTCATCAGCTGAATCTGACTGTTACAGCAACCCACTGATCTCGTGCGACCGTGCTGGGGATTGTCTTCATCGTTCTGAAGAGGATTCTGTCATAACAGATTGCTTGCTTGTCCACGTTAGGACTCTGTCTGTCATCAATACGAAGAAATCTCAACTAGAACCTGTCCCCGTTAGGACTCCACTTGCTGTTAACCCCGAAAAATCTCGGCAACTCCGCTGGGGGTAATTCGTCTGCATTTCCATAAACTGAATCGTCCACGTTAGGAATAAAATTCTTCCATGTTAGGAGTAACACCTGTCCACGTTGGGAATAACATCGTCCACGTTAAGAGTAACACCTGTCCACGTCAGGAATCACTTCTTCTGTATCTGTCCATGTCAGGACTAACCCTTTCATTTTTCCACGTCAGGAAGCAATCTTCTTTCCGCATAAGGAGAACTATATCAATCTGTCCACGTAAGGACTCCAATACCACGTGACATGCCCGCGTCAGGACTCCATTCTTTCCACGTAAGGAATTCAACTTTGATTCTGAATCTGTCCACGTCAGGACTCAACCTTCCACGTAAGGGGTACATCATTCTTTCACGTCAGGAATCTTGAATCTATCCACGTAAGGACCCCAATTTTTCCACGTAAGGAGTAAATCTTCTTTTTCCACATTAGGAATAACTTCTTTGATCTGTCCGCGTCAGGACTAAACTCTTCCACGTCAGGAATAATCTCTTTCTTTCCACGTCAGGAATCAATCTTGATATGTCCGCGTAAGGACTCTAATCTTTCCACGTCAGGAATGCTGTCATTTCCACGTAAGGAAACTATCTTTTTCCACGTAAGGGATGCTCTTAATATGTCCACGTAAGGACTCTGATCTTTCCACGTAAGGAATACCAACTTCTTTCCGATTTGTCCGCGTCAGGACTCATTTTTCCACGTAAGGAATGCCATCTTAATCTGTCCACGTAAGGACCCCCCTCTTTCCACGTCAGGAATGCTGTCGTTTCCACGTAAGGAAACTATCTTTTTCCACGTACGGAATCATCTCTTTCCACGTAAGGAATCCAACTTGATATGTCCGCGTAAGGATTACATCTTTCCACGTAAGGAATAATAATCTCTTTGATTTGCCCACGTAAGGACACTGATCTCGTCTTGATTTGTCCACGTTAGGACTCAGGCGTTTTCGACCCGCTGAGGAAATAAGACTTGTCCATGTAAGGACTCACACCCTTGTCTGAACTGTCCGCGTCAGGACACCAACACAAAGAGTAATCACTTTTGTCAACGTCATGACCTCCCATTCCACTAATTTCGAGAACTCGAATCTGCCCACGTTGGGACTAACACACCTCACCACTCCGGGGAAATAAACCTGTCCACGTTAGGACGCCCACTTCTGAAGAAATCCCGTCAATATAGGAATAAATTGTCCACGTCAGGACTTAGTTCTCCAATGATCTTCACCCACAAACTTCTTAGCACTGACGTGACAGCGACTTTGAGACGGACTCTACTGGGGATGTCTGGAACCCAAACTATCGAACGCCTGTTCTGATAACCAGCGGTGGCCTCTGAAATTCTGACTCATGGAACCCCTGATGACAACTAATTCTGCCTGGGAATAAAGAGAAACTTATCCTGGTAACTCTGTGGGGAATACAGCCGAAACTGACATTGGATGTCTCATGCCGAGATCTTGAATGTTTGGTTGTTCATTTGAGCAAGAACTCTCTCTACCTGAACTGCTAAAACACAGGAACTGCTTCAGCAAAATAAATGCTGAAGGATAATGCCGACTTCGCCGGGGATAGCCGGATGCTACAGAATTATTCCAGCAAAATAAATGCTGGAATGGTGAAGTCAACCCTGCTGGGAAATTGGGAACTCAAACCAAACGCCTTGTTGAGGTAACCCCCTGCTGGGGAATATAACTTTGCTGGGGAATAGCAGATGCGCATAGTTCGATCGGACTTTCTGCTGGAACGTAAACTGATATCACCAATATCTCTGACAAAATAAATGATAGGACCCACCATCAACTCTGCTTTGGAGAGTCTTGATCTTCGAGTTCCACTGGAAGGAATGAAAACACTTGCAAAGAGAATTCCGCTGGGGATGGGATGATTCTCTCGGGGAAAATCCACTGACTCCGCTGGGGGAGAGTGCATGACCCTGCGGGGAAAGATGAACCTGTCTGAACACAGCCTTACGATCTAGGAATCACCAAACTCCATTGAGGACGAATAACTTTTCTGGAGCACATTCTTTGGATGAGCTACGGCTAGCTGGGGAATTCTATCCTTCTTCAGGAAAAACATGCATGCCCTGCGTGGGGATCAAGTCTTTCGTTATCGCAATCTTTTGATCATCTTCCTCGTATGGTTATGAAACCTGCAACAACACAAACAAGACACGACAAGCCTATGCAATCCAATCAATTCAGGTTAGTGACGTTACACTCAGTTAATTCAAAGCTTTAACAATTGTTGGCAAGGGCCAGTGATGTTATACTCATGCTAGTTTCACTAAACTTAGGCGTTAATCATGCACAAAGCAGTAAAGAACCGGCATCAAGTACTGAATAACACATTTTCATTGATTGGGCCCTTGAATGGGCGGAGTTTTGTACACGGAATGTAACTCCTGAAAAGAGGAAGCTACGCAAAGCAAATACATAAGTATGCACAAGAAGCATGAATATTTTGACAAATTAAATTTTGTACACATGTCGGCAACGGGATGCAGATGAACACCACGAACTGATCCTCCTATGACTCATCCGACTCTAATGCTTTCCCGGTATCCCCACTTCTGAAGAGATTATATCCAATAACTGGCTCCCCAAATATATTCTCCCGCATTGATGCTCATTGTAATATCAAATTCGGACCGCAGTCATTTGCTTTTCAAATCCCTAACTTTTGCGTGAACCGCCCTTTACGGGTTTTCAGTTCACCGGGATACCCTTTTTTGCCAAAGCCGCCCAGTGTAGGTTTTCAACTTCGCGGGTGTACATTTTTTCCAATTTTATCCCTAACTTTTGCCCGAACCTTTCATTCTGTTTTTGGTTCGCCAGGATGCCCCATTTTTGCCTGGACTCTCTTTTTCTGTCCAGCGGGTCTATTTTAAGCAAAGTATTTTTTAACTGCGTCCGAATTCACAGGTGACGCAAAGTCTTCTCCGTCCATGGTGGACAACAATAAAGCTCCTCCTGAAAAGACTTTCCTGACAACATATGGCCCTTCGTAGTTGGGGGTCCACTTGCCCCTGTGATCTGCTTGCGGTGGGAGAATCCTTTTCAGCACAAGGTCGCCCGTCTGAAAGCTTCGCGGAAGTATCTTCTTGTCGTACGCTTTCTTCATTCGTCTTTGGTACAAACGACCGTATGCTAGAGAAGCTAGCCTCTTCTCATCCATCAAACTCAATTGATTCAATCTATTCGTTACCCATTCTGCCTCGTCCAGCTGAACGTCTCGCAATACCCTCAGAGAAGGGATCTCAACTTCCAATGGTAGTACCGCTTCCATTCCGTATACCAACGAGAACGGAGTTGCCCCGGTTGATGTGCGTACCGTCGTACGATAACCGTGCAAAGCGAAAGGTAGCATTTCATGCCAATCTTTATAAGTCACCACCATTTTCTGGACGATTTTCTTGATATTTTTATTGGCCGCCTCAACAGCGCCATTCATCTTGGGTCGGTAAGGGGAGGAGTTGTGATGTTCGATCTTGAAATTCTGACAGAGCTCCTTCATCATTTTGTTGTTCAGATTTGAACCATTATCCGTGATTATCCGCTCGGGAATCCCATATCGGCAAATGATATCTCTCTTGATGAATCTAGCCACCACTTGCTTCGTTACATTTGCGTATGACGCCGCTTCCACCCACTTGGTGAAATAATCGATTGCTACTAGGATGAACCGGTGCCCATTAGAAGCCGTCGGCTCGATCTTTCCGATCATATCGATTCCCCACATCGAGAATGGCCATGGAGATGACATCACATTTAAAGGACTCGGAGGCACGTGTATCTTGTTGGCATAGATTTGGCACTTGTGGCACTTCCTCACGAACTTGAAACAATCAGTTTCCATCGTCAACCAAAAGTAACCTGCCCTCAGCAGCTTTCTCGTCATAGCATGTCCACCAGCATGCGTACCAAAGGCACCTTCGTGAATTTCCTCCATGAGAAGCTTTGCCTCTTTCTCGTCTACACAACGCAACAGCACCAAATCGTGGTTTCTTCTGTACAAGACACCATCCGGATTCAAGTAGAAATTACCCGCTAATCTCCTGAGAGTCTTCTGATCTTGACTGGATGCCCCAGCCGGATACTCTTTATTCTTCAGGAAATTAAGGATATCGAAATACCACGGTTTGTCATCAGATGCTTCATCAATAGCAAATACATAAGCTGGCCTGTCCAACCGAGAGATAGTGATTTGGGGAGCTTCGTTCCAGAAGTTGACCTTGTACATGGAGGACAAAGTGGCAAGGGCGTCAGCCATTTGATTTTCTGCCCGCGGTACGTGATGCAATTCAACTTTGTCAAAGAAAGGCAACAATCTCCTTGCATAATTCATGTAATGTATCAAATTGGGCTGACGTGTCTCCCATTCCCCTTTGATCTGATTCACCACCAGAGCTGAGTCTCCGTATACGTCTAGATGTTTGATTCGCAAATCAATAGCTTCTTCAAGCCCCATTATACAAGCTTCGTATTCGGCCTCATTGTTGGTAACGGCAAAGGTCAATCGAGCAGTAAACGGGA
The DNA here is from genome assembly GCA_963859935.3 of Lathyrus sativus. Taxonomy (NCBI): domain Eukaryota; kingdom Viridiplantae; phylum Streptophyta; class Magnoliopsida; order Fabales; family Fabaceae; genus Lathyrus; species Lathyrus sativus. Next base: position 953,694,622 of record OZ012735.1, read on the forward strand.
TGTGCGACCCGTGTGGCGTGGTGATAATTGCCCCTATTCCGCTACCGTAAGCATTCACAGCTCCGTCAAATATCATCTCCCATTTGGAACCCAACTCTGGTCCCTCGTCTGGCAATGGCTCTTCACAATCCTTCATCTTCAGGTACATGATATCCTCGTCAGGAAAATCAAACCTCACCGATTGGTACTCTTCAATAGGCTGCTCCGCCAGATACTCAGACAGCACACTCCCCTTTATAGCCTTTTGCGAGACGTATTGAATATCATATTCAGTCAAGACCATCTGCCAACGGGCAATTCTACCTGACAACGCCTGCTTTTCGAATACATATTTGATAGGATCCATCTTCGAGATGAGCATGGTTGTATGATTCAGCATGTACTGTCTCAAACGCTTGGCGGCCCAGGCTAGCGCGCAACAAGTTTTCTCCAGCATTGAGTATCGAGATTCACAGTCTGTAAATTTCTTACTCAAGTAATAGATCGCATGCTCTTTTCTCCCTGTCTCGTCGTGTTGACCGAGGACACAACCCATGCTTCCCTCAAGAACCGTCAAATACATTATCAAGGGTCTACCTGCCACTGGGGGTATCAGAACAGGAGGCTCCTGCAGATACTTCTTTATTTTATCAAACGCCTTTTGACAATTTTCGTTCCACGTCACAGCTTGATCTTTCTTCAAGAGCTTGAATAATGGTTCACACGTGGCCGTTAGGTGAGATATGAACCGGGCAATGTAGTTCAACCTCCCTAAAAACCCGCGCACCTCTTTCTCTGTTTTAGGCGTCGGCATTTCTTGAATCGCTTTTATTTTAACAGGATCGACCTCTATTCCTCTTTCGCTTACGATAAACCCCAGCAGTTTACCCGATCTCACCCCGAAGGTGCATTTGTTAGGGTTCAGCCTCAGCCTGAACTTCCTAAGTCTTTTAAACAACTTCAGCAGATTCACCAGATGCTCTTCCTCCGTCTGGGATTTGGCAATCATATCGTCAACATAAACTTCGATCTCTTTATGCATCATGTCATGAAAAAGAGTCGTCATCGCACGCTGATATGTTGCCCCAGCATTTTTCAAACCAAAGGGCATCACTTTGTAGCAAAATGTTCCCCAAGGCGTTATAAAAGTAGTCTTCTCCATATCCTCTGGCGCCATTTTAATTTGATTATAACCTGAAAAGCCATCCATGAAGGAGAATACAGAGTATTGAGCGGTATTATCAACTAACACGTCAATGTGAGGAAGTGGAAAATCGTCTTTTGGGCTTGCTTTGTTCAAATCTCTATAATCCACGCACATTCGAACCTTGCCATCTTTCTTTGGCACTGGTACGATGTTGGCAACCCATGAAGGATACTTCGTCACAGCCAGGAAACCAGCGTCCCACTGTTTCTGAACCTCCTCTTTGATCTTCATTGCCATATCTGGCCGTGTTCTGCGAAGTTTTTGTTTGACCGGCGGGCAATCTTCTTTCAGTGGCAGGCGATGCACAACCATATCTGTATCGAGCCCTGGCATATCTTCATATGACCAAGCGAATACATCATTATACTCTCGGAGCATTTCAACCAGTCTTCGCTTGATATCACTCTGCAGTGCGGCTCCAATACGAATATTCTTCTCAACCCCTTCCGACCCTAAATTGATAATTTCGATGACCTCGTCGTGAGGCAGAATGGCTCTTTCCTCTTGCTTCACTAACCAAGACAGTTCTTCAGGAACGTCGCTATCTTCGACAACCTCTTCTTCAGCTTGAAACACCGGGTGCTCAAAGTCGGGACGAGTCATAGGTGGTTCAAGGATGTCATCTGAAAATGTTATCCTGCAAAAGGAATGGTTAAGTGCTTCAAAATGCGTATAAAGCGAATAACCATGTTGCCATTTTATTGAAAAATACAAAACAAGAAAGACAGGGATTACAGTATTTGCACATGAAAAACGCCATTTATTTAATGATTAACACGCAATGTTTATAACAACACAGCCCTAAGCAAATTCTGATGCCCCGGGCAAGACATCAGATTATTCAACAATTAATAAAGCAAAGCATTACTGTTTAAAAGTCACAGGAACAAGCTCCTGAATAGACCAGTTGCACAGTCCTTGTCCTGGCGTGCTTGGCTGAATCCAGGCATCCATATCACAGTCGCTGTCTCCTTCATCAGACTCCGAAGCGGCATTGACAGTTTCATGACATACTCCACTGGCAGAGATGATAATCGGCTTTCTGAAACGGGGGGCCCCCACGGAAGGAGTTGATGACGACGGTCGGTACCCCAGCCCGAACCGGTCCATCTTCACAGGAATGTCCAGCACTTTGCCCCAGCCCTTTGCTTCTCCTGCTTCTACTAGAGCTTGAGCTTCTTTATACGATGAGACAGCTATCTCTGGCACTTTGCTCGGCCCGGGACCCTTGTCCTTGATGCGCAAACCTTCGAATGCCTGGCATGGTGTCTCATGGATCTCTCCGTCGACTTCCACATATTTAAATGAAGATAGATGGCTGACCAGGATGTCTTCTTCTCCGCACACGGTGACTACACTGTCCCCGACCATATATTTCAACTTCTGATGCAGGGTGGACGTGACTGCCCCTGCCCCATGAATCCAGGGTCTTCCCAGCAAGCAGCTGTACGCAGGCTGTATATCCATGATATAAAACTCAGTTGCAAACACTTCCGGCCCCACTTGCAGAGGCAAAGTAATCGATCCGAAGACTGTTCTACGCGTGCCGTCAAACGCTCTGACGACCAAATCACTGGGTGTACATAAAATTCCTCGAACATCCAGCTTCATCATTGCCTTCTTGGGCAGCACATTCAAAGATGATCCGGTGTCAACCAATACGTGCGACATTACTGATCCTCTACACTCAACAGATACGTGTAATGCCATATTATGATCTCTCCCTTTCGGAGTCAAGTCAAAATCGGTAAAGCCCAGACTGTGGCCTGCATTCACATGTGCCAATACTCCTTCTAGCTGATTTACGGAGACATCTTGGGGTACAAAAGAGGTGTCAAAGACTTTCAGCAAAGCGTTTCTGTGAGCTTCCGAACACAACAGCAATGATAGGATAGATATTTTGGACGGTGTCTGCTGCAGATGCTCCACAATCTTATAATCACTTTTTCGAATTAAGCGCATGAACTCTTCTACATCTTTCGATGCCGCTTCTTTTTCACTTGCTTGTACCGGAACATTCTCAACCGCTTTCCCTTTTCCTTTCGCTAGTCTTTCAGCCTCCACTTCAGGAGATATAAAGATCCTGCCACTCCTCGTCATGCCTCCTGAACCAACAACATTATCCACAATCTCCGCTGGCTGCTTGTTAACATCAATCTTTATCCCATCATAATACACCTCTAGCCCATATGACCATGGGACCGCTTTCGTGTTCTCGTACGGGATCGGCCCGGCCTTAATTATGGTGATCGGTGGTCGCTGAGCTGGTGCTGCAATAGTGATCGTCTTCCGAGGAATCGTTACCGTGGCCACATCACTCCGGTTATCCACTACTGCCCCTGCAGGCTCGTCAGTTGCCGCTCGATCAAACTGCAATATGCCCTCATCAATTAAAGCCTGAATGCCTTTCTTCAAATCCTCACACCCCCCAGCCAGGGTCCAACAGTCTAAGCAATACTCGTTACATCCTGGATAAACACCTCCTTGTAACAGTCGGCTCTTTATCTCGCTCAGCGGCGTCTTTAAATCTTCAACATTCATGATAAGATTCAGACCTTCCCCAGTCAGCACGGCGTTTGCCCCATGATTAGGCATGGGTTTCTGGACTATATTCGGACCTGCCGTTCCGAAATTGATAGTCTTGTTGTCTAAAAGATCCTGCACAACGTGCTTAAAAGCATGGCAACCTTCTATATCGTGACCCGGGGCCCCAGAATGAAACTCACAGTGCCTGCTTGCATCGTAGCCGAACGGGGGAGCTCCCGTTATCGGCGCCAGAGTTCTTTTCTCTACCAGATTCAATCCCAACAATGTCTGCAATAAATCAGCATAGGTTGAGGGAGGCTTCTCAAACATTCTTCTCGGTTTACTACCCTGGAATCTTCGCTGAGCTTGCTGTGCCCCCTGCTGAGGCTGCTGCTGCTGTGGCATTGGCTGCTGCTGAACCGGTTGTTGTTGCTGGAGTGGTTGTTGTTGATATGGGATAGTAACACTCGACACCTGCTGCGGCTGACGATATTGACCTCGTCCCCTGCCTCGGCCTCGGCCTCGGCCTCCAAATATTGCGCTTGCCTCGCCCTGACGGCGCCCACCATAAGCTTTCCTATTACTGCCAGATGCAGTTGATTCCTCGACTTGGAGCTTTCCTTGCTTAATGTTACGTTCAATCTTTTCCCCCATCAGAATCAGGTCTGAAAAACTGGCCAGAGACGTGTGAAACAGCATATCATGAAACAGCCCTGTGAATGTGCCGACAAACATATCATTCATTTCCTTATCTTCCACAGGAGGACGGACCCTGGCAGCCATATCGCGCCACCTTTGCGCGTACTCTTTAAAACTCTCCCCCTTCTTCTGCGAAAGCCCGGCCAACTGGACCCGATTGGGCGCCAGGTCGCTGTTATACTTGTAATGGGCTACAAACGCCTCCGCCAATTGCTTCCAAGTCTTGATATCAGTTGGCTCCAACCCCATGTACCACTCTAGGGAAGGGCCCGACAGACTATCCTGAAAGAAATGCATTAGCATTCTTTCATCAGTGGAGTATGCAGACATCTTTCGGTAATAAGCTCGTACATGCACTTTCGGACATGTGTCTCCCTTGTACTTATCGAACGCAGGAGCTTTGAATTTAATTGGCACCCTCAGGCCAGGTACCAGACCCATGGTCGCCATGTCCAATCCCACAGCACTTTGATTTAAGACTCCCTTCATCTGCTCTTCCAGCATTCTAATCTTTTGGGAATCATCCATCGGCCCTTCAAAACCTCCTCCGGAGAAGGCATCCTCCTGCTGATCCTCTTGCCACAGACCGTTTCCAGCCCCGTACCCATCGTACGCATTATTACGTCCAGCTCTGATCTGATTCATCCCCGGACCCCGGCCTCTGTTGCCGTACCCTTGAACACCTCCAGCAGGACCAAAAGCCATAAATCCAGTACCGTTTCCGTTTCCAAAGCCTCCGTAACCCTGATTGACCATACCATAACCATCTTGCCCAAAGCCTTGAGCATTAAAGCCATACTTCCCAGTGTTATCGAATCCCTGATCGTTGAATCCGAACCCAGTATTGCCAAAGCCATTGCCTCCTAGATTATCTCCCAAATTGACATCACCCAGCCCAGCATTATGGACAGCAGTCTCATTCCCCACTCCGACGTTACCATTCACAGCAGCGGTAGCGTTGTTGACATTAGCAGCAGGTATGTTGACTACAGGCGGCGCCACTGGCGTGGGAGTACCGTCTCCATGAGCAGTATCAACCCGTACAGACTGATGATCTTCATTACCATGACCAGCGCTTCGAGCCAACAGGGGCTGGACCATGGCCTGCAAATTCTCTTGCCCTTTCGCTATAGCCTCCATGGTCTGCATGAAGAGAGCGAGCTTCTCGCGCACATCTTGCATCTCGTTCTGCACTTGGTCCATGATTTTTCGACAATTGGAGCGTGTAGAATAGCGGTGCGGATGCTGATCTGCAATCCTGTTAAGTACCTGGTACAGAGCAGGAAATAAGACACCATCCAAAGATTACCTGTAATGCAATATGAATATGAATGCAATGCAATGTGTCTGTGCATTAGGGAAATTCATTCCCCCAGTTCTAGTGCGAAAGTGCCGGTGCAGTGACAGTGCTGACAATAGGAATATCGGAACTGAATCATAGAAAGCCTCATATATTGCAGGGAGAATCAATAAGCCCAGGGTACAATATCGCTGAGAGTACAAAGAAGGCATGACCTCAACCAACAATCCTGGTGATGGTCAGCATTATGCAAATAAAGCATACAAGTTACTACATGAAATGATCAAATCCTCCCAAAAGTCTGGTACTCCTCTATCAACTTCTTGGTCTCCGGATGGCTTGGTCGATCAAGCAGCCCTTCCACAAGCTGGTTTCTCTTCTTAAGAACACGACGCACGTCTTCAGCAGTTTCTTCCCATGTTGCTTCTCCGAAACAATCTTCTAACTTTCGCTTCTGAGACACTGCTTCATCTCTGGATTTGATTGCCTTGTTCAGTGCATGCTGGATACTATACCGGGTCATCACTTCTTCCTCACACTTCTTGATGCTAGACTTCAACTTCTCTTCGAGGTCGGAGATTTGCTGCTTCAACTTATCTTCCCTCTTCTTGTTATTGGTGAGTGTAGCATTCCAAGTTTTATTGCAAGAGGAGATTTCTCGGTGTGCTGCGTCGAGCGCTTTCTTTTTGGCTTCCAGCATGTCATGGGAGCTTCTGAACTCTTGCCCCAGACGTTCACGCTTTTTCTTTTCTTCAGTCAACTCAGCCCCTAACCTGTTTACTAGCTCGATCTGCTGTTGGAAAGCATACACGGCCTTGTTTTTCTCACTGCGTACTTGGGCTAGCTCTTGCTCTAACCCTTCGTTGACCTTCATCAAGGCTTCTTTTTCCTTCACAACCTGTTCATAGACTTCTCTAGAAACAGTAGTCGGTTCTGCTACCGGAACGGGAACAAGGATTGGTGCATCTGGGAATGGCATCCTCAACTGACCTGCTCGTTCCTGGATCCAAACCCTGTAAGGTGCATAGGCCTGACAGTCGTTCTTTCCTAACAAAGGCTTCCCTCGGCGGTTAATACGCGTCCAGGCATGTTGCAACTTGGCTAGTAACTCCCCCTTCACGTCACCGGTGAAGTACAGAGATTCCTGTACTTCTTCCTCCTGAGGTGGATTCTTCAGGGCATATCCGAACTGGCGAATGAATAGAGAAGGGTTGTAATTGATACACCCTTTTCTTCCTATCAACGGCACATTAGGGTACCCAGAACAACTGAAGATGAGCTCAGATCCCAACAGGTCTCGATCAAACCACTCCATATCTTCCGACGATAGCCTCATCAGGCGCTCTGGCCAACCAGCTGGAACTGTAGTCTCTGCAACAGATCTTCTCTTAGGGAGGTGACTCTCAAACCACCTACTCAACAAGGGTACACACAGATGAACATTCTTCCCTCTTCCCTTCTCATTCTTGTAATGCAGTGAGTGGTAGAAATCTCCGAGTAAGGTAGGTACAGGATTACCAGCGGCAAACAAGTAGAAAGCATCGAAGTCCACAAAATCCGGTATATTGGGGAACAAAACTATGCCATAAATGCACAAAGCCAACACAGCATTGAAAGCAACCCAGCACCCGCTCTTGGCATACTCTTGGGCTTTACCAACTAAGAATTGGAGTGAGAAGCCTGGAACTCCACGGGAGACAGTAGTCACAAGCTCAGAAGCATCAATATGCAAAGCTTTTGCCAAGTCCTCCGGCTTGGGCTTGGCGTCATAATGAATGAATGGAACCTGGTTCTGCACGGGCAGCTCAACATACTCAGCGTATTCCTCCAGGGTTGGTCCCATAATAAAGTCAGAGAACGTAAAGCACCTCAAAGCAGGGTCGTAGAATTGCATCAAAGCATACAGCCCATCTAACTCTACCTCTGTAGGTTTGCACACCAATCTCAATAATCTACCATAGCTCATCCGGAAGCTCCTACGAACACCCTCATCAGCAAGAGAGATCAACCCAAGTAGAGGAACAATATCAGGCGTAGGCAATTTGTAAGCAACTGTTCTCCTTAAGCTAGTCATGATCAAAACTCAGAAGTCTGGGCACTAGAACTAGGGAAATGCAAATGCACCTGCAGCACAGACACACGTTAGTGAAATGCAAATGGTAATGGATATGCAGGCAATGCAATGCAAGTAACATGCAACAGGGACCAAAGCTGTAGCTGAATAGCCTGAACCCAATCAAGAAAGGTCTCAGATAGACCATCCAGAAGTCATCAAACCCTGGTCTCAGAAAGACCTAAAATAAAACTCCAACACTGGTCTCTGACAGACCTCAAACCATAACTCCAACTGATCTCTGATAGACCTCAAATCACATCTCTAATTGGTCTCTGACAGACCTCAGAACACATCTCCAAACGGTCTCTGACAGACCTCAGAACACATCTCCAAATGGTCTCTGACAGACCTCATAACTCTCCATAAATACCCAGGATCTCTGATCGAGAACAAACCGGTAGTCTGAAGGTCTGGTTACCTGCATAACCCCAAATCCCCTCACAGGTGGGTGGCCCTATAACTGGCACAAGGTACGGCATCCTATGCGGTCGTCGGCGTCACAGACTTTCAGGGTTGATGATACGATTCCCAGAAGGAGTGGCATCATCAATTCCTGAAGAGGCCTCACTTAGCCAACTTCCAAATGATCGGTCCCCAGAGTCGACAATCCAACTAACCAGCAACCCACGCCAACCAAAGGAAGGGGCAGGAGGCCAACCAGAGGAACCTCGTCTGAGTGTAGATTTCATGGGACACCAAAGCAAGCAAAGCAAGCGGGCGCCCACTAATTTCTACTCTAATTCTAGGTGCACTCAAGCCCAGGTCCGGCTTATCTCTCAATATCAGAACACCCGTCACACCCCAAATACAGCAATAATAATCAATATACAAAGCTGAAAATACAAGGTTAGAAATATACAATAACTCCATACAAAATCCTCGACGGGAAAACAAGCGCTAGGATTGACTCTCTCAAGGGACGTTGGATCCCAAATGCATAAGAACCATCGCAGTCCTTAGCAGCCAGGGGACGTTGGGTCCCCAGCAGAGTCGCCAGCTGTCGCTACTGCGAAAATCGGCGCCGGCTGAACAGAAGAGTCGCCACCGTGCGTTATTTATCCCACGGGAGGGAAAGGAAACGCTCAGAGTAAACCTCGCACAACACGGGAAAGGTATGGTCATCGCAACCAAAACCTGGGTTCGGGAGTCGGTTACGCAAGGGGAAGGTATTAGCACCCCTCACGTCCGTCGTACTCGACGGGATCCACGCTTGTTTTCGGGTATGGATTGTTATTCTATCTACGCTAAAGGTCTGGGGTTAAAAGAAAAGAAAATGAAAATAAAAAATGAAAAATGACTCGGCAAAGTATCGCACTTTATGCCTACGTATTCCCGCCTGGAACGAGAAATCAGAGTCAACGTAGTTCGCCTACCTACGGGAAAGGAGGGGAAGGTTGCTCGCTAGGATATCGCATCCTATGCCTACGTACTTCCACACAGCATGGAAGATCAGAGCAAACGTAGTTCGGGCCACGTACGACACAAGTCTGTCTTGGTTGATTTTATTCCTTCTGAAAAAGGGTTTTCTTGATTAGCAGTCCCGGCGGACAAAAATGACGTTTTGATGAGTTCACATTCTTTTACGGAAGAAGTGTCTTTTATTGTGTTTGAAATCTTTATTGTGTTTTTTTGATTGTTTTGAGAAAGAAGAGACAGAACTCTAACCTACAGTTGCGAAGGGAAACAAACTAACCTAATGTTATCATGCATGGGTTAAGACCTAGTGTCTATCATGTTCCTCTCTTGCACAGAGAGGAACAGAGATCCTACGGGATAGGCAGAAACAGAAACAATAACAGATATAATAAAGCTGTAAAATGCATGGATGCAACAGTACAAGCGAGGCAAGGGAGTCCCACTCAATCTTGAACCTAGAAAACAATAGGCGAAAGTGAACAGGCTTCACTTTCAACCCAACAGGGTAACCAGCAAACAATACAACCAGGAAACCAATCAATACATCAGCAATGAAATACAACGGCAAAAGAAACAGCATCAGCAGCTCTGAATCAACATCCATCTTCAAGTAATCTCCAATCAGCTACAAGCTTCAGCAAGCATCAATCTCCATCTTTATGACCTTTAGGCAAGGGCTTTGATCATCATTCTTCCATCTGCAATGGCTTTTCTTCAAGTTCAAACCTCCAGGATGAGGAATCAGTCACAAGAGTGAATTGGGTGTTAAGCAATCAGTTGACTACCAAGGGTGGTGAACAGACTGCTTCTAACACAACAGACATTTTCTCTCAAGAGTTCTATCTCTTAGACACTATCACCAAGCCTTCCAAAGGAAGGGGGTGAGTGTCTTAGAGAGACTCTGAATCACAGAGAAGAATGGATGTAGACAAGGCAATCCATGTTTGAAAAACAAACTTTCTAATCTAGAGCTCTGCCTAGCTCCTAAACCCTAGTCTCCTCAGCATCTGCTAGCAAAAACCTCCTCTCCAACTCTAGCAGTTGATCTTCTGAATCTCCAATGGCTTTCATCTCCTCAAGTCTTCAGCTCTCCCAAGTCCCCAGACAATCCCAATACCCAAGCAAGCAAGCAATAATCCCCAGAGGGCACACCACACCAGTCAATCAGCCATATACAGAGTATTAATAGCAATAGGGGAATCCTGACTTTTCTAAGGGGATCTAATAACTACCCATAGCCCCTATAGTCCCATAACTAATCTAGTCAAATCCTAAGTCCTAAGGGAAAGAATCAAACTTCTTAAGTCATCACCTAAAAACCCTAATTTGTTCATGTTGTTCAAGCCTACATTAATCACCTAAAATTAATTCCTAAAAAATGGGAACTAAATTGTTTCTACAAGTTCAATATCTAATCTAAACAACCTAAAAAGAATGAACAAAAAATATTACAGCATTTAGTAGAACAAAAATTAGCAAAATCATGCATGAAATGAAACTACATAAAATGTCATTTATTTGGAAAATGTGGGAAAAATATGAAATAAAAATAAAAATGCAATTTTATTAAATGACAATTTTCTAGACATTCTAATGAAAATGATGTAAAAAGAATGAGTTAAAAATGATTTTTTATCTATTTATTATGAATTAATGAAAATCAAGAAAATAGTAAGAGAAATTAAAAATCAAAATGAAAGAAATAAATGGGGAGAGGGGTGTGGTTAGCAGGCGCCCTAGTTGATTTCAGGATGGGCCAAGCAGTGGTGGGGTGCGCATAGCAAGTTGGTTAAGGCCCAGAACCAGTCAGAATCAATGAAAATAAAAAAAACACGCAGGGGGTGAAAATAGCAGGAGTTATCACGTTCAAAAGATAATGGGCTCAAAATTGGGGGGTGGGGATATCACTCAACACTCAGGCCCGCCCGTTTCAATTAATGAAACGGTGCGTTTAGGGCACCTATAGCTTCCCTCCAAAATCTGAATCAAATAAGAGCCACACGATTGGCTCTGAGTCAAAGGTCTTGCATGAAATGGACGTTCCAGATTTCGTCTTCCTCATTGGATCACAAAGCTAGGGTTTACATTCCATGGAAGCCATGCACGAGCCAACTTCAAGCTCTCAGTTCTCCCTCTCCAGTCCATGGATCAACACGATATAAACATGAAAAACACTCAGAATCTCTCCCTCTATATGTCTATGCCATTAGCTCAATCTGAAATTCAGCAAATCACTCAACCCGAGCACAACAAGTTCTGGTCACCATGGAAATACTCTGCAACTTACCAGCACAATTCTCCATCAAACCTAGACTAATCTCTTCCATGACTAATGGTGATCATCCTGCGCTAACAACCTAAGATTCTAATGCACTATGCCACGAGTTCTACATCCTAACAGTTCTAACAACCTGCTAACAATCATCACCAAACTACTCCAAACTCATCCTAATTGCTCTACTAACATCTTACATCATATCTAGACTAACAAAACTATGCTAAACTAACTGAATTAATCAATTTGAATGAAAACGCACCTGATGCAAAAGCTTGAAAACAGCTATGGAAACTCGTGAATCCACCAACACCAATGCTCAGATCTTGATCAGTGAGTGAAGCTCTTGCTTCTGTATGCAACACCTCTTGTTTCTTGGCCTTGGATCTTGCTAACCGATTGATTCCTCACTTTTGAAGAGGATGATAACAGCACATGAGAATGGATCAAAACCAGCCAGATATTGAGTGATCTTTGATCTTTGATGATTATGGAGTGGAGTAGAATCAAGGATTATGAGAATTGATGGAGAATTGATGAAGTTTGAAAAGAATTTGCAAGAGGAAGAATGAGAAACTTTGGGAGATTTTTGGTGAAAAATGAATCCAACCCTTGATCAATCTTCATTTCATGTTTATATAGGGCTCAAATGAACTTTCTAGATCCATCTTACAATTTCCCTTGCCTTCCAACTTTGATCCATTTTTGAAATGTTTCTTCAAATGCAAGTAACCATGAATAACTTTTCTTTTTCCTTCTAAACTCAAAAAAGTGTTTGAACCATTGTCTCTAGAATGTCTTTTGGACCCAAAATCATATATTGGAAGTCTCCATTTGGACTTATAAATCTCCCAAACCATTTTCACTTTGACTTTATTCAAATTATAAGCCATTTTAGTTCAAATTTAACCAATCATGCAACTTCATGCTATGAGCTTTTCCAACAATTTATGGCCTTCTTTCTAGACTCAAAATGTCATTTGGAGCAAGTTTGATGTTGTAAGTTTTTCCATTTGAGGCCTCCTTGTATGAGTTTTGGACATGAGTTAAAATGACCTGTAATTCACAAATGCCCAAAATACCCTTTGCTTGCCAAGACCATAAGTTGAGCTCCACACATCATATGAGGGCATGCTATACCATTCTAGAAAGCTAAGACAATGAGGAACAATTCTTATGTTGACCAAGAATTCATTTGAAATCTCCTTGAGGGGTAAAACTAGCTTGGAAGTCAAGTCACTTTCACAGACAAAATTTCAGATACCTCAGATGACCTGTAACTTGCAAGGACCATAACTTGAGTTCTATAAATCTCCTTGATGTCTTCCACCACTCAAATTAAAGGTATTGAGATCCTCTACAAGTTTCATGTTGGCCAAGGAGCCATTTGAAGCTAGCATTTTGACTTATCTTGCTTGGAAATTTGACCTAAACTAGGGGATTTTACACAGAAACCCTAATTTAGAAACTCCTCTTCTCCTTGATTTCTCTTGAATTCTCCTTGGCATATCTCCATATCCTTCTTTATATGTCCAATGATGAACCCCACATCTCTCCACTAGACTTGAATGCCCCTTAAATCAGTCAATTGACCTAGGGTTGACCTAGGGTTGACCCAGAGGAAACCCTAGTTGACTGTCTTCAGCTATAGCTCTTGTGCTCTCATCAATGACTTGTCTCCTTCTCCAAATGACTTTCTAAGTCCCTCATAATGTCTAGATACTCTCCATGCCTCCAACTCACAGCTCACAACCCTTTTGTTGACCCTCAAATACCCTCAGCTAGGAGATGGACTCAAGGCATGATCTGCTGAACTCTTTGCTTTCAAATTCTTTCCTGATGACTTGAATGAGATTGAATTAGGATAATAACCTCTTGATATGCCTCTAGAGATGAGAATAATGATTGGTCCCCTGTTGAATGACTTGCTATGCTTATGCTATGCAGATGGTTAGTCTATGTACATGACTCTATATGCAAATGCTAATGATATTGAAACATAAACCCAAGGAATAAGGTTGGGCAAATTTTAGGGTGCAACAGTATGTGAACAAGTTAATGATTAATATATGGTGAATGTTTTTGTTCTTAAAGATCTATTTATGATTTATATCACTCTAGACATAGATTTTACAAAACTTTATCTAAGATATTCATCTATCAATAAACAAACTCTAGACATAGATTTATGAGTTGATATTTGCTTTGTGTTGATATTAAAGATTACTGTATTTGTTGTTAGCATGAGACATTATCTAATGAAGGATACAATAATACTCACGACGCAATTCTAGACACAGACGGTATTGAGAGGATACATGATTATATTAACCGGAAATGAACTCACATGCTTGATTAATGGAATATATACAAGTTAGATTGATGAAATCTATCTTTGATATGCTTTGATAAACAAACATCTTTTAGAATTTAATCTTTGCTACTAAACTTGTGACAAACTTATGATCTGAAATAAACAAACTTTGAAAACCCTACTTAAAACATCATAAACTACAGAACGACCAACGATATCACTATAATCCCTGTGGAGGTGATTTTTCAAAACCCCCTATATTCACAATTCTAACAAAATGGCGCCGCTGCTGGGGATTACTGATTGATATTGCCAACATTGCAGTATTTTATATTGTTATCTCTCACCTCAGTTAATATTCTTTGTGCTTGTTAATTTGTTTATTTAGTGTTTCAGATATCTGTTTATGCGAGGAAGTGTTCTTGCATACCAACTTATATTTGATCCTCAGATTGATAGAATTGCATGAAAACATAATAGTAAAACTAGAAGGCGAAGGTGACTAGCTAAAGAAAGAAGGGAGCACGAAGGAACTTCTTCAAGTAATCCACCAACTACACACATTGTTACACCAATCATGGAAGAAGTACCTCCACCACCATATCCTAGAGGTCCATGCACTAATAGTCCATGACACAATACTTAATTTTCTCGTAATGCAAACAACGGAAGGCATGCCGAGATAAAAATAAGAATTCTTCAACTCTTATATTCAAATCCCTTTGTCGGGCTAGATTATGAAGACCCGTTCACTCATCTTACTAAATTCTATAAAATTGCGGGAGCAACGAGAGCTCTGGAAGCAGAAGAAGAATCACTGTTTAAGAGGTTATTCCCTCACTCCTTGATAAGGAAGGCCAATGAATGGTATCTTGACCAATATACTCTTGTGATGACTGATTATAATTTGTTGAAGGAGAAGTTTCTTGAAATATTTTTTCCTCATAATAGATTCATGGAAGCTAAGACAACAATTTCTGTATTTGCTCAAGGTGGTAATGAATCTCTCAATGAAGCTTGGGAGAGGTTCAAAACTATGTTGCGGAAATGTAAAGGCCATGGGTTTGATGATCTTACACAAGTACATATATTCCGGAATGTACTCCAACCGGTTTACAAAACTCTTTTAGATGCTACCTTAGGGGGATCTTTAATGTCAAAGAGTGCGGAGGATCTATCATTAATAGGATGACACTCAATGACCACAAGGTCAACATATCTGCGGTACACCTCAAAGGAAGCCGAGAGTGCTTAAAATGGTTACTAATGATGCTCTTCTTGCACAAAACAAGTTTCTTTCACAACAAGTGGAGTTGTTGACACAACAAATGTGAAAAATTCCACAACAAATCAAGGAGATACATGAAGTTCCCAATAAAAATCAACATTGCAAGTTGTGAATTATGGAAGGGAGACCATCTTACCGGGTATTGTCCTCCAGTTGTAGAAGAAGCGAATTACATTAGAAACCAAAATCAAAATCAAGGCTACCAATCGAGACAACCTCTGTATCAACAAGGTAACCAAGGTTACCAACAAATAGGTAATAACCAATGTTATCAACAAGGACGGAGGCAAGATGCCAACACTTCAAATCGTCAAAATCAATACTAAAACTATACTCGACCTCCACAACCTCAAGGTGGAACTTCAAAATTAGAAGACACATTTGCTTAATTTATGCAAATGTCTATTTCCAAGCAAAATAGCACTGATGCTTCTATTAGCAACCTTGAGACAAGAATTGGGTAATTACCTAAGTAATTAGCCGACCAACGCAATGGGAATTTTCCTGTGAATCTCAAGTGAATGCTAAAGAGCATTGTAAAACTATCTTTACTAGAAGTGGTCGGGAGATTGATATGGCCATTGGTGAAAAAGTTGTGGAAGAAGAGGTTGTAGTTGAAAAGAAAAATGAAATTGTTGAAGAAGAAATTGAAAAAAATGTAGAGGATGTTTTAGTTGAAGAAGTTGAAAAGAAAATAAGAGAAGAGATAAAGAAGAGTAGAAAAGTGAAGGAGCACATAAGTGACATTCCAATTAAAAAATTACCATATCCACATGCTCATACATAAAAAGATAATGAGAGGCATTACACTAGGTTCTTGGATATTTATAGCCATTTGCAAATAAAAATTCCATTTTTGGAAACTCTTGAACAAATGCCCAAGTATGCCAAATTCATGAAAGACATACTCACAAAAAAAAAAGAGATTTACGGACAAAGAAACCCATTTCGCTTAACGCTAATTGTAGTGCTATCATCCAAAGTGTTCTTCCACAGAAAGAAGGTGATCCGGGAAGAGTGACTTTACCTATAACTATATGTAATGATTTCAATTGTAAAGATTTGGTTGATATGGATGCTAGCATAAACTTGATTCCATTGTCCGTGGTAAAAAGACATAAAAACATGGAAATAAAATCAACTAACATGACTTTTCAATTGGCGGATAAGTCAAGTGCTCATCCTCATGGCGTTGTGGAGTATATGTTATTAAAAGTTGATAAGTTCTTGTTTCTGGTTGATTTTATTGTCATGGATATGGAGGAGGACGAGGATAAATCTATAATTCTTGGTCGACCTTTTATAAAAACTACCAAAATGTTGATTGACATTGGTAAAGGCATTATGAAGGTGAGGACTTAAGATGATGAGGTGTGTTTCACACTTTTCAAAGGCATGTCTTGTTCCAATCAAGTGGAAGATGGTTATTATATGGATAAGAAAGATGAAGATGCAAGGGTTGCAACAATGAGAAATAAAAATGAAGATGCTAAGGAGGCAATGATGAGATCTTGTTGGAATTTGTCATTTATGAGAAAAATTGCCAGAAAAACTGGTCATGACAATGGTTGAAGACCTTTGTGTGTGGAGAATTTGATCCGGTTGTTAAAGGTTTATTTGTGCGTTTTGTGGTTTCATCTTTGGACCGTTGATCTCAAACGACGTTAAACAAAGCACTAGTTGAGAGGCACCCCAAAATTGGAAGTATCCTTTCATCTTTATTGCAAATTTTTTTGTTAGTGTAATTTTGTGGTGGATAGAGCAAGTTCTTGTTGTGTAGTTCAAGTTTAGCAATTTTTGATTTACTTTAAAAAGATTTGGATTGAATGAAACTTGTTCCTTATATATTGTTTGTTGATTGATTGTTTAGATTCTAAAGTAACCTTGAAAACATGAACTAGGCTTGAGGAATTACAATGTTGTTGCAGCAGGCAGAACTTGAAAAATTCAAAATTTCGCAGGGTTTGCCTTAAGCTCGCAGTGCAAACTCAAGGAAAACAATACAACAACCTTTCTTTTATGTTTTCTTGTTTCATGATTAATTGTAAATCTTTTTCCTACTTTGCCTTGCTTGCTAATGTTTTGTCATGATGTTGTTGGATTGGTTTTATGGAGTTTAGACGACACCTAAGACAAATGCAATTGCTTTTAAAAGACAAAAGACCACCAGAGGCTCCTCCTTCCGTCAACCATAATAATGTGCTTATGACACCGATCACTTTAGGGGTCAGAAGCAAGCAACAAGGTATCTCAACCCTGAAAAGAGAAGAATTTATTCAGAAAAAAAGCTTTAGCATTAACCCCGAGGGTCCTTTCCGGGCGTCTGCCTTAGTTTGGCATAGTAAGAAGTGGGACAAGTTGATTCGTCCTACTAATAGCTTCAATATGGATGTGGTGAGGGAGTTCTATAAGAATTACCTCCTAGATGACGATGAAGTTTTCATTTGGACCACACAGGTGAACAAAAGGGAGATTAGATTTGACAGTGACACGCTTAATGAGATGTTGGATAAACCTCTTACTCTCGAAGCTGAAGCGATTGTTTAGTACCATAGAGATTTGTGTTTACATATGAAAATGGGAGAGATGAAAAATGCTTTGTTGAGGGAAAGAAAGCTTATTTAGTTGAACCCATATGGGGTTTCAATCTGTTATAACAGAGAGGACATGCGTCCTATGGCACAACTGGTGCTACTTTTGGTTTTACATAATATAAAGCTAAGGACGCATTCTTCCACCATTCCAATTGATATAGCACATCTGGTGCATAACATCCTTATTGACACACAGATAGATGTAGCACGCATCCTCGCGAATGAGACGCGGGTGGTGATTGAGAGTGGCATAAAATCAGCGGCTAGAGCTAACTATCCCTTGGTTTTTCCCTCCCCTTATTATGTCTTTATGTGTGCATGGGTGTGCACAATTATCATCTCGTCGTCACATAACATTGACTGGTCCTATTGATGATGCCTATGTTTCCAAGAACTACAAGCCAAGGGGATAAAGAGGTAGAACTACACAGGTTGTAGATGCAGGTACAAGTTCTAGTCTCGGGGCTGGGAACTTCCAAGGCTTTGACCCAAATCAGAAGGAAGTTTGCAACTATAACTAGGACTTGATGTAGGCTACCCAGCGGGCTATGATTTCTATTCATGAATCTATGCAGCTTATGTAGTTACAGTATCGCGAACCAACAGTTGATCGGTCTATCATGTCTACGGAGTAGTTCCTAGCACATGCTAGTTGGCTTGAGGCCATACCATTTTCTAGAGAGGAGGCGAGTAGTGTAGCTGACGCTGAAGGTGCTAAGGATGGCGATGGCGATGATGCTTAGAAGACGAAGTCTGATTCTGATGCGAATTAGTTTCTGATGATTGTTTTTAAGCATGATCTTAAGCTTACTTCCTCATGTTTCGACAAAGTGAAGTTTTTTGTTAAGCTTTTGATCATTACTATATATTTTAATATTGTTGTATTTTATTTAGTTATTGTACACTATCCATGTAAGTTGGATTATATTGATGATGTATTACGTAACACTTTTTGGTACTTTTGTTGGTGTTTTACACAATGACGATTTGTCTTATGAGTAGAATTCTTCAGTTTATGAATGTTCAATTTATTTCATTTAATCTTTTTTTATGGTTGTTTATTTTATTTTTTGATTTTATGCTTCTTCCTTGTTGATAAGTGATGAGAACTTCTAGATTGGTTTCTCTTTTGTAAAAAAGTATCCAATGAAGATTCTACCAAGATTGGATGGTGATGAGATTTTTAATGTGATGAATGCATGCAAGGTACATGGTTAATACTTTCTAGAATGATAGAATGATTAAAACTTTTGTGCTTTATATAAATATGTATTCTTGTTTCATTTTACAACTTATTTGAATGCTTGAGTCACTTAGGTCCAAAAGCCACAAATTGTGAGAAGTCCCCATTGTTAACTAAATGCTTGGATGACTGATAACTTTGTTTAATTCGTTCGACTCATACTTAATCTTTTGATTATTATGATTTTGTGGAAGTGTTGCGGTTAGAATAGGATATCAAATTATTAATTAATTTGAATCACATCTTTTAGTTCACAACCGGTCTTTAATTTATCCGAAGGAAAAGTCAAAGAAAGGAAAAAACCTAATTTTGCATCGTAAGCACGATGCGGGGAGAGATCTAGGTAAGGGGTTGGTTAATTACATTCTTTGTTAAATAGTTTAATTAAAATTTTAATTCTCATTATTAATTACCAATAAAAAAAAATAAATAACTAAAAGAAAAATAAAATAATAAAAAGAAAGAAAAAAACAGTAATAATAAAGGGGATGGGTGAATCGTGTTGCTGTGTTGTTTCTTTAGGGTTCGGGAAAAAACCCTTTCCCTTCTTTAGGGTTTAGGAAAAAACCCTTTCCATTCTTCTTCTTCCCAACCGGCGGCGGCTCCTCCATGGCTCCTTTTTGAAACTTTCCTCTTCTCTCCTGCTTCGCTTTCGTCTGTTCATACCTGAAACCAAATAAAATAAAACCAAACCCATTAATGTCATAATCTTACGTTTTAGGTGTTTCAACGGCGAGGTGGTGGTGTTCTTGGCCGGTGATGAAGCTTCTTCTGAGGCTCTTTGCTTGGTTGTTGTCCGCCGGTGGTAGTGAGACTCTAAAGGATCCACGGCCGCCGTTGGATGATCCTTGTTGGTGGGTCTTTTGAGTTTTTCTCAAAACTCTCTTCTTCCTCTTTCTGATGACCTGTTCTTGATTTCTGATGTTGATGAAGTTTTCTCCCCCTTTTGTCAAATACAACTTATGTTTATATAGGTATCAAACTAGGGTTAACTCTAACCTAATGCCCATTTTAAAGCCCAACTTAAATAATTATTTAAAACTAAATAAAATAAAATAAAAATAAAATTAAAACTAATAATTCTATTTATTTATTTATTTATTCTAACTATTTAGACAAAAAATAAAAATAACTGAAACTTAAATAAATAAAAGTCGGACGCCCAAGTACTCGAAAAAAATAAACCGAGTACACTAAAATGATCAGCGCAAAATATACGACTCGGAAAAATACTGTTTGGCCAGATTTTGAAATAAATTTTACTCGATAAAATGACTTAAACTGTCCAAAATGCGACCGAAAAGTGGTCGAAAAATTTAATTGAACACGCCAGGTTAAACTACGACAAACGTAGATTAATATGACTGACATTTACAGGCTCGACTTTAAAATTTTCCGTCCGCTGATTTTTCACAAAGTTGACTTTTATTTTGACCGATTCAGCTGTAATTCCGACAAGTTTATTTCAGATGATAAATTGGGTATTATGAACAATGACAGACATGATATGCTATACAGGCAATGCAAGAAAAATATGAGGGTAAAATTTGGGATGCAACAGGAAGCATTACAAAGGATCAAGGCATCTATTTATGTTGAGCACAACTATATCCAAAAGTAACTTACCCTTGAGTAGTGAGAATTCGTTAACCCCGTTGAACCTAATAGATTAGATCTCATTTTAGTGATGAACTTGGTTTATGTACATATTTTGAAAGTTTCATTCATCATTGAATTTTGTGAGATTTAAAAAAATTTTCTTGAAACCTTTGAACATTGGTGTAAATTGATTTCCTTGACATAAAAAGTAAGGAGCATTCATTTGAGATTTGATTGTATTCAAGTTGGGGAGAATGAAAGAAAATTGGTAGGTTACTAAAAATTTCAAAAATTTTCAAACAAGAAAAGATTTTTTTTGAATATGAATGTGAAAATGAAAAGAAAACATGCTTGTTTGAAAGGAAAAAATATAGATAATGCAAACAATTATGCAAAAGGAAGCTTGAAAAGGATGAGCAATAGAGAAAAGAGATTGGTGAATTAAGTTGTTATGTGTAAATACTTTGTATAATGAGTGTCTCTTTTGCATTGACAATTTCTATTCAACGACCTTTAGAAATGACCATTTGTTGTGAAACCTAGCCAAACTACAACCTTACAAGCTCTTAGTGATCTTTTGCTTTCATAATTTTTGATATGATAGATTGATGAATGTATGAATTGGATTGTGTTAGCATTGTTTTTCAATTAAGTGTAATAGTCCTACGGTTACAAACACGCAATTTCCTTCATCCATTAACTGAAGAGAAGTGTTAGAGTGATTCAAGTATGAGAGTTTAGTTGTTATTTGAAACATTGCATGGTATTTTTTTAAGAACTTAATTCTTTATCATTATTTGATTCTAGGGAGTAGTTAGCATTGCTTGTGTGCATTCTTATGTTGAATTTGAACTATAAATCTTTTCTTGGTTGAATTTTATGCTTGAGCAAATCCTCTTGTTTTCATGAGGGGCATATTTTGCTTGAGGACAAACAAAAATCTAGTTGGGGAGAGTTTGTTGAATGCCAAATATGTCTTAATTTGAACCATTATTCTTGGCATTTTTCAACTTATATTCTTAAGTCTTAATTGATTTATTCCTTCTTCTTGTGTGATTCTTCCATATAATTGATTTTACATTTGGATTCCTTTATATGAGTGTTATTGTGTAGGCATTAGGCTTGATTATCAAAGAACAAGACACAAATGAATGTACAAGAAAGTCAAAGAAATAATGAAGAATCCAACAAGTTCGCAGTGCGAGCCAAAAGCGAAGACAATGAGAGCTCGCAGTGCCTGCAATTTTTTTTGTGAGCGGGTCAAAGTTTTAGACCCACATCCTTTAATTTAGATCCCCACGGTTTTTGCGGGTTTTCACAGACACAGACCCGCCTCGCCCCACCCTCTCTTTTATGCGGGGCGGAGCAAGATTTTAGCCTCGCACCCTCAAATATGTATGTCCTGATCCGTCTTACTATTTTGCGAACTCTTACGGGATGAGTCTAAAAGAGGCGAGCATTGCCCGTTTACCACATCTATATAGATCCAATGGCCAATGAATTTTAGAAGATGTTTTAAACCTTCTTCAATATGAGTCAAAGCTTTTATTAGACTATTAAATGACATCATCGACCTAGACGAGAAAACAATTAATGTACTATTAAATGGTCTCATCTGCCTACACTA
Source organism: Lathyrus sativus (assembly GCA_963859935.3). Classification (NCBI taxonomy): domain Eukaryota; kingdom Viridiplantae; phylum Streptophyta; class Magnoliopsida; order Fabales; family Fabaceae; genus Lathyrus; species Lathyrus sativus. Next base: position 953,716,805 of record OZ012735.1, read on the forward strand.
GAAAAATTCAAATAAAATAATTAAGATAAATCCTAAAAACAATTATGAATATTGTAAAATTACTTTCCTTTTTATAGTAAATCAAATTGGTCATGATAACTTAAATTAGAGAATATATTCTCATTTTTTTCGTTCATATTTTTATAATTTCACTTTTAAATTTTTTAATGAGAAAACTAGAAAAGATTTATCCTTATTTCCAAATATTACATTAACTTTATTTTTATTTAATCGATAAATTCTCAATAATTTTTTAATCGATGTTTTAAAATATTTTCACATACAAAAAAATTTATTTTATTATTTGTTATAAAAAATATTTTATCAATATGTTTACCATTAATTTTTGTGTTTTAATCAATATTTAAGTTTAAATGTTCCCTATGTCTTTTTATGTTTTTTAAAAAAATAAAAATGTGATCTTCATTTTAAGAATCTACTTTTTAGAACCACAATTTTTTTTCTTTTCTTTTTTGAGTTTTAGCTTTTCATTTCATTTAAGAATTTTACTCAAGTAACAATAGTGTTATAGACAAATTTACTATTTACTTAATATTTTATAAGGTATTTTATTAATAATTTATATTAATCTTTTTGATTTAATTGCAATTTTAATCTTTCTATTTTATTTTTTTTAGTTTTGATCTTTCAATTTTAAAAACCTTATTTTTTGTCCGTTTTTAAGTTTTTGTGTTGGATTTTAGTCTCCAAAAGAGACCAAAATCCAATCCAAAACATAAAAAAAAAATAAAATTGCGGTTTTTAAAATGTAGGAACCAAAACTCAAAAAAAGACAAAATAGAAGAACCAAATTTGCCATAAGTCTATTTTTTTTAAAAAAAAAATTAAAAATGAATAAAACAAGATTTTAAATATAGAGATGAATTGCTTTTGTTTTGAAAATAGGAGATCAAATATACATTTAAATCTATCAACCTTTATAACTAATTAATATTATAATTATTTTAATAGAAATCTCATTTATATATTATAATCAAATTTTATTTTGGTTTTATACACAAATAGTAGGCAAGTTGCGCTACTACTCTTTTTGGATGACAAAATCATTTCTCTAAAATACTACATTCATTATACTAGGTCACACAACATTGTTATGCATGCGCCTTTGCTCTCTCCATAAAAGATTCACTATTTCTGGTGTTAGAAAATTAAAGGTGTCAAATACAGATGATATGAAACCCTGTTGATTGTCAAAACCCGCATTCTTATGCTTGACCATCTTACTAGAAGCGGCTTTGAGAGTTGCTTGTCCCATAGTAAAACCTACAGTGCTTAGTCCCTTCGATGGGGAAACTCTGGTCAAGTCAACACATGCATGTTTCCCTCCTACCTATCCATACACCAGAACATCATCTGACCTAAGAGTAGATCTCCCCTCCTATGTCTTAGTCAAGAAATTCACAAGGGTTTCTTTCTTCACAGATACCCATGCATGCCTAAATATATAAAATATGACATCCTTAACAAAGTCATGTCGATATTTGAATCCTGGAAGCTCCTTGCAATGAATAACATATTATCCAAATGTATCCAAGCATGCCTTGCGATAAATAGACAAAACCTCATAAACAGAAAATAAGGGAATCATAATATGGTATTTAAGGATGGTACGATACTCTATCAGTGAGATATGTTGGCATAGATCGTCAAGAGGGATAGCAAGAATAATATCTTAAGCATGTGCTGCTTTAAATCAACCAAATAATGTTTTTTGTCTTGTGGTCATGTCAAACTTTACATCTATGTCTTGAACACTTTTACTAAAAAGGGCATTCGCCAAAACATGTTGTGCTTTAGGAGGGACGATGTCATTTCTAGTAAAACTGTTAACGTCAAAATCCGGAATCACAATATTAAGACCATCCAAAGCTCTATCGAAATCAAAGTCCATACCATATATTCCACCGCCTCTTAATATATGATCATGTAACACCCAATATTGAGCCTTAGAAGGCACAAACACGTATTAGGCAACCTCTACTACTGAGTATAAACCCAAACCTCAAACTCTAATAGGCAAAGAAGACACCCTCCATTGAAGGTCCCTAAAGAAAGTGCCCTTTGCAACTCTTTATCAAACAAAATAGTTGCTTTCTCCATATGATTAGGTTGACGTGTTCTAAGGCCAAAAAAGAGTTTGGCGATACTCATGCAAGAAAGAAGTAGTAGAAACTCACTCTGAGGATCCCTTAGTCGTGGTAGAAGATGCATGAGCTCAACAACCTTGATCGTTCTCTTCATGGATAACCTTTCGATAAAGCCTTCATCTCAACTAACAACCTTCCAAGCAACTCCGTCCCCAACACCAGCCTTCCAATGTATGAAGCAAACAACTCCCCATGCAGTTTACTATCATCATACGAAGGACAAAACATCTCTGTCTTATGAATATTCAATTCAATACCTAATCTTGGACCGGTCTCTTAAATAATGTCAAGGGTTTTAGCCACCTCCTCTGACTTTTCTATGATGGTCCCATCATCAAGGTATCAGACATGAATAAACAGGTGTAACATAAGGGTAAAAATGAGCGGCTCTAAGAATCACCCTATTGCACTCCAGTATCCGACATAATATAACCATCCCTAAAGTATAACCTTGCTGCGTGACATAGAGAAACTCATTTCAATTTTTTTTTTGAAATTTAGAAACTCAAGATAATATTATAATGAAAATTGAAAATAGTATTTTTTTTTTTACACAATATGGAAGTAATATAAGTAAATAAAAAAAATGTAAAAAACTGCCTGAACAAATTCAAACAAAACTCTAAAATCTGAAGAAGAGCTTAGCTATCTATTGTATGAAGAATTAATCTTTAATATATTTAAATATACCAATAATGATAATATTGACGTAAAAATGAATGGGTATATAAACATGCGTGAAAGGAATTATACGAAGGCAGAGAGATGACGTATAATTTGATACCTTACACTGTTTCAACGTAATGTTAACCATGGCGCACATCACACTCACACCAATGACTTTCTCTTCACTCTTGTTAATTACAATACTTCGGCTACTGATGATAAATCCCAAAGGGACAAGTAGAACAAACAAATTAATGAATATATAATGTTACTATTATTTTATTCTCACGCTATTTCATGACTCCATCAATTGATGATATTGATAAAAATACAGTAGTAGTACACAGTAGTTAGTTACACACTCTCTCTACCTTCCTCACATGGACATGGATTCCACTGGTGGTGGTTCCTCTTGTTGGCTCTATGATTATGGCTATGATATCTCTCTTGCTGCTGCTGATTTCATGGTTTCTTCTAATCATCCCTCTTCTGCTGCTGCTGATTTCATGGCTCCTTCTGATCATTACTCTTCTGCTGCTGCTTTCAACTGGATGCCTCACTCTCAGTCTCAGACTCACATCATCAACCCTCCTTCCTCCAATATCAGGTTACTTTCTATTCTTCTTCTTCACCTTTCTTTTTTGGAAGTTCTGAAATATTATTATTCTGAGTTGAATTTTAGATTATATTGATTTAGTGATATATATTAGTCCAAGCTTTGTTATGGTTACTTTGTATTTGCAGCTTGGAAATGGAATACTCACTAGATTCGACCACTGTATTCGAAAGTGGCCCTTCAAATCCTTTAAAGCGGTAATATCTATCTCTATCGTGCTTTTGTAAAAGTTAATTTTGGATGAATTTTGTTATATTAATGATCAATTTGAAGTTGAAAATCATTTCTAGAGGCAAAACCTTCAAATTATAACTTCAAGTTATAATTTATTATGTTTCTATCAATAGTATTTAACATAATAAAAATGATTGATTATTACTCTATATTTGCAGCTTGGAAATGGAATATTCATTTGATTCAACTTTACTCGAAAATGGCCCTTCAAAGCGGTAACATCTTCTTTGTCTTCATAAAAGATAGCGAATTTTGTGACTGATTTTGCTTCATTTGTATCTTAATTCACCAGTTAATATGCCACTGTGATTTCAGGTTAAGGACAGAATCATATGCTTCTGGCTCCAAAGCAGGTCGTGAGAAATTGAGAAGGGATAAACTGAATGATAAGTATGTTATTGTTTTCGCAAGGTTTTGATTGAGTGTATAGGATTGAAACTAAAATCTCACGTTTTCTTTTCTTCAATTTGACATGGTTTAAAGGTTTCTGGAATTGAGTTCTGTCTTAGAGCCTGATACACTGCCCAAAACAGATAAGGTTACTCTATTAAATGATGCGGTTCGAGTGGTGACTCAATTAAGAAACGAAACACAGAGGCTCAAGGAAAGGAATGATGAATTACGCGAAAAAGTTAAAGAGCTTAAGGTGATTTTTCTCATCTTAGTTATGTAATCCACGTTGTGCTAGGCGATAGTGTCTTAGTAAAAGTTTTATATAGGAAACATGGTTCTGAAAAGTTATATTTTGCAGGCTGAGAAGAACGAGCTTCGTGACGAGAAGAATAAGCTGAAGCTAGACAAAGAAAAGCTGGAACAACAAGTGAAATTAACAAGTGTGCAGTCAAGCTTCGTCTCTAATGCCATGGCTGCTAAAGCGCAAACTGCTGGCCACAAGCTGATGCCTTTCATTGGTTATCCTGGAATTTCAATGTGGCAGTTTATGTCACCTGCTACCATTGATACATCACAGGATCATCTCCTTCGACCACCCGTTGCTTAAAGTGGCTAGCAACAGCGTCCACTCTCTTATTGTACAAAAATGTTATTCGAACATCAACTTGATACACGGACTTCTTGAATTTGTGTATCAAATTGTTGTTGGAATAACATTACTGTCATCAAATGCGTTCTTTGCTTGTATTATGTTTTTGTCCAAGTTATGCACTTTGTTTCTGTTTGTTTTTTAAATTCAGACTAAAAGTTTGCTTGGATTTGGTTGATATCATAAATTTGTGCTGCTACAATAGAATCTTAAACTAATGTAAGAAAATGCTTTATTTGATGGTTGGAATGCATGAGTCATGATTCATGAAAACATTAAAAACTAATTTTCACACAAAATAGGCTCACTAGAAATGGTTTAGTTGAGTGAGATTTTTCTCATTCTTAGAAGAAGGCCATGAACATCGCTAAAAAGGTATTGAAACGCAGGCTTATAGATTTTCTTTCTCAATCCATGAAGCCTGACGCATCCTGCGAATGTTGTGCTAGAGGAGAGTATGGAGGTACAGATGCACTGGAACGAAACAGTGAAGATAACGGAGAAATTTGCGTTTGTGTTTCAAAGAACAGACTTGGTGATTCAGGAGAATCTGCAGGTGAACCAAAATTAGTTTCTTCTGGAGCTGCAGATGGAATGATTGAAATACTTGGACAATCTGCGGTTAAAGGAGATGCTGCTGCTGGAGAGACAGGAGAAATTTGAGTGGACTCTTTCAAAACGGCATTACAAGTGTTTATGTCAATAGATAAATTTAAAGACGTCAAACCAAACAAATCCTCAGAATTTTATGTAGTGACTTACCGAGATTGTCTCCGACTGAAAGTTGAAGGTCTGAGCTTGTATACCATCCAGCATTTGGTCCTCCAACAATGTGATTAGTAGCCATGGCCAATTTGATGAGGATAGCCATAAAAGATACTCTTAGAATGATTTGAAATACTGCCATGTTTTCTAAATATGATGAATATGAAATGCTAAATATGATCAAAGATAAGTAGATAGATATGATTGATTTGAGAATTGACTTGAGTGAAGAGGTTTATATATATGCTGAGAGAAGCATAAAAGGAATTTGGAATGAGTAATAATGTGGTGCATAAGACTGGTGGGAATAAAAAGTATTTTATTTATGATTTGTTGAATATCTGAAAGATGTGCAGGGCAATCAGTTTGAGGATTTCCAAGTTCCCTAGTGGTGCACAACTAATTCATGTAACTAACTGATGGTGCCAGAATATTAAACTATTTTGATGCTGTCAAGTAGAAATCTAATGTAGAAAAATAAGGAGAGGAAGGATTCAAGATGAAAACACAAAGAGATTGGAAGTTGTTAGTTAGTTATATTTATACTTGAAAGTTAGTTATTTGTTGTTAATTGTAGCTTATAAAAGTAATTATATGTTAATTGATAGTGTATGATAGCTTACAATGCAATATATTGCTATATAAACAAATGTATATCCTAAATTGTATATCCTAATTGGTGTAAGTAAGAATTTTGAGTTCTTCACACTGCATCAAAAGTTTGTTAAAAACCTTTTACAAGTCAATTACTCCTCTTACACTAATATTGTGATAGGGACGGATTAGTTATGCAAATTAGGATTTATTATTTACTTATATTTAACAAGTTAATATTTATAATTTTTAAATTTGAATTTCATTATTTTTAGGATAAGATTTAAATTAAAACATAATCTATTTATTAATTAGGATTGTTGTCATTTGAATTTAAATGATAATAGTTGTACAGAAAAGTAATTATTGACCAAATTTAATTAGAAATTCTTATTCTACGGGAAGTGCATTTAAAGGTATTCATATTAACAATAAAATTCATCAATAATTATTATTAAAAAAATATTTGTGAATTTAAGAAGAGACTTTGTCAAGAAAGAGTCTGTATCTACTTTCATCATAGGTCGAAGCATTGTTTCTACTGCGTCTAGGATTGTGTCAACACGATTCAAGACAAAGAGACCTAATAATTTAGTATCTAGAGGTAGCATGGGTGACGTGGATTTTGCATCAACCATGAGGAAATTCATGGAACAGATCACAGTCAAACAGTCTGTTTTAGAAGAGCAAATGGCTAACCTCTTTATCATAATTCAAGGAACGGATAATTGTTCAAGAAAAGACAACTTAGAAGATGAAAGAAATAATAATGACAACAATAACGCTCACAGAGAAATAATTGTTTAAGAATGAGGGAATTCATGAAACAGATCACAGTCAAGCAGACTGCTTTAGAAGAGCAGATGGCTAACCTCTCTATCATAGTTCAAAAAACGAATAATTGTTCAAGAAAAGACAATTTAGAAGATGAAAGAAATAATAGTGGCAACAATAACACCCACAAAGACAAAAACAACTCACAAATGAGGGAAGGCATGACTTCACGCTTCTAAAATTGAATTTCTCATTTATGATGGAACAAGGGACTTATTAGGAAGGTTGAAGCAATGTGACAGGTTTTTTATAAACCAAAGAATTGCTGAAGGAGAAAAGGTAGGATTGGTTGCGTTTCATTTGATAAGAGAAACACAACGATGGTTTAATCAAATAGAAGAACAAGAACCAGAAATAAGGTGGGAATGTTTCAAAGAAAGTTGCCATATACGGTTCGAAGCACCAATTATAATGCTTCAAACAAAACTCCTCATTTCAAAGTGTTGTATGGGCATGATCTACTCACATTTTAAGAGAGCCACCATTCCTTTTTGCCTTGAAGACGTCAAAAAACTTACAATTTCTCAAGGTGAATTATTGGCTCTTCTAAGAAAGAATTTGCTAAAGTCCCATTATGTCATGCATGCGAACTCCAACTAATGCCAGCGAGATATAGAAACTGCAATTGATGATTTGGTGTTTTGAAGATGCAACCTTACAAGAGAATGTGTTTAGATAAAAGGGTTAAATGAAAATCCCCCCCCCCCCCTTGGTTTTATGGTCCTTTCTAGGTGTTAAAAAAGGTTGGTGATGTTGCTTACAAATAGGATCTTCCATGTCATAGTAAAACTCATCAAGTCTTTCATATCTTTCTCTTCAAGAAGGCCATTGATGATTCATTCCAATTCCAACCTTTACCACCAATGCTATCAGAGAACCGAGAATTATAGGTGTTGTAAATTGATGTCGTCAACCACAAAATAAAGTTATGAGATAAAGATTGAGTTTCTTGAACAAACACAAGAAACCCTATTGGATTTTACAAAAGAGAGAGAAAAAGAAAGAAGAAGAAGAAAAAAATTAGAATTGGTTAAAACTATTTTACTATTCACTTTCTCAATAAGGTTACAAATATTACAAGTGAATAACAACAATTAATCTCTCTCAATAACCTGAGAGAACTAGTATATTTATAGACTATTAAGCTAACTTACGCTACAAGCTAACTTAACAATTGAGCTTACAAGCAAGGCCTAATTCGACATGCTAACTTAAAAGCAAAGCTAACATATTTCAACAACATGCTTAAACAGACTTTGACTACAGCAAGCACAACTCCTGTCGAACCATGAAGCTACCATTATCGACACTAGAGTTTGATCCAAAAACCATAAATCCCCACCTTAGAACCAACTTTATACTAACAAGGAAACTAACTACCTTTCATCATCTAGCTTTATCAAATGCATATAGTGAAAAAACATGCTACTTGGAAATGTCGCGGTGATCATATTAGCAACATTGTCATTAGTCAAAACCATCAGCACTTGGACTTCTCTGCGCTCGATTATCTCTCTGACAAAGTGTAGCCTCACATCTATGTGCTTGGTTCGATCCTGATAGGCTGAATCATTCGATAAGTGTATTGTACTTTGGCTATCACATTTAACAGTGATAACTTGACCTTGCAGTTTTAGCTCCTTAGCAAAACCTTTAAGCCATAATTCTTCTTTCACAGCTTCATTGAGGGTGATATACTCTGCTTCAGTGGTTGATAAGACAATAACTTTCTGAAGTGTTGCTTTCCAACTGATTGTTATACCAAACATAGTGAAAACATATCCCAAAATAGATTCTATAGAATCCATACAACCTGCATAATCAAAGTCAACAAATCCTTCTATTTAGAATTTGCTACCATCACCACAGGCTCCACCATAAATCAGGACTCTGCTCAAAGAGCCATTGATGTACCTAAGAATCCACTTTAATGCTTGCCAGTGTGCCTTCCCAAGATTGACCATATACCTGCTTACAAGGATCACTTTATACACTATGTCTAGGCTCGTATAACCCATAACATACATCAAAGAACATATTATACTGACATATGAAATGTTATTCATATATGCTCTTTCGACTTCAGTATTAGGACTTTGAGTCATACTTAGTTTGTACAGATGATTAGTCGGTGTTAGAACAAGCTTTGTGTAACACCCAGTTTTTTTATTAGATATTTTATTATATTTTAATTGTTTGAATTATGTGTTTTGATGATTTATTTTATGGCTGAGTGTTGGGAGGTATGTGTCCTTGAGTTAGGGGTATATAGAGATGATAGAAGTGACTAGAATAATTCAGAGTTGTTTTGCTAATTAAAAATAATGTTTTATTTGTTTTATAATATTAACTAGTGAAAATAAAATAAATACTTTGTGTTTAGATTTTAGGGACAAGGAGGTAATTACATGAGGATAAGTTGGGGTAAATGAGGGAAAACATAATTATGAGGAATATTATTATTATTATTATTATTAAATCCTTTAGGGTATCCAAGGAACATACATTTCAGATCTCTAAGTTCGACATTGTCTTACCTAATGTGAGCATAGGCTAAGCAGTCAAATACTCTAAGTCTGTCGAGACTAGATGGCTGTCCTGACCAGACTTCTTCTGGTAACTTCATTCCTAAGGAAGTCAAAGGACACGTATTTATCAAGTATGTTGTAGTTACCACAACTTCTGCCCAAAACACCTTTTTTAATCTTGCACTTACCAACATGCACCTCACCCTTTTCAAAATGGTTTGATTAAACCTTTTAGGAAAACCATTTTGTTGGGGAGTACCTGCATTAGTTTTGTGTGTTGCAATACCAAACGCAACAAAATAGTTGTCGAAAAACTCATTTTAAAATTCAAGACCATTGTCGGTCCTCACCCTCTTGTCCTTCCTTCCAGTTTGGTTTTTTATCAGAGTCTTCCAACTTTTAAAATTTTCAAAAGTTTCATCCTTAGTCTTCTGGATGAATACCCATAACTTTCTTGAGTAATCATTAACTATGAATAGAAAATACTTTGCACCTGAGTGTGAAGGATTCTTTGTAAGTCCACAAAGATTATCATGAATGTAATCCAGAGACTCATGCGTTCTTTGTTTACCTTTATTAAACTTCACCCTACAGGATTTACTAAATACAGAAGGTTCACAAAACTCCAGTTTTTTGACCTTATCACCACACAATAGATTTTGTTTCGAAAATTCCACAAGACCTCTTTCACTGACATGGCCAAGTATCTTGTGACATAGCTCAGTCTTCGGCACAGGTTTCGTGGATTCCACATCTGCTGAACCACTTTCAACCTCATCCTCAAGGGTATACAAATCTTGTTTCTTCACGTCTCAAGATTTCCTTCGTCCTCTTCATTACCCTTAGAATACTTTGTTATCCTTTGAAACATATCCTTTCTTGTCGAATTCACCAAGATAAATCAAATTCCTCTTAAGATCAGATACATACCTGACATCAGTCAATAGTCTTATTGACTAATCATGGAGTTTGAATCTCACAGATCCAAAACCTGCAACTTTGCAGGCTTTGTTGTTTTCCAGCAGCACTGACCCACCATCTTCATCACACTATTCCTCAAACACATCTTTCTTTGGAGTCATGTTTCAAATACACTCTGAATCCATAATCCACTCTTTGCTAAAGTCACTGCTTGAAACAACCAGGACATCAAATGATTCATAACCATCTTGCACAATGGCTGCATTACCATTATCCTTTCTACCATGATTGTTCAGTCGATCAGGGTATACTTTTCTTTTATGACCCTCCTTAAAATGATAACACTTCTTCTTCAAAGAATTACCATCATAAGAATTCTCTAGAATTTTACCCCTCTTCTTCTTCTTCTCAAACCTACCATCTTTCTTCAAGAATATTCGCTTAACAGATAAACCTTCACCAACTGTCGATGGCTTGTTCTCCTTTCATTCGTTCAAATCCTTAGAGTACAAGGCAGATTGAACATCTTCAAAGATCAACGAATCTATTTCATACAAGAGAGTTTCTTTAAAATGAGCATGATACTTAGGTAAAGAACACAACAACAGTAACGCTTGATCTTCATCATCAATCTTGATCTAAATATTCTCAAGATCAATAATTAACTTGTGGAGCATATCTAGTTTTTCGGCCACGACATTGTCTTCACTCATCTTCAATGAATACAAAGGTTGCTTTAGGTAGAGAAACCAATGATTTCATCACGTACAAACCTTCAACTTTCGTCCACACATCAACTGCAGTTTTCTCCATTTAAACCTGTCGGAGAACCTTATCACCAAGGCTCAATACAATGGTATTGTGGACTTTTTCGACTATCGTTGTCTTCTCCTTCTCCAGTAGGACAACATCCATCTTCTCTGATCCTTTCAACGCTTCTAACAAACCCTATTGAACAAGAAGGGTTTGCATCTTCAAACGCTATAAATCAAAGTTATTCACACCGGTGAATTTCTCAATATCATACTCTGTTGACGCCATCTTCTCCTTAACGCTCACCGCACTAGTTTGTTGTAAATTGATGTTGTCAATCACATGACAAAGTTATGAGAAAAAGATTGAATTTCTTTAACAAACGCAAGAAATCTTATTAAGTTTTACAAAAGAGAGAGAAGAAGAAAAATCAGAATTGGTTAAAACTATTTTACTATTCGCTTTCTCAATAAGAGTTCAAAGATTACAAATGAATAACAACAATTAACGTCTCTCAATAACCTGAGATAACTAGTCTATTTATAGACTACTAAATTAACTTAGACTACAAACTAACTTAACAATTTAGCTTACAAATAAGGCCCAATTCGATATGCTAACTTAAATACAAAGCTAACATATTTTGACAACATGATTGAACCGATTTTGACTATAACATACACAACTCCTGTCGAACTATGAAACTACCATTTTTGATACTAGAGATCGATTCAAATAATACAATATATTTATCTAAACTCTATTTTAGATATTCATGAATTACAACCTGAAGATGTGGAAATTTTAGTTCAATAACAAAATCTCCTTACATGTGAAAGTAATTGGGAATATGTGACTAAATTAACATAGGTTTTTCCATATCATCAACTTGGGGAAACGGTGATTCTTTTATGTAGGAGTATTGATAAGCGTAAGGTTCCCATTAGGGCTGGAATTTGCGACCCAAGTTGAAGAAATGGCGCATCCCTTAGAACCAAACAATATCAAATATCTTGAGTTGTTACAAATGGGTACAGTCAGAACCATTATTATTAATTGAGGAACTAGGAACACATGTTAGATGCAATATAAAGAGAAAAGCAAAGTAGATTAAGAAAGCATTGGAGGGAAATTAGGAAGAATCTGCATTGTGAAAAGATAGACTTTCGAAAACCTATGTTGTAATATATCCCAAAATTGATGTATAAAATTTTGTTTCACTTTTTCATTTCTGTTTCATTTTATTTGTTCTTATCAGAAAAGCTGTAACAAGTCAAATTAACAAGTGTACTGTCGAGCTTCCTCTCCAATGCCATGGCTGCTAAATGACAAACTGCTGGCCACAAGCTGAATGTCATTCATTGGTTAATTTCATTGTGGCAGTTTATATATCATAGGATCATTTGCTTCAAATCTACTTGCAGTTGGAACATCTGGATTAGTGGTTAACAACGACTCACTGCCATGTGTGTGAACTACGATAACCTCGTAAACATCGTAGAACTTACGTGTGTCAAATTGTTGCTTAAATAATATTACTGTTATTGTTATTGTATGTGTGTTTTGCTTTTATTATGTTTTTATCCAAGTTATTACTTTGTTCTATTGTTTTTGTTTTTGAAATTCACAGACTAATAGTTTTCTTGGAAAGTTCTTGATATGATAAGTTTGTGCTACTACAATACAATGCAATCTTAAACTAAATTAATAAAATGTTTTATGTAATGGTTGAAATGTAAGACTCATGATTGAAAATAAAAGTGACTTTAACTGATTTTTTAAGCCATAATAATCACACCACAGCAACAAAGAAAAACATCAAAACAAATTTTCACACAAAATAGGCTCACTAGAAATGGTTGAATTGAGTGAGATTTCCCTCATCCTTAGAAGAAGGTCATAAACACTGCCGCAAAACTCAACACCATTGAAATGAAGGCTTGTAAATTTCCTTTCACCGTCGATGAAGCCGATGCGTCTTGTGAATGTTGCGGTAGAGGAGAGTTAGGAGCTAGAAATTCAGTGGAAGGAATAACCGGAGATAACGTAGGAGTTTCCGTTTGTGTTTCGAACAATGGACTTGGTGATTCAGGAGATTCTGCAGGTGGAGTAGTAGTAGTTTCTTCTGGAGCAGCGGAGGGAGTGATCGAAATAATCGGAGAATCGGCTATTGGAGGAGATGCTGCTGCTGCTGGAGAAACAGGAGAAATTTGAGTGGCAAGTGTGTCTATTTCAACCTTCATTCCTTGGCTGCAATGTCCTATTGTTCCACAAATGAAGTATCTTTTGCCTTGTGATGTGAGAGGAATGGTTGTGGCACCATCATTGTAAGATTGAATTGCATTTGTTTGCTGGCATGAGTCATAATCTGATTTTGTAACTTCAACCACATCATGGTTTTGTTGATACTGGAAAACTGCAATTATATTTGGATAAACAGCTTAATTAAGGGCTTAAAGTATAAGTTCTTTTTTACCAGCGCTTATGCTAGTAGATAAATTTAAAGAAGTCAAACCAAACAGATGTTTAAAAATTGATCTAGTGGCTACGTAATACAGACAACGGAAACATATTAAACATAATCACGAATGTCAATATACGTTTCCGACACAAATACAGACACATATCTTATAAGAGTTGTCGGTGCTACATAGTCTAATGGCTTACCGAGATTGTCTCCCACAGAAAATTGTTGGGAAGATGCCCATGATTGAAGGTCTGAGCTTGTATCCCATCCACCATTTGGTCCTCCGACAATGTGATTAGTAGCCATGACCAATTTGATGAGCATAGCCACAAAAGATACTCTTAGAATGACTTGAAACACACCCATGTTTTCTAAATATGATGAATATGAAATGCTAAAGATGATATAAGATAATTAGATGGATATGATTGATTTGAAAATTGACTTGTATAAAGAGGTTTATATATATGTTGAGAGAAGTATGAGTTTGGAATGAATAATGATATTGATGTGGTTTTGGTTTAAGTGTTACAATGTTGGAGTTGTTATAGTTAAGCAAATAAGGAATATTTAAGGTGAAATGGAACCACTTTTTCTTGTTTGTTTTGACTCTTGTAACTGATTCTTTATATTTACTTAATTTTATGGGCAAGAGAAAGAGTGAGAGGCATTTAGGGTGGTTGTGGCGGAGTCACAGGTGTATTTAGAATTTTCAGTAGATAGTTGTTGGATTGACAACAACTAAAGTTTGGCTTTGTCTACATTTTGAGAGACGTGCAGGGCACACCTAATGCATGTATGCAACTAACCCATGGTGCCAGAATATTAAACTATTTTGATGCTGTTAAGTAGAAATTTAATATAGGAAAGAGAGCTGTTATTTACCAACGTTGATAGGAATTTATTTCATGTAAGCACTTAACTGGCAAACACTGTTAGCTGAGTTATGATTACGGTGGAATTCTTCCAAACAGCTGCTCGTAGCAAGAAATTTTTTTTTTTAACTCTGTAGAATAATCAAGGAGGAAAATAAATTTGCTCGTATCTTAACTTCAACGTTCATTTTGGTCCCTTAAATTTAAAAAGATTCATATTAGTCCCTTAACTTTTCAAAACATTTCATATTAGTTCATTTTGTCTAATTAGCGACAAATTTAGCGATTAATTTTTGAATTTTTTCGTCGTTAATAAGACAAAAATGACTAACATAGAAAATTTTGAAGAGTTAAGAGACCAATATGAACATTTTTAAAGTTAAGAGACCAAAATGAATCCCGAGGTTAAGATACAGGAGAAAATTTGAAGAGTATTAAGCCTTATTTAATTAAATGGAACCCAAATTTTACCTAAGTTATGTTTTCTTCATTTTCCAAACCCCGACATGAAAACTCTTAACCATAGTTTATTCTTTCATTGGAATGTTAAGTCTCATTCACTTTTTGCGCCCTAGCGAATGAAAAGAACAACATTCTTTTCCAGCGAACTAAATGAGCACCATTCTTTTACACCTTAACTAACTGAAACACCATTCTTCATCTTCTCCAAGGAGTTGAAGGAAGATCTAACCTCAAAACAACATTTTTCTTCGGGTCTCTCATCACATTTCTGTTATGTAAAATTTTTTCCATGGTTGTTGTTATTGTTGTTGTTGTTCTTATATTTGTTGTTGTTCTTGTTAATGTTGTTGTTGTTGTTGTTCCCGTTGATGTTGTTGTTCTTATTGTTATGAGTTTTGAGACTTAAGGTATAACGTAGTATTTTTTTTATAGATTTTTTTAGTTATTGAAATTTGTTGTTGTTGTTGTTTTATTGAGATGGAATGTTCATTTTTATTGGTTGTGTACTATTTTTATTTTATTTTCGGAAGCTATATGTGATTATGGATCGTATTTGGATGAAATCCTAAATAAAGAGCATGAGAATGAAGTCATTCAATTTCTTGAATTTGTGGAAAAAAACCTTCCTAATGATAATGAGATTTTTTGGTGTCCTTGTAAAAATTTCCAAAATACCAACATCTAAGGGATGTTATTTTTAATCATTTAGGTTGTGATGAAATTATTCAAAAATACACAAAATGGGTATGACTTAGTGAAGTGACAAAAAAAAAGATATGCGTCACATAGAGTTGAAGTTGATGAATTTATGAATAATACTCTAGAAGATATGATTTGTGATATTGGAGTAGATACTTTTAAGAAAGCACATATGAGAGATACTTTACAAAAAGACATGGAAGAGTCATTATATTCGGGATGCAAAAACTTTACAAGATTCTCAAATGTGTTAAGACCATTTAGTCTTAAGGAAAAAAGTGGATTGAAAGATAGAAGTTTCACTAAATTACTTGAATTGTTGCAAGAAATGCTTCCAGAAGATAACACGTTAACCATAGTTATGAAGCCAATAAGATATTGTGTCCAATGGGTTTGGGCTATGTCAAAATGCATGTATGTCATAATGAGTGCATATTATATAGAAAATAATATGAAAATTTAAAGGAGTGTCTGAGGTGTGGGGAGTCATGCTACAAGCAAAAAGACAATGGTGCCGAAGATGATGATGGTGTAACTAGAAAGGGTGTTCCTTCCAAGGTGACGTGGTACCTACCGATAATTCAAAGGCTTAAAAGATTGTTTGCTAATGTAAATGATGCACGGAACACAATATGGCATGCAAATGAAAAAGTATGTTATGCAAAATTTGTAACTGATTCATTACAATGAAAGAAAATTGATTCATTGTTTCCATTTTTTCCCTTAAGCTAAAGAACCTTAGGTTTTGACTTGTCATCGAAGGAATGAACCTGTTTGCTAATTTGAGTACTAACCATACTTCATGGTATATTATTCTCATAATTTACAATTTATCTTTGTGGTTGTGCATGAAGCGCAAATATATAATGTTATCAATGATGGTTTCAGGTACAAAACAACCAGGGAATGATATAAATATCTACTTAACGCCATTAATTGAAGATTTAATACTTTTGTTGGAAGAAGACGTTGATGTTGATGATGCGTATACACGTGATAACTTTAAGTTGCATGCTATGTTGTTTTGCTCAATCAATGAATTTCCTACATACGATAATTTTTTTGGGTACAACTTCGATAGAGATAAAGCGTGTCCTATATTTGAGAGTGATGCATGTTTCCATTAATTACAAAATGGAAAAAAGAATGTTTACCTTGGGCATCGAAGTTTCTAAGAACTAATCATCGATACTGTAGATTAGAGATGTTTTTCCCTCCATTATTTTTTGATATTATGGTTCACTTAGTTGTTCATCTAGTAAGGGAGATTCAAATTTGTAGTCTATATTATTTATGGTGGATGTATACGGTAGAGCTATACATGAAGATCTTTAAAGGGTATACAAAGAATCATCATCTTCCGGAAACTTTAATTGTTGAATGGTTCATCACATAAGAAGTTATTGAGTTTTGTACAAACTATTTGTTAGAAGTGAACTCTATAGGAATTTCTGAGTCTCGTCATGATGGAAGATATGATGGTATAGGTATTCATGGCTTAAATGTTAAGACATTTGACCAATATGTAGTTCTTCAAGCACATTTGTATATATTAACAACATTGATGAAGTTAAATCTTACTTGTCTGCTCACAAAAGTCTAATCAAGGAAAAATTCTTGCGGATAAAATTGTTATTGACAAAACATAACAAAACTTTCATAACTTGATTTAAAGAAATGATTTTTAAATAGAGTAGTGCATTAGATGTGATTAAATGGATGTCACATATTCCTAAGTTTAATGTAATAAATTAGAGTACATACGACATTAGTAAATTTCCATTCTATATAAATTTAAAGGAAGATCATAGTACCATGCAAAATAGTAGGGTTATGGTTGAAGTTGAATCCATGCACTTCTCTAGTTTCAAAGATAACAATCATGTACTAGCATCTTAAAGTACTTTGGGGTCATTGAGGAGATTTTGGAGATTGATTATGTTACTTTTAAAGTGCCTTTATATAAGTGCAAGTGGATTGACAGAAACATTGGTGTAGAACTTGATGAATTAGGATTCACAGAGGTTGATTGATCGGTAAATTAACAAGTGTACTAATATTCCAATATAGTAATATCGAGAAATCCCAAAATATTAATTTCAATAATTATGTGATGATATAAGGTTCGAGTTTCACTTTGTTAAATAAAAGTAATTAGGGATTATGTTTCAAAAGAGTAAATAAAAGTAATTCAGAGCAATTTAATAAAGAAGAAAATATATGAGTAAAACATGCTAGAAATTAAGGTTTGATCATGAATTCATAAACAATTCTAAATTAACCTTATAACAATATACTTTATCTCTACACATTACCGGTTTTCTAAAGTGTTTACTACTACGTCATTAATGAATAAATATTTAGACATTCAAATTAACTCCTATGTCTATATTGAATTACAAATGAAATTAAACATTTCATTATAAAAATATATCATTTTTATACGGTATTCCTAGTTCTAAGAGATATCTAATATAAAATACTTAAATCAAGCGTTACTATTGAAATTCCTTCCTAACTGATAATCGTACATCAATTCTCAATATGACAGAAAAAGAAAGAATTAAACTCAAACATAAGTAAATCTGATAGAAAATAAAACATAAGACATTACACTGTGCAGTTTTAAAAAAAACCAACAAATTCAAGAACAAGGGACTCATCCCTAACCTTGGAGAGTTTAGCTACTCATAATAATAACAATAAACATCATAAAATTTTCAAACATTACACAAAAAGGAAATATGAAGAGTCTTCAATGGTAAAAACCCCTTGAAGATGATGCCCCACTTTGCTCTAATGTGTTCTTCAGCCTTCAATTTATTTTTCGTCAAAAATCAAGTGTTAGCCTTCAAAAATCACTTTCTGACACAATAATTCAAAATTTGGGGTTTTTTTTCACTTCTGGGCTCCCATAGACGTATTGGGCCCTTCATATGTGTATGGCTTCATTTCCTGCACCCTAAACGTGTATTCAACGTATTTGAAGCGTATGCGCAAATGGTTGGTGCTTCTTGATACGCGTAAGGGTCTTCGTCTTGCATCAAGTGATATGCATATTTGCTTTTCCATACTCATATGAGTCGAGATTTCTTCTTTTTACCCAGATACACGTAAGGTAACATATTGGCCTGCTGAGCTCTTTCAATACGCGTACATGCATTGTCATACGCATATGGGGAGATGTACCTTATATTTTGCTTCTAAGGCTTCAACTTTTGCATTTTGGCTGTGACTTTTATCTGATCGCTTTTCTTTTTTTCTCCAAACTTGCAAAACACGTGAAAACCTTCTTAAAAAGATAAAAATACCAGGAATAATTAAAACACCGACAATTACAGAATTGGAGAAACTGACCACTAAACGACTCAAACCATATGAAAAATGAAGATAAATCACATATTTTTATCAGAGAGGGATATAATAGAAAAAAAGGTTGAAAGAAGAAGAAGAAAAAGAAGAAGAAGAAGAAGAGAGAGAGAGAGAGAGAGAGAGAGAGAGAGAGAGAGAGAGAGAGAGAGAGAGAGAGAGAGAGAGAGAGAGAGAGAGAGAGAGAGAGAGAGAGAGAGAGAGAGAGAGAGGAAACTAAAAGAAAATAAACAACATAAAATAAAGAGAGAATGAATGGAGAGATTACAAAGAGATTTATACAAGTTCGACCTAACTATTGGGCCTACTTCTGTCCCTAAGAGTTTCCTCTTGAGAGTTCCACTAAAAACTAAGACTTGAGCTTTTAAGTGATTAACCCATGAATCTTTAACAATAAATAGAGATTTTACCCAGGCTTATCTTAAGAGCGAACAAACATAGATTTTACACAGGCTTAGTTCAAAAACCTACCTGGGAGATTTTACATAAGCATAACTCACGAACCTTCATTCAAACTTTTTTTAGGTTTAACTTGCAACCTTGAAATCCCCTATAAAGGATATTCCACAATAAAATCACATTCTTGAGTAAACAAATTCAAGAACAACATCGGTACAACACAACTCTCAGAATGACATTTAACTCTTTATGCACTACGAAAATTCTAATGAAAAGGAAATTTCAAAAACAAAGAGAGTTGAAAAATAATAGAGAGATTTTTATTCAGATATTTGGTGTAAAATGAAATAAGAATAAGCCTCATTTATATAATTTTTTTCTCAATAAAGGAACTGATCCATGGGCCAAATAAATTACTCAATCGACTAAATCATCTTTTAATCAATTACAACACTTCAAAAAGCGACAACCCTAATCCAGAAAAGGAAACCCTAAAATAGATATATGTTTTAATTAATTAATGAATTTTATAATCAATTAGAAGGTTTTTCTCATTGCTTAATCGATTTAGGTAGTGGGTTAGCTTTTCTAATTGATTGGAAACACTTTTTAATAAATTCCATACATGTCGAGATAGGGTTTAAGACATTTTATGAAATTAAATAGGGTTTAAAAATGTGTGTGTGTGTGTGTGTGTGTGTGTATGTGTGTGTGTGTGTGTGTGTGTGTGTGTGTGTGTGTGTGTGTGTGTGTGTGTGTGTGTGTGTGTGTGTGTGTGTGTGTGTGTGTGTGTGTGTGTGTGTGTGTGTGTGTGTGTGTGTGATTACCTTAGTAATTCAAGACTCGGTCTTTTCGTTTTACAATTGAAACAAATCAATCTAAGACTCTAACCGTAAGATCAGACAAGCTTTCACACTCTCACTTTTTGACTTCTAGTTCATTTATTTGATTCTAAAATTGATTAGATTTTAAGATTCAACTTGAACCATAAGGCTGATGATACCATTACGACGGAAAACAAATATCACAATGGTTGGAAAAGAGATACCACCATGTTGGTCCAACCGTTGTAAGGTAAAGTGTGATTGTATGTATGCTGATTTCCACCACAGACGTGTGACCATGATTGTATCTATGTAACACGCTACCTACCACAACAATTACTTTAAACAACCATTGTGATATTCTTTAATACAACATATTTAACAACGGTGGTGCTAAACAAACATTGTGATATATAGACCTGAGTTTATTATAAATTATGTGGAATGCTTATTTCACAAATGCTCATTAAACATATAACCTTCCAATCTGCACTAGAATATTATAATATGACAACTTAAGTTATATTAGAAGAATAAGTTCACTTTCAATGCTAGACAAGAGTTCTTCAACTCCTTATCTGTATTTTGTTCTTTGATAGTAAGAACTTGGTTTAATTATCCTAGTTCTTCACTGCCCCTGCCTTCACCTCTAATTCTTTTTGCAAAATATTATTTACTTTGCAAACAAAATTAGAGGTGGAGAGAGGGGTGGTTGAAGATCTACAATCATTAAACCAAGTTCTAACTGTCAAAGAACAACATGCAGTTAATATTGTGAATAATTCTTGTCAAGAATTGGATGTGTTCTTATATATTCGATAAGGGATTGGAAAAATACTCAAACCATATAATATATAATAAAATCATCTTTTAAACAAATATTAACAACAACATTCATAAAAATCATTCATCAACAACAAACACGATACAACAAACATATCAAGTCATAAAATGCTTTAGAAACATACCATACATGTTCCATAATGGCGTGTCAACAATGAAATAAGGATGAAACTAAAATCAGAGCTCCAAACTTCTGTATATTTTGAATGAATGTCATTCTGGATCTTTGACACAAGTTTGCAACGCTAACTTTAGCTTCGTCCTCTTTATTGAAACAAACATCCATACCTACAAGTTAAAACAAGAAAGAAGTTCAAACAACATGAAAGAAGCTATTGAAACAAATTTTGAAAAAAAAACTATAGAGAAAACGAACCTGCAAATACCTATTGGCTAAGATTTGATGTTATGGCTTTCTTTTAGGGTTTCCATATGAGAGAGACGAGTGACAGAGCTGTTAGGGTTTCGTTTTCAGAGAGACGGATGAAAGAGTTGTCCGAGTTTTGTTTTGAGAGAGACAATTGTTAGTTTGAAGCGATAGATAATTTCGCTTAAAGATAAATAAGTATAACCTTTCATCATGATTGTTAATAAAATCGTGGTGATATACAAGGTCAATCACATTTTTATCATGAAAATGGCTAATTGTTGTTGTTGGGATTCGAAACATTTCACTGTATGTACCTTTCACTACGGTTGCTTCATTTGACCATTGTGGCATGTCCTTTAGTAAATACAAAAAAAATGCGTCCAGAAATAAAGTATTACCACGGTTAACACTATGGCCATTGTAAAATTGGTGTTACGAAAGGTCTATTTTGTAGTAGTGTACTTGAAATATTTTCTTCTTGATCCAATGTCATTATCAAGAATCATTGTACTATTGATATCAACTCATCCTCTAACACTTGTCACAAAGAACTCTTGAAAATAGTCATCAACACCAAAACCCATTTCATTTATGGAATTGTCATCTTTAAAAGCTTTTTGGAAAATTTCATCATTTTTCATCGTCAAAATCGTCTGATGATTATACTCTCACAACACATAGATCCATATTTCCCCCTTTCTGAAGATGACAATGTATCTCTCAAGGAGGCGGTAAAATATAAAAGGATAGATAAATATTTTAGATGGTTAAACTCCCTTTTACACAGAGAGTATACCCTACTTCTTCTAAATGTATACTTCTTCCCTTTTAGAATTATCAAAAAGGCGAGTAAAGAAGTAGAAAAAAAATCACTTAAGAAATTGATATGCAACCAACTTATAATTAAATTAGAAGGGAAATAATTATTTATAAAGAAATAAAGAAGAAATATTAAGCATTTAATCCAAAAATTATTCATTCACAAATGAAAGAGTTTCAAAGGAAAAATATTAAACAAAATCAGGCAGACAAACAAAGCAGACAAGAAATAAATAACAAGCAAATAATTAAAAGGCTTAAACACAAAACCATGCAAGCTTTCACACTTTCTAACTTTTATACTTTAAATTCCTCTAGTTGATTCTACGATTGATTAACACTTTATGTTAAACTTGAATTACTAGAGACTTGTGATATCTTCTTCTTGATCACATGTCATCATCATGAATTACTAGATAGTTTATATCAACTTCCCTTTGACAATCACAAAAGAGTTCTGAAAAGATCTATCAATCCCAAAAGTCGTCTGACGTATAGAACTATCATCTTTAGAAGTTGTTTGATAATTCTCATCATTTGTCGTCATAAAAACCACATGCACATTACATAGATCCACAAATTCACATCTCTTCTAACATGAAGAAATTTAATTAACTCGGCTTCAATCAATCCTTAGAGATCGTTCTTACCTACTCTTATGCAACTTCTATTGTCTCCACGACTCACAAATGTCTTAAAGTAATGCGTTCAAGCTAGGGGTGGTCATGGATGGTTAATGTCCAAAACCAATCCATAACCATAAATAATCCATATATTACAACCGGTTATTAAAACCAATTCTCATAACCGGTTTTTATTTTTTAAAATGGTTATAAACCGGTTATATCCATAACCAATTTTATAATTAATTTTGATTTAATTTTATTTTAAAATTGATTTTTTCAAAATCATAATATTGTTAAAATAACTATTGTTTTTTTTTAAATTCATAATTTTTGGTCTCTTAATATTCAAAATCATAATTACTATTGTTTAAATTCATAATTTTTGATCTCTAAATATTCAAAATCATAATTACTATTGTTTAAATTCATAATTACTATTATTAAAATTCATGAATGAAAAGTTCATTCAATTCCTTCATTATTAAATGAAAAGTTAGTTAATTGAACGAATTCAATTTAACTATATATATATATATATATATATATATATATATATATATATATATATATGTATATATATATATATATATATATATATATATATATATATATATATATATATATATATATATATATATATATATATATATATATATATATATATATATATATATATATATATATATATATATATATATATATATATATATATATATATATATATATATATATATATATATATATATATATATATATATATATATATATATATATATATATATATCATTTCATCTAATTCATCTCTATATTGAAAAAATATTAGTTTAGTTTTATATTTTAAATTTATTAAACCAATTTAACAATTAAATAATAATATTTGTTACAGTTATTCCAATCTATCTATTTTTTCTTTCCTAAATAATTCGTTGATTTGTAATTAGAAATATGTGTTATTAAAAAATGATAATTATTTAATATTTAAATATGATTTTTGTATATAAATTACAATAAAAAAATAAACGGTTGTTGTCGTTTGAACAGTTATTGGATTAAATTAAAATTCTTATTTGAGATGGTTAAAAATTAAAAACTAAAATAAAAAGAATAAGATCTAAATTTACATTGATTGAATTAAACTGCAAGTCTATTTTGATTGTAGATATGATATTTTTTCTTTTTGTAGTCATTTAGTTTGTATGAACTGCATGACTAATTTAAATAAAGAAGAACAAAGTAAATTAGAATTTTAATTACTATTGTTATTTTAAACAATATTATGAATTTCAAAATCATAATTTTTGGTTATGAATTTTAAACAATAGTTATTTTAAAATTCATAAAATTTTTATTTACTGAAAAATATTAAAATAATATTTTTTTTCAAAAAAATTATTTTTTTTTCAAAATAAAAATATTTATTTTTTGAAAAGAAATTTCAAAGTTTTTTTTAATTAAAAGAAATTGAATAATTTGATTTTTATTTTGGATATGGATGTTCAAATTATAGATTTGGTTAAAACCATATTAAAAATATATCCAAAATGTGGATTTGGTTAAAACCATACTAATAATTAACCGGTTTTTAATAACCAGATTTAAATATGGATATGGATTATTTAAATAACCGGTTTGTTTGAACACCCCTAATTCAAGCTATCATGATAAAATTATTGGATTGAGAGATTCTTTTGAATAAAGTGAAGCTGACAACCGTTATGGATGAGTCCATTAACACCACGAAGAAAATGTTGAAACACATTAGGCTCAAGCTTTGAACTTCTCGCGAGGACTATCTTTCCCTAAAAAAACTATTCCAAGATGGAGTTGCAATTGGAATCTTCTTAAATGGATTGTGATAAGAAGAAAATAGATTGACATGTGATTGATCACGTAAAAGTATGCAGAATGTTATAAAGTTATAATCTTATCGTTATTCATTCTTATAAATTTTTTTTTAATAATTTAACCTAAAATAAAGTATTGAACTTAACAATATTGATATTGTTCAATTCCAACAATAAGAGAAGAGACAAAAATCAAATAGAAATGAATACAAGTTGCCCCGTGGGTTCCTGAGTGGTGGTCCTGTAGTGTCAACATTCTATATTATTAACCAATCAAAATTTTAATATTTCATTGTGGAAATAAAGAACACATGTTATTTATTAATCATGCACTATAGTAGTGCTTTAAGGTTTATTCATCTTTATCACCAAGTTCAACCACTAAGATTACAGTATCAATTACTCTTTGACAAATGGGTATATCTCATATCGAAAGTTACAGCTTCCACCAACAACTCTCCCTCCTTCTTTTCCATCACAACAATTTGGAAGTTGATTAATCGCATCATCAAGACACTTCTTGCAATCAACACTAGAAAGATCTCTAGTGCACTGAGTTAATCCATAAAGTTTCTTTGAATTCTCAAGCTTTACCTCTCCCGTTGCGTACAGTTTAGGATTCAACGAAGCTTTATCTGCAAGCTGGCTCAATAACTCTTTAGTCTTGATATTAAACGTGGTAGGGTCATCAACAATATTCACATTCCACATGTAGAATACGTTGGTGTTATCGATCTTGCCGATGAAATCTGTATCCGAGTATTTAAAGAAACAATAGTCGTACCATATGATGGCGCCTTTGTTGTATGGACAACGATTTTGAATTTCTTTAGGAGCCTCGGTGACACAAGTTTTGCACTCTGAAGCTGAGACATCGCCACGACAAAGAGCGAGTCCATATACTTGTTGGTTTTGGTATTGGACTAGTCCTGCTGATCCAATGCCAAAACCGGTTGAAGGAGTTTTGTAGATAAGTGAGTTGATGAGTGTTTTTAAATTTGACTCATATGGGCTATTGGCCGTGAAGTTACCCGAGTTTGAACAAAAATGAAAAAGTGGATCGGCTTCAAAAGATGTTTGGATAAGATATGCTAATATAAATGAGAAGAGACTAACTATAAAGAGGTTTGGGGAAGCCATGGTGATAAACTAGAAGATATGGTTTTTTGATTTGGTGTTGCGGAGAGTGAGAGTTAAGTATTTATAGAGAAAATGCGCCATTTCTTTTGTCTTTTGAGAAGTTTGTGAAGCTTACATTTCTATGACTATTATTTGCAAGTTGGACATCATCATGTCAACTTTGGCTAACGGCTTGACATTTTCGGATTCAAAACATTATATAATGTCGACGGCTTCTAGATTTGGCTTTAAATTTAGCCGAGTAATAAATTCATAATGATGTGAAATTAACCGAAATAATAATTGTATAGACTTTTGTATTATAGATTTTTTTTCGGAAGCCCAATAAGAGAAATCGTGTCAACTAATTCTCAATATATAAGGATTCCATGTGAAAAAAAAGTATGATTTAAATTCACTTTCACTTTCATATTATTCTTAATTCTTTTACTAATTTGGACATTGTGGGGTTAATATTGCAGACGAGCACCCTCTCCACCGCACTGAAAGCATAAATTCATCGCATCAAAGCATTTCCTTGTTATTTCACCGATCATTTCTAATTCTAAACTGAATAGTTGCACTTTTTGTGAGAATCAACTTCTGATTCATGAAATTTTTCACAATTAAATTCATTTGATTCATTTCACAATTTTTCACAATTAAATTCATTTGATTCATTTGAAGAAAACAACTATCGATTATGCTTCTCATAACATTTTAGATCTTTCTAACTTCAAATCTTCTTCGATCTTCGTTGTCGATTCGGTTGGCCAAAAGCTGCCTAGCAAGAAAGGACCTTCATCATAAAGCACTATGCAAATCGTGAAATGACATAAGGATAGGTCGATATAAGGGTTTCGAGACCACAATAAGGTGGAAGAAACTTCTAATGCAACACTTCCATTTATGGTAACTACCATCATAGTTAATCATTTGGTGTCGGGGATTTTCATTGATGATGAAAGTTCATGTGACCTAATATATCTCAGAATCTTTTGAAAGTTAGGGAGTCGTGTAAAGGAAAAAGCCTTATAACATTCAACGACTCTTTAACTCGTCCATAAGGAATAATAGATCTACCTGTTTCCTTTATCGAAAGGAAGAGCGAGAGAACTGTGAACATGCTTTACTTCGTGGTCCCTTATGAAAACGTCTACAATGACATTCTTGAGATATCATTCCTAGCAGAGCTAGATGTCGTAGCCTCTCTGGTCTATTTAAAGATTAAATAACATAATGATTCAGGTAAGTTAGACCTTGTTAAAAATGATATGTGTGGAGCTCGTCTTATATGCAAAGCAATACTAAAGAACTTCCTAACACTTGCCCCCGTCCTTGAGGAAATGAGGAAGAAAATCATTACAATAACCAACATATAGTCGATATCTACGTTCGAGAGGGTGAAGTCCTGCAAGACGACAAACTTAACATATCGACCAGGGGAAAGATGGAGATCTTGAGTCCGCTTTCAGACAAAGAGTTCAAAGTTGTCTAACTCGAAAATAACTCGGCGTGGTCAGTTCTGGTAGGCACTAATTTATTGGTCTATGTAAAGAGAGGGCTCATTGAGTACCTAAAAGAAAATGCTGACCTCTTTTCAATTTCTTCCCGTGAAATGTCAGGCATAAAACAAAGTGTATCATCTCATCAATTAAATATCTATGCTTATGCACAATATGTACCCCAACAAAGGATGGGACAATCCCTTGAAGATGACCCATGGCTTACTCGATGCTAGCTTTATCTTGGAATTTAGATTTACTAAATGGCTCTCTGATGCCATATTGGTCAAGAAGGCTTTTGAAAGTGGATGTTGTGCGTTGATTACACAGATATCAATCATGCGTGCACCAAAGACTCATATATATATATATATATATATATATATATATATATATATATATATATATATATATATATATATATATATATATATATATATATATATATATATATATATATATATATATATATATATATTGGTGGATAATTTGGCATGGTCAGAGGATTCATTGAGTAGCTAAAAGAAAATGCTTATCTCTTTTCAATTTCTTTCTGTGAAATTTCGGGCCTAAAACCAAGTGTTTCATCTCATCAATTAACTCTTTATGCTTGTGCACAATATGTACCCCAACAAAAGATGGGACAATCCCTTGAAAAGATTCAAGCAACCATGAAGATGACCAATGGCTTACTCGATGCTAGCTTTATCTTAAAAGTTAGATTTACTAAATGGCTCTCTGATGCCATATTGGTCAAGAAGGCTTTTGAAAAGTGGATGTTGTGTGTTCGATTACACAGATATCAACCATGCGTGCCCCAAAAACTCATATATATATATATATATATATATATATATATATATATATATATATATATATATATATATATATATATATATATATATATATATATATATATATATTGATGGATAATTCAGCTAGATACAAGCTTTTGTCATTCATGAACACATATTATGGCTAGAACCAGATACCCATGTACGAGCCAGATTGAGAGGAAACAACTTTCATGCTTGAGAAAGCCAACTACCAATACAATTTGATGGCCTAAATATGTACAATGTACGAGATAATTATGAACAAGGTATTCAAAGAAGAAATAGGCAAAACGTTAGAGGTATACATGGATGACAATGATAGTCAAGTTTGACAAAGAGGAACTACATGAAGAGCGTCTCTTTCATGTATTAAAAAATTCTAACCATACAATATGATACTTAATCTAAAGAAATATATCTTTGGAGTTAAGAATGACAAATTTTTGTGTTTTTATTTGACAAAGAGAGGCATATAGGCAAACCTATATAAGTGCGAAGTCCTCATCCTGGTGACGACATCATCCACAAAGAAAGAGGTGGTGACACATAATTGGATAATGATGACTCTTAACATGTTTATCTGAAAGTTAGCTCAAACCGCCCTATCGTTTTACAAAGTCCCCAAAATGCAAGCAAACATTTACATCTTTGAATATGGCCCTATCAACTCCACCAGTTTTGTCTCGGCTTCTACTAGGGAGACCTTGCTCCTTTATTTGGATGTATTTGATGAAGCAATTAATATCGTCCTTATGTGAGAGCAGATTTAATTCAAAGCCCAATTTACTTCACCTCCAAGGCCTTAGCAAAACAAGAATTATGCTATAAAAGAATGAAGAAGGTGGCATTGGCCTTTGTGATCGCATCTAGGAAGCTGCGATGATATTTTATAGCATACACAATTGTAGTATTAACAAATATGCCCTTGAAGCAAGTCCCCCACCACCCAGATCCGGGGAATGACTGACGAAGTGGTCGATTGAATTTTTTGAATTTGATATCTCTTTTTAAGGAAGGAAAGCTTTGAAAGCCCATTTATTTGCACACTTCATTGCAGAAGTGACTTCGAGCATATTGGATCGGGCCTACACTCTAGTAGTATTCATGGATGGGTAATCTGATAGTCGGGGAAGCAGAGTTAATCTCATTTTCCAAAACAAGGTCAAATTTCTATTTAAGGTATAGTTATTTTATTTTTGTCTATATTTGAAAGGAAGACTCCTAATAATCTTCTTGACATGATCAGAAGTTGTATAGATCTTGTTCAGAACTTAAAGTCCATATATAAGAACTTGAAACCTTGAGAACATGGTTTCAATATCTTCATATTTCTTCATTCTAAACAGTTCATACTGTTGGACCAAGAGGTTAGTCTTTGCCACTTTTACCTGCTGATTTCCTTCATAAGTAGCAACCAAGGATTCAAAAATAGTTTTTGAAGTAGATTTGTTGATAATTTTGAGGTACTCAGAATGTGGTAGAACGTCTACCAGAATGCCACACACTTTGTGATGTTTTCTATAGATCTTTTTTAAAAAGGAGCATGGCTCTTTCTATCAACAACTAATCATACTCTATCAATTGGAATACCAATACCATCTTCAAGTATGTCCCTTAACTCATCATTAACACCTATGACGTGAGTGTACATCTTACTTTTCCACCATTAAAACTCAATAGAATCTCCACTGAAGGTTGGAGGTTTAGAAGTATAGTTGTTCTTTTCAGAAGTACTATTATCATAGTTTGCAACATTGTTTCTGGGACCATAGGTTTCAAACATATCTGTCATGTTTTTCTCTCAGGATATTTTCTGTATCACTATTAAGTGTTAGAGCACTGACCTTGCTCTTATGCAAATTGTAACACCCCGTTTCCCCAAAATATAATAAAACAATTAAAATAAACACATATCAGAGTTCTCCTACAACGGGATGTCACAATTTCCAACGAAATTCCACAAATCATTTTTTTCAAAATAATATTCAGCAAAATTGCAGCGGAAAAAGAACTAGTCTGTCATAACACATATCATATGTACATCATCCATATCATCAACATCGTCATATACAACAATCGGCCATCTGCCCAAATATACATAATGTCATCACATATCCCACAAAAATCAGATACGCCACGGGGGCACACATAATCAACAAGAAACAATAAAACTCCCAAAAGCCCCGGTGTTACGTATCAGAGCAGTCCTATGACACTGCCACATCCAAGCTAGCTAGACACCTGGATTGTCTGTACTTCCGAAGAAGTACAGACCATAATAATAACAAAGGGGTGAGAATTCACGATCAAATATTAATGGTATAAATGTACATGAAATAAAAGGCAGAAAACAACAAATCATTATTTCACATACAACATATCCGGACCTACTATCCCATCATCAACCATCACAACACACACAAACAACAATGCAACACATGCACTCGACTCGACAATATGCGGTACCGACTCAACTCAGGATAGATCGCATACACTCCATCCGAGCAACGATCTATCCCTCCCACGCTCCTCCTGAACCCATATAATCAAATCTCAGGATAGATCGCATACACGTCATCTGAGCAACGATCTATCCCTACCAACGTTCCCCACTTGGAACACGGGTGGTCGCATACACTCCATCCGAGCAACGATCCAAATCTCGTCCACGCTTCCCACTTGGAGCACGTGAGTGAATCACATACACTCCACCGAGCAATGATTCACCACGTCCACGCTCCCCACTTGGAGCACGTGAGTGTTTCACACACCACGTCCATGCTCCCCACTTGGAGCACGTGAGTAAATCATACCTCATGTACACATGCTATGCAAGACACTATGCATAACCACACAACACACACAGTGCACACGGTTCTACTGATCCATCGCATCATATAATGCATATACACATAAGCACACAAAGTGCATCGATCCTACTGATCCAATTCATCACAACAACATATCAATACAACGCACACAAGGCGTAACGATCCATACTGATCTAATTTATCACAACAACACATCAATACAACGCACACAAGGCGTAACGATCCATACTGATCCACTCATCCCACATCATATCACACATCGTAGCATACCCCAATTCTATTATCAAAAACATACGGATACCAGGGAACCACGTTCCGACACCTTACATACACTCGTCGTAGCTCACTAATAAGCTCATCATCAAAACATGATCAACAAGATTCCAAATCCATAAAGAAATTAGCACAGAACAACATCCAAAACACAACTGTTATCGGACTCGCTGGCTCATTCGCCTGGTGAAGCCCCGCAGCGAACACTCGCTGACCACTCGCCCGGCGAAACCCCTGGCGAGACCAAACAGAGGCTACTGGAAGCATTCACTGCCCAGTTTGCCTGGCGAAGCCTCGCCTCCTCACTCGCCCAGTGAATACCTGCGTATTCAGAAAAATAAACTCTGCTGTTCAGAAACAGCAGCAGCCCCTCCACACCAATCCTCTCCAAAAATCACACCAGCCTCACTAACTTATTATTCTAAAATTGTTTTACCCAATTAGTGTCCAATTCACCCGATGAAACATCGACTCTAGCCGATTGTCATACCCCAAATTTTGACCCCTTAGATTCTCATTATCATTTTAGGAGCATACTCATGAATTATCTAACCCTAACCCAGTGCAAGTTTGTCTTTGTCAAGTTACAAATGAATCAGGGTTGTGTACAATAAAATCAAAACTTCAGGGTTTGTGATCAATCAAAGTTTTAGGCTAATTCAATTATGAAACAAGGTTAAGGGTATCATATAATGTCAATTGAGAATCCAATTTGAGGTTGTTACCCCAGAATCAAGAACAGTGTATTTCAGGGCACCCAATTAGGGTTTTTGACTAGTAAAAGTCAACTATAGCTTGACTTTGATGTTGGAAGGTGTTTTAATGGTGGGATTATGATACATGAAGTTCATATAGCTTAATAAAGTTCATTCAAGAAGTTTGAAAGTCTCAGGAGGTCCAGAGTGTCAACAGACGACTCGGTAGTCACCGATCGATCGTACGGTTGACCAAAAAGTCAACTCTTCAAATTTAAGGAATTGGACTTCAAAGTGTGAATAAAAAATGTTACTTATATCATGTTGCACTTTCCTATCAATTTTCATAACCATTGAATCAAGGATGAAGGATTAATCGAAAAATCGGGAAATTAGGATTTTGAAAGGGGCTAAACCATAACTCCTTAACCACACATCCAATTGAGTTGGTTCAAATCTCATTTGGAATCTCTTGATAAATCCTACAAAAGTCCCTAAGTGGTCCATGATCAGAAAATGCATAGATTTGGAGTTATGATCAAATTCATTTCAAGAAGGAAAAAAGACTTGGAAAAATTTCACTTTTAAGTTCATTTTTTAGCAACTTTGAGAGACTTTTTGACCAAGTTCCTTTGGGAAATTGAAACTCATGAAAACATGAATGTTTTAGAGCTACTTGAGGGCTTTCTAAAAAGTACTAGCACATCTCAAAAGGATTTGTGAGTTGAAGGTTATGGTTATGGCAAGTTAGTGATTTCACACTTTAGTCCCACATTGTCAAATGTTCAAAAATCATTCTTTCCTCAAATATGACCAATCTCAGCTTGTGAAACATGTTTTTATCTGATGTATAGAGGGTTTGTAGCATGAAAGAACAAAAGAAATGCAGAAAAGTATGAAATTAGCCAAGCTTGCAAGTGGCTTGCAAGTTGCCTTGCAACTTGCACTTAAAGTAAACATGGTAAGCATGAGGTGTAAAAGCAATTCTGGACCAGCCACAAGCCTACACCTTCTAGCCTGAATTTAGCCCTTTCAAAATCACCATTTTGCTTGACTATTGGGCTTACCTATCTGCCAAGAAAACCCCTTTGTGGAGGTTTGATCCAAAAGGGTAAAACCTTTGTTTCATGTGAAGAAATCTCCAAATCTGCCCCCTCTCTTCATTTGCCTATAAAAGGGAGCCCTCATCACTTCATTTGACACACAATATTGATTCTAAAAACCATATAAACACAAAGCTCTCACTTTTCCACTCTTTGGTTCAAAATCACCAAAATCACAAAATTGTCAAAAGCTTCAAAAATCTGTCTTGGTACATTTGTTGCCAAACTCATTTCTCCCCATTCAAACACCCCAACAATCATCCACACAATCTCTAAATATGTTATAGAGGGTGTCCAAGACCTTAAACCATTCAAAAACCTCACCATTCAAAAAGTCAACTTCCATACCAAGTTACTTTGACCAAAACCACAAAATCAGCCAAAACTTGTTCTATGCATTTTCTTGGTGTTTAAATCAATCAAACACCTCTCATATATCATTTCTCAACTGTCTAAAGTGTTAAAGATCACTGGTGGAGTTTATTTCTCCAACTGCCTCAAGATTTGCATTCTTGCTTCAAAAGGAAGAAAGCTTCAAAGCTAGTGTTATTTGGAAGTCTCTCTGGGTTTCTTGGTGTTCTAACCTACTCAACACAGTCCACTAGAGGTATGTAAACACTCCATTCTTACTTTATACCATAGTTCCATGATTTGGCACTTTGAGTCAATTATGTGAAAATATGTCATGTATGTGTCCTGTGCATAAATTCTGTCATAACAAGGAATGGTTGTTTGATTGATTTGAGACACCTTTAAAATCATGAACATGTTAGATATGTAGGTTTGTTTAGAGCTGTTTACATCTGGTTGGCTTGATCATTCACAAAATGCCATACTTTGCATATTAGTGCCTTGAACATGCTAGTTTTGGTTAAAGGCTAAAGTTGTTTTAAGTTTAAGCTTAGAATCATTCCCTCATGCATTTATGACTTGTGTGTACATTTGATTTGGGTTAAACATGACTGGAAACAGATTTGGTTATTTTCATGAATGTACAAAAACCTCAAT
This sequence comes from Lathyrus sativus, assembly GCA_963859935.3. NCBI lineage: Eukaryota > Viridiplantae > Streptophyta > Magnoliopsida > Fabales > Fabaceae > Lathyrus > Lathyrus sativus. The sequence goes on from OZ012735.1 coordinate 953,750,893, forward strand.
ATTGCAGCCATTTGTCATTTCTCATACCAGTTTGTGTCAAGCCAGTTTAGGTGTTTTAAATCACTTAAATCCATATATGTGACTTGTATGTATGATTGATTTAGCCTACATAAGCATAAACTTGAAACTGAACATCCTTCATGCATCAAAAATGTAAATTTACAACTCTGTCATCATTCTTTGTAGCAACTTGCTTCTAGTTTCAAGTTGTGTTCAAATTCATTCAAAATCATGTATGTATGCTATGTGTGTGATTAATTGAATCAGAAAGTATGTGGAACTGAAATTTCATCTCATCATGTCTCATGTTCATGACAACTTACAATTTGTGAATCAGCTTTCAACAGCCCTCTCCCAACTTGTTTTGATGTTTGGCTCCACTTCATATCATGTATATGTGATGTGCCTATGATTGAATTAGTTTGAAAATGCTTTGAACTCAAACTTGACTTCACACTGCACTTCACAAGCACAAACCTCCACTTGAGCACCACTTTTCACACCAACTTGTTTTGCACTAAAACTATGATTTGATTTCACTTGTATGTATATTTGTAGTATGTGTATGTGAATCTTTGGTCTGATTATGCCTCAAAACTGAAATTCCTTTCTTAATGTTATGCCAAAAGTGCCAAACTTGCAACTCAGTCTTCATATTTTATGACAGTTGGTGTTGAGCATCAAAGTGTGTTTAAACTCATTCAATATCATGTTTATGTGATGTATATGTGTTTGATTTAATCTGGATATATATAGAACTGACACAGCACATCTTCATGCACTTCACTTCACAAACCAAGCACTTTGATCACCAAATTTTACACCAGCCATGTTTGAACCATTTTTCTTGCCTGGACTCACTTGTTTGTATATATGAGGAATGTGTATATGATTCATATGATCAAAATGTGCCTAAATCTGGTTTTGAGTAATCTACTGCATCATCCTAAAACCAAAGAGCAACTTAAATGTCATTTTTTGCTACAGTCTGTTTTGAACCATCTCTTTTGGTTAATTTCATATGTTAACATATTTTCAAGATGTCTATGTGATTCACTTGGTGTAGGTATGCATAAAAACTGAATTGTGCTCTTTCATGCATCACACATGTTAACTTTGCAATTAGAAAACCATTTTCACCACATATCATCTTGAGCCTGTTTTCTTGGCTTAAACTCATTCAATACAATGTATGTGTAGTGTGTATATGTTTCATTTCACCTAAATATGTTTAGAATCAAAATTGAACCTCATTATGAATCCTATTCATAACAGTGGCATACCTGAACACTATTTCCCATAACATCTTGTTTTCTATCTGAATTTATGTTTAGATTCATCCATGGGCATTGGTATGATGTGTGTACATGATTGGAATGATGTAAAACCGTTTGGAATTGGATTTGAACACCTTCATGCACACGACAAACACAAATTTGCAACTTGAACCTCACTTTCTGTCACATTTTATTTAGGCTCAATCTTGGTATTCAAAATCATCCATCATTATGTTTATAGTGTGTGTGTATGTTTTGTTTGGATTGGAAATGTTTAGAACAGGTGTTACATATCATAATGCATTTGCAAACTTCCAAAAGGCATGTACTATCGGGTTTTCAAATAGAGGGAGAATTTCAAAAAACTAAAATTGCCATTTTGTTCCTTGTGAAATTCTACACAATTTAGACCTAAATTTTGTCAAGAAACATTAAGATTTGAGAGAGTTGTGATGAAAATGCAAGTTGGTGTTTTTGCTTCATGTTTGTCTTGCCCAACCTGGTTTTCAAGCATCCCTTATATTTTAATGGGGTGGCATTTACAAACGGATGTATAGCCACCCCAGTGGTAAGAACATTAGCCAAAACACGCCTTGCATGCCATGAACATGGGTTCGACCCCTGAGAAGGGCAACCCTTTTTTTTTTTTGTCATTTTTCATCCCATCTTTAAAAATTCATATCTCTCTCAATTTTAATCATTTTTCACCCATTCTTTTTGCATTTTGTTCATATTGATGTCTACTTTCATTTCATATTTTTTATTTCCATGTTTTCCTAATTTTTCATCTATTTTGACTATGTGCAAGTTGTGTACGTTCTGTGATCGTTTTCGCGTATGCAGATGAATTTTTCTTTTGATATACTTGTGGTTGTTTGTAATACTTGCTTGCATTTATGTTCTCAAATGTTAGTTAACATGCTAGGGTTTCCTCTTTGGTTGTTACCATGCTTACTTTGTCCCCCCTGTTGAATTTACTTGAGCTCGATTTGTCGTCACACTTCCTGCTTAATCAACTGCTTTGATTGACATCACTGCATCTTTATTTTTATCATTTCACATGCTCATTTAATGGTTGTCACCATGTATGTATCTTTATCATGTTGTTAATTTGTTAATGTTTTCTTTCCCCAAGAGATGAAGCTTGTTAGCTTTTATCTCAGTTGCCTCCCCTCTCTCTCTCCAAAGGAAAAGATCTTTCCAATAACCCTTATGTTATGGATAACTCTTTCACCCATTCCCTTGACTTTGTTAAGTTATTTCAACCTTAGTTTAGATACCATTAGACTTTGCTTTAAGTCTAAAAAACCACCTGTACTAGGAGAGTTCTTCAACTAGAACCCTAGGATAGAGTTTGTCAACTCTATGTAAGGATCGTCGTCATGATTTCTTACTTCCCCTTTTGAGTGTTATAAATTAGAATCGGGAGTTTTGTCAAACTCCACACAAACATTGTCATGTTTGTTCCCCTTTGAACCTTGATCCTAATCAAGTGTTCTTCATCCCTTGTGAGGTGAACTAAGATTGCTCTGATTCTATCCTAGTTAGGATACGTAGGCAGAAGATGCGATGTCTTTGCGAGCAAACTTAGAAAACCATCTAGGTCTTTACCTATCCCTTATCCCAATCCCAAATCTTGGTACATATTCACAAACTTAGCAAACAATCAAACAAAAGGTTCCTGTAGAGTACTACAGATGCTTAGGGTGCTAACACCTTCCCTAGGTATAACCAACCCCCGATCCCCGAATCTCTTAAGCGTTGTCGTTACATCGCGAAAAAGGTTTTTCTTTCTTTAGACCTTTCCTTTGGATAAAATAAAGTTCGGGTGTAAAAGAATTAAGATTCAAGTTAATTTAATAGCTTGATATCCAATTTTCCCCGCAACAGAAATGACGACTTCACTGGGGATACTTTATTGCTTTGAGGGTTTAACCTATCTTGTTTGATTACTTGCTTATTTGTGAATACATGTAAATATGTATATACGTGCCCTGTTTGATCTTGGGAACTTTGAGTGGTAAGACGACACTATACCCGTGTTTGAGCGTACTTATGATAGGATGGTGGTATATTCAAGGAGACTTATAGGGAGTTGATTCCCGACCAAGTTGACTTGAGAAAACCTCCGCTCAGTAGAGGCCCTTCTGAGAGTTAGTATTGTTGATCGAGTATTCGTGAAAACAATGCTACTTTCTACATGGGAGCCCGTGATACTGAGAACCTTTAGATTACCTTTTCCCCACCATGGCCTTATTAGGATGTAGTGCGATGACTATAAAGAAGTAATTCCAAAATAGTTGATACGCGATACTACACTTGGAAGAGACTCTCTTGAGAATATTATCGACCACCAAGTATTTGGGAAATTGATAATATCCGAAAGATGGGTCAAGGACACTGGGAACTCTTTTAGAACCTTGTTCTACAGTTTTAGAAGCCTTAGTACATACCTTTGGGATGGGTAGACCTTGACTCCATACTCGTGTTCTCCAAAACCAAAACCTTTATCTGTTTACCCATGTGTATGTGAATCTGTGCTTACCTGTGTTTGTGCATTCATGCATTCATGAACATCATATCATAAAGGTTTCAAGGGACTCAGATCTCTTGTTTGTAAACGTTAGGATCATCATGGATAGTGAAAAAAAAGAAAACTATGAAGTACACTTACAAAAGTCCTAACTTGGATGAAATAGAGAGGTTGAGCACTTTGATAACAGATCTAGAAGGATTCAAGAGCAGGTATGGGAACTTATTGTCATTATTGAAAGTAAAGAAGAAGATGGATTTGAGACTTCTCTCCACACTTCTCCAGTTTTATGATCCACTTTATCATTGTTTCACTTTCCCTGATTATCAGCTAGTACCCACACTTGAGGAATATTCTTGCTTGATTGGTTTGCCTATTCTTGAAGACTCTCCTTTTCCAATAATGGAGAAGGACCCTAAGGAAGAAGAAATTGCTAAAGCTACACGTTTGGGATTGGTGGATATTCAGAAAAATATGGTTACTAAAGAAGGAGTATTTGGTTTGACTGCAGAGTTCTTGGTTGGGAAAGCACAATACTATGCTGATCACTTAAGTATGGATGCATTCTAGGCCATCTTTGCCTTGCTCATTTATGGGATCTTCTTGTTTCCAAGTTTTGATAATTTTGTGGATCTCAATGCCATTAAGATTTTCTTGAAGAAAAACCCTGTGCCTACTTTACTAGCTGACACCTATCATTATGTTCATCTGAGGAATTTGCATAAGGGAGGAATGATTATCTGCTGTGACCCTTTGTTATACAAGTGGTTTATTTCTCACTTACCTAAAGCTCATGCTTTTTGGAAGGAAGGTTGGTGGTCTCAGAAGGTTATGGCTCTTACTCATTCTGATATTGATTGGTACAGTCATAATTATGATGGGATAAAGATCATTGACAGTTATGGAAGTTTTGGTAACGTACCTCTTCTTGGTACAAATGGAGGAATCAGTTACAACCCTGTTCTCACTCGCCGACAGCTTGGATATCCTTTGAAAGACAAACCTAATAGCGCTCATGTGGAGAATATTTTCTTTAAGGGAAGTTCAGAATTGAAAGAAGAAATTCTAAAATCTTGGGGTCATGTGCATAAGAAAGGAAAATAAGCCTTAGAGAAACCTAATTGCGTCTCTCTCGAGCCTTATCTCCAATGGGTCCGAAGGAGAGCTATTCAGTTGAAGATGCCTTATCCTCAGCAGAAACCCATGGCGTTGAAGGAGGAACCCCCAATGATCTTTATGTCTGAAGAGGAGAAGTTGAAAATTGCCCTGAGGAAATCACAACAAACTGAAATAGCCTGGAGGTACAAGTACCAAGTGGCCATGGAAGAGAATAATGAACTCCATAGACAACTCCAGTCGAAGGATGAAGAAATGATTGCTTGTAAGAAGAGGAAAACACAGGAAGGTTTATTTTCTTCCAGCTCCCAGTCAACTCCATGGAAGCAAGTTGTGGACAAACTCATTCTTGAGAAGACTCAGATGGAAGAAGAAATCAAGAAGCTCAAAGCAAAAGAGGACTTTTATTTAGAATACTGTCAGCCTTATATTTAGGACTTTTGTAAAATGTACTGGATATTTTGTAATGCAATCTTAAAAATCAATGAAAAGAAACGATATTTTGATTTGAGTTCCATGAAACCTTTGCATTTGCATTTACATTAATTAATCATTCAAGGAACTAAAGATTGTTTTGCAGATATTATAGGATGGATTCTGGAAAGAAAGCAGAGGTTGTGTTCCAAAGACCAAAATTGGAGAACTTGAAGAAACTGGGAAGTTTAGTAGAAGACCCCGAGGCATTCAGAGAGAAGTATGGGAATATGTTGTCTTTGCTAGAAGTTCAAGTATATGAAGAGATGTTATCCGCACTCGTGCAGTTCTATGCTTCAACCTATCACTGTTTCACCTTTCCAGACTATCAGTTGCTACCAACCTTGGAAGAATATTCCGCCTTGATGGGAGTAGGCGTCACTCCTAGACCATTTTTTGGAAGAGAAGGGACTCCTGATGAAAGAGCAGTTGCAGAGGCCGCATATTTAGAGGTGGACGAGGTACGATCTCATATGATTGCTAAGGGAGGGTTGTATGGATTTCCAGCTATGTTCCTATATGAAAAAGCTCAAAGCTATGCCTTGTCAAAGAATATTGAAGCATTTGAGGCCATCCTGGTTTTACTAATTTACGGACTGTTCCTGTTCCCGACTGCTAATGATTTTGTGGATGCAAATGCAATCAACCTTTTCTTAATCAAAAATCATGTACCTACCTTGTTGGCTGATATGTACTTTACCATCCACCGTAGGAACCGTTATGGAGTTGGACGGATTGAGTGTTGCACCGTTCTCCTATACAAGTGGTTTATTTCGCACTTGCCAAAAATTCCAGTCCTCTGGGATAAGCAAAATGGGCTTTCATGGATTGAAAAACTGTTGTTGCTCAAACACTCATATATTAAGTGGTACGACCCTATGTATGGAGGGATTGCCATGATCCAAAGCTGTGGAGATTTCTCGAATGTACCGCTTATCAGCATTAATGGTTGCATCAGCTATAATCCTATTTTAGCTCATCGCCAGTTGGGGCACCTGTTGCGGTGAAAATTGGATATCAAGCTATTGCATTAACTTGAACCTTATTTCTTTTACAACCGAACTTTAATTTATCCAAAGGAAAGGTCTAAAGAAAGAAAAACCTTTTTTTTTTGCGATGTAAAACAACGCTAAGAGATTCGGGGATTCGGGGGTTGGTTATATTTAGGGAAGGTATTAGCACCCTAAATATCTGTAGTACTCTACATGAACCTTTTGTTTAATTAATTGATAAAGTTTGTGAATTGTGCACTATAGTTTAAGGATTGGGAATTGAGGTAAAATAAATAAAAAGGCCTAAGTGGTTTTCTAAGTTTGCTCGCAAAGGCATCGCACCTTCTGCCTACGTATCCTGACTAGGATAGAATCAGAGCAATCGTAGTTCACCTCACAAGGGAAAAAAACACTTGATGATGATCAAGGTTCAAAGGGGGACAAACATGACAATGTTTGTGTGGAGTTTGACAAAACTCCTTAAGCTAAGTTGAAGGGGAAGTAAGAAGTCATGACGATGATTCTTACACAGAGTTGACGAACTCTTTCCTAGGGTTCTAGTTGAAGAACACTCCTAGTATGGGTAGGTTTCTTGGACTTCAAGCAAAGTCTAGAGGTTGCTTATTAGGGTTAAAGTGACTTAACAAAGCCAAAGGGAAAACGGAGATTTTGGTCCAAGACATTGACAGTCAAGTGGACAGACCTTCCTTTGGAGGAACAGTATTGTCGGCAACTGGACGAAAGCTAACGAGCTTCGTCGCTTAGGGATAAGATAAAATACAAACATTATTCAAACATTCATGGTGACAACCAATACAAAGATTAAAGATGGAAAGCAATGATGACAATCAGAGCAATTGTTTTGGTACGAGAACCGTGACGACAGTTTGCACCTATTGGAGATCCTATTTAGTAAGCCAAAAGATGTTGAGAAAACCAGAGGTGATTGAATCCAAGCTTTTGTGTTGTGCTTTACTTGAAACTTAAGGAACAAGCCACTTGTGATGCCAAAATGAGATTTATGAGTTTCTGATGATAGATGAAGGTTTGGACAGTTGAGGTATATGGTATGTGAGGTGTATGAGTGGTCACAACCTCAAGAAAATGTTTGGAGATCAGTTTGGTGTTTTTTATGGACTTTGGTCAAAGTATGGTACATGAAACATTGACTTTTTGATCCTTTGGTTTTTTGAGAAAACTAATGGTTGGAACAGCTTCAGAGGGTCATTTTAAGGTGGTCTATGAGGTCCTTGAAGTGTTTTAGGGTTTGGAGAAAGATCTGGTGTGAAAAATGCAAGTTGGCATTTTTGAGGTTTTTGGAGGATTTGGTGATTTTGAGATTTTGAAGCAAGGTCAAGGAAATGTGATGATAGAAGTTATTTGTGGTTTCTATCAGATGTCATGTGTTGGAAATGAGGTGAGGGGGCTCTCCTTTTATAGAGAAAGTGATTGAGGTGCTTGCTAGGAAGTCTTGCTTAACCATGAAGCAAACTTGATATTTTCAACCACTTGCCAACTTGCCTTGCTTTTTCTGATCTTTGGCTGTCTCCTTAACCCAATGGGCAAGTTTAAATGATGTTTCTACTGATAAATTGCAGCCTAGGTGCTTGGTAGAGTGGCTGGAGCAGAATCACTTTCCACCTCATGCTTGGAAAAGTCAAAAATGACAACTTAGGCAATGAACTTCCAATCTTTAATTCTATGCTATCTCCATGCAATTTCTTTGCTTCAAATTGCTTGAGATGTTCAATATATCAGATAGTATGAGTTTGACAAGTTAGAATTGGCCCACTTGAGTGATAGAGGTGCTTTTGCAAAATTGGTCAATGTGGGACTAGTATGACAAATTACCAACTTTGAACACATGTATCTCTCAGCTCATAAATCACCTTGAGATGTTATTGTACAATTTACAAAGCCCTCACATAGTACTAAAACTTTCATGTTGGCCAGAAATCTTGATTCTATTTGAAACTAGGTGAAAAATCCCCTTGAAGTTGGCTGATTTTAGCTTTTAAAGTGAAAATAACTTAGAAATTCTCTAAGTTATTTTCCCTTCTAGGAATGTTTTTGCTTATATCTCAAAAAGTATGCATTTTCTGGTTGTGGACTAGTATGGGACTTTTGTAGGACTTGCCAAGAGCTTTCAAATGAGACTAGAACCAACTCAATTGGATGTGTGGTTAAGGAGATACGGTTTAGCCCTTTTCAAAACCCTAATTTCCCGATTTCTCGATTACTCTCTCATATTTGATCCAATGATCATGAAAATTGATATGCAAGTCCATTATGACATAAGGAACAACTTTGATTCACAACTTGGATTCCAATTCTCAAAATTTGAGGAGTTGACTTTTCGGTCAACCGTACGATCGATCGGTGTCGATCGAGTCGCCTGTTGATATTCTGGACATCCTGGGACTTTGACACTTCTTGAATAGTCTTTAATAGCCTATATTAACTTCATGGACCTCACTCCCACCATTAAAACCTTTTCCAACATCAAAGTCAAACCACAGTTGACTTTCCACTAGTTAAAAACCCTAATCGGGGCCTCCTGACTGCACTGTTCTTGATTCTGAAATGATTTCTTCAAATTGACTTCCCATTTGACTTTGATATTATCTTTGATTTCATTCCATGATTGAATTAGCCCAAATCATTGGTTGATCGTTCCTTGATTGTTTTGAATTTGTCGGTGCGAGAACCCTGATTCATCTGTAACTTGACAATAATAAACTTGCACTTGATTTAGGGTTAGATGATTCATGATCATGCTTCTAAAAATTATAATGAGGATCTAAGGGGTCAAAATTTGGGGTACAACAGTTGCCCCTATTTAAATATCTTCACTAGATGGGGAACGAGAGATGACAATCTTCGTTAAATCGCAGTGAAAGGTATTTAAATATAGATAACCGAAAATTTTGTCCCTTAGATCCGACGTCATGCTAAAGGACAAGTTATGATATGCCATGCACTCTAAATGATGCTTTATGATGCTTGAATGCAAACAACATAGACGCAACGATAATAATAAAAGAAACAGTAAAACAAACGATAACAAATACAAAGACTCGACACTGGGGACTCGTACTGAGAAACTAAATTAACAGTTCAGACATGACTGATAGCGTAAGAAGGAAAAATTCACATGGGGAAGAGACAAATCCAATAAAGATGACAATCTTATTGGAACAGAGGTACTCCACCGGGGAGAAGAATTGACTTCCACTGGGGGGAAAGGATATACTTTTACTGGGGAAATGGAAAATTAATTCCATCGGGAAAAGAGAATCAGGATTCACCGAGGAAGCGAAAGACTGGATACAACCTCACTGGGGATGATCAGATGAGGAACTTCCTATAGCGAAGAGTTCAAACGGGATCTTCAGGAATGGACTAGAAACAAGACTAATCACACGTGGAGGATACTAGTGACGACTAGATCTCCGAGACTTGACTGGGAACATGGATCACTGGGGATACATCCTCAGCTTCTGCAAATAGTTCACACAGTGCTGGTAATCAATAGACTTCCTGGGGAATTGGTAACGACCAGAATTCCAAGCGATGCCAGTGACGACTGGTCTTTTAATGGTGATTGGTGACGACCAAATCAGGGTTCCAATAACGATTGGTTTTAAACAATGCCAGTTACGACTGGATTTTTAATGAAGATGGTGACGACCATACTGGGGAATACCAATGACAATTGGTTGTACAAAAATGCTAGGGATCACCAGATCTTCTAGCTGGAGATTGGTGACAACCAAACTGAAATAGACTCCAAGTAACGATTGGACTCTAGACGATGATACCAGTTACGACTGGGTTTCAAAGGGAAAGATCGGTTAAAACCTCAAGATACCAATGACGATTGGATTTAGGCAGTGCCAGTGACGACTGGACTTCATGGGGAGAGTTAGTGGCAACTAACAAGACACCAATAATAATTGAAACAATACCAGTGACGACTGGATTTCCCGGGGAAAGGTTGGTAACAACCAGACCAAGAGGCGCCAATGACAATTGGACTTTTATTTAGTGCCAGTGACGACTGGACTTATACTTGGAAACGAAGTGAGTAACAACTTAGACTTTGCGGGGATTAATAGATGTCACTAACTCGGGGAACAAACGAATCACACTGATCCCACGATGAGGGGTGTACGTAGACTTGGGAAATAAACCCGAAGACCTACTGGGGAATAAAGCCTGTAGGTAGATTTTGCTGAGGTGAATTCAAACAGATGTCCAGAAATACTTTGCTGGGGGAGGAACCTTCATATCATCATAAGAAATCCTGAGGGATAATCTTCAATCTTTGATAACCATACATGGCCAAAGGACTCTTCGTTGCCCAACTTGCTAGTATTTCATTTGGGGAATGTAAATTCTGACTGTGCATCAAGACTCCTGCTACCCTGAAGTTTCGGGGAATGTATGATTTTCCTCGAGTTTTTCCACAAGTTAAAACATTTTGTAAAATATTTCCAAGTTATTATTTTTCAAAAATCTAGATTTTAATGCTTTCAAAAATGAACGGTATTTTGCATAACAAAGAAAATAAGGAACTGATAATTTGCACAAGAAAGAGAGGCTCAAAAGGCTGATTTTATTTAAAGGATGAAATCTTGCCAATGACAATATTCCATGGAACTTTTTACAAGTAAAATGGCAAAAGTGGATAAGGTTACATTGAATCCTGTGACCTAGCTATCCCTAAAGACTAGAATTCTCCAAGATCCTTGTTGCTGACAAGAGCTGTTGAGATGAATCTTTGTTGAATCTGCAGTGTTGATGCCTTCGTCTGACGCAGCGAAACGCCTTTGTCCCTAATTTTTGCCTGGATCGCCCTTTCGGGTTTTCAATCCACCGGGACGCTCATTTTTGCCTAAGCCGCCCTTTCGGGTTTTCAACTTAGCGAGCTTTTAAAATTTTTCTTCTCTTTTTTCTTTTTCTTCTTTTTTCCTTTTCTACCCTAACTTTTGCATAAACCGTTCTTTTGGATTTTCCGGTTTATTGGGTACTTTTTAGGCGTAATATTTCCGAACTGCGTCAGAATTTATCGGGTGTGTGAGTTGTTCTCCGTCCATGGTAGTAAGGATTAGTGAACCTCCGGAGAATACTGTCTTCACAATAAAGGGGCCATCATAATTAGGCATCCACTTTCCTCTTGCGTCTTTGTGTACTGGTAAGATTTTCTTGAGCACAAGTTCTCCTTCGCGGAACTCTCTAATACGGACCTTTTTATCGAACGCCCTCTTGATTCTTTTTTGATACAACTGGCCGTGACACATCACAGACATGCGCTTTTCATCGATGAGATTCAGCTGATCAAATCTTTCTTTAATCCATCTGCCTCTTCTAACTTGGTTTCCATGATGACTCTGAGGGATGGTATCTCGACCTCGATGGGAAGAACTGCGTCCATTCCATATACCAGAGAAAAGGGGGTTGCCCCTGTGGAAGTGCGGACGGAGGTTCTGTATCCGTGCAGGGCAAATGGTAACATTTAATGCCAATCTTTGTAGGTTTTAACCATTTTCTGCAAGATCTTCTTGATGTTTTTATTTGCAGCTTCCACAGCTCCATTCATCTTTGGACGGTAAGGGGAAGAGTTGTGGTGTTCGATTTTGAAGTCATCACATAATTCTTTCATAACTTTGTTGTTCAGATTGGTTCCGTTGTCTGTTATAATTCTGCTTGGGATCCTGTAGCGACAGATGATCTCCTTTTTAATGAAACGAGCCACCACTTGACGTGTAACATTGGTGTAGGATGCAACTTCAACCCATTTTGTGAAATAGTCGATGGCAACCAGAATGAAACGGTGTCCATTTGAAGCTTTTGGCTCAATTGCCCCAATCATGTCAATCCCCCACATAGAGAAAGGCCATGGCGACGACAATACATTCAACAGTGTTGGAGGCACATGCATTTTGTCCGCGTAGATCTGACATTTGTGACATTTTCTGGCATACCGAATGCAGTCGGTTTCTAAAGTTAACCAATAATAACCAGCTCTCAAGATCTTTTTGGACATGGCGTATCCGTTGGCGTGAGTACCAAACATTCCTTCATGAACATCTTTCATTAACAAGTCCGCTTCTCTTTTGTCAACACATCTGAGTAAGACCATATCATGATTTCTTTTGTAAAGTACACCATTGCTGAGGAAGAATTTGGATGCTAATCGCCTTAGTGTTTTCTTGTCAAGTGCCGTAGCATCTGTGGGATATTCTTGCTTCAACAGATAATTCTTTATATCATGATACCAGGGCTTGCCATTGGTTTCTTCTTCAATCATTTGACAGTAAGCAGGCTCTGTCTTGCGTTCAATTTTGATAAGTGTGCCATCGTTGACATCTCTAGTTTTCCACATTGAGGCCAGCATGGCTAAGGCGTCGGCGATGTGATTCTCTGCTCTTGGAACATGTTTAAAGGTGATTTCGTCAAAATACTTGATCGTTTCAACGATATAAGCTCTGTAAGGGATCAGGTTTTCATGTCTTGTCTCCCATTCACCCGTGACTTGGTAGATAACCAATGCTGAGTCTCCACTGACTTCGAGATTTTTGATTTGGAGATCAATGGCTGCTTCGAGACCAAGGATACATGCTTCGTATTCAGCAATGTTGTTTGTACAATCAAAGTCTAGTCTGGCTGTAAACGGAGTGTAACCACCTTCAGGATTCATTAAAACTGCACCTACGCCATGTCCGCTATAATTGGAGGAACCGTCAAACATCATTTTCCACCAATTCTCTGTCTGTTGACCTTTGTCAGAACTTGTTTCTTCACAATCTTTTACTAACATGATATCTTCATCCGGAAAATCAAACTTCAGAGGTTCATAATCTTCGACAGGTTGATATGCGAGATATTCTGATAACACACTGCCTTTGATAGATTTCTGAGCCACATATTGAATATCATATTCTGATAGTAACATATGCCACCGGGCGAGTCTTCCGGTTTGTGTCGGCTTCTTAAAGATGTACTTTATTGGATCCATTTTCGAGATCAATAAAGTGGTGTGACAAATCATATACTGCCTCAAACGTTTAGCGGCCCATGCTAAAGAACAACAAGTCTTTTCTAGGAGTGAGTATCTGCTTTCACAATCAGTAAATTTCTTGCTCAGATAATAAATGGCATGTTCTTTCCGTCCAGATTTGTCTTGTTGACCCAGAACGCAACCCATTGAGTTTTCAAGCACTGTCAAATACATAAAGAGAGGCTTTCCCGGAACGGGTGGTATCAAAATTGGAGGTTCTTGGAGATAACCTTTGATTTTATCGAACGCTGTTTGACAATCAGAATTCCATACGACCGTTTGATCCTTTCGTAACAACTTGAAGATCGGTTCACAGGTGGGGGTCATATTGGAAATGAACCTGGATATGTAATTCAACCTTCCAAGGAAGCTTCTAACCTGATTTTCGGTCTGCGGAGCTGGCATGTCTTGAATGGCACGAACTTTTTCTGGATCCACTTCAATCCCCTTGTGGCTGACAATAAAACCGAGTAATTTTCCTGATCTGACTCCGAAAGTGCACTTTGCAGGATTCAACCTCAACTGATATTTCTGGAGTCTTTTGAATAACTTCAACAAATGTTCTAGATGGTCTTCTTCATTTTGAGACTTGGCGATCATGTCATCCACATATACTTCTATTTCTTTGTGCATCATGTCGTGGAACAAAGCCACCATAGCTCTTTGATAAGTTGCGCCTGTGTCGCTTGCGCGAAAATAAGGTGCCGGCACAACAGAAGAGTCGCCACCTTTCGTTATTTATCCCTCAGAGCGGGAAAGGAAACGATCGGAAAAACCTGACGAATAAGGGTAAGACAAGGTCATCGCAACCATTGTCTGGGTTTGGGAGTCGGTTACGCGAGGGGAAGGTATTAGCACCCCTCACGTCCGTCGTACTCGACGGGATCCTCGCTTGTTTGTTTACTTGGACGGGTTGGTTATAATCTATCTACCTATCAGGGCTGGCTGAAAAAGAAAAGAAAAATGACTCGGAAAAGCGTCGCACTTTATGCCTACGTATCCCCGTCTGGAACGAGAAATCAGAGTCAACGTAGTTCGCCCTACGAAGGATTATGGGGAAGGTTGCTCGCTAGGATATCGCATCCTATGCCTACGTACTTTCATCTGGTATGAAAGATCAGAGCAAACGTAGTTCGGCTAACTATGGGTTATCTCCTGAAAGAAGTGTTTTTTATTGTGTTTGCGATCTCAACCGCACTAGAGACTATGACCTGAGAGTGAATGCGTCGCATGTCACCCACGGGGTACCATACTAAACATCTAATCTCAGATAGCTTAAGGCTCGTAACGTACGAAAGAAATCATTCATGATTACTGTATCTTAAACTGCTTCGAGATGAGAAGAGAACAGGCCCAACTAGGAGGGAGACTATCAAGTCCTACTGTTATCATGCCATGGATTCATCCTATGGTTGAGGTTTGAACAGGGAACTCCTAGAAGTTGTCATGCATAGGTTTCAACCTAAAAGTCTATCATCAAGTCCTCATCAGAGGAAATGAGAGTCCTAAGGGATCATGTCAATGATACACCAAAACAGACAAAAGCATCAGCTTTAACAGTAAAATGCATGCAATGCAAGTGAGGGAGGAAATGTGTGTGGGGCTTCAGCCTCCACAAGCTCGTCTCGACCTCAAGCCAGTCATGAAATAACAGTAATCATACTGAAGATAAACAACATGCTATCAAGCAATAACCAAATAAAAGAAATGAAGTGCCATCAGGAAAACAGAACACACTTGAGAAAGAATCATCTACTCTCTAATCCTAACCCTAACATAGAATCCTGATCAAATCTAAGCAAAGCCCTAAACCAAACCGAACCAAAGGAAAACAATCCCAGTCTTCAAGCTTCAGAACAAGCTTACCAAAGAAAGGGAGCTAAGTAAGCAGACTCATAGTGTTTTCCTCAGGAAAGCACTAGGAGGTGTATACTCAGGAGTCATACCCTATGTGGCTCAACCACTGTGATCAGTTTACATTCCTCCTCAGGAGAAATTAAACTCACAAGCAGGCTCCAACATCACTAGATACTTAGGAAATCCTATCTGAACTAGTGGAACTAAGTGAATAGACCCATAGGACCTTCCTCAGGAAAGTACTAGGAGGCTTCCACTTAGGAGTTGTATCCCATGTGGCTCAACAACATGTGATCAGTTTACGTTCCTCCTCAGGAGAAATTAAACTCACAAGTTGGCTCCAATATCATTGGATACTTGAGAAAGAGGGGAGAAGAAAGAATGAAAGTCATTCATAGTGCCTTCCTCAGGAAAGTACCATGAACTTCCTTCAAACTTCAGGATCTCAAACCTCACAGACAGGGAATAATCCAAGCTCTGGGTCTCTGAATCTTGATCTACAATCTTTTCTTCATCATGCTCTCCAACAAGATCTTCAAAACAACACAAGCCCCACAACAAACTCCCCAAAATAAACCCCAGAGATGAATAGATAACCACAGAACAGACAAAATCATCAATCAACTTCAGAAAATACCTAAAAATACTAAACCAATGGGGAAAAATCTATCAATTATTCACAAGGGTCTACAACATCTACCCCTAACATCCACATATGCCTCTACCCAACAATCAAAACAAAACTATCTAAAGAAAATGGATTTCCTCACCTATGCACAACCTAAACCCTAATTATGATACCCTAATACTAACCTAATTAATCTAATCAAATTTTAACCTACAAATCAAGAATTAAATCCTATGGGGAACTATGATTCAATATCTAATTACACAAAAAAGAATGAATTAAAAACCCTAAGGGAAAGTCTTAAAAGAAAATCTACAAAATCATGTACAAAATTAATCCTATTTTAAAAGCTATTTAAAAGAAAAATCTATTAAAAATACGAAAAGAAAATAAAATGGACATTTTATTTATTTATATTTTTCTAGACAGATTTTTTAACATATGAAAAAAACAAGAATTAAAAAATATTAAATTTTCTATTTTTTATGAATTTTTAAAGAACAAGAAAACATTAAAGGAATTAAAAAATAAAAGAATGAAAATAAAGGGGAGGGGGTGTGATAAGCAAGACACTCTAGTTCAATATTTGAGATGGGCCAAACTGGGGGGTGCGGATAGAAGCGAACACATTAAGCCCAGACGGACTCACTTACTCCAAACGGCAGCGTTTCAATTTTTAAATTTCCCTCCGTTTCTTCAATTAATCTGGGCCGTTGGATTAGAGTAAAATGTCAAGACCTTCAGAAAGATCCAACGGACGAGGGCCATCGTCCCCAAATACCTAGGGTTTCAGTTCCCACGAGCTTCATGCATGGATTTTCATCACCATCGTTCTCCTTCACTTCTCAATGAAAATCAAAAGTTCCAAAAGCAAAGTTGATCTATTAATCACCAGGAACACAACTATGCTCATATTTTCCATTGAATCTTCTTAAAACTCGCAAACAGAATGGATGGAGTTCTTGGTTCCACCATTTTCACTGATATCGATCATGAGGATTCTTAATTCTAATGGTATAATTCTCTTCTACATGTTACCCTGACTACAACAGACTATAGCACGCACATTAACACTCCTAATCCAGCATTTTCTTGATCATAACAGATTCTTGCACCTGCCATCAATCCTCACCAAACCCTCTGAAACTCTAGGGAACTAAACAACTATCCTAGCATGCTCATTCTATACCTATAAGCCAGACAGAAAGCACATAATTTAGAAGATAGATGGGGAAGAAAGAACCTGTCGAATGGTGATGGTGAGTGGTGCTATGAGTAGTTGCAGAGCTTGCAATTGGTGCCAAACACTCCTCCAATGGAGAGGATCTTTCTGTTTGCAAAAGCTTTGAAGAAGGAATCTTGTGGTGGAAGAAATCCCAAGTTGCTTGATCTTGAAGGAAGCTCTTCAATGGCAATTCTTCTCTCTCTTTCTCCTCTGAATTCTTCAACATTCACCAACCTTTAATCACACTTTGATCCACTCTTTTTATAACCATCATTGGAAAAGTCTAGGACCATCTAGAATGATCTAGAAAGTCCTTGAAATCTCATGTGATGACATATTGAATTTCTCTCATCTCATGTCTTATGCCTTACAATTTGGTGTCAAAATACCCTTACATGAGATATTGAGAAGGTATGTGCAAAGAAATCACTCATATTTGCCTTGTGTGAAGATTTCTCAAGTTGCCTTAAGATTCAAGTAACAATTTTCCAAAGCATGTCCCATTTCAAAGCCTCAAATGAAAATTATATTTAAACCAATGTTCTCAAAATGATGTTTCCAATCAAAATGATATATTGGATGACCTATTTTGGATTCCTAGATCTTCCAAACCAATTTTCATTTTCAACTTTTTAAACTTATAAGCCATTTTTAGTTCATTTTTAACCAATCATGCAAATCCATGCTATGAGCTTTTCCAACAATTCATGACCTTCTTTCTAGACTTAAAATCACATTTTGAACAACTTTCATGTTTTGAGTTTTTCCATTTGAGGCTTGGAAATAGGAGATATGGCCTTTGCTTAAAATGACCTATAACTGACAAATGACCAAAATACCCCTGTCTTGTTCAAACCATAAGTTGAGTTCTACAAATCCTATCAAGGACTTCTACCACTAAAATTAAATCTAAGAAGATGCCCTTCAACATTCATGTTGACCAAGAAATCATAGGAATCATCCTACTAGGGCAAAAGTTGTCTGCAAGTTGGGTGACTTTCAAGGACCCAGATTCACACACCTCAGCTGACCTGTAATTTGTCAAAACCATAACTTGAGCTCTGTAACTCCTATCAAGGACTTCCACTACTCAAATTAAAGCTAAGAACAAGCTCTACAACATTAATGTTGTGGGGAAGATGAGATATCAATCACATCTAGAGCTAAAATTGCCTGGAAGATAGGGATCAAACTAGGGTTTTTCCACTGACAATCCTTGGAAACCCTGACTTGAAACTTCTCAAACTCCTCAATCATGATGAGTTGGTCTAGGAATCATCTTTATAACATCTCTATGCATCATTCCATGATCTCATGGCCCTTGGATTGGGTCTCAACCTTCTCCAAATTTTCAGTTATCCTAGGGTTGACCCAGTCAAAACCCTAATTCTACCATTCATGGTTGAATCTTCTGAACTCTTGCACAATGACTTCTATGGGCTTCATGATGGCTATCAAGACATCTCATAAGCTTTCTCAAATCTCCAAGTTCATTCTCAAAGTCTCAGAATCATCTGAGGAGCTCCCACAACTCTCAAGCTATGAGTCACACATCCTTGGTTTCAACCCACTCCTCTGAGGATCTCTTGAACTTTCTGATGAAGGTATCAACTTTCAAACACTCAATGGATAAATAATTGTTGGTCAAATTTTGGGGTGCAACAGCTGCCCCTATTCAAACGGCTTGAACCTGACTGGGTGAGAAGCGAACGACTCTCAACCAATCAAGGTGCGAGACGATTGAATATCGGTAAACCCGAAAATTTGCCAACTGCGCGAGCACACGTTACACTGCGGGGATCAAATCTTTGAATACTGCAACACTAGCTGCTCAACAACTAGCTGGAGAGATATCGACTTGACATCACCGTCAGTTATCCACATTAAATTCTTCTGACATTGCCTTCAGACAACCACAACACCCAACATCGCCGCTGGAAGACTAAACCGCCTGACATTACCGTCAGACAAGATTCTGAGGAACGCCCAACATCGCCGCTGGAACACCAAATCACCTGACATCGCCGTCAAGAACAACCATAACTCGGGGAAACAAGCGTCCAACATCGCCGCCGGAGACCTAACCCTGAATCACCAAAATATCCAACATCGCCGCTGGAGAAAATACAACAATGAACAAAATACCCCGCATCGCCGCTGGAGAGAATACAACACTGAACAAAATACCCCGCATCGCCGCTGGAGAAAATACATCTCTGAATTAAGTACCCCGCATCGCCGCTGGAGAAAATACATCTCTGAATTAAGTACCCCGCATCGCCGCTGGAGAAAATACATATGACATCACCGTCGGTCAATCAACATACCCTGCATCGCCGCTGGGGAACTACGTCTGACATCACCGTCGGTCAATCAACATACCCCGCATCGCCGCTGGGGAACTACGTCTGACATCGCCGTCGGACAATCAACATACCCCGCATCGCCGCTGGAGAAATAAATCTGACAGAATACCCCGCATCGCCGCTGGAGAAACACATCTGACAGAATACCCCGCATCGCCGCTGGAGAAACACATCTGACGGAATACCCCGCATCGCCGCTGGAGAACTAAAGGATCTGCATCACCTAACATCGCCGTCAGAAGACTGGATCAGCTTGACATGCCCAACATCGCCGCTGGAAAACTGAATCTGACATCGCCGTCGGAAACAAACATCCTCTTAGAGACACTCGACATCGCCGCCGTACAAACATCATCTCTGATGGGGATTTAAAGAGTCTGACCTCGCCGTCAAACAAACATTCAACCTCGCCGTCGAACAAACCTGATCTGACCTCGCCGTCAAATCCAAACGTTCAACCTCGCCGTCGAACAAACATCCAACCTGGCCGCCGGACAAAATACAACCCTGAATAACTCTGACCTGGGGTTCACCCCTGGTAAATGGAACAGAAGGTAAACTTGCGTATTTGAAACTACTCCGCTGGGAATGAGAAACTTAACCGAGCACACTCTGATCTGGGGTTCACCCTCAGAACCATAACGAACATCGGAATACTGCTGCACACCGCCCACCGTAGGACTTCAACATTAGAGATATATGAAACCCTGGCCCCTGGCCATTTCCAGCTTCAGCTAGAAAAATCTTCAGGTATTTCTGAAGATAGATGGAACCCTGGCCCCTGGCCACTCCAGATCCGCTGGAGAATCCCTAAGTATTTCTGAAGATAGATGAAACCCTGCTCGTCGGCTATTCCAGCTTCAGCTAGAAACAACATCCTCGGCCTTCAAGGATGTGAACTTTTCCCGTCGGCAACTCTGCAGGAGGTATCTTCGACTTCAGTCTAAAGAAATGGTCCTTGGCCTTCAAGGATACATGGGTCTGCCTTCAGGCAACTTCACCTCTGCTATAGAGCATCCGTGACTCCAGTGAGGGATATATTTCGGCCTTCAGTCCGAAAAATGAATCCTAGGTCATTCATGACCTTGGGGATAACCTTGCCCTTAGGCACCTTCGCTTCAGCTTAGGAAATCTGTGACTTCAGTCAAAGAAAGGGTATCCTGAGCCATTCATGACTCTACGGGGATTCAAACACTTTGCCTTCAGGCAAAACTCCGCTTCAGCTGGAGAAACATCTTCGACTTCAGTCAGAAGAAAAACTATCCACTTGATCGCAATCAATCATCTCCTCAGGACAACTGACTTGGTCTTCAGACCAACACGGATCATCTTGCTATATCTACAAGCTTTGGAACCTTGTCTTCAGCCACCCGTTGATTCATCAACAAGGACATCTGAGCTCACAGGAACCTTCTGATATCGCCCTCAGGCGTTTACGAAGTCAATCTTCAGATTAGACATCATTGTTGGAGCAGACATATCACGCTGCTAAGGACTTCAAGAATCATCTTGAACAAACAGCTCCGTCGGGCACCTTCAAGAATCATCCTGAACCGATAACCATTCTGGAGACTTTATTCTGCGGGGTATTCCAGGAATCTTCCTGGGCAACTCTTGTTGGGGACGCTATTGGGGAGCTTAAGAATCATCCTGAGCAAACAACTCGGGAAGCTGTACTGAGGTCTTAAGAATCATCTTAAGCAAACGGCCCTGCTGAGGAATTCAAGAATCATCTCGAACTGAAGACTTCGCTGGGGATCTCAAAAATCATCTTGAGCGAGCGACTGTGGGGATTACACCGGGGTCTTAAGAATCATCCTAAGAAAGCGACCTTGTTGGGGAGAATATCAGGAATCATCCTGAGCAACTGGTCTTTCGGCTGAACACCTGTAAACAAGAATGATAGTAACCTAGATCATGCTTATGATGCATATGCTTCTGCGCTATGCCCCACACGGTGGGAATGATATGTGTTTATGCTAAATGCCATGCAATCATGCACAATGCTATGCAATGTTAAATGCTATGCAGTGTTAAATGCTATGCAGTCATGCACAATGATGCGATCTCGTCAGCAAAATAAATGCCGAGGGGAGGGAACCCTTTTGTCAAGGAGACAAGAACTACTCAGGTAGAGGAATCATCCTGCTGAGGAGAACGTGGACACGCCAATATCAATCAGGCTCTGTCTGGGGAATTGATCTTCCGCGGACTGCTTCAGGGGAATACAACATCAGCTGTTCCAACACTCTACTGGGGGAAGAGGGAATCATCCAACTTCAGGAGAGAATACAACTCTGGTGGGGAATCTCAATTCCGCTGGAGACTTCAGTCTGGCACCACCAGTTACTGCATACTTCGGCGTAAGAATAGCTTCCTGCGAATCCTGCACTTGTGACCCGGTGCTGGGGAAACACCTGCTGTGGTGACTCTACTGGGGAAAACACGAGCTTCGGCACCCGAACATTTCTATGAAACCTGCACTTGTGACCCGGTGCTGGGGGCATGAGCTTCGGCCCTTGACTCAGCTGATGAGGCGACGTTCCTTCAGGATGCGTCCGCTCGGGGAAGAGAATCATCTCTGTACGGGGAGACATATCAATGCTCACTATCCTGCGTTCAAATTCTGCAGAGGAGAGACTACTGAACTCTGCTGGAGAAGGAGGGCTCGCCCTGCTTCGGGGATGCGCACGGCACATCTTCTGGAAGGTGCTACACCTGCAACAACACAAACAAACAGACAAGATACCCTCCTCAAAGGGGCCTATCAAGGTTATTATCTCGTGACAATATTCAGTTACTTAATTGTTTCAACAATCAATGGGCCTAGGCCCGTAAGTTTATGTATGCGCATTTTATTAAAAACATCGGCGTTTTCATTCGCAAACAAAACAGATAAATGCTAAACAGACAAGCAGAATTGCTGAATAATGTGCATTTTATTGATGATGAACCCCTGAATGGGCAAAAATGTTTTACAACAGAGGCAAGCTCCTGGAATGAGGAAGCCGCGTAAAAAAGAAAACATAAATATACATCAGTATATACAAATGTCGGCAACGAGGCGTAGACGAACCCCATGAGTTGATCCCTCTAAGACCCACTCGACTTCGATACTTCTCCGACGCTTCAGCTTCGGAAGAGATTGATTCGGATAAACGGCCCTCAGATCCTCCAAACCACTAAACAATGAAAGTTCACACGCGGAACGCAGTCATTTGCTTATTCAAATCCCTAACTTTTGCGTGAACCGCCCTTTACGGGTTTTCAGTTCACCGGGATACCCTTTTTTGCCGAAGCCGCCCAGTGTAGGTTTTCGACTTCGCGGGTGTACATTTTTTCAATATATCCCTAATTTTTGCCCGAACCTTTTATTCTGTTTTTGGTTCGCCAGAATGCCCCTTTTTTGCCTGGACTCTTTCTTTTTTGTCCAGCGGGTCTCTTTCAAGCAAAGTATTTTTTAACTGCGTCCGCGTTCACCGGGGATGCAAAATCTTCACCATCCATCGTGGATAACAACAAAGCTCCTCCCGAGAAGACCTTGCTGACGACATACGGCCCTTCGTAATTCGGAGTCCACTTGCCCCGGTGATCGGAGTGTGGCGGAAGAATTTTCTTCAGGACGAGATCACCTGTCTGAAAGCTTCTAGGACGCACCTTCTTGTCATAAGCTTTCTTCATTCGGCTTTGGTACAGGCGACCAAATGCAATCGATGCTAACCTCTTCTCGTCCATCAGGCTGAGTTGGTTCAAACGATTCGTAATCCATTCTGCCTCGTCGAGTTTCACATCAACCAAAACTCGCAAAGAAGGAATCTCCACTTCTAGCGGTAGGACAGCTTCCATACCGTACACCAAGGAGAAAGGAGTTGCCCCGGTCGACGTACGCACCGTAGTACGATAACCGTGCAAGGCAAACGGCAGCATCTCGTGCCAATCTTTATACGTCACAACCATCTTCTGAACAATCTTCTTGATGTTCTTGTTGGCCGCTTCAACAGCGCCATTCATCTTCGGCCGGTAAGGAGATGAGTTGTGGTGTTCAATCTTGAAGCTCTGGCACAGCTCCTTCATCATCTTGTTATTCAAATTCGAACCATTATCAGTAATGATCCGCTCGGGAATTCCATAGCGACAGATGATGTCCCTCTTTATGAATTTAGCTACCACCTGCTTGGTCACATTAGCGTACGAGGCTGCCTCCACCCATTTGGTGAAGTAGTCGATGGCTACCAGAATAAAACGATGACCGTTGGATGCAGTGGGCTCGATCTTGCCTATCATGTCGATGCCCCACATGGAGAACGGCCAAGGGGAGGACATGACATTCAATGGGCACGGCGGCACATGAACTTTATCAGCATAAATCTGGCATTTATGACATTTCTTCGCGAATCTGAAGCAATTCGACTCCATAGTCAGCCAGTAATACCCTGCTCTCAGGATCTTTCTCGTCATGGCATGCCCGCCGGCGTGCGTACCAAATGTGCCCTCATGGACTTCTTCCATGAGCATACTCGCCTCTTTCTCATCTACACATCTGAGTAGCACGAGATCGTGGTTTCTCTTATACAACACTCCGTCAGGATTGAGATAAAAGTTTCCAGACAGCCTCCTCAGAGTCTTCTTATCCTGGTTTGACGCACCCGCAGGATACTCCTTAGTCATAAGGAAGGTCTGGATGTCGTGGAACCATGGCTTGCCGTCGGTGGCATCCTCGATTGCAAAGACAAATGCTAGTCTGTCAAGACGCGAAAGCACAATTCTTGGAGCCTCATTCCAATAATTGACTTTATACATTGAAGCCAGCGTGGCTAAAGCATCAGCCATCTGATTTTCAGCCCTGGGTACATGATGAAGTTCCACTCGGTCGAAGAACGGAAGCAGCCTCCTGGCGTAATTCATGTACGGCACTAAGTTTGCTTGACGAGTTTCCCATTCTCCTTTAATATGATTGATTACAAGCGCTGAGTCACCATATATGTCTAGATTCTTGATTCTCAAATCAATTGCCTCTTCTAGACCCATAATACATGCTTCATACTCGGCTTCATTGTTGGTAACTGGAAACGTCAGCCTCACAGTAAACGGGATGTGGGATCCGTGAGGAGTCGTGATGATAGCCCCGATACCACTTCCATAGGAATTAACCGCTCCGTCGAATATCAACTTCCACTGAGACTTCCTATCTGGCCCCTCATCGGGCAATGGCTCATCGCAATCCTTTGCTTTGAGAAACATAATATCCTCGTCAGGGAATTCGAACTTCATCGGCTGGTAGTCTTCGATTGGCTGCTCGGCAAGGTAATCAGACAATACGCTTCCCTTAATGGCTTTCTGGGAGACGTACTGAATATCATATTCTGTTAACACCATTTGCCACCTGGCAATCCTGCCCGAAAGAGCCTGCTTCTCGAAGACGTACTTGATCGGATCCATCTTCGAAATTAGCATAGTGGTGTGGTTGAGCATATACTGTCGTAGACGTTTGGCGGCCCAAGCTAATGCACAACACGTCTTCTCCAGCATCGAGTATCGAGATTCACACTCAGTGAACTTTTTACTCAAATAATAAATGGCATGCTCTTTTCTGCCCGTCTCGTCGTGCTGACCGAGAACACACCCCATACTATTCTCCAGAACCGTCAGGTACATGATTAATGGCCGTCCAGCCACTGGGGGTATCAAGATTGGAGGTTCTTGAAGATACTGCTTTATTTTGTCGAATGCCTTCTGGAAATCCTCATTCCAAGTAATCGCCTGATCTTTCTTTAAAAGCTTGAACATTGGTTCACAAGTGGCCGTGAGCTGAGAGATAAACCTTGCAAGGTAGTTTATTCGGCCCAGGAAACCACGAACTTCTTTTTCTGTTTTCGGCGCTGGCATTTCTTGGATAGCTTTTATTTTCGCAGGATCAACTTCAATACCTCGTTCACTAACGATAAACCCCAATAACTTTCCGGACCGCACTCCGAAAGTGCACTTGTTAGGATTCAGCCTCAGCCTGAACTTCCTAAGCCTTTCAAACAGCTTCAACAAATTGACCAGATGCTCTTCCTCCGTTTGGGACTTTGCAATCATGTCATCAACATAGACCTCGATCTCATGATGAATCATATCATGAAACAAAGTTACCATTGCTCGCTGGTAAGTGGCCCCTGCGTTCTTCAGACCGAAGGGCATTACCTTGTAGCAGAATGTGCCCCAGGGGGTAATAAACGTTGTTTTCTCCATGTCCTCCGGTGCCATCTTAATCTGATTGTAACCGGAGAAGCCATCCATGAACGAAAACACGGAAAACTGGGTTGTATTGTCGACCAACACATCGATATGAGGCAATGGGAAATCATCCTTAGGGCTCGCCCTATTCAAATCCCGATAATCGACGCACATGCGTACCTTACCGTCCTTCTTCGGTACAGGCACTATGTTGGCGACCCACGGAGGGTAGGTGGTAACGGCTAGAAATCCTGTGTCCAACTGCTTCTGGACTTCTTCTTTGATTTTTACAGCCATATCTGGTCTCGTCCTCCTAAGCTTCTGCTTGACTGGAGGGCAATCTTCTCGCAACGGCAAGCGATGAACCACGATATCAGTGTCGAGTCCGGGCATATCTTCGTATGACCAAGCAAAGACATCACTATACTCTCGAAGCATCTCGACCAGTCTGTGCTTGACATCATTCTGCAGCGCAGCCCCTACTCTGACATTTCTGACGAGCTCCTCAGAACCTAGATTTACAATCTCAATATCCTCCTCGTGAGGCAGAATAACCTTTTCCTCTTGTCTCAACAAGCGGGCCAACTCTTCCGGGAGGTCTTCGTCTTCATCAATCTCATCCTCGGCTTGATAGACCGGGCAATCAAAGTCGTAGTGAGCCGTAGAGGGTCCAGAGTCGATGTCATCTGTTACGTGGATCCTGCAATAACAAGGGTTAAGTTTAAAGCAAGAATATGCAGGTTAGCACAAACCTCGTTGCCATTTTGCTGTTTTTCGGAATAAACATAAAACAGGAATAATAGAGAACACAATATTTGACTACGAAGAAAACGCCTTTTATTTATTAACAAAATGCATACACATAATTCAACAAGGCCCTGACAGTAAAACCACTATGCCCCGGGCAGGACATAGGGTTGTACAAAGATTGTAAAAAGCAAATCATTACTCTTCACTTGTCAGCTTGATAATCTCCTTGATGGTCCAGTTGTGGAGGCGCTCGCCCGGCTTGCTCGGTTGAATCCAGGCGTCAAGATCACAATCACTGTCCCCGCTGTCCTCCGACGCAGCGTTGATGCTCTCGAAAATTACTCCCCCCTTGGTGAATAGGATCGGCCCTTTCCCACGAGACGAGCTGCCAGAAGAAGATGAAGCTTCAGCTCCAGGAGAATACCCCAATCCAAACTTATCCTGCTTGATTGGTATATCCAAGACATGCCCCCAGCCTGGGGTGGAACCGGCTTCGACAGCGGCCCGAGCTTCCTTAAACGAGGAGAGATTCATCTCTTGCTTCTCTGCGACGATAGGAGCCACCTCCTTCACCCGGACGGTTTCAAATGCTTGGCAGAGCATTTCATGGATCTCGCCATCCATTTCAACATATTTAAAGAACGACAGGTGGCTCACCATGATGTCCTCCTCACCACAGACGGTTACTATGCTGCCCCCGACAACATATTTAAGCTTTTGATGC
Organism: Lathyrus sativus; assembly: GCA_963859935.3. Taxonomy (NCBI): domain Eukaryota; kingdom Viridiplantae; phylum Streptophyta; class Magnoliopsida; order Fabales; family Fabaceae; genus Lathyrus; species Lathyrus sativus. Next base: position 953,778,117 of record OZ012735.1, read on the forward strand.
AGCGTGGACGTCACGGCACCAGCAGAATGGATCCATGGCCGACCTAAGAGGCAACTATAGGCGGGCATGATATCCATGATATAGAAAACTGTATTGAATGTCTCTGGACCAACTTGAATTGGCAGGGTCAACTCTCCGAAGACGTGGCGCTTGGTTCCGTCAAAGGCTTTCACGACCAGATCACTGGGCGTGCAAAGCAGTCCACGGGTATCCAACTTCATCAGTGCTTTCTTCGGAAGCACATTAAGCGAGGAACCCGTATCCACCAGGACATGTGACATAATCGTGCCTCTGCACTCTATTGAGACGTGCAAGGCGTTGTTGTGATCTCTTCCCTTAGGAGTCAGCTCCAGATCTGTAAAACCTAGCCCATTACCAGCATTAACATGGGCTACCACCTCCTCGAGTTGATTTACTGATATCTCCTGCGGCACGTATGCAGCATTCAGTACCTTCAGTAATGCGTTGCGGTGCGCCTCAGAACACAGCAACAAGTTAAGAATCGAGATCTTTGACGGAGTCTGATGAAGATGATCTACAATTTTGTAGTCACTCTTCTTGATTAGTCGCATGAACTCTTCAGCATCTTTAACTAGCAAGTCTTTTTCTGCCCCAGAAGGGACCTCCTCAACAGCTTTACCTTTACCCTTATCCACAGCGTCAGCTCTAACTACCTTCTCTGCTGCAACCTCTGCTGGCGCAAACACTCTACCGCTTCTAGTGATACCACTGACCTCGGCAAGATTCTGCACAGTTGATCCGAATGGCTCTAGCTCTATCTTCTGACCATTACAATAAACTTCGGCGCCATAATGCCATGGAACGGCATTGGTGCTTTCGAATGGGATTGGTCCGGCCCTGGTGATAGTGATTGTAGGCGGACGGGGTGCTGAAATAGTGATAGGGTGGCGAGGAATGGTAATGGTAGCAACTTCGTCTGCCTGCTTCAGCACGACTTCCCCTGATGCACTCTCAACGCTCCGGCTGAACTGTAAAATAACCTCAGACATCAGACTCTGGATACCTTCGATCAGCTGCTCACACCCATCAGGAAGTGTAGCACAAGCCATACATAACTCTCCACATCCAGGGAAGAAGCCCTTCTTCAGCAACTTAGCCTTGACAAAACTCAACGGAGTCTTCAAATCTTTGACATCAGTCAGCAAATCCGCACTCTCTTCAGTGATAACAGCATTCACTCCGCCCCCTTTATGATGAGGCATCGGGTTTTTGGTGACGTTGGGCACGTTGTCAGAAAAGTTGATAACCTTGGCGTCCACCAAGTCCTGGACTTTGTGCTTAAAAGCTTTACAATTCTCAATCGTATGGCCTGGTGCCCCAGTATGGAACTCACAAGTAGCACTGGCATCATACCCCGGTGGTGGTGCCCCTGTTAAGGGAGCCAACGTCCTCTTTTGAACCAATTGAAGCTGAAGCAACGTTTGCAAAAGCTGTGCATACGACATAGGTGGAGTATCAAAATGACGGTTTGCCATAGGAGCCCGATTCTGATATCTTTTATACCCCTGCTGATTCTGCTGCTGAGGCTGCTGCTGCTGCTGCTGTGGTGGAGCAGCTGGGATATTTATGCTAGCAATCTGAGGCTGAGGGCCCTTGCCCTTTCTTCGAGCATTAGTGACAGCACTTGCATCTCCCTCTCGACGCTTGCCAGCGTAAGGTTTCTTACTACCTCCTCCAGCTGAGGATGATTCGCCCTGAATTTTTCCGATATTTATACCGTTCTCCACATGCTCGCCCAGAGTGATGAGAGCCGAGAATGTTCCAGACATGCCACTGACCAGCTTTTCATAATAGATTCCGGGAAGGGTAGCCACGAACATTTGCACCAGCTCACGCTCAACCATCGGCGGTTGAACCCGAGCAGCCAATTCACGCCACCGCTGGGCGTATTCTTTAAAGCTTTCATTGTTCCGCTGTGAGAGATTCTGAAGCTGAACTCGGTTGGGAGCCAAGTCGCTATTGTATTGATAGTGGAGGACGAACGCTTCTGCCAGATCTCTCCAGGTGCGCACAGTAGCGGGCTCCAAACCCATATACCATTCGAGCGAAGGACCAGAAAGGCTATCCTGAAAGAAGTGCATCAGCAACTTCTCATCGTCAGAATAGGCGGACATCTTTCTATAATAAGATCGGAGGTGGACCCGGGGGCAAGTAGTACCCTTATACTTCTCAAAGGTAGGCACCTTGAACGTGTGAGGTACTTTAAAGTCAGCAATCAACCCGAGCTTGGACATGTCAACGCCCATTGTGTTCTGATTTTCAATGTTTCTCATCTTGTCTTCCAGCGCCTTGAACCTGAGTCGAGCTTCAGCATCCAACTCTGCTTCTACACCTCTCTGAGAGAATACGTCATCCTGATGGTCCTCCAGCCACGGTTGAGGCACCAACAGATTTCCTGCACCAGTATTGCCGTTGACCGGCCCTATGTTACCATTGGCTCCCAGACTGCCATTGCGGACGCCTGCCGCATTGAGTCCGAGATTAGTCATCAGGTTGCCGTTAGCGCTGCCGTTGCCCCCGGCAGCAGGAACAACGTTCTGTGGAGTATCCACTGGGGGAGGAGTGGGCACGGCCCCGCCGTGAAATATGCCATTACTGTCAACCCTGGAGATGAGAGGTTGAACCAAAGTACGAAGCTGGTCCTGACCATTCGCGACTACTTGCATCAGCTCCATAAAACGATCCATCCGTTCACGGAGCTCTTGAACATCTGACTGCACCTGGTCCATTATCCTTGTCTGATTAGCGCGAGTTGAGTAGCGGTGGATGAGTCTTTGATCAATCCTGGAGATCGAAAGCAGCTCGGAACCTGTGTACCTGAAAAACCTGTTAAGGTTAAAGGTTAGGAAAAGCAACAGAATATATGTCATGCAAGAATGCTTCATGCAGATGCATGCGTGTGTCTGTGTGCTTGAGGGATTTCCCCCGATCCTGGCGCCTTAGTACCAGTGCTGACAATAACAAGGAGGGGAATCTGGGCCCAATCATGGAAACAGCAGTCTCACACATAGTATCAGCAATAGTCAGATTCGACACATCAAGGACCGAGAACTCGTACGCAACAGTCTTCCTGAGAGAGGTTGCAGTAATGCAATAAGAGGCGAGAGATCCTGGATCGGGGAAACGGTACCTGTCACGGACACACGCCAATGGAATGCGAATGATCATGCAAACTAATGCAAAATGCAACAATATATCCAGGTGGCTGCTTTCGAGATTCGGTGTCAACAGTCACTGATGAGAAGGAAACCCCGGTGTAAAACCACTGATCTGATCTGCTGAGAATAACCATCTGATAGGATCGAGATCAGAATTCTGCCTTGACAATAATAAGTGCCTGATAATAAGGACCCGGGATGTATGATCAGAAAGCGTCCGCTGATGAAGTCTTCAGACCCCAAATCGAAAAATCTGCCCTCTCAAGAACAAATGCACAGCTGCTGATGAGATCTTCAGACCCCACTCAAAATTTGCCCTATCAAGAACAAACCACTGATAACAATATCCTGATCGAAACCTGCTCTATCAAGAACAGACAAACACCCGATGATAAGATCCTCTGATCAAACTCGCTCTATCAAGAACATATCTGCAACTGAGAACCCAACATAACTGATTCACTGTCAAGAAAACCAGGTAGCCTGGAGGTATAAGTTTCCTGCAATATCCCAACCCCACTCACAGGTATGGACCTAATCCACGGACAAAGGTACGGCATCCTATGCGGTCATCAGCGTCACAGACTTTCACGAGTGACGATACGATTCCCAGAAGGAGTGGCATCGTCAAGCCATGAAGAGGCCTCTCTTAGCTGACTTCCAAATGATCGGTCCCCAGAGTCGACAATCCTCACGTCTGGACTCCCCTCAGATCCTCAGGACCGGAAAGGAGCACCTCTGCAAGAATCTCGTCTGAGCGCAGATTTTCGTAGGGAATTGTGCCTGCTCAGCAGACAGGTTCGTCTACTACTTCTCCGCAACTATGTCTAGGTGTGTACTCAAGCCCAGGTCCGGCTTCTCACTCATAGTAACATCCCTCTCCCACAGCAGCACAGATAATCATATCGAACTGGAAATAAAATGCGGGAAATAAAATGCGGGAAGTAAAAATGCGATAAATAAACGCAACCCAACAAGCAAACACACAAACGATAGGATTGACTCGCGTAGGGGATGGGAAACGGTCCCAGCATAAGGGATGGGAAAAGTCCCTAGATGCTACATAGTCCCCAGCAGAGTCGCCAGCTGTCGCTTGCGCGAAAATAAGGTGCCGGCACAACAGAAGAGTCGCCACCTTTCATTATTTATCCCTCAGAGCGGGAAAGGAAACGATCGGAAAAACCTGACGAATAAGGGTAAGACAAGGTCATCGCAACCATTGTCTGGGTTCGGGAGTCGGTTACGCGAGGGGAAGGTATTAGCACCCCTCACGTCCGTCGTACTCGACGGGATCCTCGCTTGTTTGTTTACTTGGACGGGTTGGTTATAATCTATCTACCTATCAGGGCTGGCTGAAAAAGAAAAGAAAAATGACTCGGCAAAGCGTCGCACTTTATGCCTACGTATCTCCGTCTGGAACGAGAAATCAGAGTCAACGTAGTTCGCCCTACGAAGGATTATGGGGAAGGTTGCTCGCTAGGATATCGCATCCTATGCCTACGTACTTTCATCTGGTATGAAAGATCAGAGCAAACGTAGTTCGGCTAACTACGGGTTATCTCCTGAAAGAAGTGTTTTTTATTGTGTTTGCGATCTCAACCGCACTAGAGACTATGACCTGAGAGTGAATGCGTCGCATGTCACCCACGGGGTACCATACTAAACATCTAATCTCAAATAGCTTAAGGCTCGTAACGTACGAAAGAAATCATTCATGATTACTGTATCTTAAACTGCTTCGAGATGAGAAGAGAACAGGCCCAACTAGGAGGGAGACTATCAAGTCCTACTGTTATCATGCCATGGATTCATCCTATGGTTGAGGTTTGAACAGGGAACTCCTAGAAGTTGTCATGCATAGGTTTCAACCTAAAAGTCTATCATCAAGTCCTCATCAGAGGAAATGAGAGTCCTAAGGGATCATGTCAATGATACACCAAAACAGACAAAAGCATCAGCTTTAACAGTAAAATGCATGCAATGCAAGTGAGGGAGGAAATGTGTGTGGGGCTTCAGCCTCCACAAGCTCGTCTCGACCTCAAGCCAGTCATGAAATAACAGTAATCATACTGAAGATAAACAACATGCTATCAAGCAATAACCAGATAAAAGAAATGAAGTGCCATCAGGCAAACAGAACACACTTGAGAAAGAATCATCTACTCTCTAATCCTAACCCTAACACAGAATCCTGATCAAATCTAAGCAAAGCCCTAAAGCAAAACCGAACCAAAGGAAAACAATCCCAGTCTTCAAGCTTCAGAACAAGCTTACCAAAGAAAGGGAGCTAAGTAAGCAGACTCATAGTGTTTTCCTCAGGAAAGCACTAGGAGGTGTATACTCAGGAGTCATACCCTATGTGGCTCAACCACTGTGATCAGTTTACATTCCTCCTCAGGAGAAATTAAACTCACAAGCAGGCTCCAACATCACTGGATACTTAGGAAATCCTATCTGAACTAGTGGAACTAAGTGAATAGACCCATAGGACCTTCCTCAGGAAAGTACTAGGAGGCTTCCACTTAGGAGTTGTATCCCATGTGGCTCAACAACATGTGATCAGTTTACGTTCCTCCTCAGGAGAAATTAAACTCACAAGTTGGCTCCAACATCATTGGATACTTGAGAAAGAGGGGAGAAGAAAGAATGAAAGTCATTCATAGTGCCTTCCTCAGGAAAGTACCATGAACTTCCTTCAAACTTCAGGATCTCAAACCTCACAGACAGGGAATAATCCAAGCTCTGGGTCTCTGAATCTTGATCTACAATCTTCTCTTCATCATGCTCTCCAACAAGATCTTCAAAACAACACAAGCCCCACAACAAACTCCCCAAAATAAACCCCAGAGATGAACAGATAACCACAGAACAGACAAAATCATCAATCAACTTCAGAAAATACCTAAAAATACTAAACCAATGGGGAAAAATCTATCAATTATTCACAAGGGTCTACAACATCTACCCCTAACATCCACATATGCCTCTACCCAACAATCAAAACAAAACTATCTAAAGAAAATGGATTTCCTCACCTATGCACAACCTAAACCCTAATTATGATACCCTAATGCTAACCTAATTAATCTAATCAAATTTTAACCTAAAAATCAAGAATTAAATCCTATGGGGAACTATGATTCAATATCTAATTACACAAAAAAGAATGAATTAAAAACCCTAAGGGAAAGTCTTAAAAGAAAATCTACAAAATCATGTACAAAATTAATCCTATTTTAAAAGCTATTTAAAAGAAAAATCTATTAAAAATACGAAAATAAAATAAAATGGACATTTTATTTATTTATATTTTTCTAGACAGATTTTTTAACATATGAAAAAAACAAGAATTAAAAAATATTAAATTTTCTATTTTTTATGAATTTTTAAAGAACAAGAAAACATTAAAGGAATTAAAAAATAAAAGAATGAAAATAAAGGGGAGGGGGTGTGATAAGCAAGACACTCTAGTTCAATATTTGAGATGGGCCAAACTGGGGGGTGTGGATAGAAGCGAACACATTAAGCCCAGACGGACTCACTTACTCCAAACGGCAGCGTTTCAATTTTTAAATTTCCCTCTGTTTCTTCAATTAATCTGGGCCGTTGGATTAGAGTAAAATGTCAAGACCTTCAGAAAGATCCAACGGACGAGGGCCATCGTCCCCAAATACCTAGGGTTTCAGTTCCCACGAGCTTCATGCATGGATTTTCATCACCATCGTTCTCCTTCGCTTCTCAATGAAAATCAAAAGTTCCAAAAGCAAAGTTGATCTATTAATCACCAAGAACACAACTATGCTCATATTTTCCATTGAATCTTCTTAAAACTCGCAAACAGAATGGATGGAGTTCTTGGTTCCACCATTTTCACTGATATCGATCATGAGGATTCTTAATTCTAATGGTATAATTCTCTTCTACATGTTACCCTGACTACAACAGACTATAGCACGCACATTAACACTCCTAATCCAGCATTTTCTTGATCATAACAGATTCTTGCACCTGCCATCAATCCTCACCAAACCCTCTGAAACTCTAGGGAACTAAACAACTATCCTAGCATGCTCATTCTATACCTATAAGCCAGACAGAAAGCAGATAATTTAGAAGATAGATGGGGAAGAAAGAACCTGTCGAATGGTGATGGTGAGTGGTGCTATGAGTAGTTGCAGAGCTTGCAATTGGTGCCAAACACTCCTCCAATGGAGAGGATCTTTCTGTTTGCAAAAGCTTTGAAGAAGGAAGCTTATGGTGGAAGAAATCCCAAGTTGCTTGATCTTGAAGGAAGCTCTTCAATGGCAATTCTTCTCTCTCTTTATCCTCTGAATTCTTCAACATTCACCAACCTTTAATCACACTTTGATCCACTCTTTTTATAACCATCATTGGAAAAGTCTAGGACCATCTAGAATGATCTAGAAAGTCCTTGAAATCTCATGTGATGACATATTGAATTTCTCTCATCTCATGTCTTATGCCTTACAATTTGGTGTCAAAATACCCTTACATGAGATATTGAGAAGGTATGTGCAAAGAAATCACTCATATTTGCCTTGTGTGAAGATTTCTCAAGTTGCCTTAAGATTCAAGTAACAATTTTCCAAAGCATGTCCCATTTCAAAGCCTCAAATGAAAATTCTATTTAAACCAATGTTCTCAAAATGATGTTTCCAATCAAAATGATATATTGGATGACCTATTTTGGATTCCTAGATCTTCCAAACCAATTTTCATTTTCAACTTTTTAAACTTATAAGCCATTTTTAGTTCATTTTTAACCAATCATGCAAATCCATGCTATGAGCTTTTCCAACAATTCATGACCTTCTTTCTAGACTTAAAATCACATTTTGAACAACTTTCATGTTTTGAGTTTTTCCATTTGAGGCTTGGAAATAGGAGATATGGCCTTTGCTTAAAATGACCTATAACTGACAAATGACCAAAATACCCCTGTCTTGTTCAAACCATAAGATGAGTTCTACAAATCCTATCAAGGACTTATACCACTCAAATTAAAGCTAAGAAGATGCCCTTCAACATTCATGTTGACCAAGAAATCATAGGAATCATCCTACTAGGGCAAAAGTTGTCTGCAAGTTGGGTGACTTTCAAGGACCCAGATTCACACACCTCAGTTGACCTGTAATTTGTCAAAACCATAACTTGAGCTCTGTAACTCCTATCAAGGACTTCCACTACTCAAATTAAAGCTAAGAACAAGATCTACAACATTCATGTTATGGGGAAGATGAGATATCAATCACATCTAGAGCTAAAACTGCCTGGAAGATAGGGATCAAACTAGGGTTTTTCCACTGACAATCCTTGGAAACCCTGACTTGAAACTTCTCAAACTCCTCAATCATGATGAGTTGGTCTAGGAATCATCTTTATAACATCTCTATGCATCATTCCATGATCTCATGGCCCTTGGATTGGGTCTCAACCTTCTCCAAATTTTCAGTTATCCTAGGGTTGACCCAGTCAAAACCCTAATTCTACCATTCATGGTTGAATCTTCTGAACTCTTGCACAATGACTTCTCTGGGCTTCATGATGGCTATCAAGACATCTCATAAGCTTTCTCAAATCTCCAAGTTCATTCTCAAAGTCTCAGAATCATCTGAGGAGCTCCCACAACTCTCAAGCTATGAGTCACACATCCTTGGTTTCAACCCACTCCTCTGAGGATCTCTTGAACTTTCTGATGAAGGTATCAACTTTCAAACACTCAATGGATAAATAATTGTTGGTCAAATTTTGGGGTGCAACAACCTGCATTTCTTAAACCGAATGGCATAACCTTATAACAATAGGTGCCCCATGGAGTGATGAAGGTTGTCTTTTCCATGTCGTCAGGATCCATTTTGATTTGATTGTAACCAGAGAAACCGTCCATAAAGGAAAATACTGCAAATTGAGCTGTATTATCTACCAAAGTATCAATATGTGGTAGAGGGAAGTCGTCCTTTGGATTGGCTTTGTTTAAATCTCGATAATCCACACACATCCTTACCTTTCCATCTTTCTTTGGTACAGGAACAATGTTGGCTACCCATTCTGGATACTTGGCCACTGCAAGGAAGCCTGCATCAATCTGCTTTTTTACCTCATCTCTGATTTTGAGAGCCATGTCGGGTCTGGTTCTTCTGAGTTTCTATTTAACCGGTGGGCATTCAGGTCGGAGTGGTAACTTGTGAACCACTATGTCTGTATCCAAACCAGGCATATCCTGATAAGACCAAGCAAACACATCTACATATTCTCTTAAGAGTTCCTTTAACTGCTGTTTTACCTCTGCCCCTAGGGCTGTCCCAATTTTGACTTCTTTTTTATCTTCTTCGGTACCAAGGTTGATAACTTCTACCTGTTCCTTATGGGGTTGAAGCTCTGCATCCTCTTTTTGGGCCAGTCTTACCAGTTCATCGGGAATTTCACAGTCTTCATCCTCGTCTTCAGCTTGGTAAATTGGTGAATCAAGGTCAGGAGGAGATGCATGGTCACAGGATTCAATGGGGTTATGGTCATCACTGCATGTTTGAAGGGTTTACTTTATCAAAACACACAATCAACAAAATGCAACACACACAGAGAAAGTGAAAATTGTTTTTGTTTTGGTTTTCTTTGTATTGCCACTTTTCTTTCAAAGTAAAAGCAAAAGACAGTAAAGAAACAACACGAGGATTTTTAACAAAATAGTCCATTCTCATTGATATTTCTTTGAAAGCATGGGGCCCTTACAAAACATTTCCTATAGCCTTGGGCACGGCTATGGAGATTTTAAAAATAACAAAGAAAAACAACAAATTACTTTAACTCGGGAAAAACTACAGGAACTTCGATAGCCTCCCAGTTGTTCAGAGTAGCTTCGTCATGATACACTAGTGCTTCTATGTCTTCACTTTCAAGATTTCCTTCCACGGCGTTAATTTGAAAACCGCCACTGATAAATATTTCTTGAATAGCCTTTGGCCGGCTGTTGTCATGCCTCGGTTCTTCACTTTGAGTTGGTTTGTAACCCAACCCCTGGCGGTTCGTCTTCGGCTTTACCTCAATGACCTCTCCCCATCCTGCGGGAGTGCCTTCTTCCAGCGTAGCTTTGGCGCCTTGAGCAGATGCGAAAGTTGGACTACTTTTTGCCACCGTCTCCTCTATCATCACTGTGTTTGCTATTTCTAGTGCTTGGAATGATGTCTCTAGTGCATTCTCTTCTGCTTCAATGTACCGGAATGATGAAAGATTACTGACCATTAATTCTTCTTCACCATGAACAATCACCAGCTTATCATTTACCACAAACTTCATTCTCTGGTGTAGGGTAGAAGTTACCGCCCCTGCTTCATGGATCCAGGGACGTCCCAGTAGGCAGCTATAAGCTGGGTTTATGTCCATCACCTGAAATACAATGTTGAATTCATGGGGTCCCACCAAAATTGGTAATTCTACTTCTCCGATGACCGTCCTCCTTGAACCATCAAAAGCTTTTACAATTAACGAGGTTGGTTTCATCTCTGCCCTGGTATAGGCTAATCTGGACAGTGATCTTGCGGGTAACATGTTTAATGAGGATCCTGTGTCGACCAGTACTCGTGCCAAAGTATCTTCCTGGCATTTGATGGATATGCGTAGTGCACGATTGTGATCACGTTTTTCCTTCGGTAACTCGGCGTCGCTGAAACTTAAAGTATTGCATGCCGTGATGTTAGCCACTACTGAATCAAACTGCCCAAGTGAAATGTCCTTAGTTACGTGTGCTTGTCTCAATACTTTCTGTAATGCTTCCCAGTGAGCTGGAGAATTTATCAAGAGTGACAAGATTGATATTTTTGATGGCGTCTGATGAAGCTGATCTATTACCTTGTAATCACTTCTTCGGATAATCCTCAAAAATTCATCATTTTCTTCTTCTGTGCTCGGAGCTTCTTTTTCTTTGATTACCACAGCAGGAATGACTTCCTTTGGAATAACTACTGATTCTTTTGGCTGATAGATCCGACCGCTGCGGGTCATCTTGCTAGTGCCGGCAATATTGGTCACATCTTTCTGATTATCTGTCTGAACAATTTTTCCCGTTTCTTGGTCTACCATGGTCACATCGTATTTCCACGGAACAGCTTTTGTATTGTCATAATGGAACGGTCTTGGTTTCTGAACTACGATTGGTCGTGGTTGACCTATAGCAGCTCTGTTGAAAACTGGCCTTGCACCCCTGTTAAACACTGGAACTTTCTCTCTTTTCCTGGATAGGTCGAAAACTGGCTCTATTACAGAAACCTCTTCTTTCCTTTCCTTACCACATACTTGTAACATCCCCTCATTTATCAATCTTTGTATATCTTCCCGTATCCCATTACATCCACTGGAACTAACGGTACGTTTTTCCCATTGGTTATGAACATCTCCCAACAACCCTGCTTCTGTCAGCTTATCATGCAATGTCTTCAATGGCGTTCTGATTTTTGACACATCATTAATTATCTCTTCATCTGACTTTTCAATGGCATTGACCCCTCCATGGTTTGGCAGTGGGTTACTTTTGACGTTAGGTGGTACATCATCAAAGGACAAGATTTTCTTCTCCATCAACTCTCTTACCAGATGTTTTAAGGCAAAGCAACCTTCTAAGTCATGGCCGGCAGCACCTTCATGGAAAGCACAATGAGCATTTGGGTTATAATGTGGAGATGTGGTATCTGGATTAAGTGGTCTTGTCGTGATCAACCCCTGTTGGACCAAAGATGGATATAACTCAGTGTACGTCATTGGTATTTGTGGGAGTGGAGGTTTTGTTGTTGGCCTCCGGTTCTGGTATTGTTGCCTGGGCTGTGGTACCCTCTGCTGCTGATTTTGTTGAAAGGGCGGAGCGTTAGGCGCTCGTTGATGCCCTTGCTGGTTTTGCTGATACATGGGCGCTGGTCGCCCTGGTTGATAGTTTGAAGTGGAATGGTTGAATGCTGGGGTCACAGCTGCCACATATTGCTGAGGGGCATACTGTACCGGGTACATGGTCTTTGTTGATGAAACTGTTGAACATAGTTAGGCTGGATTGGCTGGAAGAAACTTTGTTGAGGCGGTTGATATTGCTGATATGGAGGTCTCATGGTACGGATTCTTCTCCCCATTATGGCATTTGTCTCACCTTCTTTCTTCTTGTGAAACCCACTGCTGACCTTCTTAATACTGCTGTTGTTAGAACTGCCGGAGCTGCTGGCTACCTTTCCACTTTTCATCCCCAATTCTACCCTTACTCCCACGGCTACAATGTCTGAAAAACTTGCAGACACACTGCTGATCATTTTCTCATAGAATTTTGGTCTCACTGTGTCAACAAACCAGTCTGTCAGTTCCTTCTCACTTAGGGGTGGCTCTACCTGGGATGCTGTTTCTCTCCACCGCTGAGCGTATTCTTTGAATGACTCTGTGCTTTTCTGGGACATGTTCAACAACTGCCTTCGGTCAGGTACCATATCTATATTATATTTGTAATGTTTCATGAATGCATCTGCCAAATCTTGAAAACTGTGGATTCTGGACTGATCTAGACTTAGATACCATTTTGCTGGAGCTCCTTTCAGACTGTCTTGGAAGCAATGGATCATTAACTTGTCGTCTTCGACGTGTGCTGCCATTCTTCTATAGTACATGATTAAGTGAGTTCGTGGGCAAGTAGCTCCTGAGTACTTATCGAAATTTGGGATTTTGAACTTTGGTGGTATTACTAGTCCAGATACCAAACACATTTCTCTGGCGTCAGTGCCAAAGGTATCATTTCCTTCCATTGCTCGGATCTTTCTCCCTATCGTTTTAACACTCTCCCTCAACCTCTCATGTGATTCATTTTCCTCTTCATACCCTTCGGGTCCTTCGTATACCGGTGGTGGATTATGAAAGACGGGGCGTGCTTGAACCTGAACTGTAGCTGGAGTGTAGGTGGGAATAACTTGTGGAATCTCACCTCCCAAGGGAATTGTTTGTTGAGTGACTCTCGGCGGTGGCACAAAGCCTGGAGGTAACCCATAGGTTGGCGCATTGGCAATAGTAACAGCTGTCGGGATTGGTTCTGCAGTGATTTCAGAGACAACGGTGGCTTGAGTGTCCAACATTGCCCGGATGACTTGCAAGGCTTCTTTGATCTGTCCCATGCCTCCTCGGAGCTCTCCGAGTTCATTGTCGATTCTGTTTACATCCAAGTTCTGCTCTTCCATCCTTAAGCGAGCTTGGGCTCGTGTGTTGTACTGATGGCGAGGTTTCAGTGTGATTCTGTTGACAAGACAGAGGGATGAGACTTGACTCAGGAACATGTATATGCAATGTTTATGAAATGCGGACATGCAAAATGCAGATTTTAAACATTCAAGGGAATAAAAGCTTTATTTGCGAATATTATAACAATAAATAGGAAAAACAGCCAAATCTTCATTGATAATATCTGGAGAGTTTACAACATCAAACGGGAAATGAAAATACAAGCTTCTACAAAATACGAAAAACAACAACAATAGATTCTAGATTCTTCTGCTGGATGGTCCTTCATCTTCAGACTGATTCTTTCTTCCACCTTGATGTACCAATTCTTGAAGTTCTTCTTTCTCTTGCATAGCCTTGAAATACTTATCTCTCCACATTTTCCCTTCTTTCTCAGCTTTTGCCAAGGCGGCCTTCAACTCTTCTACGAGGGTACGCTTGGGCGAGTCAGGCTCAAAGCGGGTATAGAACATCTTCATTGTCGCTTCTCTTACCCATGATAGGTAAGATTCTGAAACAGTAGCATTGTGGGGGCATAGGGCAGTTACTCCTCTTGTGTGGACATAACGCCAAGCGTACGCGATTCGAGCCCTATAAGCAGGATTCTTCCTTTCCTCCAAGTAAAATTTCCTCAAATAGTCCGGATCTGGTTCATCTTCCATGGGGTGCCCCAACTGTCGACGGGCCAGAATAGGATTATAGCTAATGCACCCATTGACGCTGATGAGCGGTACATTCGGGAAATCTCCACAGCTTTGGATCATGGAAATTCCTCCATACATAGGATCAAACCATTTAATGTCTGAGTGTTTGAGCAACAACAGCTTTTCCGTCCATGAGAGTCCATTTTGCTTATCCCAAATGGCTGGAATTTCTGACAAGTGTGAAATAAACCACTTGTGCAGGAGAACGGTGCAACATTCAATTCGTCCAACCCCATAGCGGTTCCTTCGGTGGAGGGTAAAATAAGTGTCGGCCAACAAGGTGGGTACAGGATTTTTGATCAAGAAAAGATTGATCGCATCTGCGTCCACAAAATCACTAGCAGTTGGGAACAGGAATAGTCCGTAAATAAGCAACACCAGGATGGCTTCAAATGCTTCAGTATTTTGTGACAAGGCATAGCTCTGAGCTTTTTCATATAGGAACATAGCTGAAATTCCGTACAACCCTCCCTTAGCACCCATATGAGATCGCACTTCGTCCAATTCCAAATACGCGGCCTCTGCAACTACTCTTTCATTAGGAGTCCCCTCCCTTCCAGAAAAGGGACTGGGGGTAACGTCTACCCCCATTAGGGCGGAATACTCCTCCAAAGTTGGTAGCAACTGATAATCTGGAAACGTGAAGCAATGATAGGTTGAATCATAGAATTTCACGAGTGCGGATAACATTTCTTCGTACACTTGAACTTCCAGTAATGACAGCATATTCCCATGTCTTCCTCTGAACGCCTCGGGGTCTTCTACCAAACTTACCAGTTTCTTCAGGTTCTCTAGTCTCGGTCTTCGGAACACAACCTCTTCTTTCTTTCCGGATTCCATCTTATAATATCTGCAAAATAATCTTTTAGTTCCTCGAATGTTTAAAATAAGAATGCAACCCTAAATGCAAAAGTTTTATGGAACTCAATTTTACCAAAATATCCTTTCATTTCATTGATTTTTCAAAAAGGGTATTACAAAAGATTTTAGTACATCTTACAAAAAGCCCTAATATTACAACTCAATATGCTCTAAAAGAAAATCCTCTCTCTTCTTGATTCTTCTGAGCTCTTCTTCCACCTGTGCTTTCTCAAGGATGAGTTTGTCTACCATAGCCTTCCAAGGAGTTGATTGATGGTTGGAATAGAATGCATCTTCTTGTGCCTTCCTCTTCTTGCTTGCAACTGCTTCCTCTTCCTTCAACTGAATTTGTTTGCGGAGTTCCTCGTTTTCTTCCATAGCCACCTGATATTTGTACTTCCAGGATACCTCAGTCTGCTGTGACTTCCTCAGAGCGATCTTCAGCTTCTCTTCCTCAGACATGAAAATCAATGGTTGTTCTTCTATTAATACCATAGGCTTTTGTGGAGGATAAGGCATTTTCAACTGAATGGCCCTCTTTCGTACCCATTGGAGATAAGGTTCAAAAGAGATGCAATTAGGTCTTCCCAAGTCCTCTTTTCCTTTCCTGTGTATATGCCCCCATGCTTTGAGAATTTCATCTTTTAATTCTGAAACTCCTATGAAGAAAATACCTTCTACGTGAGCACTGTTGGGTTTGTCTTTTAGCGGATAACCAAGTTGTCGACGAGCAAGCACGGGGTTATAGCTGATTCCCCCATTTGTACCAAGGAGAGGTATATTCCCGAAGCTTCCACAACTATCAATGATTTTGATCCCATCATAACTACGGCTGTACCAGTCAATATCGGAGTGAGTAAGAGCCATAATCTTTTCAGACCACCATCCTTTGCTCCAAAAAGTATGGGCTTTGGGTAGATGAGAAACGAACCATTTATACAACAACGGAACACAACAGACGATCATTCCTCCTTTGTGAAGATTTCTTTGATGAACAGAGTGGTAAGCATTAGCTAGTAGAGTAGGTACTGGATTCTTCTTCAAGAATATTTTGATGGCATTGAGATCCACAAAGTTGTCAAAGCTCGGAAAAAGAAAGATCCCATAAATAAGTAAGGCTAGAATAGCCTCAAAAGCATCCATACTCAAGTGATCGGCATAATACTGAGCCTTCCCAATCAAGAATTTTGCAGTCAGCCCAAAGATTCCTCCTTTAGTAACCATGTTCTTCTGAATGTCTACCAACCCGATACGTGTGGCTTTAGCAATTTCTTCCTTTTTAGGGTTCTTCTCCATGACGGGAAAAGGAGATGCATCAAGGATGGGTAACCCAATCAGACAGGAGTACTCTTCAAGTGTTGGCACTAACTGATAATCCGAAAATGTGAAGCAGTGATAAAGTGGATCATAGAACTGGAGTAATGTGGAAAGGAGTCCCGAATCCATTTTCTTCCTTGTTTTCAGTAGAGACAACAAATTCCCGTACCTGCTCTTGAATCCTTCTACATCTGTGATCAGAGTGCTCAACCTTTCAATCTCATCTATATTAGGGCTTTTGTAAGTGTACTTTATAGTTTTCTTTTTTTCGTTGTCCATGATTTTCCTGATATTTTATAAATAAACGACTCTGAGTTCCATAAAACTTTTATGACATGATGTTTATGGATGCATGAATGCACAAACACAGGTAATCACATATTCACAGATTTACACAAGTAAACAGACAAGGTTTCGGGTTTGGAAAATATGAGCAAGGAGTCAAGGTCTACCCTCCCCAAAGGTATGTACTAAGGTTTCCATAACTGCAGAACAAGGTTCTAAAAGAGTTCCTGGAGTCCTCGACCCATCTTTCGGATATTACCAATTTCCCAAATACTTGGTGGTCGATAATATTCTCAAGAGAGTCTCGTCCAAGTGTAGTATCGCGTATCAACTACTTTGGAATTACTTCCTTATAGTCATCGCACTACATCCTAATAAAGCCATAGTGGGGGAAAAGGTATCTAAAGGTCCTCAGTGTCATGGGCACCTATGTAGAAAGTAGCATTGTTTTCACGAATACTCGATCAACAATACTAACTCTCAAAAGGGCCTCCACTGAGTGGTGATTTTCTCAAGTCAGCTTGGTCGGGAATCTACTCCCTATAAGCCTTCTTGAATATATCACCTTCCTATCATAAGTACGCTTGAGCACGGGTGTAGTGTTGTCTCACCATTTCAAGTTTCCCAAACCAACAGAGCTCAAATATATACAAGTATTCACAGATAGCAATTAGTTAAACAAAATAGGTTGAACCCTCAAAATAAAAGCAAAAGCAGAGTCCCCAGTGAAGTCTCCATTTCTGTTGCGGTGAAAATTGGATATCAAGCTATTGCATTAACTTGAACCTTATTTCTTTTACAACCGAACTTTAATTTATCCAAAGGAAAGGTCTAAAGAAAGAAAAACCTTTTTTTTTTGCGATGTAAAACAATGCTAAGAGATTCGGGGATTCGGGGGTTGGTTATATTTAGGGAAGGTATTAGCACCCTAAATATCTGTAGTACTCTACATGAACCTTTTGTTTAATTAATTGCTAAAGTTTGTGAATTGTGCACTATAGTTTAAGGATTGGGAATTGAGGTAAAATAAATAAAAAGGCCTAAGTGGTTTTCTAAGTTTGCTCGCAAAGGCATCGCACCTTCTGCCTACGTATCCTGACTAGGATAGAATCAGAGCAATCGTAGTTCACCTCACAAGGGAAAAGAACACTTGATGATGATCAAGGTTCAAAGGGGGACAAACATGACAACGTTTGTGTGGAGTTTGACAAAACTCCTTAAGCTAAGTTGAAGGGGAAGTAAGAAGTCATGACGATGATTCTTACACAGAGTTGACGAACTCTTTCCTAGGGTTCTAGTTGAAGAACACTCCTAGTATGGGTAGATTTCTTGGACTTCAAGCAAAGTCTAGAGGTTGCTTATTAGGGTTAGAGTGACTTAACAAAGTCAAAGGGAAAACAGAGATTTTGGTCCAAGACATTGACAGTCAAGTGGACAGACCTTCCTTTGGAGGAACAGTATTGTCGGCAACTGGACGAAAGCTAACGAGCTTCGTCGCTTAGGGATAAGATAAAATACAAACATTATTCAAACATTCATGGTGACAACCAATACAAAGATTAAAGATGGAAAGCAATGATGACAATCAGAGAAATTGTTTTGGTACGAGAACCGTGACGACAGTTTGCACCTATTGGAGATCCTATTTAGTAAGCCAAAAGATGTTGAGAAAACCAGAGGTGATTGAATCCAAGCTTTTGTGTTGTGCTTTACTTGAAACTTAAGGAACAAGCCACTTGTGATGCCAAAATGAGATTTATGAGTTTCTGATGATAGATGAAGGTTTGTACAGTTGAGGTATATGGTATGTGAGGTGTATGAGTGGTCACAACCTCAAGAAAATGTTTGGAGATCAGTTTGGTGTTTTTTATGGACTTTGGTCAAAGTATGGTACATGAAACATTGACTTTTTGATCCTTTGGTTTTTTGAGAAAACTAATGGTTGGAACAGCTTCAGAGGGTCATTTTAAGGTGGTCTATGAGGTCCTTGAAGTGTTTTAGGGTTTGGAGAAAGATCTGGTGTGAAAAATGCAAGTTGGCATTTTTGAGGTTTTTGGAGGATTTGGTGATTTTGAGATTTTGAAGCAAGGTCAAGGAAATGTGATGACAGAAGTTATTTGTGGTTTCTATCATATGTCATGTGTTGGAAATGAGGTGAGGGGGCTCTCCTTTTATAGAGAAAGTGATTGAGGTGCTTGCTAGGAAGTCTTGCTTAACCATGAAGCAAACTTGATATTTTCAACCACTTGCCAACTTGCCTTGCTTTTTCTGATCTTTGGCTGTCTCCTTAACCCAATGGGCAAGTTTAAATGATGTTTCTACTGATAAATTGCAGCCTAGGTTCTTGTTAGAGTGGCTGGAGCAGAATCACTTTCCACCTCATGCTTGGAAAAGTCAAAAATGACAACTTAGGCAATGAACTTCCAATCTTTAATTCTATGCTATCTCCATGCAATTTCTTTGCTTCAACTTGCTTGAGATGTTCAATATATCAGATAGTATGAGTTTGACAAGTTAGAATTGGCCCACTTGAGTGATAGAGGTGCTTTTGCAAAATTGGTCAATGTGGGACTAGTATGACAAATTACCAACTTTGAACACATGTATCTCTCAGCTCATAACTCACCTTGAGATGTTCTTGTACAATTTAGAAAGCCCTCACATAGTACTAAAACTTTAATGTTGGCCAGAAATCTTGATTCTATTTGAAACTAGGTGAAAAACCCCCTTGAAGTTGGCTGATTTTAGCTTTTAAAGTGAAAATAACTTAGAAATTCTCTAAGTTATTTTCCCTTCTAGGAATGTTTTTGCTTATATCTCAAAAAGTATGCATTTTCTGGTTGTGAACTAGTATGGGAATTTTGTAGGACTTGCCAAGAGCTTTCAAATGAGACTAGAACCAACTCAATTGGATGTGTGGTTAAGGAGATACGGTTTAGCCCTTTTCAAAACCCTAATTTCCCGATTTCTCGATTACTCTCTCATCTTTGATCCAATGATCATGAAAATTGATATGCAAGTCCATTATGACATAAGGAACAACTTTGATTCACAACTTGGATTCCAATTCTCAAAATTTGAGGAGTTGACTTTTCGGTCAACCGTACGATCGATCGGTGCCGATCGAGTCGCCTGTTGATATTCTGGACATCCTGGGACTTTGACACTTCTTGAATAGTCTTTAATAGCCTATATTAACTTCATGGACCTCACTCCCACCATTAAAACCTTTTCCAACATCAAAGTCAACCACAGTTGACTTTCCACTAGTTAAAAACCCTAATCGGGGCCTCCTGACTGCACTGTTCTTGATTCTGAAATGATTTCTTCAAATTGACTTCCCATTTGACTTTGATATTATCTTTGATTTCATTCCATGATTGAATTGGCCCAAATCATTGGTTGATCGTTCCTTGATTGTTTTGAATTTGTCGGTGCGAGAACCCTGATTCATCTGTAACTTGACAAGAATAAACTTGCACTTGATTTAGGGTTAGATGATTCATGATCATGCTTCTAAAAATGATAATGAGGATCTAAGGGGTCAAAATTTGGGGTACAACAGCACCCAATGGAGGATGAACCAGAACCAGACTTTTTGAGAAGCTTCTATATTGAAGAGGGGAAGAATCCCGCTTACAGGGCTCGAATTGTGTATGCTTGGCGTTATGTCCACACGAGGGGAGTAACTGCCCTAGGTTACCAAGACACTACTGTTTCAGAATCTTACTTATCATGGGTAAAAGAAGCAGCATTGAAGATGTTCTATACTCGCTTTGAGCCTGACTCACCCAAACCTACTCTCGTAGAAGAATTGAAAGCTGCTTTGGCAAAAGCTGAAAAAGAAGGAAAGGCTTGAAGGGATAAGTATTTCAAGGCTATGCAAGAAAAATAAGAGCTTCAAGAGTTGATCCGTCAAGATGGAAAGAGAAGTCAGCCAGAAGACGAAGAGCCATCCAACCAGAAGATCTAAAATCCTTTTGTTTTCCGTTTTATTTCATCATGTATCTGTATTAAAAACTTGTATTTCAGTTTCAGAATCGTTGTTGTAAAACTCTCAGTTATTAATCTATGAAGACTTTGAATTTGCTTATATCCCCATCGTTATAATTTTTGCAAATATTTCTTTGGATTCCTTGAATGATTAATTTTTCATTGTTGCATTTTGCATTCATAAGCATTGCATGTGCATGTTCTTGTGTTGTGTCTCATCTCGCTGTCTTATCTCCAGAAAGAATCACACTGAATCCTCAACACCGATACAACACTCGAGCCCAAGCTCGCCTAAGAATGGAAGGACAAAATTTGGATGTGGACAGGATTGATAATAAACTTGGAGAGCTACGAGGAGGCATGAGGCAGATCATGGAAGTCCTACAAGTCATTCGTGCAAAGTTGGACACTCAAGCCACTGTTGTTTCTGAAATCACTGGCATAGCTGTGGAGCCGATCACAATGGCAGTCACTGTTGCAAATGTTCCACCATATGGGTTACCACCCGGTTTTGTACCTCCACCAATAGTCAATCAACAAGCAGTTCCTCTAGGGCCAGAAGTTCCTCAAGCTATTCCTACTTACACTCAGCCTTCTGTTCAGATTCAAGCGCACCCTGTTTTTCATAATCCTCCACAAGTGTACGAAGGTCTTGATGGGTATGAAGAAGAGAGTGGACGACATGATAAGTTGAAAGAAAGTGTAGAGACTATCGGAAGTAAAGTCAGAGCAATGGAAGGAAATGACATCTTTGGTGCTGATGCCAGAGATATGTGCTTAGTGTCTGGATTGGTAATTCCGCCGAAATTCAAAATTCCCAATTTTGATCAGTATTCTGGGGCTACTTGTCCTCGGACACATCTGATTATGTATTACCGAAGAATGGCCGCTCACGTGGAAGATGACAAGTTGATGATTCGCTGTTTCCAAGATAGTTTGAAAGGAGCTCCTGCTAAATGGTATTTGGGTTTGGATCAGTCTCGTATTCATAGTTTCCAAGACTTGGCCGATGCTTTTGTGAAACATTACAAGTACAACATGGATTTAGCCCCTGATAGAAGACAGCTACTGAGTATGTCGCAGAAGAGTTCGGAATATTTCAAAGAGTATGCACAAAGGTGGAGGGAAACCGCCTCTCAGGTGGAACCTCCTTTGAGTGAAAAAGAGTTGACAGATTGGTTCGTCGATACAGTGAGACCGGAGTTTTATGAGAAGATGATCAGTAGTGTAACCACAAGTTTTTCTGATATAGTAGCAGTGGGGGTGAGAGTGGAGTTAAGAATGAAGAATGGAAAGGTGGCTAGTGGTTCCAGCAGTTCTGGTAACAACAATGTCAAGAAGATCAACAGTAATTTTCACAAGAAGAAGGAAGGGGAGACAAATGCAGTAACTGTGGAAAGAAAGAGTCGCACCTGGAGATCGCCTTACCAATAGTATCAATAGAGTTATGTTCAACAACCTCAGCAAAGCTTTGTTCAACAGCCTCAAGCAAGTTATGTTCATCAATCCCAGCAACAACGACCAATGTATCCGTTGCAGTATGCCCAACAACCATATGTGGTAGTTGTAACTCCGGCTTTCAGTCATCCTGTTCCCAGCTATCAGGCAGTGTCAGCACCTGTATATCAGCCAATTCAACAAGGTTATCAACGAGTGCCCAACGCTCTACCCTATCAACAACATCATCAGCCTAGAGCTCAGGCACCCAGACAGAACTACCAGAATCGGAGGCTAGCAACAAAACCTCCACTTCTTCAGATATCGATGACTTACACAGAGTTGTACCCCTCCTTAGTGCAACAGGGATTAGTGACAACACGACCATTAAATCCAGACACTACATCTCCTTACTATAATCCAAATGTTCATTGTGCCTTTCACGAAGGCGCTGCCGGTCATGATTTAGAAGGTTGTCTTGCTTTAAAACATCTTGTCAGGGAGTTGATGGAAAAGAAGATCTTGTCTTTTGATGATGTACCCTCAAATGTTAAAAGTAATCCATTGCTGAACCATGGAGGGGTTAATGCTGTAGAAGAAGTTTCAGATGAAAGGGTAATCCAAAGTGTGTCAGAGATCAAAACCCCATTGAGGTTACTTCACGAGAAGCTACTGAAAACAGGATTGATAAAAGATACCCATAATGATTGTAAAGAATGTTCTAGTGATTCTAGAGGGTGTGATGTGGTACGAAGAAATATGCAAAGATTAATTGATGAGGGAGTATTGCAAGTATATAGAAAGATAAGGAAAGAAGAAGTTTTGGTAATTGAGCCTGTTTTTAATTTACCAAAGAAAGGTGAGAAAGTTCCGATGTTCAAAATGACCAACAAAAGTATGAAGCCTGTTTTCAACAAGTCGGCTATCAATCCACCTCAACCTGTTATTATCCAGAAACCAAGACCATTTCCTTTTGAAAGCACAAAGGACGTTCCATGGAAGTATGACATGACTGTGATAGACCGAGGATCTGGGAAGGTTAGTCAGAAAGAGACAGTAAAAGACAACCAAGTAGACGTGACAAACATTGCAGGTACAAGTAAAATGATCCGTAGTGGTCGAATCTATCAACCAAAGATAACAGTAGCCGCTCCAAAAGAGGTTACCCCTGTTGTGACAAGAGAAAAAGAGGTACCAAGTACTGAAGGGGACGACGAAGAATTCTTAAGGATTATTCGGAAAAGTGATTACAGGGTTATTGATCATCTCCACCAAACCCCATCAAAGATATCGATCTTGTCTCTCTTAATGAACTCTCCAGCTCACAGAGACGCTCTGCAAAAAGTATTGAGGCAGGCACATGTGACAAAAGACATAACTCTCAGACAATTTGATTCAGTAATAGCCAACATTACAGCATGTAACACCCTGAGTTTTAGTGATGCAGAGTTGCCGAACGAAGGACGCAATCACAACCGTGCATTGCACATATCTATCAGATGCCAAGAAGACACAATGGCACGAGTTTTGGTCAATACTGGATCCTCATTGAATGTATTGCCCGCAAGGTAGCTCGCAAGGTTAGCATATGCAGGGGTAGAAATGAAACTGACGTCTTTAATTGTAAAAGCTTTTGATGGTTCAAGAAGAACAGTTGTCGGAGAGGTAGAATTGCCAATCATGATCGGACCTCATGTGTTCGATATTACATTCCAAGTCATGGACATTAACCCAGTTTATAGTTGTTTGTTGGGACAACCTGGATTCACGCTGCTGGGGCAGTGACTTCCACATTGCATCAGAGAATGAAATTTGTTGTGAATGATAAGTTAGTGATTGTACACAGTGAAGAGGACCTAATGGTGAGCAATTTGTCACCATTTAAGTATATTGAAGCAGATGAGGGCGCGTTAGAAACTTCCTTTCAGGCACTCGAGATAGCTAATGCAGTGATGTTGTGAATCATCTTTCATAACAGCCCTCTCCTAACTTGTTTTGATGTTTGGCTCCACTTCATATCATGTATATGTGATGTGCCTATGATTGAATTAGTTTGAAAACGCTTTGAACTCAAACTTGACTTCACATTGCACTTCACAAGCACAAACCTCCACTTGAGCACCACTTTTCACACCAACTTGTTTTGCACTAAAACTATGATTTGATTTCACTTGTATGTATATTTGTAGTATGTGTATGTGAATCTTTGGTCTGATTATGCCTCAAAACTGAAATGCCTTTCTTAATGTTATGCCAAAAGTGCCAAACTTGAAACTCAGTCTTCATATTTTATGACAGTTGGTGTTGAGCATCAAAGTGTGTTTAAACTCATTCAAAATCATGTTTATGTGATGTATATGTGTTTGATTTAATCTGGATCTATATAGAACTGACATAGCACATATTCATGCACTTCACTTCACAAACCAAGCACTTTGATCACCAAATCTTACACCAGCCATGTTTGAACCATTTTTCTTGCTTGGACTCACTTGTTTGTATATATGAGGAATGTGTATATGATTCATATGATCAAAATGTGCCTAAATCTGGTTTTGAGTAATCTACTGCATCATCCTAAAACCAAAGAGCAACTTAAATGTCATTTTTTGCTACAGTCTGTTTTGAACCATCTCTTTTTGTTAATTTCATATGTTAACATATTTTCAAGATGTCTATGTGATTCACTTGGTGTAGATATGCATAAAAATTGAATTGTGCTCTTTCATGCATCACACGTGTTAACTTTGCAATTAGAAAACCATTTTCACCACATATCATCTTGAGCCTGTTTTCTTGGCTTAAACTCATTCAATACAATGTATGTGTAGTGTGTATATGTTTCATTTCACCTAAATATGTTTGGAATCAAAATTGAACCTCATTATGAATCCTATTCATAACAGTTGCAAACCTGAACACTATTTCCCATAACATCTTCTTTTCTATCTGAATTTATGTTTAGATTCATCCATGGGCATTGGTATGATGTGTGTACATGATTGGAATGATGTAAAACTGTTTGGAATTGGATTTGAACACCTTCATGCACACCACAAACACAAATTTGCAACTTGAACCTCACTTTCTGTCACAGTTTATTTAGGCTCAATCTTGGTATTCAAAATCATCCATCATTATGTTTATAGTGTGTGTGTGTGTGTGTGTGTGTGTTTTGTTTGGATTGGAAATGTTTAGAACAGGTGTTACATATCATAATGCATTTCCAAACTTCCAAAAGGCATGTACTATCGGGTTTTCAAATAGAGGGAGAATTTCAAAAAACTAAAATTGCCATTTTGTTCCTTGTGAAATTCTACACAATTTAGACCTAAATTTTGTCAAAAAACATTAAGATTTGAGAGAGTTGTGATGAAAATGCAAGTTGGTGTTTTTGCTTCATGTTTGTCTTGCCCAGTCTGGTTTTTAAGCATCCCTTATATTTTAATGGGGTGGCATTTACAAACGGATGTATAGCCACCCCAGTGGTAAGAACATTAGCCAAAACACGCCTTGCATGCCATGAACATGGGTTCGACCCCTGAGGAGGGCAACCCTTTTATTTATTTTTGTCATTTTTCATCCCATCTTTAAAAATTCATATCTCTCTCAATTTTAATCATTTTTCACCCATTCGTTTTGCATTTTGTTCATATTGATGTCTACTTTCATGTCATATTTTTTATTTCCATGTTTGCCTAATTTTTCATCTATTTTGACTATGTGCAAGTTGTGTACGTTCTGTGATCGTTTTCGCGTATGCAGATGAATTTTTCTTTTGATATACTTGTGGTTGTTTGTAATACTTGCTTGCATTTATGTTCTCAAATGTTAGTTAACATGCTAGGGTTTCCTCTTTGGTTGTTACCATGCTTACTTTGTCCCCCCTGTTGAATTTACTTGAGCTCGATTTGTCGTCACACTTCCTGCTTAATCAACTGCTTTGATTGACATCACTGCATCTTTATTTTTATCATTTCACATGCTCATTTAATGGTTGTCACCATGTATGTATCTTTATCATGTTGTTACTTTGTTAATGTTTTCTTTCCCCAAGATATGAAGCTTGTTAGCTTTTATCTCAGTTGCCTCCCCTCTCTCTCTCCAAAGGAAAAGATCTTTCCAATAACCCTTATGTTATGGATAACTCTTTTACCCATTCCCTTGTCTTTGTTAAGTCATTTAAACCTTAGTTTAGAAACCATTAGACTTTGCTTTAAGTCTAAAAAACCACCTGTACTAGGAGAGTTCTTCAACTAGAACCCTAGGATAGAGTTTGTCAACTCTATGTAAGGATCATCGTCATGATTTCTTACTTCCCCTTTTGAGTGTTACAACTTAGAATAGGGAGTTTTGTCAAACTCCACACAAACATTGTCATGTTTGTTCCCCTTTGAACCTTGATCCTAATCAAGTGTTCTTCATCCCTTGTGAAGTGAACTACGATTGCTCTGATTCTATCCTAGTTAGGATACGTAGGCAGAAGATGTGATGTCTTTGCGAGTAAACTTAGAAAACCATCTAGGTCTTTACCTATCCCTTATCCCAATCCCAAATCTTGGTACATATTCACAAACTTAGCAAACAATCAAACAAAAGGTTCCTGTAGAGTACTACAGATGCTTAGGGTGCTAACACCTTCCCTAGGTATAACCAACCCCCGATCCCCGAATCTCTTAAGCATTGTTGTTACATCGCGAAAAAGGTTTTTCTTTCTTTAGACCTTTCCTTTGGATAAAATAAAGTTCGGTTGTAAAAGAATTAAGATTCAAGTTAATTTAATAGCTTGATATCCAATTTTCACCGCAACACCGATCAATTCACTCTCGACTCAGAACCACATTCAACTCCGAAACCCCTAATTCATCAATTAACCATCAAATTCAGCATGCAACAGTTCAACACAAACATCATTCAATATCATCAACTTATCATGCAATTCATCATCAACATGCAAACACATTCACTCATGGGGTTAGGGATTTCCCCTTCCTACCAATTATTCATGTAGATACCATTTAACCGATATATCCCCCCTTACCTCGAATGCGCTCTGATGATGATGAAGTTTCGCAATCCACACGAAAATCCTTCTTGCTCAAGCTTCTGCTCTTGATCGCTCTAGCTCTATCAACCGTGCTCTTCTATTCTTCTCTCCCAGCCGTGCGTGTTCTTCCTTCTCCTTCACATTCTATTTCCACAAAATGTCAATTCTACCCTTAATACCCAAAAAATCACTTATATTCCAAATAAATAATTAATTCTCATTTTCTTTTAATTCCAAAAATCTAATAATTATATTATTATTCCAATAATATTATTTAATATGATAATAATAACAATAATAGTAATAATAGTAACACCTTACTAATTATCATATTATTATTATCATTAATCATATTTTCTAGTATTATGGAACTTACTTCTTAACCAAAATCCACGCAAGCACGCTGAAAATGAAAATAACACCGAAACTAAAAATAATTAAAATGGGCGTTACACAAATTGAAAGTGAGAAAAACAGAAGAAGGGGGTTGAATTATTTTAGCTTTTTCTTTCTTTTCTAAAAATCTCTTATCAGATTCTAAACTCAAAGTCTAGAATCTAATACATAATTAAGTTATTGTAGTGGATAAAACGAGTTTAGAGTTTAGAGAGAGACAAAAAAAGATACTATCCTGGTTCCTCTCGCAAATCGAGAGTAATCTAGTCCCCTTTCACTTCTAAGGGATTCACTATAATCATAACTAATTACAGCTGCTCAAGACAACAAATAAGAGCCTTCCAATTCTTAAACACACAAGTAAGAGACTTATAATGCTCAAGCACTCGTCAAGTGGCGTTAGATGCTCAATTACACAAGCAAGATACTTCTTACAATATAACTTACAAAGAAAAGATTACTTCTTTCTTACACTTGATATACAATTATAGGTGTATACAAAATACAACATAATAAGACTCTTTAAAACTTAAGATTTTCTAAGATATACAAATGATAACAAATCTTTTATTGTCAAAGGTTAGTTATAATTTCTTCAAGATCTCATTAAGCTCCTTATATAAAGAGATAGAAAATAGTCATTGAAGAGAATAGCTAGCACAAGTGAGTTTTGGAGAAGCCTGCTCAGAGTCGTTGGAATGTTACTAGATATAGTTAATCCCTTTAAAAATATATTTGAAATCCCTTTGCTTCAAGAGGAATTATCCATTCTATCCCAATTATGTGTGGAGATTTTTGTTTAAATCTTCATATAATCAGGAGAAGAAAAATTGCTCTTTGAGTCTAAAAGTGACCTATCAAAGTCTCATTGATCCTTGTGTTGTCTGACCTCAAAGTTTGATAGTTACATATCTGAGTCTTCTTGATCTTTGTGTTAACTGACTTCAAGAGTCTGAGTCTTTAGAATGTTAGGTTCTGATCCTCTATAGTCTGAGTCTTTAGAGGTTAACTTTAGAACCGTGTTTTGAAATATCTCTCTCTCTCTCTCTCTCTCTCTAAAAGTTTTATTTAACTTTCTATCACTAATGTTTTAGCCTAAGTGCTTTTGATAGGAAGGTCATTTTGTGAGTGTGAATATTATTATAATTCTAGAATGGGTAGAATTATAAATTCACCAAGGGAATTTTTTGTATACACCTTGGTTGAATACTATCTAATTAGGGTTTTTTTTGTTAGAAGTTAAACTTGTTAAAAGCTTTTGGTTGCAAATGTGTGATTCAGTTTCAACTTAGATTCAAGATTAGCCCGTTATAAATTCTTATAGGTTCTTGGCCAGCTTGGTATTAAAACCAAGATTATGTTCGAAAGTTCATCTCGTATATAAGCTTTCATTCGGTCCAAGCTCAGCTTGTGTTAAAACTTGGAAGGTTTAAGATAAGCCTGATATAAAATCTCACAGGTTATTGGTTATCCCGTATAAACCAAGGATTAAGGTTCGTGAGCTTAACCCATGTAAAAGCTTACAAATTTTCTGGAAAGATGACTAACCTCTTCCATCCACTATTTATGCAGAAGAAGACTAACTGTTTCAATTAACCAAAGAGAAGACGTGCACACTACTACAAATGACACATATTACCTCGGTCACAAAATGGCTTTTATCTTGGTTACACCGGCGAGGAAGTGAAGGGTGACATGATAACTTCCCACTTTCCCCTCGTTTTTTTAAACTGAGGTTAGAAAGTAAATGGTCATTGGTTTGATACCTAGCAACAACATATTTTTATTTTCCAGATTTTATTGCGCGCCATATATCTCTCGGTTTTATTTAAAATTGAGGTAATAAGGTATATTTTTACCTCGACTTTAAGTAATAACCGAGGGGTTAAATCTTATTTATTGACATATGAAATTTGTTTTAAATTTCATTTTCACTGGCCTGTATCATATCATTATAAATCTAGTAAACACAAAATACCAAATTTACATTGTTTTACATCTACTTTCACTGGCTTATATAATTTTTTACACAAAAACTAAAAAATACGTGACAGACTTGGAATACATCATATTATTTTAATTATTGTAAAGACACAATAACAAATTATCATTGTTTTCAAAACCAAATGTACAAATTTATATTGTTCCCATCAAGACAAAATACACACATTTACATATTTTCACATAAAAAATGAAAAAACCTTTGTACATATACAAAGTAAGATTATAACTACCAAGAAAAACTATTTTTGTCGAGATTCAAAAAAAGTTAAGAAGGCATCGGCCCAACGGGATCGGATGTCATCTATATCTTCTTTTGAGTATGGTGTTCTATCGTTAAACTCTGATATATATATATATATATATATATATATATATATATATATATATATATATATATATATATATATATATATATATATATATATATATATATATATATATATATATATATATATATATATATATATATATATATATATATATATATATATATATATATATATATATATATATATATATATATATATATATATATATATATATATATATATATATATATATATATATATATATATATATATATAGAGAGAGAGAGAGAGAGAGAGAGATTAAGTTAATACATGATGCTTCATCCATCCATTTGTAATGCCCGTGGAGACAATATGAAGCGTATATCTCATAATACATAGTATCCACAAGAATAGTCGTTGGGTTGTTTTCGCCACTACAAAACTTTTTCATATATTTATATCACTAATACACACAAATAATATATGCCAAAAAAATACAAGTAATATACTTACTTTTGGGTATAAAAAGTTTGGCATTTTACCAAGTAAATTTCGTTTGATTTTATTATGTCACTCCATCGATCTACACATGTCGGTTAAAATTAAACATGAACAAAAACTATTCAAATCTAAAGTTAAAGTTTGAGTATTAAGAATAATACCACTTACTCATTCAAACCATTAACCACAACTTCAGGCATCATAGAGTGCAACAAGCAAAACACAACTATAGCATTTTTCCTCATACATATAGCAATTAGTTTCCAATGATCATTGTATAATCATTCAGAATAATTAAAGATGTATATAAAATTGATTTATAAATAAAAACACAAATTAATAAATACTTACTTGCAATAAAACGGGGCCAAATAAACTTCTTTGTTCTCTTTCAACTTTTCTTGTACGTAATTAAATATATTGTTTCCTGTTGAACCGCAAGTAAGACCATTCTAGACAGTTTCTCATACCTTTTGTAACAACCTCTTCCTCTCCTCCTCCAAGATCATCTTCCGCTCCTCTATTGCCCCTCCCTTTTCTCCTCCAACATCCTTCGTTCTTCCATCCACTTCTCCCCTTCCTAACCCAACTTAACAACAATAATATTTGCAATCTCACTCTTATGGTTTTCTTCTTTAGATGATTTATATGGTCCAAAATATAACTTGAAACCAACTCCTCGTCCAATACCACAAACACACCTATGATGCTCCTCGGTTCCAATCGTTTCTACCGAGATGACACGACGATCTTGTGAAGCGAAGAGGCTGACTTTGGCTTGTTCGGCCAGACCATCCTACAACACATGAATATTCATCTTTACTAAATTGATTTAACCAAAATAAGTATTGTTGAAAAAAAGTATCTACTTACAATCTTTTGAGCCACTTCGCGTGTAGCATTTGATGTGAACTCGTTGTCTTTTCTTTGACGTGCCCTTTTTCATTTCTCGTGGCGTGATGGTGGAGATAGATTGCGATCAAGGCTTATAGAACTATGCCAAAATTTATTTTTGACAGCACTAAATAGACAACGCTTTTACCCCAAAGTGCTGCTATAAGTTTTAAAAAAAACTATAAAAAAAGTGTTACTAAAGGTTATTTTTAAAAATGCAAAGCGCTGCTAAAGGACTTACGTAGGCTAGACTTTAGAAAGTGCTTTTGGAAAACGCTCCTAAAGGCTCCCTTTAGAAAGTGCTTTTGAAAAGCACTGCTAAAGGCCATTCCTAAACTCAACCATAGAAAGCGCTGCTATAAACCTATGAAAAGAAAGCACTTTTAATGAAAAAGCGCTGCTAAATTGAATACATAAGAAAGTGCTTTCTAAAAGCGCTGCCTTAGGTATTTAATTTCTGAAAAATAAAAATAGAAACACGTTAATACTGTTGAACCCTAATTTCTAAAAACAACTTTGATACTCTCTCTCTCTCTCTCTCTCTCTCTCTCTCTCTCTCTCTCTCTCTCTCTCTCTCTCTCTCTCTCTCTCTCTCTCTCTCTCTCTCTCTCGTTTCTACTCCCTTCACCGTATCTCCCTCACGCAAGACTAACCCCTCTCTTCGGTTTCCACCATCTCCACCGCAACGTACTCCCTTCGCTATAAATCATACTTTTTTGTTTCGGAACTCCTTCATTTTGAGCAAGGTATTTCTTCTTTTCCTTTTTTGAGCAAGACACTGATAGTGTTGGTGTGGCTATTGTGAGAATTTGATTTTAAAATTTTTGTAGTAAGATTGAAGATGATGAATAGTGATATTTGTGGAGAATTTATTTTGAGAATATTTGTGTTAATTTTGTAAGTTGATGTTGAATGTTAGAGATGAATTGTTGAAATTAATTGATGATAATAATATTGTTGATAGATAATTGTTAGTGATTACTTTGTTTTGATATAATTGTTGATTGAAAATGATAATGAAATTAATTGTTAATTGTTAAGGTTGTAGATGATGAATAGTGATGAAATTATTTATTAATTGTTGAGGTTGAAGTTGCTATTGAGTTTAAATGTGGAATTGATAATTTTGGTGATTGTTTTATGCTCGAATTAATGATTCTTTGTTGGATAGAACTTTGAAGTTAATTGAACTTAAGTGATGAAGTTGTTTTTTGTGACTTACTTGAGTTGAAACATTAAGTGTTGATGTGTCATTTGTGATGAATCAAAGTATACCATTCTACTTGAATTAATGTGATTGAATTTGCACTTCAATGCTATATTTCTTAATTGAAGGAAGTGTTGATGTTTACTAAATTTGATTCTTGAGACTTTGACTTGTTTCTCCGATATATCTTGTTTGTCCTATTATATACTAAATTTTTCCTGTTATATTTGGCACACCATCAGTTACTAACTTAGTGAATTTGCTATAGGGGTTACTTGTGAAGAGTGAAATTCTGATCATTTCCAAGAATCTTACACTGTGCGGATCCAGAAGTTGATGACTTCTCTACAGGTAATTAGATGTTCTTTTGCAATAGTTGCGTGAATAAATACTATTTTTGTTTAGCCTACTTAGTAAAACCATGGATAAAAATGGATGTCTTCCAATTGATTGTCAAAAGAGTACGAGAATGGGGTATAAGAATTCGTTAAGTTTGCTGTTGAACACATCAAAAACCCCAGTCGAACCACATGTCCTTGCTTAGGTTGTTGTTATTCGCGTCAAATTGACACATTTATGTTGGAATCACATTTAAAAAGGCATGGAATTGATCGAAGTTATACATGTTGGATATTACATGGTGAGATAAGTAACGAGAATGTTAAACTGGGGGATAATAAGATCTATTCTTCAAACGAAAATGGCACAGATACATACGATCGTGATCAAGTCGAAGAGATTGCAAAAGCACTTGAAAAAGATCTTCAAGATTGTCCCAAAATGTTTGAGAGGTTGGTAAGTGATGCAGAGAAACCATTGTATAAAGGTTGCACTAAATTCACAAGATTTTCTGCGGTATTAAAGTTGTACAACTTAAAGGCGGGAAATGGATGGTCGGATAAATGTTTCACAAAGTTATTAGCCCTTACGAAAGATATGTTTCTGGAGGATAATGTTCTTCTCAATCGAACCTATGAAGCTAAAAGAATGTTATGCTCTATTGGCATGAGCTATGATAAGATACATGTTTGTCCAAATGATTGCATTTTGTTTCGAAATGAATATGCATCATTAAACGAGTGTCCTAAATGCGGTGTATCTCGGTATAAGAAAAAGTTGTCTCCAGCAAAAATCTTATGGTATTTTCCTATAGTTCCGAGATTTAGACGCATGTTTCATAGTGAAACCGATGCAAAACACTTGACTTGGCATGCAGATGAAAGAATTATAGATGGAAAGTTTCCACACCCGACAGATTCACCACAATGGATGAAAATTGATAATGAGTATCCTGATTTTGGAGAAGAAGCTAGAAACCTTCGCTTGGCATTATCTACTGATGGAATGGATCCGCATCGTTTGCAAAGTATCTCACATTCCACCTGGCCTGTAATTATTATGATTTGTAACCTACCTCTATGGCTATGTATGAAGCGTAAGTACATGATGTTATCTATGTTAATTTCTGACCCTAAACAACCAGGGAATGACATAGACGTATACTTGACACCTTTAATGGAAGACTTAAAAAATTTGTGGGAGAACGGTGTGGAGGTTTACGATGGATATAGGAAATAAAGTTTCAATTTGAGGGCGATGTTGTTTGGAAAAATTAATGATTTTCCAACATACATAAATCTATTAAGGTATAACATTAAAGGTCAATGTGCGTGTCCTACTTGTGAATAAAACACAGATTAGACGCGATTGGAATTTTGTCAGAAAAATGTCTTTCTCGGTTATCGTAAATTCTTAAATTCTAATCATCACTATTATGGATAGAAAAAAGCATTCAATGGAAATCGAAAAAAAGGTAGAGCTCCACCTACATTGACAGGTGAGTAAATTTTTGAAAAGGTGAAAGATATTAGTACTCAGTTTGGCAATCCTTTTGCACATACGCTTGTCAAACGTGGGTGGAATAAGAGGTCAATTTTTTTTTTTTGAATTTCCATATTGGAGTTCGTTGTATGTAAGACATTTTATTGATGTTATGCATATTGAAAAAATGTATTTGAAAGTGTTATTGGCACGTTACTCAATATACAAGAAAAGTATAAGGATGACCTTAAAGAAAGGACTTGATAGCGATGGGAAAAGGAAATGAATTAGGATCCTTGAAGAAAGGAAAATGAACATATATACCGCCTGCTGCTTATACTCTATCTAGAAAAGAGAAAAAAATATTGTGTAAGTTTCTAAGTGAAGTTAAAGTTCCAGAAGGATACTCTTCAGATATTACAAGACTTGTGTCTATGAAAAACCTCAAGTTAAAGAGTTTAAAGACACATGATTGCCATGTTATAATGGAACATTTTCTACCAATAGACATACGTTCTATTTTGCCAGGAAATGTAAGAAGCACAATAACTAAATTGTGTTTTTCTTCAGGTCAATTTGTACTGAGGTTTATGAAAGAAACTAATCATTTGGATCAAATAGAGATTCCAAACATGATATGAATTTTTAAGTTTGGATTTATTTTAATATTTAACGAATATTTCATATGATTAATTAGTTTTAAATAAATCATGCATATTATGTTATATTATGTAGTACTTTGATGAATTCAAGTGTGACACTTACTCGAAAGATAAACTGAAAGAAATTATGGAGGAATAGTGTCAATACATTATTGAGATGAGAATTATATAAGGTACGTATATTGTCTTTTTTTATTTTGTGTGAAGTTTATGGTCCTTAGAGATTTTTGTTTTGTGATGTTCTGTACTGGATAGGAATAGTTCTGGAAGTCATGTTGTATAGTTTTTGAAGTTGTTGTATAGTTCTGCTAGTTGTTGTGAATTGAGGATTGATGTTTGTAATTATGTTTGGTGAATCTTTTATAAGTTAAAGGTTTTGGAAGTGGATATAATTATGAATGTTTTCTTGGTGTATGAGGTTTGTGTTGAATTATAATGGTTATAAGGTTTATTTGTTGAATTATAGCGGTTATAAGGTTTATGTGTTGAATTATAATGGTATATATATATATGTTGAATTATAACGGTATATAAGGCCTATGTGTTGAAATAAAGGCTTGTGTTGAATTACAAAAGATTTGTGATAAGTTTTGATAAAAATTTGAATTCTAATGGTTTTTGCTGCCATTTTATAATTAAAAAATAAGACTTATGCCAATTCTTTCAACAAAAAAACACTTCCTAAAAAAGTGCACAATAGACATCGCTTATAAAAAAACGCTTCCTAAAAAAGTGATTTTTAAAAAGCGCTATTTACGTGGGGAAAAGAAAGCGCTTTGTAAAAATAGCTCTTCCTAAAGGGGAAAAGAAAGCGATGCCTAAAGTATAACGAAAAGATACATAAGGCAACGATTTCCATGAAAAAGCGCTGCCTAAAATATAAAGAAAGAATACATTAGACAACGCTTTTAAAAGCGCTGCCTAAAGAGAGGGTGGGGGGGGGGGGGGGGGGGGGCGAAAACACTTTCCATGAAAACGTGCTGCCTAAAAGTGACATTAGAGAGCGCTTTTGTATTTAAAAGGGGACCAAAAAAAACACTGACTTAGGTATTTTATGGCGTAGTGTAGAATCTCTCAACTCTAGTTCTCTTTGTTTACTTTTTTCTTCAATCATCTTCTTTTCAAATTTTTGATATCATCCATGAGAATATCTACGTGAATAGATATTTCTAGCTCAATTTTCCTTTCCTTTTTGTTTGCCAAAAATTCAGGAGTGGTGCGAGACTTTACAAAATTCCCTCAAACATCTTGATCAATAAATGAATACATCAATTATAGAGGCTTATATTCATGGGAATGTTCATCTCTTGGATGAGTAATACAATTATGGGTGAGATGTGTCTTAAAACCCCTCCCATGCTCACCACAATATGTAAGCAATTTCTTTTTCACAATACTATCCTCTAGATTAACAATTAACACATCATATGTTTACACAATATATATGTTATTATTATTAAACAAAAAATGAATGATCATATATACTTGTAAACAAATCATAAAACACCTTAACATCATCCCATATGACGTCTTTCAAGTCCTCGTCAACTTCATGCCAACTATCTATGAAATTCTCACTTTACTTCTACCTTGTAACACAATGTAACCCATAAAATACTCAACATGTTCATCATAAGAATGTCGATTCTTATATCAACTATAACCGGGTAGCGAACACCATTTTTGTGGGCTTTTTTCACCTTGGTATACATCATGGAACATCTAGTTTTTATTTTACATTTTGTATTAACAGAGGTTGCCACAGATATTGTATGAAATGTACTTATTGAATAGGTCATGACTATCTAAATAAACCTCAAAATGATCAAGAGAAACTATTTTAGTGAATCAAATAACACGTAGAAACATACTAACTAACAGTTTAGTGAAAATGTAAAATAATGATCAAGGAAAACTATTTCAGTGAACCAAACAACACGAAGAAACATTCTAACTAACTTTTTAGTGAAAAACAAAATGAACAAACATACCTCAAACGAGTATTGATTGGAATAGAGATGATATTCGAGTTTTGAAGAATATCCCTTGGATGATATTTGATGAGAGGGAAGATGACAATCACCTAGATTTTTTTTTTGCGAAATGAGAGTGACGAAATGGCACTTGATTTTTGATAGCAATATGTAGCATTTCATGCAAAATATGTGACACATCGATTTTATATAAAACTCGACGTGAAAGTATTAATTAAAAATAATAAATATAAAAAACATAATAACGCCATATTTTGAGGACTCATTTAAAATATATTACGTCGATTATTGATGAAAACTATGGTAGTAAAAAGGTCGGGGGTCTCAATGATATCTTCGCATTTTTCATAACTGCCATAATCGGTCCCTTTGATGTGTGATGGATAGTGATTGGTAATGGTAGCTCTTGTAACATAATGTACACAAGTCGTTCGACAAGATAGGCCTAAAGAAAGAAAACATGTGGTCGTATGAGGGATCTAATTTGCAAGAATTCAATGATACAATGACCCGTCCTTGAGGGTATCGTACATTAAATTGATGATTACTGTAGGGAAGGGGAAGATGTTACGAATTTTAGCTCACATTTCTTGATGGTCCCCTACAAGAGCTTTTACAATTCCATCCTTGACATACCCTTTTCGGTGGTTCTAGAAACTATAACATGTTTGGTTTACCTCAAGTTGAAGTTCTAGAACATTCACTGTGAACTAGTCACAATTAATGCCAACCTTGCTAGAGCCAAGAGAATCTATTAAATATTGTAGGAAGATAAAAAGGAAAGGGAATACAAAGTTATGGAGATCAATTTAACCTCCCTCACTAGCAGACAAAGGGACATGAATATTCTCCCCCGTAATAAAATAGATTATGCCATCCAGATAAGTAAGATTGGTTGATTCAAAAAACTACAAATGGTGGGGCGAATAAGTAATGGCAAGCCCATCTGGTTATGTTAATGGTTTTATTATGTTAATTATTTTCTGTAAATTTGAATTACATTATCCCAATGTATCACGATAATTTCATTTAATGAAACAAGAATTTCCTTCTAAAATATCTCTTTTTCTTTGTGACTATGAAAGGTAATGATGAATCCTGGTATGATCGAGGAGATCAAAGCTCCACCATAAAGACTCACGGGTGCTATCATAAATTCCACACGTGTTCACTAAAGCAATCAAAACCCCATGATGAAAATAACACATACAAAGAAGGGGTAAAACCACTAAAATTAGCAAAAAAAAATTCCTGCCCTCTCTTGGTAGCTAGTCACTCTAGAGGTCGCAGTGGATTTGCCACACATCAACTTCGGATCAGGTTTATACCTGGGTGGGGGAAGGGGTATCGACACTTGGCCTAGGACGATCCTAGAGATGTCTAATAAACTTCGAGTGAAAAAAGGAGAGACGAGCGTGGCTAATCCCTTAATCAAGTAAGAACAATATCCAATTTTCAAATTCATATATTCACGTTCTATATTGTAGGGGGTTACATTTACATGAACGAACAAATCAAGAACGTAAAAAAAAGGAGAGACGAGCGTGGCTAATCCCTGAGAAAAACAATTTTCCCATCTTTAATTGTCTAATTCGGTTTTACTTGCTCCCTCAAAATGCGTGAAGGGGAGTAAACATGTTCCACTTGTAATAAAGCATTCTCAAAAGAGTATGAGATATATGTAAGGACGACATCATCCAGTTCATATTAGTTTTTAGTTAAAGATACATTCTCAGAAGTTCTAGAGATCCCCTTGAGCGATTGAAACTGATGCCTTTGTAACAGATAGAGAAGTCAAAGCTTTACCTTTCTTTTCCAATTCTCTCACTAGAAACTTTACATGGTCAAGTAAAGGGATAAGGAGACTAAAATCACTCAAGGTGTCACCTATTTTGGTAAGAAACAAAAGCCTTCTGTACATTTTACAGTTATCACTACAAGAAAAAAGAAGATTTACGACACTTGAGTTGTGACAGTTATTACAAAACCGTCCTTATTCCTGGATTGTGACGGTTGTCACGACAGTTAGGGTCAACTGTCATAGATTTTTTGCGACAGTTATCAAAAAACCGTCCTTATTCCTGGACCACGACAGTTCTCACGACGGTTTGAGCCAACCGTCGCAAATTTTTTAGGCATGTTGTATAAAATAATGCGACAGTTACCAAAGAACCGCCCTCTTTTCACATTCGCGACAGTTAAGACGAACTGTCGCAATTACTTTAGCCAATCATAATCACTATTTTTTTTATTCCTTTAATTTTCTATTTTTTTCTTTCATTTTTATTTTCTAACCTTTTCAATTTAACTAATTAATTTAATAAATAATTATTATAATTATTATAATTTTCATGATAATGTAGCTTAATATTATTATCTAAAATAATAGTAAAATATTTTCTGTTTTATTATATAAATAATTAACTTTTATTAAAATTAATTTTAGTAACAATGTTAATATATATAAATGTTTTATAGAGATTATAAATGCATTACAAATTATAAATTATAAATTAAAAACATGTTTAAGTTTTAAAAAAATATTGAAAAAAAAGTTGTGGACTCCACCTTCTTCTTCTTGCATACGGTTTCCGAAATATCCCATATCTCTGAATTCAACCATCTTCAATTTGACCTTCAATTCTTTTTTAATGATTTGTTCTCCAATTTAACCTCTAAATCCCTCGACATTTTTCAATTTCTCGATCTTCTCTTTCTCTCAAATTCTGTCACAAACCCCTTTCATGAATGTATCAGTGAAGACAGAATCGGAATGCACAACAGTTTTAATGTGTGTAATGGTAAGTAGGGAAGACGACGAGTCTGGTGATGGTTTGAAGAGTGAGTTTCGAGAGGTTGCAGAAACGGCCTTTATTTAAATGGATTACTAAATCGGCTATGAAAGCGGTTTACACGTTCAGCAACGAAAGAAAAGGATGAGTCCTGTGAAGAGACATTGACTGTAGTAGAACAACAATATGCTGCAATTATAAGTGTTAAAGGCGATGTCGCAGTGCTAGTGAGAAATTTGAAGCGGTTTACACGTTTAGAAATGGGAGAAAATGCCGAGTCTTGTGAAGAGATGTTGAATATGGTAGAACAAGGTGTTGCAGTTGTAAGTGGTAAAGGCAATGGTAAGGTGGGGATGGTCAAGCGATTTACACGATTGGCGGTGAAAGCAAATCCTGAGCCCGAGAGACAACGACTGATTTAGAACAACAGGTTGCTGCCGTTGCAAGTGGTGGGTTTCTCGGTGTTGGTTATCCATCACAATCTCGATCCATCTCCGTGGAAGCGTTGAAACTGAGTGATTCATTGCTTGATGAAGGTACTGCTGTTGCGGAAGCAATGTCTATGTGTAATAATATTCAAAAGGGTAAGAAGAAAACTTTCATTATTGCTAGTAATTATCATCCGCAAACCATTGATATATGTCAGACGAGAGCTGATGGATTTGAGCTCAAGGTTGTGGTGAAAGATCTTAAGGATAGTTATTACAAATCTGGTGATGTTTGTGGTGTTCTTGTTCAATATCCTGGTACTGAAGGCGAGGTTTTGGATTACAGTGAGTTTATTAAGAAGGCTCATGCTAATGAGGTTAAGGTTGTTATGGCGAGTGATCTGTTGGCATTGACTGTGTTTAAGGTGAAGTGAGTTATGTTTTGATTAAGAAGATTGATTTTAGTTGAAGTGAGTTTAAGGTGAAGTAATTTATGTTTTGATCAAAAAATCTTGTGTCATATGACTAGCACTTTTAATAAATTTCAGAATTGATTATATGTTAGCTTTAAAGTAGAATAGATTTTGGTTGAGGATTTTATTTAATTCTGGTTGGTTTTGTTTAGGCACTGCTTGCAAACACGGCTGCTATGTAAAATCTATATCTTCTGTCGGGACGTTGTGTTTTCACCCACAACATGTGCAACCAAAAATTTGAGTTCACAAGAAAACAACTCCTTCTATATCTGTAAGTATTCTCCACATCCACCAACCAAACTTGTAGGCCATCGGCCAGCTCCAGCAACACCCCTGCTAAGAGGGTTGCTATTTCAACATGTCTTGATGCGCTTTTCTAAAATGAGGACCTAACTCCTAAGCAATTCACAAAAAAGCCAAACACATGAAGGATTGATCTAATGGTCATAATATTCCAAGCCTCATATTTTGTAGCTTTTAATTATTTTGTTGACACCATATTTGTAAGGAATGATTCTAGACACTAAGCTGTAATGTTGTTTTAGCGTGTCGTAATTCATCTAAGCTTTTCTTAATATCTTGAACTCAGTGAGTCATGAATATTAGTTTTGTAATGAGGCTTCTATATATTAATGTGATATTTTCTTCATTTTGTTGTTTGTTTATTTCATTGCAAGTTATAATAAATTTGTCAATTCTGTCTGCAAATTGTAACACGCAGAAGACAGTATAATATGCTTCACCTTTGTTTAACCAATAACATGTGTCTTTGGATAGTTATGTCTACAACTTACATGTTGTCATCATTCAAGCTAATGATAATACATTTAGAGGTTTATTTAGGAGTCAATGTTACAACTCACATGTTTGGATACTAGTTTTAATACATTTAGCAGTCAATGTTTCGATGGTTAATTCTTATAAATTTGATTCCTAAAATACAAATTGTATTGGTATAAGTTGATAAACTACATTCTGCTATACTCTACATATGCACAACCTGAGTTGAAATTCTGTTATGCTCTACATATGCACAACACATTGTAAGTATCCTCCCATCACTACCCCCTATATCACCCTCTTCATTTCCAAGAAGTTGCACACTGAATGATTTCGGGCTTGACGGTGTGGACGGTATGCTGATTATTATGTGTTTAGATGAAGGAACCCATGACTGAATGTGGTCTACATACTGAAACAGAACCTCAACTATCAGAAGTTATAGCATATATTGAGAGCCAACCTCCTACCGAGGAATCAAATATTGAGATTCATGCCGCTTCTGAGGTCAGTGTTGAAACTGAAACTGAAGACAGGTTCTCAAGCGGAAGTGGAGATGGATGTTCTCGCTGGTGTGTTGGGGAGAATTAATTTGTCTCAAGTATTTCTCGTTTTCTGATTTCCAATGGAAGTAAGAAATAATATTGTATATTTTTTATTAAAATATATGCTTTTTTGTTGTTATATACAACTTTTATGAATCATTGTATTTAAACTTTTCTTGCTTGTTGCAGGTATTAGTTTGTCTTACATGTGGCGATGAAGGCTTTGAAGAGGCAATAGTATATTGCAGCAAATGTGGAGATTATGCAATGCATAGGTGC
The DNA here is from genome assembly GCA_963859935.3 of Lathyrus sativus. Lineage (NCBI taxonomy): Eukaryota > Viridiplantae > Streptophyta > Magnoliopsida > Fabales > Fabaceae > Lathyrus > Lathyrus sativus. Next base: position 953,820,263 of record OZ012735.1, read on the forward strand.
TTTTTACTTACTCTAGGATATTGAACAATACACATTGATTCACATCAATACACTAGACTATTTTTTGGTTTCTTTTCTATCCTAATTTGTTGGATATAGTAGAAATAAGCATTATATTTAGCATTTTATGAAGTGTAGTTTCACATTCTTAAATACTATTTTATGAAACTGAAGACAGAGGTTCTCAAGCGGAAGTGAAGATGGATGTTCTTGCTGGTGTGTTGGGGAGAATATCATTGTTTATGAAATTAACAGGTTTTGTTTGATAACATGCGCTTATATATATTGATATTTGTACTCACATACATCACATCATGTTTGGTTATAATTCAAACATGATGAAGAAAGTCAAGTGAGTGTGGTGGTGAGTACTAATTGTGGTGGTGAATTTTATGCAGCAACGACTATAATTTGATATGATGGAGTCCATGGAGTTATGTGTCCCACCAGGCTTTCGTTTCCACCCAACTGATGAAGAACTTGTTGGTTATTATCTCAGAAAGAAAATTGCTTCTCAGAAAATTGATCTTGATGTTATAAGAGAGATCAATCTTTATCGTATCGAACCATGGGATCTATGAATAATGAGGATCTCTCTCTTCTGTAATACCTCTTATTTTTAATCTATAATACATCTTTCTATTCCTCTTGAATTATGTTTGTCACATTCGAGTTTTTTATACTCTCAAGCGTGCACATGTGTGTGAAAGACATTATTTAGTCATTTTAACTGTGTACTTTTTCAGGTGAAGAGATATATAGATGCTTACTCAGCTTTGTCAACTGTTAGATTTTCTCATGATGACTTATCCCGAATAGCAAGTGTTTATGCTGAAGCAGAGAATGATTGGTTGCACTCCACCAAAAATCTTCTGCTTGATAGTGATGGTGACAGTGATGCATTAATGTCTGCACTTAAGTGGCAAATTGATGCATACTTCAAATTTGTAACAACAGTTGCTGAGTTAGTTCGCTATAAATGGACCGAGTTTGATTTAAACATGATGGAAAGTGGCATAGGAATCATGTTAATGTCTCTTATATTTCAAGTTTATGCTATTTTAAGGGACACTAAACAGCTTGGTGTAAATTCTTCTTCGTCGTCTGGAAATTCTTCAATTATCACTTCCTCAAGTTTTACATTATTTTTACTAGGAATACGCTCATGCAGTCTCCTTTCAAATAGTTATATCTGTAAGTGTGAAAATTTTCATATGCTCTCCACTTAGTATATCCAGAATGGTAAAAATTCATCGCCAATATGTTTCTCACTTAAACTTTGCTGTCAGTGGAGGAAGGAAAAGTAGCAAATTTTCTTTTGAGCACATTTGGGATTGTGGCATTACGTCAGTCAGTTACCAAGGAGAAGCTGCTAACAGAAGTATTTGTTTAGTTTAGTTTAATTTAATTTTCTTTCTTCTTTTGTTTTAGAACCAAGTATTTTCTTTGAATTTCTTACATGCTAAGGTATTTGTTCCTGCAGAGCATTGGGTTCCTTCTTTTGAGCACCCTCTGCCAATTCGTTATTGAAGTTGGGCTGTCCAAGCAGGCTGCGACGTCTGCTTTCATGAAAGACTACATGTTGCACCCTAAAATTTGACCAACCGGTTCCCATATCTGGTTTATGTTTCAACGCATTTTTGCATTCGCATTCGCATACTGCATGCATTGAATTTTCTCAGTCAAATTGATTTTATCGGGATTGCAGCCCCTGGCGTTTCAGGCAGTTCAGGCCGGTTTGAATAGGTGTATTTCGAGAATTGGTGTTCGTTCCCTGTGTTTTCAGGCCATCTCGGTGCCCGGGTTTCGTTATGGTTGTGCAATCGTTTTATAATCGATTTAATCGGCCTCCTAGCATTTTTAGGATTTTTCTTGTATTTTATAGATTTTTAATGCGTTTAATAGATTTTAATAGGGTTATTTGTTTTTTTAGATAATAAATAGGATGGTATTTTGTTTATAGAACTTAATAGATTTTTTTAATAATTTTTAGAGTTTTAAATAGATTTTCTTTTCTTTTTTGAGATTTAATAGATTTAAAAGTTTTTTAGATATTAATTTCCTTTTAATAGATTTTTTTAAAAAAAATAGATAACTAGATATTAATTTTCTTAAAATAAGAATAGATTTTTTAAAATTGGAATTTAATGTTTTTCAAATTTTTTTATTATTAGAGTTTAATTGTTTTTTTAGATTTAATTAGATTTTTTAAATAGTTTTTAGATATTAAGTAATTTTTTTTCTGTTTTTTAATAGGTTAATTAGGATTTTTTTATTAATTTTCGTTTTAGGCTTTAATTAGGATTAATGATAGATTTTAATTAGGTTTTATTATTAATTTTCGTTTTAGGATTAATTAGGTTTAATTTTCAGTTAATTTTGTTTTTTAAGAGTTTAATCAGAGTTTAGGCCAATTGGGCCTATTATCCAGTCCAAAGCCCAGTCAGAGGATCCATTTCGCATGCCACTTGTCACTATAAGAGCAGTGCCACGCGTGCAGCCCCAGTTTCAGCCACCTCACTCTCACACACACTCAGAATCGTGACAACACACACTCCACTATCTCCTCTCTGATCACACGTGGCTTCCCCTAATCCTCCCTCAGCGCCACTTGTCATGCCCTGAACACTCACCGCCACCACCCATTGCATGCAAGCGCCACGCGTCCCACCAACGGATTCCCACCGCCGGCCATGCAAACGTCACCGGAGACACCGTCCTCCACCGTAACTTCTCGCCGGTAACTGCCAAACCACTCGCCGGAATCTTCAAACTCGCCGAAAACTACAAATTGCATCAACTTCATCCAATTCTTCATAGATTCACCGATCAATGTTCAACCTTCATCCAAGTATTCCAGATTAGCAAGATCTTCATCTCCTACGACCAAAAGCCTCCACAGAAACCCTCACGAACTTCATCAGAGTTCACAGTTAGAACGCGTTCATCAGTGTTTCGCCGGACAGTCAAGAATCATTATCAGGCCATCCACCTCTTTCCAGAAGAGAACCTTCAAGTGTTCTTCAGGCGGCTTCCAGAGATTCAACAACCTTCAATGCGTGCGTCGTCAACGATCTTCATCCAAATACCAAGAACATTCTTCGCCAAGATTTGTTCGATCTTCCGTTGAGTTCATCGCGGTTTCGACGGATCCTTTGTCGTTCTTCAATTTTCTTTGAGTATCTTCGATCACCGGCTTCAAGATCGCCATCAAGACTTCTCGATCTTCATCAATCTCCAGATTTCACACTTCATCAGGTACGTTTTTTTCCTTCGAATCGTTGTTTGCTGTTGTGAGTTTGGATGCACGTTGAGTATTCTGATTAGAAAGAGGTTTAGGTTTTGTTTTAGGTTGAGAGATTGAGAGGTGGAGAGAGTTTCAGTGAGGGAGATGGAGGGAGCGCCGCTAGGGTTTCGTTGGAGAGGGTAGTGAACAGTAGCAGTGTGAATGGAGTGTTAGAGGAATTTTAGGGTTTTGCTTTGCTGAAGGTGGATTGAATTGGGCTCGGGCATTAGGCCCAGTCACGAGGCTTGCTAACCATACTCCATGTTTTCCCTTGACACCCCCTCCCCTGGTGTGAATTTTGTTTGGGCCTAGCAGATTTGCTGCTCACACCCCCCGTTTGAGGCCCAAACGTGGATACAAAGCGAATTCGTTGCTATTCGCAACCCCCCGTTTTTTTTTCTCTTAGTGTTTTTTTTTTCTTCTGGATTGATACTGGGCCCAGCGTGTGCTACCAGCACCCCCCCTCCTGGGCCCAATGTAGTTCTGAAGTATAAATACTTGCTGTTGACGCCCCCTGTTTTTCAATTTTGATTGAATTTTCTTTTTCTTTCATATTTGCATATAGTTTAAAAAAATAAATCATAATAAATCCAAAATTAATCATAAAAATATTTCAAAAATACCTCCATGATCTTGGATTTATTTGTGATTTTACGAAAATAATAAATTTCATATTCACCCATTTTTAAATTTAATTTGATTTTTCCCATTTTATTAACTTCTTTAATTTGGTACATTCGATACATGTTTTTGTAAATTTTCTTGTGACCAATTGGTGAATAGTTTTGAGTTGATTCTTGTTGGGTTGATTAGATTAGAAGTATAGGTTCCCTTAGAGATTTATTCCACATTTTAGTGGATTAATCTTGATTAGTTTTGATTAGAGAACATTAGGGTGATAGTAGTAGGGTTCAAACTCAACATAGGTGCATTCTAACATTTTATTTTGGGGGGTTTTTAGCATGAATTAGGTTCTGGGACATATAGGGTATGTAGGGTAGATGTAGAAATCCCCTTAGAATTAATCTTAGAATTTTAAATACTATGTTGCTATTTTTAGTATATTTTACAAATGGAGTGTTTGTCTGGTGTTCCCACTTGGGGTTTATATTTGTTTGCTTGGGCTTTTGGGCTATTCTATGGGGTATGGGGCTTGGCTTGAGCTTATGGAGCATGAAGATATCAAAAGAGAAGATTGAAGATGATAATCAAATGTTGAAGCTTGAAGATTGTTTGTGCTTGGAGTTGATTGAAGACATAGGAGATAGGAGATAGGTAAAGCCTTAGAATAGAACAAATTCTTTGTACAAACATGGCAAGCTTCTTGTGCTTCCATTCCTCTCTATGATATAAAGTCCCTATAGAGTATTCACCTCTCTCCTTTGGAGAGATAAGTGGCCTTACCTTAGAGTTAGAACTTTGAGGGAACCAGTCTTTCATGATGATAAACACTTATAGGCTTCCTTTGGTTGTCAATAAGCTGGTTATCATTCAACTTATTCTGTTAAGTGATTCTCATCTAGGAGAGCTTTCCTTGAAGAAAGAAGCCATTGAAGATAGAGATGAAGATCAAAGATTGACGAAGATGAAGGTTATTCATGTCAAAACTGTGCAGCTGTTAAAGCTAGGGTTTACTGCTGTTTGGAGCTATTTGCTGTCTGATGCTGTCAATTGTTTGAGCTTCTGTGCCTGCTTGAGCTTGGTGATTTCTTGGAGATGGAAGCTTGTTGTAGCTTGGGTATCATTGGATTTTGACTTTGGGGTTCATTGGAAGATTGCTGTTAATCAACTGTCAGAGTTGGATGGGATTTTCAGAGCTGCTGCTGTAGTAGCTGGTGTGCTGTCAGAGCTGGTTTTGGGGTTTATTTTTCCTTGCTGTATTGTTTGTTAATTTTCCCCTTAGGTTTGAAGTGAAGCCGTTTCACTTTGCCTATTTTTTTCCAGGTTCGAGGTTGAGTGGGACTCCCTTGCCTCGCTTGTACTGCTGCATTCATGCATTTTACTGCTTTATTGTATATATGCTGTTTCTTTTTCGTTTATCCCGTAGGATCTCTGTTTCTCTCTGCGCAAGAGAGAAATATGACAGACATTAGGTGTTAACCCATGCATGACAACATTAGGGTAGTTTTGATTCCCATTTCAAACCCTAGGATTTCAGAGCGTCGTTCTCTTCTGTCTCAAAATCATTCAAAACAATGTAATAAGATTTCAAACATCAATAAAAGACAGTTCTTGCGTAAAAGACTGAAAACCAATCAAAGTGTCATTTTTTGTCCACTTGGACCCGTAATCAGGAGCAAACCTTTTTCAGAAGGATAAAAGATAAACAGACAAATCTGTGTCTTCCGTAGCCTGAACTACGTTTGCTCTGATCTTTCATGTTGTATGAAAGTACGTAGGCATAGGATGTGATATCCTAGCGAGCAACCTTCCCCTCCTTTTGCGTAGGTAGGCGAACTACATTGACTCTGATTTCTCGTTCCAGACGGGAATACGTAGGCATAAAGTGCGATACTTTGCCGAGTCATTTTATTTTCTTTTAACCCCAGACCTGTAGAATAGATAGAATAACAATCCGTACTAGAAAACAAGTGTGTATCCCGTCGAGTACGACGGACGTGAGGGGTTCTAATACCTTCCCCTTGCGTAACCGACTCTCGAATCCAGGATTTGGTTGCGATGACCATTCCTTTCCCGTCTTTGCGGTAGGTTTACTTCGAGCGTTTCCTTTCCCTCCGTTGGGATAAATAACGCACGGTGGCGACTCTTCTGTTCAGCCGGCGCCGATTTTCGCAGTAGCGACACTACAGTTCATGGATTGCCAACATAACATCAAATTTACCTGTTTGGGACTATACAGCAAAATTTATACCAATGTTGATTTTGATTCTATTGGCATTTTGGCTTTAAAAGGCCACCAATTGCAGCTTCTTTGATTGGCCATGGAAGTATGTCATACTGGGTACTATCTTGTGTTATATGCTAATAATTGTGCATTGGATCACAAACAGATGGATTTGGTGTTGCACTGATGCCTGAAAGCATTGGAAAAAGTTATATTCGTAGAATTGTTTATACTATTTCTTTGGGACAATTGTTATTACTGGCATATGAAGGGCTCATTATGAAGGGCTCATGATGAAGGGCTCATGATGATACTAGAAGACCACAAGTGATTTTCTTTACTGGTGCTAACTGGAAGTAATTTTTAAACTTTTGTAGATGTTCATGTCTATCCTCTAAGGCAAAATCATACCAAAGAATTCTTCAGCCATCGGTAGAAAATCTTGGATCATCACTTGGTGTGAAAAATTGGGCAGAATATCTTAGATCATCATAGGTTGTACAATTATATTGATTATATTGTATATATCAAGTTATAGATTATGACATTTGATCATTTAGATATTCATAAGTATATATTTAGTAGAAAATATAATAAGTTATTTAGAAAAGTGATATAATGAAATATCAATTGTTTTTAAGTTATATAAATTTATATATTTGTTATATGTGAGTCTTTATATATTTGATATACATGAGTCTTTATATATTTGATATATTACCAAAAAATAATAATAGTTTAAATTAAAAAAACAATTATAAAAAAAAGGATGAAAGTAATTTAAATAAAAATAGAATATTATAAAAAAAAATCTATAGATAAAATTACGACGGTTTAGACCGTCGCAATTAGCATAAATAATATTTAGAATTAGTAAATATAATTACGACGGTTGAAAACCGTCACAATATGGAGATTACGACAGTTAGCTACCCGTCGTGAAAATAAATAATATTTAGAATTAGTAAATATAATTACGACGGTTGAAAACCGTCACAATATGGAGATTACGACAGTTAGCTACCCGTCGTGAAAATAACAACGGTTTGTACGACAGTTTTCACAACCGTCGCAATACGGCCTCGCGACGCACGTTTCTGCGACGGGGTTGAAACCGTCGTAACTTACAAATTGTGACAGCTAAAACCGTCGTAATATGTCAAAATGAACCGTCGCAATTTGCCAATTTTCTTGTAGTGTATATATCATGCTGAAGCGTCAGATCACGAACTCTTGCAACAATTGTCTTTCCTTACAATGCCGATCAGCTAAAAGAATGTACATACGATCGACTCCACCAATGGTTAGAATGGAAAAGGATTATTGGGTGTAATACACCAGGGTTGATAATTTATCCTTTAGAGCTTTATCAGTTAATCTGGAAAGGGAAGAGTAATCCTCTTCAAAGTAGACGTCTAGTGCTCTTTTGGAGTATGGGGCCTCGGTCGAGCCAACAAGATAAGAGTCGGAATACCTAAAACCATACCCTTCATGCATGCCCAAGAATCTCAACATCAAGGGCAAACATCAGGGAAGTTCCTCCTCGAGACCATGGTAAGTCCGATTCAAAAGATCGGGTAACCTCCTCACCATTTTGAGTAGAGAAAGAGCCTTGGGAAATGTTGGAGCATTAAAAGGCCATCAGTGACAACTCGAGCTCACCTATTCATTTGGGTAGTTGAAATGCATGAGAAATTGTAATTTATTGAGAAAATTTAAACTTGGGGGATAATTTTAAGGTTTAATGATATAAATGTCATTAAAGTGGAATGAGTATATATAACAAAATTCAAACCCAACAACTTTATAAAAAACACATTACAATGCTTTTGGTGAATGATTATTCTCAAATATTTGTAAATGATTGTTTCGACACACTGGAATTAGATTAGTGTTTTCCATTGATGTACAAAAGGGGTAGCAAGTATTCCATATGGGGTTTAAGCCGACTTTTCTTAACAATTTTATGCAAGAGGATATATATGTTGAGAAAGCATAAGCTTTTATGATCAAAGGCCAAGAAGAAAAGTCTACTTGCTATAAAGGGACTTGTGTGACTTAAAATAAAGTCCCAAGAGTGTGGTACAACAAAAATAAATGATAATTTACTGCAATTGAAATTTAAAAAGAGCCATTATGAAGCCACACTATATGGCAAACATGTTAGTACTATCATTTTAATAAATATTTTGTATGTTAATGATCTTTTAAGTGACAGGAAACAACCAAACACTAGTTGAAGAATTCGAGCAAGAAATAAAATAAGTTTTTGAGATTACTGATCTTGGTCTTATGACTTATTTTTTAGGTATGAAACTCACTCAGAAGAAGAATGAGTTTTTTATTTGTCAGAATAAAATATGTATGTTTTTTTTTTAAATCCAGCTTGACAATAAAAACATTAAACACTCTCATGAATCAAAATAATAAGTTAATCAAGGAGGATATGGATAGGGTGAGAAAGTCGATCAAACTCGTTTTAAAAGCTTGATTGGGTGTTGAATGCTTCTTACGTCTACAAGGCCCGCATCTTATTCTTTGTTAGCTTGTTGATATTATTTATAAATTGTGCTAGTGAATTGCAATTGAAAGCCACAAAAAGAATTGTTAGATACATCAAAACCGTTCATTATGAAGTTATGTACAACAAGGTCAAAGACAAACATTATTTAGTTATTTTTATAGTATTTGGGTAGGTAGTTTGGATAATATGAAGAGTACTTTAGGGAATTGTTTCAATATAGGTGAACATTTTTTTAGTGTTTAACGAAGAAAAAGGTTGTAGCTCAGTCAACAACAAAAGTTGAGTTCATGGCTGCAACAACAAATATCTTAGTATATTTGAGTCTGAAACAAAGACTTTTGTTGATAATTAAACAACTATTTTATTCTCATTTAATGTTGTAGTTCTTTAGAAGACCAAACACTTTAATGTCAAATTTATTTAAGAGAAGTAAAAGAAAATGGGGATGATAGTTTGGTTTATTGAAGACCTAGAGATCAAGTTGCAAATATGTTTACCGAATCTTTTACATTAAACGAGTTCGAATATTTAAGAAATATGTTAGTGTCATACCCCAAACACTACGCCAGAAATGACATTTAACAGCGCATAAGAAGACAGCGCTTTATGAAAAAGCGTTGCGAAAGAGTCATGAAAACAAAAGAAAATAAATAGCATAACTTAGACAACGCTTTTTGAAAAGCGCTGCTAAAGGGGGCCCCTAAGAAAGCGTTGTTAAATGTATGACCTAAGAAAGCGCTTTTGTAAAGCGCTGCCAAAGGGGGGCCCTAAGAAAGCGCTTTTGTAAAGCGCTGCTGTAGGTGTAACCTACAAGAGCGCTTTCTTTATAAGCGCTGCTATATGGGGTATGAAAGAAAGCGCTTTTAAAAAGCGTTGCTATATGTCATGCCTAAGGTACACCTTAGAGAGCGCTTTTTAAAAGCGTTGCTAAAGGCCATTAAAAAGCGCTGTTATATGTATAATTAGAATAAATTTAAAATACCCACCAGAATTTTTAAAAGAAACAGAACAGTTGTACGTGTATCCTTCTTTCCTTCTTTCTCCTCTGGCGAACGTTGCCCTATTCACCACGACCGATTCCGTTGATTCCCTCTGTCCGACAGCCGCCGACTGTCGCCCTCCTCCGTTTATTCAGTCTGCATTGCATTTCTCCGCCATTTGTCCGTCCGTTTTCGACAGCCTCCGTCTGTTCATTCTGTAGCGCATTTCCGCCATTGTTACGGTATTTGAAGTTTTTCATTTTTCATATTTCTGGATTATTGTCTTAGTATTTCATTTTTCTGGATTATTGTTTTTTCGTTAAATTCTTATATTGTGAATTTAGTTTTCTCAATTTGATATGATGTTAGTGTTACTTCTTTTCCGAGTTATTGAGCTCTGAAGGTAGTTCTTTAGAATGTGTTGTTTTCTCATTTATCTCCAACTGTGAATGATTTTCTTCTCTTGTTTTGCTGTTTAACAATAGTGTCTTAATCTCAGTGTCAGTTTAAATGTTAGCTTATATCCTTCTCATTTATTTTGTGTGTAACTATTGATCCTATAGTTAATAAACCTCTTATGTTCATCCTATGTAATAATAATTAATGTTGTTAGTTTTATTTCATTCTACTATGTCCCAATATTGTTTTAATATCACAGTTTGTAGGATTGTGTTAGAATCTTGTTGACGGAAGAAATCTTTCTATTCTTCTGTTAATTTTCTAGCCAAGGGATTTGGGTGTTAGTTGATTTTTTGATTTAATATTGGTGATTTTACTACAAAATACAACAATATTAACACTGATTTATACTATAAGGAGGCTTTTATGTAGTATTTGTATCCGTTAGAGTATGTATTCACCAAATAGCAATGTTGTTTCAATGAAACATGGTAAGGAACTAGTTTTGCCTCTTGTTGTTGAGGAGGGTTAAATTGTGAGTAAAATTGAGTTTTTGATTTCAAATAAGTTTAGTGCTCTTTGATTTACATATATCAAGCTCTTTTAATAAGAAAATGTTTTTTTTTCACGTCTTAGATACACGTCTATCCTATTTTAATGAACATTTTAGAAGTCTATGCTTGAGATTTCAAAGAAAGAGACACCACTTCCACATTAATGTATACAAGTCTATTAAGAGTTCAAATATAATTAGAGTTCGACTTTATAAGAGTTTTAGTCTAACTTTAAAATATGAGTAGTCTGTTTGACCCATATAATTAACAATTCTTAAATTGTACTAATATTTATGTCAAGTAGTTCGTATGAAATATGAGTAGTCCGTTTTATGGTATTTTATTTTGTTCCTCGGTTTATAGTTTCTTAGTTGTTCCACCTTTTTCTTTTAATATTATAAGGCTTTATTAAAAGAAATTATCAACTATATAAGAAGTTGTTACATTATTGCAAGTTTTATCAACAATTGATGTTCCAAGAATTATTTAATGTTGATGATGTTATTAATTTTGTCTATTATAGGGGTTACCTGTGAAGAGCAAGGTTGTGATCGTTTTCAAGCATCCTAATGTGTAGCTTTCTTAGAAGTTAGTGATTTCTTTACAGGTATTCTCTGTTTTTGTTTAACTTTCTTAGTTTAGTTTAGACTACTCAATTAGTATGAATAAAAAATGGATGTCTTCTAATCGATTGTCTAAAGAGTACGAGAATGGGGTATCAAAATCCGTTAAGTTTGCTGTTGAACATGCCAAAGACCCCAGTAGGATCACATGTCCTTGCTTAGGTTGCTGTTATGGGCGTCGAATTGACGTCGTTCAGTTGGAATCTCATTTAATGAGACATGGAGATGATAGACACCTGACTTGGCATGCAGATGATAGAATTATAGATGGGAAGTATCGACATCCGGCAGATTCACCACAATGGATGAAAATTGATAATGAGTATCCTGATTTTGGAGAAGAAGCAAGAAACCTTTGCTTGTCATTATCGACTGATGGAATGAATCCGCATGGTCTGCAAAGTATCTCACCTTCCACCTGGCCTGTAATTATTATGATTTATAACCTACCTCCATGGCTATGTATGAAGCGTAAGTACATGATGTTATCTATGTTAATTTCTGGCCCTAAACAACCAGGGAATGACATAGACGTATACTTGACACCTTTAATCGAAGACTTAAAGAGTTTGTGGGAGAATGGTGTGGAGGTTTATGACGGATATAGGAAAGAAAGCTTCAATTTGAGGGCGATGTTGTTTGACATAATTAATGATTTTCCAGCATACAGAAATCTATCAGGGTATAACATTAAAGGTCAATGTGCGTGTCCTATCTGTGAAGAAAACACAAATTGGACGCAGTTGGAATTTGGTCAGAAGAATGTCTTTCTTGGTCATCATAGATTCTTAAATTCTAATCATCACTACCGTGGATGGAGAAAAACATTTAATGGAAATTCAAAACAACGTAGAGTTCCACCTACATTGACCGGCGAACAAATTTTTGAAAAGGTGAAAGATGTGAGTACTCAGTTTGGCAAGCCTTTTACTCACACGCTTGTCACGCGTGGGTGGAAGAAGAGGTCAATTTTGTTTGAGTTGCCATATTGGAAGTCGTTGTATGTAAGACATTTTCTTGATGTTATGCATATTGAAAAAAATGTATTTGACAGTGTTATTGGTACGTTACTCAATATACAAGGAAAGTCTAAGGATGACCTTAAAGCAAGAAAGGACTTGGTAGCAATGGGAATAAGAAATGAATTAGGGCCCTTGAAGAAAGGAAATCGCACATATCTACCACCTGCTGCTTATACTTTATCTAGAAAGGAGAAAAAGATATTGTGTAAGTTTCTGAGTGAAGTTAAATTTCTAGAAGGATACTCTTCAGATATTAGAAGACTTGTTTCTATGAAAGACCTCAAGTTAAAGAGTTTAAAGACACATGATTGCCATGTTATAATGGAACACTTTCTACTAATAGGTATACGTTCTATTTTGCCAGAAAAAGTGAGAGGCGCAATAACTAAATTGTGTTTTTTCTTCAGGTCAATTTGTAGTAAGGTGATCGATCCTGCGATCTTACCAACATTGCAAAAAGAAATAGTTATTACTTTGTGTGAGCTTGAAATGTATTTTTCTCCATCATTTTTTGACATAATGGTACATCTAGTTGTCCATCTTGTGAAAGAGACACAATTGTGTAGACCAGCTTATATGAGATGGATGTACCCTGTTGAACGTTATATGAAAATATTAAAAGGGTATGTGAAAAACCGAAGTCGACCAGAGGGATGTATTGTTGAACGATACATTGTTGAAGAAACTATTGAGTTTTGTACTGAATATTTGTCCAACGTTCAATCCATTGGCCTCCCAAAATCTAATGTTGTTGAAAAAATAGTAGGTAAACAGTTAATTAGAAATAAAGTTGTGACAGTTTCAAGGGATGAACGGGAGCAAGTGCATTTGTATGTTCTGCACAATGACATTGAGGTTGAGTCGTATGTTGAAATGCACAAGGATGTTCTCCGAGGTTTAAATCTGAATTGAAATGAAAATTGGATAGTACGTGAGCATAATCGAAGTTTTATAACATGGTTCAAGGATCATATTTTTCAAAGCTTTATTCTGATCCCGCTTCAATAACAGAAAGGTTGAGATGTTTAGCATATGGTCCAAGTTTGCATGTGTTTTCTTATAGCGCATACGCAATTAATGGATACACATTTTATACCAAAGAACAAGATGATAAGAGTACAATGCAAAATAGTGGTGTCACCGTGCTTGCCGAAGCAATGCACATTTCAAGTGTGAAGGACTTAAACCCCAAATATGTGAATCTGTCGTATTTTGGGGTTATCGAGCGCATTTGGGTGTTTAATTATGAAAAGTTTCAGATTCCTATCTTTGGATGCAAGTGGGTTGAAAATAATAGTGGCATACAAATGGATATGTCAGGATTTTTGTAAGTGGATCTTAATAAGGTGGGGTACAAAGGTGAGCCTTTTATTCTAGCCACGCAAGCTAAACAAGTGTTCTATGTCACTGATCTGACAAGTATGAAATGGTCTATAGTTCTTTTTTCCATCAAAGCAATCGATGATAACATTGGAGATTAGGGTGATGTTGATGTTGAGAAGGAATCTTATATTATAGATGATCAAGATGAGAATATTAGAGAGGACGAATCATATATTAGAAATGATCATAACGAGCAAATTTGGATCAGTCCATCTGTCCGTGTTGTTAAAATAAAGAGATGTTAGTGACAAAGGTACTTGTAGAATCACATATTGTCTCATTCAATAAAATTACATATTATATCATTCAATAAAATTACATATTATGTCATTCAATAAAATTATATATGTTTTTCTTATTTATACATTTCTTATGTATATATTTCTTATTTACATATTTACATGTCATTCATTTGATACTTTGGTTTTTCTGAATTACAGGTATTATGGCCACCAATGAGGAAACATCACATGATGGAAACGAAACAACAAAAGACATGGAAGGCAATATCAAAAGAGGAATAACGATTATGAAAAAAATTATCCGTGCGAGAGATAAGGGTGTAAAGTATGATGTGCATTGGAATGAAAGAGATCAATTAGTTGAGCCTAACGGTGCGATGCTGACAAGTTACATTGGAGAACTTGTACGTTCGTAAATTCCGATTACTTGCGATAATTGGAGAATTCTTTCGCTACAACCGGCTAAAGACAAACTTTGGAGCGAGATATAGGTATGATATTTGATTATTTTTAATTATGTTGACGGTTACATCTTTAAATTAATTATACTAACATGTTATATGTATGTGTATTTATTTGCAGAGATCTTTTAATATTGATGATTGCAGGAGAAAATATTGTCTTCAATTGGCCGGAAAACGACTGAGGGGATTTAGACCGTTTTTAACGAACAAGTTTCTTAAAGATTCTGATGGAAACTTTGTCGACTCGAAGCATACAAAGAAGTGCGCTGATCTGATTTCAGATGAAGAATAGGAGACATTTGTTGCCAAGCGAAGAACCAAAGAATTTTTAGTAAGTACAACTTATCATGAACAATGTATAGTATATATACTTCTTCCACAAGAGTTCTGATATGACTTAAACTTGTTTTTTCAGGTTGTGAGTGGCGTAAATCGGCAACGGGTATCAAAACCCGCGTATCCATACAAAAAAGGGCGTTTGGGATATGCACGCTTAGAACAAAAAATAGTAAGTATATATAAATGCTTTAATATGATATAGTTACCAAAAATAGTAAGTATATATAATAGGATATGAATGCTTTATTATCCGTCTTAATGCGTAGTTAGAAGAGGAGAAAAGTGATGCGACATCTCTTCCGGACCATGTTGTGTGGAAGGCTGCCCGTGTGGGAAGAGATGGAGTCGTTTAGGAAGAAGTTCAACAAGTATTTGAACAATGTGTAAGTACAACATTAGTTTTGTCAGTAACTGATCAAAAGTGTATAATATATTTATATATGCTTTTATCTATATTTCAGGAGACTCTATCCCAGAGTATAACTCTAGCTGAGGACGATGATTGCAGGAGCATACTGAGTCGAGTGTTAAATATCATTGAGTATTCTGGGCGTGTGAGGGGTAAGGGATTTGGTGTCACTCCATCAAAACTATATAAGCAGCCAAAGAAAAAAATCCTAGCAATAAAGAAGTGATGGATACGTTCTCAGATTCGTGAATTACAGAAGGACAAAGAAAGATACATGTCGGAAAGGCGCGGTCCAAAGGGTAAAGATACTAGTGACAAAGATAGTATCAATTGTCCGCAGAAGCTTCCAGAGGTAATTGTATATATTACATTGAAATTAGTTTAGCACAATTTTCTTAATTGACACATTAATCGGCATCATTATTTGTTTAGGGCATTTCACCTTGCCGGCTATATTTATCGTCACCGACTTATCGCATGGTTGGAAGGGAAAAGTGCATAACACTGTGGGAGACTTACTTCACCATAAACCACTCCCTGCTGAATTTTTGAAAGTATCAGTTGATATTGCGTTAGAGGGGGTGCGTTGTTGCCTATACTCGATGATGTTTCAGACGCAACAGTGGTGGGAGATGCAATAGGAGCATATGTTGCATGGCCGGCAAATCTCATTTTCATAGATGATGAGGTATGTTGAACACCATTATAAACCTTGTAATATTCAAATGTTTTACGACCCATAGATGAAAGTTATTCTTACATTTACATTTTCTTATTTACATGATGATCTTAGACTTCTACAAAATCCAAATCAAAAGATAAGGGAATCATTGTGCGGGAAACCGATTCAGCTGCATCAAAGAAATAGGTACTACTACAATTACATGATTATCTTATTATACATTAATTACTGAACTTATATCACTTTTAGGTTCATGATCAACAGTTGCAACAAGTAAGCAAGGGTAAGATGCCTGAATCTTCCAAGGTGCCCAACAAAAAAAAGGTCGAGCCAAAAAAAGCATTTGTTCCTCGATTTAGGTTGTGCCTTGAAACATATGTAGGAACAACATATGTGACTGAGGGTGGCATCCGTCAAATACCTATGGAGGAAGGTATTTTCAATTTTGAATATACCGAAACAATTGCTAAGGAGGATTTGGACCAGATTTTCAAACATTTTGAATTGGGCATCGGTGTTATGCATTCCTACATCAGGTACTCCGATCCATTTTAATTAAATAATTGAACATTTTAAAATTTTCTCATTTAACTGAATATTCTAATGTTGATTATGTTTTTCTTTTAGGCTCTTGTATGACAAGTTGTTGGTCCCGCATGATTTGAATTCAATATTCACATTCTTATCTGCTAGCTGTATCAACTCACGGTCAATAGATCACACACCAGATATAGTCAAAGATTACATAGTCCAAAGATTTATGGTCGCGACTACAAAGAAGTTGTTCTTGTTTCCATATAATACTGGCCATGGGTATGACTTCATTCTAAATTCATTTATTATAATTATTCGATTTTTGTCATTCTATATAACATTTCCGTCTAAACTGTTGACTTATTTTATAATGGACACTGGTTGTTGGTCGCGATTAATCCGATGAAAGAAATAGTGTATTATCTGGATTCATTGGACGACGATCAAACAAAATATTTTGATATGAAGAATATGATTGATACGTAAGTGATGAGATATACTGTTCTGAATAATTATATATCTTTATTTATTATGTGACATTGTTCGAAATATGCGTTTATATTATGTTAATTCAGAGCACAAAGACAAGCAACAATGCCAAAAAGCAAGGCTAACAACATTAGCTGGATCAGAGTGCAGGTATATTTTCCCATTTTTTACTGTTATAGTGGTCCTACTTGATAAAACTATTTAAACTATATATCCTGATAAATGTTCGTTTGTTTTTTCCATGAACAGTATCCTCGTCAGCGCAATGGGATTGACTGCTGATATTTTGTATTGCGCTTTATGAAGGAAATTATTCATTCTGGTCAAATAGAGATTCCAATCATGGTATGGATCAATTCATAAATTATATAATTCATTTTGATAATTAACCGATATTTCATCTGAGTAATTAGTTTTAAAACTAAATCGTGCATGTTCTGTTATATTATGTAGTACTTTGATGAATTCAAGTGTGGTACTTACTCAAAAGCAGGATTAGAAGAAATAAAGGAGGAATGGTGTCAATTTATTCTTGAGTTGAGAATTGTATAAGGTATATGTATCATCCAATATTGATGTGGGATAATAATATTTCTGGAAGTCGTATCTATTTGTAAAGTTAATGGATTTGTAATTATATGTAAGTTGACTGTATTTGTGATGTTGTAATTCTGAGGATCGGATTGTGTTGTAATATATTTAAGCAGGTTTATGTGTATTAAAATGATTATGGGCAAAGTGATGAATTACAATGTATATTTAAAGGGCAAAGTGTTGAATCACAATGTATATATAAGGCCAAAGTGTTGAAATAAAGGCCTGAATTATAAGCAGGGAATGTAATTGTTATAAGCAGGTTTATTGAAAAATATATAAAAAATGTGATTATTTAAAATAAAAAAAATTTAAATCGTGAAGATTAGACAGCGCTTTTACAAAAAAGCGCTGCTAAATGGGACATAGAGAGCGCTAAAAAAGCGCTACTATAGGTGGGGAAAGGGGGGGGGGGGGGTCTAAGAAAGCGCTTTCTAAAAGCACTGCTAAAAGGGGAGGGGGTCTAAGAAAGCGCTGCTAAAGGGGGGATCTAAGAAAGCGCTTTCTAAAAGCGCTGCTAAAGGGGGGAGGGAGGGGGGAATAAGCAAGGCTTCAAAAAGCGCTGCTAAAGGGGTAAATAAGTGTTGCTAAATGTGCCGGTAAAGGGAGCCTATAGCAGCGCTTTTTCCATAAAAAAAACGTTGCCTTTACCTTTAGCAGCGCTTTTAGAAAGCGCTTTTTCCATAAAAAAAACGTTGGCTTTTAAACGCTGCTAAAGGCCAAAAAAAGCGTTGCTAAAGGTCTTTTTTGGCATAGTGAAATTTTATCCCTTAGATGTTATCATCATTTGCATAAGCATTTTAAGTCAATCATTCATTCCTGAACTAACTAGATCATCTAGCTTTGTTGTTTTGTTTCTTTGTGAAATTAGGTTTTGTACAAGAAAGTGAAAGCTCTGATTAATCAAGATTTGAAGGATAAATCAACCAAACAAGTCCTCACACACTTCAAGGCTTCCTAAGATACCTATTGGTTCATCACAAGTCATTTTAAGGGTGTCCTAAGTGGATGGAGAAGGTTTTGAATTCATCTTATTAAAAAGTCAAATGAGGCTCCATAAAAGTCAACCTTTGAGTGTTTTGATCAACCATGAAAATTTCAAGCCATGTTCTATGATCTCATGAGATTTGATCAAGAAGAAACGAGTAGAATCACAAGATCAGGAAAATTGTGGAAATTAGGGTTTTTGGTGAAATTTTTTAAGTATGGAAGTCAAGAATTCTAGCCATTTTGCAGGAACCATATCTCACTAGCTCTTGAGACAAATGGAGCAAACCAATGCTCACTTTAAAGAGTACATCCCCTACTAAAAGTTTGTAGAAGGAATCAAGTTCAAAAAATGAAGGGATTTGAAGTTATGGATGGTTAAAGTTGGTAGAAATCATGATTTGGTTTTCTACACTTAGAAATTTTTTCTAAGTACAAAATCTCAGCATATTTGAACCCTTTTCATGGCAATTTTTCTTAAGGTTAAAAGCCTAATTTGACTTTGCCATCAAAATAAAAGTTATAGGTCATCTTTTCAGCTTTCTTTTGATACCAAGAACAACTCAATAGCATGTCTAGAATTCAAGTTATGGTATCTCAAAATTGAGGTCACAAAGTTGACAATGTTTGGTCAGCGTGTTGAAACCAACATCATGGGGATTTTTCTTGATGATACAAGTCTTAATTCAGAATTCCTCAAAAATGAAAGTTATTATTTGTTCTTTAAGATTCTTAAGAATATCAGAACTCTCCATTTGGATTAATCAATCTCAAGATATGATGCTCTAAAGTAAGGAGATTTCAAGATTTGGATTTGGTGACTTAGAATTTTTTGCTAAGTCTTTTGTAACAACTAGTTTTAACCAACTTCATGTGGATATTTCATGTGGTTCTAATGCTTAATTCAAAGTTTCTCTAGCATAAAAGTTATAGGTTTACACGTCAACTTCCTAAAGAACTCAAAACCTCTTCATTTGAGTCAAGAACCATGGAGATATTATGTGTCAAAGTGCAGCTCACACTCATGTCCATGTTTTGCCACCATGACCAAGTATTGAACCAAACCTTAACAAAATTTTGCAGCATCCAAAGCATGATCCAAGTGTATATAATCTGTCATTTAGGATCTCTAAGTTTGTCATTTTAAGGTCTTTAACCATGACATAAAAAAAGGCATAATTACACATATCATGAAGACATGAATAAACCAACCTTTGTAGCTTATGTCATTAATTTTTCCTTCTCACTCCTTGCTACTTTTTCACTGTCACTAGCCAACAAAACTATTGCCCTAACCATCTGCTCTCATAGCTGACCCGAACTATATCACCATCATATGTCATATTTCTCATTTTTTCCTAACCAAAAATCAACTCTCATACCCTTTCCACATAAGCTACATGACCATGTCATTTTGCTTTATCCATTAGATACAAGTTATTTCTCATGCATACATGCACTAGTTGTTTTCATGAAGCAAGAAAAACAACAGACAAGCCATGCGCAGGATTCAAACTTGGACCCACATGACAACTTTTGAGTGCCATGATAAAAAGAACATCGAGAACTCCCTCCAGGATGTGGTGGCGAAAAGAAAATTGCATACCTCCTCTATTCTCAACCATCTCACAAATTTTCTCTCTCTTTTCTTGGAGTTACAAAATGCCACACAAATAATAAGCTGAACCTCACTACTGCATTTTTATGTTACTCCCTCCACCATAACTTTTCTTGCTACGTTAAACTTCCCTCAATCACTTTCTTCAGGTTAAAACTCCCTCCATCATTTTCTTCACATTAAACTCCCTCCACCATCATTTTTCTTGCTGCAAAAACTCCATCCACTATCATTTTTCTTGCTACAAAGTACTCCTCCATCATATTCTTGCATGACAAAGCTTCATATCATCACCCCTCTTGCCTCCATTCAAGTATCACCAGTTGGATAGCCTGTACGTAGTTTTTTTTTACGGTTACAACGATTCCGACTTAAGCGCGGCATTTACGCTCAACAAGCAATGGTATTCTATCGTTCTCACCCTCTCATGTTTCTTTTACTTGTTCTATGTGAAAACCAGTGTTGTACCGTCAGACTACCATGTGTATTGTGTTATGATTAGTGATGGCTCGCGACTTGTATCGTTACGAAAACACCATTCTGTTTGTTGTTGCATATGTCTTGTGTGGCTTCTTGGTTGTTACTTTCCGTGTGCCTCATGTTATTTGCTGCCGATGTTCATGTCGATCATAGTATGTGTGTTGATTTTGATGTCGGTTACGAGTCGTGCGTGTTTTGTACTGGTTATTGGTTATGTATAGTTATTTGTCCCATTTTCATTTCAATATGTGGATATGTATGTTCGAGAATGTTAATTTTGTGGTGTTTGCTTGCTTATAGTGTTACATGTCCTGGGAGTAAACATTTCATGGAGATTTTGAATGGAGATATTGAATGATGATTGTGCATTCTGTGGTGTTGCTGGGTAGGCGGTAATATTTGGTGTGCATGTTGTAACGTACAATGATCGTTTTGTAATATTTATTTCATGTGAATTTGTTGTGTGCATGATTACTGTTTCTCAAGGATATGTGATTTTCTTTTTGTATTACTCATGTTCTAATGTCATTAATTGCTTGATGTTTTAATCATTCTAGTGAAACATTGCAATGATGATTTGTTTTGTTATGCAGGTACTGTAACTTTTTTTATAAGTAATGAGTCTATTTATATTATCATTTGTATTGGAATCTATTTAGATAAAATATATAATTTTATATTAATATATTTGTCGTTGAAAAATGACATAGAGTTGCTACCAAATTTTATTTATTCCAAAGAGGGAAAGGAAAATAACTATAAAACCTTTAGGGAAAGATCATGGTCATCGCAACCAAGTTTCGGGTTTGGAAGTCGGTTATGTGAGGGGAAGGTGTTAGTATCCTCTCACATCCATCGTACTCGATGAGAACCTTCTAAGTTGTCTAAGCTCGAATGAGTGTTTTTAAAAGTTACTTGCTAAAGGAAAGAGAGATTGTTTTTTTATTAGAGTGCTCGCTAAGGATTAGGGCTCTTGTACCTACGTATCTTCACTTAAAAGAAGTGAAAAATCAGAGTACCTGTAGTTTGTGGGACTACGGTGAAAAAATGGGAGGAGGTTGCTCGCTAGGATCTCGCAATCCTATGTCTACGTATTCTCAACAGTTATGAGAAATTAGAGCAGTCGTAGTTCGGCCTACGGTTTATTGATGTTTTTTATGGATGATGCTAACGTTCGTATTCTAGCAGTTAGGTGTTTTGCCGCTCGCTGTCTGAAGTCTTATGTGTTACCTGTTTGCGGTAGAATGAAAATAACATGCCCATTTTTATAAAAAAAAATTGAAGGAATCCTGAAGGATGAAAAGATTTGGATTTATTGAAGTGTTTAGTTAGAGTTTTTGAAAAGAGTTTGAGATGCGCATTGTACTAAAGTCTATGGGTAGAGGTGAATATTTCGAACAACCAATCTAAACGTCTTGTGTTCAAAATACTCGGAGTGAGTGTAGGAGAAACTCCATTCTCACTCCTTCTCCACCACGTACTAGACGCATCATGTTTATTAAGTGTTTTTGGATTTTTGATTAAGAAAAGATGACACAAAAAGAAAGGAAAGTCTATGAGAGACAGGATCCTAAATGTTGTCATGCAATGGTGGTCATAAAGTTGGGATCGAAGAGAGAATCTATCCTAATGTCTATCCTACTTCAATCTTAATCAGAAATTAAGTTGAACTAGGAGATCCTAAGGGAACATATGAATTCACAAGCAAGCAAATAAACAAGGTATAACTCAAATATCAAGATAAATTAACAAGAAAAAACAAGCCTAAAACATAGAAGCAACCAATCACAAAATAGAATCAAGCAAGAGAAAAATATTAACCAAGTTAAATATAAATATTTAATAAGTAGGAAATTATATTGGGATCTATATTATACTTTTTTAAAATATGTTGTAACTTTTCTTATTTATTCAATGTTTCGTTTGATTTAGTGTTATATATAAAACAAAAATAAAGTATTCTTACGACCTTTTTTTTTTCTTTCTTTCTTTTTTCTAAAGAAAAATTAGTTAGCTAATATTAAAAAAAACCTAAAAAGTACATATATCCATTTACTTTGTTTACTAAAAAATATCTATAAAAAAATTGACATGTATTGGTAAATTTTGTTTTAATTAATTTCATGATATCGTGGTTATAGTTTTGTTGAGTTGTCTAATTCCCAAAGGAAAGGATGTCCATGTTGACTTGTAAGTCATGATTTAGGTTAGCTTAGACAGCCTCTTACCTATCACATGACCTTGTTAGAGTCATTCTCTTGGCCTTGTCAAAGCCATGTCTTCCCTCTTTAACATAGCCTTAGGTTAGGGTTTGTTAGCCTTAAGTGAGTACTATTGTTATAAGTATTTACCTTCCCTTGTTGGCCTCGTTAGAGCCAATTGATCTTGTAATGTAGCTTTAGGTATAAAGATTGTAAACCCTATGTGAGTACCATTGTTATGAATACTCACTTTTCTTTTGACCTTGTTAGAGTCAATCACCTAGTTATTCTTTCAACTTAGACTTAGTAGAGTTTGTAAACTCTATGTAGGTGTCATGGTTATGAACACTTGCTTTTCTTAGAACCTTAACCACAGTCAAGAGTTCTTCACTGGTAGTTAGATGAACTACGAATGCTCTGATTCCATCCTAGTTAGGATACGTAGGCACGAGATGCGGTGTCTTGGCGAGCATACTTAGTAAATATACCCTAGGTCCTTACCTTAGCATATTTTCCTTATCAAGAAAACAATAGCATAACACAAATACTAACAAGAGGTTCCTGTAAAGTACTACAGATACTTAGGATGCTAACACCTTTCTTAGGTATAAAATAGCTTGATATCAAATTCTCACGGCAACAATTAAAAATTTGCAAGCTCCATAGGAAAGAAAAGCGTTGAAATGTGTCTTTAGATGCTGAACATATTTTTAGTTTGAATAAATCAAGACAAAAATATCGATAATTTTAGATTTACATCAATACTCTCTCTTAAGTCCTTCCCTACCATTTTTTTATTCAAGACAAAAATCTACATAATTTTTGACTTTATGAAACATATACTCATAATGTAAATAATAGTAGTATTATTTTTCATTCTATTATTTTATAAACCAACATCACATACCCAACATTGCATATTAACCTTGAAACTATCATTATAATAACAACTATGCTATTCTACCATTCCTTACACCTATATCGTATTTACTATTCACAAATACGATAAACAATGATAAACAGTGAACATTGACATGAACAATACAAGAACAGTGATTGTGAATAATCCCCGTAATAGTACATGAACAACGACTTTTTAATAGTAAAATAAAGTCGATTAATAAAATATAAAAAGTTGGTTAATGAAATGATGAAATTGGTTAATAAATGCACAGATATTAAAATAATGTTTAGTAGTAAAATAAATTTGGTTAGTAAAAAGTAGACAATTGGTTAATAACGTGATGAAGTTGGTTAATAAACTGTCAGATATTAAAAATAATTTTTACTAGTAAAGCAAAGTTGGTTAATTAAAAAAGTAAAATAATGATTAATAAAATTATGAATATGATTAATCACAAAATTGTATAACGATACCCCTAAATCTGAATATAAATCATAATAATTTTTATATTTTAAAAAATATTAATTATTATAATATTTTATTAGTGAAATACAATATATCGTAAAGTTTCTATAATAATTTGTTCACTTTATAATTGTTGGAGATAACCCAAAACTTTGAGAATTCCGAATCAATCTTGATGAACAAGATTCAATCAACCGATTAAAATCGCTTGTTCTTCACTCTTCAATCGAGTGAATCAATCACATCTTGATTGCAAGAATGATTCTACGCAATAATTATTAATGGAAGAAGAAAGAAAATTGAAAAAGAAAGAAGATTAAGGTTTGATAAAAAATGGAGAAGAAGAAGATGATTTATGCAAAGTTTCTCTCTGCCCACAACCTGTGGAAAACTTGTTAATTTTGCAACTGCAAGTGATTACAAGATTATTCTTCTCTATATGAAAAATAAGGGTTGCTCCCTCTATTTATAATTGAGCTAGCTTCCTACCTAAGCTAAATCCCAAACCACAAAATCCCAAAATTTCTATTTTGGTCAAAGCCAAAATCTTGTGTCAAGCAACCTGCTTCGACATCTAATGCTACTTGACACACACTACAAGTTTCAACACATCCTTGTTTCTGTCGAGTAGTACTTGCTTCGACACAAGGAATTACATTCTTAACACACCACGTAATTCATTGTATCTAAGATATATATATTCATCATAGTCCTTAGCTTCTTGAAGACTTCGACTTGCATTCCCTTCGTCATGATGTCTGCAATCTGATTCTTTATTCTGCAGTGTTCCAAGTTCATCTTCTCTTTTGCTACCTGCTCTAGAAGATAGTGGAACTTCATTTCAATTTTCTTGCTTCGTCCATGTGCTATCAGATTCTTCTCCAAATTGATAGAAAACATGTTGTCGGTCTTCATGGTAATTGCTTCATGACTCTTCGACATAATCTCTTCGATTAGGTTCACCATCCACTTTGATTGACATGCACAGAGAGAAGCAGTTATGTGCTCTACTTCGTACAACAACAATGCCACTACTGGTTCCTTTCTTGAACTTCACGCAACTGGTGCACTACCTAGCATAAACACAGAGTCAGCTGTAAATTTTTTATCCTCAACATCACTACACCAACTTGAGTCGGTGTATCCCACTAACTTGCATTCTTTTCCTTCATCAGCTGCAGGAAATAAAATGCCATAGTCGAGAGTTCATTTCAGATAGCTCAGTATCCTTTTCGTCGCTGCTAGGTGAGATGCCTTTAACTTCTACATGAATCTACTCACTATATCTACATTGTATGCTAGACCAGGCCTTATGTGACAAAGGTATCTTAATGACACAATAAGTCTTCTTTATTGAGTTAGGTCGACATCATCTTCATCTGATTCTTTTGACATTTGCAATCTATGCTCAGCTGGAGTCGAAGTTAGGTTGCAATCTTGCATCACAAATCTCTTGAGTATTTCTCTTGCATATATTCTTTGATGTATCATCAAACCTTTACTGATCTTGTAGAATTTGATGCAATGAAGTATGAGAGATTTCCCAAGTCATACATTTCAAACTCCTCACTTAGGTCATGTTTGAAATTTTTGATCTCCTTTTTGCAACTTCCCGTTATCGACAGATCATCGACATAAAGACATAGTATAAGTAATTCACTCTTCATTCTTCTTACATATACTCCATGCTCAGTTGTGCACTTCACAAATTCCTTCTCCTTTAGAAAGTTATTTATCTTCTTATTCCAAGGTCTTGGAGATTGCTTAAGTCCATACAGGGCTTTATGTAGCCTGTATACCTTGCTTTCTTCACCTTGTTTCACAAACCCAGCTGGTTGTGCAACATAAACTTCTTCATCTAAGGGGTCATTCAGGAATTCACATTTCACATCCATCTCACATATGTGCCAATTGTTCATGTTTACTAGACCAACAACCAACCTAATTGTTTTGATCCTAACAACAGGTGCAAAAACTTCGTCGAAGACGATTCTTTCTTTCTGAAGAAATCCTTTCACCACAAGTCTTTCCTTGTGTCGAGTTACTTCTCCTTTAGGATTCAGCTTTACCTTGTATACCCACTTCACATCAGTTTCCTTCTTGACTTGAGGCAATTCGACAAGTAACCAAGTGTTGTTAACTTCGATGGACTTCAGTTCCTCATTCATTGCTTTCACCCGTTTCGAATCTTTCAATTCGTCAGCTGCATTGACTCGTTCGACATCTTTATAGAAAGCATAGTGTACCAGTTCACCTTCTTCATTGACCACATCATATGATGTAATCACACATTCCTGTAACCTTGGAGGCATGTGTCTTGTTCGTTGAGGTCTGCTTGGGCCTGCTTCACCTCTGACTTCTTCTTGTCGAACTTGTCTTTCGACTTCACTAGCTGGTTCTTCACATAAGATTCTCACTAAATCCTTCTTAACATTCTCAGTCCAATCCTATTCCTTAAGTTCATCTATGATCATATTGTTGCACCCTAAAATTTGACCAACCGGGTCCCGTATCTGGCCCTATGTTTCGACGCATGACCGCATTCGCATCCGCATATCGCATACAGTGCATTTTTTCAGTTGTTTTGATTTTATCGGGATCACAGTCCTCGTCTCGCGTTTCAGTTGATTTTGATCAGTTTAGATAGGTAGAATCGTATTTTTGGGAAGTCGTGCTCTTCCCGGTGTTTTCAGCTCGTGCTGTTATTTTTAGGGATATTTCGGTGTCCATTGATTTTTACCGGCTATTTTGTTACGCTCTCGCAGTGTTATTTGTCGTTCTGTGCTATTTTTGTTCCCTCTGGAATTATTAGGATTTTATTAGAGATTATTAGCATTTTCTAGAATTTAAATGGATTTCTTTTAATATTTTTAATAGTTTTAAATCCTTTTTAGAATTTGTAAATTGTTTTTAAATAGATTTTAGAATAAAGTTTCTTTTTAGATATTAAATCATTTTTAGATAATAGTTTAATAGGATATTTCTTTTAATAGGGTTTTTAAAATAGAAATTAATAGAATTTCTTTTAAATAAATAATATAGATTTTATTAGAATTAGTAGAATTTTAATAGATTTTTTAAATAGAAATGATTATAATTTTTATTTTTTAATTAGGTGTTAATTCTTTTTTAGGCTTAATAGAGATTAATTAGGATTTTAATCTTTTGTTTAGATTTTAATTAGAGTTTAATTGAGAGTATTAATTAGATTAGCTTAATTTTCATTTAGATGTATTAAGTAGGTTTAGTTAATTAGATGATTAGGTGATCTTTGGCTTTAATAGTGTTAATTAACCATTTCATTCAGTGCAGATATTGTTCAATTTCGTTGGGCCCAATCCAGAGTTTTTGTGAAGGCCCATTTCAGCAAAAGTCCAAAGAAATCTGTATAAAGCTTCAGCCACATGTCCAGCTATAAGGGTGTGCCACGCGTTTCAACCAGGAGGCCACACTTCATTTCCCACTTTAACCCAGACTTCACCACGTGGCTTCCCACTATCTCTCCCCAGCTCCACGCGGCACGCATGCACACTCTCTCTCCAACTCCACTGCCACTTGTCTTCTCCCCAACCCTCGCCTGAGCTCCACCGGTTGCATGGTCGGCGGCCATGCAACCACCGCAACTACCCACCGGCGACCGCCCTAACCTACTCCGGCCACCACAACCGTTCGCCGGAAAATCCAAACTCGCCAGAAACTCCAGAAAATCCCCAGAAATTCATCTTCTCTGTTCGCAACATCATCAACAATCTTCCTCAATCGCCAGAAATCATCTAGATTCATCTTCGTCCATCGCCAGAGAGCTTGTTACGATACGTCAAGAACTCATCACTACCGTCACCGGAGACACGAATTTGCAAGAAAGTTCAACAAGTTCTCAAGAACTCTTCTCCAAGATCCGTCCAAGAAGTTTGCCAGAAAGGCTTCAAATGTTCATCAACATGTTTATCCAAGGTCTTCAAGAACTCAGTAAAAACCTCAAGCAATTTCCAGAATCGAGATGCTCATCAGCGATCTTCATTCAAGATCTCTCCAAAAAAAAAACCTTCATGTGATTCATCGAGTGTTGTTCCCGAGTTCGTTTAATCTTTAAAGATCCACACCTTGCATGACCCTCAAGAGCACCGTGTTCATCATCAGATCGTCACCGGACTCATCAACCTTCAAAAGACTTTCCCAGAAATCCTTGGAGTTCTTTCAAATCTTCATCGTATTCATATTATTTCCAGAACGACTACCAAAGTTCAGATCTCCTCATCGTTCAACAACAATAATTTCAAAAGATCTTCATCAACTGCATCCTTCATCAGGTTCTTCCCAGATTTGTTCCATAGTAGTCTTCAAGCAAAAACGGTGCGTCAATACTCGTTCTTCATCAGATTTACGCATGCAATTGCTTCCTCAAGAATCTCCAGATTCAAGAACCTTCTTCCATTTTCCAGAACTCCCTCAACGTTCTCATTCGTTGATCTTCACGAAGGAATCGCGTGTGGTTTCTCTTGTGTTGTTGACAGATTTGGAATGAAGGTAAAGGAAGATGAAGCTGGGAGTTGAAGGAGAGTGAGACTGAGAAAGGTCGAAAAGAGGAGGAAACGAGGCGAATCAGCGAAGAGAGGGGAAGCGGCGACGTGTGAACAGTGAAGGAGAGGTGAGAGAGGAACTAGGTTTGTTTCAGAGTGAGGAGGGGGAGAGGCTCGTTGGACTCCTTAGGCTAGGGTAGTGGGCCTTGGGCCCAATGTCCAGTTCAGACTAGCACTCCCATTTCCGTTACGCACCCCCCTTTCTTCTTTTTTTCTTTGTGGACTGGGCTGGGCCCAGCGAATCCCAGCACACCCCTCCGTTTCAGTATCACACCCCTCCCCAGTTTTTTGTTTGTTTGGTTATTTTTTTCTGGGCTGGGCCCATTGTTTTCTTGCAAGCTTGTACTCCCTTGTAACAGACTGTACCCCCTTCCCCTTGTATTTTCTTCATTTTTATTTTAGTTGTTCTCTTTATAAAAAAAGAAATGAAAAAAAAAAGAATATTAAAAAAAAGAGAAATGAGAAAAAGAAATGAAAAAAAAAATATTAAAAGAAATACATGAGAAAAAAAGAAGAGAAGAATATTGAGAAAAATAAGATAAAAATATTCAGTTTCATTTCAATTCTTTGAATATACTTTTAGGGAGGTTTATATTTTCATTTAGGAGATTAGTTTCAATTTCTTTTAAAGAATTCAGGTATTATTTTTCCTAATGCATTTTAATGTTTAGCATAGATTTAGGTGATGATTTCTCTTAGGATATAATTTTTCATAGAGATTATTTTACATTTTTAGAGGTATTTTTAGAAGTCCACTTGTTAGGGGACTATTTTCCACTTGATTTTCCATTATAGATGGATAGGATAGTTTCTAGGAGTTTATTTCCCGCATTCAATCATTGTAACCATTTTTCAGAATGTTAATAAAACGAGATTTGAGCTGTGGTCCCGAAAGTAGCCGAACTACAGCTGCTCTGATTTCTCGTACCAGACGAGAATATGTAGGCATAGGATGCGATATCCTAGCGAGCACACTAACAACTAACCTTTTGTTCTCTCGCTGTTGTGCGATCGAGACTTTCCCGCTGAGGACTGATTGTTATCCTCTTTCTCTTGCCCGAGTCCATTTGAGACCAGACCGTAGCTTTAATTCCCATAGGTTCCCGTACCTTTAAAACCAGCTGAATATCTCACTCCTGTGTGAGAACACCTTTGCTTCCCCGTAGTTAGCCTGAACTACGAAAGCTCTGATCTTCCATGCTTTGTGGAAGTACGTAGGCACAAGACGCGAGGTCTTGGCGAGCCAATTCCCTGTAGTCCCGAACTACGTTGACTCTGACTTTCTCTCTTGAGAATACGTAGGCATAGAGTGCGACGCTCTATCGAGTCAAGTCCCTTCCGTTTAGATTTAGCAGCCGTAGATAAATTGTTTTTGCATCCTTTAGACAACCCAAGCAAGCGTGGATCCCGTCGAGTACGACGAACGTGAGGGGTGCTAATACCTTCCCCTTGCGTAACCGACTCCCGAACCCAGGTTTTGGTTGCGACGACCATACCTTTCCCGTTTTTTTGCGAGGTTTACTTCGAGCGTTTCCTTTCCCTCCGTTGGGATAAATAACGCACGGTGGCGACTCTTCTGTCAGCCGGCGCCGATTTTCGCAGTAGCGACACATATCCCTGCTGATCACAACTTGCTTGTTTACTAGGTCGAACAACTTGTATCCTCTAGTCGAATGATATGCTATCAAGATCATTTGACTTGACTTGTCATCAAGTTTTGTTCTCAACTGATTTGGCACATGTCTATGTGCTATAGATCTAACCACCTTCAGATGACTTAGGCTAGGCTTGACACCAGACCAACACTCTTCTGGTGTAGTTCCTTCTATCCTTTTTGTCAAATATCTATTCAAGATGTATGTTGTAGTCGATACAACTTCTCCTCATAATTCTTTGGGTATATATTTTCCCTTCAACATACTTCTCACCATATTCATGATGGTTCTATTCTTCCTTTCTGAAATTACATTCTGTTGTATAGTGTAGGGTGACACCACCTCATGCACAAGCCCTTCTTTCTCACATAATGCATCGAAATGTTTTGACACATACTCTTTACCACCATTAGTCTTTATAATCTTTAGCTTTCGACCGTAGACTTAAATTTGGCAAATACTTCGCTCATTTCACTTTTCTTCTTGATCAGGTAAGTCCATAGTTTTCGACTGAAATCATCTATAAAAGTGACAAAGTATCTGTTACCACCAATCAAATCCATATGGATAGGAGCACATACATCAGAGTATATGACTTCAAGAATTGACTTCGACTTGCTTCTTGCATCCTTGCTGAAGCTATTCTTGTGTTGCTTTGCCTGCACACATTCTTCACACACTTCATTTGGAATGTCGATTTCTGGTAATCCTGAAACCATATTTCTTCTCTTCAGATCTCTGATGCCTTTAAAGTTGAGATGGTCAAGTCTATAGTGCCATATATATTCATCCCTGCTAGCTGCGGTTGTAAGGCACTTATGCTCCATCACATTAAGCTCAATCTTAAAGGTTCTATTATAAGACATTAGAGCCTTCAAGATCAACCTATCACATAGGTCAAGAACTCTCATTATCTTGTCTTTGATTGACACCTTGTAGTTTTTTTTACCAGCTTCCATATGATGAGAAAATTACTCTTCATGCCTAGTATGTACAATACATTGGAAATTACTGACCTTTTGCCATCTTTCCTAATAATTATAACATCACCAATACCTTCAGTTGCTAGAGTATTGTCATTTGTAAATTTCATTGTGTTCTTTATTAAGGGCATTATATTGACAAACCAATCTTTCCTTCCAATCATGTGTGATGAGCATCATGAGTCCAAGTATCATTAGTCTTGGAGTGTTTCTTCATCTCTTGTTGTGACCATCAACAATATCTCTTCCTCTTCATGTTTCGCCAACTTTGCATCAGTTTCTTAATTCTTCTGCTTTTTAGGACAATCACTAGAATAGTGGTCATACTTTTGACAATTGTAACACTGAATGTGGCTTTTGTAAGGTTTTCGACCACCACCTATTCCTCTACCTGTAGCACCACCTCTTTGGTTTCCTTGGTTTTAGGATTTTCTCTGATTCGACCAGTTTCCTTCTTACTGATTTCAACTAATCGAATTGTTGTAGCCTGTTTGCATTTGTTGTGATTCCAACTTCTTTTGTCTTTCTTTTCTTTTTTTGATTGCGCCTTCAAAGCCATATCACTCTTCGACTTTCCTGCGGCTCTTTCAACCATTCTTTGTTCATGAGATTCAAGTGTCCCTTGAAGCTCTTCCTTTGTTAATGTTGACAAGTCTTTCGACTCTTTTATAGCTACTACCACGTGGTTAAATTTTGGAGCCAATGACCTCAAGATCTTTTCAACAAATGATCTTGGTGTCAACACTTCTCCATATACTTTAATTTGATTCACCAATTTAGTAACCCTAGTGAAGAAATCAATTATGCTTTCATTGTCTTCCATTAGTAACCCTAGTGAGTTTGTAACCTCACATCTTTCACCTTCTATGTGCCTCCAAACGATTTCTCCAAGATTTCCCATGCTTCTTTTGCTGATTCTACATCACTGACCTTTTCGAAATTGTCTGGATCAACACATTGATGAATTATAAAGAGAGCTTTATAGTCTTTCTTCTTCAATTCTTTCTATACATCCTTTTCTTGATCCGACACATTTTCTGCAAGTGGTGTTACTCTTTCCTTCACAAGATCCCAAAGATCTTGATAACAAAAAACCACCTTCATCAGTTTGCACCAATTCTCATAATTTCGACCCTTCAGAATCGAGAGACTCGCTGGAAAATGCCCATTTGGATGATTCATTGCCATCGCGTCCACGAATCCCAATCGTAGCTCTAGATACCAAATGTTAGAATTAACCCAAAACTTTGAGAATTCTGAATCAATCTTGATGAACAAGATTCAATTAACTAATCAAAATCCCTTGTTCTTCACTCTTCACTCGAGTGAATCAATCACACATTGATTGCAAGAATGATTATGCGCAGCAATTGTTAATGGAAGAAGAAAGAAAATTGAATAAGAAAGAAGATTATGGTTTGACAAAAATTGAGGAAGAAGAAGATGATTTTTGCAGAGTTTCTCTATGCCCACAACCTGTGGTAAACTTGTTAATTTTGCAACTGCAAGTGATTACAAGATTATTCTTCTCTATATGAAAAATAAGTGTTACTCCCTCTATTTATAATTGAGTTAACTTGCTCCATAAACTAAAGCCTAAAACACAAAAGTCCAAAATTTCTATTTTGGTCTAAGTCGAAATCCTATGTCAAACAGCATGTTTCGACACTTCGACATCTAATGTTACTCAACACACACTACAAAATTTGACACATTCTTATTTCTGTTAAACTCTACCTGCTTGGATACAAAAAATTACATTTTCTAACAATAATAATAATTTATTCCCGTTTATTACTTATATTATTAAATTTATTGATGGTGGTTTATTTGTTTAATAGGATTGTTTTTACCACAATTTTAGTTAGTGTCAATTTTTATATAAAAAAAAAACAAGTTGCCCATTTATGTTTGGCTCCCCATTCTACTTTATGGTGGGTTTAAATGGACAAAGTTGCCATTTTATAATCCCTAATTCTGACAGCTAGACGAACCATAAGAGACTATAGTGAGAACACTTAAAACATTGAAGGGTGGAAATCACACATTTGTAGTGTGTGGCGCACTAATTAAATCAAATTGAAAGAGTGGAAATCACACATTTCCATAAAATTTACAAATATATCTAAGTAATTTTATGGTTATAATGTAAAACAGATCTAATATCACTTTAAAAAATATATTAAATAATTAACATTTTATTGGTTAAATCTGAAAGGAAAAAAAAATTCTTTTATTCATTCATGCATTACTCGAGTAATAGTTGTCTGTCATTTAAATATGAAAAGAGTAAAAAGTTAGATTGTGTTTAAAAATTGTTATCAGCTTTAAGTGAGTTCATTAGAAATTACATTTCATTTTATCAAATTATTAAATATTTCTGTTTTGTTTTTTATGTATTTTTTCATTAACCTAGATCTACATTTGATCTTAGCTATAATTTATTATTGGTGTTTTCATTCTTTGATTAAATGCTTCGTAATTCTATAAATCTTTTATGACTATTCTCACAAATTTAATAGCTTAAAGTGGACTAACAAACCATGGCTGTTCATATAACAACATCATCTTCAAGTATACTTACCAACACTCAATTTCCTTTTGATTATGGACATGTTATTATACCTATTGTTTCCTTTACCACACTTATTTTTATCCATTCTAGTCTCATCATTGGCCACACTGATGCACTTTCAAATACTTACACTCAACCTAATTTTATTAGAACTATGAGAACCAAGTGCCTTTTCAAACTCACGTTTCTATAATATTCCCATTTTCACCGCAAACTCTCCAAAATATCCAACAAACTCCATTTCAAACATTCAAATTGAAATTTTGTGTTTGAAGTTTTTGAGCCTATAGAATGGTTATTTCAAAGAAAACAATAGTTTAGTTTTTATCAATTGTCATTTAAAAAACAATTTTTATTAATTGTATTTTATATGAAAGGTGTTTATACTATCAGAACCACTCTAAATGAAAAACAAATTAATTTAAAATGCCACTAATGTGAATTTGGGTTACACTTTAACACCATCCTTTAATCTACGTTCAAGACTAAAATCAACAACATCAATTTCATTCCTCAAGTGAATAAAATGTTCAGTTTCGATAGCTTTAGTCAGAACATCTGCAAGTTGCTTCCGAGTGCTACAATGGACAACTTCAAACACTTCATTCTGATCCTGATTGCGTAGAAAATATAACTTCATGTCAATGTGTTTGCTCCTTCCATGCAGCACTTGATTCTTGGCAAGGCTTATAGCTGATTTGTTGTCAATCATTAACTTCACAAGCTTGCTCACTTTGACCTTCTCAATGAACCTACCAGCTATTTGAAAATTGTAACATCTACATCATCACCCTCAACATCAGAATCCAACTTGTGATTTGTTTCAGCAGGTGTGACTACAGACTTGCAATTTATTAGCTCAAATCTCTTCAGAAGCTCAAGTTCATATTTCAACTTATGCAAAATTATACCCTTACAAGAGTACACAATATTCATTCCTAAAAAATATACCATTTCTTAGACCAATCATCTCAAACTCATTCATCAACACCTTCTTGAATTTGACTATCTCATCTGAACAACTCTTTGTTAGCCATATGTCATCAATATAGAGACACACTAGAATCATATTGCTATCAGATGTATGCTGAGCATAAAAACCATACTCTATCTCACATTTTTTGAATCCTTGAAGCTTGAAAAATAATCAGTTTTCAGATTCCAAGCTCTAGAAGCTTGTTTCAGTCCATACAAGGCTTTATGTAACTTGTAAATCATCTATTCCTGATTTTTGTTTTCACAAATCCATGAGGTTATGACACATAAACTTCCTCTTGTAAAGGGTCATTCGTAAATGCAAATTTCACATCTAAATGCATTAGAGGTCAATTCTATTAGCATCTAAAGCAATCGTCAATATGATTGTTTCATGCTTAGTTCCAGATGTAAACACTTCAAAGTAATCTAACCTTGCTTTGTGTTTGTCAATTGATCCATCCGCCTTCAGTTTTAACTTTTAAACCCATCTCACGCCGATGGCTTTCTTGTTCTTTGGAAGTTCAGTCAATTCCCAAGTCTTGTTTCTTTCTATAGCCTTAAGTTCTTCTTTCATGGCCTTCAACCACGCTTTCTTCTTGAGAGCTTCTTCAGTACTATCTGGTTAGTGTCTACCAACATGGAACACTGAATGACTTTCCCTTTAGAGACTATCTTAATATCTTGCAACATTTCATATAATGCAAATATTCTTGGTATTTGTCGGAGTTTTTGTAATCTCTGAATTTGTTCAAAAAAAATTTCAGATGCTGGACTACCTTTAGAGGCATGATTACCACCAGAGTCTGGATTAAATCAAATTCACCTTCAGAGTCAAACTCATCTTCAGACTCGTCTTCAGCATCAGAATCACCTTCAGACTTTGACTCCTCTTCAGAGCCAAAATCTTCTTCAGAGGAAGACTCACCTTCAAAGTCAGACTCTCCTTCAAAGTTAGAAATATCTTCAAAAGTTAACTCAAGTGCTAACACTGCACCTGAGTTGGATTGAGACTTGTTCCAATCCCATGTTTTTGTTTCCATCACAATGACATCTCTGCTGAATTCCACATTGTTAGTGAGTCGACAATAAAGCTTATAAGCACAAGTACTGTGGTACCCAATCAGTAACATCAATTTGCTTCTATCATCGAGTTTTATTCTAGTAGCACCTGAAACATGTTTGTAAAAAACATAACCATATTCTCTAAAATGACTCACACTTTTCTTATCTTCAGTCCACTTCTCAAAAAGGAACAATTTCCTTTAGTTTCTTGGTTGGACACCTGTTGAGCACATATGTTGCAGTGGCAATAGCTTCTCCCCACAAGGTGCGATAGAGCTTCTTCTCCTTCAGCATATTCCTTTGTCATATCAAGTAAAGTCATGTTTCCTCTTTCATCAAGTCCACTGTGTTGTGGAGTACATAGAGCAGTCACCTCATGTTCACCTATATTCTCTTCACAAAACCTTTTAACCTATGATGAGTTGTACTCACCTCCACCATCAGTTCTGAAAACTTTCACATTCTGACCACTTTGTCTTTCATCCTTCACCTTGAATTTCTAAAACTCAGCAAACACCTCATCCTTAAACTTGATGAGTGCTACCCATGTCATTCTTGTGAACTCGTATATAAATGACACAAAGTATCCATTTCCACCAAGTGAAGGTACTTTAAATGGTCCACATACTTCAGAGTGCACTACTCTTAAAGCATGTTTTACTCTTAGATATACTTTTGATGCAAATGACAATATAAGTTGCTTTCCTTTCATGCATATCTCACATGACTTCTCAGGCTTCCCAATCTTACGAATGCCATGTACTAACTTCCTATAACTTAGAAACCCTAAGCTTATGAAGTTCAAACACCCCAATCTCTTGTGCCACAACTCACTGTCACCTTTAACACCTTATATACTAAGGCATTTTATTTCAGCTTATTCCACATTCAATTTGAATTTTATGTTCCTTCCCTGTTCAGATTACATAATCAGCTTCAGATTAAAATCATACAACTTCAAGAGATTGTCCTTCATTAGCTGACCTACACTCATCAGATTGCTCATCATGCCAGAAACATACCAAATATCCTTGATCAAAATAGTTTTTCCAGTCTCCACTCTAACTTTGATATTTCCTATTCCTTTAGCATTCAGATACTTATCATTAGCGCATCTAATCTTTGTCCTCTTTCTAGAGTCAAAATCAATCATCTATTATTTGTTTCCAGTTAAGTGATTTGAGCAGGCAATGTCCATATACCATCCGTATACCAAATATATATCATCAGATTCAGAAGCCATCAGTAGCACATGTTCATCATCAGATTCTCCTCTGCCTATATTTGCTTCTTCTGATTTTCTTTCCTTGTTTGACCAACAGCCAGCAGTAAAGTGGTCAAACTTCTTACAATAGTAGCATTGAACATTCTTCTTGTCAAATTTATCCTTTCCTTTTTTATGTTTCTTCTCATCAGAGTTAGAGGCTTCTGACTTCTGATAACCATTATCATGTCTCTTGACCTATGACCAAGACTGCTTCTGATTCTTCTTACCAGAAGATGCTTTCAGAGTCTGCTCTACCCCTCTTTCGAGTTTTTTCAATCAGACGCAAGTCTTATACTTCTAGACTACTCTGCAGCTCTTCAATTCTCATGGTGTTGAGGTTCTTACAGTGTTCAATTGCTACAACAATGTAATCAAACTAGGAAGTAAATATCTCAATACCTTTTCAATGATTACTTGTTCAGAGAGAGTTTCTCCACAAGATTTCATCTCATTTGTGATCAGAATTGCTCTAGAATTATAATCAGGTACATTCTCATTATTCTTCATGTTGAAATTCTCATACTACTTACGTAAATACTGAAGTTTCACCTTTTCCACTGATGCATCACCGTCGTAGCATCGTACTAGTGTGTCCCACACAGCCTTTCCGGTCGTTTAATCAACGATCATTTCAAACATATTTGTGTCCGCACACTGATGGATATAGAATAATGCCTTATTATCATTCTTCCTTGTTTCTCTATGCACATTTCTCTGTGCTTTAGTTGCATATGTTGCAACCGCCGTGTAACTATCATTGATGAGATCAAGAATATGTTGAGCACCAAACAACACACACATTTGAATCATCCATCTTTTCCAATTCTTTCCATTAGAGAATGGAAACTTTGTGTTTAAGCTACCTTTTGCGCTATTCATCTTCGCTATTGTGCAAATTCACTCAAAAACTCACTAGCAGGCGTGTCTCCTAATCCCTCAGAATCAAGAAATGTGACTGTTTTGATTCAGATCTTCAATTTACTATGAATTGAATGAGTATAATCAATCGCACACGCTCACGTACACTTGTGTTTCCTGTTCCTGAATCTGAATCGGAGTTGTAGACACCACTGTTATGGTCAATTCAGGGGGTCCACACAAGAGAGCATTTTTACTTTGGGGCATTCCTTTTATGAACAACACACCTTTGTGAAAGACACACCACATACTCACTCAAAACCTTAAGGTGATAGTGTGTAAGTTCTCCCACTTATAAAATATTTTTAACCTAAAGAATTACATATTTAACATTTTTTTAATCTAATAGTTTGAATTGCACCCGAGAAACAACTATATAGAGAAAATCAGCCGGAGATCTATATCCATGCGCAAACTTGGAAAGGTATCTGCACACAAAAAGTATGTTCTTCTAGTTAAATTACTTTAGTCATTCACCAAGTTTGGTTATGCTAATTTTTCCATTATGTAATCTACTTATTTGGTCCTTTCGGTTTAGTACTTGACTGGAGAGGCCCTGGCACGTAATCTCTTTTTTCTAGTCCC
Source organism: Lathyrus sativus (assembly GCA_963859935.3). NCBI lineage: Eukaryota > Viridiplantae > Streptophyta > Magnoliopsida > Fabales > Fabaceae > Lathyrus > Lathyrus sativus. The sequence continues at coordinate 953,858,890 of OZ012735.1, forward strand.
CTGCCCTTGAAATAATCGACCATTGTATGCTAAATCACTAGAGCAAATAGGAAGAGCAGTTCTTACCGAAGTTAATTTTCGCTTTAAGCCTCAACACTTCCGGCCATGTTTACGTTCTCAACATTTTGAAGTTTATCTAAAATATCATAGTTAAAAATCTTGATCCTGAAAATTTATTTAAAAAATTAAAACTTATTAGAAATATATAATCAAAGTCAAACTGCATAGTTCTTGAAAATATTTAATATTTCCGCTAATGCATTTATAACTGATTTGTTGAACCTTTGATGTGTAGTGTGATACTACTTAGAAAGTTGGTCGAACACAACTAAAATAAAAATCATTATCAAATGTAAAACTTGGAAATTGGAATGACTTCTAGCAAAGCTCTACAATAATATGCTTAACCACATCCACATTGAAACAAATTTAATACATAGATTTATTCTATCAATGCATATAAATCATTTCTTCATATTTGCATTCTCTTATTGCAATTTCCATTACTTGACCAGAGTTAGACTGCAACACATCACAACACTGCCTTCTTAGACTCTGCAACTGAATACAAAAGTATAATTTTATAAATTAGCATTACTAATCACCAAATTAAAAATTAAGAATTAAGATTCATATAAAGCATAATACCTGTTTAGTGTTTAGGTCTAACTTATTTGCGACCACTTTAACCACCTCCAAATTCTTCAATGATATCGTATCGTTGGGACAATGTTGAAAAGATTTTGTATAGTTGCTAATAATACCGTCTTTATCAGAAGATACATTGTTTAGATAGAAAATTGCAGGTCTTTCACAAGGATCCGGATGAATTTTTGTTGTACTAAATGTATATATTCCAGCATAAGGCAATTTTTTCCTCCATGGTTTGAATGTTTCTCGAACTCTCAGAATATCTGGTAAAAGTTCATTGTTTTGGAATATTTGAACAGCATAGCCCCATGATATTGAAATCGTCCGCGAAGATTGTTTATCGTAACAAACTGTCTGTTGTAGGATCCTCAGTGAATCAACATTTGCAGCTTCAAATAAATGTTTCAGTGATTCTGAAGCTGTCATTTGAGGAAAGATTGGTTCAACCAGATCCGGATGATGTAAAGATAACACCAGACTTAATGGATGTGCAGCCAATAATCCAAAGATATTTCCGCTTAAATCAACCTATAATCCAATTTCATATAATCACATTTATATAAGTGATTATTACTATCACAGGAATCGCAAAACAAATATTCAATAAATAAAAAAGTTATTATTAGTACCTGATGAAAACCAGGTTCATATGTTAATCCAACACCAAGTTCTGCTATGCAAGAGAACACCCTGGCATCACTTCCATAAAGATGAGAATATCTTTCAATACAAGAATCAAAAACTCCAGATAAAACGTTTGCTAAAGAAGCACTTATAGCAAAACCACCTCCGCCAAAAGCCATTCCAAAACCAAAAGTATGAGACCCTTCATAATTCTCAGAATAAGCACCAACATAGTACCAAAGCCTGTGATCATATTTAGAAAGAGTCTTAGCAAGATTCTCAGGAAAGAAAATTGTGTCATCGTCACCAAAGACATACCACCTAACATTTGAATGATTATTCAATCCAACAATCTCTTTCACAACACGCGCCACGCGAATTGCTGATCTTAAACCGCGTTTATAAGTGTAACGAAACTTTGAAGTGTCTTCAGAGACACAAAGAGGAGGAACAAAATCATCACTGTCATTTTCTTCGGGTGGAAGATTATCCACAAAAACACAACCCTTAATTTTTTTGTTCCACCAAAGTTTGACATATTGTTTCCTTTTAGGCCATGAATTTCCAGTTGAAGCGATTCCAAATACAAGATGATTAGCATCGGTTGGATCAGATTCGGCAGCTTGAGTTGAAGAACGACATATGTTTGGTATTGCTATCTTTGATAATGTAAAGAATAGCATGGAAATAAACATAAAGAGACAAATTGCACAGAATGAAGATGAGACTGGAATTAGTTTGGTGAAAGGTTTGGTTTTGAGTAATGATTTCATGGTTAACAAGGGTGATGAATGAGAATGAAGATTATAAAATGTTAGATATACAAGGCTGAATTATACAATTATGTGTGAAGTGTGATACCAAAAATTGCGGCGTAAGAAACACAGACAGTGGCATCTCAGTGGCAACAAAGTCAACCATCTACATTGGATATGCTTGCATAGGCATTTTTAAGTCTTGCTCTTGCTCATTGCCATCTATTCCAGGTTAATGAAAATTGAGTACTTTGTTTTACAAGTTTCATGAAACTGAATTAGTTTATATTTTTATAATTAATAGTTTTAAGATGCTTAAATTTATGCATGTGTCACTAAGTAGAATAGTTGATAACTAAAGGTGTTGATATGGGTTTGACTTCACAAACTTTGAATTTTGGTGACTTTGTAACTTATCTTCCATCTCTTTCTAAAGGAACCAATATTTTTTAACGTATAATTTATTTTAATTATTCTTTTATCTTTTGTATTTGTTAAAACTCACAGGAATGCGTGGTTTCTATATGCAAGTAGATGATACTCAGAGTCCTTATAGTTAAGGTGGTTTCTATATGCAAGTAGATGATACTCAGAGTCCTTATAGTTAAGGGTAGTTAGCGCTTCCACACAACTGCAAGAGATCCCATTTGGTGATGTTTATAGTGGTAAAGAATTGTCAGCTCACGTAAGGTGAGAGACTTTGTATTTATGTGTTATATATTGGGTATACTGATTTTTTTTTTCCGTTAGGGAATTTATAGATGCCTTTGAGCCTAGGTTTCATGAAAGTCTAAGAGATGGTAACAGCTTCCACAAGACAAGAGAAAATTGACTGCCTACTTTTCAAGGAGCTGTGGTTTGACTTCGTCCATTTGGTTTTAATGCCTGAATAATGATATTGTGCACATCTTTCCCAGGGGCGAGTCACCTATGACACACAAAGGTCTTGCCGTGACGATGCTTTGTAGGGTGGAGACCCTCGGGTCGCCTCTATTTGAGATTCTCATAAATATATTACTGCATAGTCCCTAAAGTACGAGGATTTATAAAGCGTGAAGTGTTTTTAGACTATTCTCAGCTTGAGCTTTGTGGTAGGGGGTGATTCCTTTAAATGAAGGCGACACTTTCAATGGAAAGCGAGTCCCTCAACCCAAGATGCAAGTCCCTTAGTTGAAAGCGTCTTTTATAATAGTGGGAAGCGAGTCCCTTAGTTGAAGGCGTCCATTTTAATGGTGGGAGGCAAGTCCCTCTGCCAAAATGGGTGAGTCCCTTGGTTTGGGGCGAGTCATCACTTCCATGCTAGATGTCAGCTGGGTAGTCGAGCGTCAGTGAGAGACATTAAGCTTTAATTGATTGATTTTAAAGACGTTAAAATGTCAGTCAGTTTATTTAAGCTTGAATGCTTAGTAAAGAGAGCACGGGTAGTATTTAATGCAAGTCATGATGGTTTTCCCATGGAAAATCACTCTAACCCTTTTGTCTTACACACATCTTCTATGTGTAAGAACTTTTCCAATTCTCGCGGCAGTTACTTCATTGATTGGATGTATTGTTTGTGTGATTGGACTTCTATAAAAGGAATTGATACATTACCCAAGGAAATATTTCACTCTTTTGTACCAGATTCTCCATTTTTGTTTTCTCAGAAGGAGAAAATACATAGGCTAAGGAAAAATTTTGGATGAGAAAAGACAAAAGGTTGTGACCTTTAATCTCTCTCCCAAGGAACAAACTTTGTTATTCCTGTTTTTTTTCCTTCTTCTTTCATGAAGCTGATGGCTAGGAAGAACATAGATTGTGTTCATTTTCGAGACATTATGTCCTTATATTCCAACTTTGACATGATCAGCATGTTTCATCATGGCATTAGGTTTTCCAATAGATGGTTTGAAGAGGATGTAAGCTTGGAACCGCGTTAAAAAATAATGAGAGCCAAAATGAACGTCGTTGGCGAGCCATCTTCCCCTTACTTTTATTTTCACCTACTCGTTATCCATGAGTTAGGGGTTCTGGTCCTAGTTACCTCATTTGAAGCAGAATTTTTAATGACTTTCAATGTCGCCCCTTTCTAAATCACCTATAAGGTATGGAGCATCCTTAGAGCCTTTTAGATAATTTGTTGTAATCCGAGCATCCCCCAACCATTTGGGTCTTCTTGTATATCTTTAACACAAAGATTCTTCCCAATATTCGCTGGATAACGTTGCGTGATCTTCCAGATAGGAGTTTGTTGGAAATTTACACAGATCCTTATGAGGATTGGAAAGATAGGTTTGTGCGTGTGAGGGGGTGAGGTGGGGTGTCTTTGGTACCCACAGAGACGAGGGGTGCCCCTTGTTTTTCTTTATTGTGGAAGTCGAATCATCAACTTATCAAAGGGATAAATCCAAGTGCTCTTGCCCCCTTTAAGCAAGAAATGATCCATATTTTATGTTCATCTAGACTTTGAGCTCTTGTACTCTAATTACCCAAGAATGAGAAAATGGTGATGGGATAGAGAAGTACTTGGAAAATATTTATTGCATGTCTTCTAATACAGACAGTTCAAAGGGAGAAACATTCTCGTATTATCCAAAAGTTATAGTTCAAGATGAACCTTTTCATAAGAAGCATCCAAGAACATCAAAAGGTGGTGAGGCTACTAAGAGATGGCTGTCGCAGATCTCTCCTAGTTTGAGGAGGTGAAGCATTTAAATCAATTGCTTGAGGAAGCTCTTAGTTCCACTAAAATTTTGGAGGGGAAGACCCTATCGCTCAAGGATGAGATAATGGCCACATTTGCCCATTTTTTAAAAGGGAGAAAAGACAAGTGACATTGTTCTACTGAGACCTAGAGTTGAGTCAAATGGACCTGTTTCAGGTGGTTCGTGATAATCTTCTGGTGGACGATGAGTAGCCCTCCGTACTTTAGCCTACTTATAATATCATTTTTTTGTAACATTTAAGTTTGTTTTTTACTTATGAATGACATTGTTATTTTCAGGACCTCTCTCTAGGATTGTCTTCTTGACTGATAATTAGGCGAAATGATTTGTTGCAAGGGGACCTAGGTAATTGGGTACAAGAAAAGGGAATGCCCACCATTCCTTTTGGAATTGTTGTATTATCGATGGAGTGGTTTTGATCGCCTCTGGAGGGACCAATATTTGTGGCTGCCCCTAGGGGAGGTAAGGAATCCCTTCATGAGGAATCAACATTTTGATTGCCTCTATGGAAGGCAAGGATCCTTTATTAGGGTCTAACATATGTTAGCCTCTAAGGGCGAGAAGGATCCTTCGTGAGGATCCATCGTTTGTTTTCCTATAAGGGATACAAGGATCCCTCTTAAGGATACAATGCTTGATTGCCTCTAAGGGTGGAAAGGATATATCATAAGGATCCAGTGTTTTATTGCCTCTAAGGGTGGAAAGGATCCTTCACAATGATTCAAAGTTTGTTTGCCTTTATGGGAGGCAAGAATCTTTCATGAGTGTCCATAATTTGTTTTCCTATAAAGGAAGCAACAATCCCTTATAAAGATCCAACATTTTATTGTCCATAAGGGCAGAAAAGATCCCTCTTAAGGATCCATCATTTTATTGCCTCTAAGGGCGACAAGGATCCTTCATGAGGATCCAGTGTTTGTTTGTCTCTAAGGGATGCAAGGATCCATTTTAAGGATCCAACATATTATTGCCTCTAAAGGTAGCAAGGATCCTTCTTAAGGATCCAATATTTTATTGCCTCTAAAAGTGACAAGGATCCTTCTTACGGATCTAGCAATTTATTGCTTCTATGGGCAATCTTCTTCAAATTAGGTTTCACGCAAAATGGATGGGTGGCAAAGCAAATTCTTAAAAATAAAATAATGAGACGCCTCACTAAAAATCCTTTCCCCCCGTGAGGTATAAAGGGAAAAAGTGTGTGCCCTAGAAAAATAACATGTCCTTACAAGAGGCAGAGACATAGCGGTCGCCTAATAAGAAAAATGGTAAAATAATTAAACCATGGTAAACAAACAAATGTCAATTGAGAAAATGATGCCAGAGTGCATTCCTTATGGGCTTTCAATTTTCACTCTCCTCGCTAGTCTGAGGAGGAGCCTATTCGTTATTGTGAGCTCCTTTTGACAGCTTTGTTCCTGATCTAACTTTTGTGGTGTTCACCCCAAGGTTAGTACCCTTTTGAGCTTGAGACTCTCCATGTAACACTTCCAGGAGATTTCCCGATCTCCTTGGATAACTCCTACCCGCACGTTAGATATCAAGTATTTCATGCACAAATACAAAGTGGATAGGGCAGCGCCGAACTGATTAAAAGATGGACGCCCTATAATAATATTGCAAGAATAGGGGGTACCAAGGAGTAGGTACATGACTTTCGTCTCCTTGGCTTGTTGTTGCGTCTCGAAGGTGGTTCTTAGCGTTATGTATCGTTTCACTTGCATTTACTCCTTGGAGAATCAAACTAGCGATCCCTTAAAGGGTTGTATGTCATCGGGTCGAGGCTTATCTTCATAAAAGAATCATCGTAAAAAGTATCAATGATACTACTCTGGCCTACAAGAACTATTTTGACCACTCATTAATCCCACATAACATTGATGACCATGGGATCAACACTGTACGGGTGGTTACCGATGACATCTTTCTCGAAGAAGTCGATCTAATTTCTAGTATCGTTGGGTTGTCTTCATCTGAATCCTAAGAGAGATCTTTTATATTTAGTATTTGGAAGGCATACCTTCTTCGGGTGGAGCTAATCTATCTGCCCCTGATGAATCCTTATGCGATGGTGTTAAGGGTGTCACATAAAACTTTATTTTTCTCTCTAGAATACGCCTTCATTCCTTTTCTTCATATCAAGTTTCACATGTCCTCTCTCCTATGGAAGTTGGATCCACCTGACCCTTAGAAGGATTCACCCTTAACATACATCTTGAGGTGTCCCTCCTATATCAGTCGCTCGATTTCCTTCTTGAGTTGATAGTAGTCCTTGATGTAATGTCCTTTAACTTTATGGAATTTAAACTATCTTCCTGGTTCAGACCCAATAATCTCTACTTTTGAGGCTGAAGGTGTAGGGACGTTGTGAAGGTGTAGCACCTCGCACCAAATATGCTCATGGTGGGTGTTCAGAGGCATGAAGCTCTCTGTCGTCTTTCCTACTCACTTGAATGAAATTTTGTCCTTAATGGGTAAAGTAAATTTATTCATCCTCTAGTGATGTGAGCCTTCAGCGTCGGGAACATGCCCTTTAATGTCTCGCGCCTTTTTCTCTGTGTTGCTCTCCTTGCCTTTTATGTAGCATTCCAACCCTAATGACCATATTTTCTAACGAACAAGCTGCTTTTTAGGTGAGAGATTAATTGAATTTCCTCCTGTAAGATCGTTTTGGATCAACCCTGCAAACATATCTTAGTTCGGAGCGATGACTCTTATGGTGGCTTCATTGATGCGGGCGAGGTAGTCCCTCAACGACTCTGAGAGGCCCTGTTATATGTTGAACATGCTGGTGGTGGACATCTTTATGTGCCTGCTGGCGGTGAACTAGTTTACGATCTTCTTCACCAGCTCCTGGTAGTTGGCTATGGGGACTCGGGTTAGACTGATATACCATCACAAGGATTCGTCCCAGAAGGTTTCAGACAACATTTTACACGTTAGGGATCACTACACCCATCAATCTTCTCTAGAGAGGAGGGTTTCAACCCTTCAGGGACATGTACTTCCCATATCATGTCTGACAATAGGTACGGGTTCAATACCTCTGTCTCTTCTTGGGGATTGGTCCCTTGTTGGTGATGTCAAATGTTAAGGACATTGTACTCCAAGCTCTTCTTCTGAGGGAAAATTTCAAGATTTGAATCCATTTGATTCAAATCATCATTTTATACATGAATCGAATCATCAAACTTTGGGTCACCTCTTTCTCAATTGATTTGAATCACATTTTACACATGATTTGAATCATCAAACTTTGGGTCACCTCTACCTCAATTGATTCGAATCAAATTTTACACCTAATTAGAATCATGCAATTTTCACATTTTCTCAGTTGGCTCGGCGTGTTTGATTCAAATCAAATTTAACACATGATATGAATCACAGGGTGTTTGCTTCTAATCAGACTTTCCACTTTATTCGAATCAATTGAAAATGGGTCAAAACTATATTTTTCTTTTATTCCACTTCACTTGTTCATTTGATTTAAATCATGAAATGCTCTTGATTCAAAACTAACTTACTTTTCAACCATTTTCTGTGCTTAATCTCAAGCACATATAAAACCTTTTCGTCACCAATCTTCTTTAATCGAATCATGGTGGATATCAAATCCAACATTGTGATTCTATGAAAAATCAGTAACATCTTTATTGAAATTACAAAGTTCTTGCAAGGAAAATCATGCATCTTTAAATTAAACTTGATTCAGATCTTGATAACAAGATATTTTTAATTGCTCAAGGAATTGATAGGGCCAATGGGTTTACTAACGCACATGAAGGCTTGGAGTAGATTGGTGATGTTGGAAGATTCAAGTAGCATTAATTGAATAAAGATTACATAGAAGATTTTGGTATTATGCTATATACAAGTCAAGATCCAAATGGAATATTTTAATTTTCTCTTATAAGAAATCTTGCAAATATTTTTCAAATAAATCTCGGTGTCATCTCTCTCTCTCTCTCTCTCTCTCTCTCTCTCTCTCTCTCTCTCTCTCTCTCTCTCAATCTTGCATTTAATTATCATAGTATTTGTGTGGTTAGGTATTTCAATTCAGGCGCAATTTATCATTTATTCAATTGGTAGCGATTTATTATGTAAGCATTAAATTTTTTTAGAATTGGATACTGTCGAAGTGAGAATAAGATATCAAGCTATTGAACTAACTTGAATCACAAGTCATTAAATATCACCACCGATCTTTAATTTATCCGAGGGAATGGGAATAGAAAGAATAAACCATAAATAAAATTCAAATAAAAAAGTAAGGCCTAAAGATAAGCAAAGAGAGATCAAAGGTACGGGCGTTGGTTATACTAAGGGAAGTTACTAGTACCCTAAGCATCTGTAGTACTCTACAGGAACCTCTTGAAATATTTGTGTTTTGGCTAAAATTGTGGGAAAAGAAAAGAGTAAAGATGGAAAAAGAAAAAGATAGAAAAATAAAAAGGTAGCTCGCTAGGATCTCGCAATTCTATGCCTACGTATCCTTGATAGGAAGTCAGAGCAATCGTAGTTCAGGAACTACGAGGTAAGAAGAAAAATGGATGAAAAAAAGAAAAAGTTGCTCGCCGAGGATCAGGGTCTTATACCTACGTATTCTCAAGAGGAACTTGAGAAATCAGAGCGTCTGTAGTTCGTGGAACTACGAGTTGCCAGGTTCTAAGAACCAAGAACAACAACAAAGACAAACAAACAAGGGACATGCACAATGACTATGAGTCAACATACAATCCTCCCCTTGGATTAGGTCAGCAAGGATCAAAGACAACAACAGATACATGGAAAAACATCACGTAAATGGTATCAAATAAAAGCATGACACAATACACGAAAAAGCGTCATGTATGGTCAGACAGATAAGATAGCACATAATATGCATGGAAAAACATCACGGTAATCAAGCAACAAAAGTCAACAAAACATACATGGAAAAGCATCATGGTATCAACAAACAAAGATACGTGGCAAAACATCGCGTAATAAATAAATAGGGATACACGGCAAAGCATCGCGAATAATCATCAAGTACACATGAAAAACGTCACGGTATGATAAATAACAAACTCATAGCAAAGAAGCAATCGTGTCATGAAAAAGAACCGGGTGACAAGAAGAATTATTAATTAATTTAAATATTAATATTTAATAAGATTAATTAATAATTTAATTAATCAAATTAAATAAAAATATTTAAATTAATTAATAATTAACAACATTTTTTTGACATCCTTTTTTAAATATCATAAAATTTAATGAAAATATTAAAAACAAAATATTAACATATTTTTTTGGCATTTTTCAATATTTTAAAAATAAATAATAATAAACTAAATGAAAAAAAATAAATAACAACAAAATTAAAAAAAAAAACATAATAATGAAACAAGATAGGAGTTGACTCAACAAAACATATCTATTTGTAATAGTAAAACGTGGAAGAAAAATTTAGAAACCTCTTCTTCTAATAAACATAACAACAATAATAACAAATACTAAAAACTAAACATATATAAAAAAGAAAGAAATATTAACAACATAAAAAAAAATACGAACCACATGAAAAGAAGTGGTCCCTGCTGCAAATTTTCATACTAATAAAGCAGATCTAATAGGTCTACACTCCATGAATGCCTAACTATTATTCTATTTTAGTGTGACATATTTTTTTTAATCATTTTTATTTTTATATTATTGTATAATTTACTTAATAACTTTATATTATTAACTTTCATATAACTTATTATTATTAACTTTCACATAACTTTTTATTATTAACTTTCACATATTGTATTTTTTTAAAAATTATTTTAACAAAAAAATATCGTTTATCTTTTTATATACCCATCTGAACGCTAGTGTATATAAAGGTAAAATTTGATTTTGGTGTAACTTATTTTCTAGCAATTTTATCCTTACATAATCTATAACATATATAAAGGTAAAATTTGGTTTTGGTGTATCATATTTTTCTACCAATTTTACCCTTATTTTAATATGTAATTTACATAATAACTTCCATTACTATCATTTTTTCACATAACTTCCTCCTATTAACTTCTATTTAACTTCTTACTATTAACCTTTTATATAATTTCCATTTAAAATTATATTAAATAAAAATATATCAATTATATTTTTACATGAGCATTAAAAAAGCGAGTGTTCGTCTGAACGTTAATAATAATAATAATAATAATTGACAGAAAAAGAAAATGAAAATGGGGGCGCTACCCCACTTTCTCATTTCACATATACAGTAATTGAAAAACAAAACTCACATCCTGTGCCATCTCTCTTTCTCTCTCTCTCTCTCTCTCTCTCTCTCTCTCTCTCTCTCTCTCTATATATATATATATATATATATATATATATATATATATATATATATATATATATATATATATATATATATATATATATATATATGCATTTTTAGAATTTTTTTATTATAATAACCATATATTGAATATTAATTACCAGAATAACTATGAATTTAAAAAAATTGTCCAAAATGGCTAACATTTCAATATGGGGTCACCATTTGAAATGGCGAATGAGAGCAAAATGATTTTTGGAGAAATTGAATTCGCCAAATAAAATGGCGAATGAGCTATGTTAGGATTCCATGCGCCAACCAGAATGGCGAATCAGACCAATGGTTAGGGTTTCACTTTTCATCATTTTTTGGTTTTATATTTTGATTATTTTTTTAATTTCATTTAATGTTTTAATGAAATAAAAACGAATTTTTTTTATATTTTTAATTATTATTATTTTTTTAAACATAAATATTATTAATAAACTTAAAAAAATTAGATTTAATTGTTTAAATTAATTTTTGAATTAATAAATTTAAAATAATGTGGTTTAATGTTAAAAATTATTTTTTAACTAAAAAACTTAAAATAATTAGGTTTAAATAAAAATAATTTCAAATTAATTTAATAAATTTATGTTTAATAAACAAAAAAATTAAACTGGTTTAAATACAAAATAAAAATATAGTGTTGAGCAAATTTTGAGTGTATAAATGTTGTAAGGTTATTTAAGTCATATCATATAGGGTGCGTACTGTTTTTTTACTATAAATACGACCGCAAACACATGTATGTTTTCACAATATTATATCCCAAAAGAATAAAGTGTTAGTGCAGTTCGAGTTGAGTGGAGTCTAGAATGTCTGCATTTCTAAATCAACGTTCTTCGTCGTCGTCATCAGCATCGGAGGAACCTTTTCCGACGTTCGATCTAATGAAAAGAAATGCCCTAGTTGTGTTTTCACCAACAAATCCTCCGATGAAGGTGCTCCTCTGGAATACGCAGATGTTGGAGCACTTGCACAGGGAACTGAACCGCTGGCTGGAAGGAGATATTGGTCCAGGAGAAAAGATTAGGAAAATCGAGAGGCTGGTCGAGGAGACCGGGAGAAACGGAGTTACTCGTGAATGGAGAAAAGTGGAAAATGATGTCGGTGTCCTTGTGATGATGTTGACACCCAAGAAGATAAAGTTGATGGTCGTGATATCGTAGACGCTTTGGTGCAGTGTTCTGTTTTAGGTCTTTACGTTGTTGGTATGTTTGTTTAATTTATGTTGCCTTCGCGCAGTGTTCTGTTGTCATGTTGTTGTTGTGTCAGTTAACTATGGTTTTAATTGATTGAAACCTGGTATTGTTCGAATGAAATTTGCTATTAATCTTATAATAGTTGTTATTAATCGAATGGAACTTGATATTGATTTAACGGGACAAGATTAAATATGAAACTATGATCTGCTGCTTGATCCTACGTTAGGACATTTTGTTCAATTGTGTCCTGGTTGCCGACACGAACTACACAATCTCACCTGCTTTTCTGCGGTATCCATCTCAATTCGAGTGCGCGTGTTGTTAGGCCGACCCTTCTTCTGTCTGCGCATCAGGTCATTATGCCAAACAATTTTGCCTTCGTATTCAGACTAATAGTCCTCCTTTGCCACGAATTGAAAGTTGCATGTGTAGACATTGCATAGACTAATGACTTGGTGAACTGCAGAAAGAAGGTTGGTTGGGTCCTGGCGCAACTTGGAACATGCTGCTATGACATGAGAGCACGACATATGAAATGCTTGAAACTTTCCACAATCACACCAGCTCTTATCCAATTCAACACGGTAACATCCCCTAGACCTTCCTTCGTTGTGATCCATAGACTCGGCAACACTGAACCAACCAGTTGTACAATCAAAGATTGTGACCACGTGTGTGTTGGCTTTGGCAGCTTCCTCTTTCATGAATTTCATTGAAGTATCGCTATACAACTGGCCGGATTGTAATACAGAACCCCACTTCGTACGTCTGCTATCAAAGAGTGATCCTAGCCTAAAATAGGTTACCTTTACCAAGGCAGTTATTGGGAGGTTTCAGATTCCCTTGAAAACAGAATTCATTGACTTGACGAGGTTTGTTGTCATGTGGCCCCATCGCACTCCATTGTCGTATGCCCGCGTCCATTTCTCCCTATCAATGCTGTCAATCCATCTTAATGCCTCCGCGTTGTTCAGTCTGATCTCGTCCCGGTAGTATCTGAATGTGGGTTCAGTTAGTGCATATCCCGTGTTCACAACCTTCTTTCGCATCGTCCTGTCCTTGATTTCCCGCATGAAATTTTGGGCAATATGCCTTATGCAATATACGTGGGTCGAGGGAGGATCCTGCCAACCGTTGTCATGGTTGTTGTATGCACTCTCGATGGATGGGTGTCGATCGGATATCAAACATAAGTTAGGTTGTGGAGACACGTAAGAGCGGAGGTTTTTTAAGAAAAAACTCCAACCCCCAGCAGTCTCCCATTCTACTATGACGAAGGCTATTGGAAAAATGTTGTTGTTCCCGTCCTATGCCACAGTCATGAGAAGCGTGCCCTTATATTTACCGTATAACCATGTTCCGTCAATTTGAATTATAGGTTTACAAAATGCAAACCCTTTGATGCATAGTTCAAACTCCCAAAAGACTCTGTGGAAAATTCCATTTCCACCAACACAAGTCCCGTCTGGTGTACAAGCAGGCATCGTCTCCAATATCGCAACAGTTCCTGGAGAGTAGTGTTTAAGGTCCACCGGGAATTTAGGAAGTTCCTTGTACGACTCCTCCCAATTTCCAAACACCCTTTCAACCGCTTTAGTCCTGGCAATCCAGGATTTTCGGTACGAAGGAGTGTAGTTGTACTTTTGTACCATATGTGCAATTATGGTACTCACCTTCAAAGACGGGTTGTCGCTAACAACTGACAGAATCTCATCGCAAATCAATTTAGAGTTGAGTTTGCGATGGTCTTGCATCGGATTCGAGATTATACAACTGTGGGATAGACTCATTGACCCTATCTTCCAGGAAATCGCTTCTCTTCCTAAAAGATGTTGTTAATCGGAACAGGCACTCCTCGTTACGACAATAGAACGTATACCGCGTCGGATTTGTCCGATCGACTCTGTAGTCGGCTGACAACTCCATGTGAAACTGTTTGATAGCCCGGACACAATCTTCTTTCGTACCAAACTCATCACCCTCTTTTAGTTGGCCCCCTGTTGTGTAGTTGGGGTTGTAGAAAACATCCCTCAAGGGTTCATCATCACCTAAGGCGATAGTAGTCATGTGTTGAGGTGGACAATATACATTGTCTGGTTGAACTTCAACCTCTGGATTGTTCACCATCTCGTCAACAGTGACTTCAGTTACTTCTTCTTCTTCATCAACGACATCGACTTCAGGGTGTTCATCTTCCTCATCGCAAAAAACTTGAGACAAATCAAGTTGCTAAGATAGTTGTTGTTGTTGTAACATAACATATAACACGATATCTGAGAACCCAGAATAGTCGTGACTGCGGAACATGTTACGCACGTCTTCATCGTCTCGCACCTTTAAAGGGAAAATTTTGCATGAATCAGGTCCGCCAAAAAATACTGGGTTTTTGTATATTATTTACCCAACTGGACCACAGTGCAGTTTTTTTTTCTATTCTTGACTTCAGGTGTAAAAAATTAGACCTTCTGCAAGCGTGGTGTTGGTCTAGGATGCCAATGCTTTCTCCAATAAACAGGAATTCTTTTACGTTCCCGTACGCCAACAAGTAAGTATCTTTTCAAGATTATTTAGCAACTACATATTCTTTTTCAGTTAATAATTTCTGAGATGTGTTTATTTTTTTAGGTGGTATGTTCCAGGGATGAATTATCAGAGATGTCCAAGGCACTCTATAATTCAATACCGCAACCTAATCGACCACCTTGGGCCAGATGATGTAACTTATTTCCCATTAATTTTTTTAATGTATATGCATAAACCTCTCAAACTCTTCCTAACTTAATTGTCCAACTTTATTGTAGTTTGTATGGATGTCGTACGAGGGTCTCGACCACGAGCCCAACCCCGACGATGTCGTTGTGTGGACATCAAAGACACCCATAATTAGGTTCACTACGGTGGAGATGCACCAGAGTGACCGGGTGAAACTACAATTTGGGATGCATCAGGATATTCCAGATGCTCCAGTAGACTTGGGGCAGTGACATCCAAAGCGGGTAGACGCACAGTGGAGTGTTAGTGACTGGAAGGAGTTTGTGAATGAGTTGCGTATACACTGGAAAAGAAGAAGGCAATACGTCTTAATCGACCGTATTGTGCACGGGGCTAGGCCAAGTCTTCAATATATGACTTGGTTTAGGTCTGTCACGACATCTCAGCCTTTCCTGTCCCAGCCAACCTATTTGGCCGACCCAAGGGAACGCGGTTCTTTGTCAAACCCACAACAACAGTTCAGTGCCCAAACCCAGCCTTACGAAAACCCATACATGCCAACAAATACCCCCTATCAACAACGACAACCTTACATGCCACCCACCCAATCCCAGCCTCAACCACCTTACCATTACAACCCTGATACCTCTTTTGAGCCTACCCCCTCCACCTATAGTCCAGACAACTCATTTGACCATACGTCCTCCAACTACACCTCCAGCTACTCCTCTAACAACCCTCCAAATTATCCATTATTCGACTACCACACCCTGCAATAACCAACACATCTAGACCAACCCAACTCCATGTACACATTCGGACAACCATACCTCCATACTCCACCCAACCTCCCCGACAATCCTTTGAAAACATGGGCATCGAGCTTGACTACAGAAGCGTCGTTGACAGTGGACCTCCCGGCTATTGGGGTCAAATGATACAAACTCTATCTGATACGCTGGGGCCGTCCCAACCATACCCTCCTCTACAACTCAACACACAAAGACCAGACACACCACAACAACCTCGTCATAATGCGCGTCCCCCACAATGTGGCACCGGTGGTCACTTGGATAGAGCCGGTCATTAATTTTTTTCTTTTGTTCAATTGTAATTGTACTTTTCATTAGATTATAAATTAATATAATTTTTTATTTCTATATTTTATTTTAACATTTTATATCCTAATTTTTTCTTAATATTATTTAAATTTCAATTAATTATGAAACACAAACAACATAGTTTAATAACATATATTTTTTAATTAAAAATAAAGTATTTATTTTTAATTATTATAAACTGTGTGTAAATATTAAAAATAAGGTATTTAAAACAAAGTATTTAAAAAATAGAATAAAACATTAATAATCAATTATTTAAATTTATTAAAAACTAATAATAATATAAATGAATCAAAAAGTAAATGCAAAACCCTAGCCATTGTCTGATTCGCCATTCTTGTTGGCGCATGAAATCCCAACATAGTTCATTCGCCATTTCATCTGGCGAATTCAATTTCTCCAAAAATCAGTTTGCACTCATTCGCCATTTCATCTGACGAATTCAATATCTCCAAAAACCAGTTTGCACTCATTCGTAATTTCAAATGGCGACCCCATGTTGAAATGTTGGTCATTTTGGACAATTTTTTGAATTCATAGTTATTCTGGTAATTAATATTCAATATATGATTATTATAAAGAAAATTCGCATTTTTATAATTAAAAAACAAATTGCACAATTCTAATGTTTCTTATCTTCATGCTTCAGTAGCCACAAGAAACAATGAAAACTCCTGCACACACGT
The DNA here is from genome assembly GCA_963859935.3 of Lathyrus sativus. Classification (NCBI taxonomy): domain Eukaryota; kingdom Viridiplantae; phylum Streptophyta; class Magnoliopsida; order Fabales; family Fabaceae; genus Lathyrus; species Lathyrus sativus. Next base: position 953,875,713 of record OZ012735.1, read on the forward strand.
GAGACAGAGATAACAAAATATACTGCATCTCAATAAGCAAGGCTACTTTAAACAAAACAATCAACGATCAAAGAATCATAAGAGTTACCGCAACACAAATCACCATGCGAAAGAAACGTAATGTGAGTTCGGACCGAAATGTTACCGAAATACGAAAACATGTCGTCGTTGTTGTCGGTGGAAGATGTAAGTTGCAGCTGTGATTGCGATGGTGTAGCGCGGAAGGTTGACGATGGAGTTTGGTGAGGGTGTGTCGTCGAAGTGGCCGAAACGATGATGGTGAAGCTGTGCAGTGCAAGTCGTTACGTTCGTTTCTAGTCGTGTGATGTTCGCAATAAGGTTGCGTGTTGTTACGGTGAAAAAATGGCGGAATGTGGTGCGATGAAGAAGAAATCATGAAGTGTTTATAATGATGAACTGAGGTTTTATGGTGAGAAGAAGTTCATGAAGGTGAGGAGTACATGTAACCAAGAACAAGGTGTATTGCTTCTTCAATTTTTTGCTATTGTTTTCAACCTTTTAAAATGAGAGAGGACGATGATGTAGTAGTGTATTGTAAGGTGATGAAAATGGAAGGATATTGCTACTCTATTTTCTTGGTGTGAAACTTGCAGGTTGTGTAACATGCATTTTTTCCTATTTCGCCAATTCGTTTGGCGAACGCATGCTACTTTCGTAAATTTTTTGAAAAACTCATTTAATTGGTAATACTTTTTGAAATAGTTAGTCGGTTTAAAAAAAAATTAAAAAAATATATTAAAAATAAAAAAAGTTATTAAAATAAACTTAAATAAAAAATTGATTAATTAAAAATATTAACTATTAATTAAAAATGAAAATGAAACAGGTTAAAAACGAATAAACAACCTGGTATCGAAGTGCTCAAAAAAAATAAAATGAATGAAGCAAAATGATCAGCGCCAAATAAACATATTGGAAAAATGCAACTCTTGGTCAAATTTTGAAATAAATTTTACCCGATAAAATGGATTAAAGTGTCAAAATACGACCAAAAAGTAGTCGAAAAATTAAAACAAACACGTCAGATTAAACTACGCAAAACATAGATTAATATCACTGACGATTGCATGTTCGATTTTAAAATTTTTCGTCCACAGATTTTCCGCACAGTTGACTTTTAGTTTCACCGATTCGACTGTAATTTCAACAAGATTATTTCAGTTGGTAAATTGGGTATTGTGCAAGATGAACTACGTGATAAACTATACAGATGATGCAAAAATACGTGGGATCTTAGAGTCAAAAATTAGGGTATGACAAATACCTCATTGAGTTGAATTGGTGATTAAATTCTAAGAAACAATTAAGGTTAGAATTCATTATATTTAATTTTTTATAAACACACCTTGTGGATTATACAGCTGAATCAATTGAATACCTTGTGTTCATCAAATTCAACATTGGTGTTTGTGAAACAATTTGTGGTTAACGTGATCAAAATTTCAAATAGTATAATTTTCATATTTTGGCATCAAACCTTCCACTTGCATCTTTTAAAAGCTTTCTGATAACCTTTTTGAAAAAGAACTTGATTTTTTATTTGGGCTTATTCATCCCCTCCCCTTTAGACCTTTTTCATACTTTCATATTCACACTCAAAAATTGACATCAAGAGCTGGTCTTTTGATTGTGTCTAATCACTATGCCAAAAAAGACCTTTAGCAGCGCTTTTTTTGGCCTTTAGCAGCGCTTTAAAGCGCTGCCAAAAGTGGCGCTGCTAAAGGTAAAGGCAGCGCTTTTTTTCAATGAAAAAGCGCTGCTAAAAGCTCCCTTCAGCAGCACCTTTAGCAGCGCTTTTTTAGCTCTTTAGCAGCGCTTTTGTAAGCGCTGCATAATTCCCCCAACCATCCCCCCTTTAGCAGCGCTTTAAAAAAGCGCTGTCTTAGACCCCCCTTTAGCAGCACTTTTGCAAAAGCGCTGTCATAGCCCACCCTTTAGCAGCGCTTTTTACAAGCGCTGCCTTAGACCCCCCCCCCCCCCCTTCCAAACCAATAGCAGCGCTTTTGTAGCGTAATATTTGTGACCTTTAGCAGCGCTTTTATGTAAAAGCGCTGTCTAATGTCCTAGATTTTAAAAAAAAAATAATTAAAAAATATTCACCCTGTTTTGTATATTTTACCAACAACCTGCTTATATTACGCAAACCTGCTTATAATTCAGGTCTTTATTTCAGCACTTTGGCCTTGTAAATAAAATTCAAACTTTGGCCTTAAATATACAATTCAAACTTTGGCCTTATATGTACAATTCAAAACTTTGGATACATTGTAACTCATGACTTTGTTCATAAACATTTTAATATACATATAAACCTGTTTAAATATGTTACAACAAAATTCGATCCTCAGAATTACAACAACACAAATACATTCAATTCACATATAATTACAAGTCTTCCAATCCGATGACTCTATAAAATTCTCAACCCAAAAATAAATTGACACCATTCCTCTTTAATTTCTTCCAATTTTGCTTTCGTGTAAGTAGCGCACTTGAATTCATCATAATACTACATAATATAACAGATCGAATAAGATTTAAGTTTAAAACTAATTACTCAGATGAAGTATCGGATAATTATCAAAATGAATCATATAACTTATATAATGAATTGATCCATACCAGGACTGGAATCTCAAGTTGACTAGAAAGAATAATTTCCCTCATAAAGCGCAATACAAAATATCCACAGTCAATACCATTGCGCTGCCGAGGACACTGTAAATGGAAAAAACAAACGAACATTTATCCGGATATATAGTTTAAATAGTTTTATCAAGTAGAAACATGCGAGAATATACCTCTACTCTGATCCAGTTGATGTTGTTAGCCTTCCTTTTTGGCACCGTTGCATCTCTTTGTGCTCTGAATATTTGTATAACTCTAACATAATATAAATGCATATTTAGAACACTGTCACATAATAAATAAAGATATATAATTAAAGACAACAGTGTTAGAACACAGATTGGTTCTTAATAATAACTCTTTGTTTTGATGATAACTGTTAGGAAATTTTATATTTAAGAATTATATACTCTAAAATTTGTTTGAGAGTTTTACTGCAGATTGAATTGAAATTAACTCTCTAGAAGCAAATATGTTGTATACAAGAAGTTATCCTGACTCTGAAGCGCCAGATGCATCTTACAGAAGAATCTGATTGCTCTTTACAGAAGATCTTGAGCGTTGTCTCCAGAAGGATCTGAAGCAAGAAGCTCCAAAACATTCTGAGTCAGAAGCATCTGAAGATAGTCAGAAGCATCTGAAGCTGAAGCATCTGAAGCAAAGAAGAATATTGTTTGAAGAGCTTCTCAAAGCTTATTTCTACAGAAAGTTCTGAAAGTACCAACGCTGCCAAGTACTGAAGTTCTGTGACAAATATGCTCTGATGATCAACACGCTGAAAGCACACATGCTGCAGAAAACTCTGATACAACAAAGTTCTGAATATCATTAGAAGACTCTGATCCATTCAGACTCTGAAGAACTTGCTGAAAACTGAAGAAGAAATATTCAAGAATATATCCGTTGGAGAAAATCAACGTCTCTTTCCTCTTTTGTGCTAGACACAATTACACAGACAAAAAGGATTTTTCTGTGTTATCTACTTCAAGGAAAGGTCACTTGATGTGAAGACAAAAAGGCTCAGACCTTTTTGGGACTCTCTTTTCAACGCTCAGCATCCTTGGATCAGCTGCCTATAAAAGGAGAACTCCACCACATTCTTCAGTTACACAATTTGCTGAAAAGAAATCATATTATTCTAAGCTCTCATTCTTTCATATTCTTCTTAGAATTTCTTGTACTTAAACTTAAGAGAAAAATCACTGTTGTGATAAAAGCTTTATAGAAGCATTAATACTCTTGTATTTAATTTACATTGATTGTAAAGGTTATTCCTTAAGAGGATTCAGTTGGAATCAGTAGCTCTTGAGAAGACTAAGAACAGTTATTCTTAAGTGTTACTATTGTAATCAGTTTGATTTAATAGTGGATTAAGTCCTTGTTGAGAAAGGCAAATCACTCTAGGAAGGGTGGACTGGAGTAGTTTTTTAAGTCTTAATCTTTCATACTTATTCAACCCCCCTTCTAAGTATTTTCTCACCTTCAAACAGTATATGTCATCACTTACGTATCAACAAAGTTCCTCAGATTTTCATATTTTGTTGTATCGCCATCCAATGGATCTATATAATACATTATTTCTTTCGTCAAATTAATTGCGATCAACAACCAATGTCCACTATAAAATAAGACAATAGTTTAGACAGAAATGTTATATATATAGAAAGGGAAAAATCGAACAATTATAATAAATGAATTTAGAATAAAATCTAACCCATGGCCAGTGTTATATGGCAACAAGAACAACTTCTCCGTAGTCGCGCGCATAAATCTCTGCACTGTGTACTCTTTGACTGTATCTGGTGACTGGTCTATTACACGTGAGTTGACACAGCTAGCAGATAAGAATGCAAATACTGAAGTCAATTCATTCGGGACCAATAACTTGTCATACAAGAACCTAAAAAAACATAATCAACATTAGAATATTAAGTTAAACGAGCAAATTTTAAAATGTTCAATTATTTAATAAAAATGGATCGGAGTACCTGATGTATGAATGCATAACACCGACGCCCAGTTCAGAATGGTTGAAAACCTGATCAAAATCCTCCTTAGCAATTGTTTCGGGATATTCAAAACCGAAAATACCTGCCTCCATATGTATTTGACGGACGCCACCCTCAGGCACATCTGATGTTCCGACATATGTTTCAAGGCGCATCCTAAATCGAGGAACAATTGCTTTTCTGGGAACCTTGGAAGTTTCAGGCATCTTACTCTTGCTGACTTGTTGCGACTGCTGATCATGAACCTAAAAGTCATATATAAGTTCAGTAATTAATATTGTATAACAAGATAGTCATGTAACTGTAGTAGTACCTGTTTCTTTGATGCAGCTGAATCGGTATCCCGCACAATAATTCTATCATCTTTTGATTTGGATTTTGTAGGAGTCTAAGATCATCATGTAAATAAGAAAATGTAGATGTAAGAATAACTTTCATGTATGAATCATAAAACATTTGAGTATTAAAAGGTTCAACCTACCTCATCATCTACGCATTAAGACGGATAATAAAGCATTGTATCCTATTATATATACTTACTATTTTTTGTAAATATATTATATTAAAGCATTTATATGTACTTACTATTTTTTTGTTCTAATCGTGCATATCCCAACCGGCCCTTTCTGTATGGATATGCGGGATTTGATGCCCGTTGACGATTTACGCCACTAACAACCTGAAAAAAACAAGTTTATCAGAACTCCTGTACATGGAAGAAGTATATACTATTGGAAGTATATACCCGTTGACGATTTGATGCCCTTTCTGTACTTACTTCAAATTCTTTTGATCTTCGCTTTGCAACAAACGTCTCCCATTCTTCCTCCGAAATCAAATCCGCGTACTTCATCGGACGCTCTGAGTCAACAAAGTTTCCTTCAGAATCTTTTAGAAACTTGTTTGTTAAAAACGCTCTAAATCCCCTCAAGCGTTTTCCGGCCAATTGAATACAATATTTTCTCCTACGATCTTCAATATTGAAAGATCTCTGCAAACAAACACACATACATATAACATGTTAGTATATTTAATTTAAAGAAGTAAATGTCAACAATAATTAAACAATTCCAATATTATACCTGAATCTCGGTCCAAATCTTATCTTTAGCCGGTTGTAATGAAACAATTCTCCAATTATCGCAAGTAATCGGAACTTGGAAATGTACAAGTGCTCCGATGTAACTTGTTAGCAACGCACCGTTAGGCTCAACTAACTGGTCTCTTTCATTCCAATGGACATCATACTTTACTCCTTTATCTCTCGCACGGATGCTTTTTTTCATAATTGTTATGCCTCTTTTAATATCGCCTTCCACGTCTTTTGTTGTTTGTTTTCCATCATGTGTTGTTTCCTCGTTGCTGGCCATAATATATATACTTGTAATTCAGAAAAACCAAAGTATCAAATGAATGACATGCAAATATATAAATAAAAAATATATACATAAGAAATGTGTAAATAAGAAAAACATGGTATAAATAAGAAATAACAAAAACATGGTATAAATAAGACATGTGTAAATAACAAAAACATGTTACAAGTACCTTTAACATCTCTTTCTTTTTTTCGTTGTAACGGGGTTTACTGGTCTCTTAATAACACGGACAGATGGATTGATCCAAATTCCCTCGTTATGATCATTTCTAATATATGATTCGTCCGCTCTAATATTCTCATCTGGATCATCTATAATATAAGATTCATTCTCAACATAAACATCCCCCTTTTCTCCAATGTTATCATCGATTACTTTGTTGGAAAAAAGAACTATAGACCATTTCGTACTTGTCGGATCAGTGACATAGAACACTTGTTTAGCTTGCGTGGCTAGAATAAAAGGCTCATCTTTGTACCCCACCTTATTAAGACCCACTTTCAAAAAACCTGATTTATCCATTTGTATGCCACTATTATTTTCAACCCACTTGCATCCAAAGATAGGAATCTGAAACTTCTCATAATCAAACACCCAAATGCGCTCGATAACCCCATAATACGAGGAAATGTGCATTGCTTCGGCAAGCACGGTGACACCACTATTTTGCATTGTACTTTTATCATCTTGTTCCTTGGTATAAAATGTGTATCCATTAATTGCGTATGCGCTATAAGAAAACACATGCAAACTTGGACCATATGCTAAACATCTCAACCTTTCTGTTATTGAAGTGGGATCAGAATAAAACTTTGAAAAAATATGCTCCTTGAACCATGTTATAAAACTTCGATTGTGCTCACGTACTATCCAATTTTCATTTCTATTCAGATTTAAACCTCGGAGAATGTCCTTGTGCATTTCAACATACGGCTCAACCTCAATGTCATTGTGCAGAACATACAAATGCACTTGCTCCCGTTCATCCCTTGAAACTGTCACAACTTTATTTCCATTTAACTGTTTACCATCTATTTTTTCAACAACATGATATTTTGGGAGGCCAATGGATTGAACGTTGGACAAATATTCAGTACAAAACTCGATAGCTTCTTCAACAATGTATCGTTCAACAATACATCCCTCTGGTCGACTTCGGTTTTTCACATACCCTTTCAATATTTTCATATAACGTTCAACAGGGTACATCCATCTCATATAGGCAGGTCCACACAGTTGTGTCTCTTTCACAAGATGAACAACTAGATGTACCATTATGTCAAAAAATGATGGAGGAAAATACATTTCAAGCTCGCACAAAGTAATAACTATTTCTCTTTGCAATGTTGGTAAGATCGCAGGATCTATCACCTTACTACAAATTGACCTAAAGAGAAAACACAATTTAGTTATTGCGCCTCTCACTTTTTCTGGCAAAATAGAACGTATACCTATTGGTAGAAAGTGTTCCATTATAACATGGCAGTCATGTGTCTTTAAACTTTTTAACTTGAGGTCTTTCATAGAAACAAGTCTTCTAATATCTGAAGAGTATCCTTCTGGAACTTTAACTTCACTCAGAAACTTACACAATATCTTTTTCTCCTTTCTAGATAGAGTATAAGCAGCAGGTGGTAGATATGTGCAGTTTCCTTTCTTCAAGGGTCCTAATTCATTCCTTATTCCCATTGCTACCAAGTCCTTTCTTGCTTTAAGGTCATCCTTAGACTTTCCTTGTATATTGAGTAACGTACCAATAACACTTTCAAATACATTTTTTTCAATATGCATAACATCAAGAAAATGTCTTACATACAAGGACTTCCAATACGGAAACTCAAACAAAATTGACCTCTTCTTCCACCCACGCGTGACAAGCGTATGAGAAAAAGGCTTGCCAAACTTAGTACTCACATCTTTCACCTTTTCAAAAATTTGTTCGCCGGTCAATGTAGGTGGAGCTTTACGTTGTTCTGAATCTCCATTGAATGCTTTTCTCCATCCACGGTAGTGATGACTAGAATTTAAGAATCTACGATGACCAAGAAAGACATTCTTCTGACCAAATTCCAATCGCGTCCAATCTGTGTTTTCTTCACAGATAGGACACGCACATTGACCTTTAATGCTATACCCCAATAGATTTCCGTATGCTGGGAAATCATTAATTGTGCCAAACACCATCGCCCTTAAATTGAAACTTTCTTTCCTATATCCATCATAAACCTCCACACCGTTCTCCCACAAACTCTTTAAGTCTTCGATTAGAGGTGTCAGGTATACGTCTATGTCATTCCCTGGTTGTTTAGGGCCAGAAATTAACATAGATAACATCATGTACTTACGCTTCATACATAGCCATGGAGGTAGGTTATAAATCATAATAATTACAGGCCAGGTGGAATGTGAGATGCTCTGCAGACCGTGCAGATTCATTCCATCAGTCGATAATTCCAAGCGAAGGTTTCTAGCTTCTTCTCCAAAATCAGGATAATCATTATCAATTTTTATCCACTGTGGTGAATCTTCCGGATGTCGATACTTTCCATCTACAATTCTATCATCTGCATGTCAAGTCAGGTGTTTTGCATCTGTTTCACTACGAAACATGCGTCTGAATCTCGGAATTATAGGAAAATACCATAATACTTTTGCTGGTGACAACTCTTTCTTATACCGAGATACACCGCATTTAGGACACTCGTTTAATGATGCATATTCATTTCGAAACAAAATGCAATCATTTGGACAAGCATGTATCTTATCATAGCTCATGCCAATAGAGCATAACATTTTTTTAGCTTCATAGGTTTGATTGGGAAGAACATTATCCTCCGAAAGCATCTCTTGAAGTAGGGTTAACAACTCTGTGAAACTTTTATTCGACCATCCATTACCCGCCTTTAAATTGTACAACTTTAATACCGCGGACAATCTTGTGAAAGTAGTGCAACCTTTATACAACAGTTTCTCTGCATCGCTTACCAACCTCTCAAACATCTTGGGACAATCTTAAAGATCTTCTTCAAGTGCTTCTGCAATCTCTTCGACTCGATCACAATCATATGTATCTCTGCCATTGTCCTTTGAAGCACATGTCGTATTATTCTGGGGTTCAACATTCTCGTTACTTATCTCACCATGTAATGTCCAACATGTGTAACTTCGATCAATTCCATGTCTCATTTAATGAGATTCCAACTGAACGGCGTCAATTCGACGCCCATAACAGCAACCTAAGCAAGGACATGTGATCCTACTGGGGTCTTTGGCGTGTTAAACAGCAAACTTAACGAATTTCGATACCCCATTCTCGTACTCTTTAGACAATCGATTGGAAGACATCCATTTTTTATCCATACTAATTGAGTAGTCTAAACTAAACTAAGAAAGTTAAACAAATGCGGAGAATACCTGTAAAGAAATCACTAACTTCTAAGAAAACTACACAGTAGGATGCTTCGAAACAATCACAACCTTGCTCTTCACAGGTAACCCCTATAACAGACAAAATTAATAATATCATCAGCATTAAATAATTTTTCAACTAACAGTAAATATATGAAATTAACAAATATATGAAATTAACATCAACAACGAAATTAACAAATATATGAAATTATTCGAGTAAGTTAATTTTTCAACTAACAGTAAATCAACAATATTTAATCCTTTTGGTGTAAAAGAATGCACGACAAATATGATCTTATTTTTGAAAAGCTCTTGATTTCTTTCTAAAAAATTATACTAAAATATAAATCATTTTATAATACCAATAAATCATATTATTATTTTTTCTATTTTATCTATTTTCTCATATTAATTAATAAGTCTCATATACATCTCATATTAACTAATTATTTATATCTTCTCATAACTCGTCAAAAGGGTTACAATATTTGTCTTTAACGCAATAGAGTCCTCAAGGCAAACTCTAAACAACTCTATAATAATTTCCACAACTCAAAATGAGTCTAAAGTATTTCAAACTATTCTAAAGTACTCTAAAATGCTCAAAAAATAACTATTTCATATAATACTCATCAAATGTGGCTATGTTCTATAATGCTCAAAATGACTCTAAACTATTCTATTACTTGATGTGATACTCAAAATCAATAAGGTGGCTATGTTCTATAATGCTCAAAATGACTCTAAACTATTCTAAAGTACTCTAAAATGACTCTAAACTACTCTAAACTAAACTATTCTATAATACTCATATAAAACTATTCTAAACTATTCTAAACTATTTTATAATGCTCAAAATGACTCTATAATAATTATCTCCCTAGATTTGATTAATTTGAATAAGGTGGCTATGTTCTATTACTTGATTTGGTGTAGTCTCCATGCATGCATTATTGGCAACTATGACATGGAAAATAAATAAACTTCAAGATTAACAAAAACAAATTCATTGTGCATGGCATTTCAACAAACACCTTGTATACAAAACTCAAACCAATATCAAAAGAGTAATGCTCATCAATAGTCTCAACAAAAACAAGTCAATAACTCAAACTCAAACCAATATCAAAAGAGTAATGCTCATCAATAGTATCAACAAAAACAAGTCAATAACTCATAAAGAAGTGAAACTAATCCAGAAAAATGCAATATTATTTTTTTAATCCAGAAAAATGTCGTAACAATGGCGGAAATACCGTAACAGTGGAGGCGAAATGTGCTACTTTGTGTGTCGGACGGAGGTGGGCGTCGGCCGGACGGAGGAGTGAAACGGACGGAGGTGGGCGTCGGCCGGACGGAGGAGTGAAACGGACGGAGGTGGGCGTCGGTCGGACGGAGGAGTGAAACGGACGGAGGAGGAGAAATGCAAATAGGGTTCTGGTTCGCTGGAGGAGAAAGAAAAACTGAAGAAAGTATACGCGCGATTCTGCTTCTGTTTTAGTTCTTTAAAAAATCCTGTAATATATTTTAACTTAATTCTGTGTTAATTTTAATACCTACAGCAGCGCTTAAAAAGCGCTTTCTTTGAAAACCATATAGCAGCGCTTTTTGAAGGAAAGCGCTCTCTTTGGCACACCCTACAGCAGCGCTTTTTAAAAGCGCTTTCTTAGGTCCCCCTTTAGCAGCGCTTTTAAAGGCCTTTAGCAGCGCTTTTAGAAGCGCTTTCTTAGGGTGCTTAGCAATGCCATATAGCAGCGCTTTATAGAAAAAGCGCTTTCTTAGGTCCCCCTTTAGCAGCGCTTTTTAAAAAGCGCTTTCTTAGGGCCCCCCTTTAGCAGCGCTTTTTCAAAAGCGCTGTCTTAGGTAGTGTCGCTTGCGCGAAAATAAGGTGTCGGCATGACAGAAGAGTCGCCACCTTTCGTTATTTATCCCTCAGAGCGGGAAAGGAAACGATCGGAAAAACCTAACGAAAAAGGGTAAGACAAGGTCATCGCAACCATTGTCTGGGTTCGGGAGTCGGTTACGCAAGGGGAAGGTATTAGCACCCCTCACGTCCGTCGTACTCGACGGGATCCACGCTTGTTTGTTTACTTGGACGGGTGGGTTATAATCTATCTACCTATCAAGGCTGGCTGAAAAAAGAAAAGAAAAATGACTCGGCAAAGCGTCGCACTTTATGCCTACGTATTCTCATCAGAGAATGAGAAATCAGAGTCAACGTAGTTCGGCCTACGAAGGGTTATGGGGGAAGGTAGCTCGCCAAGACATCGCCATCTTGTGCCTACGTACTCTCAACAGGCATGAGAGATCAGAGCTCACGTAGTTCGGGAAACTACGGTTTATTTCCTGTTTTGAAAGAAGTGTTTTTTATTGTGTTTGCGATTTCAACCGCACTGGAGACTATGACCTGAGAGTGAATGCGTCGCATGTCACCCAAAGGGTACCATACTAAACATCCAGACTATGGAGAAGCAACTCTCCTACAATCCTTTCTCAGATAGCTTAAGGCTCGTAACGTACGAAAGAAATCATTCATGATTACTGTATCTTAAACTGCTTTGAGATGAGAAGAGACCAGGCCCAACTAGGAGGGAGACTATCAAGTCCTACTGTTATCATGCCATGGATTCATTCTATGGTTGAGGTTTGAACAGGGAACTCCTAGATGTTGTCATGCATAGGTTTCAACCTAAAAGTCTATCATCAAATCCTTATCAAAGGAAATGAGAGTCCTAAGGGATCATGTCAATGATACACCAAAACAGACAAAGCATCAGCTTAACAGTAAAATGCATGCAATGCAAGTGAGGGAGGAAATGTGTGTGGGGCTTCAGCCTCCACAAGCTCGTCTCGACCTCAAGCCAGTCATGAAATAACAGTAATCATACTGAAAAATAAACAACATGCTATCAAGCAATAAAGAGTAAACTGCAATCATACAGATAAAAGAAATAAAATACCATCCATGTTTGAGAAAGAAATTATCTACATCTAAGCTCTCCCTAATCCTAACCCTAAAAACAAAACCCTAATCTACCTCTAAGCAAAGCCCTAAAGCAAAACCCTAATCAAAAAAAAAATCAATCCCAGTCCTCAAGCTTTAAAACAAGCTTACCAAAGAAAGGGAGCTAAGTAGGCAGACTCATAGTGCCCTCCTCAGGAAAGCACTAGGAGGCTTATACTCAGGAATCATATCCTATGTGGCTCAACAACTGTGATCAGTTTACATTCCTCCTCAGGAGAAACTAAACTCACATGAAGGCTCCAACATCATTGGATACTTAAGAAATCCTAGATGAACTAAGGGAACTAAGTGAACAGACCCATAGGACCTTCCTCAGGAAAATACTAGGGGGCTTCCACTTAGGAATCGTATCCCATGTGGCTCAACAACTGTGATCAGTTTACATTCCTCCTCAGGAGAAACTAAACTCACATGAAGGCTCCAACATCATTGGATACTTAAGAAGTCCTAGATGAACTAAGGGAACTAAGTGAACAGACCCATAGGACCTTCCTCAGGAAAATACTAGGGGGCTTCCACTTAGGAATCGTATCCCATGTGGCTCAACAACTGTGATCAGTTTACATTCCTCCTCAGGAGAAACTAAACTCACATGAAGGCTCCAACATCATTGGATACTTGGGAAAGAGGTGAGAAGAAAGAATGAAAGACATCCATAGTGCCTTCCTCAGGAAAGTACCATGAATTTCCCTCAAACTTCAGGATCTCAAACTTCACAAACAGAGAACAAGCTCCTAGACTAGGACCTCAATCCATGCCTCCTCCAATCCTCTCAACCTCTGGGTCTTGATCTTCAATCTTCTCCTTCATCATGCTCCTTCAACAAAGTCTTCAAGACAAACCAAGCCCCACAACAATTCCCCAAAGATAAACCCCAAAGACAGACAATCAACACAAAACATGCCACACAAACAGTCCTATTCAGAAAATACTTTGAAAATACTAAAGAAAGGGGAAAAATCTAATGCTTACTCACAAGGGTCTATTATACTTACCCCTAATATCTCTATAGTCCCATACCCAAAAATCAAGTCAAAACTCCTAAAAGAACATGATTTACTTCACCTATGCTAAACCTAAACCCTAATTATGATTACTCTAATCTCACCTAATCAAATCATCTAAAAATTAATCCTAAAAATATGAATTAAATTCTATGGGAATTTTAATGTCCTAATTTAATCACCCTAAAAAGAATGGAGCAAAAATCTTAAAGGACCTAGTCAAACAAAAATGAATAAAATGAAGTATCAAGCTAAATCACTTAAAAAGCTATTTAAATGAAAAATATACTAAAAATATAAAACTAAAAATAAAATGGAATTTTTATTTTTATTAATTTTCTACACAAAATTATGAGTCTATAGAAAAAACAAGAATTAAAAAACAATGATTTTTCAATTTTCTATGATTTATTTAAGATGCAAGAAAATAAAAGAAATTAAAAATAAGAAAATAAAAGAAAATGGGGAGGGGGTGTCAAAATCAAAGGCGCCTAGTTGTTTTTTCTATGGGCCAGAGAACTGGGTGGTGCAGATAGTAAGCGTTAGGCCCACATGCGCTTTCAGAAAATCATTTGAAAAATTAAAAGAAAAAGAACAGATGCACGGTGTGAATAGAAACGAATTCTAGTTCAAAATTGGTTTGGGTCGTGCGAGGGGGTGGGAATATCATTGATTCATTAGGCCCATGGTTCACCATTTAGTGAAACGCTGCGTTGCAGCTATTATTCTTTCCCTCTGTTTCTCTTTGAATTCCAGCCGTAGGATGAGGTTAACAAGTCAATTAAAAAAGAAAGATCCAACGGCCTAGGAGTTGTCTTCTCCAACTCAACCTAGGGTTTTCAGTTTTGCAGAATCCATGCACGAATCTTCTTCACCATCGTGCTCTCTCGTCTCTCAATGAAAACAAAAATTTTAAAGACCAAAGTTGCTCCATTTTCTTCCCTGAACACGATGGTACCAACAGTTTCTCCTAAAGCCTCGTGTATCTTCCAAACAGAACGCATGAAAGTTAGGGTTCCACCATATTTCTCTGAGATCAACCTTGCTAAAGCTCAAATCTAATGGTGTAATCTTGTTCCTTATGTTACCCTAACCATTCTAAACCATAACATGTCCATTAATACTTAACACACGACCTGTTCTTGAACTTTAAAGAATCTAGGGTCTGCCATGAAACCTCACAAGAAGCTCTCTAACTCTCAGAAAACAATCATCTAACCTAACTTGTTAATTCTACACCTAGAAACCTGATTGAATGTACATAAATAAAGGGATATGGAGAAGAATCCAAACCTGTCAAGTATCTATGGCAGAGGTGTATAGGGCTCAATTCAGTGCTTGATCTTGCTTCCAAATACTCCTCTAATGGAGTAGAGCTTTCTGTTTGCACTATCTTGGATGAATGAAGCATGTGATGAGCAACTCGAGTCTTGCTTGTGTTTGAAGAAACTTTGAATACCTCACTCTTTCTCTCACTCTCTCCACTGAATTCTCCAACCCTTATTCTCCTCATGATCCTCTCAATATATAACCATCAAATGGAAAAGTCTAGATGCTTCTAGACTATGGTAGAAAGTCTTGGAAATCTCCTTTGATGACATGTTGTATCATCTCATCTCATGCATTAAGACCTTTAACTGTGTGTCAAAATCTCCTTACAAGAGATATTGAGATGATATGTGCAAAAAACAAGCACTTCCTTGCCTTGTGTGAAGTTTTCCAAAGGTGCCTTAATATGCAAGAAAGAACTTTACAAAGCAAGTCCAAAATTTAAACCCTAACTCAAAAAAGTGGCTGAACCAATGTCTTTAAAATGTTGTTTGGATTCAATTTGGTATATTGCATGACCTATTTTGGATTTGTAGATCTCTCACACCATTTTCCAACTTGGATCCATTTAAGTTATGTCTCATTTTTAGGTCATTTTCACCCATTCTTGTCAATTCTTGCTACAAGCTTTTCCAACAACTCATGACCACTTTTCTAGGCTTAAAATTCCATTTTGAAAAACTTTGATGTTTTGAGTTTTTTCATTTGAGGCTTGGAAATAGGAGATATGGCCTTTGCTTAGAAATGACCTATAATCACCAAATGACCAAAATACCCTTGTCTTGTACAAACCATAAGTTGAGTTCTACAAATCCTATCAAGGACTTCTAGTACTCTATAGAAAGCTAAGAAGATTATCTTCAACATTCATGTTGACCAAGAGATCATAGGAATCATCCTACTAGGGCAAAAGTTGTCTGCAAGTTGGGTGACTTTCAAGGACCCAGATTCACACACCTCAGATGACCTGTAATTTGTCAAAACCATAACTTGAGCTCTGCAAATCCTATCAAGGACTTCTATCACTCAAATTAAAGCTAAGAAAAAGCTCTACAACATTCATGTTGTGGGGAAGATGAGATAAAAATCACATCTTGAGCTAAAACTGCCTGGAAGATAGGGATCAAACTAGGGTTTTTACACTGTCCATCCTTAGAAACCCTAGCTTAAAACTTCTCAAACTCCTCAATCATGATGAGTTGGTCTAGGAATCATCCTTACAACATCTCAATACATCATTACATGATCTCATGGCCCTTGGATTAGGTCTCAACCTTCTCCAGATCTTCAGTTGACCTAGGGTTGACCCAGTTAAAACCCTAATTCTACTATTCATGGTTGAATCTTCTGAATTCTTGCATAATGACCTCTCTGGGCTTCATGATGGCTTTCAAGACATCTCATAAACTTTCTCAAAGCATCAAGTTCATTCTCAAAGTCTCAGAATTATCTGAGGAGTTCCCACAACTCTCAAGTCATGAGACACGCAACCTTGGTTTCAACCAATTCTTCTGAGGATCTCTTGAACTTTCTGATGAAGGTATCAACCTTCAAACACTTGATGGGTGAATAAATGTTGGTCAAATTTTGGGGTGCAACAGCTGCCTCTATTCAAACGGCTTGAACCTGACTGGGTGAGAAGCGAACGGCTCTCAGCCAATCAAGGTGCGAGACGGTTGAATACCGGTAAACCCGAAAATTTGCCAACTGCACGAGCACACGGTACTCTGCGGGGAACAAATCTTTGAATACTGCAATACTAGCTGCACGGCAACTAGCTGGAGAGATACTGATCTGACATCGCCGTCAGTTATCCACGTTAACTTCTTCTGACATCGTCTTCAGGCAACCAAAACACCCAACATCATCGTTGGAAGATTAAACCGCCTGACATCACCGTCAGAAGCAGACAAAATTCTGAGGAACACCCAACATCGCCGCTGGAACACCAAATCACCTGACATCGCCGTCAAGAACAACCATAGCTCGGGGAAACAAACATCCAACATCGCCGCCGGAGAACTAAATCTGACATCGCAGTCGATCAACCAAAATACCCAACCTCACCGCTGGAGAACTAAATCTGACATCGCCGTCGGACAATCAAAATACCCCGCATCGCCGCTGGAGAACTAAATCTGACATTGCCATCGGACAATCAAAATACCCTGCATCACCGCTGGAGAAAATACAACACTGAACAACTCCGACCTGGGGCCCACCCCTGGTAAATGGAACAAAAGGTACACTTGCGTATTTGAAACTACTCCGCTGGGAATGAGAGACTTAACCGAGCACACTCTGATCTGGGGTTCTCCCTCAGAACCATAACGAACATCCGAATACTACTGCATACTGAGCCCACCGTAGAACTTCAACATCAAAGTTATATGAAACCCTGGCCCCTGGCCACTTCCAGCTTCAGCTAGAAAAGATCTTCAAGTGCTTCTGAAGATGAAATCCTTGGCCTTCAAGGATATAAACCTTGCCCGTCGGCGATTCCAGCTTCAGCTAGAAAAGATCTTCAAGTACTTCTGAAGATAAGCATCCTTGGCCTTCAAGGATGTAAACTTTGCCCGTCGGCAACTCTGCAGGAGGTATCTTCGACTTCAGTCTGAAGAAAATGGTCCTTGGCCTTTAAGGATACATGGATCTGCCTTCAGGCAACTCCGCCTCTGCTATAGAGTATCCGTGACTTCATTCAGGGATATACTTCGGCCTTCAGTCCGAAAAATGAATCCTAAGTCATTCATGACTTTGGGGATAACCTTACCTTCAGGCACCTTCGCTTCAGTTTGGGAAATCTGTGACTTCAGTCAGAGAAGTGGTATCCTGAGCCATTCATGACTCTACGGGGATTCAAACACTTTGCCTTCAGGCAAACTCCACTTCAGCTGGAGAAACATCTTGGACTTCAGTCAGAAGAAACACTATTCACTTGATCGCAATCAATCATCACCTCAGGACAACTGACTTGGTCTTCAGGCCAACACGGATCACCTTGCATACAAAAGCTGTATCTACAAACTTTTGAACCTTGTCTTCAGACAAACGTTGATTCGTCAACAAGGAAATCTGAATCCACAGGAACCTTCTGATATCGCCTTCAGGCGTTTACGAAGTCAATCTTCAGATTAGACATCACTGTTGGAGCAAACATATCACGCTGCTAAGGACTTCAAGAATCATCTTGAACAAACAACTCCGTCGGGCACCTTCAAGAATCATCCTGAACCGATAACCATTCTGGAGACTTTATTCTGCTGGGGATTCCAGGAATCTTCCTGGACAACTCTTGCTGGGTACAAACCAATCATGGCTTGAGCAGCTTCCAAGGACTCGGCTCTCTTGGAGTTTCAGGAATCGTCCTGGGCGATCTTCGCCGGGGACTCTAGGTATCAACTTAAGCAACCAACTCTAGAGATTGCGCTGGGGATCTCACAAATCATCTAGAGCAAACGGCCCTGCTGAGGGATTCGAGAATCATCTTGAACTGAAGACTTCGCTGGGGATCTCAAAAATCATCTTGAGCGAGCGACTTCGTTGGGGAGAATGTCAGGAATCATCCCGAGCAACTGATCCTTCGGCGGAACACCTGTAAAACAAGAATGGTAACAACCTAGATCATGTGTATGATGCATATGCTTCGGCGCCATGCCCCACACGGTGGAAATGCTATGCGTTTATGCTAAATGCTATGCAATCATGCACAATGATGCGACCCCGTCAGCAAAATAAATGCCGGGGGGGAGTTCTCCTGTCAAGGAGAAAAGAACTACTCATATAGAGGAATCATCCTGCTGAGGAGAACATGGCCATGCCAATATCAATTGGACTCCGTCTGGGGAATGATCTTTAGTTGACTGCTGTAGGGAAACAACTTCAGTTGATTACTGCAGGAAACGAAGCTCTACGAGAGTCCGAACCTGCTGAAGGAAAGCGATGTCAATCGCGGGAATAAACTGCGTGGCCGTCTCGGCTACTCTTCTGGGGATAACAACTCTGCGGGGAAACAACTTCAGCTGCTCAACACTCCACTGGGGAAAAACCAATCATGATCTGATCACCTTCCAAGGATTCGGCTCTCTTGGATATCTGCAAACTCGGCTGAGGAAGGAGAAGTCATTCTGCTTCGCTGGAGAGAGTGCGACTCTGGGGGCATACCGCATCGGCTGTTCAATACTCTGCTAAGGAAAATCCACTCATGGTCCCAACTGCTTCCAAGGATTCGGCTCTCTTGGGGGTTTGCGGACTCAGCCGGGGAGAGAGAAATCATTCTACTTCACTGGAGAGTACGACTCTGATGAGGAATTTCAATTTCGCTGGGGAAGAAAGAATCATCTGACTTCGGGGGAGAGTACAACTCTGCAGGGGAATACAACATCAGCTGTTCCAACACTCTACTGGGGGAAGAGGGAATCATCCGACTTCGGGAGAGAATACGACTTTGATGGGGAATCTCAATTCTGCAGGAGACTTCAGTCTGGCACCATCAGTTACTGCATGCTTCGGCGTACGAACAATTTCCTACGAAACCTACACTTGTGACCCGGTGCTGGGGGAGACACCTGCTGCGGCGACTTTACTGGGGAAAACACGAGCTTCGGCACCCGAACATTTCTATGAAACCTGCACTTGTGACCCGGTGCTGGGGGAGAATACGAGCTTCGACGCGCGACTCAGCTGAGAAAATGACGTTCCTTCAGGATGCGTCTGCTTGGGGAAGAGAATCCTCTCTGCCTGGGGAGACATATCAATGCTCGCTATCTTGTGTTCAGATTCTGCGGAGGAGAGACTACTGAACTCTGCTGGAGAAGGAGGACTCGCCCTGCTTCGGGGATGCGCACGGCATACCGTCTGGAAGGCGCTACACCTGCAACAACACAAACAAACAGACAAGATACCCTCCTCAAAGGGGCCTATCAAGGTTATTTTCTCGTGACAATATTCAGGTAATTAATTGTTTCAACAATCAATGGGCCTAGGCCCGTAAGTTTATGTATGCGCATTTTATCAAAAACATCGGCGTTTTCTTTCGCAAACAAAATAGATAAATGCTAAATAGGCAAACAGAATTGCTGAATAACATGCATTTTATTGATGGTGAACCCCTGAATGGGCAAAAAATGTTTTACAACGGAGGCAAGCTCCTGGAATGAGGAAGCCGCGCAAAAATAAAACATAAATATACATCAGTATATACAAATGTCGGCAACGAGGCGTAGACGAACACCATGAGTTGATCCCTCTAAGACCCACTCGACTTCGATATTTCTCCGACGCTTCAGCTTCGGAAGAGATTGATTCAGATGAACGGCCATCAGGTCCTCCAAACCACTAAACAATGAAAGTCCACATGCGGAACGCAGTCATTTGCTTATTCAAATCCCTAACTTTTGCGTGAACCGCTCTTTACGGGTTTTCAGTTCACCGGGATACCCTTTTTTGCCGAAGCCGCCCAGTGCAGGTTTTCGACTTCGCGGGTGTACATTTTTTTCAATATATCCCTAATTTTTTCCCGAACCTTTTATTGTGTTTTTGGTTCGCCGGGATGCCCCTTTTTTGCCTGGACTCTTTCTTTTTTTTTGTCCAGCGGGTCTCTTTCAAGCAAAGTATTTTTTAACTGCGTCCGCGTTCACCGGGGATGCAAAATCTTCACCATCCATCGTGGATAACAACAAAGCTCCTCCTGAGAAGACCTTGTTGACGATATACGGCCCTTCGTAATTCGAAGTCCACTTGCCCCGGTGATCGGAGTGTGGCGGAAGAATCTTCTTCAGGACGAGCTCACCCGTCTGAAAGCTTCTAGGACGCACCTTCTTATCATAAGCTTTCTTCATTCGGCTTTGGTACAGACGACCAAATGCAATCGATGCTAACCTCTTCTCGTCTATCAGGCTGAGTTGGTTCAAACGATTCGTAATCCATTCTGCCTCGTCAAGCTTCACATCAACCAAAACTCGCAAAGAAGGGATCTCCACTTCTAACGGTAGGACAGCTTCCATACCGTACACCAAGGAGAAAGCAGTTGCCCCGGTCGACGTACGCACCGTCGTACGATAATCGTGCAAGGCAAACGGCAGCATCTCGTGCCAATCTTTGTACGTCACAACCATCTTCTGAACAATCTTCTTTATGTTCTTGTTGGCGGCTTCGACGGCGCCATTCATCTTCGACCGGTAAGGAGATGAGTTGTGGTGGTCAATCTTGAAGCTCTGGCACAGCTCCTTCATCATCTTGTTATTCAAATTCGAACCATTATCAGTATTGATCCGCTCGGGAACTCCATAACGACAGATGATGTCCTTCTTTATGAATTTAGCTACCACCTGCTTGGTCACATTAGCGTACGAGGCTGCCTCCACCCATTTGGTGAAGTAATCGATAGCTACCAGAATGAAACGATGACCATTGGATGCAGTGGGCTCGATCTTGCCTATCATGTCGATGCCCCACATGGAGAACGGCCAAGGGGAGGACATGACATTCAATGGGCACGGCGGCACACGAACTTTATCAGCATAAATCTGGCATTTATGACATTTCTTCGCAAATCTGAAGCAATCCGACTCCATAGTCAGCCAGTAATATCCTGCTCTTAGGATCTTTCTCGTCATGGCATGCCCGCCGGCGTGCGTACCAAATGTGCCCTCATGGACTTCTTCCATGAGCATACTTGCCTCTTTCTCATCTACACATATGAGTAGCACGAGATCGTGGTTTCTCTTATACAACACTCCATCAGGATTGAGATAAAAGTTTCCAGACAGCCTCCTCAGAGTCTTCTTATCCTGGGTTGACGCACCCGCAGGATACTCCTTAGTCATAAGGAAGGTCTGGATGTCGTGGAACCATGGCTTGCCGTCGGCGGCATCCTCGATTGCAAAGACAAATGTCGGTCTGTCAAGACGCGAAAGAACAATTCTTGGAGCCTCATTCCAAAAATTGACCTTATACATTGAAGCCAATGTGGCTAAGGCATCAGCCATCTGATTTTCAGCCCTGGGTACATGATGGAGTTCCACTCGGTCGAAGAACGGAAGCAGCCTCCTGGCATAATTCATGTACGACACCAAATTCGCTTGACGAGTTTCCCACTCCCCTTTAATCTGATTGATTACAAGCGCTGAGTCACCATATACGTCTAGATTCTTGATTCTTAAATCAATTGCCTCTTCTAGACCCATAATACATGCTTCATACTCCGCCTCATTGTTGGTAACTGGAAACGTCAGTCTCGCAGTAAACGGGATGTGGGATCCGTGAGGAGTCGTGATGATAGCCCCGATACCACTTCCATAGGAATTAACCGCTCCATCGAATATCAACTTCCACTGAGACTTCCTATCTGGCCCCTCACCGGGCAATGGCTCATCGCAATCCTTCGCTTTGAGAAACATAATATCCTCGTCAGGGAATTCAAACTTCATCGGCTGGTAGTCCTCGATCGGCTGCTCGGCAAGGTAATCAGACAATACGCTTCCCTTAATGGCCTTCTGGGAGACGTACTGAATATCATATTCCGTTAACACCATTTGCCATCTGGCAATCCTGCCCGAAAGAGCCTGCTTCTCGAAGACGTACTTGATCGGATCCATCTTCGAATTAGCATAGTGGTGTGATTGAGCATATACTGTCGTAGACGTTTGGCGGCCCAAGCTAATGCACAACACGTCTTTTCCAGCATCGAGTATCGAGATTCACACTCAGTGAACTTTTTACTCAAATAATAAATGGCATGCTCTTTTCTGCCCGTCTCGTCGTGCTGACCGAGAACACACCCCATACTATTCTCCAGAACCGTCAGGTACATGATTAATGGCCGTCTAGCCACTGGGGGTATCAAGATTGGAGGTTCTTGAAGATACTGCTTTATTTTTTCGAATGCCTTCTGGCAATCCTCACTCCAAGTAATCGCCTGATCTTTCTTTAAAAGCTTGAACATCGGCTCACATGTGACCGTGAACTGAGAGATAAACCTTGCAATGTAGTTTATTCGGCCCAAGAAACCACGAACTTCTTTTTCTGTTTTTGGCGCTGGCATCTCTTGAATAGCTTTTATTTTCGCAGGATCAACTTCAATACCTTGTTCACTAACGATAAACCCCAATAACTTTCCGGACCGCACTCCGAAAGTGCACTTGTTAGGATTCAGCCTCAGCCTGAACTTCCTAAGCCTCTCAAAAAGTTTCAATAAGTTGACCAGATGCTCTTCCTCCGTTTGGGACTTCGCAATCATGTCATCAACATAGACCTCGATCTCATGATGAATCATATCATGAAACAAAGTTACCATTGCTCGCTGGTAAGTGGCCCTTGCGTTCTTCAGACCGAAGGGCATTACCTTATAGCAAAATGTTCCCTAGGGGGTGATAAACGTCGTTTTCTCCATGTCCTCCGGTGCCATCTTAATCTGATTGTAACCAGAGAAGCCATCCATGAACGAAAACACGGAGAGCTGGGCTGTGTTGTCGACCAACACATCGATATGAGGCAACGGGAAATCATCCTTAGGGCTTGCCCTATTCAAATCCCGATAATCAACGCACATGCGTACCTTACCGTCCTTCTTCGGTACAGGCACTATGTTGGCGACCCACGGAGGGTAAGTGGTAACGGCTAGAAATCCTGCGTCCAACTGCTTCTGGACTTCTTCTTTGATTTTTACAGTCATATCTGGTCTCGTCCTCCTAAGTTTCTGCTTGACTGGAGGGCAATCTTCTCGCAACGGCAAGCGATGAACCACGATGTCTGTGTCGAGTCCGGGCATATCTTCGTATGACCAAGCAAAGACGTCACTATACTCTCGAAGCATCTCGACCAGTCTATGCTTGACATCATTCTGCAGCGCAGCCCCTACTCTGACATTTCTGACGAGCTCTTCAGAACCCAGATTTACGATCTCAATATCTTCCTCATGAGGCAGAATAACCTTTTCCTCTTGTCTCAACAAGCGGGCCAACTCTTCCGGAAGGTCTTCATCTTCATCAATCTCATCCTCGGCTTGATATATCGGGCAATCGAAGTCGTAGTGAGCCGTAGAGGGTCCAGAGTCGATTTCGTCTGTTATGTGGATCCTGCAATAACAAGGGTTAAGTTTAAAGCAAGAATATGCAGGTTAGCACAAACCTCGTTGCCATTTTACTGTTTTTCAAAATAAATATAAAACAGGAACAACAGAGAACACAATATTTGAGTACGAAGAGAACGCCCTTGATTTATTAACAAAATGCATGTACATAATCCAACAATGCCCTGACAATAAAACCGCTATGCCCCGGGCAGGACATAGGGTTGTACAAAGATTGTAAAAAGTAAATCATTACTCTTCACTTGTCAGCTGGATAATCTCCTTGATGGTCCAATTGTTGAGGCACTCGCCCGGCTTGCTTGGCTGAATCCAGGCGTCAAGATCACAATCGCTATCCCCGCTGTCCTCAGACGCTGCGTTGATGCTTTCGAAAATCACTTCGCCTTTGGTAAATAGGATCGGCCCCTTCCCACGAGATGAACTGCTAGACGAAGAAGATGAAGCTTCAGCTTCAGGAGAATACCCCAATCCAAACTTATCCTGCTTGATCGGTATCTCCAAAACATGCCCCCAGCCTGGGGTGGAACCGGCTTTGACGACGGCCCGAGCTTCTCTGAACGAGGAGAGATTCATCTCTTGCTTCTCTACGACGACAGGAGCTACCTCTTTCACCTTGACGGCTTCAAATGCTTGGCAGAGAGTTTCATGGATTTCGCCATCCATTTCAACATACTTAAAGGATGACAAGTGGCTCACCATAATGTCCTCCTCACCACAGACGGTTACTATGCTTCCCCCGACAGCATATTTAAGCTTTTGATGCAGCGTGGATGTCACGGCACCAGCAGCATGGATCCATGGCCGACCTAAGAGGCAACTGTAGGCAGGCATGATATCCATGATATAAAAAACCGTATTGAACGTCTCCGAACCAACTTGAATCGGCAGGGTCAACTCTCCGAAAACGTGGCGCTTAGTTCCGTCAAATGCTTTCACCACCAGATCACTGGGCGTGCAAAGCAATCCACGAGTGTCCAACTTCATTAATGCCTTCTTTGGAAGCACATTAAGTGATGAACCCGTGTCTACCAGGACATGCGACATGATTGTGCCTCTGCACTCTATCGAGATGTGCAAGGCGCTGTTGTGATCTCTCCCTTTAGGAGTCAGCTCTAAATCTGTGAAACCTAGCCCATTGCCAGCATTAACATGGGCTACCACCTCTTCTAGCTGATTCACGGATATCTCTTGCGGTACGTAGGCAGCGTTCAATACCTTCAGTAACGCGTTGCGGTGCGCTTCAGAACACAGCAACAGGTTGAGAATAGAAATCTTTGACGGAGTCTGATGAAGATGGTCTACAATCTTGTAGTCGCTCTTTTTGATTAACCGCATGAACTCCTCGGCATCTTTGACTAGCAAATCCTTCTCTGCCCCACAAGGGACCTTTTCGACGGCTCTGCCTTTTCCCTTATCAGCAGCATCAGTTCTGACCACTTTCTCTGCCACAACCTCTGTCGGTGCAAACACTCTTCCGCTTCGAGTAATACCACTGACTCCTGCGGGATTCTGCACAGTCGACCCATACGGCTCCAGCTCTAACTTCTGACCATTGCAATAGACTTCGGCGCCATAATGCCACGGAACAGCGTTAGTGCTCTCGAATGGGATCGGCCCGGCTCTGGTAATAGTGATTGTAGGCGGTCGGGGCGCAGAAATGGTAATGGGTTGACGAGGAATGGTGATGGTGGCGACTTCATCTGCCTGCTTCAGCACAACCTCTCCTGATACACTTTCAACTCTCCGGCTGAACTGCAAAATACCCTCAGACATCAGACTTTGGATACCTTCTACCAGCTGCTCACACCCATCAGAATGTGTAGCACAAGCCATGCATAACTCTCCGCATCCTGGAAAGAACCCCTTCTTCAACAACTTAGCTTTGACGAAACTAAGTGGCGTCTTTAAGTCTTTGACATCAGTCAGCGGATCTGCACTCTCCTCCGTGATAATGGCGTTCACCCCGCCTCCCCTACGATGAGGCATGGGGTTTTTGGTGACATTGGGCACATTGTCAGAGAAGTTGATAACCTTGGCATCTACCAGGTCCTGCACCTTGTGCTTAAAGGATTTGCAGTTCTCAATCGTATGGCCTGGTGCCCCAGTATGGAAATCGCAAGTGGCATTTGCGTCATACCCCGGTGGCGGTGCCCCTGTTAAGGGAGCCAACGTCCTCTTTTGCACTAACTGAAGCTGAAGCAAAGTTTGCAAGAGCTGCGCATACGACATAGGTGGAGCTTCGAAATGACGGTTTGCCAAAGGAGCCCGATTCTGATATTTTCTATATCCCTGCTGATTCTGTTGCTGCAGTTGTTGCTGCTGCTGCTGCGGGGCCGCTGGGATATTTATGCTAGCTATCTGCTGTTGAGGGCCTTTGCCCTTTCTCCGAGCGTTGGTGACAGCACTCGCATCCCCTTCTCGACGTTTTCCAGCGTAAGGTTTCTTTCCACCTCCTCCAGCTGAGGATGATTCGCCTTGAATCTTTCCGATTTTTATACCATTCTCGACGTGCTCGCCCATAGTGATGAGAGCCGAGAATGTCCCAGACATGCCACTGACTAGCTTTTCATAGTAGATTCCAGGAAGGGTAGCCACAAACATTTGCACGAGCTCGCGCTCAACCATCGGCGGTTGAACCCGAGCAGCCAACTCACGCCACCGCTGGACGTACTCCTTAAAGCCTTCATTATTCTGCTGCGAAAGGTTCTGGAGTTGGACTCGGTTGGGGGCCAAGTCGCTATTGTATTGATAGTGGAGGACAAACGCTTCAGCAAGATCTTTCCATGTGCGCACAGTAGTGGGCTCCAAGCCCATATACCACTCGAGGGATGGACCGGAAAGACTATCTTGGAAGAAGTGCATCAGCAACTTCTCATCGTCGGAGTAGGCGGACATCTTTCTATAGTAAGATCGAAGGTGGACACGGGGGCAAGTAGTACCCTTATACTTCTCAAAAACAGGCACCTTGAACTTATGAGGTACCTTGAAATCAGCAATTAACCCCAGCTTGGACATATCAACGCCCAAAGTATTCTGATTCTCAATGTCTCTCATTTTGTCTTCCAGTGCTTTGAACCTGAGCCGAGCTTCAGCATTCAACTCTGCTTCCACACCTCTTTGAGAAAACACATCATCCTGATGATCCTCAAGCCACGGCTGAGGCACCAACAAATTTTCGACGCCAGCATCGCCGTTGGCCGGCCCTATGTTGACATTAGCTCCCAGACTACCATTGCCGACGCCCGTCGCATTAAGTCCGATATTGGCCATCACATTGCCATTAGCACTGCCGTTTCCCCCGGCAACAGGAACAACATTCTGCGGAGCATCAATCGGAGGAGGAGTAGGCACAACCCCGCCGTGAAGTATGCCGTTACTATCAACCCTGGAGATCAAAGGTTGAACCAAAGTACGAAGCTGGTCCTGACCATTAGCGACTACTTGCATCAGTTCCATAAAACGATTCATCCGTTCACGGAGCTCTTGAACATCTGACTGCACCTGATCCATGATCCTTGTCTGATTAGCTCGAGTTGAGTAACGGTGAATGAGTCTCTCATCAATCCTGGAGACTGGAAGCAGCTCGGAACCTGTGAACCTGAAAAACCTGTCAACATTAAAGGTTAGGAAAAGCAACAAAATGTACGCCATGCAAATGCTTCATGCGGATGCATGCGTGTGTCTGTGTGCTTGGGAGATTTCCCCCGATCCTAGCGCCTCGGTGCCAGTGCTGACCATAATAATAAGAAGAAGAAATCCGAGCCCAATCATGGAAACATCAATCTCGTATATATATGGAGAGCCTATTAAGGCATTACATAGCATCAGCGATAGTCAACTTCGACACATCAGGGGCCGGGAACTTGTACGCAACAGTCTTCCTGAGAGAGGCTATAATAATACAATAGGAGGCGAAAGATCCTGGATCGGGGAAACGGTACCTGCGACACAGACACACGTTAATGGAATGCAAATGAACATGCAAACTAATGCAAAATGCAGGCATGCAATAATATATCCAGGTAACTGCTGTGGAGATTCTGTGTCCATAATCACTGATGAGAAGAAAACCCCGGCGTAAGACCACTAATCTGATCTGCTAAGAACAACCTTCTGATAGGACCGTATACATAAGATCAAAATTCTGCTCTGCCGAGAACAAATGTCTGATAATAAGGACCCCGGATGTATGATCAAGAAATATCTGCTGATGAAGTCTTCAGACCCCAAATCAAAAATCTGCCCTATCAAGAACAAACATACAGCTGCTGATGAGATCTTCAGACCCCACTCAAAATTTGCCCTCTCAAGAACGAACTACTGATGCTGATGAGATCTTCAGACCCCACTCAAAATCTGCTCTCTCAAGAACGAACTACTGATGCTGATGCTTTGATCAAAACCTGCTCTCTCAAGAACAGATATACACCTGATGATAAGATCCTTTGATCAAAACCTGCTCTATCAAGAACAGACAAGTCTGCAACTGAGAAACCCTGGTACCAACATAACTGATTCACTGTCAAGAAAACCAGGTGGTCTGGAGGTCAAAGTTTCCTGCAATAAACCCAATCCCGCTCACAGGTATGGACCTAATCCACGGACAAAGGTACGGCATCCTATGCGGTCATCAGCGTCACAGACTTTCATGAGTGACGATACGATTCCCAGAAGGAGTGGCATCATCAAGTCATGAAGAGGCCTCACTTAGCTGACTTCCAAATGATCGGTCCCCAGAGTCGACAATCCTCACGTCTGGACTCCCCTCAGATCCTCTGGACCGGAAAGGAGCACCTCTGCGAGAACCTCGTCTGAGCGCAGATTTCGTAGGGAACTGTGCCTGCTCAGCAGACAGGTCCGTCTACTACTCTCCGCAACTATGTCTAGGTGCATACTCAAGCCCAGGTCCGGCTTCTCATTCATAGTAACATCCCTCTCCCACAGCAGCACAGATAATCATATCAAACTGGAAATAAAATGCGGGAAATAAAGTGCGAGAAGTAAAAATGCGATAAATAAACGCAACCCGACAAGCAAACATACAAGCGCTAGGATTGACTCTCATAGGGAACCGAAGAACCAGAGATTCTGGGTTCGATCCCCAGCAGAGTCGCCAGCTGTCGCTTGCGCGAAAATAAGGTGCCGGCATGACAGAAGAGTCGCCACCTTTCGTTATTTATCCCTCAGAGCGGGAAAGGAAACGATCGGAAAAACCTAACGAAAAAGGGTAAGACAAGGTCATCGCAACCATTGTCTGGGTTCGGGAGTCGGTTACGCAAGGGGAAGGTATTAGCACCCCTCACGTCCGTCGTACTCGACGGGATCCACGCTTGTTTGTTTACTTGGACGGGTGGGTTATAATCTATCTACCTATCAAGGCTGGCTAAAAAAAGAAAAGAAAAATGACTCGGCAAAGCGTCGCACTTTATGCCTATGTATTCTCATCAGAGAATGAGAAATCAGAGTCAACGTAGTTCGGCCTACGAAGGGTTATGGGGGAAGGTAGCTCGCCAAGACATCGCCATCTTGTGCCTACGTACTCTCAACAGGCATGAGAGATCAGAGCTCACGTAGTTCGGGAAACTACGGTTTATTTCCTGTTTTGAAAGAAGTGTTTTTTATTGTGTTTGCGATTTCAACCGCACTGGAGACTATGACCTGAGAGTAAATGCGTCGCATGTCACCCAAAGGGTACCATACTAAACATCCAGACTGTGGAGAAGCAACTCTCCTACAATCCTTTCTCAGATAGCTTAAGGCTCGTAACGTACGAAAGAAATCATTCATGATTACTGTATCTTAAACTGCTTTGAGATGAGAAGAGACCAGGCCCAACTAGGAGGGAGACTATCAAGTCCTACTGTTAGCATGCCATGGATTCATCCTATGGTTGAGGTTTGAACAGGGAACTCCTAGATGTTGTCATGCATAGGTTTCAACCTAAAAGTCTATCATCAAATCCTTATCAAAGGAAATGAGAGTCCTAAGGGATAATGTCAATGATACACCAAAACAGACAAAGCATCAGCTTAACAGTAAAATGCATGCAATGCAAGTGAGGGAGGATACGTGTGTGGGGCTTCAGCCTCCACAAGCTCGTCTCGACCTCAAGCTAGTCATGAAATAACAGTAATCATACTGAAAAATAAACAACATGCTATCAAGCAATAAAGAGTAAACTGCAATCATACAGATAAAAGAAATGAAATACCATCCATGTTTGAGAAAGAAATTATCTACATCTAAGCTCTCCCTAATCCTAACCCTAAAAACAAAACCCTAATCTACCTCTAAGCAAAGCCCTAAAGCAAAACCCTAATAAAAAAAATCAATCCCAGTCCTCAAGCTTCAAAACAAGCTTACCAAAGAAAGGGAGCTAAGTAGGCAGACTCATAGTGCCCTCCTCAGGAAAGCACTAGGAGGCTTATACTCAGGAATCATATCCTATGTGGCTCAACAATTGTGATCAGTTTACATTCCTCCTCAGGAGAAACTAAACTCACATGAAGGCTCCAACATCATTGGATACTGATAACGAGAAAACGCATCGATTATATTGCTAGGTTTCATTAACGTTTTATCGCATATTCACCGTTTTAACACTCGATTTCCCGAGTTTTTCTTACCATTTTGCAGGTACATCATTATATGGAGCTAAATCATGAATTAAGAGCAAAAGGAACAAAAGAAACCATAAAGAGATGAAGAAATGAAGAAGCCTGCAAAAGACTGCATAATTTGTTGCAGCCACGATCGTCACAAGGGTGTCACGACCGTGACACCCCAATTTGAGCCATCACGACCGTGACACTTAAAAACCACAAGTTACGAACGTGAAGACCTTGTCACGACCGTGACAAGGGTAAAATTAGGTTTTTGACTCAGACTACGTCAAGGCATTACGTGAAGACCACTCCTCCTATTGGCATTACGTGAAGACCATTCCTCCTATTTTGTTGCCACGTTCCTGCATTCCTTCCATAAATTCAGCAAGGCCCATGCAACAAAGGTCCAAAAATCCAGCCCATTAAGGATTCTATAAATAGTACAAGTTCTATGAACAAGGGGAGACAGAGCATTTTTTATTCGAATTCCTGCGGAAGCTCTGCCGAACTGTATTACGAACCAGCACTTTCTATTCCCGCATTATTTTTAGTTTTCTGTTTCGTTTTTATTTGTATCCAAACCAACCATATAACAATTTCCAACATCAGGAAATTGTTATACATTTATTTGTTTCTAAACCTTCATCATTCGTTTATTTTCAATTACCGCCAACTCCAAGCTTTCCGGTCTGTGGAAGAAGGAGTCTGCTCGAATATTTGTTAACCAGGTTTTTCATTATATTGCAATTTAATTTAATTATAATGTTTATTTGTTTTTCTGCCATGAGTACGTTATTATTAAATTTTCTATCTCTGTCTGGTTCAACATCGATGAGTAGCTAAACACCTTAGGGCGGTATGTAGTTATAACAAACTTAACCGGTAAAATATAACCATAGGCTAAAAATAATTAATCACTTAACATTCTGGCTGATACTTTTTAATTGAAATAGACCTTTTCGTTACGAGAGTAAGAAAAGAGTATTAGGTTCGGTCAAGACCACGAGAGTGTGAGATTTTAACCAGATAGCTAAAGTTAGGCATTTAAATTAAACACAGCGAGAGCGCTTTAAGATAAATTAGAATTACTTAGTTTCCAAAAATTACCTCTAAACACTTATGGGCTAGCGAGAGCAGGCATAGGGCTTTAGGGATAAGATCTGATATAAGACCACGAGAGTGTGAGTTGAGGGTATTTAAACTGGTAATCTCTACCGAATAGATTAAGTGAACATCTTTATAAGCCTAGGATAGATTGACCCACCTAAGTTAGTATAATTACATACCGACCGCCTTAATATTACTTTATTAAAACTTAAATTTAATTCCGCCTTTAATAGTCTTAAAAACCAACAAAAATCGTGACAACCATTCGCCTTAGCTAAACTAGAAGTTCATCTAGCACTAAGTAACCATAGAATCCCTGTGGATCGGTAATCTTAAATATTACTTCGATAGGCTGTGCACTTGCAGTAAGATACCGCTAGACGCATAAGTAGACACGTCTTTAGCCCATCAAGTTTTTGGCGCCGTTGCCGGGGATTCCTTAATTTAGTTACTAGTGCATTTAGGTAGCATTGTCTAGACTAAGGTATCAACTATTTAATTTAATCTAATCTCCGAGTGTATGCCAAGTACTCGCTCTAAAAGCGAAGACTTGCAACCTTTAATCCCTGAATCGGAACGCTTCTTACACGTAAGAAGACGTATATTCGATTTCGAAAATAATTACAATATTCCAGATCTTCAATTAGATCCGCCTAAACCAGTCGTAAAATCAAAGGACGCAGAGATGGCTGAAGAACAGACTCATCCACTCAAGTATTACGCTAATCCTTCGCAAGCTGAACCACATTCAAGCATTGCAGCGCCGGCTATCAACCGAAATGATTTCGAACTAAAACCTTCGTTGATATCAGCCGTGCAACAAAATCAATTCGCCGGAAATCCTACCGAGGATCCGAATCTTCATCTTTCGATCTTTGTGCAATATGCAGATACCGTAAAAGCCAATGGAGTTACCCAAGAAACTATTAGACTACGTTTATTTCCTTTTTCGCTTCGAGACAGAGCAAGAGCTTGGCTTCAATCTCTGCCTTCGAACTCAGTAACTACGTGGGCAGAACTTAAGAGAGTTTTCTTGAATAGGTATTTTCCACCTAGCAAGACAGCTATGCTGAGAGCTCAGATCAACGGATTTAAGCAAAGAGAAAGTGAATCATTATTCGAAGCTTGGGAACGCTATAAGGATCTACTGAGACTTTGTCCACATCATGGATTAATAGACTGGATGGTCATCCATACCTTCTATAATGGACTCTTGTACAATACAAGAATGACAATTGACGCTGCCGCGGGTGGTGCATTGATGGACAAAGAATATAGTGATGCCTATGCACTTATCGAAAGTATGGCTCAAAATCATTACCTTTGGGGAAGCGAGAGAGTCGCAACTGAGAAACCAACAAAGGGAGGCATGTACGAAGTAAGTAGTATGGACCAAGTCAATGCGAAGTTTGACCAACTAAGCCAAAAGATCGATAACTTGGCCATAACACCTACAGCCACTGTGGCTGCAGTAACACCTAACTGTGAGTTATGTGGAGTCCCAGGACACGAAGTTTCTGATTGTCAACTATTGGCAGGAACTCCCACTGATCAAGTGAATTATGCTCAAGGAAACCCTTACTCAAACACATACAACCTAGGTTGGAAGAATCATCTGAACTTCTCCTATAAGAATAACAATGCTTATTACGCACCAGGTCAAGCACCAGCTACATCACCAGGATATCAAAAGACTGCTCCTAATATCCCTAGAAAATCGAACCTTGAATTGATGATGGAGAACTTTATAGCTAACCAATCTCAAACAAACAAGGACTTCTTAAACCAAAACATTCACACTAGTGAGCAGATTAAACAATTAGTGAGCAAAGTAGATGTATTAGCTACACATAACAAAATGCTTGAAACTCAGATTTCACAAGTAGCTCAACAACAAGCACCTACTGCTGCACCAGCTGGAGTATTCCCTGGACAACCTCAACCTAATCCGAAAGGACATGCTAACGCTGTAATATTAAGAAGTGGCAAGGAACTTGACGGACCTACCGATCCAAGACTTGACAATCCAGCCATGTACCAAAAATCGGATAAACCGACTGAAGTGGTGAATGATCCAGAAGAAAAGGAAAATGATAATCGAGAGGTAGTGGAGAAAGAACAACCTTATGTGCCTCCACCACCCTATAAACCACCAATTCCGTACCCTCAAAGATTAATAAATTCCAAGACGACGGGTCAATTTAAGAAATTTGTCGAACTTCTGAAACAGTTGAATATTACTATTCCGTTTACAGAAGCAATTACCCAAATACCCTCGTATGCTAAGTTTTTAAAAGAAATCTTATCCAATAAGAAAAAGATAGAGGATAACGGAACAGTTACACTTACTGCCGAGTGTAGCGCCATAATTCAGAATAAAATGCCTCCTAAGCTAAAAGATCCAGGAAGTTTCTCTATACCCTGTGTAATAGGAAAATTCGTCATTGACAAAGCTCTATGCGATTTAGGAGCCAGTATCAGTGTTATGCCCTTAACTATTTGCAAAAGGTTAGACATGGGAGACCTAAGACCAACTAAAATGTCTGTTCAACTAGCCGATCGCTCTGTTAAATATCCTGTAGGCATACTAGAAAACGTCCCAGTACGTATAGGACAATTCTACATCCCTACTGATTTTATAATCATGGACATCTCTGAAGACTCCACTACACCTATCATACTAGGAAGACCATTCTTAGCTACCGCCGGAGCTATAATAGACGTAAAAAGAGGAAAGCTAACCTTTGAAGTAGGTGAAGAGAAAGTTGAATTTGTTTTAACACAATTCTTACAATCACCAGCTATAGAGGATACATGCTATCTATTGGACGTAATTGACGAATGTGTAAGAGAAATGGAACTGAAAGAGACCACTTATTCTGAAATAATGAAAATTCAAATCCCTCCGATTTTCGAAGATGATAATTGGCGAAAACCGTATCAGGATGATAGTCTAAGCGAAAGTTTAGCACTTACACCGGATCCCATGCCAAGTAAAGATAAACCTACATTAGGATTAAAAACTTTACCTCATAACCTAAGGTACGAATTCTTAGACGTTGAATGTAAAAGACCGGTTATAGTGAATTCCAGTTTAGGAACTATAGAAACAAAGAAACTTTTAGATGTCTTGAAGAAATATCCAACTGCATTAGGGTATAACATATCTGATCTCAAAGGAATATGTCCTTCAGTTTGTATGCATCGTATTCTGCTAGAAGAAGATTGCAGAACCTCCAGAGAATCTCAAAGAAGAATTAACCCAACCCTTAGCACTGTAGTAAAAGAAGAAGTTAAGAAATTATTAGATGCCGGGATAATATATCCAATCTCTGATAGTGAATGGGTTAGTCCAATACATGTAGTGCCAAAGAAAGGAGGTATCACTGTTGTGAAAAACGCTCAAGGCGAATCGATATCGCAAAGAGTAGTGACGGGATATAGAGTGTGCATAGATTATCGTAAACTAAACAAAGCCACTCGAAAAGATCATTTCCCACTACCTTTCATAGATCAAATGTTAGAACGATTAGCCAAGCATTCTTACTTCTGTTATCTTGACGGTTACTCAGGATTTTTCCAAATCCCTATCCATCCTGATGATCAAGAGAAGACTACATTCACATGTCCTTATGGAACGTTCGCTTATAGGCGAATGCCCTTTGGATTATGCAACGCTCCTGCAACCTTTCAAAGATGTATGATGTCAATCTTCGCAGATTTTATAGACAACATCATGGAAGTGTTCATGGACGACTTCTCTGTATGCGGGCAAAGTTTTGAAGGATGCTTATCGAACTTAGAAATGGTGTTAGAAAGATGTGTAAAAGTAAATCTCGTGCTTAACTGGGAGAAATGTCATTTTATGGTCAACGAAGGAATAGTATTAGGTCATGTAATATCCGACAAGGGAATTGAAGTTGATAAAGCTAAGATTGAAGTAATAAAAGATCTTCAACCCCCTAAAACCGTTCGAGAAATACGAAGCTTTTTAGGACACGCCGGTTTTTACCGACGATTCATCAAAGATTTCTCGAAAATCACTAAACCTCTTACTGGTTTATTAATGAAAGACGCTGAGTTCATATTCAATGAAGATTGTCTTAAAGCATTCGAAACTCTAAAAACAACCCTCATCACCACACCAATCATGCAACCCCCTGACTGGAGATTACCTTTTGAAATCATGTGCGATGCGAGTGACTATGCTGTAGGCGCAGTTCTAGGCCAGAGAAAGGAAAAGAAACTTCATGCGATTTACTATGCCAGTAGAACCTTAGATTCTGCCCAGATGAACTACGCTACTACAGAAAAAGAATTGTTAGCAGTTGTCTTTGCGCTTGACAAATTCCGTTCTTACCTAGTTGGAGCGAAAATAATCATCTACACAGACCATGCTACTATCCGATATCTATTAACTAAGAAAGATGCTAAACCAAGACTCTTAAGATGGATTTTACTCTTACAAGAGTTTGATCTAGAAATAAAAGATAAGAAAGGTACTGAGAACGTCGTAGCGGACCATTTATCTAGAATAGAAGGTATTAAACCCGAACAAGTGCCGATTAACGATGATTTTCCGTATGAACAGCTGATAGCACAAATAGGAAGTGACCTAGCTCAGTTAGATATAAATGAACCAGAATCCGTGGAAACAATCCAGACAACTGTGAGACTGCCATGGTACGCTGACATTGTCAACTACCTAGCCGCAGGAGCTCTTCCACCCGATCTAACCTATCAGCAGAAAAAGAAATTCTTTCATAATCTGAAACATTACTATTGGGATGAACCATTATTATTCAAAAGAGGACCAGATGGAATCTTTCGCCGATGTATTCCCGAAGAAGAAATAGAAGATGTCATTGCTCAATGCCATTCATCTCCTTACGGTGGACATGCAAGCACTTCCAAGACTTGTGCAAAAATCTTGCAAGCCGGCTTATTCTGGCCTAATCTATGGAAGGATGTCCACATCGCTGTTATAAATTGCGATCGGTGTCAACACACTAGCAATATTTCAAGAAGAGATGAAATGCCGCAAAAAGGAATTTTAGAAGTAGAAATCTTCGACGTCTGGGGAATAGATTTCATGGGACCATTCCCATCATCTTTCGGTAATAATTACATACTCGTAGCTGTTGATTATGTTTCGAAATGGATTGAAGCCATAGCTTCTCCTATAAACGATACACGAGTAGTAATAAAGCTTTTCAAAAATATAATCTTTCCCAGATTTGGTGTGCCTAGACTCGTCATAAGTGACGGTGGCTCGCACTTCATTTCAAAAATCTTTGACAAGTTACTATCTAAATATGGAGTAAGACACCGTGTGGCTACACCATATCACCCACAAACAAGTGGACAAGTCGAAGTCTCAAACAGAGAAATTAAACAAATCTTAGAAAAGACTGTCGCCATATCTCGGAAAGATTGGTCATCTAAACTTAATGAAGCTTTATGGGCTTATAGGACCGCTTACAAGACACCCATAGGTACTACACCTTTCAAACTAGTTTATGGAAAATCTTGTCACCTCCCAGTAGAACTAGAACACAAAGCTTATTGGGCGATCAGAACTCTCAATATAAACTATAATGCTGCAGGAGAAAAGCGAATCCTAGACATTAACGAATTAGAAGAATTAAGGTTAGATGCATATGAGAATGCTAAGATATATAAAGAAAGAACTAAGCGATGGCATGATAAACGCCTATCTAGGAAAGAATTTAGTGTGGGAGAAGTTGTACTCCTCTTTAATTCAAGGCTTAGGCTCTTTCCTGAAAAATTAAAATCTAGATGGTCAGGACCCTTTGAAATAACTAAAGTATTCCCGAGTGGAGCAATAGAAATTAAGGGTAGGAATAGTGAACCATTCATAGTAAACGGACAACGTTTAAAACACTATCATAAAGTTGGAAATAGAGATTATGCGAATAATCTAAAGCTTTTAAAATTGTCCACTAATTCCCCTGATTAATCTAAACCTAAGCATTACGTCAGGCTTTTGACGATAAAAACAGCGCTTAGTGGGAGGCAACCCATTTACTTATTTAATTATTTAACCTTTCTTTTAGCATATTGTTATTTATCGTTTTACTATTTGTTTAATTGTTTTGTCATTTTATAGTTTTATTTTACCTTACTATTATTGCCATTACATTATGCATTCCATTTTCTTATTTTTATCTTAAATCACTTTTTACAGATTTTCTAAAGTCTTTTCCACTGATTTGTTTCCCCCATATTTGCACTGACCATGGCTAACCAACCAATTAACCATATGGAAACCAAATTTAGAGGTAGGAACCAAAGAATGAAGTTTGAAGAGTTATCACAGAGGCAAATGGATTTGACCCTGTACCCGGATGATAAGACTATGGAAACCCTAGGTATCCATGATAGTGTCATGTACTTGTTAAACCGACTCGGATGGGAGAATGCATTGATCCAACTTAAGTTTGTGACTTACCGCGAGCTCACCCTTGAGTTCCTTAGCTCCTTAATTTACCTACCTGAGCGCGGTTTTGGATTTAGGAAAGGATTTATTAGTTTCCGCCTATTTGGAATAGAATATGACTTTAACCATAAAGAACTAGCTGACTTGTTAGGATTCCCTAGTGGACCATTTGCTTTTACTACCACACAGGTAGAATTGATGGATATGGAGCTAGATTTCTTTTGGGGAACTTTAACCGGAAACTACCACCCTGAACCAAATAACATGAATAATGATGAGATCCATAATCCTGCTCTCCGTTACTTCCATAAATTCCTTGCCCACACCTTCTTTGGAAAAGAAGAAAACATTACCGGAGTTTCTAAAGATGAAATATTTATTATGTCATGTTTCACTAATGGACAACCTGTTAATGGTGTACCTTTAATGATGCAAACCTTCACCCGTATCCAAGAAGAACCTGAATTACCTATATTAGTAGGAGGTCTTGTAACCATGATTGCTGATGCCAGAGGACTTAGGTACCAACTGGACAGGTGCAACCGTCTAGGAACAATCCGCCCTATGAATCTTAATTTCTGCTTCAATAGACATATCATAAGGAATTTAGGACATCCACCTTTTGAGTACCTAATCCAGAACGAAGTAGTAACCCTGTTCACATTGCCTAACCATGCTAGAGTAAGTGTTCACAATAAGGATAACTGGCTTTATGAGTTAAACCCACCTGATTATCCATCTACTCCTGAAACACCTCAGTCTTACAAGATAAAAGATGATATAATGACCGCTGTCGAAACTGACCCTGAGACACCTCCTGGTTACCATGACATTGACCACACTGAAGCAGTACATGAAACCCCTGAAGTGAATCAAGGAGATTATGCTAACAACTTACAAAACATCATGAACACTCTCAATGCTTACCAAACTGACATTAATTTATTTAAAGAAGACATTAAGAGCATGCGATTGGACATTATAGGATTGACTGACATAGCCTGCGAACAATTCTATCACTTGAACTCCGCCATCGAAGACTTGAAGAAACGCTTTTGAAAATGCAATAAGTGATTTAGTTTATTTTTCTCATTGTTTTCGTTTCTAGTTAGATTTATTTTTCGCAACAATTTCATACCGTAATTTCCGTTTATGTAACTTCATTTTCAATTACTTTACGCAATGCACCTTTAATTCCAAAATTTCTCCATTTTTAGCAATTTATATATTTTTCATTCTCTGTACTGTTATGCTTGCATTATTTCATATCATATACAATCTCTCATGCCATGCAAGTTAGTATAGTACTGTGTTGAAATTATATACTATATGGTGGTTACAATTTAATATGAGTGTTAGTGAAGAAAATACATTCTTATAAAATATGTGAATTAAATGAGAAAATGTTTTTCTGAAAATTATTCAACGAAGCTTACCCTCACGGTCGTCATACACATCTCACGATCGTGACGTGCTTAAATAGCGTGTGTCGCTACTGCGAAAATCGGCGCCGGCTGAACAGAAGAGTCGCCACCGTGCGTTATTTATCCCACGGGAGGGAAAGGAAACGCTCAGAGTAAACCTCGCACAACACGGGAAAGGTATGGTCGTCGCAACCAAAACCTGGATTCGGGAGTCGGTTACGCAAGGGGAAGGTATTAGCACCCCTCACGTCCATCGTACTCGATGGGATCCACGCTTGTTTTCGGGTATGGATTGTTATTCTATCTAAACTATAGGTCAAGGGTTAAAAAGAAAATAAAATGGAAATAAAAAATGACTCGGCAAAGTATCGCACTTTATGCCTACGTATTCCCGTCTGGAACGAGAAATCAGAGTCAACGTAGTTCGCCTACCTACGGGAAAGGAGGGGAAGGTTGCTCGCTAGGATATCGCATCCTATGCCTACGTACTTTCATACAGCATGAAAGATCAGAGCAAACGTAGTTCGGGCCACGGAAGACACAAGCTTGTCTTGGTTGATTTTATTCTTTCTGAAAAAAGGTTTTCTGATTAGCGGTCCAAGCGGACAAAAATGACGTTTTGATGAGTTCACATTCTTTTACGAAAGAAGTGTCTTTTATTGTGTTTGAAATCTTTATGTGTTTTTCTGTTTGTTCTGAGAAAGAAAGAGACAGAACTCTATCCTACGGTTGCGAAGGGAATCAAACTATCCTAATGTTATCATGCATGGGTTAAGACCTAGTGTCTATCATGCTCCTCTCTAGCGCGGAGAGAAACAGAGATCCTAAGGGAATAGACGGAAACAGAAACAATAACAGATATATACAGTAAAGCAGTAAAATGCATGGATGCAGCAATACAAGCGAGGCAAGGGAGTCCCACTCAACCTCGAACCTAGAAAACAATAGGCAAAAGTGAACAGGCTTCACTTTCAACCCAGCAGGATAAACAGCAAACAATACAGTTCAAAAAACCAATCAATACATCAGCAACTAAAACACAACAATAAAACAACAGCATCAGCAGCTCTGAGTCAGCAACTGGCTTCAAACAATCTCCAATCAGCTACAAGCTTCAACAAGCATAAATCTCCATCTTCATGGCCTTCAGGCAAGGGCTTTGGTCCTCAGTCTTCCATCTGCAATGGCTTTTCTTCATGGTCAAACCTCCAGGATGAGGGATTGATCACCAAAGTGAATTGGGTGTTAAGCAATCAGTTGACTACCAAAGGTGGTGAACAGACTGCTTCTAACACAAGAGACAGTTTCTCTCAAGAGTTCTATCTCATAGACACCATCACCAAGCCTTCCAAAGGAAGGGGGTGAGTGTCTTAGAGAGACTCTGAATCACAGAGAAGAATGGATGCAGACAAGGCAATCCATGTTTGAGAAACAATCATTCTAATCTAGAGCTCTGCCTAGCTCCTAAACCCTAGTCTCCTCAGCATCTGCTAGCAAGAGACTCCTCCTCAACTCTGACAGTTGATCTTCAATCTTTTGACTCTTCAATAGCTTCATCTCCACAAATCTTCAGCTTCCCCAGGGCCCCAGACAAACCCAATACCCAATCAAGCAATCAACAAATCCCCAGAGGGCACACCACACCAAACAACAGATATACAGACAGTAATAATAGCAGTAGGGGAATCCTAACTTTTCTCTAAGGGATCTAATAGCTACCCATAGTCCCTATAGTCCCATAACTAACCTATTCAAACCCTAAGTCCTATGGGAGAAAATTGAACTTCCTAAGTTGTTACCTAAAAACCCTAGTTTTGATCATGATATTCAAGCATTTGTTAATCACCTAAAACTAACTCCTAAAAATGGGAACTAAAATATTTCTATAAGCCTAATATCTCATCTAAACAGTATAAAAAGAATGATCAAAAAATATTAAAGCATGTGAGAGAACAAAAATCATGAAAATGATGCATGAAATGTAACTATTTATTATGCTATTTATTTAGAAAATATGTAAAAAATATGAAATAAAACTAAAAATGAAATTTTATTTTCCTATAATATTCTAGACATTTTAATGAAAACATGGTAAAAAGAATGGATTAAAAAGCATTTTTTATGGATTTATTATGATTTTATAAAAATGATGAAAAATTAAAATGAAATAAGAAAAATAAAGAAATGAAATGAAGGAGGGGGTGAGAATAGGAACTTCGCTCAGTTCAAAATTGGATGGGCCTCACAGGGTAGGGGTGCAGATAGCGCTTGCCAAAGCCCAATATCAAGTCAGAAACAAAGAAAATGAAATAAACACACTGGGGGTAAGAATAGCAACCAAAATCACGTTCAATATTGGTTTGGGCCTAACTCTGGGGGTGGGGATAGCACAAGAGCCTGAGGCCCGCCCGTTTCAATTAATGAAACGGTGCGTTTGGCACCCAGCTTCTCCCTCCAAATCTGAAATCAAACGAGAGCCCTTGGATCTTCTGGGAAGTCAAGAGTCCAACCACAAATGGAAGGCTATGATTGTGTCTTCTCCAAACAAACCTGCAACTAGGGTTTCATCCTCATGAACCTCCATGCACGCACAGTTTTCTCCCTCTCTGTTCTCCTTATCCAGGCCACGAATCACCATGCTATGAACATGAAAGTTACTCCAAACCTCTCCCTCTTCAATCCTATGATCTTAGATCAATCTGAAACTCACTAAAACTCTCAACCCGATTGAGGTAAATTCTGATCACCATGGATATTCACTGATAAGCATCATGATAACTCTTCATCAAACTTGACCTAAGCTAACCTATGCCTAATGGAGGTTAACATGATCAAACTAACTAACATTCTGGTGCATTAACATGAGAGATATTGATCCAAACAGTTTATGGTACCTGCTAACAAACCTCACCAAATCGTTCCAAATTCACCTAAACTACTCTCCTAACCACCTAGATTGCATCTAAACTAACAAAAACAAGCCTAAATAACTGAATCAAGTAAATCGAATGAAAACTTACCTTGTAAGAAATTTGAGAAACAGTTATGGAAGATGATGATTTGAGACCTCCAAGGCTTGAATCTTGATCCAATTGCTCAGGTATAGATTCTGTATGCACAAACTTGGAGTTTCCTTGCTCGAATCCTGCAATCCACTTGAACTTGTAGTTTTGAGATTCTTGAGAAAAGCACTCGAATATGAATGATTCACACCAAGAACTTGCTTCAATTATGATCTGTGATGATGATTGAGTGGAATTGAATTGGTTATGATGAAGCTTGATGAAGAATTTGAGAGAATTGTGATGAAACTTCAATGAAAAAGTGTGAGAAATTTTGTGAGAAATCTTGGTGCAAATGAGGCCAACCCTTGATCAATGCACATTTCATGAATATATAGACCCCAAATGAACATTCTAGATCCATCTTGCACATTCCCTTGTTTTCAAATTTTGATCCATTTTGGACTATGTTTCTTAAATGATAAGCAACCATGGATAACTTCATTTTTTCTTTCCAAACTCAAAAAAGTGTGTGAACCATTATTCTTAGAATTGTTTTTCCATTCAAAATCATA
This sequence comes from Lathyrus sativus, assembly GCA_963859935.3. Classification (NCBI taxonomy): domain Eukaryota; kingdom Viridiplantae; phylum Streptophyta; class Magnoliopsida; order Fabales; family Fabaceae; genus Lathyrus; species Lathyrus sativus. Next base: position 953,918,783 of record OZ012735.1, read on the forward strand.
TATTGGAAGTCTCCATTTGGACTTGTAAATCTCCCAAACCAATTTTCAACTTGAAATTATTCACTTTATATGCCTTTTTAGTTCATATTTTGACCAATTGGGTAACTCCATGCTATGAGCTTCTCCAATAACTTGTGACCTTCTTTCTAGACTTAAAATCCCATTTGGAGCAAGCTTGATGTTGTAAGTTTTTCCATTTGAGGCCTCCTTGTATGAGTTTTGGGTATAGGTTAAAATGACCTGTAATTCACAAATGCCCAAAATACCCTTTGCTTGTCAAGACCATAAGTTGAGTTCTCCACATCATATGAAGGCATACCATACCATTCTAGAAAGCTAAGACAATGAGGAACAACTCTTATGTTGACCAAGAATTCATTTGAAATCTCCTTGAGGGGCAAAACTAGCTTGGAAGTCAAGTCACTTTCACAGACAAAAATTCAGACACCCCAAATGACCTGTAACTTGTAAGGACCATAACTTGAGTTCTATAAATCTCCTTGAGGTCTTCCACCACTCAAATTAAAGGTCTTGAGATCCTCTACAAGTTTCATGTTGGCCAAGAAGCCATTTGAAGCTAGCATTTTGACTTATCTTGCTTGGAAGTTTGACCTAAACTAGGGGATTTTACAGAGAAACCCTAATTTAGTAACTCCTCTTCTCCTTGATTCCTCTTGAATTCTCCTTGTCATATCTCCATATCTTTATTCTCCATGTCCAATATTGATCCCCACATCTCTCCAATAGCCTTGAATGCCCTCTTAAGTCAGTCAATGGACTTAGGGTTGACCTAGGGTTGACCCAGATGAAACCCTAGTTGACTATCTTCAACTGTAGCTCTTGTGCTCACATCAACAACTTGTTTTCCTCTCCCATTGACTTTATAAGTCTCTCGAGATGTCTAGATGCTCTCCATGCTTTCATTTCACAGCTCATAACCCTCTTGTTGATCCTCAGATACCCTCAGCTAGGAGATGGACTCAAGGCTTGATCTGCTGAACTCCTTGCTTTCAAATTCTTTCCTGATGACTTGCATGAGATTGAATTGGAATAATAACCTCTTGCTAGGCCTCTAGAGATGAGAATAATGATTGGTCCCCTGTTGAATGACTTGCTATGCTTATGCTATGCAGATGGTTAGTCTATGTACATGACTCTATATGCAAATGCTAATGATGATGCAACATAAATCCAAGGAATAAGGTTGAGCAAATTTTAGGGTGCAACAGCTGCCCCTATTCAAGCGACTTGGACCCGATTGGATGAAGAGCCCGGAGCCTTCAGACATTCGCGGTACGAGACGGTTGAATACTAGTGAAACCAGAAATTTGCCAACCGCAGAAATAAACTGCGCTCCTGCTCGCGGAATGACATTCATCAGCTGAATCTGACTGTTACAGCAACCCACTGATCTCGCGCGACCGTGTTGGGGATTGTCTTCATCGTTCTGAAGAGGATTCTGTCATAACAGATTGCTTGTTTGTCCACGTTAGGACTCTGTCTGTCGTCAACACGAAGAAATCTCAACTAAAACTTGTCCACGTTAGGACTCCACTTACTGTCAACCCAGGAAAATCTCGGCAACTCCGCTGGGGATACTTCGTCTACATTTTCGTAAACTGAATCGTCCATGTTAGGAATAACACTCTTCCACGTTAGGAGTAACGCCTGTCCACGTTAGGAATCACATCATCCACGTTGGGGGTAACGCTTTTATCTTTCCACGTCAGGAAACAATCCTCTTTCCGCGTTAGGAAAACTACATCAATCTATCCACGTAAGGACTCCAATACCACTTGCCATGTCCGCGTCAGGACTCCGATCTTTCCACGTAAGGAATACAACCATTTCTGAACTTGTCCACGTCAGGACTCAACTTTTCTTGCATCTGTCCACGTTAGGACTAATTTCCTTCTTCTTCCACGTTGGGAATATCTTCTTCGATCTGTCCGCGTCAGGACTCAATCTCTTTCCACGTCAGGAATAACTCATTTCTTTCCACGTCAGGAATCAATCTTGATATATCCGCGTCAGGACTTAATCTTTCCACGTAAGGAATAAACTCGTCTTTCCACGTAAGGAAACCATTTTTCTTCCACATAAGGAATGCTCTTGATATGTCCACGTAAGGACTCTGATCTTTCCACGTAAGGAACACCAACTTCTTTCCAATTTGTCCGCGTCAGGACTCATTTTTCCACGTAAGGAAACCATCTTTTTCCACGTAAGGAATCACTTCTGTTGATACGTCCGCGTAAGGACTACGTCTTTCCACGTAAGGAATCAATAATCTCTTTGATCTGCCCGCGTCAGGACACTGATCTCGTCTTGATTTATCCACGTAAGGACTCAGGCATCTTCGATTCACTGAGGAAATAAGACTTGTCCACGTAAGGACTCACACGTCTTCGACTTGCTGGGGAAATATCCGCGTTAGGACTTACACCTTGCCAACAACACGAAGAAGGATAAACTTGTCCACGTCAGGACTCTTGTATCTTGTCATCACAAAGAACCACCAACTTGTCCACGTCAGGATTAACACCTTACCAATCCGGTAAAACAAACCTGTCCACGTTAGGACGCCCACTTCTGAAGAAATCCCGCCATTCTAGGAGTAGATGGTCCACGTCAGGACTTAGTTCTTCAATGATCCTCACCCATAAACTTCTTAGCACTGACGTGACAGCGACTTTGAGGCGGACTCTACTGGGGATGTCTGAAAACTAACTATCGGACACCTGCTTCGAAATTCTGATTCATGCGACTCGTTGATGACAAACAAACTCTGCTTGGGAATAAGGAGATTCTTATCCTGGCCACTCTGGCTGGGTAAAATAAGATACATTTGCATAAATGACTCTGCTGGAGACAAAGAGAGTTTTATCACGACAACTCTGTGGAGGAATACCGCCGAAACTGACATTATTATTGAATATCTCCAGCCGAGATCTTGATTGGTTGGTAACTTATATGAGCAAGAGCTCTCTCCACCTGAACTCCTAGAGTACAGGAACTGCTTCAGCAAAATAAATGCTGGAAGGATAACGCCGACTCGCCGGGAATAGCCTGATGCTACAAAATTATTCCGGCAAAATAAATGCTGGTAGGATGAAATCGACCCTGCTGGGAAGTTGGGAACTCAAACCACACGTCTTGTTGAAGTAACCCCCTGCTAGGGAATATAACTCTGCTGGGGAATAGCAGATGCGCCTGATATGATTGAGCCTCTGCTGGAGGGTGAACTAATACCACATGGTATCTCTGACAAAATAAATGACAGGACCCCCCATCAACTCTGCTGGGGAGAGTCTTGATCTTCGGATTCCACTGGAAGGAAAGAACAATTGCTGAAAAGAGAACTCCGCTGGGGATGGCTGGATTCTCTTGGGGAAAATTAACTGACTCCACTGGGGGAGAATGCATGACCCTGCGGGGGGAGATGAACCTGTCTGAATACAGCCTTACGATCCCGGAACACCAAATTCTGCTGAGGACGAGTAACTTCTCGGGAGCACGTCCTTTGGATAAGCTACGGCTAGCTGGGGAATTCTATCCTTCTTCAGGAAGAACATGCCTGACCTGCGTGGGGATCAAGCCTTTCACTATTGCAATCTTTTGATTACCTCCCTCGTACGGTTATGAAATCTGCAACAACACAAACAAAGCACGACAAGCCTATGCAATTCAAATCGATTCAGGTTAGTGACGTTACACTCAGTTAATTCAAAGCTTTAACAACTGTTGGCAAGGGCCAGTGATGTTATACTCATGCTAGCTTCAATAAACTTAGGCGTTTTATCATGCGCAAAACAGTAAAGAACAGGCATCAAGTACTGAATAACACATTTTCATTGATTGGGCCCCTGAATGGGCGGAATTTTTGTACACGGGATGTAACTCCTGAAAAGAGGAAGCTACGCAAAGCCAATATACAAGTATGCAAGTATTCACAAGAAGCATAAATATTGACAAATTAAATTTTGTACACATGTCGGCAACTGGTTGCAGATGAACACCACGAACTGATCCCCCTATGACTCGTCCGACTCTAATACTTTCCCGGTATCCCTACTTCTGAAGAGGTTGTATCCGATAACTAATTCCTCAAATATATTCTCCCGCACTGATGCTCATTGAATACCAAATTCGGACCGCAGTCATTTGCTTTTCTCATCCCTAACTTTTGCGTGAACCGCCCTTTACGGGTTTTCAGTTCACCGGGATACCCCTTTTTGCCGAAGCCGCCCAGTGTAGGTTTTCAACTTCGCGGGTGTACATTTTTCGATTTTATCCCTAACTTTTGCCCGAACCTTTCATTCTGTTTTTGGTTCGCCAGGATGCCCCATTTTTGCCTGGACTCTCTTTTTTCTGTCCAGCGGGTCTATTTTAAGCAAAGTATTTTTTAACTGCGTCCGAATTCACAGGTGATGCAAAATCTTCCCCGTCCATGGTGGACAACAATAAAGCTCCTCCTGAAAAGACCTTACTGACAACGTATGGCCCTTCGTAGTTGGGGGTCCACTTGCCCCTGTGATCTGCTTGCGGCGGGAGAATCCTTTTCAGCACAAGGTCGCCCGTCTGAAAGCTTCGCGGAAGTATCTTCTTGTCGTACGCTTTCTTCATTCGTCTTTGATACAAACGACCGTATGCCAGAGAAGCTAGCCTCTTCTCATCCATCAAACTCAATTGGTTCAATCTATTCGTTACCCATTCTGCCTCGTCCAGCTGAACGTCTCGCAATACCCTCAGAGAAGGGATCTCAACTTCCAATGGTAATACCGCTTCCATTCCGTATACCAACGAGAACGGAGTTGCCCCGGTTGATGTGCGTACCGTCGTACGATAACCGTGCAAAGCGAAAGGTAGCATTTCATGCCAATCTTTATACGTCACCACCATTTTCTGGACGATCTTCTTGATATTCTTATTGGCCGCTTCGACAGCGCCATTCATCTTGGGTCGGTAAGGGGAGGAGTTGTGATGTTCGATCTTGAAATTCTGACAGAGCTCCTTCATCATTTTGTTGTTCAGATTAGAACCATTATCCGTGATTATCCGCTCGGGAATTCCGTATCGGCAAATAATATCTCTTTTGATGAATCTAGCCACCACTTGCTTCGTTACGTTTGCGTAAGACGCTGCTTCTACCCACTTGGTGAAATAATCGATTGCTACGAGGATGAACCGATGCCCGTTAGAGGCCGTCGGCTCAATCTTTCCAATCATATCGATTCCCCACATCGAGAATGGCCATGGAGATGACATCACATTCAGAGGACTCGGAGGCACGTGTATTTTGTCAGCATAAATTTGGCACTTGTGGCACTTTCTTGCAAATTTGAAACAATCAGTTTCCATCGTCAGCCAAAAATAACCTGCCCTCAGCAGCTTTCTCGTCATAGCATGCCCACCTGCATGCGTACCAAAGGCACCTTCGTGAATTTCCTCCATAAGAAGCTTTGCCTCTTTCTCGTCCACACAACGCAACAACACCAAGTCGTGGTTTCTTCTGTACAAGACGCCATCCGGGTTCAAATAGAAATTACCCGCTAATCTCCTGAGAGTCTTCTGATCTTGACTGGATGCCCCAGCCGGATACTCTTTATTCTTCAGGAAATTAAGGATATCAAAATACCACGGTTTGCCATCAGACGCTTCATCAATAGCAAATACATAAGCTGGCCTGTCTAACCGAGAGATAGTGATCTGGGGAGCTTCGTTCCAGAAGTTGACCTTGTACATGGAAGACAAGGTGGCAAGGGCGTCAGCCATTTGATTTTCTGCCCGTGGCACGTGATGCAATTCAACTTTGTCGAAGAAAGGCAACAATCTCCTTGCATAATTCATATAATGTATCAAATTGGGCTGCCGCGTCTCCCATTCCCCCTTGATCTGATTCACCACCAGAGCTGAGTCTCCGTATACGTCTAAATGTTTGATTCGCAAATCAATGGCTTCTTCAAGCCCCATTATACAAGCTTCGTATTCGGCCTCATTGTTGGTAACGGCAAAGGTCAATCGGGCAGTAAACGGGATGTGCGACCCGTGTGGCGTAGTGATAATTGCCCCTATCCCGCTACCGTAAGCATTCACAGCTCCATCAAATATCATCTGCCATTTGGACCCCGGCTCTGGTCCTTCGTCTGGTAACGGCTCTTCGCAATCTTTCATCTTGAGATACATGATATCCTCGTCAGGAAAGTCAAATCTCATCGATTGATACTCTTCAATAGGCTGCTCCGCCAGATACTCAGACAGCACACTCCCCTTTATAGCCTTTTGCGAGACGTATTGAATATCATATTCAGTCAAGATCATCTGCCAACGGGCAATTCTTCCTGACAACGCCTGCTTTTCGAATATATATTTGATTGGATCCATCTTCGAGATGAGCATGGTTGTATGATTCAGCATGTACTGCCTCAAACGCTTGGCGGCCCAGGCTAGCGCGCAACAAGTTTTCTCCAGCATTGAATATCGAGATTCACAGTCCGTAAATTTCTTACTCAGATAATAGATTGCATGCTCTTTTCTCCCTGTCTCGTCGTGTTGACCGAGAACACAACCCATACTCCCCTCAAGAACCGTCAAATACATTATCAAGGGTCTCCCTGCCACTGGGGGTATCAAAATAGGAGGCTCCTGCAGATACTTCTTTATTTTGTCGAACGCCTTTTGACAATTATCGTTCCACGTTACAGCTTGATCTTTCTTTAGCAACTTGAATAACGGTTCGCACGTAGCAGTTAGGTGAGATATGAACCGAGCAATGTAGTTCAATCTCCCTAAAAACCCGCGCACCTCTTTCTCTGTTTTAGGCGTCGGCATTTCTTGAATCGCTTTTATTTTAGCAGGATCGACCTCTATTCCTCTTTCGCTTACTATGAACCCCAGGAGCTTACCCGATCTCACCCCGAAGGTGCATTTGTTAGGGTTCAGCCTCAGCCTGAACTTCCTAAGCCTTTTAAACAACTTCAACAGATTCACCAGATGCTCTTCCTCCGTCTGGGATTTGGCAATCATATCGTCAACATAAACTTCAATCTCTTTATGCATCATGTCATGAAAGAGAGTTGTCATCGCACGCTGATATGTTGCCCCAGCATTTTTCAAACCAAAGGGCATCACTTTATAGCAAAATGTTCCCCAAGGCGTTATGAAAGTAGTCTTCTCCATATCCTCTGGCGCCATTTTGATCTGATTATATCCTGAAAAGCCGTCCATGAAGGAGAATACAGAGTACTGAGCAGTATTATCCACTAATACGTCAATGTGAGGAAGTGGAAAATCGTCTTTTGGGCTTGCTTTATTCAAATCTCTATAGTCCACGCACATTCGAACCTTGCCATCTTTCTTTGGCACTGGTACGATGTTAGCAACCCATGAGGGATACTTCGTCACAGCCAGGAAACCAGCGTCCCACTGTTTCTGAACCTCCTCTTTGATCTTCATTGCCATATCTGGTCGAGTTCTGCGAAGTTTTTGTTTGACAGGCGGGCAGTCTTCTTTCAATGGCAGACGATGCACAACCATATCTGTATCGAGCCCTGGCATATCTTGATACGACCAAGCGAATACATCATTATACTCTCGGAGCATTTCAACCAGTTTTCGCTTGATATCACTCTGCAGTGCGGCTCCGATACGAATATTTTTCTCAACCCCTTCCGACCCCAAATTGATAATTTCGATAACCTCGTCGTGAGGCAGAATGGCTCTTTCCTCTTGCTTCACCAACCAAGACAGTTCTTCAGGAACGTCGCTATCTTCGACAACCTCTTCTTCGGTCTGGAATACCGGGTGCTCGAAGTCGGGACGAGTCATAGGTGGTTCAAGGATGTCATCTGAAAATGTTATCCTGCAAAAGGAAGGGTTAAGTGCTTCAAAATGCGTATAAAGCAGATAACCACATTGCCATTTTATTGAAAAATACAAAACAAGAAAGACAGGGATTACAGTATTTGCACATGAAAAAAACGCCATTTATTTAATGATTAACGAAGCAATGTTTATAACAACACAGCCCTAAACAAATCCTGATGCCCCGGGCAAGACATCAGATTATTCAACAATTAATAAAGCAAAGCATTACTGTTTTAAAGTCACAGGAACAAGCTCCTGAATGGACCAGTTGCACAGTCCTTGTCCTGGCGTGCTTGGCTGAATCCAGGCATCCATATCACAGTCGCTGTCCCCTTCATCGGATCCTGAAGCAGCATTGACAGATTCACGGCATACTCCACTGGCAGAGGTGGTGATTGACTTTCTGAAATGAGGGGCCCCCACAGAAGGAGTTGATGACGATGGTCGGTACCCCAGTCCGAACCGGTCCATTTTCACCGGAATGTCCAATACTTTGCCCCAGCCCGTGGCTTCTCCTGCCTTCACTAGCGCTTGAGCTTCTTTATACGAAGAAACAGCTATCTCTGGCACTTTGCTTGGCCCGGGACTCTTGTCCTTTATGCGCAAACCTTCGAATGCTTGGCATGGCGTCTCGTGGATCTCCCCGTCGACTTCCACATATTTGAACGAAGAAAGATGGCTGACCAGGATGTCTTCTTCTCCGCACACGGTGACTACACTGTCTCCGACCATATACTTTAGCTTCTGATGCAGGGTAGACGTAACTGCCCCTGCCCCGTGAATCCAAGGTCTTCCCAGCAAGCAGCTGTACGCAGGCTGTATATCCATAATATAAAACTCCGTTGCAAACACTTCCGGCCCCACTTGCAGAGGCAAGGTAATCGATCCGAAGACTGTTCTCCGCGTGCCGTCAAACGCTCTGACTACCAAATCACTTGGTGTGCACAAAATCCCTCGAACATCCAGCTTCATCATAGCCTTCTTAGGCAGCACATTCAAAGACGACCCGGTGTCAACCAATACGTGCGACATTGTCGACCCTCTACACTCAACAGATACATGTAATGCCATATTATGATCCCTTCCTTTCGGAGTCAAGTCGAAATCCGTAAAGCCCAGACTGTGGCCTGCATTTACGTGTGCCAATACTCCTTCTAGCTGGTTCACGGAGACATCCTGTGGTACAAAAGAAGTGTCCAGGACTTTCAGCAAAGCGTTCCTGTGGGCCTCCGAACACAACAACAATGACAGAATAGATATTTTGGACGGTGTTTGCTGCAGATGCTCCACAATTTTATAATCGCTTTTCCGAATTAAGCGCATGAATTCTTCGACATCCTTAGATGCTGTTTCTTTTTCATTTACTTGAACCGGAACATTCTCCACCGCTTTCCCTTTTCCTTTCGCTATCCTTTCGGCTTCCACCTCAGGAGATATAAAGATCCTGCCGCTTCTCGTCATGCCTCCCGAGCCCACAACATTATCCACAACCTCCGCTGACTGCTTGTTGACATCGATTTTAATCCCGTCACAATACACCTCTAGCCCATATGACCATGGGACCGCTTTCGTGCTCTCATACGGGATTGGCCCGGCTTTAGTTATAGTAATCGGTGGTCGCTGAGCTGGTGCTGAAATAGTGATCGTCTTCCTAGGAATTATCACTGTGGCAACATCACTCCGATTATCCACTACTGCCCCTGCCGGCTCATCAGTTGCTGTTCTATCAAACTGCAATACACCTTCATCAATCAAGGCCTGAATGCCTTTCTTCAGATCCTCACACCCCCCAGACAGGGCCCAACAATCTAAACAGTACTCATTACATCCCGGGTAAACACCTCCTTGCAACAGTCGGCTTTTTATTTCGCTCAGCGGCGTCTTTAAATCCTCAACATTCATAATCAGATTCAGACCTTCCTCGGTTAGAACGGCGTTCGCCCCATGATTAGGCATGGGTTTCTGGACTATATTCGCACCGGTCGTTCCGAAGTTGATAGACTTGTTGTCCAAGAGATCCTGCACAACGTGCTTAAAAGCATGACAACCTTCTATATCATGGCCCGGGGCCCCAGAATGAAACTCGCAGCGCCTATTTGCATCATAGCCGAACGGGGGAGTTCCCGTTATCGGTGCCAAGGTTCTTTTCTCCACCAGATTCAGTCCCAACAAGGTCTGCAATAGATCAGCATAGTTAGAGGGAGGCTTCTCGAACACTCTTCTCGGCTTATTACCCTGAAATCTTCGTTGAGCTTGCTGTGCCCCCTGCTGAGGCTGCTGCTGCTGTGGCATTGGTTGCTGCTGAACCTGTTGTTGTTGGATTGGTTGCTGTTGATACGGGATGGTGACACTAGACACTTGCTGCTGCTGACGATATTGATTTCTTCCCCTGCCTCGGCCTCGGCCTCGGCCTCCAAATACCGCACTAGCTTCGCCCTGACGGCGCCCACCATAAGCTTTCCTATTACTGCCAGATGCAGCTGACTCGTCAACTTGGAACTTGCCTTGCTTAATGTTCCGCTCAATCTTTTCCCCCATTAAAATCAGATCTGAAAAACTAGCCAGAGACGTATGAAACAACATATCATGAAACAGCCCGGTGAATGTGCCAACAAACATATCGTTCATTTCTTTATCTTCCACAGGAGGACGGACCCTGGCAGCCATATCGCGCCACCTTTGCGCGTATTCTTTAAAACTCTCCCCCTTCTTCTGCGAAAGCCCGGCCAACTGGACCCGATTGGGCGCCAGATCGCTGTTATATTTGTAATGGGCTACGAACGCTTCTGCTAATTGCTTCCAAGTCTTAATATCAGTGGGCTCCAATCCCATGTACCACTCTAAGGAAGGACCCGACAGGCTATCCTGAAAGAAATGCATGAGCATTCTTTCGTCAGTGGAGTATGCAGACATCTTTCTGTAATAAGCTCGTACATGCACTTTCGGGCATGTATCTCCTTTGTACTTATCGAACGCAGGCGCTTTGAACTTGATTGGCACCCTCAGCCCAGGTACCAAGCCCATTGTTGCCATGTCCAGACCCACAGCGCTTTGATTTAAGACTCCTTTCATTTGCTCTTCCAGCATTCTAATCTTTTGAGAATCATCCATCGGCCCGTCAAAGCCCCCTCCCGAGAAGGCGTCTTCCTGTTGATCCTCTTGCCACATACCGTTTCCAGCCCCGTATCCATCATACGCATTATTACGTCCAGCTCTGACCTGATTCATCCCTGGAACTCGGCCTCTGTTGCCATACCCTTGAACACCTCCAGCAGGACCACCAGCCATAAAACCAGCACCGTTTCCGTTTCCAAAACCTCCGTAGCCCTGATTGACCATACCATAACCATCTTGCCCAAAGCCTTGAGCATTAAAGCCATACTTGCCAGTGTTGTCGAATCCCTGATCGTTGAATCCGAACCCAGCGTTGACAAAACCATTGCCTCCGAGATTATCTCCCAAATTGACATCACCCAGCCCAGCGTTAGGGACAGCAGTTTCATTTCCAACTCCGACGTTACCATTCACAGCAGCGGTAGCGTTGTTGACATTAGCAGCATTCACATTGACGACGGGCGGAGCCACTGGCGTTGGAGTGCCATCTCCATGAGCAGTATCAACCCTGACAGACTGATGATCTTCGTTACCATGACCAGCGTTGCGAGCCAACAGAGGCTGGACCATGGCCTGCAAGTTCTCTTGCCCTTTTGCTATAGCCTCCATGGTCTGCATGAAGAGGGCGAGCTTCTCGCGTACATCCTGCATCTCGTTCTGAATCTGGTCCATGACTTTCCGACAGTTGGATCGTGTAGAATAGCGGTGCGGATGTTGATCTGGAATCCTGTTAAGTACCTGAATCAAAGCAGGAGATAAGACACCATTCAAAGATTACCTGTTATGCAATATGAATATGAATGCAATGCAATGTGTCTGTGCATTAGGGAAGTTCATTCCCCCAGTTCTAGTGCGAGGGTGCCGGTGCAGTGACAGTGTTGACAATAAGAATATCGGAGCTGAATCATAGAAAGCCTCATACATAACAGAGAGAATCAATAAGCCCAGGGTACAATATCGCTGAGAGTACAAAGATGGCATGACCTCAACCAACAATCCTGGTGATGGTCAGCACTATGCAAATAAAGCATACAAATAATGGAATGATCAGATCCTCCCAAAAGTCTGGTACTCCTCTATCAACTTCTTGGTCTCCGGATGGCTTGGTCGATCAAGCAGCCCTTCAACAAGCTGGTTTCTCTTCTTAAGGACACGGCGTACGTCTTCAGCAGTTTCTTCCCATGCTGCTTCCCCGAAGCAATCTTCTAGCTTTCGCTTCTGGGACACTGCTTCATCTCTGGATTTGATTGCCTTGTTCAGTGCATGCTGGACACTATACCGGTTCATCACTTCTTCCTCACACTTCTTGATGCTAGACTTCAACTTCTCCTCGAGGTCGGAAATTTGCTGCTTTAGCTTATCTTCCCTCTGCTTGTTGTTGGTGAGTGTAGCATTCCAAGTCTTGTTGCAAGAAGATATCTCTCGGTGTGCTGCGTCGAGCGCTTTCTTTTTGGCTTCCAGCATGTCATGGGAGCTTCTGAACTCTTGCCCCAGACGTTCGCGCTTTTTCTTTTCCTCGGTCAACTCAGCTCCTAACCTGTTTACCAGCTCAATCTGTTGTTGGAAAGCATATACGGCCTTGTTCTTCTCACTGCGTGCCTGGGCTAACTCTTGCTCTAACCCTTCGTTCATCTTCATTAAGGCTTCTTTCTCCCTCACAACTTGTTCATAGACTTCCCTAGAAACAGTGGTCGGCTCTTCTACCGGAATAGGATCAAGAATTGGTGCCTCTGGAAACGGCATCTTCAACTGACTAGCCCTCTCCTGAATCCAAGCTCTATAAGGTGCATAGGCCTGACAGTCATTCTTTCCTAACAACGGCTTCCCTTTGCGGTTAATACGCGTCCAAGCATGTTGCAACTTGGCTAATAACTCCCCCTTCACGTCACCAGTGAAGTACAGAGATTCCTGTACTTCTTCCTCTTGAGGTGGACTCTTCAGCGCATATCCGAACTGGCGAATGAATAGAGAAGGGTTGTAATTGATACACCCTTTTCTTCCTATCAATGGCACATTAGGGTAACCAGAACAACTGAAGATGAGCTCCGATCCCAGCAGGTCTCTATCAAACCACTCCATATCTTCCGACGATAGCCTCATCAGGCGTTCTGGCCAACCAACTGGAACTGTAGTCTCTGCATCAGATCCTCTCTTAGGAAGGTGACTCTCAAACCACATACTCAATAAGGGCACACACAGATGAACATTCTTCCCTCTTCCCTTCTCATTCTTGTAATGCAGCGAGTGGTAGAGATCTCCGAGTAAAGTAGGTACAGGATTACCAGCGGCAAACAAGTAGAAAGCATCGAAGTCCACAAAATCCGGTATATTGGGGAATAGTACTATGCCATAAATGCACAAGGCCAACACAGCATTGAAAGCGACCCAGCACCCATTCTTGGCGTACTCTTGGGCTTTACCAACTAAGAACTGAAATGAGAAGCCTGGAACTCCACGGGAAACAGTAGTCACAAGTTCAGAAGCATCAACATGCAAGGCTTTTGCCAATTCCTCCGGCTTGGGTTTGGCATCATAATGAATGAATGGAACCTGGTTCTGCACAGGCAGCTCAACATACTCAGCGTATTCCTCCAGAGTTGGTCCCATAATAAAGTCAGAGAACGTGAAACACCTCAAAGCAGGGTCGTAGAATTGCATCAAAGCATACAACCCATCTAACTCTACCTCTGTAGGTTTGCACACCAATCTCAATAATCTACCATAGCTCATCCGGAAACTCCTACGAACACCCTCATCAGCAAGAGAGATCAACCCCAGTAAAGGAACAATATCAGGCGTAGGCAATTTGTAAGCAACTGTTCTCCTTAGGCCAGTCATGATCAAACACTCGGAAGTCTGGGCACTAGAACTAGGGAAATGCAAATGCACCTGCAGCACAGACACACGTTAGTGAAATGCAAATGAGAATGTATATGCAGGGATGCAATGCAAGTAACATTCAACAGGGACCAAAGCTGCAGCTGAATAGCCTAAACCCAATCAAGAAAGGTCTCAAATAGACCGTCCAGAAGTCATCAAACCCTGGTCTCAGATAGACCTAAAATAGAACTCCAACACTGGTCTCTGACAGACCTCAAACCATAACTCACTGGTCTCTGATAGACCTCAAATCACCTCCAATTGGTCTCTGACAGACCTCATAACACATCTCCAACTGGTCTCTGACAGACCTCATAATACATCTCCAAATGGTCTCTGACAGACCTCATAACACATCTCCAAATGGTCTCTGACAGACCTCAGAATAAATCTCCAAATGGTCTCTGACAGACCTCATAACTCTCCATAAATAACCCGGATCTCTGATCAAGAAATAACCGGTAATCTGGAGGTCTAGTTACCTGCATAACCCTGAATCCCCTCACAGGTAGGTGGCCCTATAACTGGCACAAGGTACGGCATCCTATGCGGTCGTCGGCGTCACAGACTTTCAGGGTTGATGATACGATTCCCAGAAGGAGTGGCATCATCAAATCCTGAAGAGGCCTCACTCAGCCAACTTCCAAATGATCGGTCCCCAGAGTCGACAATCCAACTAACCAGCAACCCACGCCAACCAAAGGAAGGGGCAGGAGGCCAACCAGAGGAACCTCGTCTGAGTGTAGATTTCATGGGACACCAAAGCAAGCAAAGCAAGCGGGCGCCCACTAATTTCTACTCTAATTCTAGGTGCACTCAAGCCCAGGTCCGGCTTATCTCTCAATATCAGAACACCCGTCACACCCCAAATACAGCAATAATAAACAATATATATAAAGCTGAAAAATACAGGGTTAGAAATATACAATAACTCCATACAAAATCCTCGACGGGAAAACAAGCGTTAGGATTGACTCTCTCAAGGGACGTTGGATCCCAAATGCATAAGGACCGTCGCAGTCCTTAGCAGCCAGGGGACGTTGGGTCCCCAGCAGAGTCGCCAGCTGTCGCTACTGCGAAAATCGGCGCCGGCTGAACAGAAGAGTCGCCACCGTGCGTTATTTATCCCACGGGAGGGAAAGGAAACGCTCAGAGTAAACCTCGCACAACACGGGAAAGGTATGGTCGTCGCAACCAAAACCTGGATTCGGGAGTCGGTTACGCAAGGGGAAGGTATTAGCACCCCTCACGTCCATCGTACTCGATGGGATCCACGCTTGTTTTCGGGTATGGATTGTTATTCTATCTAAACTATAGGTCAAGGGTTAAAAAGAAAATAAAATGGAAATAAAAAATGACTCGGCAAAGTATCGCACTTTATGCCTACGTATTCCCGTCTGGAACGAGAAATCAGAGTCAACGTAGTTCGCCTACCTACGGGAAAGGAGGGGAAGGTTGCTCGCTAGGATATCGCATCCTATGCCTACGTACTTTCATACAGCATGAAAGATCAGAGCAAACGTAGTTCGGGCCACGGAAGACACAAGCTTGTCTTGGTTGATTTTATTCTTTCTGAAAAAAGGTTTTCTGATTAGCGGTCCAAGCGGACAAAAATGACGTTTTGATGAGTTCACATTCTTTTACGAAAGAAGTGTCTTTTATTGTGTTTGAAATCTTTATGTGTTTTTCTGTTTGTTCTGAGAAAGAAAGAGACAGAACTCTATCCTACGGTTGCGAAGGGAATCAAACTATCCTAATGTTATCATGCATGGGTTAAGACCTAGTGTCTATCATGCTCCTCTCTAGCGCGGAGAGAAACAGAGATCCTAAGGGAATAGACGGAAACAGAAACAATAACAGATATATACAGTAAAGCAGTAAAATGCATGGATGCAGCAATACAAGCGAGGCAAGGGAGTCCCACTCAACCTCGAACCTAGAAAACAATAGGCAAAAGTGAACAGGCTTCACTTTCAACCCAGCAGGATAAACAGCAAACAATACAGTTCAAAAAACCAATCAATACATCAGCAACTAAAACACAACAATAAAACAACAGCATCAGCAGCTCTGAGTCAGCAACTGGCTTCAAACAATCTCCAATCAGCTACAAGCTTCAACAAGCATAAATCTCCATCTTCATGGCCTTCAGGCAAGGGCTTTGGTCCTCAGTCTTCCATCTGCAATGGCTTTTCTTCATGGTCAAACCTCCAGGATGAGGGATTGATCACCAAAGTGAATTGGGTGTTAAGCAATCAGTTGACTACCAAAGGTGGTGAACAGACTGCTTCTAACACAAGAGACAGTTTCTCTCAAGAGTTCTATCTCATAGACACCATCACCAAGCCTTCCAAAGGAAGGGGGTGAGTGTCTTAGAGAGACTCTGAATCACAGAGAAGAATGGATGCAGACAAGGCAATCCATGTTTGAGAAACAATCATTCTAATCTAGAGCTCTGCCTAGCTCCTAAACCCTAGTCTCCTCAGCATCTGCTAGCAAGAGACTCCTCCTCAACTCTGACAGTTGATCTTCAATCTTTTGACTCTTCAATAGCTTCATCTCCACAAATCTTCAGCTTCCCCAGGGCCCCAGACAAACCCAATACCCAATCAAGCAATCAACAAATCCCCAGAGGGCACACCACACCAAACAACAGATATACAGACAGTAATAATAGCAGTAGGGGAATCCTAACTTTTCTCTAAGGGATCTAATAGCTACCCATAGTCCCTATAGTCCCATAACTAACCTATTCAAACCCTAAGTCCTATGGGAGAAAATTGAACTTCCTAAGTTGTTACCTAAAAACCCTAGTTTTGATCATGATATTCAAGCATTTGTTAATCACCTAAAACTAACTCCTAAAAATGGGAACTAAAATATTTCTATAAGCCTAATATCTCATCTAAACAGTATAAAAAGAATGATCAAAAAATATTAAAGCATGTGAGAGAACAAAAATCATGAAAATGATGCATGAAATGTAACTATTTATTATGCTATTTATTTAGAAAATATGTAAAAAATATGAAATAAAACTAAAAATGAAATTTTATTTTCCTATAATATTCTAGACATTTTAATGAAAACATGGTAAAAAGAATGGATTAAAAAGCATTTTTTATGGATTTATTATGATTTTATAAAAATGATGAAAAATTAAAATGAAATAAGAAAAATAAAGAAATGAAATGAAGGAGGGGGTGAGAATAGGAACTTCGCTCAGTTCAAAATTGGATGGGCCTCACAGGGTAGGGGTGCAGATAGCGCTTGCCAAAGCCCAATATCAAGTCAGAAACAAAGAAAATGAAATAAACACACTGGGGGTAAGAATAGCAACCAAAATCACGTTCAATATTGGTTTGGGCCTAACTCTGGGGGTGGGGATAGCACAAGAGCCTGAGGCCCGCCCGTTTCAATTAATGAAACGGTGCGTTTGGCACCCAGCTTCTCCCTCCAAATCTGAAATCAAACGAGAGCCCTTGGATCTTCTGGGAAGTCAAGAGTCCAACCACAAATGGAAGGCTATGATTGTGTCTTCTCCAAACAAACCTGCAACTAGGGTTTCATCCTCATGAACCTCCATGCACGCACAGTTTTCTCCCTCTCTGTTCTCCTTATCCAGGCCACGAATCACCATGCTATGAACATGAAAGTTACTCCAAACCTCTCCCTCTTCAATCCTATGATCTTAGATCAATCTGAAACTCACTAAAACTCTCAACCCGATTGAGGTAAATTCTGATCACCATGGATATTCACTGATAAGCATCATGATAACTCTTCATCAAACTTGACCTAAGCTAACCTATGCCTAATGGAGGTTAACATGATCAAACTAACTAACATTCTGGTGCATTAACATGAGAGATATTGATCCAAACAGTTTATGGTACCTGCTAACAAACCTCACCAAATCGTTCCAAATTCACCTAAACTACTCTCCTAACCACCTAGATTGCATCTAAACTAACAAAAACAAGCCTAAATAACTGAATCAAGTAAATCGAATGAAAACTTACCTTGTAAGAAATTTGAGAAACAGTTATGGAAGATGATGATTTGAGACCTCCAAGGCTTGAATCTTGATCCAATTGCTCAGGTATAGATTCTGTATGCACAAACTTGGAGTTTCCTTGCTCGAATCCTGCAATCCACTTGAACTTGTAGTTTTGAGATTCTTGAGAAAAGCACTCGAATATGAATGATTCACACCAAGAACTTGCTTCAATTATGATCTGTGATGATGATTGAGTGGAATTGAATTGGTTATGATGAAGCTTGATGAAGAATTTGAGAGAATTGTGATGAAACTTCAATGAAAAAGTGTGAGAAATTTTGTGAGAAATCTTGGTGCAAATGAGGCCAACCCTTGATCAATGCACATTTCATGAATATATAGACCCCAAATGAACATTCTAGATCCATCTTGCACATTCCCTTGTTTTCAAATTTTGATCCATTTTGGACTATGTTTCTTAAATGATAAGCAACCATGGATAACTTCATTTTTTCTTTCCAAACTCAAAAAAGTGTGTGAACCATTATTCTTAGAATTGTTTTTCCATTCAAAATCATATATTGGAAGTCTCCATTTGGACTTGTAAATCTCCCAAACCAATTTTCAACTTGAAATTATTCACTTTATATGCCTTTTTAGTTCATATTTTGACCAATTGGGTAACTCCATGCTATGAGCTTCTCCAATAACTTGTGACCTTCTTTCTAGACTTAAAATCCCATTTGGAGCAAGCTTGATGTTGTAAGTTTTTCCATTTGAGGCCTCCTTGTATGAGTTTTGGGTATAGGTTAAAATGACCTGTAATTCACAAATGCCCAAAATACCCTTTGCTTGTCAAGACCATAAGTTGAGTTCTCCACATCATATGAAGGCATACCATACCATTCTAGAAAGCTAAGACAATGAGGAACAACTCTTATGTTGACCAAGAATTCATTTGAAATCTCCTTGAGGGGCAAAACTAGCTTGGAAGTCAAGTCACTTTCACAGACAAAAATTCAGACACCCCAAATGACCTGTAACTTGTAAGGACCATAACTTGAGTTCTATAAATCTCCTTGAGGTCTTCCACCACTCAAATTAAAGGTCTTGAGATCCTCTACAAGTTTCATGTTGGCCAAGAAGCCATTTGAAGCTAGCATTTTGACTTATCTTGCTTGGAAGTTTGACCTAAACTAGGGGATTTTACAGAGAAACCCTAATTTAGTAACTCCTCTTCTCCTTGATTCCTCTTGAATTCTCCTTGTCATATCTCCATATCTTTATTCTCCATGTCCAATATTGATCCCCACATCTCTCCAATAGCCTTGAATGCCCTCTTAAGTCAGTCAATGGACTTAGGGTTGACCTAGGGTTGACCCAGATGAAACCCTAGTTGACTATCTTCAACTGTAGCTCTTGTGCTCACATCAACAACTTGTTTTCCTCTCCCATTGACTTTATAAGTCTCTCGAGATGTCTAGATGCTCTCCATGCTTTCATTTCACAGCTCATAACCCTCTTGTTGATCCTCAGATACCCTCAGCTAGGAGATGGACTCAAGGCTTGATCTGCTGAACTCCTTGCTTTCAAATTCTTTCCTGATGACTTGCATGAGATTGAATTGGAATAATAACCTCTTGCTAGGCCTCTAGAGATGAGAATAATGATTGGTCCCCTGTTGAATGACTTGCTATGCTTATGCTATGCAGATGGTTAGTCTATGTACATGACTCTATATGCAAATGCTAATGATGATGCAACATAAATCCAAGGAATAAGGTTGAGCAAATTTTAGGGTGCAACAGCGTGTCACGACCGTCACGCCCATGTCACGACCGTGACAACCCCTATTACAGGAATCGTGAGAAACAAAACTGTTTCTCCTCGTGCCTCTTCTTCTTCTTCCTCCATAACTTCCTCAAAACTACCCATTTTCTCCATAACCTCCGTAACCTCCCCATTACCAACATTAACCCCCCATTATCATACCCTATCACATTCTCACTCTCCATTATTTAACCCGAATCAATATTTCTTTCATTTTACCATTTTTTCACAAAACATCAAAACTCTTCATTCTTCACTCTAAGCTCTTGCATGCAATGGAATCTATTACTTTTAGAGAAGGTGATGCTGGAGAAACTCAGAGAGAACGTTTTCTCCGATTCCAAAACCGCGGTGTGCAACCTACACGTTACATTGACACTGTCTGTTTGAGGGAACTCGGAATGCTTGCCAGTGTTCAAAGCCTGCTTCAAAAAGTCGGTCTGTGGGATCTTTGCAGTCAACCTCAGCCCACATTCGAGCTTCTGACACTGGAGTTCTTAAGCTCATTCAGTTACATCACCGGCCACGGTTCTCAGAGTCAGCTCACCGGTGTCGCCAAATTCAGATTGCATGGCCAAGAGTTTAACATTTCGCAAACCAGGATAGCCGAGTTGTTAGGCTTCGATCACGGAACTGAAGCTCACCGTCGCGTGCCCGATAATTTTAGTGAACAAGCTTTCACTCTATGGCACGACTTAACCAACACCCGTGCATCAGCCTTCCAAAGCCTCAACGCTACGCACATCCACAACCCGGCAATCCGCTATTTCCACCGTGTCATATGCAACACCATTTTCGCTCGAGAAAGCAACCATAAGCTCAACTCCAAGGAGCTTCTATTCTTACACTGCGCTCTTAATGACGAGCCGATCAACGCTGCCCCTTTCATGCTTTATCATATCCAGGCCATTGCACACAGAGGCTCCACCCCGTTCTTCATAGGCGGCATTGTCACCACCCTCGCCATTCAATTGGGGCTTGGTGACTTGGTCGTTAATCAGCCTCACCTAGCCGCAGAATTCCTCACCAAGAGTTATTGCAGGTCCGCTCACCTGATTGCGCAGCGAGAGGATGGCAGGTATAGCCCTGTTGTCAATGGCACCATTTTCCATCATATCATTCTGCCGTCCCGCGACCGCATCGATCCATCCAACCGAGCCAACTGGCTCTTTGTTTTACCTGTTGCTGCCGATCACGTCCCTATTCATGATGATCAGGCAGACCCTCCAGCGGATGAGATGCAGGACGCTATGGATGCAGCTGAGCCTGTCCAGGATATACCAGAGACATCTACCCGACAGCCCCCTGCTCCCGAAATCACACTTGAGGAAGTCCTCCTTGCGATTCATCAGCAGAACCAGATGAACGCCGCACTGGAGCGAAGGCAGAAGGCGCAGTATGATGCTTTACTCAGCACTATTGCAGCAAACCAGGAAGCTACTAATGAGAGGTTTGGAGAAATTTTCAGCGAGCTAGAAGCCCTCCGCATTAGCATCACTGCTGCCTCCGGCACCGGTTCTGATCCTGAAGCCACTCCTTCCAGACGCCGCTCCCGCACCAGAGGCCGAGCCCGCGGTCCTCAGCAGCCATAGTTTTAGTTTGCTTATGTTTGTTTTCGTTTTTGTCATTGTACTGTACTTTTACCGCATTTATATCACAACATTGAGGACAATGTATGATATAGTGTGGGAGAGGTACCTTTCATTTCCGCATTTTCCCTTTTTCGCACTTTTCCATTTCGTTGTATCTCCAATTCCGTTGTATTTGTAAGTTAATGAAACGAGCAAATCTTTGTGCTATTTTCTTTAATTTCGAACTTTCCCCGATTATTTAGCTATACCAGAATACCAGAAAAAATCTTTAATTATTCGCATTACCCGACTTACCTACGGAATCGTAATTAGGAAGCCGAGAACGATTAAACAAGACCAATACAATCTTGACATCTTTGACTCCCTACTTAAGCAATTTCATCCCGATTACCATTACGAGTACAGTTTTAGTTTCAGTTCAAAAGTAACCCCTAGTAGTTTATACTAGCAGTCAGCACCGTCTGAACACAAACCACGTAGGGAGCCGATGAATATAAGCGTTTGATGCCTAATCAATAATGATCCTTCATATCTCGATGCAAAATGAAAAGAAATTGCACCAAAGTACACAATCGCATATAAGAAACGAGAAATATGAGAAGGAGTCCGTTGCAAGTTGGTTCAGAGGTACTGGTTCTGAACTCGGTAGGGCGTGCTACGGCTCGATCCCCCACAACCTCCAAATCGGATAAAATATGTAGGGTTACCACACTCGTGTACCAGACCCCGTGCTCAAAAAGGATCAAAGTCGCTAACCGGCTACTCCACTACGTGCGTGCTAAGGCAAAGGGCTTAATGTGATTGCGCTAGAATGAAACCGGGCGAAATAAGATCGAAAAACTCCAGGTGAAATCGTAATGTAATTGCCGATTGTTTCGTTTAACGGGAAGTCGACGACATAGCTTGTTGCTTGTGTCATTAGTGTATCGGTAGTGTTCTATCAAAGTACCGAATTATCCGACAAAACGATCCCTCGTACGGTTTGTTATGAGTATGCGTGAATAAAATCTTGTCCGCCGATTTTCAACCGACTATTTGCTTGAGGACAAGCAAAGGTTTAAGTTTGGGGAAGTTTGATAACGAGAAAACGCATCGATTATATTGCTAGGTTTCATTAACGTTTTATCGCATATTCACCGTTTTAACACTCGATTTCCCGAGTTTTTCTTACCATTTTGCAGGTACATCATTATATGGAGCTAAATCATGAATTAAGAGCAAAAGGAACAAAAGAAACCATAAAGAGATGAAGAAATGAAGAAGCCTGCAAAAGACTGCATAATTTGTTGCAGCCACGATCGTCACAAGGGTGTCACGACCGTGACACCCCAATTTGAGCCATCACGACCGTAAGAGAGTGGTCACGACCGTGACACTTAAAAACCACAAGTTACGAACGTGAAGACCTTGTCACGACCGTGACAAGGGTAAAATTAGGTTTTTGACTCAGACTACGTCAAGGCATTACGTGAAGACCACTCCTCCTATTGGCATTACGTGAAGACCATTCCTCCTATTTTGTTGCCACGTTCCTGCATTCCTTCCACAAATTCAGCAAGGCCCATGCAACAAAGGTCCAAAAATCCAGCCCATTAAGGATTCTATAAATAGTACAAGTTCTATGAACAAGGGGAGACAGAGCATTTTTTATTCGAATTCCTGCGGAAGCTCTGCCGAACTGTATTACGAACCAGCACTTTCTATTCCCGCATTATTTTTAGTTTTCTGTTTCGTTTTTATTTGTATCCAAACCAACCATATAACAATTTCCAACATCAGGAAATTGTTATACATTTATTTGTTTCTAAACCTTCAGCATTCGTTTATTTTCAATTTCCGCCAACTTCAAGCTTTCCGGTCTGTGGAAGAAGGAGTCTGCTCGAATATTTGTTAACCAGGTTTTTCATTATATTGCAATTTAATTTAATTATAATGTTTATTTGTTTTTCTGCCATGAGTACGTTATTATTAAATTTTCTATCTCTGTCTGGTTCAACATCGATGAGTAGCTAAACACCTTAGGGCGGTATGTAGTTATAACAAACTTAACCGGTAAAATATAACCATAGGCTAAAAATAATTAATCACTTAACATTCTGGCTGATACTTTTTAATTGAAATAGACCTTTTCGTTACGAGAGTAAGAAAAGAGTATTAGATTCGGTCAAGACCACGAGAGTGTGAGATTTTAACCAGATAGCTAAAGTTAGGCATTTAAATTAAACACAGCGAGAGCGCTTTAAGATAAATTAGAATTACTTAGTTTCCAAAAATTACCTCTAAACACTTATGGGCTAGCGAGAGCAGGCATAGGGCTTTAGGGATAAGATCTGATATAAGACCACGAGAGTGTGAGTTGAGGGTATTTAAACTGGTAATCTCTACCGAATAGATTAAGTGAACATCTTTATAAGCCTAGGATAGATTGACCCACCTAAGTTAGTATAATTACATACCGACCGCCTTAATATTACTTTATTAAAACTTAAATTTAATTCCGCCTTTAATAGTCTTAAAAACCAACAAAAATCGTGACAACCATTCGCCTTAGCTAAACTAGAAGTTCATCTAGCACTAAGTAACCATAGAATCCCTGTGGATCGATAATCTTAAATATTACTTCGATAGGCTGTGCACTTGCAGTAAGATACCGCTAGACGCATAAGTAGACACGTCTTTAGCCCATCAGATACTTAAGAAATCCTAGATGAACTAAGGGAACTAAGTGAACAGACCCATAGGACCTTCCTCAGGAAAATACTAGGGGGCTTCCACTTAGGAATCGTATCCCATGTGGCTCAACAACTGTGATCAGTTTACATTCCTCCTCAGGAGAAACTAAACTCACATGAAGGCTCCAACATCATTGGATACTTAAGAAGTCCTAGATGAACTAAGGGAACTAAGTGAACAGACCCATAGGACCTTCCTCAGGAAAATACTAGGGGGCTTCCACTTAGGAATCGTATCCCATGTGGCTCAACAACTGTGATCAGTTTACATTCCTCCTCAGGAGAAACTAAACTCACATGAAGGCTCCAACATCATTGGATACTTGGGAAAGAGGTGAGAAGAAAGAATGAAAGACATCCATAGTGCCTTCCTCAGGAAAGTACCATGAATTTCCCTCAAACTTCAGGATCTCAAACTTCACAAACAGAGAACAAGCTCCTAGACTAGGACCTCAATCCATGCCTCCTCCAATCCTCTCAACCTTTGGGTCTTGATCTTCAATCTTCTCCTTCATCATGCTCCTTCAACAAAGTCTTCAAGACAAACCAAGCCCCACAACAATTCCCCAAAGATAAACCCCAAAGACAGACAATCAACACAAAACATGCCACACAAACAGTCCTATTCAGAAAATACTTTGAAAATACTAAAGAAAGGGGAAAAATCTAATGCTTACTCATAAGGGTCTATTATACTTACCCCTAATATCCCTATAGTCCCATACCCAAAAATCAAGTCAAAACTCCTAAAAGAACATGATTTACTTCACCTATGCTAAACCTAAACCCTAATTATGATTACTCTAATCTCACCTAATCAAATCATCTAAATATTAATCCTAAAAATATGAATTAAATTCTATGGGAATGTTAATGTCCTAAGTTAATCACCCTAAAAAGAATGGAGCAAAAATCTTAAAGGACCTAGTCAAACAAAAATGAATAAAATGAAGTATCAAGCTAAATCACTTAAAAAGCTATTTAAATGAAAAATATACTAAAAATAAAATGGAATTTTTATTTTTATTAATTTTCTACACAAAATTATGAGTCTATAGAAAAAACAAGAATTAAAAAACAATGATTTTTCAATTTTCTATGATTTATTTAAGAGGCAAGAAAATAAAAGAAATTAAAAATAAGAAAATAAAAGAAAATGGGGAGGGGGTGTCAAAATCAAAGGCGCCTAGTTGTTTTTTCTATGGGCCAGAGAACTGGGTGGTGCAGATAGTAAGCGTTAGGCCCACATGCGCTTTCAGAAAATCATTTGAAAAATTAAAAGAAAAAGAACAGATGCACGGTGTGAATAGAAACGAATTCTAGTTCAAAATTGGTTTGGGCCGTGCGAGGGGGTGGGAATATCATTGATTCATTAGGCCCATGGTTCACCATTTAGTGAAACCCTGCGTTGCAGCTATTATTCTTTCCCTCCGTTTCTCTTTGAATTCCAGCCGTAGGATGAGGTTAACAAGTCAATTAAAAAAGAAAGATCCAACGGCCTAGGAGTTGTCTTCTCCAACTCAACCTAGGGTTTTCAGTTTTGCAGAATCCATGCACGAATCTTCTTCACCATCGTGCTCTCTCGTCTCTCAATGAAAACAAAAATTTTAAAGACCAAAGTTGCTCCATTTTCTTCCCTGAACACGATGGTACCAACAGTTTCTCCTAAAGCCTCGTGTATCTTCCAAACAGAACGCATGAAAGTTAGGGTTCCACCATATTTCTCTGAGATCAACCTTGCTAAAGCTCAAATCTAATGGTGTAATCTTGTTCCTTAAGTTACCCTAACCATTCTAAACCATAACATGTCCATTAATACTCAATACACGACCTGTTCTTGAACTTTAAAGAATCTAGGGTCTGCCATGAAACCTCACAAGAATCTCTCTAACTCTCAGAAAACAATCATCTAACCTAACTTGTTAATTCTACACCTAGAAACCTGATTGAATGTACATAAATAAAGGGATATGGAGAAGCCTGTGATGAGCAACTCGAGTCTTGCTTGTGTTTGAAGAAACTTTGAATACCTCACTCTTTCTCTCACTCTCTCCACTGAATTCTCCAACCCTCATTCTCCTCATGATCCTCTCAATATATAACCATCAAATGGAAAAGTCTAGATGCTTCTAGACTATGGTAGAAAGTCTTGGAAATCTCCTTTGATGACATGTTGTATCATCTCATCTCATGCATTAAGACCTTTAATTGTGTGTCAAAATCTCCTTACAAGAGATATTGAGATGATATGTGCAAAAAACAAGCACTTCCTTGCCTTGTGTGAAGTTTTCCAAAGGTGCCTTAATATGCAAGAAAGAACTTTACAAAGCAAGTCCAAAATTTAAACCCTAACTCAAAAAAGTGGCTGAACCAATGTCTTTAAAAAAAATTTTGGATTCAATTTGGTATATTGCATGACCTATTTTGGATTTGTAGATCTCTCAAACCATTTTCCAACTTGGATCCATTTAAGTTATGTCTCATTTTTAGGTAATTTTCACCCATTCTTGTCAATTCTTGCTACAAGCTTTTCCAACAACTCATGACCACTTTTCTAGGCTTAAACTTCCATTTTGAACAACTTTGATGTTTTGAGTTTTTTCATTTGAGGCTTGGAAATAGGAGATATGGCCTTTGCTTAGAAATGACCTATAATCACCAAATGACCAAAATACCCTTGTCTTGTACAAACCATAAGTTGAGTTCTACAAATCCTATCAATGACTTCTAGTACTCTCTAGAAATCTAAGAAGATGCTCTTCAACATTCATGTTGACCAAGAGATCATAGGAATCATCCTACTAGGGAAAAAGTTGTCTGCAAGTTGGGTGACTTTCAAGGACCCAGATTCACACACCTCAGATGACCTGTAATTTGTCAAAACCATAACTTGAGCTCTGCAAATCCTATCAAGGACTTCTACCACTCAAATTAAAGCTTAGAACAAGCTATACAACATTCATGTTGTGGGGAAGATGATATAACAATCACATCTTGAGCTAAAACTGCCTGGAAGATAGGGATCAAACTAGGGTTTTTACACTGTCCATCCTTAGAAACCCTAGCTTAAAACTTCTCAAACTCCTCAATCATGATGAGTTGGTCTAGGAATCATCCTTACAACATCTCAATACATCATTCCATGATCTCATGGCCCTTGGATTAGGTCTCAACCTTCTCCAAATCTTCAGTTGACCTAGGGTTGACCCAGTCAAAACCCTAATTCTACTATTCATGGTTGAATCTTATGAATTCTTGCATAATGACCTCTCTGGGCCTCATGATGGCTTTCAAGACATCTCATAAACTTTATCAAAGCATCAAGTTCATTCTCAAAGTCTCAGAATCATCTGAGGAGTTCCCACAACTCTCAAGTCATGAGACACGCAACCTTGGTTTCAACCAATTCTTCTGAGGATCTCTTGAACTTTCTGATGAAGGTATCAACCTTCAAACACTTGATGGGTGAATAAATGTTGGTCAAATTTTGGGGTGCAACAGGTAGGAAATTTTTTTTCTTTTTTTTTTTACCCACCCTTTAGCAGCGCTTCTTTAAAAAGCGCTACTAAAGGGTGCGCTGCTAAATCTCATTCCTGGCGTAGTGAATCGACATCCAAAAGTTGTGAATATGACGAAAATGACGATCCTACGGGAGCATATATTAGAGCACCTATTTTCAAAGGCGAAAATAATAATTATTTGCTGAACATGTTTGTACACTTGTTATCGGTGGGCAACAGTTTGTGAGGTGACATCACTGAGGAACCATTTATTCCCATGGACGATGACGAAGTTGTTAAACATCCAAAATATTAGAATGATGCTAAAACCATAAAGGCTTCATATGATTTGAAAACGAGGAACATACTTATTTTCGCTTTAAGTGTGAAAGAGTTCTACCCAATTTCACATCATACAAGTGCTAAAGGTATGTGAGACGCTCTCTAAAATCTCTATGAGGGAACAGATGACGTCAAGGATTATAAAATCAATATTTTTACAGTGGCGTTTGAGCTATTTCGTTTGGAACTCGGAGAAACCATGGATTCCATGCAAACTAGATTCCTCCATTTAATCAACAAACTAAGCATATTGGGTAAAACCTTTTCTAACAAAGATCGTACTAACAAAATAATGAGATCTATGTGCAGAGAGTGACCACCAAAGATTAGCGATCTAAAAGAATCAAAAGATCTTAGTACTTTGGATATTAAAAAATTATTTGAAAAGTTAGACAAGCATGAGAACGAGATGAAATAACTCGTCGATGATGAGGTAAGGTCGGAAAGGAAAGAGAAAGGTAAAGAAGAAAAATGAGATCTTTCTTCGAAATCTGCATCATCTAAAGGGAAGAAGTTAAAGGAATAAGTGACAACTCTGAAGAAGACGCTTCTAAAAAGGAACAAATGGGTTTATTCATCAAACACTACAATAGATACTTAATGAAAAAAGTTCAAACATTACAACAAAGGACAAGTGAGTTTTAGAAATACTCACTCACAAAACAAAGAACACAAGAAAATGATGATGATATCACGTGTTAAGAGCGTGGAAAATTGGGACATTATAGAACCACCTTGTTCAAGTCTCACCAAACATCATGAAACTAAAGACAAATAGTTCTTCAAGAAAAAGGAAAATTTTCCAAAGTTCGTAGAGCCTACATCGTGTGGGAAGAAGAAGATACTTATATCGTGTGGGAAAGAAGAGGATAAAAGCTCCTCCCCTGATCTTGTCGAGTTTAGATGATGCGTGTGCCAACTTTGTTTGATGGCTCATAAGAAAAGTGAAACTTCAAAGGTGTATAATTGTTGATCCGATAATGAGTATTGTTATAGTGAATTGTCGAAAGCATTAATGAGATGTATGCAGATTCTATAAAAGTGTTTAAGAAAATTATCTCCAAAAAGAAATGATTTTAAAAATTGAAGAGGGGATAAATCATCTTAATCATGCTTTAGAATCTCTTAAGGAAGTGCATACAACTCTAATGAACGAGCGTTGTAATATTTTGGATACTTTAGTTGAAAACATTGAAATTGTGGAATTTGTTGAGTGTCCAATTTTAAAAATTAAAATTGAAACTCTTAAAGGATAACTAACATATGTTATTTCACTATCTTCTACTTGTTCTAGTTCTTTAAGTAAAAAAAGGAAGGTTTTTAAGAAACCTCTCATGATACTATAAGAAATTGAAGAAGCATTTCATATAAAGTTATTTTCCATTATTATGGTGATAAAGGTCTCACTAGGGCCCTCTTTGTCACATTAGGAACGTTCAATCTCCCAATGGTAAACTGACATGGATTCCTAAGTGTATTTCAACTAACCCCAAAGAGCCCAACTAAAATCGGGTACCTAGTTCTATCTATTGTTGTTTTGTGAAGGAGTGTCTAGGAATCTTTGTGGATTCTCAAGATGAGTGAAGAAAGATGTATCTCAATAATATTTATGATCATATTATATTCTTTTCGTTGTATTAGTGTTGTTATTTGCTAATGTTACTTGTGTAAAGTTTAGTCCTGGATCATCGTAATTGGTATGATCGTTTCATTCTTCTTTATCTTAGTGTAGTTCCACATTATTTATCTCATTTGCATCAAAACTATTTTTCACATGTACATGGCCGGCCAAACCCTAAGGCGAGTGAGGCCATCGCCTTAGGCCTCATTTTTTGGGCTTTTAAAATAGGGGTCCAGTATGATAAAAATAAACCTTTGAATTTATATAATTAACCTGACTTTCCAATAAAATTCAACAAAATGTGATTGCCAAGTGGTGAAGAATGAAGTCCAACAGGTAATATTACTGTTCCACAATTTACATA